>CM057343.1:223565673-226023173 GCA_030015575.1 Agapanthus africanus
CCTCTCCAAATCAGTCTTGGAAGACATCTCTTTGGAGAGGGTGATCCGTGACAAGCCGGTAGATTACCGTGCTTGGAATCTTCCATACTGAATCTTTTCAGTATGGTGTCGATGTACCTGGACTGTGAAAGTCCTAATATCCTCTTGGATCTGTCACGGTAGATCCGGATACCCAGAATGTATGAGGCATCACCCAGGTCTTTCATGGAGAACCTGTGTGACAAGAACCCCTTGACTGATTGTAGCATAGGAATGTCATTTCCTATTAAGAGAATGGCATCCACGTATAAAACGAGGAATACTACAGTTCTCGCTACAAATCTACAATAGATGCATGGTTCATCTGGATTTTTGATAAAGCCAAATTCCTTGACCGTCTCATCAAAACAGATGTTCCAACTCCGCGATGCCTGCTTTAGTCCATAAATGGACTTAAGCAACTTGCACACCTTTCCGCTGCTCCCACTCTGAATGAAACCCTCTGGCTGGTCCATATAGACACACTCCTCTAAATGTCCATTTAGAAAAGCTGTCTTTACGTCCATTTGCCAAATCTTATAATCGTGGAAGGCAGCAATGGCAAGAAGGATCCGAATGGATTTCAGCATAGCTACTGGAGAAAAGGTTTCATCATAGTCCAAACCAGGTCGCTGACGAAAACCCCTTGCTACCAGTCTAGCTTTATAGGTCTCAACCTGTCCATCTACACCAATCTTCCTTTTGAAGATCCACTTGCATCCTACGGGTTTTACCCCATCTGGAGCAATGTCCAACGTCCATACTTTGTTGGTGTACATGGACTCCATTTCGGTCCGCATTGCATCCAGCCATTTTACCGAGTCGACGCTCTGAATGGCTTGCTGGAAGCTAGTAGGCTCATCAAAGTCTATGATGCAATCCTCTCTATCCCCGTCAATGAGAAAACCGTAGTATCTCTCGGGCGGATGAGACTGCCTACTACTCCTGCGGAGTGGCTTGGGAATGTCCTGATCTTTCGAACCCTCTGGTTCTACTAAGCTTTCAGTAATAGCTCATGGTTCTGGAATTTCTTCCAGTTCTATTGCGCTCCCACTTAATTCTTTTTCTATGAACTGGTGTTCTAGAAAGTGGGCATGGCGAGAAACAAACACCTTTTGTTCCTCTTCGCAATAGAAGAAATATCCCTTGGAGTTCTTTGGATATCCCACAAACTTGCACTGTACTGAGCGTGCCTCGAGCTTGTCGGCATGCTGCTTTTACAAAAGCTGTACATCCTCATGTCTTAATGTGATTAAGATAGGGTCTCTTCCCACACCACATCTGATATGGTATAGTAGGCACAATCTTAGTTGGAACTCGGTTCAAAAGGTATGCAGCTGATTCTAGCGCATATCCCCAGAACGATCGCGGTAACTCAGCGTTACTCATCATGGACCTTACCATATCCAATAGGGTTCGGTTCCGTCTCTCCGATACACCATTATGTTGCGGAGTGTATGGAGGAGTAAGCTGAGAGAGAATTCCATTCTCTTTTAAGTAACCCAGGAACTCGGCACTCAAGTATTCACCACCTCGATCAGATCTCAGTGCCTTGATACTTTTGCCTGTTTGTTTTTCTACTTCATTCTTATATTCCTGGAATTTTTCAAAGGCCTCGGATTTATGTTTCATTAAGAAGACATAACCGTACCTTGAAAAGTCATCCGTAAAAGTAATGAAGTAAGAATAACCGCTTCGTGCATGTGTAGACATTGGACCGCACACGTCGCTGTGTACGAGTCCTAAGAGCTCGCTCTCTCTTACTCCGTGTCCAGTGAACGGAGTCTTTGTCATCTTTCCTTTGAGACAGGATTGACAAGTTGCATACGATTGATATTCGAACGAATCCAAATATCCTTCTGCATGTAACTTAGTCAACCTTCTCTCATTGATGTGACCCAGTCTACAATGCCATAAGAAAGTTTTATCGATTTCTGGAGACTTTCTTTTGTGTGTATTCTGGACATTGAAAATCTGTGGCTGGTTTAATACGTATATACCGTTGTTCAATGTACCTGACCCAATCAAAACTTGATTAAGGTGAATGTTCACTACATTACTTACAAATGCAAATTCATAACCTTCTTTAGATAATAAAGATACAGAAATGATATTACAGGTTGCATTTGGTACATAATAACAACTACGTAAAACCAAAAAGTGTCCATCAGACAATCCCAGGTGATAGTCCCCCACGGCCTCAGCATCCATGCTAGCACCGTTTGCAACTCTGAGGGTCATGTCACCTGCCTTCAAAACTCTACGCTTTCTCAACGCCTGCAAAGAATTACAGATATGAGATCCTGATCCGGTATCCAATACCCAGGATGTAGAGTTTATTGATAGACAGTTTTCAATAACATACACACCTGAAGCTGAAGCCGCAACTCGCTTCAAATCCTGTGTTCTGGCCTTCCAAGCCTTGCAATTCTGTTTCCAGTGACCACTTTTGTGACAATAGAAGCATTCTTCCTTCCCCACCAACTTTTCCGCTACCTTTGTTGCTTTTCCTTTTCCCTTCGTATCCACTTTACTGACACCGCCTCTTGGTTTGGCGGGGGCTTTCTTCTTCTTGCCCTTGGCTTTCGCCCTGGACCTAGAAGAGGAAGATCCTCCTACAAACAAAGTGGATGTCTCCCTACCCTTCTGTAGGGTGCCCTCAGCACTCCTCAACATGTTCAGAAGTTCGGAAACTTCAACCTCCTTTCCTTGCATGTTGAAGTTAAGAATAAACTGGGCGTAAGTGGATGGAAGGGACTGGAGAATCAAATCAGTATAGAGTTCATTTTCCAACGTGGTCCCAAGGTCCGCGAGCTCCTCAATGTAGCCAATCATCTTAAGCACGTGTTCCGCTACAGATGATCCGATGGCCAACCTTGCCGAAAACAACTTCTTCGACACTTCGTATCTTGCGATACGAGACTGCTCTCCATACAGTTCTTTTGTATGAAGAAATATGGACGCTAGGTCCATATTCTCGTGCCTCCTCTGATGTTCGTTGTCCATCGAGGCTAGTACGAGGCATCTGGCCTTCGCGCAATCTATTTCCCTGGTCTTGTAGATTTCCCTATCTACGACACTGGTTTTGGGACCTGAGACAGGGGGAGCTTTGGTGCTAAGGACATACCCCAACTTGTCGTAAGTGATAGCTATCTTGACATTCCTGAGCCAATCTTTGTAGTTTGGCCCTGTCAATATGTTTTTATTTAGTAATAACTTAAGTCCGGTCATGTTGAATGGTCGCTGCAATTAGGAGAGAGAAAAGAAACACTTTAGCATGATGCTCTTGCAAGTTTAGAGTGGTTTTTAGTTTGTCTAAACTGGATGGCTCCCACTGTCTCTCGAATCCCTTCTCAAACCGTAAAGAAAGGATTAGTCAGGATCAATTTCACCGTACAATACTTGCTTAACCGTTCAGCCAGGCCAGTGTCGGTACTTCGAGGGAGGTTTTCCAACGCTTTCGCGAAGTTCCTCAATTAAGTAACCTCTTTTCCCTGTGGGCGTAGCCCCGCTAACACCTTTCTAGACACCTACTAGGTTTATAGCATTGATCGTTAAGTGAGAGTTTTCCCGAGGAGTAGCATATACTCACAGTAGGATCGGGATCCAAATATCATTGTGTGATAAAACCGAAGGAATCCTACCAGAATTATCACACTCCAAATGGTATGCAGCGCTAGCAAGTTTCAGTACTTATGAAACTCCCGATGTGGATTTTTGCCCCATGCTCTTATGACCTTGACTTTGGCCAAAATATCATAAGTCACATGTCAAGTTCTACCCGTCATTCTCCTGGTTAATTTGGACCCACCCGTACTCACCCTTGACTTTGGCCAAAATGGCAGCACGACTGTCCCAAACCAACGCATCTATCTATGCTGCACATGAATACCCAATAGCTACCAATCACTATGCCTTGACTTTGGCCAAAATACATTGCTTGAATACTTTTTGACCATTCATGTGGAATGACGGAGGGCTACGAATGGTTTTGGCGAAACCGTGAACGTAGTGAACTTGATATAATCGATGGAACGAGATAGCTTTTAAAAGGAGTGGTTCAAGCTCCGCGTTTAAAAGTTTAGTTTTGAAAAGAACCGAGTGGTTTTCAAAGTGTTCCAATCGACTTTTACTTGGTTTATTTTCTTGCATTAGTTCTTTTAATGCGTCCCATCAATTAATCCTACCATTGCAGAAAACAACCAAAAAATGACGTACGCTTATGCCATTCGCATTCGCTACGGGGCCCCGTCATCACCCGTTAGGTTACTTAACTAACGACAGAGCGGGGGCTGGGCTAGCGCGGCTGTAAAACATAAGCAACGTCTAAATAGTTATCATATATAAATATATAGCAATGATAGACATTACAGATTACAGATGAATACATTGGATATACTAGGAATCCGCAACCTGTTTGAGTCTGCAACGAAAAGCGGATTACACGGTCGCGGTGAATAGCCAATACCCCACCCAAGACCCCTACGGGTGCGGCAAACTACCCGCCAAGTACCCGAAGCGAAGCAACCTCCCTCACCACCGTGAGTAGGCCACTCGGCACTTCGAGATACCCGGTAGTTTGTGCACCCCCTCCATAGGTCTATCCTAGGAGCAAAAACAGTAAAAAGAATTATACAATGACGGCTACAACCCCGACCCGGTTGTGCGGCCAAACAAATAATAATATTACATCAATTTACATATTACAATGAATGAAAGAAAAAGCAACACTCATCTCACATCCACCCCGGCTATTCATCCGCGACAATCCAACCCATTCATATACACATACCATCATCAATCATAGATCACAGATATGTATAACCTCGACTAATCGACATATAGCGATTAGCCGATGTTCAATACATATAAACATCACAGATATAACCTTTTAGTCAAAGTGTATTGAAGTTCGGAAAAAATACGGATTTATAGGCCCCCAAAAACAAATTTCTATTCTGGAAAATCTGGGCACATATAAACCATCTTAAAAATCCTAAAACCAAGCCAGAAATACACTGCACCAAACACGACCCAGAGAAGAGCCAAGATGGCCGCGGTTGCACGGCAATAGCTTGATATTGCCGTGGAACCGCGGCTCTTTGGTCGAATCTTTGGATCGTTTTTGGTGGCTTCTTTAAAAAACCCTGAGATGATTTTTGGAGTATGATTTATTTTTTTTTGAACAGAAAAATATTTAACAGAAACTTAGGGTTTTGAAAACTCGGTTTTTCGATTTTTCCGATTCGAACTTCGATACACTCTACTACCTAGCTAGTTTATGTTTAGTTAGGCTCTGATACCACTGTAAGTCCACGTTGCCCACCCAGGTACTTGTGGGGAGACGGAAAACGGAATAAAAATCGAATTTTTATGAGCTTAGGCAACATGGACTTGACTATGAAGGATCTTTGCTAAACAAAAACAAGCTAAAGCTAACTAGAAACTAGCTAAGTGCTAGAAGGGTTATACCTTGGGCTTTATGTCCTTCTCTCCTTGCTCCTTGGAGTGGTGGAAGGAGGTCACCTTAGTCGTCTTCTCACGTCGAAGAAAGATCCACCCGAAAGCCTCGACCTTTGGCTTCAACTCCAAGCTAGAAATAACTAGGGTGCAAGAAGTGCTAATCCTTGAACCCTAGATGAGAGTAGAGATTATCAAGAGAGGGTTTTTCTCAAGCTCAAGTGTTTCTCAACACATGAGAGGGGAGAGCTTGAGGGAGAGGAAGAACAAGAGAGAGAATGTGAATAATAGAATGAGAGAATAATATGAAGCATTCTCTCATATATGTGAATTATTGTAATTAGATAATTAGTGAGATAATTGTCATGGCTAAATCAAGACATGACCATTATCATTTCATTTTTAATGCAAATTTCAAGGATCAAAAAGCATCTTCCAAATGAAATGATGATGGTCAAAGTGTCAACAAGGTCAACAAGTCAAGGTGGGTCAAATGGTCAACAACCATAACCATGCACAATTATTAAACTAATATCAATTAACCATAATACAATCATAAGCATTAGGGTTAATGAAATGACAATAGTCATTAACCCTAATCAAAGTCCTCTCCCTCTGTCTCAAGCAACTGTGCATACGCATCCGTATTCACGATTCGAGGAACATGAATACAATGAGAAAAACCAATCCCAAATCATATACTAGGATCCGGCTTAAACCAAAGCCCGCTAGTATAAGCTGTCCGGACAGCAAACGTGCACAAGTGCGCGGATGTGAACGAACCCTGTCGCAAAACCATGCGACCTCTACTCATTTTGCCTAAAGGCGAATAGCTCTCTGTGTGGGACTCTGAAGACTCGACACTACGCTGGCAGTGGGTTTAACCACAGACCGCAAGCGGCACTAGCTGTACGTAACGGTCCCCAGGTAGATGTCGACAAGAAGACTGACGAGGTGAATCCCATCTGAACTCCTACTGAGCCTGTATGTGACAATCTCCGTGCAGTCCGGTCTGTTCGTCTGATACATCGCATGGCGGGCCTAGGGAGGCGGTGAACGTCAGTCCCCTAATAGCGGTACAAGTCGTGTCGGAGTGTAGCCCAGAACACCCTGAGATAACACTGGAAACCTACCAGTATATCTCGCTTGCCCTGGCCAGGGACTACTCGTGTAATGGCTCTCCTGGACACAGCGCGATGTCAACCCCCAATACCGGGAGAGACGAATCCTGTCTAACCGTCACTGCCTCCAAGTGCTTCGGGACTGCACCCAAAAACCACCTGTTTGCACGACTCCTTTGAGCCGTGGTAGGGTAGTAATCAAAGTGCAGTGGGAACACACTCGAGGCGAAGTGACAGTGTCAAGTCAGCGGACTAAGCTGTACTCATGTCACTTGGAACTGATAACTGACGATAGGTATAATACCAACCAACAGTTCCCGACGAGTCTTGTCCAGTGTACTCGTAACCTAACGAGCACCCGCATACTATCTCAAGTACGACGTACTGACGGCTGTGGGACAGACCGTCTCCCTCACTGGGATGAGAAGCGCATACACTAGTCTACTCCGGAGTATCGATGCCCTGTCTCGATAGTCCAACGACTAGGGACCTGTATAAGGATGTGCTTATAGATCACCCAGCTCCCACGAGTGTGAGCGCCATCACAACGCTGGTAATCAAGCAAAGATCCTAAGTGCTCTACTAATATGTATATCAGCGATATGCTAAAAGAAACACATGCACATATTAAAGCAGAGACAAACCAAGTAGCATACTACCATTTCGAGCAAGATTGTATATACAATTGTGAATATCCCAAGCTTCCATCAAATAATATACAAACTAGTATGCTACAGTAATGGCCTCTAGGGCATATACACTAACAATCTCTCAGTCAATCATCGCCACCACTCGTAGTGCAGCACTTCACTAGCATCGGACTCTGGTCCTCTGAATACACGCGACACATCTGATCCTGGGTGCAAATCTCATTGCAGCAGTGTCCCGGAAGGAATCCTGCTCAAGGTCTCTTCCGATCTCACCTATGCCAAACTGTACGGAGGCTGGTACTCCTGCATAATCCTTTCTCGTTTTCTGTACATCTGCGTGTTCTGCACACATTCCTTCGGAAACTGGCCGTATCCCAATGCCTCTGTAAGCATATCAGGTCTCTGATCTCGACGGGGCGTAATAACAGCTCGTCAGCGTCTCGCACGAGCCTCTGGATCCACTCGTCTGTATCATCGTCCACTATGACGTCACACCATGCTATCTGCGCACTATAACTAATCTCGGCCACGGTCAATCCGAAGTCTCTCACACGGACTCGAAGTCACGAACTCGGTATCTTCATCACTCGGTAGAAGATATCTGGCCGAACACGTCCTCGGGAACTCGTCCCCACCATCGAAGGAATGCTTAATACTCGTCCGTTCTTGATCAGCTCACAATACATCTGGGTGAGGTCCTCTATACGAAGTTGGTCAGCTCACTGGTCTCCCATCACATAGTATCCGGATGACGTCAACTTTTTGATCGAGTCATCAAGGTCCCAAAATTTCCCGAAGGATCAACACCTGAGCGCAGTCTAAAAATATCTGGTACATACCACAGTACCTCTGGACCAGTGGTAGAAAGGAAAACCCAAGCCTCACTGATGGCACCGCTAAATGCTACAAACATTAAGTTTCAAAGCGGTTCCATGGTCATCATGTCAAGTTAGGGTTTCATTCTTCTAGAGGGTCCACAGAATTACCTGCATATTCCTCCGAACACTTTAAACTTGGGAAAATGGTGTCCTGGCACTCGTTCGAACCTTTTAACTTCTCCAATACCATATGTGACTATTCTTCGCCCGCATGCTAAATAATGCCTCAATCCTCCAGGAAAGGCGATACATCGGCGGTCGTCTCTGGATCGGTCTGCTCTAGATCTGAATAAGACTCTCCACACTGAAAATCTTCAACTCAACTGGGCCTGCGTCGGCGCATCAGCCTGATGAATCACCTTAGTCTCTCAAATCAGGGTAGACTAGCTATCATCTGTCGCATTTCTGCCTGGAAGATACGACGATCTTAGCTCGTAAGCTCTGGAAGCGACATTCCATTAATCTCAACAACAGCTGCGTCATCTGTCTGCATGGTAGGCGACATCAATATCTCTGAGGTATGTTGTACATCAACAGTCCTCTCGCAGCTGGCAGCTCTAACAAAGGCCCGATCATCCGGTGCAAAACCAAACACTCGCCTCATCCGAGAGGTCACAACATAAATACTATCTTGAGATGTTCCCGTATCACCAGAAAACACAATGGTCGGCCCTCGTACTAGACAAGCTCGCCCTGATCGTAACACTAGTAGCAGCTCAATCTGTGCTCAAACATGGTGACAGGAACCTCAATCGAGTATCGAAGAGAGCAGATCAACAACATGAGAGGAAACGACAGATCCAGAATGGATACATGATCATAAGAAGGAACAGCATCAATGAAGGTATGATCACGAAACTAATAGAATCGAGGATCCCAAATGGATGTATAATCATGGATACGAAGAGAATCACTGGTTTCAAAAATATGTACATCCTAAGGTTTCTTAAGTGGAGTATCGTATCGTAAATATTCCGCGGAACATACGTATGATACGTCACTCTACTTAAGCTACCTACTCCATCAATCAGGGTGAGCCTATAAAACGAAAGTTCGGGTCTAATACCCCCCGTTCAAGTCTATGTTCCGTAAGGTCAAGCCTAAGTTCCGAAATACATACCCGCCCTAGACTCCGCATAGTCAAACATAGACTCGAACAAGATTAAACCTAGCGCTTTGATACCAACTTTGTCATGACCCGAAATATTAGCTCGTGACCAGCACTTGAATCACGCAACGTCTAAAGGCGTAGCTGAAACCCAGAAATCTAAACCGTTTAAGAAAATAAAGGAGGTAAAGTTTTGAAATAAAGGTATAATGAAATCAGGTTTTCTTAATCCATAGAAAAGGAACATGAATGATGCAAGTGAAATTTACTAGTTTGAAAACATGTTTCGTCCTTTTTGAAAATTTTGGCAGCACCTCCATTGTATATTTTGATCCAAAACCATAAATACATAATAAGAATAAAGGCATCCCCAAGCGGGAGCTAGCTCTTCGCCAAATGGCGGATCACAACCACGCAATATAGCATAAATAAGTATACGACGCCCAACTGTCACGACCCGAAATTAGCACGTGACGGCCCTAATACTACGCAACACCTAAAGACGTAAGGCAGTAAAAGAAAGCCAAAACCCAGAAATCTAAACCATGAAAATAGGGAAAAGATAATAAAAGTTTTTGAAACATTTGAAATCACAACCCAAATTCTTTAAAAGTCCAACTTCTTTCTTTAAAAATTTGGCAACACCCCTTTTAGTAAAAACTGGCCCAAAGGCGGAAAACAATCACATCACAAATATACGACGCCGTAGCGAAGAAATAAAAGATAATAGGAAGGAAACTGTATATAAAAGACAACAAATCCATAAATAATATACAATATCGTCCTCACCAAATCTCTAAGTCAACAACATAATAGTAGATGGAGAGTACAAGATACAACGAATGTACAATATGAAATACAGATAATCATCCAAACCCACCTAAGCAAAATAGTACATTGTGAGCCGATACGGTATCTGTAGCAAAATATGATAGGTGAATAGCCTGCCTCGACTACTCTGGGAAACACCCTGCAAAACAATTGTGGCACAACGGGGGTGAGTTGCCAACTCGTGAATAGTAGATAACATATGCAGGTAATCGCAGGTATGTACGTACAACATGAATCTAAGATTTGCAATTTACAGTAATAACAGGTCATGTGAATATAGAATAATGGAAAGTACACTAGCAGGTACAATCAATATGTGAAGCAATAATAACATGACAATAGTATGCAATAATCATGCAATAGGGATATGAGAATGTGGATATGCAGCAATCATGAAGGGTACACTAACAGGTACTACTAATACATGAACAGTGCATAAATAAATAGGTATGAGGTATGGAGTGAAATATGTCATTTCCACGGAATCCTGACATCGTGGTAGGATCACAATCCATCAAGACACTCAAATCCCAATTCCTCAAATCCGCCCCTAAGTTGGGCTTTCATATCATATAAGTCTCACATCTCCCCAATGTACAATATCGAGTAATCTCCTATATCCCGAATGTACAGATCAGTAATCTCACATGTATCCGGTATCCAATCTCAATGAATCACCTAATATCCCAAATCAAACTTAAGTGAAATTCTAACATCCTAAATATATATATATATATGCAGAAATAAATATGACGGGGTCAATACACATATATTAGCGTCCTGTTCCACTAATATTGATGTAAGAGTATATATAACATCGGCTAAATACCCTGTTATATATACAAAGGTGTTAAAAGAAATATCATGAAAACAATGTGCCAAGTATCAACACAGAAATCCTGATCTATTAGATGCCGTAACCAAGACTAGCATCCTGATTGGCACGTATCATACACTATCCCGGAAAGCACGAGTGCCTAGCTCTGACCCTCGCCTTCCCACGTATCCATACATACATGACTTCCAACGGTATCTCCATGATCCCCGCCGAGTCATTGGTACTGTCACCGATAGGTACTCGCCCGCCTCCAGGCTCAATCGGTAAAGTCCATCGATCTTCTTGCCGAGGGGAACCATACCGGGCCCTACCATGTATCCTCATACGGCAGCCACTCCTCGTATGGGGTATAAAATCATAACCGATAAATCTCATGGTGGCTGCGCAAATATCATATCAAGAAAACCGGGTTTTTCAATGTATGCATAATTTCATGAACTCCCGCGGTTCCCAAATCCAGAAAAGATCATGTAAAATCCAAATAACAATGCGCAAATCCAGTAATAAATATGTCCGATATATCTGAAAAGCGAGCAAATAAATGAAAATATGTAGCTGAAAGCAGATGTATGCAAAACCAATAAGGTACAGCTAAGTAACATCAATAAAGGTAAATATGTAACTGCCATTGAATATGTGTGTAATATACAGGTGTAGCAATGTATATGTATCTACCTATAAGAACTGATGAAGTATACCCCCTCCGGGTATGAGTGGATTATGAGCAAGGTATCTATGTAGCTGAATGTCAATGTGATAAGTAATATAATACCTATAATGGTTTGTGTGTGACATGGAAATGATTGACGGTGTGTGTGTAGCATACAATCCGTGCTCGTGCAACATGAACCGTCAATAATATGTGCAGGGTCCTACGGCTACTAGTCACAATACTATTATGTCTAAGTAATGGGGTAAAGGCGCAATTCTAACAATGACGTAGAATATGCGATAAGTATTAGAATTCTAGCCCAGACGCATAACGCCATGCGGGCGATTCCCTTGTAAATGATAAATCTACTCACCTACGATCCAAGCTAGGTGAATCCTACCATCTGTTTCCCCCTGTAGCTGTGTCCGTAGTCCCCGCCTGCAAACCTGAAAATTAGACAAAGAAATCATATATATAAGCAACATATCTCGCAAAACGCCATATCGATACTAAACGAGAAACTCGCATCGCGAACTAAACGCGCGTGTGCACGATACGCTGAAACGTGTGTATACGCGTCTAAAACTACCACGGCACGCCGTGACACGCTGGATCGCAGAACCCACTCACGTATCGCGCGTATCGCGCAAACACAACGAACACGAAAAACGATATATTGTCCCAGATTTTCTTACAGGTCAAATCTTACAAAATTATACATGCCAAAACACTAGATAACACTGCAGAGAACTATAGGAAAAACCCCAACACCCCAGCCCCTAACCTGGCCGCAATTTGCGGCCAGATGCATTAAATCTGCGGCCAAGATGAGGAATTTGGGGCTCGTGTTCTGGTGGTGTGTTCTAGACCTAATAAGCATGCCCTAGTTTTCTCAATTTTGTTCTGAAGGATCCGGGTCAATAGCAGATCACAGAATGCTAATATATCGCATTAAAACGCCAATTTGCACTAAAAAGGAAACCCTATGGTATTTTTGTGAAATCCAGGGTTAAACTCAGTTAAAGTGACCCTAATAACACTTAAATAGATAGGGTTTACCAACACAATCATCACTTAATCAACATTCCACATAAATCACCATAATTTAGCACTAAACTCACTTTAAATGCAAACAGAAGCTAATCTACACACAAGCTAAGCAATAAGGGGAATTGGGTTTAAGAGTTATACCCTATGGAACCTTAGGGAGCTGGTGAAGGTGAAGAATTGAGTTGCTACAGCTGCTGGTGATTCAGGTGCTGCATGCTTCTATTGTTGCTGTTGCTGATGCCTTCTGCTGCTGCCACTGCTGATGAAGCTGCTGCTGTTTTCTGCTGCTGTGGCTGCTGCTTGCTTCTGCAGCTGCTGCTTCTTGAGCTGCTGCTGTTGCTATGCTGATGTTGTTGTTGTGGTTGATGCTGTGGCTGCTGTTGTGCTATCTGGAGCTGCTGCTGCTGCTACTACTGATGCTGTTGTTTCTGCTGGTGCTGATGATGATGTTGCTTGTGTGTGTGTGTATGAGAGAATGAGAGAATAGAATATGAGAGGGAGAAATGAGAGCAACCTACTAAACCCCTCCCCTTCTCACTCCCTCTCATCATTTAAAGAAGCATGGCCTGGACCATGTAGCACCATGCTTTCTCTCTCTCTTAAGGTCAACACTTTAACTCATATAAAACCCTTTTTAAATTCTTTTTTTTTTTGCATTTTAAAACAACCATGCATAATTAAAACCCAAAACATTTAAAACAAATTATTAAACTAGAATAGGGAAAATGGTTAGTTCACCTTGTTGCTAATCATGGCTTAACCCCAAATTACACCCTAATTAACATTCACAAGTGTGTGCAAGGCTAGGAAAAATCTAATAAAATATTCATTAAATAGGATAAAATAATTGAAAACCAATTTGGTAAACTTTTTATTAAAAACCATATATTAAAATAATTAGCCACAAAATACATTCTAAGGTGTTACAATCTCCCCCTTTAAAAGAAATTCGTCCCCGAATTTAAAAATATACTGCTACGCGTACCTTCAAAGAGAAGATTACAACTCTCAAATCTCGTTCGCAGCCTCCCAAGTGATTACCTCATTATACGGCTATGTCCAAGAAAACCCTTCACAGATGGCAAGACTCTTGACCGACGTTTCTCCACCTACCGAGCCATTAACACAAGTGGCTGCCAGTGAGCGAAACGATCGCGTCCAAGCTAAATGGTCTGGTGCCAAATCATGTAAGAAATGTCATGAAGATAATTGTAAAGCATCATCACAAGGAATACGGGATGAAAACTCAATAATCTGGGCTGAATTGCCAAATTAAAGGCAACGAAACTAACTCGCTTATAGGATCTCGAAAGGACCTACAATCCTGGGATAAGCTTCCCAAAACTCAACACGTCATCTATCGGAAAAATCCGCAGGAATACATGATTTCTCACTGCGAACTCAAGCCTGCGACCAACACAGTCGGCATAAGACCTCTGTCGGCAATGAACAATTCTCATCCTGACCTGAATCAACTGGATCATCTCCGAAGTCTCTAGACTAGCTGGGGTCCAAAATCCTACTTACACAGAGTCAGAAAAACAACAGACTGGTGATCGACATGACCTAACCCCTAAACCTAAAGGTTGCCAATTGGAGTGTCTCCTGATAACAGCTATCGAAGGAGAACCCAAGCAATAGCGAGTGACGATCCCAACTGCTGACAACAATCAACACACACGCACAACAAAGAACAACTGAGCAAACTGAGTATAACCGGACGACAAGAATCTGAATGGAGTCACACCCTGACTAAACTTGGGTAGAAACCATAACGAAATTCGTGGAGATCTGCTCCCACTCCTACTTCGGAACGGTTATAGGTTGCAACTCTCCAGCCGGCCTCAGATGCTCGACCCAAGCACACAACAAGACAGACACTTTGAATCGAAATCTGAAACTTCTCTTTTCATCCCTGCCCATCCGTAACTATCTCACAAGTCACATCAATATTGGTGGAACTTGAATGAATACAGAGAGTTGACTGGTGTGCTTGCTCTAGGATTTCACGTCTCTACCCGACAATATCAGGTACACAACGCGTCCCTAACTTAGCACACCATTGTCACAGATCAAGGACTCCGAATCATTACCCAGCCGAGTATGGTCAAGTATCCCTGACGAACGAGCATCGGCGGGCAGTGTCTCGCGAAAGCGATTTAAGAAAAGTGGTCGGGCGCGGACATGAGCAAGTTGTCCCCTCCATAGAGACGAACATAAGCTATACTCAATGATCGCACAAGAACTGTAAATCTACAGAAGACTATCACAACAATCAAAATCCGCTGCAGAAAGATGTACATTAAGCTCTGGTGGTTCGTGAAAATCTGACACAACTCTCGAACAAGTAGTGTCTCCAAATCTCCAACACAAAACCACCGCGGCCATCTCCAGATCATGAGTGGAATATCCTTCTCGTACTTCCTCCAAATGTAGGGAAGCAAAAGTGATAACTCTATTATGTCACCTCAGTACACACTCGAGTCCACTCAAGAAACATTACAGTTAAACAACAAGGTCGCCCGAACCAGAAAGCAAAGAAAGAACTGGTGAAGTTGTTAACAGAATCTTCAACTGCCGAAACTCTGCACACATGCCTCAGTCCAAAGAAAAGAAACCACCCTTCCGGTCCATTAAGTCGACGGTGCAGCACTACTCTAGCAATCCTGCACGAAACGGCGGTAAGAACCTGCTAAGCCCAAAAATCTGCGGACCTCCGTCCTACACACAAGTCTGGACCTAAGCTGTACGGCCAGGATCTCCCTCGGGACCATACAAGACCGTCTCCCGTGACAACAAGACCTAGGAGTCAACACAAACAAGCCTGAAGAAACACTCCGAGAATCTAGCAACCGCTGAGGCTCTCCCATTATCTGCATAACAAATCCTCAAGTGCTGCTCCTATTCCTCAAGACACATTAAATAGACCAGGATGTCGTAAATAACACAACAATAACTGGTCGAGGAACGGCCTGAAGAAATCCGGTTCATCATATCTACGAATGCTGCTAGGGCATCAGTGAATCCAATGACTCACTAATACATACAAAGCCGTAGCACGCATAAAGCAGTCTTCGGAATGCCATCACTCCGAACCGCAATAATGATGACCTGATCCCAAACAAACTTAGAAAATGTCTCGCACTCTGGAGCTGATCGAAGAAATCGTCAACGCGAGGTGAAGGATACCTATCCGCACCGTAAGCCGGTTCAATTAACGATCCGTCGATACACAACCCTAAACTGCCATCTTTCTCCTTGACGAACAGAAATAGGTGCTTCCAAAAGCGAAACACTCAGACGCACAAAACTCCCTAAACAACAACTCTGCAGCTGATTCTTAAGCTCCCTAAGCTTCGCCGGCTCATCTGGAACAACGTCGGAAAAATCTCGTACGAAAAGAACCCAGTCCAACAATCCCACTGTGGCTCCGGTATCACGAATGAACGCTAAGAATCCACGACATCTCCTCAAAAGCCGACTAGCGAAAAAAGTCTGAATTCAAGCTGTGAGAGGCGACACAACTATCCACCCGCATAATAAGAACTGACTCGGTTGTGAAAACAAAACCTGACACTTTTCCTCACGGTAGTCCACAGACGCTTAGCACGTAGCTGACCAGTCCGTGCCCAGGAGAACGTCAAATCCAACATCACTAGAAGGATCAAAACGGCGGACGATTCTCTATCTCCTATGCGATTGGCACACAGCTGAAATACGTGTCGCGCAACACAAGAATCGCTGACAGAAGTTAACACAAATAGCTAACCTACCTAACATGACTCTCGTTCCAGCCACGGCACAAGTGTGAAAAACAACCGAATACATCAAAAGAACAAACGAATTAAGGATACCTGAAAACTCTGCATTGGACGCCTGCGTGTCCCGATGAGTAAAAGCAAACTCCTGTGTCTGCCCCTTACCCACAACTGGCTGAACTCCTCTGCTAGACTGAGCCTCTGAGCGAACTTTCCACGTCCACGGCCTCTCTGAATACGATCCTGACGCCGTGCTGAGGAACAATCCCTGATGATGTGCTGAAGGCTTCCGCATCGAAAGCATCCACGCGCTGACTGCTGTCCCTCCTGGGAATGAGAGCTGAACGACCGTCCTCGTCCTAAACCTCTGCTACTCCCGCGACGACCACGAAATCTGTTTCGAAGACGAAACCTCTGTCTCTGGGCTGGTACACCCGTACGAGTCCTCCACTGTCCTGGAACTCTCAGCGTCTCTGAAATATGTGCCTCGTCAACTTAGGCTGCAACCACTGGTGCTATGTAGGTGACGGACTGCTGCATGCTGATCGCAAAGGACAACTAAGTAACAGGGGTGACAACCTCCTGTCGTAGCTCCCGAATGACATCAACCAAAGAACTCATAGTCTGGCGAAAGTCCTGCATCTCTTCCACAAGCCTATCAATACTATATGTCGAAGGCTGATCCTTCTGCATCTGTGCAACTAGAGTGCGATCCTGGTCAGCGCTCGTCTCACCCGATCCAACTCTTACTTCGGCCCTCGCTGCATCACTCTGAGTCCCCATAGTCATCGGCGGCAAGGCTATAAATAAAGATGAGATTCGATAAGGATACGAAAATCGAATCACAAGGATATGAATCATCAAGGAAGGAATTTCAAGCAATTTGTACTTAAGTCACTTAAGGCGAAGTACCGCATCGTGGGTATGCTGCAAAAATACACACTCTACCTTCCTCTGCTTAAGCTACCTACTCCATCATACAAAGGTCATCATACACTCTGAAAGGTAAAACCTAGCGCTCTGATACCAACTTTGTCACGACCCGAAATTGGCACGTGACGGCCCTAATAATACGCAACGCCTAAAGACGTAACGCAGTAAAAGAAAGCTAAAACCCAGAAATCTAAACCATGAAAATACGGAAAAGATAATAAAATTTTTTGAAACATTTGAAATCACAACCCAAATTCTTTAAAAGTCCATCTTCTTTCTTTAAAAATTTGGCAACACCCCTTTTTGTAAAAACTGGCCCAAAAGCGGAAAACAATCACATCACAAATATACGACGCCGCAGCGAAGAAATAAAAGATAATAGGAAGGAAACTGTATATAAAAGACAACAAATCCACAAATAATATACAATATCGCCCTCACCAAGCCTCTAAGTCAACAACATAATAGTAGATGGAGAGTACAAGATACAACGAATGTACAATATGAAATACAGATAATCATCAAAACCCACCTAAGCAAAATAGTACACCGTGAGCCGATGCGGTATCTGTAGCAAAAGATAATAGGTGAATAGCCTGCCTCAACTACTCTGAGGAAACACCCTGCAAAACAACTGTGGCATAACGGGGGTGAGTTGCCAACTCGTGAATAGTAGATAACATATGCAGGTAATCGCAGGTATGTACGTACAGCATGAATCCAAGATTTGCAATTTACAGTAATAACAGGTCATGTGAATGCAAAATAATGGAAAGTACACTAGCAGGTACAATAAATATGTGAAGCAATAATAACATGACAATAGTATGTAATAATCATGCAATAGGGATATGAGAATGTGGATATGCAGCAATCGTAAAGGGTACACTAACAGGTACTACTAATACATGAACAGTGCTTAAATAAATAAGTATAAGGTATGGAGTGAAATATGTCATTTCCACGGAATCCTGACATCGTGGTAGGATCACAATCCATCAAGACACTCAAATCCCAATTCCTCAAATCAGTCCCCAAGTTGGGCTCTCATATCATATAAGTCTCATATCTCCCCAATGTACAATATCGAGTAATCTCTTATATCCCGAATGTAGAAATCAGTAATCTCACATGTATCCGGTATCCAATCTCAATGAATCACCTAATATCCCAAATCAAACTTAAGTGAAATTCTAACATCCTAAATATATATATATATATATGCAGAAATAAATATGATGGGGTCAATACACATATATTAGCGTCCCATTCCACTAATATTGGTGTAAAGGTATATATAAAAACGGCTAAATCCCCTGTTATATATACAAAGGTGTTAAAAGAAATATCATGAAAACAATGCGCCAAGTATCGACACAGAAATCCTGATCTATCAGATGCCGTCACCAAGACTAGCATCCTGATAGGCACGTATCATACGCTATCTCGGAAAGCACGAGTGTCTAGCTCTGACCCTCGCTTTCCCACGTATCCATACGTACATGACTCCCAACGGTACCTCCATGATCCCCGCCGAGTCATTGGTACTGTCACCGGTAGGTACTCGCCTGCCTCCAGGCTCAATCGGCAAAGTCCATCGATCTTCTTGCCGAGGGGAACCGTACCGGGCCCCACCATGTACCCTCATACGGCACCCACTCCTCGTATGGGGTATAAAATCAGAACCGATAAATCTCATGGTGGCTGCGCAAATATCATATCAAGAAAACCGGGTTTTTCAATGTATGCATAATAAGCATGCCCCAGTTTTCACTGTAGAGAACCATTGGAAAAACCCCAACACCCCAGCCCCTAACCTGGCCGCAATTTGCGGCCAGATGCATTAAATCTGTGGCCAAGATGTGGCATTTGGGGCTCGTGTTCTGGTGGTGTGTTCTAGACCTAATAAGCATGCCCCAGTTTTCTCAATTTTGTTCTGAAGGATCCGGGTCAATAGCAGATCACATAATGCTAATATATCGCATAAAAACGCCAATTTGCACTAAAAAGGAAACCCTATGGTATTTTTGTGAAATCCAGGGTTAAACTCAGTTAAAGTGACCCTAATAACACTTAAATAGGTAGGGTTTACCAACACAATCATCACTTAATCAACATGCCACATAAATCACCATAATTTAGCACTAAACTTACTTTAAATGCAAACCGAAGCTAATCTACAGACAAGCTAAGCAATAAAGGGAATTGGGTTTAAGAGTTATACTCTATGGAACCCTAGGGAGCTGGTGAAGGTGAAGAATTGAGTCGCTACAGCTGCTGGTGATGCAGGTGCGGCATGCTTCTCTTGTTGCTGCTGCTGATGCCTTCTGCTGCTGCCACTGCTGACGAAGCTGCTGTTGTTTTCTGCTGCTGTGGCTGCTACTTGCTTCTGCAGCTGCTGCTTCTTGAGCTGTTGCTGTTGCTATGCTGATGTTGTTGTTGTGGTTGATGCAGTGGCTGCTGTTGTGCTGTCTGGAGCTGCTGCTGCTACTGATGCTGTTGTTTCTGCTGGTGCTGCTGCTGATGTTGCTTGTGTGTGTGTAAGAGAGAATGAGAGAATGAGAGAAAAGAATATGAGAGGGAGAAATGAGAGCAACCTACTAAACCCCTCCCCTTCTCACTCTCTCTCATCATTTAAAGAAGCATGGCTTAGGCCATGTAGCACCACGCTTTCTCTCTCTCTCAAGGTCAACACTTTAACTCATATAAAACCCTTTTTAAATTTTATTTTTTTCATTTTAAAAAAACCATGCATAATTAAAACCCAAAACATTTAAAACAAATTATTAAACTAGAATAGGGAAAATGGTTAGTTCACCATATTGCTAATCATAGCTTAACCCCAAATTACACCCTAGTTAACATGCACAAGTGTGTGCAAGGCTAGGAAAAATCTAATAAAATATTCATTAAATAGGATAAAATAATTAAAAACCAATTTGGTAAACTTTTTATTAAAAACCATATATTAAAATATAATTAGCCAAAAAACACATTCTAAGGTGTTACACCAACGGTGAAGTTCACCACAAAAGATAAAGAAAAGCAAGACATATAAATCACAAGTAGCGGAAAACCCCTCGCTTTAAGTCTCGCAAACACAATCCCACTAAGTCTCATTACTTATACAATTTACGAATTTTGATTGATGGAGTTAACTAGATACAATAATGAAATACAGATACAAGAGTGGGTACGATATAAGTGTCCCACCTACGAATGCAAAACACCCGAATGCAACTGTGTGCCAGCGAAGCCGCTACTGATCCAAGCGGTCTATCTGCAAGAATTGTGGCACAACGGGGGGGTGTTGCCAACTCGTGAGTAGAAAAATATCAACAGATAGAAATCGAATAAACAACGACTCCTAGGTCAACTATATCATAAAAGTAATACTATGATATCTAGGGTGATCGGGTCTGTATATGTGCCAACAAGGTAGTCAATACCTATATGCATGCGGATAACATCCAACAGTAATAATCAATGCATGTATATGGATCTCGTCCAACCATAATCAAGGTATGTATGCATGTGGATCTCGTCCACCGAAAATCAATGTCTGTATGCACGTAAATATCATAAAGGAGTGTGCATGAAAGTCTGACGATATATCAACGGTGTCCCTCCCGCCACATAAAAATCATGGAACCTGAGTGACTAGCATCGACACTCAAAAATATCATGAAAACCGTGCCCAACATCGTCACGTAAATCCTCATATATCGGGCTCCGCCAGTCCGGATCGGCCCACGGGCTCCGTCAGTCCGGATCGGCCCATATCATCTCTCGAATCCGGTCGGTATCCTCCGGATATCCGCCGAGCTCAAATGCTATCACCGGTAGGTAGTAGTCCCTCTGCCAGGCTCACCGTTTATATACACAGTATCCCTTTCTTGCCGCGGGGTACCATACCGGATCCACCATGTACCCGCAATCGGCCTCATCCGCCTTCGCGAATCGTGTTTCACATGTCGCTCTCAGAACCGAGAAAACACATGGTAGACGCACTGAAATATCATATCAGGAGAAACCGAGTTTTTAAAACAACACATAGTCTCTTTTAAAATGTCCACGGTTCTCAAATCCAGAAATCTCATGAAAACAACATATTTCAATGCATAAAATCATAGAGCATGATGCATGCGACATATAATAGAAATGTAAGCATATCGTGTATCATGCAACATGGAATAGTGAAATGACATATTAAGGGAAAACCGCTCTTTTAAATTGATTCCAGTTTTTAAAATATAACATGCGGTTCCCAATTTTACAATAAAACCAATTATCTATATAGGTACAATATGAATATGCGCAAGTGTAGATGTACCAATGTATGTATGCACCAATATGGATATACCAGTGTATATGTGCACAATGTGAATATACAATGTATATATGCGCATGTATGGATGTAGCAATGTATACGTAAGCATGTTATGCGAAGAGTCATATCATGATGCAGCAATCCTACTGTGTAGTGACATGGCAATTATCGATGATGAAGTGTGTGAGCCTACAATCTGTGTATGTATAACATACGCATCATCGATAATGGTGCAGGTGTAATATCACAGGTATAAGAGATTCAATGCGAATAACACGAAGGCAGTATAAGGTAAAACATATGCAAATGCTGATGGGTATACGTATCTAACATGATCGAGTTAGTGAATCTATCAATCGGCATCCAGCCAAGACATCATCGCATACGGTATAATCCATCGTACGACAACCTCTAGTCAAGGGTATGGATCAACCATCAATTCAAACTCATCACGCACGGAATATCATCGTGCGGCGGCATTAAGCTAATAGGGATCCTAACATGCTATACGACAAATGAGGGTACGGCCTAATATCACATATGGCCTATCATCCATGATTCACAACATTCAATATATGTATGTATATCTATCTACCTATGTCCCGGTTCACATCCGCAATAATCTCATATTAGGGGACCAGCAGGGTATAAATCATCACGATCGACTCGCATCCGTATACAAACATATCATCAAATCCTTCTTATATCCTTTCATCGCATTTATAACACACATCAAATCGAATTTACATCAACATTCTATCTCTACTAAACATAAGTATCTAATCTAACATACACACCCGAACCATACAATCAGATTTTTAAAGAAGCGAATCGTAGTTTTGAAAATAGAGGTTATGGTTTTTTTAAGAAAAAGATATCATTTGAAAATCCATAACATCCCTCAAGGTATATATTTAAAAGATACATACGATTCTTCGGTTTAGAAAAAGGTATGGTTCGGATGACGCATCTACGCCGACTATCTAGTCTTATAGTACCATAAACGGCAAAATAGCTAAACGTCATCCTCAGATTCCGTCATTACATATTAGCTGTATTATATCACTTCTAACTATCCTTAGCTTCTAATATGGTTTTACTAACTATCATTTAACTCTAACCCTAGTTTCCTAATCTAGCTTTCCCTAACCATATTCTATAAATCAGTCTCTTTCAAAACTTTGCGGGGGTGCTATACGCCATCCGCCCGACTTCCCCAGTGGATATAGATCCACTCACCTTGGTTCTTGTTTGCCGAAGTCGATGACGCCACGCTCCGTGGCCTCGGAATCCACGCGAAGGTACCTACAATAACAACACATATCGTAACGATATTTAAATCAAGGCGGAAACCCAAAACGGCACGCGCACAGCTCGTAGGTTAGAACCAATAGCATATGCGTACAAAATCAATCAAACAACCCTTTTAGTCGATGTACAAACATGCGACAACCAAAAACGAATCCAATTATCAAAACTCATCATTCAAAATACGGAAAACATATCCTAAATCACACACAAGTGTTCCCAGATTTTGACTCAGGTCAAATAAATCCAAGCAAACAAGTTTAGGGTGATGCATAAGGTATATGTGAGCTACTGAACCAACCTAGGCCCCTACCCTCACCAAGTGGCCCGCCACATACCATAAAAATCCGGCCTCGCTGACCCCCTTGGCTCCTATGGGCTTCATTTTGTCATGATGGTCTCCTATGGTCAAAAATGGGTCCCTACTGTTGTTTGCTACACTCAGAATTTTCCTGCGTTGCTCCAGATCTCCATGCACACCCAAAATACTCACTAAACCGACATAAATCAACTCTAAAGTTTATGCATCTGGTTCAGGTCTATGGCTCAGGTCAGGAATCATGTTCCTATGGTCAAGCAAATACTCACAACAGCCCCCAGATTTTACCCATAGTTATTACACAAAAATCTAGTAGGACCAAACACCTCTAAACAGCTTCAGGCAACTACCCTAAGGAATCCAATCCCTAACTCCCCTACATACCGGGTGTCGCTGGAATTTGACCAATGGTCGCCGGCCAAAACTGGAAGGGAAGGTCTCGTTCTTCAGGTGGTCACTTAGGGTTAAGAGCATAACATTACCATACTGTTTGTTTTTCCAGTGGATGCTCGGGGTAACAGCTGGTCAGCAACATCATAAAACGACCTCCAGAACATGATATCACACAAAACTAATATAAAGGGAAGAAATTATACCTCATTTGGTCCCCTTAGGCAGCACTAACTTCCCAAAGTCGTCAAAATCCTACTTAGCTCGGTTCAACGTGTAGAGGAAGAATGGGGATTAAGTTTTGTGAAGGGAGTGTAGGGTTTTGGGGATTGTTTGGAGATAGTTCTAGGGTTCTTTGAGGAGGGTTGTGGGGTTGAGGAGATGAAGTGGGAGTTGAAAATGGTGGGGGATTGAAAATGAGGCAGCAGCCCCCTCCCTCCCTCTCACAATATCACACACTTTCTCTCTCCCAAAAATCCACCTAACCTAATCATTTTGTCCCCTTTGACTTTTCCTTTTTCCTATTTCTTTTTCTCACCAAAAAAAAAAAACACATACACACATATAAAACCATAAATGAAATAACATGTAACCAAATGAAACATGTCATGGTGCACTAACCATGAAAACTGTAGAAACATGGATTTGGCTTAATCGCGATTAGCAGTGCACTAATCGGGTTTTTATCAAAACAGCATATAATAAATTTTAAAAATGCCAAATCCTATAAATATATTATTAAATGAATAAATCCTTTTAATTTTCATTTATTTCGCAATTATTGGTATATATTTATACCCTTTTTCGAAAACCCCAATTTCGCAAATCGGGCAGTTTTCGGGAAAAATATTATTTTAATATTAAATTCCAAAAATAATATTTTATGTTTTCTGAAATGTTACAACATAGCTTGTTCACCTTGAGCTCTTTGCCTTCTCTTGATCTTTCAATCTCTTCATTGTGCTTGCAAGTTTAAGTTTTGGTTATTTAACTCAAGGTTTGTATCATTACATGGAATCAATAAAGCTTTCAATTTGCCTTCATTTTGCCATGAGTTCTTTGCTTTCTGTTGATCTTGCAACCTCTTCATTGAGCTTGCAAGTTTAAATTTAGGTTATTGAACCCATGGTTTGTAATATCACTTTGAGTTTTTGAAACTTTCATTTTGCACTTTGGGTTCTTAGTATTTCTCTTGCTTTACTTTCTTGCATTTTCATTCTTGCCCTTTACTTACTTGTGTTAGTGATATATGCCCTAGAGGCCATTATTGTATCATACTGGATTGTATATTACTTAATTAGAGCTTGGGATATACACGGATATAGTAACAGTCTTGCTCGAAATGGTAGTATGCTACCTGGTTTGATCCTACCTCAATATGTGCATGTGTTTTCATAGCATATCGGTTATCCATTTTGGTGGAGCCCTTAGGATCTTTGCATGATTAACAGTATTATGATGACAGTCACACTAGTGGTGGTTGGGTAGTCTATAAGCACATCCTATACAGGTCCCTAGTCGTAGGATTATCGAGACGGGGCATCGATACTCCACAATTGACATGTGTATACGCAGCTCATCCCAGCAGGGGAGATGGTCTGTCCGACAGCTATCAGTACGTCGTATTGGAGATAGTATGCAGGTGCTCATTAGGTTGTGAGTACACTGGATATGACTCGTTGGAAACTGTTGGTGGGTATTATACCTATTGCAGGGTAGCAGTTCCCAAGTGACATGAGTATAGCTTAGTCCGTCGACTTGACACTGCTGCTTCGCCTCAAGTATGTTCCCACTGTACTTGGATTACTACCCTACCACGGCTCAATAGAGTCGTGGAAACAGGTAGTAGTTTGGTGCAGTCCCGAAGCACTTGGAGGCAGTGGCGGTTAGATAGGATTCGTCTCTCTCGGTATTGGTGGTTGATATCGCGCTGTGTTCGGAAGGCCATTACACAAAGTCCTTGGCCAAGGCAGGCGAGATTTACTGGTAGGTATTCCAGTAGTTTCTCATGGTGTATTGGGCTACTCTCCAACACGACTTATACCGCTATTTGGGGTCTGACGTTTACCGCCCCTAGGCCCGATATTGTTGGATATAATGCCCTCAGAGTCAATTATTGGATCACAGACACGTGATTGCAATGATTGAGGAGGACCTATGCCGGTAGGACAGTCTTACTCGAGATGATAGTATGCTATCTGGTTTATCTTTATCATCGTGTACTACTTTAGGTGACCTTACAAGTCTCTATTACACGTTGATAGAGCCCCTAGGATTCTTGCTTGACTACTAGCAGTATGAGGGCGATCATATACGTGAGAGCTGGAGTCTATAAGCACATCCTTAAAAGGTCCCTAGTCGTGGGAGTTTCGAGACAGGGCATCGATTCTCCATAGTAGACTAGTGTATACAGTCGAGACCCCGACGAGGGGCGGTGGCCGGTCTCACAAGCCACTGGTGTCAGTTGGTTCACCTAAGATGTATACAGGTGCTCATTGGGTTATGAGTACACCGGACAGGACTCGCCGGGAACCTACTAGTTGGTATTATACCTGACGTCAGATAGCAGTTCCCTGGTGACATGTGTACAGGTTAGTTCATCGACCTGAGATCGTCATTTGTCTCATGTGAGTTCCCACTGTGCTTCGATTACTACCCTACCATGCTTAAAGGAGACGTGCAAACAGGTTTTAGTTTGGTACAGTCCCGAGCCACATGGACGCAGTGAGCGGATCTTCAGGGGTTCGTCTCTCCCGGTATTGGGGGTGAGGTCGCGCTGTGTCTAGGAGAGCCAGCACATGAAAAGTCCTTGGCCAAGGCAGGAGATTTATTGGTAGGTATTCCAGTAGTATCTCAGGGTGTTCTGGGCTACACTCTGACACGACTTGTACCGCTATTGGGGGTCTGACTTTTACCAACCCCCTAGGCCCGCCATGCGATGCTCATAGACGAACGGACCGGACTGTACGGATATTGTCACTGACAGGCTCAGTAGGGTGTCAGGATGAGTTCACTCATCGACGTCCCTTTTGGTCAATAGCTGGTGGCCCGTCACGTATGGCTGATACCTCTGACGAGCTAGTGGTTAAATCCACAGCCATAGTATTGACGAGTCTTTAGAGTCCACCACACTCAGTTACTCAGGTTTCGGGCGAAACGTTGTAGAGGCCGTATGGAGATATTGTTAGTTATATGTATGCCCTAGAGGCCATTACTATACATAGGATGTATATTGTAGTGGATGCTTGGACATATATAGGGAGGACTTTCTTGCTCGACATGATAGTATGCTATCTGGTTGCTCTTTACCTTAACGTGTATACTGATTGTCTCTCTGTTACATGTTGGTAAAGCCCTTAGGATGTGTACTTGACTGCTTGGACTATGATGCGGATCATACTAGTGGGGACATGATAGTCCATAAGTACATCCTTCAAAGTCCGTAGTCGTGGGTGTATCGAGACGGTGCATCGATATACCAGAGTAGACTAGCGTGTACCTTCTCGACCCATACAGATGGGCGATGGATGATCCCATATCCATTGGTGTTTGACATCAGAGATGATATACGGGTGCTCAGTGGAGACTGGGTATACTGGACGGACACGCCGAGAACTCCCAGATGGTATTATATCTTACGTCAGATGGCAGTTCTCTGGTGACACTGGTACAGAGTAGTCTGTTGACCCGAGATCGTCATAGAGTCTTGTGTGATTCTGACTGTGCTTTGATTTCCACCTTACCACGTCCAAGAGGGTGTGCAAAACGGTGGTTTTTGGGTACAGTCCCGAATCACATGGAGGCAATGAGCGATAGGAGGGGATTCGTCTCTCCCGGTATAGGGAGTTGATGTTACACTGTGTTCGATTGGCTATAACCGGAAATCCCTGGCCAGGGTTGCTGAGATTTACTGGTAAGTGTTACCAGTAGTTTCTCGAACTGTTATAGACCTCATATCGACACGACTTACCGAGCTATTGGGGTCTGACGTTTACCACCCCTAGGCGAGATATGCGACATATCAGACGACGAGACCGGACTGTACGGTAAGTGTTACTGGTTGGATTCACAGGAGTGTGAGCGGGCTTGCTCGTCGATCTTCTGATCGCTCAATACCCGGGTGGCTGTTACGTTTAGCAGACCGCTTGCGGCTTGTGGGTGTTTGATATGATCATCACCTGCTGCCGGCGTATTGACTAGTCTTTAGAGTCCTACACAGAGGTTTCCTGGCTCAAGCGAAACGAAAGAGGAGCGCATATGAGATATGTGCGGGACCGAGAATAATGCGTGTATGTGATACCGTATTCTATTCTCGCGATGGATGTATCGATTGGTTGTATGCGATACAACCTAGTTATCGAATCAAAGATTGATTCGATAAGCCGATACATTGGATATTAGTCGGTTATATGCGATATGCCGGATCGTTAATTAAAGTATTGATTTAATGATTTAATGCATAATTATATATTTGATATATTACTTTGCATTAACTAGTATTGGTTCACTTTAAATGGATTTTCTCACTTGAATTGCACAAGTTGTATATGTGATATACTTTTGTGCACTTGTTTGTATCATATTTGATGATACATGCAAATTTGGGTTTGTGTAAAGACTTAAACCATGTTTAGTGAATGGTTAGGGTTTCATTTCACTTATTCATTTATCTATTTATTTTGGTTGAAAAGGAAAAGAAAAACTAAATGGTTGCTTTCATACTAGAAGGTTCTTGATGCTTCATGCATCTTTGACTAAAGCAACCATTTTTTCTTCATCTCCTAAACCTAACCATTCAACTAAACCCTAGTTAGTTCTCTACAATAAACCATGGTTGTTAATATGATAAGTATCATTTTATTTTATAATTCAAATACACTTATCATATTCTTTTCTTCTTGTTCTTCTTCAAGATGAAGTAAAAGCTTGCTACCAACAATGGCAACTTGAGAAAAAGAGTGAGAAATCCAATTCTAAAGTGAACCCACTTCCTATTTATTCATCCTCTACCACTTGCCAAGTAGTATAGGGTGTTTTCTTCACAAGTTTCATGGCTTGGTGAAGTTGGAGCTTGATCTTGTGTTGCCTCGACGTAGATCATCTTCGGCATCGAAGTCGACGACCTAGCCCGATCATTTCTTCGATGAAACCACCGCGAGAGTCCGGGATCCGATGGGTACAGCGGAGGGACTTCATCACGGAGCTATGGAGGTGGAGGACCGGATCTACAAAGGTTGTATTTCCGTTCACTTATTAGTAAAGCAGTTTACTGGTTATAGTTTTCGCCTAATCTCTAGTTAACGATCCGTATTAGGGTCTCTCGGCACCGGAAATTTTTGAATTTGGCATGGTTGATGCCTTGTGAGACCTCGTTAGCGTGCCTAGGAACCCTACAGATATGGCAGGGTTCCATCAGATACGCGCGGTATTGCGCGGATCGTGATCGGACGGTTTTTACTAGCCGGCTTTGGTTTAAGCCGGATCCTATTATTAAATAGTGTAGATTTTGTCTCTTTGCATTTGTATTCAGTGGGAATACAAATGTGGGCATGTATATGCAGTAGCGGGATTTTCCTGTAATTTATTACGGGATCAATTTTCTGAAGTTGCCAGTTTGCATTCCGTTCCGGCCGTTTTTCATTTGTTCCTTCACGGCCGGACTTTTCCAAACGAGGGGGTTATTAGCAGTTTGCAAATAACTTATTAGTGTAGGGGTTTCTTGCATATGATGGCATCATGATTAGACTAGTATCATGAGATTATTTTTCTTTCTTCTCTATTGCTTTTTTGTGAAGTGAATGGATTAGATTTTGATGGGGTTGAGATTAGAAATGAGTGTGACTTTTTCTACACATATTAATCCCCTTTCTCCTCTTGTTATTAATCCATTCTTTTTCCCCCATCATCACAAGTTTGAGGCCGGCCACTTTTTGAGGGAGTGAGATGAGTGATTTCTTTTTGGGTGAAGTGGGAAAATATGATCTCACTTCTTGGTACACCAAAGTCATCTCCAAAAGTTCATTATTCTTGATTCCTCTATCACCATGGCAACCTCAAAACCCCAAGAGACAAAGTTTCTACACTAGTCTACAGCACTCCTTCGACGCGTCGGCTAGCCAACTTCGCACCCGAGTTGCCTCGGTCCAGAGGTGGGAGCCCGTAAACGAACCCGGCTACGTGGTGCCATTTCCGACGAGGAGGTGACGGACGGAGATTCCGCGGGAGATTGGAGTGGAGACGAAGATCGAAGGACACGGATCGCTTGGTATAACTCTCTACCTGTATTTTAGTTTGCTAGTAGCTAGGTTAATGGCCCGATCCGGGTTAAAAGTGCGCGGTGGTGCCGGTTTGCTAGTTTGCAAAGTTTTTCGTTTCCGCGTTTCCGGCGTCGGATTGACGGCCGGTGCGCCACCGTGCACTTACATTGGTATCAGAGCCACACCATTAACTTAGCCTAGCTTGCTCTAACGTGTTTAGAACTCGATCGAAAAAATTCCCAAAAACCGTATTTTTAGTGCATGTGTTCTCTGTCGAAATTTTTTCAGCTCCAAAATTTTTTGAGGTTGTTGCAGAATACTATACATGGAAATCTAAGCACTCTGTGAAAATTTGGTCGCGAGATCTCACCATATCACCGCGGAACCGCGGCCAAACCCATGCTTGGGCCGCGGTTCCGCCGCGCTTTTAACTGTTCAGCATGCCAAATTTTTCCAGAGGGCTTTAGACTTGGAAATAGGGATTTTGGGATATTATTTTTGGGCCCAGATTTTCTGTAAGTGCTACAGTAGTACTTGGGGCCCACTTCGATAAATTTGTTCGGTCGAAAAGTTTAAACATGCTAGTTCACAGTATTTACATTATATCTGCGACCGTGAATGTCATTCGATCGGTAAATCCTGTCTAACTGCTATAGCCCTTTTAGACGGATTTGCGAACGTGACATTCACGTTGATGTTCTGCGTTGTGCTGTGATGTTGCGGATTGGTCGTGAAGGATAGCTTGGTTGCAATGTTAGTACAGTTTGGTTTTATGTAGATTTGATATTACAGGGCGAGCGTCCGACATGTGGACTGCCGTCACTGCCTGTTTGTATTATTCTTTTGAGGCACGACCGGGTCGAGGTCGATGTACCCGTTGTATGTATATTTTATTTTCTGTACTAGGATTGCCCCGCGGAGGGGTGCACGGATAGCCGGGTTCTAGAGGGCAACGAGCCCGCATCTCATGGCGTTGAGACGGAGGGGGCTTTACTCTAGAATTGGCGGGCTATTCGCCGCACTCGTAGGGGGTATAGGATTGACCCAGGAGGGGTGCCCAAGTTACCGGATTCCATGAAGTGCTGGGTGGTCCATTCACGTTGCTGAAGGGGGATGCCTCGCTTCAGATTTTGGCGGGTAACTTGCCGCGCCCGTAGGGGTCTAGGTTTTCATTGCACAGGCTATCCACACGACCAGGGGAACGTCGGGTTTCAGTAGCGGCTCTATGAAACCCGGGGATCCCAGATATCTGTATTGTTCTGTGATGCTGTACATTTCTGTGATGTTGCATTTTATCACGCCTTGAGCGAAAATTATATATTATATATATACTAGTAGATGTTGTATATGTTTTGCATCCGCGCTAATCCAGTCCCCGCTCTGTCGTTAGTTAGCTAACCTAACGGGTGATGACGGGACCCAGTGGCGAATGCGGATGGCATATACGTACGTCATTATTTTCGTTATTTTTGGTGTGATCAATTGATGGGACTGCGTTGATTCGGATTAATGCAAGATAAACAAACATATTCTGATGTTGTTGGAACATTTTTCAAAAAGCTGTTACTGCAAGGGCGTTCTCTTTTGTTTTGCACAGTGGTATTCGGTTATGAATATCCAGCTCCTCAGTCGACGAGGCAAGGGCCGAGATCCCTTCACCGGGAGTGACCCCTTGGACAGAAGTTTGCGTCAGGGTAATAAATTCACTATAGCCGATTACTTTTGCTTTGCATCGTGGTATTCAGTTGGAATATCCTGCACCCCATCCTACGAGGAAAGAGCCGAGATCCCTTCACCGGGAGTGACCTCTTTAGCAAAGGTTTTCGTTACTATATTTTTATAAAGCTATCAGTTCCTTCAACGATATCAAGTTCATTACGTTAAAGGTTTTCGCCAGAAACTATTCGTAGCCCTCCGTCATTTCAGACGGGTACCACATAGTATTCATGCTATGTTTGTTGACCTTCGTCAAGGCATAGTGTATGGTAGCTGCTTGTTACCTTTCTGCTGCATAAATAGATGCGTTGGTTTGGGACAGTCGTATAGCCTTGTTGACCTTCGTCAAGGGCTTGTACGAGTGGGTTCAAATTAACCTGGACAATGACGGGTAGAACTTGACATGTGACTTATGATTTGTTGACCTTCGCCATGGTCATAAGAGCATGGGGCAAAAATCCACATCGGGAGTTTCTAAAGAAACTGAAACTTGCCAAATATGCGCATACCTTCTGGAGTGTGATAACGTGAGAGGATTCTGTCACGTTATCATGTGATGATAGTTGGATCCCGATTCCCACTGATGAGTTGGTTTACTCCTCGGGTGATCTCGGCTAATTCTTCTTTCTGGTTTGGGGAAGAATTTGACGTTACAGTGGGAGGTTTCCAGATTAGATAAAGTGATAACCATTTTGATCTAGGTTAAAGTGCACGCTGAGCGTTTCTTTTCTCTCTCTCTCTCTTTGGTAGCGACCATTGACCCGACCCTAGACTATGACTCAGTGACCAAGTTGACCGAACCTTCTTAACAATGGCTTTTGGATTGTCAGAGTTGCAAACCTCATTGCCACTCCTACTTTTACCCTATTCTCCAGGACACCCCGTGTTACTACGAACGTCCACTTCCATTGGACAAAACCATCGTATGGTTATATACGAACTCGAAGGATTTTATTCGAGGATGGTTTCCGGTTCTGGAGAAAACGAATAGGACTATTCAGTTGTCTTTTCCTTTTACCTTCTCTCAGGTTTCGAGTACTCCTTGGTTTAGGAGATTGTACTACTATTACGCAATTTGGATAGTTTTCTTCCAAACCTTAGGCTGGTGCCGAACGGTGGGGAATGATGAAAACCAATTAGCATAACGATGGTGTACAGAAGGTATTAAGTTAAGACAAAGAAAGGGATTAGTAAGAGGGCAAAGTAAATTGCGACTGCTATTCAGGACCAAACCAAGTATTTCTTCGCCAATCCTAAATCACCTTTGTATTTCTCCAGGACACTCCGTATCACTATGAAGATCCCAAGTTTATTGGATAATCCATCGTATGGTTATATACGAACTCGAAAGGAACTTGTTCCAGTTCGGGGATGGATCCTGGTTCAGGAGAAATAGGAATAAGGTTCATTCGGTTGTCTTTTATCTTCACCTTCTCTCGCATTGCGAGTGCTCCTAGGATTAGGACAGTACACCCATTATGCTTATTGGATAGTCTTCTTCCAAACCATAGGCTGGTGCCGAACGGTAGGGAAGGAAGAAAACCATTTGGCCTAAAGGGGTGTACAGAAGGTAATGACTAAAGACTTATAAAGGGATTTAGAGAGGTGGCAAAGAATTATACGGTTACAGTTGTGAATCTGGATAATGGAAGAGGCATTACTAGGAATACCGGGACACCCCATCGAAAGATTTCAATGTTTCAGTTTCACTGTGTACTGTTAAAAGAAAACTGATTTCCCAATTAGACACTTGCTCCAGGGTTTGTATTTACCAGGTTGGATTCTCACATCTGTATGGTTTTATAGATGATGAGTGGGAGTAAGTTATTTGGAATTGGGTGATCATCCTCATTATATCGGGATTCGTTGTAATTGGTGATATTTGAGGAAGTCACCTGGATAGTTTGCCGGTCGGCAAATATTTGGTTTTGAATATCCGTTGTTATGCACCAATTTCAAATTGATATATATGTACGTCTATTTTTGTAGAGTGAGATATACCTTTTTGAAATTATGTCTATGACATTTACCTATATCAGTGGATGGTTAGGTAAGGAGCATTGAACAGCGGTTTAATTCTTCTTAACCATAAGTACAGTTTTCAACCTACGACACACAGTGAATGAGTTATTAGACTCAGGGGACTTATACAGAGTATTGTATATTGTCCAGTGTCCATTAGGACAGAGGGGTTGGTCCTCATACTATATTCTGTTTACTTGTGACTTCTCTAGTTCTTAGACAGGTGTTTCGTAGAAACACAGGGTCAGAGTTTTGAGAAGTTATAGGTATATGAGTAAAGTAGAGAACCAGGTATTGCAAGTATCGGGATTCTTCAAGGTGATCGAAGATGTAGATACTTGTGTATGGTATTCAGTTGATAGTAATGATTAAAAGAACTTGCTTCTCTTTCAGGTTACTCATAATTGGAAGTATTCCTAAGTTGAGTAACGCTGATCGGCCTCTTTCCATTTTGTTGACAAGCACTGGAGACAGCTGCATGATTTGAATCTGATTCAATTAAATCAGTGCCTCTGTTCCTGTATTGGATATAGAACAGTTCATATCTTGACATGGTTAAGGTACGGGGAGTTGTTCGGCTTATGCTTAAAACCAGACTCCGGATAACTCAAGGCACGTTTCTGTAATGGCTGTTTGTGGGTTGACCCAGGCTATGACGAGGGTTGACTTTCTACCATCTGGAAGATCAATAGTGATATTGTTCTTGACTCGCCACAGTTTTAATAAAAATGGATTTTTTCATAAAACAGTAGTGGGAGTATGGTAGAACTGGAAGTGATTCCAGAACCGCAAACGATTACTGAAGATTTGATAAAGAACCTAAAGATTCAATCTGGTTTGACATTCCATTGGCCACTCCGCACATTTGGTGGGTAACCTCAGGCACCCGAGAGGTACTTCGGTATGCTCAGGGACGGTGGCAGGGAGGTTCTTGTTTACCCAGACTTGCCATTGCTGTTTTTCAAGACTATGAGACCTAGCAGGAAGATGAGTATAGCGTCATTCTAAACTAGCTTTAGAAGTGCACGTGTATATGACTCTGCCAGAGGGTTGTCGTAGTCAGTGGGAGCAGCGGAAGCATTGGTGGACAGGTGGCTTATATCTATTTATAGACAAAAGCGGATATAGCGGAGATAGATCATCTATTTCTGATGTGACGGTCATAGGTTTGACTTCATCAGAATAGGGGATGGATCAGTTAAGAAGGTAGTAGGGTGTGATGTCCTGGTATTTGGATGACATACACGGAGTAGGAAGTGATATTCCTATACTACGATCGGTTATACTTTGGTCGTCACACAGTGGTTTCTCCACATAGGACTTTGATATTATATCTGACATTCTGGTTACCGGATCTATGGTATTAGATCTAGATTTGGGTGGTTTCCCAATCTGGGTACTTAGACAGCATTCTATGAGTATTTAGAATGGACGACTCCTGGCACGGTAGTATACCTGCAGGTAATGGAGGCACCCTCTCTAAAGGTGTCTTACAGACTAAAGTAGAGAGGGATGTGTATGATTGGAAGATCACTTGCTTAGGCAATTGAGTCAATCATGAGATGTCAAGTACCACACCAGATGTTTTTCTTACAGTAGATGCAATAAGTTGACATTGATCCAATCCTGGAGAAACATTCGGAAGAAGTTTTAGAACATAAGTGGATGTTCTAGGGATATGATAACGGCAGCCTCCTTCGGGAAACGGTTATCATTCCAGGCCGCCAAGGTGACATGGACGGCAGAGTGGCCGTCAGAGTTATAGTTTTCCCTCTGATGAGGGTCAGTATTTTGGACAGGTGGTCCAGGCGGATACTGAGGGAAGGATGGCGCAGGATACTGATTATGTTCAGTTGACGATACAGTCTAAGAAGTTTGGATTTGGAGTTCATTTATAAGCTAGGTCCCATCAGACATCCATACATTCTAAGACAGGTATTGCTCATTTCGGGAGATGGCTTTCTCCGCGAACATGGGATATGGAGAGACATAGAATGAAACATCACAGCGGATCCACTCACTGAGGCTATTCCTCGAATGCAATAGTTTCGCAAACGAGCTTTGTGAGACTGACTAGTAGAGGAGTTAGGTGTTCGGTATCACACGGGCTGTGAGTATGCGACATCGCAATAATTAGCCTTGAGTGCCAGTGGGAGATTGTTGGATATAGTGCCCTCAGAGTCAATTATTGGATCACAGGCACGTGATTGCAATGATTGAGGAGGACCTATGCCGGTAGGACAGTATTACTCGAGATGATAGTATGCTATCTGGTTTATCTTTATCATCGTGTACTGCTTTAGGTCACCTTACGAGTGGCTATTACACGTTGATAGAGCCCCTAGGATTCTTGCTTGACTACCAGCAGTATGAGGGCGATCATATACGTGAGAGCTGGAGTCTATAAGCACATCCTTAAAAGGTCCCTAGTCGTGGGAGTTTCGAGACAGGGCATCGATTCTCCAGAGTAGACTAGTGTATACAGTCGAGACCCCGACGAGGGGCAGTGGCCCGTCTCACAAGCCACTGGTGTCAGTTGGTTCACCTAAGATGTATACGGTGCTCATTGGGTTATGAGTACACCGGACAGGACTCGCCGGGAACCTGCTAGTTGGTATTATACCTGACGTCAGATAGCAGTTCCCTGGTGACATGTTTACAGGTTAGTTCATCGACCTGAGATCGTCATTTGTCTCGTGTGAGTGCCCACTGCGATTTGATTACTACCCTACCACGCTCAAAGGAGACGTGCAAACAGGTTTTAGTTGGGTACAGTCCTGAGCCACATGGAGGCAGTGAGCGGATCTTCAGGGGTTCGACTCTCCCGGTATTGGGGGTGAGGTCGCGCTGTGTCTAGGAGAGCCAGCACATGAAAAGTCCTTGGCCAAGGCAGGAGATTTACTGGTAGGTATTCCAGTAGTATCTCAGGGTGTTCTGGGCTACACTCCGATACGACTTGTACCGCTATTGGGGGTCTGACTTTTACCAACCCCCCCAGGCCCGCCATGCGATGCTCATAGACGAACGGACCGGACTGTACGGATATTGTCACTGACAGGCTCAGTATGGTGTCAGGATGAGTTCACTCATCGACGTCCCTTTTGGTCAATAGCTGGTGGCCCGTCACGTATGGCTGATACCTCTGACGTGCTAGTGGTTAAATCCACAGCCATAGTATTGACGAGTCTTTAGAGTCCACCACACCCAATTACTCAGGTTTCGGGCGAAACGCTGTAGAGGCCGTATGGAGATATGGCAGGGTTCGATCAGATACGCGCGGTATAGCTCGGATTGTGATCGGACGGTTTTTACTAGCCGGCTTTGGTTTAAACCGGATCCTAGTATTAGATAGTGTAGATTTTGTCTCTTTGCATTTTTATTCGGTGGGAATACAAATGCGGGCATGTATATGCAGTAGCGGGGTTTTCCTGTAATTTATTACGGGATCAATTTTCTGAAGTTGCCAGTTTGCATTCCGTTCCGGCTGTTTTTCATTTGATCCTTCACGGCCGGACTTTTCCGATGGAGCGGGTTATTTGCAGTTTGCAAATAACTTATTAGTGGAGGGGTTTCTTGCATATGATGGCATCATGATTAGACTAGTATCATGAGATTCTTTTTCTTTCTTATCTTTTAATTTTTTGTGAAGTGAATGGATTAGATTTTGATGGGGTTGAGATTAGAAATGAGTGTGACTTTTTCTACACATATTAATCCCCTTTCTCCTCTTGTTATTAGTCCATTCTTTTTCCCCATCATCTCAAGTTTGAGGCCGGCCACTTTTTGAGGGAGTAAGATGAGTGATTTCTTTTTGGGTGAAGTGGGAAAATATGATCTCACTTCTTGGTACACCAAAGTCATCTCCAAAAGTTCATTATTCTTGATTCCTCCATCACCATGGCAACCTCAAAACCCCAAGAGAAAAAATTTCTACACTAGTCTACAGCACTCCTTGGACGCGTCGGCTAGCCAACTTTGCGCCCGAGTAGCCTCGGTCCTGAGGTGGGAGCCCGTAAACGAACCCGGCTACGTGGTGCCCTTTCCGACGAGGAGGTGACGAACGGAGATTTCGCGGGAGATTGGAGTGGAGACGAAGACCGAAGGACACGGATCGCTTGGTATAACTCTCTACCCGTATTTTAGTTTGCTAGTAGCTAGGTTAATGGCCCGATCCGGGTTAAAAGTGCACGGTGGTGCCGGTTTGCTAGTTTGTAAAGTTTTTCGTTTCCGCGTTTCCGGCGTCGGATCGACGGCCGGGGCGCCGCCGTGCACTTACAGATATGCGATACTCTTAAATGAATAGACCGGACTGTACAGAGATTGTCACATTCAGGCTCAGTAGGAGTTCGGATGGGTTTTCCTCATCGTCCTTCTTATCGACATCTACCTGGGGACCATTACATGCAGGTAGTACCGCTTGCGGCCTATGGTTAAACCCACTGTCAGCATAGTGTCGAGTCTTTAGAGTCCCACACAGAAAGTTTCCCTGCACTAGGAAAAAGGTGTAGAGACCGTATGGTTTTATGGCCGGGCTTCGATCACTTACATGCACTTGTGCGCGTATGATGTTCGGGCGGATATTACTAGTGAGCTTTGGTTTAAACTGGATCCTAGTATTATATTGATGGATCGGTTTCGTCTCTTTGTATTCGTGTTTCTCGGAACACGAATGCGGGTATGTATATACGGATGAGAGGAGCACAGAAGGAGACACCTCATTAAGGTTTTGACCATTTACTTGATTAAAACAATTATGAGGTGGAGGAAAGTATTTGTTATTTTTGTAAATGATAATTGAGACATGGCTACTAGTATTGACTACTTGACTTTGTTTGACATTTTGACTTGGCTTGACCACTTGACTTAGCTTGACTATTTGACCTAGATATTTTGATGAGATATTTTGATGTGATATTTTGATGCCATAAGAGTGGTCATGTCAAAGTTAGCCATCTCAATTTTCATGAGAGAGATTATCATTTGTAAAAATACTTTCTCATTCCTCAAGTGAGCTCTCATGCTAGCTCTTCTTCTTCCTCCTTACTAGAAAACCCTTAAGGACTCATGAGTTGAGTAAATTAGGGTTTCAAGAGATAAATAAATCCATCTTCATAATCTACATCACCTAGGACATCGAGTTTAGCAAGCTTGTTGCCCTAGTTACCTCGGTTTTGAGGTAGAGCTCAGACTATAGACTCTCGGGTGGATCGTCTTCGACTCGAGTATGCCGTGGAGGTTTCTACGATATGGATCGATCTTTGGAACCTACGTAAACGAGGAGGACAGTGATGAGGACCTGAAGGACTTGTATCATAAGGTCTAACATTCTTTCCGAGTAGTTAAATCTTATGTTGTTTGCTAGCTATGGTTTATGTTCGATCCATGATTCTAGTCGGTGTTGCGAAGCCCGTAAAAATCATTTTTTGCAAATTTCGCCTCCCCGCGAACACGTGGGGTGTGCAATATCGACTTACAGTGGTATCAGAGCCTCTCATAAACATTAGATAACTTGTTGCGATGTTATAATTCCGTCGTTTTTGTCGCGGAAAAACTGTCGATAAAAACAGTTTTCAAAAGTGAGGTTTTGAGTTGTTTGCACACCCCGCGGGCTCACGGTTTGAACCGACAAGCTGTGGGGTGGAGCGTGCGCACCTTGGGGACCTTTCGAGGGGGGCTAAATCGCTGGGTCCACTCCTTAAGACCACCACAAGGTGGTCTTAGCGGTGGGGACCCGAAACTGCCCTACCATGGGCAGTTTCGGGTCTGCCTCACCTACTGGCCACCTCGTGGTGGCCTTAGGGGTGGGTTACCCCCTGTAGGCCCCCTACTCGATGTTAATTTCATGCTCTAACTTTCCGCGAAGGTTCGGGCGCGTTTCTTTTTGATTCGGACTTCCGAATTGGTTCAAAATTATCGGTTTTAGAACTTTAGCTCACTGGATTTTCATGTCTTGGAAAATTGGTTAAGTTTGCTAATTGCGTACGGAATTCTAATGTCGTTATTACTTTATAAGCTCTGTGATGTATATATGTGTTTGGAAACGTCGACTAATTGCTATACGTCGATTAGTCGGGATTGCACATATCTGCGATGTTGTTGTGATAGTTTGCGTATATGAACTTGTTGGATCATCGTGGATGAATAGCCGGGGATGTGAGATGAAGGTTTTCATTTTTTCATTCGACGTAAAATTTGTAAAGTGATGTAATATTATTTTTGTGGAGCACATCCGGGTTGAGGTTGTAGCCACCGTTGTATTATTTTTTTTTACTGTTTTTGCTCCTAAGATAGACCCAAGGTGGGGTGCAGAAACTACCGGGTAATTTGAAGTGCCGAGTGGCCTACTCACTTTGTTGAGGGAGGTTGCATCACTTCGGGTATTTGGCGGGTAGTTTGCAGCACCCGTAAGGGTCTAGGGTGGGATTTGGCTATTCATCACTGTTAGTTATATGTATGCCCTAGAGGCCATTACTGTACATTGGATGTATATTGTAGTGGATGCTGGGACATATATAGGGAGGACTTTCTTGCTCGACATGATAGTATGCTATCTGGTTACTCTTTACCTTAACGTGTACACTGATTGTCTCTCTGTAACATGTTGGTAAAGCCCTTAGGATGTGTACTTGACTACCTGGACTATGATGCGGATCATACTAGTGGGGACATGGTATTCCATAAGTACATCCTTCAATGTCCCTAGTCGTGGGTGTATCGAGATGGGGCATCGATATACCAGAGTAGACTAGCGTATACCTTCTCGACCCATACAGATGGGCGATGGATGATCCCATATCCATTGGTGTTTGACATCAGAGATGATATACGGGTGCTTAGTGGAGACTGGGTATACTGGACGGACTCGCCGAGAACTCCCAGATGGTATTATACCATACGTCAGATGGCAGTTCTCTGGTGACACTGGTACAGAGTAGTCTGTTGACCCGAGATCGTCATAGAGTCTTGTGTGATTCCCACTGTACTTTGATTTCCACCTTACCACGTCCAAGAGGGCGTGCAAAACGGTGGTTTTTGGGTACAGTCCCGAGTCACATGGAGGCAATGAGCGATAGGAGGGGATTCGTCTCTCCCGGTATAGGGAGTTGATGTTGCGCTGTGTTCGATTGGCTATAACCGGAAATCCCTGGCCAGGGTTGCTGAGATTTACTGGTAAGTGTTACCAGTAGTTTCTCGAATTGTTATAGACCTCATATCGACACGACTTATCGAGCTATTGGGGTCTGACGTTTACCACCCCTAGGCGAGATATGCGACATATCAGACGACGAGACCGGACTGTACGGTAAGTGTTACTGGTTGGATTCACTTGAGTGTGAGTGGGCTTGCTCGTCGATCTTCTGATCGCTCAATACCCGGGTGGCCGTTACGTTTAGCAGACCGCTTGCGGCTTGTGGGTGCTTGATATGATCATCATCTGCTGCCGGCGTATTGACGAGTCTTTAGAGTCCTACACAGAGGTTTCCTGGCTCAAGCGAAACGAAATAGGAGCGCATATGAGATATGTGCGGGACCGAGAATAATGCGTGTATGTGATACCGTATTTCATTCTCGCGGTGAATGTATCGAATGGTTGTATGCGATATAACCTAGTTATCGAATCATGGATTGATTCGATAAGTCGATACATTGGATATTAGTCGGTTATATGCGATATGACCGGATCGTTAAATCAAGTGTTGATTTAATGATTTAATGCATAATTATATATTTGATATATTACTTTGCATTAACTAGTATTGGTTCACTTTAAATGGATTTTCTCACTTGCATTGCACAAGTTGTATACGTGATATAATTTTGTGCACTTGATTGTATCATGTTTGATGATACATGTTTACTTGGGTTTGTGTAAAGATTAAACCATGGTTATATGAATGGTTAGGGTTTTATTTTCTTATTCATTTATTTATTTATTTATTTATTTTTGAAAATAAATGGCATAAAGAGAAAATGGTGGCTTTCTTTGTTTGCACCTTGAAGCTTCATGAAGCTTTGACTAAGTGACCATTTTGTCTCATGCTTAACCCTAACCACTGCACTTAACCCTAGTTCATTCTCTACACTTGACCATGGTTGTATTATGATAAGTATTGATTTTCTTTTCTATTTGAATATAACTTATCATAATATTCATCTTCTTATTCTTCTTCACTTGAAGAAAACCTTGCTTCATCAATGGTGACTTGAAGAAAAGAGTGAGAAATCCAATTCTAAAGTGAACCCACCTCCTATTTCTTCATCCTCTACCTCTTGCCAAGTAGTATAGGGTGTTTTCTTCACAAGTTTCATGACTTGGTGAAGTGGGAGCTTGATCTTGTGATGCCTCGACGTAGATCATCTTCGGCATCGTTGTCGATGACCTAGCCCACCCATTTCTCCGATGAAGCCGACGCTAGAGCCCGGGATTCGATTTGGACAGCAAGGAGACTTCATCGTGGAGCTATGGAGGTGGAGGACCGGATCTACAAAGGTTGTATTTCCGTTCACTTAGTTAAATTGTTAACTAGTTTCCTTTTCGCCAAAACTTCTAGTCAACGATCCGTATTAGGGTTTCTCGGCACTTGTAAAATTTGAAATTGGCATGGTTGATGCCTTGTGAGACCTCATTAGTGTGCCTAGGAACCCTACAGTGGTATCAGAGCCTAGCCAGAGCCTTAGGCGAAGTGTAGACGACGTTTGAAGTCCGATCGAACCGAAACCTTAACACAAACATGCTCTCTGTACTTTTTTAAAAAACAGGGATTTTTGAGGATTAAAAATATGCAGAAAATTCAGCTGGAGATTGTAAGGGTTACTGTAAAATTCGACAGCCTGAATCCATCAAACCGCCGCGGTTCCGCGGCACAAGCATGGCTTGTGCGGCGGTTCCGCGGCTGAAATGTCTCCTTGTGCATTGAATTTTGCACAGTAACTCCAACTTTGCAGTGCTGGTTTTCCTGGGAATTTTTAATATTTATTCAAGAGTTGAATTTTCTGGGTTGTATTGGAGACTCGGTGTTTCGATCGGAGTATCAAACTTTGTCTATGTGTCTTTCCGGATAATTATAGAATATGTTAAAAGGTTCGACCGGATATAAATACCCAACTTTTCCCCTGCCGGAAAATTTCCAAGTGTTGGATTTTTCCGAGGTTTAAAGACGTTCTAAGTAGTGCAAGTAACGCGATGGTCCCTCTAGAAGACAACAAACCTTAACTCGATTATGTCACCGTCTTGAACTGCCCTTTGAACCTTCGGGTTTGGGCCAGTACGGCGTGCCACATGTGAGGCGTTGGCTTGACCCTTCTACGGCTGGACCGTTGGTACTGAGGCACGAACCGAATGTTTTTAGACTTGTTTCATGTGTTGATCTGTATCGGGAAAACTTGGGTGTTTAAATGTTCGATCAGAAAGTTTAACATTTTCTGTTTATCTGGAATGTGATACAATAATTGAAATTCACAAGTAGTTATGAGATAACTGAATGAATGTTATAAATCTAGCGGTTTAGTCTCAATTGATCGGTTGCCACGGAATTTTGATGTGATCAAAAGTCCGTCGCAATCACGTAGCGTACGCGGATACTCGCCGGGTAAACTTAATAGACAGCCTCACTCCATAGCCCCGACCAAGTGATTGTAGATGAACCCCGTCGCCGAAAGCATCCGTTCGAGTGCTCCCGGTAGCGGTGTTCCGCCTTAGTGCACTTCGTCGACGGTATCGGGGGTGCGACCGTCTACTAAAGTTTGCGACGAGCATTTGATCAAAATGTCGGGAATCTTGTTGAATTGCCCGACTTGATATTGAAAAGAGTTTTCGATAATGAGACTAAAATGCGGGGTTTATAATTGTCAGGCATGCGATGTCTAAGGAATTCATTTGATTAGGCATGCGATGTCTATGGAGGTTGCGGATTCCAACTGTTGTAGTTTTACACTTTCTTTTCTGTGACCGTAAGTGTAATATGTGATATCGCCGGTTTCGTTGCTATATGTCAACGACAATTGGGATGCGCATATTTACTTACGTTGATGACATGTGTTGTTATGTGTTGCTGGATATGTTATATTAGATCGTCGTGGTTGAATAGCCGGGGGGTTTTATGTGAGATGAGTGTTTTTCATTTTCATTCATGTAAAAACTTGTATGTAATATTCTTTTATTGGGGCACTTCCAGGTTGCGGAAGGTGTCACCCTCTGTATATTATTTACTTTTCAGCACTAGGATAGACCTAAGGAGGGGGGCACAAGTAACCGGGTTCTGGAGTCCAGTGGGAGACCAACTCGAGGAGTCGAGTCCGGGTCTCCTAACTCTAGAATTGGTAGGATTGCTTGCCGCTCTCGTAGGGGTCTAGGGGTGTGGGTTTGGCTATTCATCACGACCGTGGAATCCGTGTTTTATACTGGCTCGTATTGAAAACACGGACGTCCTAGTATATCCAATGTTTCATATGTTTCTTCTGCTGCGATATCTGTGATGTGATCATGTGATGTTCTGTGATAGATACAGTATATACTATATATGATATATTATACAGGCGTTACTTATGTTTTACACCAGCGCTAGCCCTGCCCCGCTCTGTCGTTAGTTACCTAACCTAACGGTGCACGAGGGGACATCAAGGCGAATGCGGATGGCATAGGTGAACGTCGTATTTATCTGTGATGTTTAGGTATTTAAATGATGGGACTTCATTAATGTGATTAATGAAAGAAAAGAAACCTAAAGATGTTGTAGAATCAAATTTCAAAATAAAATAGGTAGCTACAGTTCTTGCTTTGCACAGCGGTATATATGATATATCCTGCACCTTATTCGATGAGGAAAGGACCGAGATCCCTTCACAGGGAGTGACTCCTTTAGCAATAACTGGCAAATGCTACAACCCTCGGTTTGTCTTTTGATTGCTTCTATAGTTTCTGCTTTGCACAGTGATATATATGATATATCCCGCACCTCATTCGACGAGGAAAGGACCGACGATCCCTTCACCGGGAGTGACTCCTTTAGCAAAACAAGAAAAGCTTCAAAAACACTCCATTTTAAAATCATTTGATTCTACAACGATATCAAGTTCATTACGAAATAGGTTTTCAGAAAAACCTGTCGTAGCCCTCCATCATTTCAGATAAGTAGTAGTTAGTATTCGTGCTACGTTTGTTGACTATGTTAAGGCGTAGTGTGCGGTAGCTAATTAGTGCTTATCTGCATAAGCATATGATGCGATTGGATTAGGGTAGTCGTGCGACTTTGTTGACTATGTTAAGGGTCGTGCGAGTGGGTTTAATTCAATCGGGAAATGACGGGTTGAACTTGACTAGCACTTATGATTTGTTGACTATGTTAAGGTCATATAGCTGCTAGGGGCAAAATATTATCGGGAATTTCAAGTGTTGAAATTTGCAATGAGATTGCATACCTTCTATGAGATAGTTGGATCCCGATACCCTCTGCAAGTAAGAGTTACTCCTGGGAGAGTTTTACACATTACAATTAGCCGATCAAGTAGGTGTCTAGAAAGGTGTCAACGAGGTTACGCCTCTGGGAAAACGAGGTTTACATTAATTAGGTTCGTGCGAAAGCACGGGGGACCTCCCTCAAAGTACCGACACTGGCCTTGCTGAAAGATTGGCGAACTTGTAGTGTGTAATTAATCCCGGCTAGTCTTTCCTTTTAGGGTTTGAAGGAAGATTTGATAAAAACAGTGGGAGCCATCCTGATTAGATAAAATAATAACCAATCTATTCTTGACAGAGCGCACGCTGAGTGTTTTCTTCTCTCTCTCTCCAGGTAGCGACCATATCACGCCTTAATCAAGATAATAATACGGATATATTGATCGAACCCGCTTGTTATACTGAGCTGGGGAACGTTGGTCCCGCTCCAACTTATAATTGTTATAAGACAGAGCAGGAAATTGGGGATTACCAGAATTCCCGTGCCGCCCAAACGAAGAGAGTGCATGCTGATGCATCATCTTCGGGTGTGTTCATTACAAAGAACTGTTTCTCAGTATCCTCTACGTCCTGGGTATGTGATACCAGATCAGGATCCCAGATATGTAATCTGTTACATAGGGCTAAAGAAAGGTAGAGAACTTAGAACGGGTGATAAGTTTCATGAGGCAGAAAACGGGGCAAGAGTTGCAGCCAAGTCTGTTGGTCACTGTCACCCTGTATTACCAATACATTGATTCTGAACGAATGTTATTAGATACCGAACCTGATATACAAAATCATATCTGTCTCTTTATTAGTAAAGAAACGATAAAATTTTGTATAATTGGATAATGTTTTGAACATTTCCTATATCAAAAGTTGATAGGATCAGGCACGTTATCTAAAAGCATTAATGTTCTAAATCAAACTACAGTTTTAAGTATACGGAACACACACAAGAGGAAGAGTTCAGAAATGAACGAATTCTTCTTGAGGTATTGTAGACTAGGTCATATCAATGCGACCCGACTAGCTGAAGTTACATATAGATGCATATTTAAATCAGTTTGAATTTACATCTTGTGAAACTTGCCAGTCATGTCACAGAGACAAGATGATCACAGCTCTGTTTATTGGAAACAGAGAAAGAGTTAGTGAACTCTAGGGATGATACATGTTGATGTATGAAGGTCCCCTGTCTACATATGCCAGGACTGGTTCTTTGTACTTCGTTACATTCTCTGATAATCTCTCAAGATTCAGACATATGTTCCTGTTGGAACACAAGTCCGAACCTTTTGAGATATTCACAGAATATAAGTTAGAAGTAGAGAACCAATAGAGGGTATAAGTATTATGTCCTTTGATGTGATCAGGGAGGAGAATACTTGAGCACGGAATTCCTGGATTATTCTAAAGGAGAATGAGATTCTCTCTCAGCATTACTCCTCCGTATACACCATAGCACGATGGTATATCGGGGCGGAGCAATAACACCCTATGTGATATGGTGTGCTCTATGATGAATACTACTGAGTTACCTGTTTCCTTTTAGGAGTTATGCACTTGAGAAGCTGCATACCTATTGAATAGGGTTCAAATCAAATCAGTTGCCTACTACTTCATATGTGATATGGAAAGGGAAGAGCCCATATCTTAAGATAGTTAAGATTTGGGGTTGTCCAGCCTATGTCTAAAAGCAAAATCCGGACAAGCTCGAGGCAAGATCTGTTATGTAGAACTGGAATGGTTCCAGCCATACAATATGCAGCTGATGATTTGAAAGAACCAAAGGATTCAATAGTTACCAACGAATCTCAGCCTCTCCGCCGATCTAGTAAGGTTCCTCACCCGCCTGAGAGATACTTCGGCTTCTCTATGACAGTGGGAGCGAGGATTGCATCATGAGATGATGACCCAACTATTTTCGAGCTGGCCATCAGGGGTAAGACTCTACTAGAATGGCTGGATGCTTAGCGATCTGAGATGGAATCCATGTACACCAACAAAGTATGGACTTTGGTTGCTATATCTGAAGGGTTAAATCCCCATCAGGAGCAAGTATATCTTGAGAAGATTACTTGGTGTACTTGGAAAAGTTAAGACTTTCAAAGCTAGACTTGTTAAAGGTTTTCGTCATCAACCAGGCGTGGATAATGATGAAACCTTTTTCCAGTGGCTATGCTTAAGTCCATCCAGATCCTACTTGCCACGGCTACATACCATGGCTACGATATCTGGTGGTTGGGTGTCATGACAGCTTTTCTAAATGATGTTTTAGAAGAGGGAGTCTATAAGTACACAGCCAGAGGGCCTCGTAGACAGTGGGAGCAGCGGAAACGTGTGCAAGATGTTTTATTTGATAAAGCAGGCATCGCGGAGTTGGAACGTCTGTTTTGATGAAGTGGTCAAAGAGTTTGACATCATCAAAATGGTAGATGAACCTTGTATAAACAAAAAGGTAGTAGGGAGTATTGTGATGATCCTCGTAGAGTACGTGGATAACATACTCTTGATAGGGAAGGAGTTTCCTATGCTACGCTCGATCAATCTCCGCTTATCACAATGATTCTCCACATAGGATCAAAGTGATACCTACTAAATCCTGGGTTTTGGATCTATGAGATAGATCTAAATGGATGTTAGGATTCTCTCTAGCTGTAGTGAGATGGTATCAGTTGATCCTGGGGAAAATCACTGGAAGTGTGCCAGGGTGATAAAGACGACTGAATGTCAGTCACAGGCATTGTCTTTACCCTCAGTAGAGGGACGGTATGTTGGAAGAGTTCCAAGCTAGATACCGTGGCATACTAGACGATAAAGGCTGGATACATCGCTACTTAAGATGCTACCAAAGAGGCTGTTTGGGTGTATAATGGTTCATGAGATGAACTACGTTCCTACCATTGTGAGACAATGGAGTTGTGGCTTATGCCAAGGAACGCCGGTCCCATCAGTGATCCAGACATATTCTAAGGCAGTATCACCTGATCATGGAGATGGTTGATCTCTAAGGGATCGAGGTTAGGAGAGTAGACTCAGAGGACGACACGGCGGATCCACTCATGAAGGCCTATTCCCAGAGAGAGACTTTTATGGGATGGTTGAGTATGAGATACTGCAACCACTGCTATCATATGGCCCTAGTGCAAGTGGGAGATTGTTAGTTATATGTATGCCCTATAGGCCATTACTGTACATTGGATGTATATTGTAGTGGATGCTGGGACATATATAGGGAGGACTTTCTTGCTCGACATGATAGTATGCTATCTGGTTACTCTTTCCTTAACGTGTACACTGATTGTCTCTCTGTTACATGTTGGTAAAGCTCTTAGGATGTGTACTTGACTACCTGGACTATGATGCGGATCATACTAGTGGGGACATGGTAGTCCATAAGTACATCCTTCAATGTCCCTAGTCGTGGGTGTATCGAGATGGGGCATCGATATACCAGAGTAGACTAGCGTATACCTTCTCGACCCATACAGATGGGCGATGGATGATCCCATATCCATTGGTGTTTGACATCAGAGATGATATACGGGTGCTCAGTGGAGACTGGGTACACTGGACGGACTCGCCGAGAACTCCCAGATGGTATTATACCATACGTCAGATGGCAGTTCTCTGGTGACACTGGTACAGAGTAGTCTGTTGACCCGAGATCGTCATAGAGTCTTGTGTGATTCCCACTGTACTTTGATTTCCACCTTACCATGTCCAAAAGGGCGTGCACAACGGTGGTTTTTGGGTACAGTCCCGAGTCACATGGAGGCAATGAGCGATAGGAGGGGATTCGTCTCTCCCGGTATAGGGAGTTGATGTTGCGCTGTGTTCGATTGGCTATAACCGGAAATCCCTGGCCAGGGTTGCTGAGATTTACTGGTAAGTGTTACCAGTAGTTTCTCGAATTGTTATAGACCTCATATCGACACGACTTATCGAGCTATTAGGGTCTGACGTTTACCATCCCTAGGCGAGATATGCGACATATCAGACGACGAGACCGGACTGTACGGTAAGTGTTACTGGTTGGATTCACTTGAGTGTGAGCGGGCTTGCTCGTCGATCTTCTGATCGCTCAATACCCGGGTGGCCGTTACGTTTAGCAGACCGCTTGCGGCTTATGGGTGCTTGATATGATCATCATCTGCTGCCGGCGTATTGACGAGTCTTTAGAGTCCTACACAGAGGTTTCCTGGCTCAAGCGAAACGAAATAGGACCGCATATGAGATATGTGCGGGACCGAGAATAATGCGTGTATGTGATACCGTATTTCATTCTCGCGGTGAATGTATCGAATGGTTGTATGCGATATAACCTAGTTATCGAATCATGGATTGATTCGATAAGTCGATACATTGGATATTAGTCGGTTATATGCGATATGACCGGATCGTTAAATCAAGTGTTGATTTAATGATTTAATGCATAATTATATATTTGATATATTACTTTGCATTAACTAGTATTGGTTCACTTTAAATGGATTTTCTCACTTGCATTGCACAAGTTGTATATGTGATATAATTTTGTGCACTTGATTGTATCATGTTTGATGATACATGTTTACTTGGGTTTGTGTAAAGATTAAACCATGGTTATATGAATGGTTAGGGTTTTATTTTCTTATTTATTTATTTATTTATTTATTTATTTTGGAAAATAAATGGCATAAAGAGAAAATGGTGGATTTCTTTGTTTGCACCTTGAAGCTTCATGAAGCTTTGACTAAGTGACCATTTTGTCTCATGCTTAACCCTAACCACTCCACTTAACCCTAGTTCATTCTCTACACTTGACCATGGTTGTATTATGATAAGTATTGATTTTCTTTTCTATTTGAATATAACTTATCATAATATTCATCTTCTTCTTCTTCTTCACTTGAAGAAAACCTTGCTTCATCAATGGTGACTTGATGAAAAGAGTGAGAATTCCAATTCTAAAGTGAACCCACCTCCTATTTCTTCATCCTATACCTCTTGCCAAGTTGTATAGGGTGTTTTCTTCACAAGTTTCATGACTTGGTGAAGTGGGAGCTTGATCTTGTGATGCCTCGACGTAGATCATCTTCGGCATCGTTGTCGATGACCTAGCCCGCCCATTTCTCCGATGAAGCCGACGCTAGAGCCCGGGATTCGATTTGGACAGCAAGGAGACTTCATCGTGGAGCTATAGAGGTGGAGGACCGGATCTACAAAGGTTGTATTTCCGTTCACTTAGTTAAATTGTTAACTAGTTTCCTTTTCGCCTAAACTTCTAGTCAATGATCCGTATTAGGGTTTCTCGGCACATGTAAAATTTGAAATTGGCATGGTTGAGGCCTTGTGAGACCTCATTAGTATGCCTAGGAACCCTACAATCACGACCGTGGAATCCGTCTTTCGTTACAGGCTCAAACGAAACCCAGAATTCCTAGTATATCCAATGTGTTCATCTGTGATCTGGAATGCCTATCATTACGTCTGACGAAAGGATATTATTATATATATTATATAATAGCCGTTGCTTATGTTTTGCATCCGCACTAGTCCAACCCCCGCTCTGTCGTTAGTTAAGTAACCTAACGGGTGATGACGGGGCCCCGTGGCGAATGCGGATAGCATAAGCGTACGTTGTATTTTCGTTGTTTTCTGCATTGGTAGGTTAATTGATGGGACCACATTACATTAACGCAAAGCAAACAAACCAAAGCTGAATCGTTTGAACAAATTTTAAAACCACTCGGTTATTTTAAAACAGGAGACTTTTAAATACGGAGCTAAAACCACTCCTTTTAAAATCTATCAGGTTCCTTCGATTATATCAACTTCACTGCATTCACGGTTTCGCCAAAACCATTCATAGCCCTCCATCGTTTCATATGAATAGTCAGTAGTATTCAAGCTATGTATGTTGGCCTTTGTCAAGGCATAGTGATTGGTAGCTGCTGGATATTCATCTGTATCATAGATTGATACGTTGGTTTGGGACAGTCGTACTACTATTTGGGCCTTCGTCAAGTGTATGTGCGGGTGGATTCAAATTAAACTAGACAATGACGGGTAGAACTTGACATATGACTTATGATATGTTGGCCTTCATCAAGGTCATAAGAGCATGAGGAAAAAATTCACATCGGGAGTTTCTAAAGAAACTGAAACTTGCAAGTGCAGCATACCATTTAGAGTTTGATAATGTTGGTAGGATTCCTTCAGCATTATCACATAATGATATTTGGATCCCGATCCTACTGTGAGTATTCTCTACTCTTCGGGAGATTCTTCACTTAACGATCAATGCTATAAACTAAGTAGGTGTCTAGAACAGTGTTAGCGGGGCTACACCTCCAGGGAAAAGAGGTTTTGTAATTAAGGAAATTAGCGAAAGCGTTGGAAAACCTCCCTCGAAGTATCGACACTAGCCTGTCCGAACGGTTAAGCAAGTAATGTACGGTGAGATCAATCCTGACTAATTCTTTTTTTATGGTTTGAGGAAGGATTCGAGAAATAGTGGGAGCCATCCTGTTTAGATAAATTAAAAACCAATCTAAACTTGCAAGAGTATTATGCTGAGTGTATTCTTCTCTCTCTCCTAATTGCAGCGACCAGGTGACCAGATTAGGTTACAAATAGATAATAAAATGACTGAGTTATACTTTATTGGCTGGCAAAGGTTTGTCCACTGCCTATGACAAGCTGGACCACCTCATTGCTACTCAAGCCCCCGTCGTCCTAGGTCCAGTTTCCACCGTCATGGATAAGGATATCCGTAATACAAGGGAAAAGGACAGTGCGAATGCCAAGTGCCTCCTATTGGCTTCAGTTGATGGTGTATACCAGAGGCAGCACGAGAAGATGGAATTAGTTTCTATCTTCCTCCGTAACAATGTTTTATATGGAGAGCAATCTCATAACACAAGATATGAGAGCTCGAAGGAATTGCTTCAAGCGAGGTTGACAATCGGATCCTATGTAGGGAACCACGTCCCTACAATGATTAGCTATATTAAAAAGCTCACGGACCTGGAGACCACGTTGGGAAACGGGTTATATGCTGACTTGTTTCTATAGTCCCTACCATCTACTTTTGCCTAAAGGAAGAAAGTTATACTTCCAGTTGAGGGCTCCCTGAAGGAAACTAGGGTGACACCCACTTAGCTTATTAAGGAATCTTTTTCCTCTGCATCCAAGGCGAAAGCACAGGGTGATAAGAAGAAGACCACCACAAAGCCGATAAATGGTGTCAGTAAGGTAGAGGAAAAGGGAAGGGAAAAAGTTTCTGCGTTATCAGTAGGGAAGGAGGGATGTTCCTATTGTTATGGGAAAGGGCATTGGCAGAAGGGATGCAGGGCTTGGAAAGATAGAATCCAAGATCCGAAGCATGTTGTGGCTTCGACTTCGGGTATGTTTGTGATTGAAAACAGTTTGTCAATTAACTATACTTCCTGGGTACAAGATACCGGATCAGGATGTCATATCTATAATTCTTTGCAGGCTCTGAGAAACCGTAGAGTTATCAGGACAGGTGATATGACTCTCAGGTTTATTAACGGAATGAGCGTGGACGCTGTATCCGTAGGGTATATCACCTAGAATTGACAAGTGTGCAGATATTTATTCTACGTAACTGTTTGTGTGTACCAAGTCTAGTATCTAAGCGATGTGGTTCACATCCACCTAAACCAATGTTTGATTGGGTCAGGTACACTAGAGGACAGTATATATTGAATCAAGCTCAGGTTTTCAAACGTCCAGAACACACTTAAAAGAAAGTCTCCAGAATTAAATAAAACTTTCTTACGGCATTGTAGAAAGGGTCACATCAATGAAACACGGTTGTTGAATTTACATAGAGAGGGATATTTGGATCTGTTCGAATATCAGTCTAATGAAACTTGTCAAACTTGTCTCATAGGAAAGATGACAAAAGTCTCCGTTCACTGGATACGGAGTAAGAGCAAGCGAGCTCTTGGGACCCATACATAGCGACGTGTATAGTCCAATATCTACAGATGCACGAAGTGGTTATTCCTATTTCAATACTTCTACGGATAATTTCTATAGGTTAGGACATGTCTTCTAATGAAGCATAAATCCGAGACCCTTTGAAATATTCCGGGAATATAAGAATAAAGTTGAAAAACAAACAGGCAAACGAATCAAGACACTGAGATCTGATCGACGTGGTGAATACTTAAATTGCCGATTTCCTGGATTACCTAAAAGAGAATGGAATTCCCTCTCAGCTTACTCCTCCATACACACCTCAACACAACGGTGTATAGGAAAGGCGGAACAGAACCCTATTGGATATTGTTCATTCCATGACGAGTAATGCTGAGTTGCCGCGATCCATCTGAAGTTGTGCACTAGAATAAGCTACATTTCTTTTGAATAAGGTTTCTACCAAGACTGTGCCTACCACACCATATCAGATGTAGAGTGGGAAGAAACCTTATCTTCAATATCTGAAGATATAGGGATGTCCAGCTTTTGTTGAAAGCAGTATACGGACAAGCTCGAGGAACGCTCTGTACTGTATAGGTTTGTGGGATACCCAAAGAACTCCAGGGGGTATCTTTCCTATTATGCAGAGGAACAAAAGATTTGTGTTCCTCGTCATGCCCATTTTTTAGAAAATCAATTTTTTGTAATAGGAAATAATGGGAGCACAATAGAACTGGAAGAAATTCTAGAACCACAAACTATTACTGAAAGTATGATGAACCAGAGGTTTCAAAAGAACCGGACATCCCTACGCCAATCCGCAGGACTAGTAGTGTCACGACCCGAAAGTACGGAACATGACCGGCACTTAAACTACGAACGTCTTGAGGCGTACGTAATCTAAGTAAACCGAAAACCCAGAAATCCAAACCAAGAAAGATGTAGAGTGCAGGAAAAACCAACTTAAAGCAAGTAGTTTCAATAGCATAAGCCGAATTAGGCGGTTTTAAAAACATTAAAAATTTCCCGAAAATTACGGCAGAGTCTCCTTTGTAAATACTGGCCCCCAAATGGGATACAACATGAATAGTATACGAAATCAATAAAAAGGCATCCCCAAGCGGGAGCTAGCTCTTCGTCAATCGACGGTCACAACCACACAAGCAATATAATATACAACGCCAAGGGCGAGGATCAAAATTCAGAAGGAAACTCAAAAACCACAAGAAAACCACAGAAATACAACGCGCGACTCTAAGGTCGAAAGAATAAACAACACTGGTCTCTATCTCAAATAAATACATGTTTGGTTGATGGAACTTCTAGATACAACAGAATAATAATATACAAGATATAAAATGGGGGTACGATACAAGTAAACCCACCTACTAGCAAATCATCCGAAGGAAACTATGCCCGCAAGCTGTAAAGAAACCTGTACGGCAAACCTGCAAGAAACTGGGGCACAACGGGGGTGAGTTGCCAACTCGTAAATAGAAAAAATATCTACGCACAGAAATCGCATAAATAACGCAACCTAGGTCAATGATCATAATATATCCTCAAATATAAGAATAACACGTAGCCTATAACAAGGCTAGGGTAAATATCTAACCCGAGTGTAATCTCATGTGCCCGTGTCAGTGCCTCAAGTAGCAATATATCATATGAATGAGGTATGAATGCATGAAAACAGAATACATGTAAATGAAGAACCGTTTTCATAATTTAGTGAGATTTCCTTTGTATTTTTAAAATGAGGTATCATAATGAAATCAGCATAAAACAGTGCCTAGCATCGGCACAAAACGTAATCCCAATATCTCGATATCTCTGTATCACAGTCTCTGTACCTCAATATCTCGAAATCTCAATGTCTCAATCACAATATCTAGGGCGCCGTCAGTCCAGACCGGCCCCTACCATCCATCTCAAGACCACGACGGTATCCTCCGGATATCCGACGCGTCGGGTAAAATCACCGGTAGGTAGTGCTCCCCTGCCAGGCTCACATCGTCATCATCACGCGCTTCTTGCCCCGGGGTACCTTACCGGGTCCACCATGTACCCGAAACGGTTCATCCGTCTCCTCGAATCGAGTCTCGAAATCCATCAGCAAACTCATAGTGGACGACTCATACATCATGGGAAAAACCGCCCTTTTTATTTAAAAAGAGAGAAATCAGTTTATATAAGTTTTGCGGTTTTCCCCCTAAATCCAGAAAATTTCATGGAAATCCGAATCCAAATCATCAATAGCATGTAAAAACCATGAATATAGGCATAACAATGAATAACAGTATGTATGAAGTAACAAGTAATAACTACAATGTTAAGCTGGCATATAAGGCAGGCACACTAATATCATGTCAAATTACTAACTAACAAGCTAAGTCAAGCAATAATATTTTCTAAGGTGTACGTGACATGGCAATTACCGATGAAGATGTGTGTGAGCCGGCAAGTAAGTGTACGTGGTATATACGCATCATCGGTAATGGTGCTGGTGTCCTAACAATATGATATCAATATTGCAATAAGAAATTATAACATAAGTATGCGATGCGAAGCGAACCACAATAATAAGCGGGAGCTGAATACTAGACGCAACTGTAACTAACCTGCATTAATCTAATATAAGTCCTACAAATGGTGCCTTTTGAAATAACACGAATCATGGGGTTTTGAAAATAGGGGCTACGGTGTTTTTATGAAAAGATACGTCTTTTGAAATATCCGTAGGATCCCTTGGGCTGTCTTTTAAAATACCCACGATTCGTTAGTTTTTGAAATAGGTAAGAATCGAATCTAATCTAACAACTAAACTAAACTAAAGGGCTAAGCTAATAAGCTGGACTACAGGTAAGGAAACCGCCTAACATCTGAGTCGATTCATATACATACCTGTATATATATTAGTCGGTGATCCCGCCTCAATAATATCATATCCGATACCATATCTACAATCAGCCATCCTAAGTCAAGAGTGCGGATCAATCATCAAGATATAGCTCGTACGTAAATCCTTCGTGCGGCATCCCCAAATCTGGGTACGGGTCAATATCATATTACTCACACCATTCCTCTGGTATCCTCTTTATTCAAGATCATAGTCTAGGGTACTGACCTATGTCTAGTACAATACTAATATCCTCTATATACTCATGATCTGACTACAGATCGACAATCTCGTACAAACCGATACCGTCAACACATAGCATCATCAAGGGTATACATCGCCCGATACGGCCTAATATCAATATCCTAGCATATCATGCCTCATATCACGATCACATGTCGACCATTTTATTTATAACACTATTCACCCGTATCGCCGCCCCAAGATCCGCTATAACACCAGGGCGTACCTTAAGTACGAATCCTGCCATATCACCGATATCACAACCACAAAACAAATCTCATCGACTAAGCTCAATCCCAAGTATCATCCTCAAATCCGTATGTGAACACATAGTCCCATACCCATGTGATCACATAACTATAAAGAATCCCATGAGCACATATAAATAGGAATGTATGCAAGTATGTAGGTGTGTATGTGTAGTGCAACACTATCCTAGGGTTCGCAACACTAAAATAATCCAACACACCAATATCCATCCTAAACATCGTTATTAATCCCAAATAACATATAAAAAATTGTTGGTGTGTATACGCATCCGTATACACCACCACGGACTGCGGGGGTGCTATACGCCATCCACCCGACTTCTCCCCGTAGATATAAATCTACTCACCTGGTCCTCGTTCGCCGGTGTCGACGTCGCCACGCGCTTGCTTGTCGTCTCGAAGTCCACATGGGATACCTACAAATCATAACGCACCATACCGCATTAAAATCCGACTCATGACCAAAACGACGCACGAATCCCACTTAGGTCAAAACCTATGGTTGCTTTCGCAAATCGACCCAAAAACACTCGACGTCGGCGTACAAACGCCAAACCATCGAGAAAACTCCCAACACACTCATTTGTACAATTACAAGCACTAATTATAATATAAAATAGCTTCAAATTCACAAAAACCCCAATTTCACTTAAAAAGTCATTTTTCCGAAAATCTAGCAAGAACAAATCACCGTTTTAGTACAAAACTCGATGTATAAACGAACCTAGCATCCACAATATTCACTAAATATCATAACAAAGTCATATAAACCATTCCTATAATTTATTCTCATCAATTTGCATAAATTCCAAAATCCTAGTTTGCAAAAATATCAATTTTTAACACCTTTTAAAGCAAAATTCACAATTCAACAATTAAGCTTGGTTTTACATAACCTAAGATATTAAACCACTCATAATAATGTTAATGATGTCATAAAAACATAATTACATTTTTAACCCAATTATTTAACCAATTTTAAATAGCTAGTTAGCAAATTAGCGTAATTATCATAATTTTTAAACTAACAATTAACAACAAGCTACTAACTTTGTTTTAACAAGCCATAAGAGCCTAATACATTACACAACCATACACCAATTTCACAAAACCCTAACTTGCATTCAAACCCTTTCTTGAATTTTATAACTAACAAAATCCAACCCAAACTATACATGAAACACTAAATTAGCATTAATTTGAAGCCCAAAAAGCAAGTTAAACTCTTAGATTTGGTTTGTATAAAATACTAGATAGCAAAATAGAATAATTAACTTAATAATGGTGTGCTAAAAACCCTAGTTTAACTCAAACCATTCTCTTGAAGATCCTAGATGAAAATAGCACCAATATTAACACTAAAACAACTCATTTAAAGAAATTTAACCATAAGAATTTAAATGGGTAAGAATTATACCTCTAAATCTAGAGATCTAGCAAGAAATTTTGACTCCAAAGATGGCCTCCTAGCATCCAAAATCCATGCAAGAAAGGTTAAGAAGAATGGATGAAGGATGGGCTTGAAATTGTGAAGTTTAAATGGAATTTTGATGGAATTTTGATGAGTTTAGAAGAAAAATGAGAAGGGAAATTTTGGGGCTGTTTATTGCAGGAATTTCGGCTGAGGAGGGAGTGGGGAGAGGTGTGGGGGAGTTGTGGAAAAGAATCCAAGTCAAAGCCCCTCCCAAATTACCATAATACCCCCACCAACTTTACTATATATAAAAACCTTATTTTAACACATTTCTCACATGATTTAAGGTCAAAAAGAGGAAAATAAAATTCTTGGGCTGCTAAAATAGTGTGGGGCCATCCAAGGGGAGTGAGGGTGAGTGTGAGAGACTTTACAAAAAAATTCTATGCAAAAAGACCCCCCACAATACCATATTTGCAAGTTTTAGTTCAAAATAACTATATTTTTGTTTTCCATAAAATAAATCAATTAAAACTTGAAATAAAATACTAAAAAATTATATTACAACAAGATTTTAATTAACATGATTTTAAAGATTAAAATTAGCCCATTTAAATTTGTATTTATCGCTAATTTAATGTATTTTCTTACCGGCTTAAAATAATATTAAAATAATTAATTTCGGAAAAAATTTCAGAAAATTTGAAATTTCAGCAGTGGCTCAATAAACACCAAATACTAGCAATTACATAGCTAGAATATGTATATTTAATTTTATAATAAAGATATTTGCATTTTGACTTTTTACAGAAAACCACCTTATTTTACCGTTTTTTCGAAATTTCACCGAAACGATTTTCAAAACGTTACAATCTTCCCCCCTTAAAGAAATTCGGTCCCCGAATTTAAATTAAAACTTCCCCCAAATACTAAAATATTTCAGCCAAAACAATCAAATCGCCGGGGCTCCGAAATCATAAATACATAAAACAAATCGTAGCGCAACGCATGCACATGAAAAATGAGCATATAACTTAAATCAGATCTCCGTCAAGCATCCCGCAATCATCGGAGTCATGGGGAAGACATCAATACCAAATCCAAAGCAAAACCAATATGATATAACTCGAAACTATACATGTAAAATATATTCAGGTACTGTCCTCTGACTAGTCCTGCTCAGTACGAAAACACATAGCAATATCATAAAAACGTACTGCTCTATAAGAAAAATCAATCCCCAAAATACACGTATGAATACTACGTGTGTCTTGTGCGCACGGAAATCAAAATCCAAATATGTTCCATACATATGCACAGAAACAACATCTAAGTGCATCGGGTGTGCACGAAACATCTGTCATAGGCAACATGTGTGCTTGACAGCAAAATCAGGTGCATCTGACATGCACGAAAAATCTCGATTTAGTGCATCTGGTGTGCACCAAAATCACACTTCAAAACATGCGCCCAACATACGCGAAAATCCAAATCAGGTGCATCCATCGTGCACGAAATCATGAAATCCAATATCAAGTGCCGAATATGCGCAAAATCAAATCAGGTGCACAAGGTGCACAAAACAAATATCGAACATCACCATCGAAATCAAAGTCCAGGGCATCTAAATGCACAACATACGTAACACTGCACTGCAAGCATATATGAACTATACCGCGTGCAAAAACCAAATCGTGTGCGTATATACGCACAAAATCAACTCAAATGTCTAAAACCGTAAAATCGCAAACATGTGAAACCAAGCACGAAAACGATATCAAGTGCAACACTGTGCAAAGATCGTAAATCCTCAATCATCAAAATCAAATCATGCGAATCAATCACCCAAAACATCGAAATCAATAATGGCGGAATAGTACCGCTCAAGTGCATCCTCTAAGAATCTCGGACCAACTGTCGCGGTCACTAGTGGGACGTCTCGTCGATGATCATGAACTCTGGCCTGCTGGTGTGTGTAACACGACCACTCCTGGGTCCAAGTCTTCTCGTAATTTGTCCCAGAAAGGTCCTGTCGAGGTCTCTCCCAAATCTCGCCTCTGCCGAACTGTCCGAAAGTGATCGTTCCTTACTAGATCTGTTCTCGTTCTAGAACGGCTGCATACTCATCACGACTCCTTCTGGAAGGTAAATCCAAGTACCATGCCTCGGCATGCGCATCACATCTCTGATGTCAGCGGAGTGGAACGTCATCTCATCTAGATCTGGTACGAACCTCTTACTTCACTTTCCTCTAATGTCGTCTTCTTTTGACTCGTCTCGTCGCGGCTGCATGGACTGAGCTCCAACGGCTATCCTCGTATCTGGAGTCTCCCAAGAAATGCATCTCACCACCTAGCATCCGAATTAAGTCGAGCCATCCGATCGACTCGTCAAAACCTCATAATCCCCCAAGAGCTCAACATCTTGGGCACAGTTTAATAGTATCGAGTACATACCACAGCATCGGTGGTCCAGCCGTAGAAGGGCAAACCCAAGCCTCATCAATGGCGCTGTAGAAATGCCGCAAACCCGAAGGTTCAAAGGCTTTCACACGGTCATTAAGTCGAGTTAGGGTTTCATTCTTCTAGAGGGACCATAGAATTGCCTGCATGTCTTTCCGACTACTTTAAACTTGGAATAATAGTTTTCTGACATTCGATCGTCTCTGTCGACTCCCAACGTCTCCGCGTGAAGTCGTCTCTAGCTGGAAACAATCTATCTGATGACCTCGCATCGGGGTAGGAGAACGATCCACATGTCCTAGTCATTCGTCCTCGATGACTAGCGACCTTCTATCATCTCTTAGTACAACTCGTTCTGCACTAACGCCAGCATCTGGGGAAATATCTCGTCGTTCGCAGCAATAACTGGCTCGCTCGTCTGCACGCTGAACAGTGCCTCGACCATCATGAATAAGCAACACACCAACGGTCATCAAAATCTGGCTGGCCTCTGTCAGTGGCCCAATCCTCTGATACTGATCGGCACGTCCGAGAAATCTCATAAAGGTGATCCGCCAAATGCTAGTGGCGCGGAAACACAGTAAAAAGACGCATCTCCGCAATCGAGTGTCGCCGGAATTTCGCCCTGGTCAGTCCTCGTTCCTGACGAGCTCTTGCTGACCGCAACTCTAGCCGTAGCTCTCCCTGGCCGTAATCGTGGCAGCAAAACCATAACCGGTACTGATGAGGCTAGATCGGAATGAATATAATACTGAGCAAAGAAAAGTACATCCTAAGGCTTCTTAAGTGGAGTAGCGTATCGTAAATATGCCACGGAACATACCCACGATACGTCACTCTACTTTAGTCACCTATTCCATCAACCAAGGGTCATCCTACGCTCCGAAGGTAAAACCTAACGCTCTGATACCAACTCTGTCACGACCCGAAAGTACGGAACATGACCGGCACTTAAACTACGAACGTCTCGAGGCGTACGTAATCTAAGTAAACCGAAAACCCAGAAATCCAAACCAAGAAAGATGTAGAGTGCAGGAAAAACCAACTTAAAGAAAGTAGTTTCGATAGCATAAACCGAATTAGGCGGTTTTAAAAACATCAAAAATTTCCCGAAAATTTCGGCAGAGTCTCCTTTGTAAATACTGGCCCCCAAATGGGATACAACATGAATAGTATACGAAATCAATAAAAAGTCATCCCCAAGCGGGAGCTAGCTCTTCGTCAATCGACAGTCACAACCACACAAGCAATATAATATACAACACTAAGGGCGAGGATCAAAATTCAAAAGGAAACTCAAAAACCACAAGAAAACCACAGAAATACAACGCGCGACTCTAAGGTCGAAAGAATAAACATCACTGGTCTCTATCTCAAATAAATACATGTTTGGTTGATGGAACTTCTAGATACAACAGAATAATAATATACAAGATATAAAATGGGGGTATGATACAAGTAAACACACCTACTAGCAAATCACCCGAAGGAAACTATACCCGCAAGCCGTAAAGAAACCTGTACGGCAAACCTGCAAGAAACTGGGGCACAACGGGGGTGAGTTGCCAACTCGTGAATAGAAAAAATATCTATACACAGAAATCGCATAAATAATGCAACCTAGGTCAATGATCATAATATATCCACAAATATAAGAATAACACGTAGCCTATAACAAGGCTAGGGTAAATATCTAACCCGAGTGTAATCTCATGTACCCGTGTCAGTGCCTCAAGTAGCAATATATCATATGAATGAGGTATGAATGCATGAAAACAGAATACATGTAAATGAAGAACCGTTTTCATAATTTAGTGAGATTTCATTTGTATTTTTAAAATGAGGTATCATAATGAAATCAGCATAAAACAGTGCCTAGCATCGGCACAAAACGTAATCCCAATATCTCGATATCTCTGTATCACAGTCTCTGTACCTCAATATCTCGAAATCTCAATGTCTCAATCGCAATATCTAGGGCGCCGTCAGTCCAGACCGGCCCCTACCTTCCATCTCAAGACCACGACGGTATCCTCCGGATATCCGACGCGTCGGGTAAAATCACCGGTAGGTAGTACTCCCCTGCCAGGCTCACATCGTCATCATCACGCGCTTCTTGCCCCGGGGTACCTTACCGGGTCCACCATGTACCCGAAACGGTTCATCCGTCTCCTCGAATCGGGTCTCGAAATCCATCAGCAAACTCATGGTGGACGACTCATACATCATGGGAAAAGCCGCACTTTTTATTTAAAAAGAGAGAAATCAGTTTATATAAGTTTTGCGGTTTTCCCCCCAAATCCAGAAAATTTCATGGAAATCCGAATCTAAATCATCAATAGCATGTAAAAACCATGAATATAGGCATAACAATGAATAACAATATGCATGAAGTGACAAGTAATAACTACAATGTTAAGCTGGCATATAAGGCAGGCACACTAATATCATGTCAAATTACTAACTAACAAGCTAAGTCAAGCAATAATATTTTCTAAGGTGTACGTGACATGGCAATTACCGATGAAGATGTGTGTGAGCCGGCAAGTAAGTGTACGTGGTACATACGCATCATCGGTAATGGTGCTGGTGTCCTAACAATATGATATCAACATTGCAATAAGAAATTATAACATAAGTATGCGATGCGAAGCGAACCACAATAATAAGCGGGAGCTGAATACTAGACGCAACTGTAACTAACCTGCATTAATCTAATATAAGTCCTACAAATGGTGCCTTTTGAAATAACATGAATCATGGGGTTTTGAAAATAGGGGCTACGGTGTTTTTATGAAAAGATACGTCTTTTGAAATATCCGTAGGATCCCTTGGGCTGTCTTTTAAAATACCCACGATTCGTTAGTTTTTGAAATAGGTAAGAATCGAATCTAATCTAACAACTAAACTAAACTAAAGGGCTAAGCTAATAAGCTGGACTACAGGTAAGGAAACCGCCTAACATCTGAGTCGATCCATATACATACCTGTATATATATTAGTCGGTGATCCCGCCTCAATAATATCATATCCGATACCATATCTACAATCAGCCATCCCAAGTCAAGAGTGCGGATCAATCATCAAGATATAGCTCGTATGTAAATCCGTCGTACGGCATCCCCAAATCTGGGTACGGGTCAATATCATATTCCTCACACCATTCCTCTGGTATCCTTTTTATTCAAGATCATAGTCTAGGGTACTGATCTATGTCTAGTACAATACTAATATCCTCAATATACTCATGATCTGACTACAGATCGACAATCTCGTACAAACCGATACCGTCAGCACATAGCATCATCAAGGGTATACATCGCCCGATACGGCCTAATATCAATATCCTAGCATATCATGCCTCATATCACGATCACATGTCGACCATTTTATTTATAACACTATTCACCCGTATCGCCGCCCCAAGATCCGCTATAACACCAGGGCGTACCTTAAGTACGAATCCTGCCATATCACCGATATCACAACCACAAAACAAATATCATCGACTCAGCTCAATCCCAAGTATCATCCTCAAATCCGTATGTGAACACATAGTCCCATACCCATGTGATCACATAACTATAAAGAATCCCATGAGCACATATAAATAGGAATGTATGCAAGTATGTAGGTGTGTATGTGTAGTGCAACACTACCCTAAGGTTCGCAACACTAAAATAATCCAACACACCAATATCCATCCTAAACATCGTTATTAATCCCAAATAACATATAAAAAATTGTTGGTGTGTATATGCATCCGTATACACCACCACGGACTGCGGGGGTGCTATACGCCATCCACCCGACTTCTCCCCGTAGATATAAATCTACTCACCTGGTCCTCGTTCGCCGGTGCCGACGTCGCCACGCGCTTGCTTGTCGTCTCGAAGTCCATATGGGGTACCTACATATCATAACGCACCATACCGCATTAAAATCCGACTCATGACCAAAACGACGCACGAATCCCACATAGATCAAAACCTATGGTTGGTTTCACAAATCGACCTAAAAACCCTCGACGTCGGCGTACAAACGCCAAACCATCGAGAAAACTCCCAACACACTCATTTGTACAGTTACAAGCACTAATTATAATATAAAATAGCTTCAAATTCACAAAAACCCCAATTTCACTTAAAAAGTCATTTTTCCGAAAATCTAGTAAGCACAAATCACCGTTTTAGTACAAAACTCGATGTATAAACGAACCTAGCATCCACAATATTCACTAAATATCATAACAAAGTCATATAAACCATTCCTATAATTTATTCTCATCAATTTGCATAAATTCCAAAATCCTAGTTTGCAAAAATATCAATTTTTAACACCTTTTAAAGCAAAATTCACAATTCAACAATTAAGCTTGGTTTTGCATAACCTAAGATATTAAACCACTTATAATAATGTTAATGATGTCATAAAAACATAATTACATTTTTAACCCAATTATTTAACCAATTTTAAATAGCTAGTTAGCAAATTAGCGTAATTATCATAATTTTTAAACTAACAATTAACAACTAGCTACTAACTTTGTTTTAACAAGCCATAAGAGCCTAATACAATACACAACCATACACCAATTTCACAAAACCCTAACTTGCATTCAAACCCTTTCTTGAATTTTATAACTAACAAAATCCAACCCAAACTATACATGAAGCACTAAATTAGTACTAATTTGAAGCCCAAAAAGCAAGTTAAACTCTTAGATTTGGTTTGTATAAAACACTAGATTGCAAAATAGAATAATTAACTTAATAATGGTGTGCTAAAAACCCTAGTTTAACTCAAACCATTCTCTTGAAGATCCTAGATGAAAATAGCACCAATATTAACACTAAAACAACTCATTTAAAGAAATCTAACCATAAGAATTTAAATGGGTAAGAATTATACCTCTAGATCTAGAGATCTAGCAAGAAATTTTGACTCCAAAGATGGCCTCCTAGCATCCAAAATTCATGCAAGAAAGGTTAAGAAGAATGGATGAAGGATGGGCTTGAAATTGTGAAGTTTAAATGGAATTTTGATGAGTTTAGATGAAAAATGAGAGGGGAAATTTTGGGGCTGTTTGTTGCAGGAATTTCGGCTGAGGAGGGAGTGGGGAGAGGTGTGGGGGAGTTGTGGAAAAGAATCCAAGTCAAAACCCCTCCCAAATTACCATAATAGCCCCACCTATTTTACTATATATAAAAACATTATTTTAACCCATTTCTCACATGATTTAAGGTCAAAAAGAGGGAAATAAAATTCTTGGGCTGCTACAATAGTATGGGGCCGGCCAAGGGGAGTGAGGGTGAGTGTGAGAGACTTTACAAAAAATTTCTATGCAAAAAGACCCCCCACAATACCATATTTGCAAGTTTTAGTTCAAAATAACTATATTTTTGTTTTCCATAAAATAAATCAGTTAAAACTTGAAATAAAATACTAAAAAATTATATTACAACTAGATTTTAATTAACATGATTTTAAAGATTAAAATTAGCCCATTTAAATTTGTATTTATCGCTAATTTAATGTATTTTCTTACCGGCTTAAAATGATATTAAAATAATTAATTTCGGAAAAAATTTCAGAAAATTTGAAATTTCAGCAGTGGCTCAATAAACACCAAATACTAGCAATTACATAGCTAGAATATGTATATTTAATTTTATAATAAAGATATTTGCATTTTGACTTTTTACAGAATACCCCCTTATTTTACCGTTTTTTCGAAATTTCACCGAAACGATTTTCAAAACGTTACAAGTAGGCAATCTCATCCGCCCAAGAGATATTACGGTTTTCTCATAGATGGGGATAGAGAGGATTGCATCATTGACAATGATGAGTCAACTAGCTTCCAGCAGGCCATTCAGAGCGGTGACTCGGTAAAATGGCCGGATGCAATGCGGACCGAAATGGAGTCCATGTACACCAACAAAGTATGCACTTTGAACATTGCTCCAGAAAGGGTAAAACCCGTAGGCTGCAAATGGATCTTCAGAAAGAAGATTGGTGTAGATGGATAGGTTGAAACTTATAAGGCTAGACTTGTTGTAAAAGTTTTTCGTCAAAGACCTGGTTTGGACCATGATGAAACCTTTTCTCTAGTGTCTATGCTCAAATCCATTTGGATCTTTCTTGCCATTGCTGCCTTCCAAGATTTTGAGATCCGGCAGATGGATGTAGAGACGGCTTTTCTAAATGGTAATTTGGAAGAGTTCGTCTATATGGATCAGCCAGAGGGTTTCAATCAGAGTGGGAGCAGCGAGACAATGTGCAAGTTGCTTAAGTCCTTTTATGGACTAAAGAAGGCATCGCGGAGTTGGAACATATGTTTTTATTGAGACAGTCAAAGAATTTTACTTTATCAAAAATCCAGATGAACCATGCATTTATAGTAAGATTGTAGGAAGAACTGTGGAATTCCTCATTGAGTATGTGGATGACATTATCTTGATAGGAAATGATATTCCTATGCTACAATCAGTCAAAGGATTCTTATCACAGAGGTTCTCCATGAAAAACCTGGGTGATACCAACTACATTCTGGGGATCCAGATCTATCATGATAGATCAAAGAGGATGGTGGGACTTTTACAGTCAAGGTGCAACAACACCATACTAAAAATATTTAGTATGGACGATTCAAAGCGCGGTAGTCTACCGGCTTTTCACGGAATCACCCTCTCCAAAGAGTTGTCTTCCAAGACTTATTTGGAAAGGGCTCTCATGTCGATTATATCCTATGCTTCTGCGGTAGGCTCTATAATGTATGTGATGTTGTGTACCAGACCAGATGTAGCTTACGCACTGAGCGTGGTAAGCCGGTATCAGTCAAACCCAGGGGAGAAGCACTGGGAAGAAGTAAAAAACATTCTCGTGTGCCTGAGAAGGACTAAGGAGATGTTCTTGGTGTATGGCGGAAAAGGACCTCCAAATCGAGGCCTTTGCTAACTCCAGCTTCCAGAGTGATATGAATGGCTTTAAGTCCATGTCAGGTTATGGCTTTACCCTCAGTGGAGGGGCGGTCTATTGGAAGAGCTCCAAGCGGTACACCATTGCAAACTCGACGATGGAAACGGAGTAGTTCGCTGCATGAGACGCCGCAAAAGAGGAAGTCTGGATATGGAAGCTCTTAACTGAACTTCAGGTTGTTCCTTCCATTTGTTGGTCCAATACTTTAGTATTATGACAACAGACGGCGCTATAGCTTTAGGGAAGGAACCCAGGTCCCATCAGAGATCTGGACATATCTTGAGGCGGTACCACCTGATCAGTGAGATCGTTGATCCCCAGGGGATCGAGGTGAGGAGAGTAGATACGGAAAACAACACTATAGATCCACTCACAGAGGCCATCCCTCAGACAGTGTTCAAGAGGCTATTTGAGATCTTTGGTCTGCGATATACCAGTATATGGCCTTAGTGCAAGTGGGAGATTGTTAGTGATATATGCCATAGAGGCCATTATTGTATCATACTGGATTGTATATTACTTAATAGGAGCTTGGGATATACACGGATATAGTAACAGTCTCACTCGAAATGGTAATATGCTACCTGGTTTGTTTCTACCTCAATATGTGCATATGTTTCATAGCATATCGCTTATACATATTGGTAGAGCCCTTAGGATCTTTTCCTTATTACCAGCGTTGTGATGGCAGTCACACTAGTGGGGGCTGGGTAGTCTATAAGCACATCCTATACATGTCCCTATTCGTAGGATTATCGAGACGGGGCATCGATACTCCACAGTAGACTAGTTTATACGCTTCTCATCCCTGCAGGGGAGATGGTCTGTCCCACGGCCATCAGTACGACGTACTGGAGATAGTATGTAGGTGCTCATTAGGTTGTGAGTACACTGGACAGGACTCGTCGGGAACTGTTGGTGGGTATTATACCTATCGTCGGGTAGGAGTTCCCAGGTGACATAAGTATAGCTTAGTCCATCGACTTGACACTGCTGCTTCGCCTCAAGTGTGTTCCTACTGTATTTTGATTACTACCCTACCATGGCTCAACGGAGTCGTGTAAACAGGTAGTAGTTGGGTGCAGTCCCAAAGCACTTGGAGACAGTGGCGGTTAGATAGGATTCGTCTCTCACGGTATTGGGGGTTGATATCGCGCTGTGTTCGGAAGGCCATTACACAAAGTCCTTGGCCAAGGCAAGGGAGATTTACTGGTAGGTATTCCAGTAGTTTCTCAGGATGTATTGGGACACTCTCCGACACGACTTATACCGCTATTAGGGGTCTGATGTTTACCGCCCCCTAGGCCCGATATGCGATACTCTTAGACGAACAGACCGGACTGAACAAAGATTGTCGCATTCAGGCTCAGTAGAAGTTCGGATGGGTTTTCCTCATCGGCCTTCTTATCGACATCTAACTGGGGACCGTTACGTGCAACTAGTACCGCTTGCGGCCTGTAGTTAAACCCACTGCCAGCATAGTGTCGAGTCTTTAGAGTCCCACACAGAGAGTTTCCCTGCACTGGGCTAAAGGTGTAGAGGCCGTATAGTTTTACGACAGGGCTTCGATCACTTATGTGCACTTGTGCGCGTATGATGTTCGGGTGGATAAACTAGTGAGCTTTGGTTTAAGCCGTATCCTAGTATTATTTTGTTGGATCGGTTTCGTCTCTTTGTAATCATATTTCTCGGAACACGAATGCAGGTATGTATATACGGATGAGAGGAGCACAGAAGGAGACACCTCATTAGGGTTTTGACCATTTATCTGATTAAAACAATTATGAAGTGGAGGAAAGTATTTTTTATTTTTGTAATTGATTATTGAGACATGGCTACTAGTATTGACTACTTGACTTTGTTTGACATTTTGACTTGGCTTGACCACTTGACTTGGGTTGACTATTTGACCTAGATATTTTGGTCAGAAATTTTGATGAGATATTTTGATGCCATGATAGTGGTAATGTCAAGGGTAGCCATCTCAATTTTCAAGAGAGAGATTATCATTTGTAAAAATACTTTCTCTTTTCTCAAGTGTGCTCTCATGCTAGCTCTTCTTCTTCCTCACTAGAAAACCCTTAAGGTCTCATGAGTCGAGTAAATTAGGGTTTCAAGAGATAAATAAATCCATCTTCGTACTCTACATCACCTAGGACATCAAGTTTAGCAAGCTTGTTGCCCTATTTACCTCGGTTTTGAGGTGGAGCTCTGACTATAGACTCTCGGGTGGATCGTCTTCGACTCGAGGAGGCCATGGAGGTTGCTACGATCCGGATTGATCCTTGGAGCCTACGTAGACTAGGAGGACAGTGATGAAGACCCAAAGGACTTGTATCATGAGCTATAACATTCTTTCCGAGTATTTAAATCTCATGTTGTTTGCTAGTTATGGTTTATATTCAATCCTTGGTTCTAGTCGGTATTGTGAAGCCCGTAAAAATCATTTTTTGCAAATTCGGTCTCCCCGCGAACACGTGGGGTGCACAACATCGACTTACAACTTGCTTATTTTATTATCTTGCCATTTACTTTCTTGCAATGTTGTTTATTCTTTTCTTTATATCATTTCTTTTGCTTTCCCTTTTTTTGGTATTGATGTTTGTGAATAATGGTGTTGTTAGGAAAAAGAATGGAATTGTAAGTTAAGGTTTTTCGTTTCTCATTTCCTTTGCACGATATTTTCAATTGAACTCCGCCCAATACTTGCGCAAGCGCTCCGTTAGGCACCCTACCCTACCAAGGTATCAGCGATCCCTAACCGCGACCGGTTGCGTTCGGTTTGGCCGGAGGAGCAAGCCAAGAGACATGAACGAACGGACAAGGGTCAATAAGCTGGATTTCACTAATACCGTGCTTAAGCACCCTAATCCATGTTGTTGCCAATTGCTCTAGCTTCAATAGTCAAGTTCGGCACAAAGGATTGAGTGCGAAATTCACTAACTTACACTATCCTATCTAATCCTAACAGCTTATACTTGCATATAAACATATAGGTTAGAATCGAACAATTCCGTCATGCGCATTAACTCATCATAACAAGAATGTAGAACGCACCATCTTCCTGCGGATGACCCGTACTCATCGCGGCTAGCTACCAAGCGAACCCGTCCTGATTGCGGTAAACTTTAGAACTTTAAAACGCGACACGCCAAAAGCCTGCAATCAAATGGAGCCGTTGCCGGGGAGATGGTAACGTTTTTATTCTTGTTATTTAGGGTTAATCTTATTTATATCACTAACACAATTTTAAAAGAAAAACAAAACAAACTAAAAAAATCCAAAATTTCAAAACCAAAACAAAAATTAACAAACCTAATATTTTTTGCTCTCTGGATTTTTGACCTGCAAGCATTTTTGAACTAAACAGAAAAATTAAACAATACCATTGTGACACTTGTGGAACACTGAGATACCTGTAGAAATTTGGAGCCCAACTTCCAAAAGAAGCCCAGCGACTTACCTAAAATTTCCGACGCCGCCGGCCCAAAAGCCTCCATTTGCTCCAAAAACTTCTTCTGTTCTCCAGTGTTATAATTTTGTCCCAATTTTATTGCTTGATTTTTATAATTTTTAATGTGTAGGTATTTGGTCATTCATATCGCTTTTCCGCACTAAAATCCGTTTTTCTGACATTTTCAGATTTTTGCGGATTTTGCGAATTGCGATCGTGTGGAGCAAAGCGTACTTTCAAAGTTAAGGTGATTGCGAAGTACAGTGCCAAAGATCTGGGTAGTTTCACCCGCCCAAGCGAACTTTCCAAGCTATTCGGATTCAATTCAACGGGGGTTTCTTAACCTAAAAATTTACCGGTACATATTTCTTTAACACCTTCTTTCTCAAATCCGACGCATCCACTATTCTATATTTGCAGGATTCTTTGCAAGTTCGCTGTCAAACGCCAAAAGTTACTAACCCGTATTTGTTGCAGTGCCGATATTAAACATAAAAAAAAGATTGTTAGATGTTTTGAACAAATTTTTTCATTAATTTGTGCATTGTATCCATTAATACAGAGTTAAGAGAAAGCGAACCCCATAACATACGGTAATGGATTTCATCACCTTTTCCATGGCCCACAAATCATGAAATTGAGCATAACGTTTACCCGCACAAATTTTAAAAGAAACTAGACTTTAAGCATTTAAGGACTTCACGCCCATTAGGAGAAGTTAACTTTGTTTAGAACACCGCTTAACGGTATATCGTTCACGGGGTGTCTAGAAAAGTGATCACGGCGAAACCGCCAAAAGAGAAAGGGTTATCTAATTAAGGACCTTCGCGAAAGCGTTGGAAAACCTCCCCTTATCTCTACACTTACCTGGCCTCGTGATCGATATACCTTGAGCCCGTTTATCGACACAGTTTTACTTCAACAATCAAGTTCTTGAGCAGGTCTAGTTGACCTAGATGAACCCTAGACCGATTAGGTGTGTGGTGTTTTGTGTCGTGATTATTTTTTTGTGTGTATATTTCATTCTTTTGTTAATAACTAACATAAAAAAAAAATCACATTCTTTTTCCTCTTCTCTTCTTCTTCTTCTCTTCATATCACGGGTACCCCACCTAGAAAAACTCTTGCCGAACTATGGTACCTACAACAAGAAATTACTTCTTACGGTTTTGCTTTGGTCGAACATCGAACGATCCTTCCATACCCAAAATTTCTTTGAAAGATCGGAAAGACGCGTCTAGGACAAACAACTGGACTACGCACTCCACTTTGTATCAACCATTTCAACCTACACCACCTTCTTACGTTGATACCCCTTATCTCTGCACTTACCTGGCCTCGTGATCAGTATATCTTGAGCCCGTTTCTCGACACAGCTTTACTTCAACAATCAAGTTCTTAAACATGTCTTGTTGACCTAGGTGAACCCTAGACCGATTAGGTGTGTGGTATTTTGTGTCGTGATTATTTTTTTGTGTGTAAATTTCATTCTTTTGTTGATGACTAACATAAAAAAACACATTCTTTTTCCTCTTCTCTTCTTCTTCTTCTCCTCATCATATCATGGGTACCCCACCTAGAAAAACTCTTTCCGAACTTTGGTACCCATAACCAGACATTACTTCTTCCGGTCCTTGCTTTGGTCGAACATCGAACGATCCCTCCATACCCAAAATTTCTTTGAAAGATCGGATAGACGCGTCTAGGACAAACAACTGGACTCCGCACTCCACTTTGTATCAACCATTTCAACCTACACCACCTTATTACGTTGATACCCCTTTTGAGAGTCCTGTTCTAACTCCAAAACCTGTCACGACCCGAAAATGGCACGTGACTGGCGCTTGAATCATATGAGGTCTATAGGACCACACTTAATTCAAGTAAGCCAAAAGCCCAGAAATCTAACCATTTGAAAAGATAGTGAAGGAAAAACTTATTTAAATATTCACATATAGTTTCATTTTTAAAGTCGTAGTAAGCATTTTTAAAACATCAAGTCTTTTCCAAAAATTTTGGCAGAGTTTCCTTTGTAAATACTGGCCCCAAACGAGTACAAACATGCATATAAATATAAATAATGAATAAAGGCATCCCCAAGCGGGAGCTAGCTCTTCACGAATTGGCGGAAACAACCACGCAAACCATATAATATACAACGCCGAAGGGCCAGGATCAAAACTCAGAAAGAATCCAACATCCTCAAGAAAACAAGAGAAAAACCATAAAAATATAGGCGCGCGACTCTAAGGTCAAAAGAATATACAACTGGTCTTCTAATTTTATCAAATAAAACAAGTCTGGTTGATGGAGTTTACTAGATACAACTAAAAAATAAATGAAATACAATGGTGGTCACGATGCGAGTGAACCCACCTACCAAAGCAATCACCCGGAATGAAGCAGTGTGTAAGCAAGCCGCAACGATGTCTGTACGGCAAAACCAATAAGAAACTGTGGCACAACGGGGGTGAGTTGCCAACTCAAGAGTAGAAAATATCACCGAACAGAAATCGCATGTATGACTCTATCCTAGGTCATACAATACTATCCTCATAATAACATAACCTGAAGCATCTAATAATGGCAAGGTAATCATATAATATACGTATAATGCCAAGTGCTCGTGTCAGTGCCTCAGGTAATAACTTGCCATATATATGATGTACAAATGTATTAAAAATGAAAGTAAAATACATCCTGTACGAGAACCAGTTTTCTTATCTCAATGAGATTTTTGTATAAACCAAAGTATCATCAATGAAATCAACAGAGAAACCCGTGTCAAGCATCGACACAAAATATATATCAAAACCTCGGACTCCGGCAATCATTACTGGCCCATATCATCAAATCTCAAAATCTCAGGCTCCGCATGATCATGATTGGCCCATCTCCATCTCTGTCATAACTCCGAACGGAATCCTCAGGATATCCGCCGAGCTTCCATACAATCACCGGTCGGTAGTGCTCCCCTACCGGGCTCAAACGCCTATCTATAGATCTTCTAGCCCCGGGGTACCGCACCGGATCCACCATGCACCCGCAAACAGTCCATCCCCAACCTCGAATCAGGTGTATGATACCACTCAAAAACCAACTCATGGTAGACATCATAAATATCATATCTACGAGAAAACCGCAAATTTCTATCTTTTGAAATGAAAATGAGTTTATAAATCATTGCGGTTTCTCCAAATCCAGAAATCTCATAGAAAATCCAAATCCCAAACTCGAGATTAAATAACAGTGAAATAGCGGCATAAAGCCCCATAATATTGCATAACAACGAATATACATATACATGCATGATATCTAACCAAAGAATGAAATGTTTAAACTAGCATAGTAATTATATATCAGAACTATCCACTAGTAGTTATATCCAAGAAGTAATATTCTCTAATGTGTACCTGACATGGAAATTACCGATGATGATGTGTGTGAGCCGGCAAGAAAGTGTACGTGGAGCATACGCATCATCGGTAATGGTGCTGGTGTCCTGACAATATGGTTCATAATGACTAAAGAAAACGCAGATATAAGCATGCAATGCGATGAGGACAACATGAATTAAACAGGAATGAATAGTGATTGAAACAATGAAGAATTTACATTTGTTTAAATAAATACGAGTCATACAGTGTTGACATTTGAAATAGCACGAATCGTGGTTTTTAGAAAATAGGTGCTTCGGTGTTTTTAAGAAAAGGTACATCCTTTGAAAAATCCGTAGTATCACTCGGCCTGTCTTCGAAATACTCACGATTCGTTAGTTTTGGAAATAAGGATGACTCAAGCCCAGTCTAACATCTACCAAGTAACCTACAGGACGAAGCAAGGAAACAAATTAAAAGGGTAAAAAAATCCACCTAAGTCCGAGTCGATATATCTAGTAGTCGGTGATCCCGTCTCAATAGCGTTATATACGATAAAATATATAATACGACATCCATAAGTCAGGAGTATGGATCAATCATCATATTTATATATCGTACGGTAAAAAAACCATCATACGGCATCCCAAATCGGGGTACGGGTCAAATATCATATTTACCTTATTATTCATCCGGTATCATTATCATCATATCCTGAATTAGGGGTACTGATATAAAGTCTAGTACATACCAATATCATCAAACATCTATTCGCGTGTGAATAAAACACATCGCCCATCGATCCGCTAATATCATGTCGTATCTCATAATGCGATCCAAATCACATAACCGATCTCACGGCATCATGCCCGATCATATCGACTCACCTCCAAGTATCATATATTATCCTCATCATCCGTGTATATGTATATATATATGTATGTATGTATGTATATATATATATATATGTACCAACGCATCCATATATATATATATATATATATACATATAAACATATACACCCAAACATAACGCGTATGTGCATGTTTGTGTGTATATCCATACTCTTGGGTTTCGCAACTAACAACTAAACTAAAAGCACCATCTTTTAATTATGCTAAAACTAACTTATGATCTCCTAAAGTCTTTCTTGCTCAGTATAGATATCTCATAACCACACATATGTATATAAATATATAATCGCATCATACCGTACGAAATTGCAGGGGTGCTATACGCCATCCACCCGACTTCCCCCGTAGATATACATCTACTCACCTTGATCCTTACTTGCCGAAGTCGATGTCGCTCTTCTCTTCCTGATCGTCCGAAGTCCACGTGAGGGTACCTACATATCACATATATCGTATCGTAAACAGAATTGCATACGAAAATCAAAATTGCACACGAATAACACATAGCTTAAAACCTATGGTTTACTCATGCAAGAGAAAAAAATAACTCTCGACATCGACGTACAAACGCCAATTGATCGAGATAAAACCCAAATTCCAAAGTTTCAAGTCACTAAAAGTCATAAAACATTAAGCAGCAACTTAGAAAACTGGTTCTAGATTTTAGTTCAGGTAAAATCAAACTAAACTAGCAGTACAGGGGTGTAGTATATAGGGTATATGAGCTACAGAACTAATTCCAACACAAAATCCCATAAATGACCCGGCGGCATACCCCCCAAAACCGGTGAGCTCAGTTTTCCTATGGTGAAACGGTCTCGTATTCTCAGGGTGGTCTCCTAGTGTTAATTCTAGGTCAATAGGTTTGCTAGTTTTTCCTTAAAAGGTCTCGGATTGCTCCAGATATCATGTGTCACGACCCGAAAGTACGGAACATGACCGGCACTTAAACTACGAACGTCTCGAGGGGTACGTAATCTAAGTAAACCGAAAACCCAGAAATCCAAACCAAGAAAAGTAGTAGAGTGAAGGAAAACTAATTTAAAATCAAGTATTAATAGCATAAGCCGAGTTATGCGGTTTTAAAAACATCAAGTATTTCCTGAAAATTTCGGCAGAGTCTCCTTTGTAAATACTGGCCCCCAAACGGGATACAACATGAATAGTATACGAAATCAATAAAAAGGCATCCCCAAGCGGGAGCTAGCTCTTCGTCAATCGACGGTCACAACCACACAAGCAATATAATATACAACGCCAACGGCGAGGATCAAAATTCAAAAGGAAACTCAAAACCACAAGAAAACCACTGAAATATAACGCGCGACTCTAAGGTCAAAGGAATAACATCACTGGTCTCTATCTCAAAAATAACACATGTTTGGTTGATGGAACTTCTAGATACAACAGAATAATGATATACAAGATATATAATGGAGGTACGATACAAGTAAACCCACCTACTAGCAAATCATCCGAAGGAAACTATGCCCGCAAAGCCGTAATGAAACATGTACGGCAAACCTGCAAGAAACTAGGCACAACGGGGGTGAGTTGCCAAATCGTGAATAGAAAAACATCTACGGAAAGAAATCGCATAAATAACGCAACCTAGGTCAATGATCATGATATATCCTCAATTATATATATAACATGCAACCTAAAACAAGGCTAGGGTAAATATCTAACCCGAGTGTAATCTCATGTGCCCGTGTCAGTGCCTCAGGTAGCAAAATATCAAATGAATGAGGTATGAATGCATGAAAACAGAATACATGTAAGTGAAGAACTGTTTTCATAATTTAGTGAGATTCCCTTTGTATTTTTAAAATGAGGTATCATAATGAAATCAGCATAAAACAGTGCCTAGCATCGGCACAAAACGTAATCCCAATATCTCGATATCTCTGTATCACAGTCTCTGTACCTCAATATCTCGAAATCTCAATGTCTCAATCACAATATCTAGGGTGCCGTCAGTCCAGACCGGCCCCTACCATCCATCTCAAGACCACGACGGTATCCTCCGGATATCCGACGCGTCGGGTAAAATCACCGGTAGGTAGTGCTCCCCTGCCAGGCTCACATCGTCATCATCACACGCTTCTTCCCCTGGGGTACCTTACCGGGTTCACCATGTACCCAAAACGGTTCATCCGTCTCCTCGAATCGGGTCTCGAAATCCATCAGCAAACTCATGGTGGACGACTCATACATCATGGGAAAAACCGCACTTTTTATTTAAAAGGAGAGAAATTAGTTTATATAAGTTTTGCGGTTTTCCCCCCCAAATCCAGAAAATCTCATGGATATCCGAATACAAATCATCAATAGCATGTAAAACCATGAATATAGGCATAACAATGAATAACAGTATGCATGAAGTGACAAGTAATAACTACAATGTTAAGCTGGCATATAAGGCAGGTACACTAATATCATGTCAAATTACTAACTAACAAGCTAAGTCAAGCAATAATATTTTCTAAGGTGTACGTGACATGGCAATTACCGATGAAGATGTGTGTGAGCCGGCAAGTAAGTGTACGTGGTACATACGCATCATCGGTAATGGTGCTGGTGTCCTAACAATATGATATCAACATTGCAATAAGAAATTATAACATAAGTATGCGATGCGAAGCGAACCACAATAATAAGCGGGAGCTGAATACTAGATGCAACTGTAACTAACCTGCATTAATCTAATATAAGTCCTACAAATGGTGCCTTTTGAAATAACACGAATCATGGGGTTTTGAAAATAGAGGCTACGGTATTTTTATGAAAAGATACGTCTTTTGAAATATCCGTAGGATCCCTTGGGCTGTCTTTTAAAATACCCACGATTCGCTAGTTTTTGAATTAGGTAAGAATCGAATCTAATCTAACAACTAAACTAAACTAAAGGGCTAAGCTAACAAGCTGGACTACAGATAAGGAAACCGCCTAACATCTGAGTCGATACATATACATACCTGTATATATATTAGTCGGTGATCCCTCCTCAATAATATCATATCCGATACTATATCTATAATCAGACATCCAAAGTCAAGAGTGCGGATCAATCATCAATATATAGCTCGTACGTAAATCCGTCGTACGGCATCCCAAATCGGGGTACGGGTCAATATCACATTCATCATACTATTCATCCGGTATCCTCTTTATCAAATATCATGATCGGGGTAGTGATCTACGTCAAGTACAATACTGATACCGCCTAAGTATGCATGCACGTGTGTGAAACACTACATCAAGGACCCGTTACAACGTCATGTCGTATCTCAAATACGAACCCTGTTATATCACCGATCTCACGGCCTCAAATCAAATCTCATCGACTCATCTTAAATCCCAAGTACCATCCTTATTATCCATGCATGCGTATATGAATGTACATATGCATAGTCCCATACCCATGCATATATACACATATACACATCCCAATCTGCCCACAAGAAAGTAAAGTATGCAAGTCTGTGTATGCGTATATGGGTATAACAACTACTCTAGGGTTTCGCAACTAACCCAAAGATACTCCATGAACAACATGAATGAACATTCTCGTATCATAAAACACCTATATAAACATATATATATGAGCTACACTACGGACTGCGGGGGTGCTATACGCCATCCACCCGACTTCTCCCCGTAGATATAAATCTACTCACCCGGTCCTCGCTCGCCGGTGCCGACGTCGCCACGCGCTTGCTTGTTGTCTCGAAGTCCACATGGGGGTACCTACATATCACAACGCATCGTATCGTCTTAAAATCCGACTCATGACCAAAACGACACACGAATCCCACATAGGTCAAAACCTATGGTTGCTTTCACAAATCAACCCAAAAACACTCGACGTCGGTGTACAAACGCCAGACCATCGAGAAAAACCCAAATACACTCATTTTCACATTCACGAACACTAATTTTAATATAAAACTAGGTTAAAACTCACAAAACCCCCAAAATTCTAGTTTACAAAATACCCAATTTTTAACAATTTATAGCAAAAATGCACAAACAACAATTTAGCTAGGATTTTCATGAACTAAAGTCATTAAACTACTCAATATATTATCTATAATGACATGAAACCATAATTATAATTTAATCTAAAGCATTTAATAATTTTCCAAAACACTAGTTAGCAAAATAACTTAATTAGGGCATTTTACAAGTAATGGTTTGGAATTAACAACTAAATTAGCTTTCTATGAAACTTAAGATATTTATCCACATCACAAAACCATGCACAATTTATCACAACCCATTTCCACAACAAAACCCTAACTTGAAATCTTTAATCATGCAATTAAACTCATCAAAAACCTAATTAAGCACTTAGTTAACTTAGATTAAAGCAACTAGATAACAAATTTTAACAAAAGCATGAGATTATACCTCCCATGATGAGATCAAGCTCAAGATCTAGCCTCCCAAATCGCCATTTTGATCCCTAGATCCATGCTAGAATGGTCAAGTAAAAATGGGTAGGATTTTGATTTTGATTTTGTGGGATTTTTCGGTGGATTTTTGATGCATTTTGTGAGGGTTTTGATGAGGAATTGAGAGGGGAAATTGGGGCTGCTGTAGAGGGAGGCTCGGCCAGGTGAGGTGGGGAAGTGTGGGAGTGTGTGAGGTGGGGAAAAGTCAAGTGGGAAAGGTCTAAGTCCACCAAGGACAAAGTCTAAACTCCTTTTACCAATTTCTTTCTTTCTTATGTTTTCTTTTCTTTTCTTAAGAAAGTGAGGTGATTGGAGAGAGAGGGAGAGGGAGGGCTGTCAAGGTGGGGCCGGCCATATAGGGAGGGGGGAGAGAGGGTGAGGTGTGGGTGTGTGGGTTAGGAAAAAGATAAATGCTAAACCCCAATTCCCATTAACACTAATTTCACCGAAAAAACCCTTTTTCTTCGATATTTTCTAACACCGTTTTGTAAAACCATTTCATTACAAAATGCACATGATAAAAATTTTTTTAATGTGTCAGGATGCATAAAAATTTTTTCAACTCATTCCAGTTTGTAATTTTTCCTAATTAAATGTATTAGTGACGGCTTAAAATAATAAGAAAATAAATTTTTTTCAGAAAATTTGAAATTTCACCAGTGGCTCAATAAACACCAAATACTAGCAATTACATAGCTGGAATATGTATATTTAATTTTTATAATAAGATATTTGTATTTTGACTTTTTACAGAAAACCCCCTTATTTTACCGATTTTTCGAAATTTCACCGAAACGATTTTCAAAACGTTACAATCTTCCCCCCTTAAAGAAATTCGGTCCCCGAATTTAAATTCAAACTCCCCCCAAATACAAAAACATCTGAGCAAAACCATCAAGTCGTCGGGGCTCCGAAATCATAAGTACATAAAACGCATCATAGCGCAATACATGCGCATGAGTAGTGAGTAGATAACTCGAAATCAAAACTCCATCAAGCATCCCGCAATCATCGGAATCAAGGTGAAGACACGAATGCCAAATCTCAAGCAAGACAATTATGCCATAAATCGGAACTATACATGTAAATATTAGGAGGAAAAGCATGCCAAATCCTTTAAGTTGCTGTGCAATGCACATAACACTGCACAGTGGCGGACGTCTATCATAAGAAAATAACTATATATATATATATATATATATATACCTTTGTTTGAAATGTACGTTCTGCCGTTTTGGGAAACAATTTAGAAGGGTTTTCCTTGTTTTAAACGTTTCACGTCATATCAGACACGTAGGTAAATACTGAGACTATAGCTCGCTTTTTGGAATTCCCTTCAATAGCTATCAATGCATGCAAAATACATTCAGGTACTTTCCTCTGACTAGTCCTGCTTAGTACGAGAACACATTGCAATTATCATAAAAAAACGTACTGCTCTATAAGAAATCAATCCCAAAATACGCGTATGAATACTGATTGATAGATTTTCCGTTGTGTTTGTAAAGAATGGTAAAGAAATCACAACCAAAAATTATTTTGACCGCAATCAAACTACGGTGTCAATTGTAGTTCATGAGTGAGTGCGGATCGTCCACAGGGATTGCACGATTCATTTATATCTTTTATATGTTTGAATTGAAAAGTTAAGTAACGATAAAAGAAAACATGATTCAAGAATGATTTGTATTCGAGTGTCACTATTCTTTATTCAAGAATCAAGAAACTATAAACAATCAAGAATCGGTGTTTTGATAATATTTCCAATCAACAGTCAAGAATCTAAAGAGGCTCGTAGGAATCGATCGGGTCTATAGACGTGATGTAATCTAAAGATTTCGTATTCTTGTCCTTCGAAGGATTGATACTAGATCGATGATGATCGACAAGAGTTTGGGTTTTCTCGTGAAACTCGGGTTTCATCTTATCCCTTGTTCTGTTGTCGATATCATTCACATTCTAGCCTCTAGCAATTTCAAGAAACGATCTTAACTCCCCAATTTCGAGCGATATCATTCAAGAAAGTATCGTAACGAAATGGGTTGTCGGTTCTTGAACTTGCTAGGGTTTACAAACCATCGTAGGAATCAAGAATCGATTAAAGCTATGTTACATCATCATTCTATTAACCGTCTCGACTCCTCGACGAGCGGAGTTTTATTCACACATCACCACACAGAAAAGATTCACAAATTGTAAAGATATCATGATGCGGAATTTAAAGAAAACAAGATAAAAGAATATCACCTTTATTTATCTCAACAATTTTGATTACATTTGCTTCAAGAACTACAAGAAGAAGAATCTAGATTGTTGATCGGGCGTCGCTCGGCTTCATGAGTCGTGGATCGGCTCGGATCGCTTGCTCTGTTGAAGATCGGCTCCGCTCCTAAAGGTTGTAGGGCTTCTTGCTCAATGGGTACTCGGGATCTTGGCTTTTGGAGTTGGAATTAGGGTTAGGGTTTCACACAAGCCCTGTCACTAGACTTGTGGAAGAAGAAGATGAAGAGAGAGATAGATTGGGGAAAGATTCACTAATTGGATGAATAATTCCCAAGGTTGAATCATTTGGAATCCTTTTACAATGAGCCTAGGGTCTTATTTATAGAACTCCCAAACCCTAGGTTTAGGTTTGAATTAGAAGTTTCCCTCCCAAAGTTTGTTGAAAGAGTTTGTTAGACTTTAGCTTAGGGTTTAAGCTAGGGTTTAGGGAAAGTTCTAGAATGATTAGGCTAGTTTAGTGAAACTCAAGGTGTTTGCTGATCTGGTGGAAGTATCTGGAGTCTTCTAGAAGTAGGAGTACATTTTTGAGCTGTAGCCACTGAAACAGGAGTTGTGCACTGAAATTGAGGAGATGATCCCCTTGGTCAACCGCGGATCCGCGGCCTTAGCAAGCCCATGCCGCGGAACCGCGGCTGCTTGAGTGGCTTGGACTTTGGGTCTTCTGCTGTGTACTTAGACTGCTGTTTAGGGCTTTGTCTGATATGCTGAATTGTGATTGCTCCTTTGGATTAGTACCAGATTTGCATTTAGTGAGTTTACGAGCGGTGTAATGGTCGAGCAAGCTTCTCTTTTCCTGCACAGACTTCGAAACACGGGTTGCGATATATAGAAAATATGCCATGTAATGAAATGCAGTCAATTTCCCTAGAAATGCCGGTTTTAAGGTCGAATACATGTAATCTGATATTTTGCGACCGATTTGCTAATATGTGAAATATGAATACAGTACACTTCTATATGTATGCAAATGATGAGGAAATTGCCGGTAAAAATATGCAATATTTTCGACTGATCAAATACCCCCAAACTTAATTTCGATCGTCTCGAGCGAACGTTTTATTAAAAAGAGAAGGAGAAAATAAAGAAAGAGAAAAACTAACTAGCACACTTTCGTAGGCAACACGATTGCACTGAGCACGTGCAACAAGCCTTTAAACCTCTAGGTGTCCCTAGTAGGAGAAGTGTTGTCTCCTGAGGGTTTTCAGCGGATTGCACCCACAAAATCCAATAATAAAAGAAAGATCATGAATATTACATTTAAAGAAAAGAATCGTAAAAGAAAAGCTTTGAAAATTAGGGTTTCCAACTAAGCTAGCTTTTCGGTTGTCATGAGCCCTATCTTAATGGTCATGAAAAGATGTTAGAAATCACGTCCTCCCTCAATAAAACATCATCTTATTCTTCATTCCTATCTGTTTTCCAAACATCGATCATATAACCCTGCGTGTGTGTAAAGACATCCCTACACCCGGAGAATTCAATTCAAGCTATCATACTTTTGCCCATCAGCCTCAGTACTTTTTAATAATTGAATATTTAGACGAAATTGCTCACACACTTTCATGCGACCGTTAATACTTCTTGAGGTACTAACCGACCGATTACTCATGTGCTTGCTTATTTGGTGTATTTTCCTCGTCTTGCACCACCTCAGACATAGCAGTGACTCCCAGACCAGTTGGCCTTAGGGCACTAGGTGAAGAAGCACCCTCGCTATACATTTTTCTTGCCTTTGGTGATAACAAAACCAGTGTTCATTTTTCTCACCACTTTATATTTTCTTTTTTTTCATTTTTTTTTTATTTCCTTCATACATCGGCTTTAAGACAAGAGCATTTCAAGGTATCCTCTACTATCCCTGGCTTCAAGACGTGTGTAAGTGCGAATAGCAGGGTAGCCACGTTCAAAATGTTTGGCTTCCAGAATAGAAACTATTTTTCAGACTTATTTTTATCCTCAGATTAGTGACGTCCTTCATCTTACTAACCCTTGGGACAACGGCTCATAACTACTTATTACTAGTTCGTATAAGAAAACTTCTAATTTTCTTGGTTTTCTTAAATTTTTCTAATCTCATAGATGTAATTGTTCACTATCTAATCTTTTATTATCTTATTTATGTACAAAAATATTTTTATAGTTTTGAAATTTTTTAAATTTTTATAGGTTTTCGAAAAAATGTTTTGTGCTTATGCAGAGAATGATGCAAATGATGCGAAAATAAGCACAAACCTCCCCCAAACTTGTTTTCAACAGTGTCCTCACTATTGCCTTCTGCTAAATCTCGAAAAACCTGTAAGCTTGGGAGGAATTTATTAGTGGGGGCAAAATATTTAAGTGAAGATCCTCCCCTAAACTTATTTTTGGCTCAAAATTTTGTAAAAATTTTCTTTTCAGGAGCCAGAAAAAATTATACCCCCCCAAACTTGAATTATGCAATGTTAAACTTTGAAAATCACAAGTGGGGGTCAAAAATCATTGGTCGATGCCAAGCTTTAAAAAGACCGAAGGTTAACACCAACCATTCAAAAATTTTATCAATGCAGTGCTCGGGTTGGTGGAAGAAAAAGTGGGGAAAAGGTAAGTGGTGGAAGAGAATGTGTGTGCGTCTCATTTTGGAGAGACGATGCAGTGTATGTGATGGATTATTCGCATTCTTTTTACAATTCAGAAGAAGGGGTGGAGGTTCAATTTCAGTGAGTTGGATATGATTCATCTCAACACCCGTGCTTTTTAGAAATACGAGTTCATCAGCGAAGATTTCCTCAAAAGTTTCATCTATACCCCGAAGAATAATGTCATCACAAGGTGCGGGGTGATCTTCAGACTCTAAAAGCATTTCATAATCGGTGTTAATTGCAGACCCGGACATCTCGGTGGAAGAGTCCGTATGTGTATGATACATAGTTGGGTCAAACAATAACGTATGAAAAGAGTCTAGATCGGTATCAGGAGGATTATCTAATTCGCTGCTGTCGATATCCATTAAGTCGACAGAACAGACCTGAACAGTAGGTTCGGAGGGTACACTTCCTAACTTGTAAATGTTCATCTCAATTGTCCTGTTTCCGAAGGATAGGGTCATGGAACCGTTACGACAATTGATGATAGCATTGGAAGTGGCCAAAAAGGGGCGACCTAAAATCACCGGAATTTGATTCCGTGAGTTCGCTACAGGCTGTGTATCAATTACAATAAAATCCACAGGGAAGATAAATTCCCCGATTTTTATTAACACATCCTCTAGTTCACCCCTAGGTCTGGTGATTGATCGGTCAGCCATCTGGAGAGTGCAAGGAGATGGTTTCAACTCTCCGATCCCTAACTGCTCATAAACTGAGAAAGGAAGCAGGTTAACACTTGCCCCAAGATCTAGTAGAGCACGGTTAATGTGTTTCTCCCCAATAGAGATGGAAATCGTAGGATATCCAAGATCCTTACGTTTCCTCAGTAATTGTTGGGGGAAAGCTGTGTCTACTGTCTTAGCCATGAATATCTTCTTGGGCATTTGTTTCTTCCTCTTTCTAGTGCAAAAGTCTTTAAGAACTTTTGCGTATGCAGGTACTTGTTGGATAGCATCTAGAAGAGGGATATTGATGTTAACATGTTTGAACATCTCAGTGATCTTCTCCATTTGTGGACTTGGTGTGTTAGCCCTTAACCGATTAGGGTAAGGTGCTTTAGCAATAAGCGCTGGGTCCACCATAGGAGAAGGAAGTGTGTGTGGAACCGATCCCAGTATAGAAGTGGGGATCATCCATGGAGGGGTAAAAGAGGTGGGCTGTAGTGGCGAGCCTTTTGGGAAATGGAGAATAGGCTCGGAAGAGGGTGGTGGGGTAGAAGAAGTAGGGTCAGAAGTGTGTGTGTGTGTAAAGGTCTCAGCCGGGGTGTTAATAGGATTATTAGTATCATCAACTTCTTCCCCAACATGATTGTCAAGCACTCTTCCAGATCTCAACGTGGTGATTGCATTCACGTGATGTGAATAGCCAGGATTGGGTAAGGGTTGAGCTGGAAGTTTCCCTTTCTCTCTTACACTAATTTCGGCTTTTAATCGTGCAATTTCTTCTTCCATCGATTTAATACTCTCTCTTTGGGACGCAGAGTTTCTCTTCATGTCATCGATGGAAGATTTCATTTCAGCCGAAACTTGCATGATATTTGTCAAGACCAAATTCATGTATTGTGCAAAAGAAGAGGATTCATCAGTTCCGGTCAACTGTAAAGGACTAGGCAGTGCAGGTGTGTTGACCGTATTTTGAAAATTATGTGCTTGAAAGGGGTGCTGACTTAATTGAAGTTGTGGCTGCTGTTGTGGTGGAGGGACCCTTTGAAAATTGTTTTGGTTTGGAACCTTGTTTTGTGATTGTGATTGGTTCCAAGAAAAATTGGGGTGATTCCTCCATCCCTGATTATATGTGGAAGAAAAAGGATCGTTTCTCGGTCTTTGAAATATGGCATTGGTATGCTCACGACCTTGAAACGGACATTCTTCCGTCAAGTGAGACGGATCAGAACAGCAGCTACATACAGTTTTGGAAAGTGACATTTGATTAAGGGAGGCGGCTAAAAATTTGTTTTCCATAATCTCGAGTTTCTTTTGTATAGCTGAAATGTCAGCTCTAACTCCTATGGAAACATCCGATTGGTTATTGCCACTCCTAAATGATGGACTTTCCCACTGTAAAGACTTTTCAGCGAACTCTTCTAAATATCGCCAAGCTTCCCCATCATCCTTAGACATGAAGGTACCTTGACACATGTTTTCAAGGCTCTGTTTAGTGTTAGGGTTACTGCCCTCATATATGATTCGGCAAAGCTCCCATCTCGGGATGCCGTGATGAGGACATTGAACCAATAGATCCTTGAAATGTTCAAAGCATTTAGAAAATGGTTCAGCGGGGAGCTGGGCAAATTGATTTAGTTCGCTACGGATTCGAGCTGTCTTTTGGATTGGGTAAAATTTCTTAAGGAATGCCGCGACGAATTCTCCCCAATTCATAATAGAATGTGCGGTAGTGTTATATAGCCACTTCTCGGCTATATCGCACAAAGTAAATAGAAGAAGTCGTAGACGCATCGCATCCACTGAAAGTTGTGACGTACCCATCATTGCGCATACGTTTTCAAATTTGGTAATGAAAACGTAAGCGTCCTCAGTCTCGAGTCCGTGGTTTTTGGGTAAAAGATTGATATACTGGGGCTTAATCTCAAAGTTATCCCCATTGGCTGGTGGTGTGGATAAGCAGGTCGAAAGAGGACCTCTATGTGGATAGCATCTTTCCTGGAGAGAAATGTGGGGTGGATTCTGCGCACCAACGGACGGCGGCAGATTAGGGTCAAAGAAGTTCGATGGATTCGGATCCATCGGTGTGGGTGTGGTAGTGGGTAAAGAAAAGGTAAATGGAGAAATATCGACTTCGGAGTGGATAAGAGGTACGCGGACTAAACGGGCACTAGAATCCCGTGTCCAGCCTATCTTGCACTAAAAAGGGTTAGTACAAGTGGCATCGTTGACTTATAATTAGGGGTAATGAATGAATGCGGTGCTTGCTTTTGAAAAAGGGACGGATTTTGAAAAAATGATGCGACAAAACAAATGCAGCACACAAACCCTAGAATCTAGTGGTCACCTAGGTCCGGCTCTAGACCACTCCTAACTGCCAAAAGACAAGTCGCAGGATAGAATCCTCCACTGCCTCTTTGTCCCCCTATGGCCGGATAAGTGCCAGGTAAGTGGGAAGGTACTCCACTACGTAAGTAGTGGGCCTAATTAAAAACCACTAGCCTTAGACACACTCGCCTTAGGCACCACAAGAAAACGCGGATAAATAATGAATTACCCACGGCCTTCTCTTGTCCTAATTGAGCGCGACAGTCCTTAGAGTCTTCTCTAGATTTCTTTTAATTAATGAGGGTAGTGCGGATGCAAGTTTTGCGATTTTCGGGGCCTAGGAAGGGTAATGAAATCCCCACCTAATTTGGATTTGGCCGTGCCCCTTAAATTTCCGTATTAGAATGCAAACAACCAAGAAATCAAAATCAAGCACAAATTTAATTTTGCTTTGGCGGCGCTGCGATTATTTGCAAAGAATCCTGTAGCAAAGTGTTAGTTGGAGCTAAAAGAGAAGAGGGGAGAGAGCAAGAATGTACCTGCACTGAAATTTTTTCAGAGAACCCCCTAGTACACCGCGGTTCCGCCGCGATAACACCCTATTTGCCGCGCTCCCGCGCTCAGGTTGTGGGTTCACTGGATCAAACTTCTTCAGCTGCTTTCTGTTGCTTCCCTCGGTTCTCTGGTATTTTCCAAATAATTTTTCCACAGCACAGAATGCTCCAGATCACCTTGCAATCAATTCACAACACACGTATAAGAGTTTGTACGAATTTTGATTTCAAGAAGTAAAATGTAATAATTCTTTCACTTCAAACTAAAAATGCAAATGAATTAGCACGATCCCCGGCAACGGCGCCATTTTGATTGATAGATTTTCCGTTGTGTTTGTAAAGAATGGTAAAGAAATCACAACCAAAAATTATTTTGACCGCAATCAAACTACGGTGTCAATTGTAGTTCATGAGTGAGTGCGGATCGTCCACAGGGATTGCACGATTCATTTATATCTTTTATATGTTTGAATTGAAAAGTTAAGTAACGATAAAAGAAAACATGATTCAAGAATGATTTGTATTCGAGTGTCACTATTCTTTATTCAAGAATCAAGAAACTATAAACAATCAAGAATCGGTGTTTTGATAATATTTCCAATCAACAGTCAAGAATCTAAAGAGGCTCGTAGGAATCGATCGGGTCTATAGACGTGATGTAATCTAAAGATTTCGTATTCTTTTCCTTCGAAGGATTGATACTAGATCGATGATGATCGAAAAGAGTTTGGGTTTTCTCGTGAAACTAGGGTTTCATCTTATCCCTTGTTCTGTTGTCGATATCATTCACATTCTAGCCTCTAGCAATTTCAAGAAACGATCCTAACTCCCCAATTTCGAGCGATATCATTCAAGAAAGTATCGTAACGAAATGGGTTGTCGGTTCTTGAACTTTCTAGGGTTTACAAACCATCGTAGGAATCAAGAATCGATTAAAGCTATGTTACATCATCATTCTATTAACCGTCTCGACTCCTCGACGAGCGGAGTTTTATTCACACATCACCACACAGAAAAGATTCACAAATTGTAAAGATATCATGATGCGGAATTTAAAGAAAAAAAGGTAAAAGAATATCACCTTTATTTATCTCAATAATTTTGATTACATTTGCTTCAAGAACTACAAGAAGAAGAATCTAGATTGTTGATCGGGCGTCGCTCGGCTTCATGAGTCGTGGATCGGCTCGGATCGCTTGCTCTGTTGAAGATCGGCTCCGCTCCTAAAGGTTGTAGGGCTTCTTGCTTAATGGGTACTCGGGATCTTGGCTTTTGGAGTTGGAATTAGGGTTAGGGTTTCACACAAGCCCTGTCACTAGACTTGTGGAAGAAGAAGATGAAGAGAGAGAGAGATTGGGGATAGATTCACTAATTGGATGAATAATTCCCAAGGTTGAATCATTTGGAATCCTTTTACAATGAGCCTAGGGTCTTATTTATAGAACTCCCAAACCCTAGGTTTAGGTTTGAATTAGAAGTTTCCCTCCCAAAGTTTGTTGAAAGAGTTTGTTAGACTTTAGCTTAGGGTTTAAGCTAGGGTTTAGGGAAAGTTCTAGAATGATTAGGCTAGTTTAGTGAAACTCAAGGTGTTTGCTGATCTGGTGGAAGTATCTGGAGTCTTCTGGAAGTAGGAGTACATTTTTGAGCTGTAGCCACTGAAACAGGAGTTGTGCACTGAAATTGAGGAGATGATCCCCTTGGTCAACCGCGGATCCGCGGCCTTAGCAAGCCCATGCCGCGGAACCGCGGCTGCTTGAGTGGCTTGGACTTTGGGTCTTCTGCTGTGTACTTAGACTGCTGTTTAGGGCTTTGTCTGATATGCTGAATTGTGATTGCTCCTTTGGATTAGTACCAGATTTGCATTTAGTGAGTTTACGAGCGGTGTAATGGTCGAGCAAGCTTCTCTTTTCCTGCACAGACTTCGAAACACGGGTTGCGATATATAGAAAATATGCCATGTAATGAAATGCAGTCAATTTCCCTAGAAATGCCGGTTTTAAGGTCGAATACATGTAATCTGATATTTTGCGACCGATTTGCTAATATGTGAAATATGAATACCGTACACTTCTATATGTATGCAAATGATGAGGAAATTGCCGGTAAAAATATGCAATATTTTCGACTGATCAAATACTACGTGAGCCTGGCGCGCACGACAATCAAAATCCATATACGTGCCATATAAGTGCACAGAAACAAGATCTAAGTGCATCGGGTGTGCACAAAGCATCTGTCGTAGGCAACGTGTGTGCCTGACAGCAAAATCAGGTGCATCTGACATGCACGAAAAAATCTTGATTTAGTGCATCTGGTGTGCAACAAAATCGCATTTCAAGACATGCGCTCAACATGCATGAAAACCCAAAACCAGGGGCATCCATCATGCAGGAAATCATGAAATCCAACATCAACCGCCGAACATGCGCAAAATCAAATCAGGTGCACAAAACAAATGTCGAGTATCACAATCGAAATCGAAGTCCAGTGCATCTAAGTGCACAAAAGGCGTATCACTGCACTGCAAGCATATATAAACTATACAGAGTGCAGGAACCAAATCGTGTGCGTGCATACGCACAAAATCAACTCAAATGTCTAAAACCGTAAAATCACAAACATGTGAAACCAAAGCACGAAAATGATATCAAGTGCAACACTGTGCAAAGGTCGTAAATCCTCAATCATCAAAATCAAATCATGCGAATAAATCACCCAAAACATCGAAATCAATAATGGCGGAATAGTACCGCTCAAGTGCATCCTCTAAGAATCTCGGCCAACTGTCGCGGTCACTAATGGGATGTCTCGTCGATGATCATGAACTCTGGCCTCCTGGTGTGCATAACATGACCACTCCTGGGTCCAAGTCTTCTCATAATTTATTCCAGAAAGGTCCTGTCGAAATCTCTCCAAAATCTCGTCTCTGCCGAACTGTCCGGAAGTCATCATCCCTTACTAGATCTGTTCTCGTTCCGGAACGGCTGCATACTCATCGCGACTCCTTCTGAAAAGTATATCCAAGTACAATGCCTTGGCATGCGTATCGCATCTCTGATGTCGGCGGAGGGGAACGTCATCATATCCAGATCTTGTATGAACCTCTTACTCCATTTTTCTCTAATGTCAACCGCTTCGGACTCGTCTCGTCGTGGCTGCATGGACTGAGCTCCAACGGCTAACCTCGTATTGGGAGTCTCCCAAGAAATGCATCTCACCATCTAGCATCCGAATTAAGTCGAGCCATCCGATCGAGTCGTCAAAACCTCATAATCCCCCAAGAGCTCAACATCTTGGGCACAGTTTAATAGTATCGAGTACATACTACAGCATCGGTGGTCCAGCCGTAGAAGGGCAAACCCAAGCCTCACTAATGGCGCCGTAGAACTGCCACAAACCCGAAGGTTCAAAGGCTCTCATACGGTCATTAAGTCGAGTTAGGGTTTCATTCTTCTAGAGGGACCATAGAATTGCCTGCATGTCTTTCCGACTACTTTAAACTTGGAATAATAGGTTTCTGACATTCGATCGTCTCTGTCGACTCCCAACGTCTCCGCGTGAAGTCATCTCTAGCTGGAATCAATCTATCTGATGACCTCGCATCGGGGTAGGCGAACGAACCACCTGTCCTAGTCATTCATCATCGGGTGACTAGCGACCTTCTATCATCTCTTCGTACTACTCGTCACGCAATAGCTCCAACATATGGGGCGATATCTCGTCACTCGCAGCAATAACTGGCTCACTCGTCTGCACGCTGAACAGTGCCTCAATCATCATGAGTAAGCAATACACCAACGGTCATCAAAATCTGGCTGGCCTCTATCATTGGCTCAATCCTCTAGTGTCGATCAGCACATCCGAGTAACCTCATAAAGGCGATCCGCCAAACGCTCATGGCACGGAAACACAGTAAAAAGACACATCTCCGCAATCGTGTGTCGCCGGAATTTCGCCCTGGTCAGTCCTCGTGACGAGCTCGTGCTGACCGCAACTCTAGCTGTAGCTCTCCCTGCCCGTAATCGTGGCAGCAAAACCATAACTGGTACTGATGAGGCTAGATCGGAATGAATATAATACTGAGCAAAGAAATGTACATCCTAAGGCTTCTTAAGTGGAGTAGCGTATCGTAAATATGCCGCGGAACATACCTACGGTACGTCACTCTACTTTAGTCACCTATTCCATCAACCAAGGGTCATCCTATGCTCCGAAGGTAAAACCTAACGCTCTGATACCAACTTTGTCACGACCCGAAAGTACGGAACATGACCGGCACTTAAACTACGAACGTTTTGAGGCGTACGTAATCTAAGTAAACCGAAAACCCAGAAATCCAAACCAAGAAAAGTAGTAGAGTGAAGGAAAACCAATTTAAAATCAAGTAGTTTTAATAGCATAAGCCGAGTTATGCGGTTTTAAAAACATCAAGTATTTCCTGAAAATTTCGGCAGAGTCTCCTTTGTAAATACTGGCCCCCAAACGGGATACAACATGAATAGTATACGAAATCAATAAAAAGGCATCCCCAAGCGGGAGCTAGCTCTTCGTCAATCGACGGTCACAACCACACAAGCAATATAATATACAACGCCAACGGCGAGGATCAAAATTCAAAAGGAAACTCAAAACCACAAGAAAACCACAGAAATATAACACGCGACTCTAAGGTCGAAGGAATAACATAACTGGTCTATATCTCAAAAATAACACATGTTTGGTTGATGGAACTTCTAGATACAACAGAATAATGATATACAAGATATATAATGGGGGTACGATACAAGTAAACCCACCTACTAGCAAATCACCCGAAGGAAACTATGCCCGCAAAGCCGTAATGAAACCTGTACGGCAAACCTGCAAGAAACTGGGCACAACGGGGGTGAGTTGCCAACTCGTGAATAGAAAAACATCTACGGAAAGAAATCGCATAAATAACGCAACCTAGGTCAATGATCATGATATATCCTCAATCATATGTATAACATGCAACCTAAAACAAGGCTAGGGTAAATATCTAACCCGAGTGCAATCTCATATGCCCGTGTCAGTGCCTCAGGTAGCAAAATATCAAATGAATGAGGTATGAATTGTTAGTTATATGTATGCCCTAGAGGCCATTACTGTACATAGGATGTATATTGTAGTGGATGCTGGGACATATATAGGGAGGACTTTCTTGCTCGACATGATAGTATGCTATCTGGTTACTCTTTACCTTAACATGTATGCTGATTGTCTCTCTGTTACATGTTGGTAAAGCCCTTAGGATCTGTACTTGACTACCTGGACTGTGATGCGGATCATACTAGTGGGGACATGGTAGTCTATAAGTACATCCTTCAAAGTCCCTAGTCGAGGGTGTATCGAGACGGGGCATCGATACACCAGAGTAGACTAGCGTATAACTTCTCGACCCATACAGATGGGCGATGGATGATCCCATATCCATTGGTGTTTGACATTGGAGATGATATACGGGTGCTCAGTAGAGACTGGGTACACTGGACGGACTCGCCGAGAACTCCCAGATGGTATTATACCTCACGTCAGATGGCAGTTCTCTGGTGACACTGGTACAGAGTAGTCTGTTGACCCAAGATCGTCATAGAGTCTTGTGTGGTTCCCACTGTGCTTTGATTTCCATCTTACCACGTCCAAGAGGGCGTGCAAAACGGTGGTTTTTGGGTACAGTCCCGAGTCACATGGAGGCAATGAGCGATAGGAGGGGATTCGTCTCTCCCGGTATATGGGGGTTGATGTTGCGCTGTGTTCGATTGGCTATAACAGGAAATCCCTGGCCAGGGTTGCTGAGATTTACTGGTAAGTGTTACCAGTAGTTTCTCGAACAGTTATAGACCTCATATCGACACGACTTATTGAGCTATTGGGGTCTGACGTTTACCACCCCTAGGCGAGATATGCGACATATCAGACGATCAGACCGGACTGTACGGTAGTGTTACTGGTCGGATTCACTGGAGTGTGAGCGGGCTTGCTCGTCGATCTTCAGATCGCTCAATACCCGGGTGGCCGTTACGTTTAGCAGACCGCTTGCGGCTTGTGGATGTTTGATATGATCATCATCCGCTGCCGGCGTATTGACGAGTCTTTAGAGTCCTACACAGAGGTTTCCTGGCTCAAGCGAAACGAAATAGGAGCGCATATGAGATATGTGCGGGACCGAGAATAATGCGTGTATGTGATACCGTATTCTATTCTCGCGATAAATATATCGAATGGTTGTATGCGATATAACCTAGTTATCGATTCAAGCGATGATTCGATAAGCCGATATATTGTATACTAGTCGGTTGTGTAAGACATAACCGGGTCATTGAATCAAGTGTTGATTTAATGATTTAATGCATATTTATATATTTGATATATTACTTTGCGTTAACTAGTATTGGTTCACTTTATATGGATTTTCTCACTTGTTATGTGCATATTGTATATGTGATATACATTTGTACATTTGCTTGTATCATGTTTGATGATACATGATTGTTTAAGTGTAAGTTAAGAATAAACCATGGTTATTTATATGATTAGGGTTTTATTTCCTTTTCTTATTTATTTATCTATTTATTTATTTTGGAAATAAAGAAAAGGCATAAGAAGAAAATGGTGGCTATTTTTGTTTCATTTTGAAGCTTCTTGAAGACTTTGACCTAGTGACCATTTTGTTCTTATCCTTAACCCTAACCATTCAATTAACCATGGTCTTTTCTCTACACTTAACTAGGGTTGAAGATATGATAAGTATTGATTTACTTATTCATTTTTCTAATAACTTATCATAACCTTTTTCCTTCTTCTTCTTCATTCTTCAAGTGAAGAAGCTTGAAGTCCATCAATGGTGATTGTTGGAAACAAGTGAGAAATCCAATTCTAAAGTCTACCCACTTCCTATTTCTTCATCCTCTACCTCTTGCCAAGTAGTAGAGTGTGTTTCCTTCACAAGATTTTAGGGTTTGATGAAGGAGGAGCTTGATCTAGCGATGCCTCGACGTAGATCATCTTCGGCATGGACATCGACGACCTAGCTTGCCCATTCTCCGACGAAGTCGACTCTAGAGCCCGGATTTGATTTGGACAGCGGAGATGACCTCGTTGCGGAGCCATGGAGGTGGATATCCGGATCTACAAAGGTTGTAATTTCCGTATCTCATTAGTTAATTTGTTAACTAGTTCATTGTTCGCCTAAATATCTAGCAAATGATCCGTACTTTAGGGTTTGTAGGCACTATAATTTTTGAAATTGCCATGGTTGATGGCTTGCGAGACCTCACTAGTGTGCTTAGGAACCCTGCAGTGGTATCAGAGCCTAGCTAGAGCCTTAGGCGAAGCGTAGACGGAATTTGAAGTCCGAACGACACAAAACCGAAACCCAAAACATGCTCTCTGTACAATTTTTAAAATCTGGGATTTTTCAACATTAAAAATATTCAGAAAAATCAGCAGGAAATTCTATGAAATACTGTAAAATTTGGATGCCTAATTCGAACAGTGCGCCGCGCTTCCGCGGCACGAGCTAGGCTCGTGCGGCGCAAGCGCGGCCATTTTGTCGTTTCTGGCATCCTAATTTCTACAGTAATTCATATTGTTCTGTACTGGTATTCCTGGGTATTTTTAATATTTTTTCAAGAGTTGAATTTTTCTGAGTTGATTTGGGGATTCGGTATTTCGATCGGGGTATCAAATTTTGTCTGTGTGGCTTTCCGGATAAATTATAGAATATGTTAAAAAGTTCGACCGGATATAAATACCCAACTTTTCCCCTCTCGGGAAATTTCCAAGCGTTGGATTTTTCCGAAGTTTGACGACGTTCTAAGTAGTGCAAGTAACGCGATGGTCCCTCTAGAAGACACAAACCTTAACTCGATTATGTGACCGTCTTGAACTGCCCTTTGAACCTTCGGGTTTGGGGCAGTACGGCGTGCCACATGTGAGGCATTGGCTTGACCCTTCTACGGCTGGACCGTCGGTACTGAGGTACGAACTGAATGTTGTTAGGCTTGTTTCATGTGTTGATCTGTATCGGGAAAACTTGGGTGTTCGATTGTTCGATCGGAAAGTTTAACATTTTCTGTTTATCTGGAATGGGATACAATAATTGGAATTCACAATAAGTTATATGATAACTGAATGAATGTTATAAACGTAGCAATTTAGTCTCACTTGATCGGTTGCCACGGAATTTTGATGTGATCAAAAGTCCGTCGCAATCACGTAGCGTACGCGGATACTCGCCGGGTAAACTTAATAGACAGCTTCACTCCATAGCCCCGACCAAGTGACTGTAGGAGAACCCCGTCGCCGAAAGCATCCCTCCGGGTGCTCGCGGTAGCGGTGTTCCGCCTTGGTGCACTTCGTCGACGGTATCGGGGGTGCGGCCGCCTACTGAAGTTTGCGACGAGCATTCGATCAGGATGTCGGGAATCTTGTTGAATTGCCCGACTTGATATTGAAAAGTGTTTTCGATTTTGAGACTAAAATGCGGGGTTTATAATTATTAGGCATGCGATGTCTAAGTAATTCATTTGGTCAGGCATGTGATGTCTGAAGAGATTGCGGATTCCAACTGTTGTAGTTTTACACTTTCTTTTCTGTGACCGTAAGTGTAATATGTGATATCGCCGGTTTCGTTGCTATATGTCAACGACAATTGGGATGGACATATTTACTTACGTTGATGACATGTGATGTTATGTGTTGCTGGATATGTTATATTGGATCGTCGTGTTTGAATAGCCGGGGTTTTTTATGTGAGATGAGTGTTTTTCATTTTCATTCATGTAAAAACTTGTATGTAATATTCTTTTATTGGGGCGCTTCCAGGTTGCGGGAGTTGTCACCTGTTGTATATTATTTACTTTTCCGCACTAGGATAGACCCAAGAAGGAGGGCACAAGTAACCGGGTTCTGGAGTCCAGTGGGAGACCAACTCGAGGAGTCGAGTCCGGGTCTCCTAATTCCAGAATTGGTAGGGTTGCTTGCCGCTCTCGTAGGGGTCTAGGGGTGTGGGTTTGGCTATTCATCACGACCGTGGAATCCGTGTTTTATACTGGCTCGTATTGAAAACACGGACGTCCTAGTATATCCAATATTTCATATGATTCTTCTGCTGCGATATCTGTGATGCGATCATGTGATGTTCTTTGATAGATACTTTATATAGTATATATGATATATTATATAGACGTTACTTATGTTTTACACCCGTGCTAGCCCTGCCCTGCTCTGCCGTTAGTTACCTAACCTAACGGTGCACGAGGGGACATCGAGGCGAATGCGGATGGCATAAGTGTACGTTATATCTATCTGTGATGTTTAGGTACTTAAATGATGGGACTTCATTAATGAGATTAATGAAATAAAAGAAACCTAAGATGTTGTAGAATCGAATTTCAAATTAAAACAGGTAGCTACAGTTCTTGCTTTGCACAGCGGTATATGTGATATATCCTGCACCTTATTCGATGAGGAAAGGACCGAGATCCCTTCACCGGGAGTGACTCCTTTAGCAATAACTGGCAGATGCTACACATTCGGTTTGTCTTTTGATTGCTTTTAAGAGTTTTTGCTTTGCACAGCGATATATGTGATATATCCCGCACCTCATTCGACGAGGAAAGGACCGACGATCCCTTCACCGGGAGTGACTCCTTTAGCAAAACTAGAAAAGCCTCAAAAGCACTCCATTTTAAAATTCATTCGATCCTACAACGATATAAAGTTCATTACGCAAAAGGTTTTCTTAAAAACCTGTCGTAGCCCTCCGTCATTTCAGATAGGTAATAGTTAGTATTCGTGCTGCGTTTGTTGACTCAGTCAAGGCGTAGTGTGCGGTAGCTGATTATTGTTTATCTGCAAAGCATATGATGCGATTGGATTAGGGTAGTCGTGCGGCCTTGTTGACTCAGTCAAGGGTCGTGCGGGTGGGTTTAATTCAATCGAGAAATGACGGGTTGAACTTTACTTGCGGTCTATGGTTTGTTGACTCAGTCAAGGTCATAGATCGCATGGGGCAAAATATTATCGGGAATTTCAAGTGTTGAAATTTGCAATGAGATTGCATACCTCCTATGAGATAGTTGGATCCCGATACCCGCTGCGAGTAAGAGTTACTCCTGGGAGAGTTTTATACATTACAATTAGCCGATCAAGTAGGTGTCTAGAAAGGTGTCAACGGGGTTACGCCTCTGGGAAAACGAGGTTTACATTAATTAGTTCGTGCGAAAGCACGGGGGACCTCCCTCAAAGTATCGACACTGGCCTGGCTGAAAGATTGGCGAACTTGTAGTGTGTAATTAATCCCGGCTAGTCTTTCCTTTTAGGGTTTGAAGGAAGATTTGATAAAAAGCAGTGGGAGCCATCCTGATTAGATAAAATAATAACCAATCTATTCTTGACAGAGCGCACGCTGAGTGTTTTCTTCTCTCTCTCTCCTGGTAGCGACCATATCACACCTTAATCAAGATAATAATACGGATATTTGACCGAACCCGCTTGTTATACTGAGCTGGGGAACGTTGGTCCCGCTCCAACTTATAATTGTTATAAGACAGAGCAGGAATTTGGGGAATACCAAATTTCCCGTGCCGCCCAAACGAAGAGAGTGCATGCTGATGCATCATCTTCGGGTGTATTCGTTATACAGAACTGTTTCTCAGTATCCTTTACGTCCTGGGTATATGATACCGGATCAGGATCCCACATATGTAATCTGTTACATAGGGCTACAGAAAGGTAGAGAACTGAGAACGGGTGATAAGTTTCATGAGGCAGAAAACGGGGCAAGTGTTGCAGCCAAGTCTGTCGGTCACTGTGACCCTGTATTACAATACATTGATTCTGAACGAATGTTGTTAGATACCGAACCTGATATACAAAATCATATCAGTCTCTTTATCTGAAAAGAAAGGATATAATTTTGTATTGTTGGATAATGTTTTGAACATTTCCTATATCAAAGGTTGATCGGTTCAGGCACGTTATCTAAAAGCATTAATGTTCTAAATCAAACTACAGTTCTTAATATACGGAACACACACGAGAGGAATAGTTCAGAAATGAACGAATTCTTCTTGAGGTATTGTAGACTAGGTCAGATCAATGCGACCCGACTGGCTAAAGTTACATATAGATGTATATTTAAATCAGTTTGAATTTACATCTTCTGAAACTCGCCAGTCATGTCACAAAGATAAGATGACCATAGCTCCGTTTACTGAAACAGAGAAAGAGTTAGTAAACTCTTGGGATGATACATGTTGATGTATGTAAGGTCCCCTGTCTACACCTGCCAAGACTGGTTCTTTATACTTCATTACGTTCTCTGATGATCTTTCGAGTTTCAGACCTATGTTCCTGTTGAAACACAAGTCCGAACCTTTTGAGATATTCACAGAATATAAGTTAGAAGTAAAGAACCAAAATACGGGTATAAGTATTATGTCCTATGATGAGATCAAGGAGGAGAATACTTGAGCACGGAAATACTGGACTATTCTAAAGGAGAATGAGATTCTCTCTCAGCATTACTCCTCCGTATACACCATAGCACGATGGTATATCGGGGCGGAGCAGATACACCCTATTTGATATGGTGTGCTCTATGATGAGTACTACTGAGTTACCTTTTTCCTTCTGGGAGTTATGCACTTAAGAAGCTGCATACCTATTGAATAGGGTTCGAATCAAATCAGTTACCTACCATTTCATATATGATATGGAAAGGGAAGAGCCCATGTCTTAAGCCAGTTAAGATTTGGATTTGTCCGGCCTATGTCTAAAAGCAAAATCCGGACAAGCTCGAGGCAAGGTCAGTTATGTACAACTGGAAAGGTTCCAGCTATACAAATTACAGCTGATGATTTGATAGAACCAAAGTATTCAGTAGAAACCAACAAACCTCAGCCTCTCCGCCGATCTAGTAGGGTTCCTCACCCACCTGAGAGATACTTCGGTTTCACTATGACAGTGGGAGCGAGGATTGCATCATGAGATGATGACCCAACTAGTTTCGAGCTGGCCATCAAGAGTGAGACTCTGTAAGAATGGCTGGATGTTTATCGATCTGAGATGGAATCCTTATACACCAACAAAGTATGGACTTTGGTTGCTATATCTGAAGGGTTAAATCCCCATCAGGAGCAAGTATATCTTGAGAAGATTACTTGGTGTAGATGGAAAAGTTGAGACTTTCAAAGCTAGAATTGTTAAAGGTTTTCGTCATCGACCAGGCGTGGATAATGATGAAACCTTTTCCAGTAGCTATGCTTAAGTCCATCCAGATCCTACTTGCCACGGCTACATACCATGACTACGATATCTGGCGGTTGGGTGCCATGACTGCTTTTCTAAATATTGATTTAGAAGAGAACGTCTGTAAGTACACAGCCAGAGGGCTTCGTAAACAGTGGGAGCAGCGGAAACGTGTGCAAGATGCTTTATAGGATAAAGCAGGCATCGCGGAGTTGGAACATCTGTTTTGATGCAGTAGTCAAAGAGTTTGACATCATCAAAATGGTAGATGAACCTTGTATAAACAAAAAGGTAGTAGAGAGTATGGTGGTGATCCTCGTAGAGTACGTGGATGACATACTTTTGATAGGGAAGGAGTTTCCTATGCTACGCTCGATCAATCTCCGCTTATCACTATGATTCTCCACATAGGATTAAAGTGATACCTACTAAATCCTGGATCTTGGATCTATGAGATAGATCTAAATGGATGTTAGGATACTCACTAATTGTAGTGAGACGGTATCAACCGATCCTGAGGAGAATCACTGGAATGGTTCCAGGGTGATAAAGACGACTGAGTGTCAGTCACAGGCATTGTCTTTACCCTCAGTAAAGTGACGGTATGTTGGAAGAGTTCCAAGCTAGATACCGTGGCATACTAGACGATAAAGGCAGGATACATCGCTACTAAAGATGCTACCAAAGAGGCTGTTTGGATGTATATTGGTTCATGAGATGAACTACGTTCCCACCATTGTGAGACAATGGAGTTGTGGCTTATGCCAAGGAACGTCCGTCCCATCAGTGATCCAGACATATTCTAAGGCAGTATCACTTGATCATGGAGATGGTTGATCTCCAGGGAGATCGAGGTTAGGAGAGTAGACTCAGAGGACAACACAGCGGATCCACTCACAAAGGCCTGTTCCCAGAGAGAGACTATTATGGGATGGTTGAGTATGAGATACTACAACCACTGCTACAGATGGCCCTAGTGCAAGTGGGAGATTGTTAGTTATATGTATGCCCTAGAGGCCATTACTGTACATAGGATGTATATTGTAGTGGATGCTGGGACATATATAGGGAGGACTTTCTTGCTCGACATGATAGTATGCTATCTGGTTACTCTTTACCTTAACGTGTATGCTGATTGTCTCTCTGTTACATGTTGGTAAAGCCCTTAGGATCTGTACTTGACTACCTGGACTGTGATGCGGATCATACTAGTGGGGACATGGTAGTCTATAAGTACATCCTTCAAAGTCCCTAGTCGAGGGTGTATCGAGACGGGGCATCGATATACCAGAGTAGACTAGCGTATACCTTCTCGACCCATACAGATGGGCGATGGATGATCCCATATCCATTGGTGTTTGACATCGGAGATGATATACGGGTGCTCAGTAGAGACTGGGTACACTGGACGGACTCGCCGAGAACTCCCAGATGGTATTATACCTCACGTCAGATGGCAGTTCTCTGGTGACACTGGTACAGAGTAGTCTGTTGACCCAAGATCGTCATAGAGTCTTGTGTGGTTCCCACTGTGCTTTGATTTCCATCTTACCACGTCCAAGAGGGCGTGCAAAACGGTGGTTTTTGGGTACAGTCCCGAGTCACATGGAGGCAATGAGCGATAGGAGGGGATTCGTCTCTCCCGGTATATGGGGGTTGATGTTGCGCTGTGTTCGATTGGCTATAACAGGAAATCCCTGGCCAGGGTTGCTGAGATTTACTGGTAAGTGTTATCAGTAGTTTCTCGAACAGTTATAGACCTCATATCGACACGACTTATTGAGCTATTGGGGTCTGACGTTTACCACCCCTAGGCGAGATATGCGACATATCAGACGATCAGACCGGACTGTACGGTAGTGTTACTGGTCGGATTCACTGGAGTGTGAGCGGGCTTGCTCGTCGATCTTCAGATCGCTCAATACCCGGGTGGCCGTTACGTTTAGCAGACCGCTTGCGGCTTGTGGATGTTTGATATGATCATCATCCGCTGCCGGCGTATTGACGAGTCTTTAGAGTCCTACACAGAGGTTTCCTGGCTCAAGCGAAACGAAATAGGAGCGCATATGAGATATGTGCGGGACCGAGAATAATGCGTGTATGTGATACCGTATTCTATTCTCGCGATAAATATATCGAATGGTTGTATGCGATATAACCTAGTTATCGATTCAAGCGATGATTCGATAAGCCGATATATTGTATACTAGTCGGTTGTGTAAGACATAACCGGGTCATTGAATCAAGTGTTGATTTAATGATTTAATGCATATTTATATATTTGATATATTACTTTGCGTTAACTAGTATTGGTTCACTTTATATGGATTTTCTCACTTGTTATGTGCATATTGTATATGTGATATACATTTGTACATTTGCTTGTATCATGTTTGATGATACATGATTGTTTAAGTGTAAGTTAAGAATAAACCATGGTTATTTATATGATTAGGGTTTTATTTCCTTTTCTTATTTATTTATCTATTTATTTATTTTGGAAATAAAGAAAAGGCATAAGAAGAAAATGGTGGCTATTTTTGTTTCATTTTGAAGCTTCTTGAAGACTTTGACCTAGTGACCATTTTGTTCTTATCCTTAACCCTAACCATTCAATTAACCATGGTCTTTTCTCTACACTTAACTAGGGTTGAAGATATGATAAGTATTGATTTACTTATTCATTTTTCTAATAACTTATCATAACCTTTTTCCTTCTTCTTCTTCATTCTTCAAGTGAAGAAGCTTGAAGTCCATCAATGGTGATTGTTGGAAACAAGTGAGAAATCCAATTCTAAAGTCTACCCACTTCCTATTTCTTCATCCTCTACCTCTTGCCAAGTAGTAGAGTGTGTTTCCTTCACAAGATTTTAGGGTTTGGTGAAGGAGGAGCTTGATCTAGCGATGCCTCGACGTAGATCATCTTCGGCATGGACATCGACGACCTAGCTTGCCCATTCTCCGACGAAGTCGACTCTAGAGCCCGGATTTGATTTGGACAGCGGAGATGACCTCGTTGCGGAGCCATGGAGGTGGATATCCGGATCTACAAAGGTTGTAATTTCCGTATCTCATTAGTTAATTTGTTAACTAGTTCATTGTTCGCCTAGATATCTAGCAAACGATCCGTACTTTAGGGTTTGTAGGCACTATAATTTTTGAAATTGCCATGGTTGATGGCTTGGGAGACCTCACTAGTGTGCCTAGGAACCCTGCATGAATGCATGAAAACAGAATACATGTAAGTGAAGAACTATTTTCATAATTTAGTGAGATTCCCTTTGTATTTTTTAAAATGAGGTATCATAATGAAATCAGTATAAAACAGTGCCTAGCATCGGCACAAAACGTAATCCCAATATCTCGATATCTCTGTATCACAGTCTCTGTACCTCAATATCTCGAAATCTCAATGTCTCAATCACAAGATCTAGGGCGCCGTCAGTCCAGACCGGCCCCTACCATCCATCTCAAGACCACGACGGTATCCTCCCGATATCCGACGCGTCGGGTAAAATCACCGGTAAGTAGTGCTCCCCTGCCAGGCTCACATCGTCATCATCACGCGCTTCTTGCCCCGGGGTACCTTACCGGGTCCACCATGTACCCGAAACGGTTCATCCGTCTCCTCGAATCGGGTCTCATCGACTCATCTTAAATCCCAAGTACCATCCTCATTATCCATGCATGCGTATATGAATGTACATATGCATAGTCCCATAGCCACGCATATATACACATATACACATCCCAATCTGCCCACAAGAAAGTAAAGTATGCAAGTCTGTGTGTGCGTATATGGGTATAACAACTACTCTAGGGTTTCGCAACTAACCCAAAGGTACTCCATGAACACATAAACATAACATGAATGAACATTCTCGTATCATAAAACACCTATATAAACATATATATATGAGCTACACTACGGACTGCGGGGGTGCTATACGCCATCCACCCGACTTCTCCCCGTAGATATAAATCTACTCACTCGGTCCTCGCTCGCCGGTGCCGACGTCGCCACGCACTTGCTTGTCATCTCGAAGTCCACATGGGGGTACCTACATATCACAACGCATCGTATCGTATTAAAATCCGACTCATGACCAAAACGACACATGAATCCCACATAGGTCAAAACCTATGGTTGCTTTCACAAATCAACCCAAAAACTCTCGACGTCGGTGTACAAACGCCAGACCATCGAGAAAAACACAAATACTCTCATTTTCACATTCACGAACACTAATTTTAATATAAAACTAGGTTAAAACTCACAAAAACCCCAAAATTCTAGTTTACAAAATACCCAATTTTTAACAATTTATAGCAAAAATGCACAAACAACAATTTAGCTAGGATTTTCATGAACTAAAGGCATTAAACCACTCAATATATTATCTATAATGACATGAAACCATAATTATAATTTAATCTAAAGCATTTAATAATTTTCCAAAACTCTAGTTAGCAAAATAACTTAATTAGGGCATTTTACAAGTAATGGTTTGGAATTAACAACTAAATTAGCTTTCTATAAAACTTAAGATATTAATCCACATCACAAAACCATGCACAATTTATCACAACCCATTTCTACAACAAAACCCTAACTTGAAATCTTTAATCATGCAATTAAACTCATCAAAAACCTAATTGAGAACTTAGTTAACTTAGATTAAAGCAACTAGATAACAAATTTTAACAAAAGCATGAGATTATACCTCCCATGATGAGATCAAGCTCAAGATCTAGCCTCCCAAAATGCCATTTTGATCCCTAGATCCATGCTAGAATGGTCAAGTAAAAATGGGTAGGATTTTGATTTTGATTTTGTGGGATTTTTCGGTGGATTTTTGATGCATTTTGTGAGGGTTTTGATGAGGAATTGAGAGGGGAAATTGGGGCTGCTGTAGAGGGAGGCTCGGCCAGGTGAGGTGGGGAAGTGTGGGAGTGTGTGAGGTGGGGAAAAGTCAAGTGGGAAAGGTCCAAGTCCACCAAGGTCAAAGTCTAAACTCCTTTTACCAATTTCTTTCTTTCTTATGTTTTCTTTTTTTTTCTTAAGAAAGTGAGGTGATTGGAGAGAGAGGGAGAGGGAGGGCTGTCAAGGTGGGGCCGGCCATATAGGGAGGGGGGAGAAAGGGTGAGGTGTGGGTGTGTGGGTTAGGAAAAAGATAAATGCTAAACCCCAATTCCCATTAACACTAATTTCACCGAAAAAAGCCTTTTTCTTCGATATTTTCTAACACCGTTTTGGAAAACCATTTCATTTCAAAAAGCACATGATAAAATTTTATTTAATGTGTCAGGATGCATAAAATTTGTTTCAACTCATTCCAGTTTGTAATTTTTCCTAATTAAATGTATTAGTGACGGCTTAAAATAATAATAAAATAATTTTTTTTCAGAAAATTTGAAATTTCACCAGTGGCTCAATAAACACCAAATACTAGCAATTACATAGCTAGAATATGTATATTTAATTTTTATAATAAGATATTTGTCTTTTGAGTTTTTATAGAAAACCCGCTTATTTTACCGATATTTCGAAATTTCACCGAAACGATTTTCAAAACGTTACATCATGTAGTCCTCAAAATCTCACAAAATCGATACGGAAGTTTCAAAAGTTCAAGTCTTGGGTTCTAGAATTTATTTGGTGCGGTGTCTTAACACTAAAAGGGGTTGTAGTGATCAATTATACTTCAATTTCACCATCACAACTCAAAATTTCCCTAAACTTGATCTTGGAAACTTCCAAGATCACTAAACCTCACTTAATCAAGTCTAAACTAAAGTAGAAGCTAAAGGAAATGGATTGCTACTCTAATGGTAAAAGAATTACCTCATTTGGCAACTCAAGAAAATACTTGAGTTGCCCCGAGTGCTCAAAATCCCAACTTTCTTGGTCTCCCATGCTTGTAGTGAGCTTGTGCATGATTTTTGTAAAGGGAATGTATGGTTTTGATGTAGTTTTTGTGGTGTTGTGAGGGGGTTGATGTGGTGGTGGGAAGAGGGCAGCCATGAGTGAAGGAGGAGAAGAAAATGATGTAGAGAATGAAGTGAAGAATAATGGCCATAGTCAAAGGGATCCCCTCACCACTCTCTCTCTCTTCTCTCTCTTGCCCATACCTTCTTTCTTTATTCATTTCTTTTCTTTATCTTTTATTTCCTTTTTCTTTCCTTTTTCTCTCATTTTAAAACAAAACCATGCTTGAAAAAAGAAAGAAGTGACGGTAGAAAAATGTAACAAGTGTGTAGCATGGCATGGTGCATGTCACATGCACAAAACAAAAATCAATACATGATCAAGTACTAATCGAGTTTAGTAATACTAATTTATATACAATTAATTGTATAAAAATTCGTAGAATGTCTAAACCACATAAACACCTTCAAATCTGTAATTCTTATTAGTTTTTAGAATATTTTCCCAATTTATCGGTATATAGCTATACCCTATCATTAAAACTAATCTCCATACTTAAATATATTTATTATTAAATTTATAAATTCCCAAAAATAATATTTTATTTTTTTCTGAAATGTTATAATCTCCCCCCTTAAATAAATTCGGTCCCCGAATTTAAATTTAAACCCCTCAGATACTAAAACATTTCAGTAGAATGATTAAGTTGTCGGGGCTCCGAAATCATAAATACATAAAACATATCGTAGCGCAACGCATGCGCATGAAAATGTGTATATAACTCAAAATCAAAACTCCGTCAAGCATCACACAACCATCGGAGTTATGGTGAAGACACCAATGTCAAAGTCCAATACGAAAACAAAAATGATATACTTCAAAACTATAACATGCATATAGTACGCATCGTTGTAAACTTGTCAAAACATCTGAAAAGAAATGCATGCCAACCCTTTTTTCAAATTGCTGTGCGATGCGCGTATCACGGCACACGTAGCAAACGTTTATTGTAAGAAAATAACTATATATCCACATATATATATATCCTTTATTTAACATACACGTCCCGCCGTTTTAAAAATAATTTCGAAGGGTTTCCTTGGTAAAATGTTTCGTGTCACCTCGGACACATAGGAAAAATATTGAGACTGTAGCTCCTTTCTGGAAATCCCCTCTATAACTATCGATGGATGCAAAAACACCTACATACTGTTCTCAGAACAGCCCTGCACGGATACTAACCCAAATAGTAAATATCATAAAAACGTAATGCTCAAAGGAAATCATACTCAATAATATATGTAATAATGCTACGTGCGCCTGGCGCGCACAGAAATCGAAATCAATGAATGTGCCATACATGTGCACAGAAATAAAATCTAAGTGCAACGGGTGTGCACGAAAACACCTGTCAAGGGCAACGGTGTGCTTGACAAAAATATCAGGTGCATCTGATATGCATGAAGAATCCCGAGTTAGTGCATCTGGTATGCACCAAAATCGCCTCAACCGCGCCAAGCATGCGCAAAAACCCAAATCAAGTGCACAGGGTACACAAAACAAATATCAAATTTCACAATCGAAATCGATGGTATACAACATACATTAATCCAAATCAGGTATACCGTGGTATATAAACTCATAAACGCGTGGATCTGCATGCACAAAATCATATCAAGGTACGGAAAGCTTGTGTAATTTACACCAAATACATAAGTCAAAATCGTGTGTGTCCCTATGCATGAATTCAAAATCGAACGTATCAGAGGGTATGAAATCAAAATCAGGTGCAATAGGTCTGTACAAAACGAAAATCAGTACAACTGATACATAGAAATAAGAATTATGTGCAACTTTGGTGCACAAATCTCAATCATGCAAATAATTTGCCCAAAATACCAAAATCCAAAATGACGAACACGTGACATTCGAGTCACCAAGTCGCAAACCGTAAACACTGTTGTCGATATGCCCTTCCTTCAAAGTCGAGAAGGTGTCGGTGCATCCAAAGCTAGCAGAGCAAGATATTTACTTGCCTTCTGTTCATGGTCAGGCACCTTATGCCCTTACCCTCTCGTCTCTCACTGCGAATTGCCAGTTATATAGCTCTTCGGCTCAACGGCCCAATATGGAAATGACGACGGAAACAGTTCCTCTCTGACACATCCTCTAAAGATCTCTGGACAACTATCTTGGTCACTAATAACATGTCTCGTTGATGATGCCGAACTCTGGTCTATGGGTGTGCGTAATACGACCGATTCTGGGTCTAAATCTTCTCGTCTAGTATTCCAGAAAGATTCTGTTGGGGTCTCTCCCAAATCTCGTTTCAGCCGAACTGCCCGGATGTTATCACCCTTTCCTAAATCCATTTCTTATTCTAGAACAGCAACATGCTCATCACGGCTTCTTCTGGAAGATATATCCATATTCAACGCCTCTGCATGCGTTTGACATCACTGATGTCAACGGAGTGGAACGTCATCTCAACAAGATCTCGTACGAACCTCTTACTCCACTTTTCTCTAATGGCGATTGATTCGGACCAGTCTCTTCGTAGCTATATGGACTGCGCTACAAACGGCTATTCTCATATATGGAGTCTCCCTTCCAAACTACAAACTCGACAGCTCAATATCTTATGGTAGGTATCTGGCCAATTATGCCTTCGGGAACTCTTTCAATTCGTCGGAGGAATACTCTTCATTCGTCTGCTTTCTATAGAATCTCAAAGTGCTTGTGTGAAGTCTTCTCTAACTGAAATCAATCAATCTGATGACCTCGCATCAGGGTATGCAAACGAACCACATGTCCTAGTCGATCATCCAAGAGTGACTAGCGATCTTCCATCATATCTCTAAGCACAACTCATGCGCAACAACTTCAAACATCTGGGGAGATATCTCGTCAGTCGAAGCAATAACTGGCTCATTCGTTCGCATGCTAAACAATGCCTCAATCCCTAAGAATAGACGATACATTAACGGTTATCACATTCTAGCCGGCCTCTAGCAGTGGCCTAATCCTCTGGTGCTGATCTGATCGTTCGCGTCAACGAGAAAACACAGTGAAATAATCCATCAAAATGCTCATTTCATGAAAAACACAATAAAATGACGTACCTATGCAATCGCGTGTCACCGGAAATACGCCCTGGTCAGTCCTCGTCCATGACGAGTTCATGCTGACCGCAACTCTAGCCGCAGCTCTCTTTGCCCGTGCAACCGTGGTAACAGAAACCACAAACCGATATCGATGAGGATAGATTAAATGAACGAATAAAATACGGTGCAAAGAAATATACATCCTAAGGCTTCTTAAGTGAAGTAGCATATCGTAAGTATGCCGTGGAACATACACACGGTACGTCACTCTACTTAAGTCACCTACTCCATCAACTAAGGTCAACTTATGCGACGAAAGTTCGGGTCTAATACTCCCTTGATAAAGACTAAGTTTCATAAGGTCAAGCTTAGATTCAGAATATAAATATACGCCGTAGACTCCGCATAGTCAAACCTATATTCGAACCAAGGTTAAACCTAGCGTTCTGATACTAACTTTGTCATGACCCGAAAATGGCACGTGACTGGCACTTGAATCATGCGAGGTCTATAGGACCACACCTAATTCAAGGGAGCCAAAAGCCCAAAAATCTAAACCATTTAAAAAGAGAGTGAAGGAAAAACTTATTTAAATATTAACATATAGTTTCATTTTTAAAGTCGTAGTAAGCATTTTTAAAACATCAAGTCTTTTTCAAAAATTTCAGCAAAGTTTCCTTTGTAAATACTGACCCCAAATAGGTACAAACATGCATATACATATAAATGATGGATAAAGGCATCCCCAAGCGGGAGCTAGCTCTTCGCCAATTGGCGGAAACAACCGCACAAGCCATATAATATACAACGCCGAAGGGCAAGGATCGAAACTCAGAAAGAAACCAACATCCTCAAGAAAACCAGAGAAAAACCATAATAATTCAGGCGCGCGACTCTAAGGTCGAAAGAATATACAACTGGTCTTCTAATTTTATCAAATAAAACAAGTCTGGTTGATGGAGTTTAATAGATACAACTAAAATATAAATGAAATACAATAGCGGTCACGATACGAGAGAACCCACCTACCAAAGCAATCACCCGGAAGGAAGCAATGTGCCAGCAAGCCGCAACGATGTCTGTACGGAAAAACCTACAAGAAACTGCGGCACAACGGGGGTGAGTTGCCAACTCGTGAGTAGAAGACATCGCCAAGCAAAAATCACATGTATGACTCTATCCAAGGTCATACAATACTATCCTCATAATAATATAACCAGAAGCATCTAATAATGGCAAGGTAATCATCTAACATACTATAATGCCAAGTGCTCGTGTAAGTGCCTCAGGTAATAACATGCAACATATATGATATACAAATGTATTAAAAATGGAAGTAAAATACATCTTGTATGAGAAACTGTTTTCTTATCTCAATGAGATTTTTGTATAAACCGAAGTATCATCAAAGAAGTCAACAGAGAAACCCGTGTCAAGCATCGACAAAAAATATATCTCAATACCTCAGGCTCCGGCACTCCGGATTGGCCCATATCATCAAATCTCAATATCTCGGGCTCCGCATGATCAGGATCGGCCCATCTCCATCTCTCTCATAACTCCGAACGGTATCTTCCGGATATCCGTCGAGTTTCCATACAATCACCAGTCGGTAGTGCTCCCTTGCCGGGCTCAAACGCCTTTCTATACGATCTTCTTGTCCCGGGATACCGCACTAGGTCCACCATGCACCCATAGACGGTCCTTCTCCCTACCTCGAATCGGGTGTATGATACCACTCGAGAACCGAGAAAACTCAAGGTGGACATCACAAATATCATATCACGAGAAAACCGCAAATTTCTATCTTTTGAAATGAAAATGAATTTATAAATCCTTGCGGTTTCTCCAAATCCAGAAATCTCATAGAAAATCCGAATCCCAAACTCGAGAGTAAATAACAGTGAAATACAGGCATAAAGCCCCATAATATTGCATAACAATGAATATACATATACATGCATGGTATCTAAGCAAAGAATGAAAGGTTTAAACTAGAAAACTAATTATATATCGGAACAATCTACTAGCAGTTATATCCATGAAGTAATATTCTCTAAAGTGTACGTGACATGGAAATTACCGATGATGATGTGTGTGAGCCGGGAAGCAAGTGTACGTGGAGTATACGGATCATCGGTAATGGTGCTGGTGTCCTGATAATAGGGTTCATAATGACTAAAGAAAAACGTAGGTATAAGCATGTAATGCGATGAGGACAACATGAATTAAACGGGAATGAATAGTGATCGCAACAATGAAGAATTTACATCTGTTTAAATAAATACGAGTCATATAGTGTTGACATTTGAAATAGCACGAATCGTGGTTTTTAAAAAATAGGTGCTACGGTGTTTTTAAGAAAAGGTACATCCTTTGAAAAATCCGTAGTATCACTCGGCCTGTCTTCGAAATACTCACGATTCGTTAGTTTTGGAAATAAGGATGACTCAAGCCCAGTCTAACATTTATCAATTAACCTACAGGACGAAGCTAGGAGACAAATCAAAAGGGTAAAAATCCACCTAAGTCCGATTCGATATATCTAGTAGTCGGTGATGCCACCTCAATAGTGTCACGTACGATAAAATATATAATACGACATCCTCGAGTCAGGAGAATGGATCAATCATCATATTTATACATCGTACGGTAAAAAATCCATCGTACGGCATCCCAAATCGGGATACGGGTCAAATATCACATTTACCTTATTATTCATCCGGTATCATTATCATCATATCTTGAATTAGGGGTACTGATCTAAAGTCTAGTACATACCAATATCATCAAATATCTATCCGCGTGTGAATAAAACACATCTCCCATCGATCCGCTAATATCATGGCGTATCTCATAATACGACTCAAATCACATAACCGATCTCATGGCATCATGCCGGATCATATCGACCCACCTCCAAGTATCATATACTATCCTCATCATCCATGTATACGTATATGTGTATATATATATATATATATATATATATATATATATGTACCAACGCATCCACACACATACACACACACATATATATATACATATAAACATATACATCCAAATATATCACGTGTGTGCATGTGTGTATATACCCTTACTCTAGGGTTTCGCAACTAAGAAGTAAACTAAAAGCACTATCTTCTAATTACGCTAAAACTAACTTATGGTCTCCTAAAGTCTTTCTTGCTAAGTATAGACATCTCGTGACCACACATATGTATATAAATATATAATTGCACCATACCTTACGAAATTGCGGGGGTGATATACGCCATCCACCCGACTTCCCCCGTAAATATACATCTACTCACCTTAATCCTTGCGTGTCGAAATCGATGTCGCTCTTCTCTTCCTCGTCGTCCGAAGTCTATATTAGGGTACCTACATATCACATATATCATATTGTAAAAAGAATAGCATACGAAAACCAAAACGGCACATGTATCACACATAGTTTAAAACCTATAGTTTACTCATGTAAAAGAACCAAATAACTCTCGACATCGACGTACAAACGCCAATTGATCGAGATAATACCTAAATTCCAAAGCTTCAAGTCACTAAATGTCACAAAACATTAAGCAGCAACTTTGAAAACTGGTTCCAGATTTTGGTTCAGCTAAAATCAAGCTAAACTAGCAGTACTGGGGTGTAGTATATAGGGTATATGAGCTACAGAACCAATTCCAACACCAAATCCCACAGATGATCCGGCGACATGCCCCGCAAAACCGGTGATCTTGGTTTTCCTATGGTGAAACGGTCTCGTATTCTCAGGGTGGTCTCCTAGTGTTAATTCTAGGTCAATAGGGTTGCTAGTTTTTCCTGAAAAGGTCTCAGATTGTTCCAGATATCCTGTAGTCCTAAAAATCTCATAAAACAGATACGAAAGTTTCTAAAGTTCAAGTCTTGGGTTTTATAATTCATTTAGTGCAGGTTCTTAACACTAAAAGGGGTTGTAGTGATCAATTACACTTCAATTTCACCATCCCAACTCAAAATTTCCCTGAACTTGATCTTGGAATCTTCCAAGATCACTAAACGTCACTTAATCATGTCTAAACTAAAGTAGAAGCTTAAAGGAAATGGTTTTCTACTCCAATAGTGAAAGAATTATCTCATTTGGCAACTCAAGAAAATTTTTGAGTTTCCCCAAGTGCTCAAAATCCCAACTTTCTTGGTCTCACATGCTTGTAGTGAGCTTGTGCATGATTTTTGTGAAGGGAATGTATGGTTTTCATATAGTTTTGGTGTTACCGTGAGCGGGTTGAGGTGGTGGAGGGAAGAGGGCAACCATGAGTGAAAGAGGAGAAGAAAATGATGTAGAGAATGAAGTGAAGAATAATGCGGTCAAAGGAAACCCCTCACCCCTCTCTCTCTCTTCTCTCTCTTGCCCATACCTCCTTTCTTTATTCATTTCTTTTCTTTATCTTTTATTTCCTTTTTCTTTCCTTTTTCTCTCATTTTAAAACAAGCCAAGCTTAAAAACATAAAGAAGTGATGGTCGAAAAATGTAACAAGTGTGTTGCATGACATGGAGCATGTCACATACACAAAACAAAAATCAATGCATGATTAAGTACTAATCAAGTTTAGTAATACTAACTTATATACAATTAATTGTATAAAAATTCGTAGAATGTCCAAACCACATAAACACCTTCAAATCCGTAATTCTTATTAGTTTTCAGAATATTTTCCCAATTTATCGGTATATAGCTATACCCTATCATTAAAACTAATTTCCATACTTAAATATTCATAATATTTATTATTAAATTTATAATTTCCCAAGAATAATATTTTATTTTTTCTGAAATGTTACAAAACCCATGTCCATTGCCGACAAAATTGAACAATCTCGTACTCGATCTTTCACTCCTTTCACCACTTCCAATTCTTTTGATCAACAATTCCATTCACCTTCTTATCATAACATTGATCTTAACCTTATCCAACCATTCAATCCCTATCAATCCTACCCGACTTTTACACCTTTCCTAGACATTGCTTCTAAACAGCCTTTTGGGAGTTTCCAGTATCCAAACAACTTTGAATCTTGTACTGAAACCCCTTCACAACCTATGTCTAGTCTGGAACAGTCATTGGAAGACTTTCGGGTAGCGTCGTACAAACAGATGATGGATTTGAATGCGTCAATGGCCGCCCTCATAGAACCTAGTGACCCGGTAGCTAGTTTCCAACTAGCTCCATATTTTCCGATGTATGATGAGGCGGTAGGACAAATTGAGGAATTGAGTCGTGAAAGTGAGCGGTACACCCTTCCAAACCGAACCTACCCGTTCCAAGTTGAATTCCACAACTCCGGTCTTGAAAGTCTATCGAGTACCCTTAATGAGTCACAAATTTACGATAGAACAGTTAATGAGTTGTGCGACTTTTTATTGTTTGATTTACCCGATTGTGAAGGGTCCTTTCCAAGTGAATTCAATCCCAATCCCTTTGACCTCCACACCTCCATTCTAGAACCTGAATTGATTGAAATCCATGCTTTTAATGAGGTGTCTGAGAATATTGATTTTCACTTGATTGAGGATATTGCCCTTGGGAATATTTTGGCTGATGAGACTACAACTTTAGATGATTTTTTCTCACCAATTCATCATGTCCTTTCACTTCCGTGTGGACATCATCCCAAGTCATTAACTGTTTTTCCCGAACTCCATATGCATCTTGATATTAATGATAAATGCATGGATGAGTTAATTTTTTAGGAGAATATTGAGGAAATTTTTTAGGATGAACCAGTTTTAGTTGATGAGTCGGATTTTCAAATTCATCATATCCCTTTCATTGACTGTGTACACCCTCCTGAACGTTTAACCGATCCCATTCCTCGATCACTCCCCTCTATCTTTTCCATCGTTCCGGCCTTGCAAGATACTGTATCACTTTCATTTCCTATGTCTGGTTTACCAAGTTCGGTATACCCATGTTTTCTCACGAATCTTGAGGGATTTGACCCCATTTCTAGATGGGTTCATAGATTAGTACAATCGCTTTTTACACATCGGTCATTACAAATTGTACTAATTTATTTACTCCATTTCCACCCTCAAGTTCATATTCCACTTCTTTCTCCCTTCGGCCATAATTCTCCTCATATACCGGGACCGTATACCACTTCTATCCCCATACGGTCTCGCGTATTCTCCATTTCTTTCCTCTCCGCATTCTTGCACCAACCGGCACACTATAGCGATAAAATTTTTGAACGGTTGGTGCTAACTTTTGGCCTGTGTAAAGCCTTTTATAGATTGATATTGTTCTTTCCCCCCTAATCATAAACTTTAACACGTAACAGTGGCAACACCGTTTCACTTAAGTTTGGGGGGACCGTTTTGTGTATATATATTTTTGGTTTGCTTTTTATTTTGTATATAAAAAGAAGAAAAAACATGAGAGCACCGACAATTTTGACCCTCTTGGTGTAGCCTAACAGTGAGCGCACTGTCAAGTTTAAGTTTGGGGGTGTGCTCGATAAGCTTTCTTCCTTTGCATTCATGTGTATATTTTGCATTTGCATACTTATTTAAAAACCCATAAAATTCGAAAATTTTTACAAAAATATAAAAACTTTGTCGTCAAGTTAGCTAATTGGGTAACTTAGATTTTTATTCCGAAACTTTAGTTGTTACGTTAGAAATAACTAAATCCTAGGCTTAGGAATTGAAAACCCTAAAAATAACCTTCCTTCTGTTTAACCCTGGTAATTATACGTCCTTGCATTTTTTTATAGAAGTAGGTAACCTTGAGTTCAGTTCTTGAGTTAAGTCGAGAAGAAGGGAAAGTATTGAAAGCTTTACTGAAGGATAAATCTGAAAAATAGTTTCTATTCTTGAATCCAAATTTAGAAAGTATATACCCTACAAATTGCACATACACGCACCTTGAAACTTGGGATAGTAGAGGATATCAAGAAATACTCTTGTCTGAAAACTTAGTATGAAAAAAAACGGTATTTAAAGCTTACCACCAAAAGAGCATCATTGAAAAAATTTATCCGGTCTTGAAAAAGAAAAAAATAAAATTTAAAGTCAAGACCTGGAAACTACTATTTACACTTTAAGCTCACACATTCAGTAATCGGTTGTTAGTGCCTCAAGAAGCATTAATAGTTGCATGAAAAGTGTGTGAGCAAAACCATCCATCATTTAACAAAAAGAAGTAGTATTAGGTATTAGGGCAAGGGTACTATAGCTTGAATTGAATTCTTAAATGTAGGGTTAAAATTATACACAGACATAGGTATACAATCGATGTTTGGAGGAAAAATAGGAATAAAGAATAAGACTTATGTTTTCCATAACAATGATAAAAATCCCTGATTGGAGACCGCACTTTAAAAGGAAAACTCAAGAGAAACCGAGATCTTTCTAAACTGTAAAATGTATAGGATCTGAGGTTGAATAAATAGGAGGTGTGAAACAAAAGGGTTGGATATTTCTAACTTAGGACGAAAGAATTTCTAACGTAGATACCAAAATGTAGAGTAGAATAAACGCTAACTTGTGAAACTAGCTTGACGGGATTTTGTGGGAGTAATCCGCTGAAAACCCTCAGGAGAAAACCCTCCTCCTACTAGGGACACCTAGAGGTTTAACGGCTTATGGTACGAGCTCAGTGCAATCGCGTTCCCTGCTAAAGTGAGGCTAGGATTTTTATTTTGCTCAGGACGAGCAAAAGATAAGTTTGGGGGTATTTGTTCGTCTCAAGAAACTACATTTTGATACCACTCATTCATTATATATTTTTTTTATATATCGGTACTATTAACCAGTGTCTGCTCAGTAAATGCAGATTACAGGTATCCGTGACTCAATATTGGAACACATACAAAATCACGGATATAACGTTTGTGAGCTGACACTGCAACCAGAACTGCAAGCCGATCGATATCCAAAGAGTTATTTTGCAACAAATAAAGTGTACACAATTTTGGTCCAACACATAGCAAGTGTGCACACAACTCTTTGGCACTTGGGCCTAGATGGTGGCTACCATGGTATATGGTAGATACACATGGAGGACAAGAATGATAAATGCAAAAGGTTTGATGTGATATAAAGCATCAAGTTTCCCTCCAAATACCTGAGTGCAGACCAAGTTCATATAGAAAAATCTAGCAGCACCAGTGGACTTGTCGAGAGAACACAGGACCACCACATCAACACTTGCCAAGATGCTCGGATTAACCCCGGCGACAAGCCCCAATAAGCCAGCCCCAACGGTTTTGTGTTGCCCATTCGTCTCCAATTTTCTCCTGTCCATCCCTTGCTGTCACATCATCTTATTTTTATTGTTTGTTTAATTTTAGTTTGAGCCTATAAATACAGACCAGTGAGCAAGGGAAGGGGCTCTCATATAGTGGATACTATTGTTTTCTTTTTCCTTTTGCATTTTAGTTCTTACATAGCTTGTTCGCCTTGAGCTATTTGCCTTCTCTTGATCTTGCAACCTCTTCATTGAGCATGCAAGTTTATGTTTTGGTTATTGAACTCAAGGTTTGTATCATTACTTGGAATCAATAAAGCTTTCATTTTGCCTTCATTTTTCCTTGAGTTCTGTAAGTCGATGTACAACACCCCACGACTTACGGGGAGGCGGAAATATGAAAAACGATCTTGTTCTTTGCTTAAACATCGACTAACCGAAGAATCTTTGCTAAACTATAACTAACGAAAAACATAGAAGTGGTTAACTACTATGTGAAGTGATTATACCAAATGAACCGTGTCCTTCGTCTTTTCATTCTCCACCTCCTCCTCGGCCTTCTCCAAGTAGTAGACGATCCACCCGAGAGCTATATTTCAAGCTTCACCTCTAACTTGAGGTAACTAGGTTTCTTAAAGTGCTAATCTAAGTAACCTAGGTGATATAGAGTTGGATTATGGATTGATAAGTCTATTCTAATCCTTGATCTTAACGCATGAGAGGGGAGGATTAGGGTTTGAAGAGAGAGAGCTTGAGGAGAGGGAAGGTGAGCATGAGAATGAGAATGAGATAATGATCTCTCATGATATATATGAAGCATTATATTTATCAAATAAATAAAATAAAGGATTTAACAACCATGCTTCATAAATACAAATGAGTGATTCATCTACATGAGTCATTAATCATTTATGGTGCATTAATGACAAGGATGAATCACACAAATGAGTCACTAATCTCATTTAATGCATATGCCACCTAAACCCCCAAGTCACCATCCTTCTAGAAGCTTCTCGCGAAATTACGAGAACGCCCCTCCTATCCGTGAAAACACGGAAAAACTTTAGACTGTATAAATCCAATATCCCGATACTAGAATCTGGCTTAAACCAAAGCCGGCTAGTAAAAACTGTCCGAAAGTCGTACGTGCGTAAACACACGTATGCGTCCGAACCCTTGTCGTAAAACCATACGACCTCTATATCGTTTCGCCTGGAGTAGGGAAACTCTCTGTGTGGGACTCTAATGACTCGACTACTACGCTGGCAGTGGGTTTAACCACAGACCGCAAGCGGCACTAGCTGTATGTAACGGTCCCAAGGTAGATGTCGATAAGAAAGCCGATGAGGAAACCCATCCGAACTCCTACTGATCCTGATGTGACAATCTCCGTACAGTCCGGTCTGTTCGTCCAAGACTATCGCATATCGGTCCTAGGGGGCGGCAAGCGTCAGTCCCCTAATAGAAGTATAAGTCGTGTCGGAGTGAAGCCCATTATACCCTGAGAAACTACTGGAACCTACCAGTAAATCTCGCTTGCCCTGGCCAGGGACTTTGCGTAATGGCTCTCTGACACAGCGCGATATCAACTCCTAATACTGGGAGAGACGAATCCTGTCTAACCGCCACTGCCTCCAAGTGCTCGGGACTGCACCCAACTGCTACCTTTTTGCACGACTCCTTTGAGCCGTGGTTGGGTAGCAATATGAGAACAGTGGGATACACTCGAGGCAAAGTAGCAGTGTCAAGTCTGTGGACTATGCTGTACTCATGTCACCTTGGAACTGTTAACTGACGACGGGTATAATACCAACCAACAGTTCCCTGCGAGTCCTGTCCGGTGTACCCGTAACCCAATGAGCACCTGTATACTATCTCCAATACGACGTACTGACGGCTGTGGGACAGACCATCTCCCCAACTGGGATGAGAAGCGTACACACTAGTCTACTCCAGAGTATCGATGCTCTGTCTCGATAATCTTGCGACTAGGGACCTGAAAAAGGATGTGCTTATAGACTACCCAGCCCCCACTAGTGTGACTGCCATCACAACGCTGGTAGTCAAGAAAGATCTTAAGAGCTCTATCAATACGTATACTCACATATTAAGATAGAAAAACCAAGTTGCATACTACCATGTTTAGCAAGACTGTTATATACATGTGAATATCCCAAGCTTCCATTAAGTAATATACAAACTAGTATGATACAATAATGGCCCCTAGGGCATATACACTAACAATCTCCCACTTGCATTAGGGCCATGTACTGGCATATCGAAGACCAATGATCTCGAGTAGCCTCTCGAACTGAATCTGAGGTAGGGCCTTCATGAAAGGATCAGCAATGTTCTCTTTAGTAGCAACTCTCCGAACCTCGATCTCCCGACGATCAATGATCTCCCTGATAAGGTGATACCGCCTTAAGATGTGACTGGACTTCTGATGGGACCTTGGTTCCTATGCTAAAGCTATAGCTCCGTTGTTGTCGCAATACAGAGGTATTGGATCAACAATGGTAGGAACCACCTGAAGTTCTGTTAGGAACTTCTTCATCCAGACCGCTTCTTTTGCGGCATCGCAAGCAGCAATATACTCCGCTTCCATAGTCGAGTCAGCAACGGTGTCCTGCTTGGAACTCTTCCAGCATACCGCCCCTCTATTGAGGGTAAAGACATAACCCGACATGGACTTGGAATCATCCTTATCACTCTAGAAACCGGAGTCAGCAAAGGCCTCTAACTTGAGGTCTTTTCCACCGTAAACCAAGAACATCTTCTTATTCCTTCTCAGGTACTTGAGAATGTTCTTTACTGCTATCCAGTGATTCTTCCCTGGGTCTGAATGATACCGGCTTACCACGCTGAGTGCGTAAGCTACATCTGGTCTGGTGCATAACATCGCATACATTATAGAGCCTACCGCAGAAGCGTAGGGTATAATAGACATGCGACCCCTTTCCAAATCAGTCTTGGGAGACATCTTTTTGGATAGGGTGATTCCATGACAAGCCGATAGATTACCGCGCTTAGAATCTTCTATACTGAATCTTTTCAGTATAGTGTTGATATACCTGGACTGCGAAAGTCCCAACATCCTCTTGGATCTATCACGATAGATCCGGATCCCCAGAATGCAAGAGGCATCACCCAGGTCTTTCATGGAGAACTTGTGTGACAAGAATCCTTTGACAGATTGTAGCATAAGAATGCCATTTCCTATCAATAGAATATCATCCACGTATAAGACGAGGAATACGACACTTCTTGCTACAACTTTACTATATATACATGGTTCATCTAGATTTTTGATAAAGTCATATTCTTTGACTGTTTCATCAAAACAGATGTTCCAACTCCGCGATGCTTGCTTCAGTCCATAAATGGACTTAAGCAACTTGCATACTTTCCCGCTGCTCCCACTCTGATTGAAACCCTCCGGCTGATCCATATAGACGCACTCTTCTAAATTGCCATTCAGAAAAGCCGTCTTTAACTCCATCTGCCATATTTCATAATCATGGAAGGCGGCAATTGCAAGAAGGATACGAATAGATTTGAGCATAGCCACTGGAGAAAAGGTTTCGTCATAGTCCAAACCAGGTCTTTGATGAAAACCCTTTGCAACAAGTCTAGCCTTATAGGTTTCCACCTGCCCATCTATACCAATCTTTTTCTTGAAGATCCATTTGCATCCTAGGGGTTTTACCCCACCTGGAGCAAAGTCCAAAGTCCATACTTTGTTGGTGTACATGGACTCTATTTCGTTTCGCATTGCATCTTGCCATCATACCGAGTCGCCACTCTGGATGGCCTGCTGGAAACTAGTTGGTTCATCATCATCTATGACGCAATCCTCTCTATCCCCATCTATGAGAAAACCGTAGTATCTTTCAGGCGGATGAGACGGCCTACTACTCCTGTGGAGGGGTGCGGGAATGTCCTGTTTTTCTTGAACTACTGGTTCTACCAACCTTTCAGTAGTAGTTTGTGGTTCTGGAATTTCTTCCAGTTCTATTTCTCTTCCACTTGTTTCCTTTTCTAAAAACTGATGTTCTAGAAAATGGGCATTACGAGAAACAAAAACCTTTTGTTCCTCTGCGTAATAGAATAGATATCCCCTGGAGTTCTTTGGATATCCCACAAACTGACATTTTACTGATCGTGCCTCGAGCTTGTCCACATGCTGCTTTTTAACAAAAGCTGGACATCCCTATATCTTTACATACTTAAGATGGGGTTTCTTCCCACTCCAGATCTGATATGGCATGGTAGGCACAGTCTTGGTAGGAACCATGTTCAAAATATATGCCGCTGATTCTAGCGCATAACCCCAGAAAGATCGCGGTAACTCAGCATTACTCATCATGGAACGTACCATATCCAATAGGGTTCGATTCCTTCTCTCCGATACACCGTTATACTGTGGAGTGTATGGAGGAGTAAGCTGAGAGAAAATTCCTTTCTCTTTTAGGTAACCTAGGAACTCGGCACTTAAGTGTTCACCACCTCGATCAGATCTCGGTGTCTTGATACTTTTGCCGGTTTGGTTTTCTACTTCATTCTTATACTCTTGGAATTTCTCAAAAGCCTCGGATTTATGTTTCATCAGATAAATGAATCCGTACCTTGAGTAATCATCCGTAAAAGTAATGAAATAGGAAAAACCACCTCTTGCATATGTAGACATTGGACCACATACATCGCTATGTATGAGTCCTAAGAGCTCGCTCGCTCTTACTCCATGTCCAGTGAATGGAGTCTTTGTCATCTTTCCTTTGAGACATGATTGACAAGTGGCATAAGTCTGATATTCGAACGAGTCCAAATATCCTTCTCTATATAACTTATATAACCTTGTCTCATTGATGTGACCTAGTCTACAGTGCCATAAGAAAGCCTTATTTAAATCTGGAGACTTTCTTTTTAGTGTGTTCTGGACATTGAAAATATGGAGTTGGTTTAAGACATATATACCGTTATTTAGTGTACCGGACCCAATCAAACCATGATTAAGGTGGATGTTAACAACATCACTTACAAACGTGAAATCATAAGCTTTATTTGATAACAAGGAAACTGATATGATATTACACGTTAAGCTAGGTACACAAAAACAGTTATGTAAAACCAAAATGTGTCCACTTGTCAATCCCAGGTGATAATCCCCGACAGACACAGCTCCCACGCTAGCTCCGTTAGCAACCTTTAGGGTCATATCACCTTCCTTTAGCACTCTACGGTTTTTCAGTGCCTGCAATGAATTGCATATATGAGATCCTGATCCAGTATCCAACACCCAGGAAGTAGAGTTGATTGACAGACAATTCTCAATTACAAACACACCTGAAGTCGAAGCCACAGCTTGCTTCGGTCCTTAGTTCTTGGCGTTCCACCCCTTGCAATCTTTCTTCCAGTGCCATTTCCTATGACAATTGAAGCACTCATCCTGGGCCACTACTGGTACCGCAAACTTTTTCTTTCCCTTCGTTCCCACCTTACTAACACCTCCTCTAGGTTTAGTGGTGGCTTTCTTCTTCTTTCCTTTGGCCCTAGCCTTGGACCCGGAAAAAGAAGCACCGCTAACAAACATAGCGGGTGTTTCCCTTGCCTTCTGTAAGGTGCCCTCTGTACTCCTCAACATGTTAAGGAGTTCTGGAAGTTCAACTTCTTTTCTTTGAATGTTGAAAGTTAGAATAAACTGGGCGTAGGTGGGAGGAAGGGACTGGAGAATCAGGTCTGTATAGAGCTCATTGTCTAAAGTGGTCCCAAGGTCTGCGAGCTCTTCTATATAGCCAATCATCTTTAGGACATGTTCTCCTACCGATGATCCGACGGCCAACCTCGCTCGAAACAAGTTCTTTGAGGTCTCGTATCTTGCTATACGAGATTGCTCTCCATACAAATCTTTTGTATGGAGAAACATGGATTATAGATCCATATCGTCGTGCCTCCTCTGATGTTCATTGTTCATCGAGGCAAGCACGATGCACTTGGCCATCGCGCAATCTATCTCCCAGGTTTTGTGGATTTCCTTATCTGCATTACTGGATTTGGGACCTGGAACTTCAGGTGCCTTAGTGGTGAGGACATACCCCAACTTGTCATAGGTCAAAGCCATTTTGACATTCCGCAGCCAATCTTTATAGTTTGGCCCTGTCAGTATATTTTTCTCTAAATGTAACTTAAGTCCGGTCATTTTTAGGGTCGCTGGAAGTAGGAGAGAGAGAAGAAACACTTTAGCATGATGCTCTTGCAAGTTTAGAGTGGTTTTTAATTTATCTAAACTGGATGGCTGTAAGTGCACGGCGGCGCCCCGGCCGTCAATCCGAGGCCAGAATGCGGAAGCGATGGTTAACTTTAAACTTTATAAACCGGCACCACCGTGCACTTTTAACCCGGATCGTTCCATTAATCTAGTCCTAGCAAACAAGAGAAGGGGGTAGAGATATACCGAGTGATCCGTGTCCTCCGGTCTTCTCATCGTCGTCCCGATCTCCCGCGGAATCTCCGGTCTCCATCACGTCGCCGGAAGGGCACCACATCGCCGGCTTCTTTTACGGGCTCCAACCTCTGGTCCAAGGCAACTCGGGCACGAAGTTGGTGAGTCGACGTGCCCAAGGTTTGCTGTAGAATTGTGTAGTGCTATCTGTCTCATTTGGGGTTGTAGGAGGTTGCCATTTTGGTGGAGGAATTGAAGTGGTGGAATTTTGTGATGAACTTGGGATTTTAGCAAGCATGAAGAGCAAAAATCCCCACTACCAAAAATTGGACATCCCCCTCTCTACAAGGCCGGCAATGGCATGAGGGAATGGGAGAGAGAGAGGAGTGAGCCAAGTGAGGGAAAATAATGCAAGAGAATAATGATAATCATGAAGTGAAATGATCACAACCATAATCCAACACTCCAACGCTTAATCATATCCAACAAAGGTCAAGCCATCATGAAAACTATCATGAACCAAAAAGTTAAGCGATCATGACACAAAAAAATGCAAAGACCACCCTCACAAAACAAATTTGCATGCTTGCAAATAAACCCTCCTCCACCAATCTTCGGGCAATGAAAGATACAAAGGAAAATGGCCGAAACGGAAAACAAACTGGCAACTCCAAAAACTGATCCCGTAATAAATTACAGGAAAACCCCGCTACTGTGTATACACACCCGCATTTGTATTTCGACCGAAATACAAATGCAATGAGACAAAATCTACACTGTACTATACTAGGATCCGGCTTAAACCAAAGCCCGCTAGTATTTTCCGTTCGATCATGATCCGTGCAATACCGCACGTATCTGATCGAACCCTGCCATATCTCCATATGGCCTCTACAGCGTTTCGCCCGAAAACTTGAGCAACTGAATGTGGGGGACTCTAAAGACTCGTCAATACTATGGTTGTGGATTTAACCACTAGCACGTCAGAGGTATTAGCTATACGTGACGGGCTACCAGCTATTGACCAAAAGGGACGTCGATGAGCAAACTCATCCTGACACCCTACTGAGCCTGTCAGTGACAATATCCGTACAGTCCGTTCCATTCGTCTATGAGCATCGCATGGCGGGCCTAGGGGGTTGGTAAAAGTCAGACCCCCAAAAGCGGTACAAGTCGTGTCGGAGTGTAGCCCAGAAAACCCTGAGATACTACTGGAATACCTACCAGTAAATCTCCTGCCTTGGCCAAGGACTTTCATGTACTGGCTCTCCTAGACACAGCGCGACCTCACCCCCAATACCGGGAGAGACGAACCCCTGAAGATCCGCTCACTGCCTCTATGTGGCTCGGGACTGTACCCAACTAAAACATGTTTGAACGTCTCCTTTGAGCGTGGTAGGGTAGTAATCAAAGTACAGTGGGAACTCACACGAGACAAATGACGATCCTCAGGTCGATGAACTAACCTGTACACATGTCACCAGGGAACTGCTATCTGACGTCAGGTATAGGACCAACTAGCATGTTCCCGGCGAGTCCTGTCCGGTGTACTCATAACCCAGTGAGCACCTGTATACATCTTAGGTGAACCAACTGACACCAGTGGCTTGTGATACCGTCCACCGCCCCTCGTCGGGGTCTCGACTGTATACACTAGTCTACTCTGGAGTATCGATGCCGTGTCTCGAAACTCCCTCGACTAGGGACCTTTTAAGGATGTGCTTATAGACTACCAGCTCCCACGTATATGATCGCCCTCATACTGCTGGCAGTCAAGCAAGAATCCTAGGGGCTCTATCAACGTGTAATAGCGACCTGTCAGGTCACCTAAAGCAGTACACGATGATAAAGATAAACCAGATAGCATACTATCATCTTGAGTAAGACTGTCCTACTGGGACAGGTCCTCCCTCAATCATTGCAATCACGTGCCTGTGATCCAATAATTGACTCTGAGGGCACTATCTCCAACAATCTCCCACTTGCACTCAAGGCTAATTATTGCGATGTCGCATACTCACAGCCCGTGTGATACCGAACACCCAACTCCTCTACTAGTCAGTCTCACAAAGCTCGTTTGCGAAACTATTGCGTTCGAGGAATAGCCTCAGTGAGTGGATCCGCTTTGATATTTCTTTCTATGTCTCTCTATATCTCAAGTTCGCGGAGAATGCCATCTCCCGAAATGAGCAATACTTGTCTTAGAATGTGTCTGGATGTCTGATGGGACCTAGCTCATAAATGAACTCCAAATCCAAACTTCTTAGACTGTATCTTCAACTGAACTTAATCAGTATCCTGCGCCATGCCTCCCTCTGTATTTCCTTGGACCACCTGTCCAAAATACTGCCCCTCGTCAGAAGGAAAACTATAACTCTGACAACCTCCTTGTCGTCCAGGTCACCTTGGAAGCCTGGAATGATAACTGTCTCCCGAATGAGGCTGTCGTTATCATATCCCTAGAACATCCACTTATGTTCTAAAACTTCTTCCGACTGTTTCTCCAGGATTGGATTAATATCAACTTATTGAATCTACTGCAAGAACAACATCTGGTGTGGTACTTGACATCTCATGATAGATTCAATTGCCTAAGCAGGTGATCTGCCAATCATGCACATCCCTCTCCCCTTTAGTCTGTAAGACACCTTTAGAGAGGGTGACTCCATCACCCGCAGGTACACTGCCGTGCCAGGAGTCGTCCATTCTAAATACTCTTAGAATGCTGTCTAAGTACCCTTAATTGGGAAACCACCCAAATCTAGATCTAAAACCATAGATCTAGTAACCAGTATGTCTGATATAATGTCCAAGTCCCATGTGGAGAAACCACTGTGTGACGACCAAAGTATAACCGATCGTAGTATAGGAATGTCACTTCCTACTCTGTGTATGTCATCCAAATACCAGGACATCACACCCTACTACCTTCTTAACAGATCTATCCCCTATTCTGATGAAGTCAAACCTATGACTGTCACGTCAGAAATAGATGATCTATCTCCGCTATATCTTCTTTAGTCTATAAATAGACATAAGCCACTTGTCCACCAATGCTTCCGCTGCTCCCACTGACTACGACAACCCTCTGGCAGAGTCATATAGACGTACACTTCTAAAGATAGTTTAGAACGACGCTATACTCATCCTCCTGCCGGTTCTCGCAGCCTGGAACAACAGCAATGGTAAGTCTGGGTAAACAAGAACCTCCCTATCACCGTCCTTGAGGCTACCGGAGTACCTCTCGGGTGCCTGAGGTTACCCACCGTATCTGCAGAGTGGCCAATGGAATGTCAAACCAGATTGAATCTTTAGGTTCCTATCAAAATCTTCAGTAATCCTTTGTGGTTCTGGAATCACTTCCAGTTCTACCATACTCCCACTTCTGTTTTCTGAAAAAATCCATTTTTTTATTGAAACTGTGGCGAGTCTAGAACAATATCATTATTGATCTTCCATATGGTAGAAAGTCAACCCTCGTCATAGCCTGGGTCAACCCACAAACAGCCATTACAGAAACGTGCCTTTAGTTATCCTGAGTCTGGTTTTAAGCATAGGCCAGACAACTCCCCGTACCTTAACAACGTTAAGATATGAACTGTTCTATATCCAATATAGAAACTGGGCACTGATTTAATTGAACCAGATTCAAATCATGCAGCTGTCTCCAGTGCATGTCAAGTAAATGGAAGGAGGTTGATCAGCGTTACTCAACTTAGGAATGCTTCCAATTATGAGTAACCTGAAAGAGAAGCAGCTTCTCTTAATCATTAATATCACCTGAATACCACACACAAGTATCTACATCTTCGATCGCCTTGAAGAATCCCGATACTTGCAACACCTGGTTCTCTACTTTATTCATATACCTATAACTTCTGAAAACTTAGACCTTGTGTTTCTACGAAACACCAGTCTAGAACTAGAGAAGTCATAAGTAAACTGAATATAGTACGAGGACCATCCCCTCTGTCCTGATGGACAATGGACAACATACAATACTCTGTATAAGTCCCTTGAGTCAAATAACTCAATCCCTGTGTGTCGTAGGTTGAAAACTGTACTTATGTTTAAGAAGAATTACACCGCTGTTTAATGCTCCTTACCTAACCATCCACTGATATAGGTAAATGTCATCGACATAATTTCAAAAGGGTATATATCTCACTCTATGAAAATAGACGTACAGATATATCAATTTGAAACTGGTGCATAACAACGGATATTCAAAACCAAAATATTCGCCGTCCGGCAAACAATCCAGGTGACTTCCTCAAATATCACCGATTACAAAGAATCCCAATATAATGAGGATGATCACCTAATTCCCAATAACTTACTCCCACTCATCATCTGTAAAACCATACAGATGTGAAAATCATACCTGGTAAATACATACCCTGGAGCAAGTGTCTAATTGGGAAATCAGTTTTCTTTTAACAGTACACAGTGAAACTGAACCATTGAAATGTTTCGTAGGGGTATCCGAGTATTTCTAGTAATGCCTCTTCCATTATCCAGATTCACGACTGTAACCGTATAATTCTTTGCCACCTCTCCAAATCCCTTCATATGTCTTTAGTCATTACCTTCTGTACACCAATTTAGGCCAAATGGTTTTCTTCCTTCCCTACCGTTCGGCACCAGCCTATGGTTTGGAAGAAGACTATCCAATAAGCATAATGGGTGTACTGTCCTAATCCTTGGAGCACTCGCAATGTGAGAGAAGGTGAGGATAAAAGACAACCGAATAAACCTTATTCATAATTCTCCTTAACCAGAATCCATCCCCGAACTGGAACAAGTTCCTTTCGAATTCGTATATAACCATACGATGGAACATCCAATAAACTGTGGATCTTCGTAGTGATACGGAGTGTTCTGGAGAAATACAAAGGTGAAGTGGGAGTGGTAATGAAATACTTGGTTTGGTCGTGAATAGCAGTCGCAATTTACTTTGCCCTCCTTCTAATCCCTTTCTTTGTCTTTACATAATACCTTCTGTACACCGTTTAGGCTAATTGGTTTTATTCATTCCCTACCGTTCGGTACCTGCCTATGGTTTGGAAGAAGACTATCCAATTTACGTAATAGGTGTACTATCTCCTAAACTAAGGAGTACTCGCAACTTGAGAGAAGGTAAAAAGAAAAAAACAACTGAATAGTCCTATTCGTTTTCTCCAGAACCGGAAACCATCCTCGAATAAATTCCTTCGAGTTTGTATATAACCATACGATGGTTTTGTCCAATGGAAGTGGATGTTCGTAGTAATATGGGGTGTCCTGGAGAAAAGAGTAAAAGTAGGAGTGGCAATGAGGTATGCAACTCTGACAATCCAAAAGCCAGTGTTTAAGAAGGTTCGGTCAACTTGGTCACTGAGTCATAGTCTAGGGTCGGGTCAATGGTCGCTGCCAGAGAGAGAGAGAGAAAAGAAACACTCAGCGTGCACTCTAACCTAGATCAGAATGGTTACCAATTTATCTGATCTGGAAACCTCCCACTGTACCGTCAAATTATTCCCCAAACCTGAAAGAAGAATTAGTCCGGATCACCCGAGGAGTAAACCAACTCATCAGTGGGAATCGGGATCCAACTATCATCGCATGATAACGTGACGGAATCCGCTCACGTTATCACACTACAGAAGGTATACGCATATCTGGCAAGTTTCAGTTTCTTTAGAAACTCCCGATGTGATTTTTTCCCCATGCTTTTATGACCTTGACGAAGGCCAACATATCATAAGTCACATATCAAGTTCAACCCGTCATTGTCCAGGTTAATTTGAACCCACCTGTACATACCCTTGATGAAGGCCAAAATAGTAGTACGACTGTCCCAAACTAACGCATCTATCTATGGTACAGAAAAGTAACAAATAGCTACCATACACTATGCCTTGACGAAGGCTAACATACATAGCATGAATACTAAGTGCTACCTTCCTGAAACGACAGAGGGCTATGAATGGTTTCTGGCGAAAACCTTTAACGTAATGAACTTGATATCGTTGAAGGAACGGATAGCATTTTAGAAAAATATAGTGACGAAAACCTTTGCTAAAGAGGTCATTCCCGGTGAAGGGATCTCGGCTCTTTCCCCGTAGAATGAGGTGCTGGATATTCCAACTGAATACCACGATGCAAAGCAAAAGTAATCGGCTATAGTGAAGTTATTGCCCTGACGCAAACTTTTGTCCAAGGGGTCATTCCCGGTGAAGGGATTTCGGCCCTTGCCTCGTCGACTGAGGAGCAGGATATTCCAACTGAATACCACTGTGCAAAACAAAAGTGAACATCCTTGCAAATAACAGCTTTTTGAAAAATGTTCCAACAACATCAGATTAGGTTTGTTTTCTAACTTGCATTGATCCGAATCAACGCAGTCCCATCAATTGATCACACCAATAAAGAACGAAAATAATGACGTACGTATATGCCATCCGCATTCGCCACTGGGTCCCGTCATTACCCGTTAGGTTAGCTAACTAACGACAGAGCGGGGACTGGACTAGCGCGGATGCAAAACATATACAACATCTACTAGTATATATATCAATATATATAATATTTCGCTCAAGGCGTGATAAAATGCAACATCACAAAAATGTACAGCATCACAGAACAATACAGATATCTGGGATCCCCGGGATTCACAGAGCCGCTACTGAAACCCGACGTTCCCCTGGTCGTGTGGATAGCCTGTGCAATGAAATCCTAGACCCCTACGGGCGCGGCAAGTTACCCGCCAAAACCTGAAGCGAGGAAGCCCCCTTCAGCAACGTGAATGGACCACCCAGCACTTCACGGAATCCGGTAACTTGGGCACCCCTCCTGGGTCAACCTGTACCCCCTACGAGTGAGGCGAATAGCCCGCCAATTCTAGAGTGAGGCCCCTTCCGTCTCAACGCCATGAGATGCGGGCCCGTTGCCCTCTAGAACCCGGCTATCCGTGCACCCCTCCGCGGGGCAATCCTAGTACAGAAAGTAAAATATACATACAACGGGTACATCGACCGCAACCTGGTCGTGCCCCAAAAGAATAATATACAAACAGGAAGTGACAGCAGTCCACATGTCGGACGCTCGCCCCACAATATCAAATGTACATAATACAACAAAAACTGTACTAGCATTGCATCCAGGCTATCCCCCACGACCAATCCGCAACATCACAGCACAACACAGAACATCAACGTGAATGTCACGTTCGCAAATCCGTCTACCGGGCTATAACAGTTAGACAGGATTTACCGATCAAGTGACATTCACGGTCGCAGATATAATGTAAATACTGTGAACTAACATGTTTAAAATTTTCGATCGATCAAATTTTACCAAGTGGGCCCCAAGCACTACTGTAGCACTCAAAGAAATCTGGGCCCAAAAAATAACATTCGAAAAACCCTATTTTCTATTCAGGAGCTCTCTATAAAATTTTGGTGCCATGAACAGTCTATATTGCGGTGGAACCGCGGCCCAAGCATGGGTTTGGCCGCAGTTCCGTGGTGGAATAGTGGGTTCGTGCAACCAAATTTTTACAGAGTGCATATAACTCCCTGCACATAATTCTGCAACATACTGAAAAAATTTTGGAACCAAAAAAATTTCGACAGAAAACTGATATGCATGAAAACGCGGTTTTAGGATTTTTGCTCGATCGAAACTTTAAATACATTAGACAAAGCTAGACTAGGTTAATGGCGAAGCTCTGATACCACTGTTAGTGTACGGCGGCGCCCCGGCCGTCAATCCGAGGCCGGAATACGGAAGCGATGGTTAACTTTAAACTTTATAAACCGGCACCACCGCACACTTTTAACCCGGATCGTGCCATTAATCTAGTCCTAGCAAACAAGAGAAGGGGGTAGAGATATACCGAGTGATCCGTGTCCTCCGGTCTTCTCGTCGTCGTCCCGATCTCCCGCGAAATCTCCGGTCTCCATCACGTCGCCGGAAGGGCACCACATCGCCGGCTTCTTTTACGGGCTCCCACCTCTGGTCCGAGGCAACTCGGGCACGAAGTTAGCGAGTCGACGTGCCCAAGGTTTGCTGTAGAATTGTGTAGTGCTATCTGTCTCATTTGGGGTTGTAGGAGGTTGCCATTTTGGTGGAGGATTTGAAGTGGTGGAATTTTGTGATGAACTTGGGATTTTAGCAAGCATGAAGAGCAAAAATTCCCACAACCAAAAATTGGACAGCCCCCTCTTTACAAGGCCGGCCATAGCATGAGGGAATGGGAGAGAGAGAGGAGTGAGCCAAGTGAGGGAAAATAATGCAAGAGAATAATGATAATCATGAAGTGAAATGATCATAACCATAATCCAACACTCCAACACTTAATCATATCCAACAAAGGTCAAGCCATCATGAAAACTATCATGAAGCAAAAAGTCAAGTGATCATGACACAACAAAATGCAAAGACCACCCTCACAAAACAAATTTTCATGCTTGCAAATAAACTCTCCTCCACCAATCTTCGGCCAATGAAAGATACAAAGGAAAATGGCCGAAACGGAAAACAAACTGGCAACTCCAAAAACTGATCCCGTAATAAATTACAGGAAAACCCCGCTACTGTGTATACACACCCGCATTTGTATTCCGACCGAAATATAAATGCAATGAGACAAAATCTACACTGTACTATACTAGGAACCGGCTTAAACCAAAGCCTGCTAGTATTTTCCGTTCGATCATGATCCGTGTAATACCGCACGTATCTGATCGAACCCTGCCATATCTCCATACGGCCTCTACAGCGTTTCGCCCGAAAACTTGAGCAACTGAATGTGGGGGATTCTAAAGACTCGTCAATACTATGGCTGTGGATTTAACCACTAGCACGTCAGAGGTATTAGCTATACGTGACGGGCTACCAGCTATTGACCAAAAGGGACGTCGATGAGCGAACTCATCCTGACACCCTACTCAGCCTGTCAGTGACAATATCCGTACAGTCCATTCCGTTCGTCTATGAGCATCGCATGGCGGGCCTAGGGGGTTGGTAAAAGTCAGACCCCCAAAAGAGGTACAAGTCGTGTCGGAGTGTAGCCTAGAAAACCCTGAGATACTACTGGAATACCTACCAGTAAATCTCCTGCCTTGGCCAAGGACTTTCATGTACTGGCTCTCCTAGACACAGCGCGACCTTACCCCCAATACCGGGAAAGACGAACCCCTGAAGATCCGCTCACTGCCTCCATATGGCTCGGGACTGTACCCACCTAAAATATGTTTGCACGTCTCTTTTGAGCGTGGTAGGGTAGTAATCAAAGTACAGTGGGAACTCACACGAGACAAATGACGATCCTCAGGTCGATGAACTAACCTGTACACATGTCACCAGGAAACTGCTATCTGACGTCAGGTATAGGACCAACTAGCATGTTCCCGGCGAGTCCTGTCCGGTGTACTCATAACCCAATGAGCACCTGTATACATCTTAGGTGAACCATCTGACACCAGTGGCTTGTGAGACCGTCCACCGCCCCTCGTCGGGGTCTCGACTGTATACACTAGTCTACTCTGGAGTATCGATGCCCTGTCTCGAAACTCCCTCGACTAGGGACCTTTTAAGGATGTGCTTATAGACTACCAGCTCCCACGTATATGATCGCCCTCATACTGCTGGCAGTCAAGCAAGAATCCTAGGGGCTCTATCAACGTGTAATAGCGACCTGTCAGGTCACCTAAAGAAGTACATGATGATAAAGATAAACCAGATAGCATACTATCATCTTGAGTAAGACTGTCCTACTGGGACAGGTCCTCCCTCAATCATTTCAATCACGTGCCTGTGATCCAATAATTGACTCTGAGGGCACTATCTCCAGCAATGGCTCCCACTGTTTCTCGAATCCTTTCTCAAACTATAAAAGAAGAATTAGCCAGGACTATTCTCACCGTATAATACTTGCTTAACTGTTCTGCCAGGCCAGTGTCGGTACTTCGAGGGAGGATTTCCAACGCTTTCACGAAGTTCCTTAATTAAATAACCTCTTTTCTCTGGTGGCGTAGCCCCGCTGACACTTTTCTTGACACCTACTTGGTTTATAGCATTGATCGGTAAGTGACGAATCTCCTGATAAGTAGCATATACTCACTGTAGGATCGGGATCCAAATATCATCGTATGATAATGTTGAAGGAATCCTACCAACATTCACCAAACTCCAAATGGTATGCACCTCTTTGCAAATTTCAATTTCTTTAGAAATTCCCGATATAGATTTTTGCCCCATGTTCTTATGACCTTGGCGTTAGGTCAAAATGTCATAAGTCGCATGTCAAGTTCTACCCATCATTATCTTGTTAATATGAACCCATCCGTACATATCCTTGACGTTCGGCCAAAATGATAATACGAATGTCCCAAACTAACTTATCTATCTATGCAACAAATGAATACCCAACAGCTACCAAACACTATGCCTTGGCGTTAGGTCAAAATACATAGCTTGAATACTACTGAATACCCAAATGAAATGATGGAAGGCTACGAATGGTTTTGGCGAAACCGTGAACGTGGTGAACTTGATATGACCGAAGGAACCTGATAGTTTTTAAAAGTAGTGGTTAAAGCTCCGCAATTAAAAATATCCTCTGTTTTTAAAATAACCTAGTGGTTTCTTTTAAATTGTTCCGACGTTTCAACTTTTGGTTTATTTTCATTGCATTAATAATAATGTGTCCCATCATTAACCTATCATTGCAGAAAACAACGAAAATACAACGTCGTCTTATGTCATCCGCATTCGCTACTGGGTCCCGTCATCACCCGTTAGGTTACTTAACTAACGGCAGAGCGGGGGCTGGGCTAGCACGGTTGTAAAACATAAGTGACGTCTAAATAGCTATCATATATAGATATTGTACATTCGTCAGACGCAATAATAGGCATTCCAGATCACATATGAACAATATTGGATATGCAAGCAATCCGCATTTCTTTTTGAGCCTGCAACGAAAGACGGATTACACAGTTGTGATGAATAGCCATTACCCCACCCTAGACTCCTACGGGTACGGCAAACTACCCGCCAAGTACCCGAAGTGAAGCGGTCTCCCTCAACAAAGTGAGTAGGCCACTAAACACTTCAATGTACCCGGTAGTTTGTGCACCACATCTTGGGTCTGTCCTAGGAGCAAAAACAGTAAAATGAAATAATACAACGGTGGCTACAACAGCAACCTAGATGTGCCCCGCAAAATAACATTACAACAAATTACATTTACATTGAATGAATTAAAATAATACCCATAACAAAACCCCGGTTAATCATCACAACAATCCAATACAGTTCATAAACACAAACAGTTAAAATCCATTACAGAAATGTGCAACCTCCTGCCAACCAACATACTAGTAGTTAGGGGAGGTTTACGAACACATTATACAATCACAGATATAATCAAATTAGCAAACATCGTATAATTTCGATCGAGCAAACATATCAGATTCTACTCCCGAAACTTCTTTGTGCACCTGAGACTTGAGCAGAAAATAAACATTCGAGAAAATACAAAAATATCACAGAAGAGTTACTGGAGCAAACTGGGTTGAATCGGCCCCAACTCGGCCGCAGATCCGCGGCGGATCGGTGGGATCGGCCGCGGTTCCGCGGCTGTATAGCCGATTCAGAAACCCATTTTTCTCCAGTGTTCTTATATTTCTCTGCTTGTTATTCTGCAGCTCCCTGAAAAAATTTTAGAGCCTGTTTTAAATTCCACAGAAACATGGTGCTATCGATGTCTTTTTCGGTTCGTTTTGCGTTCGAAATTCATACGACTTTTCTAATGAGTTAATTATTGTTTAGCGAGGCTCTGATACCACTGTAAGTCGATGTACAGCACCCCACGACTTGCAGGGAGGCGGAAATATGAAAAACGATCTTGTTCTTTGCTTAAACATCGACTAACCGAAGAATCTTTGCTAAACTATAACTAACGAAAAACATAGAAGTGGTTAACTACTATGTGAAGTGATTATACCTAATGAACCGTGTCCTTCGTCTTTTCGTTCTCCACCTCCTCCTCAGCCTTCTCCAAGTAGTAGACGATCCACCCGAGAGCTATAGTTCAAGCTTCACCTCTAACTTGAGGTAACTAGGTTTCTTAAAGTGCTAATCTAAGTAACCTAGGTGATATAGAGTTGAATTATGGATTGATTAGTCTATTCTAATCCTTGATCTCAACACATGAGAGGGGAGGATTAGGGTTTGAAGAGAGAGAGCTTGAGGAGAGAGAAGGTGAGGATGAGAATGAGAATGAGATAATGATCTCTCATGATATATATGAAGCATTATATTTATCAAATAAATAAAATAAAGGATTTAACAACCATGCTTCATAAATACAAATGAGTGATTCATCTACATGAGTCATTAATCATTTATGGTGCATTAATGACAAGGATGAATCACACAAATGAGTCACTAATCTCATTTAATGCATATGCCACCTAAACCCCCAAGTCACCATCCTTCTAGAAGCTTCTCGCGAAATTACGAGTACGCCCCTCCTATCCTTGAAAACACGGAAAAACATTAGACTGTATAAATCCAATATCTCGATACTAGAATCTGGCTTAAACCAAAGCCGGCTCGTAAAAACTGTCTGAAAGTCGTACGTGCGTAAACACACGTATGCGTCCGAACCCTTATCGTAAAACCATACGACCTCTGTATCGTTTCGCCTGGAGTAGGGAAACTCTCTGTGTGGGACTCTAATGACTCGACTACTACGCTGGTAGTGGGTTTAACCACAGACCGTAAGCGGCACTAGCTGTACGTAACGGTCCCCAGGTAGATGTCGATAAGAAGGCCGATGAGGAAACCCATCCGAACTCCTACTGAGCCTGATGTGACAATCTCCGTACAGTCCGGTCGGTTTGTCCAAGACTATCGCATATCGGGCCTAGGGGGCGGCAAGCGTCAGTCCCCTAATAGTGGTATAAGTGGTGTCGGAGTGAAGCCCATTACACCTTGAGAAACTACTGGAACCTACCAGTAAATCACGCTTGCCCTGGCCAGGGATTTTGCGTAATGGCTCTCTGACACAGTGCGATATCAACTCCCAATACCGGGAGAGACGAGTCCTTTCTAACCGCCACTACCTCTAAGTGCTCGGGACTGCACCCAACTGCTACCTGTTTGCACTACTCCTTTGAGCCGTGGTAGGGTAGCAATCTAAGAACAGTAGGACACACTCGAGGCGAAGTAGCAGTGTCAAGTCTGCGGACTATGCTGTACTCATGTCACTTGGGAACTGTTAACTGACGACGGGTATAATACCAACCAACAGTTCCGTACGAGTCCTGTCCGGTGTACCCGTAACCCAACGAGCACCTGTATACTATCTCCAGTACGATGTACTGACGGCTGTGGGACAGACCATCTCCCCAACCGGGATGAGAAGCGTACACACTAGTCTACTCCGGAGTATCGACGCTCTTTCTCGATAATCCTGCGACTAGGGACCTGAAAAAGGATGTGCTTGTAGACTACCCAGCCCTCACTAGTGTAACTGCCATCACAACACTGGTAGTCAAGCAAGATCTTAAGAGCTCTATCAATACGTATACTCACATATTAAGATAGAAAAACCAAGTAGCATACTACCATTTTTAGCAAGACTGTTATATACATGTGAATATCCCAAGCTTCCATTAAGTAATATACAAACTAGTATGATACAATAATGGCCCCTAGGGCATATACACTAACAATTTCTTTACTTTCTCTTGATCTTGCAGCCTCTTCATTGAGCTTGCAAGTTTAAGTTTAGGTTATTGAACCCATGGTTTATAATATCACTTTGAGTTATTGAATCTTTCATTTTGCACTTTGGGTTCTTAATATTTCTCTTTCTTTCGTTTCTTGCATTTTCATTCTTTCCCTTTACTTACTTGTTCATTTTATTATCTTGCCATTTACTTTCTTGCAATGTTGTTTATTCTTTTCTTTATATCATTTCTTTTGCTTTCTCTTTTTATGGTTTTGATGTTTGTGTAAGTCCACGTTGTGACCCCCGGTTCTTACGGGGAGGCGGAAACGGTATAAAATCAAAATTTTAACGCAAGAGGCAACATGGACTAAGCTAGGTCGGGATCTTTACCTAAACTAAAACTAGCATACTAAGCTAAAGATATTTAGCTACTCGGATGAAGAAGGTTATACCTAAACTTGAACTCCTTCTCTTCAAGCTCCGATGGTGGTTCGATGGCTCCTTCTCGTTGTCTCCGTACGCCAAGATAGATCCACTTGAAAGCTCCAACCTTTAGCTCCTTCTTCGTTCTTTGAAGAAACTAGTCCACTTGGTTTGCTAAACCTAGTGAACTAGAATGAGTAGAGATGATTTAGAATGGGATTTTATCTATGGTTCTTGATTCTCAACTCATGAGACAAGAGAACCATAGATCAAGAGAGGGAGCAAGAGGTTGAGGATGAGAGCAAGAGGAGAGCTCAAGAACAAGAGAGAGAATGAGCAAGAAAGAATGAGCAACTCTTTTGTCTTTCACCCTCTCATAATCCAAAGTGATCATAACTCATCATATCAAAAAAGTCTTATGTGATGGTTAGAAGCAACCATAACCTTATCATGTCATGCACTCATTTTACTCAAATGAGCAAGCAAGAAAAAGTCTTTGGCATGAAATGATAACCATGGTTATCATGATGGTCAACTAGTCAAGCCTAGTCAACCGGTCAACAAGTCAACAAAAGTCAACAAGTCAACAAAGTCAACAAGTCAACAACCATATCACCATAATACTTAATTAATATAATAGTTAATCACATATCATATTCTCATTAGGGTTGAGCAAAAAGTCAAAAAGTCAACGGTCAACTGTCAACAACCCTAATGAGAATCCGCTGTCTGTGCCTCCCTGTCAACTGTGCATACACACCCGCATCCGCGTTCCGAGGAACACGAATGCAAACTGGATAAATCCAATCCCATAAGGTACACTAGGATCTGGCTTAAACCAAAGCCCGCTAGTGTAAACTGTCCGGACACTGTACGTGCACAAGTGCACGGATGTGACCGAACCCTGTCGCAAAACCATGCGACCTGTCGCAATACCATGCGACCTCTACTCTTTTGCCTAAAGGCGAAAAGCTTTCTGTGTGGGACTCTAAAGACTCGACACTACGCTGGCAGTGGGTTTAACCACAGACCGCAAGCGGCACTAGCTGTGCGTAACGGTCCCCAGGTAATGCCGACAAGAAGACCGACGAGGCGAAACCCATCTGAACTCCTACTGAGCCTGAGTGTGACATTCTCCGTACAGTCCGGTCTGTTTGTCTGATACATCGCATGGCGGGCCTAAGGGGCGGTAAACGTCAGTCCCCCAATAGCGGTACAAGTCGTGCCGGAGTGAAGCCCAATACACCCTGAGATAACACTGGAAACCTACCAGTATATCTCGTTTGCCCTGGCCAGGGACTACTAGTGTAATGGCTCTCCTAGACACAGCGCGATGTCAACCCTCAATACCGGGAGAGACGAATCCTGTCTAACCGTCACTGCCTCCAAGTGCTTCGGGACTGCACCCAACCACCACCTGTTTGCACGACTCCTTTGAGCCGTGGTAGGGTAGTGATCAAAGTACAGTGGGAACACACCCGAGGCGAAGTGACAGTGTCAAGTCAGCGGACTAAGCTGTACTCATGTCACCTGGGAACTGATAACTGACGATAGGTATAATACCAACTAGTCAGTTCCCGACGAGTCCTGTCCAGTGTACCCGTAACCTAACGAGCACCCGCATACTATCTCAAGTACGACGTACTGACGGCTGTGGGACAGACCGTCTCCCACACTGGGATGAGAAGCGCATGCGCTGGTCTACTCCGGAGTATCGATGCCCAGTCTCGATAGTCCTGCGACCAGGGACCTGAATAAGGATGTGCTTATAGATTACCCAGCCCCCACTAGTGTGACTGCCATCACAACGCTGGTAATCAAGCAAAGATCCTAAGGGCTCCACTAATGCGTATAAGTGATATACTGAAATAAACACAAGTACACATTGAAGTAGAAACAAACCAAGTAGCATACTACTATTTTGAGCAAGATTGTATATACAAGGTGAATATCCCAAGCATCCATTAAGTAATATACAAACTAGTATGATACAGTAATGGCCTCTAGGGCATATACACTAACAATCTCCCACTTGCACTAAGGCCATGTACTGGCGTATCGAAGACCTATCATCTCGATCAGCCGCTCGAACTGAGTCTGGGGCAAGGCCTTGGTGAATGGATCTGCAGTGTTTTCTTCTGAAGCGACTCTCCGAACCTCGATCTCCTGGCGATCCACGATCTCCCTGATCAGGTGATACCGCCTCAAGATGTGCCTGGATCTCTGATGGGACCTGGGTTCCTTCGCTAAAGCTATAGCCCCGTTGTTGTCACAATACAGAGGTATTGGATCAACAATGGACGGAACCACCTGAAGTTCTTTCAAGAACTTCCTCATCCAGACAGCTTCTTTTGCGGCATCAGATGCAGCGATGTATTCCGCTTCCATCGTCGAGTCTGCAACGTTTTCCTGTTTGGAACTCTTCCAACACACCGCCCCTCCATTGAGGGTAAAGACAAAACCCGACATGGACTTGGAATCATCCTTGTCACTCTGGAAGCTGGAGTCAGCAAAGGCTTCGATCTGGAGGTCTTTTCCGCCATACACCAAGAACATCTCCTTAGTCCTTCTCAGGTACTTGAGAATGTTCTTTACCGCTATCCAGTGTTTCTCCCCTGGGTTAGACTGATACCGGCTTACCACACTCAGTGCATAAGCTACATCCGGTCTGGTACACAACATCGCATACATTATAGAGCCTACCGCAGAAGCGTAGGGTATAATAGACATGCGATCCCTCTCCAAATCAGTCTTGGGAGACATCTCTTTAGAGAGGGTGATCCCGTGACAAGCCGGTAGGTTACCGCGCTTGGAATCTTCCATACTGAACCTCTTCAGTATGGTGTCGATGTACCTGGACTGTGAAAGTCCTAATATCCTCTTGGATCTGTCACGGTAGATCCGGATACCCAGAATGTATGAGGCATCACCCAGGTCTTTCATGGAGAACCTGTGTGACAAGAACCCCTTGACAGATTGTAGCATAGGAATGTCATTTCCTATTAAGAGAATGTCATCCACGTATAAAACGAGGAATACTACAGTTCTCACTACAAATCTACTATAGATGCATGGTTCATCTGGATTTTTGATAAAGCCAAATTCTTTGACCGTCTCATCAAAGCAGATGTTCCAACTCCGCGATGCCTGCTTTAGTCCATAGATGGACTTAAGCAACTTGCACACCTTTCCGCTGCTCCCACTCTGAATGAAACCCTCTGGCTGGTCCATATAGACACACTCCTCTAAATTTCCATTTAGAAAAGCTGTCTTTACGTCCATTTGCCAGATCTCATAATCGTGGAAGGCAGCAATGGCAAGAAGGATCCGAATGGATTTCAGCATGGCTACTGGAGAAAAGGTTTCGTCGTAGTCCAAGCCAGGTCTTTGACGAAAACCCTTTGCTACCAGCCTAGCTTTATAGGTCTCAACCTGTCCATCTATACCAATCTTCCTTTTGAAGATCCACTTGCATCCTACGGGTTTTACCCCGTCTGGAGCAATGTCCAACGTCCATACCTTGTTGGTGTACATGGACTCCATTTCGGTCCGCATTGCATCCAGCCATTTCACTGAGTCAACGCTCTGAACGGCCTGCTGGAAGCTAGCAGGCTCATCATAATCTATGATGCAATCCTCTCTATCCCCGTCTATGAGAAAACCGTAGTATCTCTCGGGCGGATGAGACTGCCTACTACTCCTGCGGAGCGGCGTAGGAATGTCCTGTTCTGTTGAACTCTCTGGTTCCATCAAGCTTTCAGTAACAGTCTGTGGTTCTGGAATTTCTTCCAGTTCTACTGCGCTCCCACTTATTTCTTTTTCTATGAACTGGTGTTCTAGAAAGTGGGCATGTCGAGAAACAAGAACTTTTTGTTCCTCTTCACAGTAGAAGAAATATCCCTTGGAATTCTTTGGATATCCCACAAACTTGCACAGTACTGAGCGTGCCTCGAGCTTGTCCGCATGCTGCTTTTTGACAAAAGCTGGACTTCCCTATATCTTAATGTGATTAAGATGGGGTCTCTTCCCACACCACATCTCAAATGGCGTGGTAGGCACAGTCTTAGTGGGAACTCGGTTCAAAAGGTATGCGGCTGATTCTAGCGCATACCCCCAGAATGATCGCGGTAACTCAGCGTTACTCATCATGGACCGCACCATATCCAATAGGGTGCGGTTCCGTCTCTCCGATACACCGTTATGTTGCGGGGTGTATGGAGGAGTAAGCTGAGAGAGAATTCCGTTCTCTTTTAAATAGTCCAGGAACTCGGCACTTAAGTATTCTCCACCTCGATCCGATCTTAGAATCTTAATACTTTTGCCGGTCTGTTTCTCTACTTCATTCTTATACTCCTGGAATTTTCCAAAGGCCTCGGACTTATGTTTCATTAAGAAGACATAACCGTACCTTGAGAAGTCATCCGTAAAAGTAATGAAGTAAGAATGTCCGCTTCGGGCATGTGTAGACATTGGACCGCACACGTCACTGTGTACGAGTCCCAAGAGCTCGCTCGCTCTTACTCCATGTCCAGTAAACGGAGTCTTTGTCATCTTTCCTTTGAGACAAGATTGACAAGTGGCATATGATTGATATTCGAACGCATTCAAATATCCTTCTGTATGCAACTTAGTCAACCTTCTCTCATTGATGTGACCCAATCTACAATGCCATAAGAAAGTCTGATTTATTTCTGGAGACTTTCTTTTGTGTGTATTCTGGACATTAAAAATCTGTGGTTGGTTTAACACGTATATACCATTACTCAATGTACCTGACCCAATCAGAACTTGATTAAGGTGAATGTTTACAACATTACTTACAAACGCAAATTCATAACCTTCTTTAGAAACTAAAGATACAGAAATGATATTACAAGTTGCGTTGGGTACAAAAAAGCAATTACGCAAAACCAAAACATGTCCATCTGACATTCCCAGGTGATAGTCCCCCACGGCTTTAGCATCCATGCTAGCTCCGTTTGCAACTCTGAGGGTCATGTCACCTGCCTTCAAAACCCTACGGTTTCTCAACGCCTGCAAAGAATTACAGATATGAGATCCTGATCCGGTATCCAATACCCAGGAAGTAGAGTTTATTGAAAGACAGTTTTCAATAACATACACACCTGAAGCTGAAGCTGCAACCTGCTTCAATTCCTGTGTTCTGTCCTTCCAGGCCCTGCAATCATTCTTCCAGTGTCCTTTCTTATGACAATAGAAGCATTCTTCCTTATCCACAAGCTTCCCCGCTATCTTTGTTGCTTTACCTTTTCCCTTCGTATCAACTTTACTAACACCGCCCCTTGGTTTGGCGGGGGCCTTCTTCTTCTTTCCCTTGGCTTTCGCCTTGGACCTAGAAGAAGATGATCCTCCTACAAACAAAGTGGATGTATCCCTACCTTTCTGTAGGGTGCCCTCTGCGCTCCTCAGCATGTTGAGGAGCTCTGAAAGTTCAACCTCTTTTTCTTGTAAGTTGAAGTTCAGTATAAACTGGGCGTAAGTGGAAGGAAGGGACTGGAGAACTATATCCGTATATAGCTCACTCTCCAATGTGATCCCTAGGTCAGCGAGCTCCTCAATGAAGCCGATCATCTTTAGCACGTGCTCGGCTACTGATGATCCGACGGCCATTCTTGTCGAAAATAACTTTTTCGACGCTTCGTATCTTGCGATACGTGATTGCTCTCCATACAGTTCTTTTGTATGGAGCAATATGGACTCCATGTCCATATTCTCATGCCTCCTCTGATGTTCGTTGTCCATCGAGGCAAGCAGGAGGCATTTGGCCTTCGCGCTATCAATCTCCCAAGTCTTACGGATTTCCTTATCCGCGACACTGGAAGTTGGACCAGGGACAGGGGGAGCTTTGGTGGTAAGAAGATACCCCAGCTTGTCATAAGTGATTGCTATCTTGACATTCCTGAGCCAATCTTTGTAGTTTGGCCCTGTCAGTTTGTTTTTATCTAGGAGTAACTTAAGTCCAGTCATGTTGATTGGTCGCTGCAATTAGGAGAGAGAAGAAGAAACACTCAGCATGATGCTCTTGCAAGTTTAGAGTGGTTTTTAGTTTGTCTAAACAGGATGGCTCCCACTGTTTCTCGAATCCCTCCTCAAACCATAAAGGAAGAATTATTCAGGATCAATCCCACCGTACAATACTTGCTTAACCGTTCAGCCAGACCGGTGTCGGTACTTCGAGGGAGGTTTTCCAACGCTTTCGCGAAGTTCCTTAATTAAAGAACCTCTTTTCCCTGGGGGCGAAGCCCCGCTAACACCTTTCTAGGCACCTACTAGGTTTATAGCATTGATCGTTAAGTGAGAAATTTCCCGAGGAGTAGCATATACTCACAGTAGGATCGGGATCCAAATATCATCGCGTGACGAAACTGAAGGAATCCTACCAGAATCATCACACTCCAAATGGTATGCAAATCTAGCAAGTTTCAGTACTTATGAAACTCCCGATGTGGATTTTTGCCCCATGCTCTTATGATCTTGACTTTGGCCAAAATATCATAAGTCACATGTCAAGTTCTACCCGTCATTATCCAGGTTAATTTGGATCCATCCGTATCTACCCTTGACTTTGGCCAAAATGGCAGTACGACTGTCCCAAACCAATGCATCTATCTATGCTACACATGAACACCCAATAGCTACCAATCACTGTGCCTTGACTTTGGCCAACATACACAGCTTGAATACTATTGACTATTCATGTGAAACGACGGAGGGCTACGGATGGTTTTGGCAAAACCGTGAACGTAGTGAACTTGATATGGTCGATGGAACGAGATAGCTTTTAAAAGGAGTGGCTCAAGCTCCGCATTTAAAAGTTGTTTTTGAAAAGAACCGAGTGGTTTTTCGAAAGTGTTCCAACGACTTTAACTTGGTTTATTATCTTGCATTAGTTCTTTTAATGCGTGATATTCTTGCATTAGTTCTTTTAATGCGTCCCATCATTTAATCCTACCATTGCAGAAAACAACCAAAATATGACGTACGCTTATGCCATTCGCATTCGCCATGGGGCCCCGTCATTACCCGTTAGGTTACTTAACTAACGACAGAGCGGGGGCTGGGCTAGCGCGTCTGTAAAACATAAGCAACGCCTAAATAATATCATATATAGATATACTGCAATGATAAACATTTCAGATCACAGATAAATACATTGGATATACTAGGAATCTGTAATTTGTACGAGCCTGTAACAAAAACAGATTACACGGTCGCGGTGAATAGCCAAAACCCCACCCAAGACCCCTACGGGTGCGGCAAACTACCCGCCAAGTACCCGAAGCGTAGCAACCTCCCTCATCTCCATGAGTAGGCCACTCGACACTTCGGCATACCCGGTAGTTTGTGCACCCCTCCATGGGTCTATCCTAGGAGCAAAAACAGTAAAAAGAAATTATACAATGATGGCTACAACCCCGACCCGGTTGTGCGGCCATACAAATAATTATTACATCAATTTACAAATTTACATGAATTGCAAGAAAAGAAAACTCTCGTCTCACAACCCCCGGCTATTCACCCGCGACAATCCAACATATTTATATACACATTCCAGCACATTACAGATCATGTATAACCCCGACTAATCGACTTATAGCGATTAGCCGACGTTCAATACATGCAAACATCACAGATATAACCATCATAGTCAAAGTGCAGTGAAGTTCGGAAAAATACGGAATTATAGGACCCCAAAAGGAAATTTCTTTTCCGGAAAATCTGGGCACATATAATATATTTCAAAAATCCCAAAACCAACACAGACACACACTGCACGAAAAACGATGCACAGAAGACGACAAAGCGCGGCGCTTCCGCGGCGGATGCCTAGCTCGCGCGGCGGAAGGGCGGCGGTTTGGACGAATTACTGTATCGTTTTTCTTGGGTGTTCACACAAAACCCTGAGCCGAATTTACAAGTGTAAAGTTTTTCATTTTGAGCCAAAAAAATTTCAACAGAAACTCAGTTTTTGTAAAAGTTTGGTTTTTGGATTTTTCCGGTTCCGAACTTCGTTACACTTCACTACCAAGCTAGTTTAAGTTTAGTTAGGCTCTGATACCACTGTAAGTCCACGTTGTGACCCCCGGTTCTTACGGGGAGGCGGAAACGGTATAAAATCAAAATTTTAACGCAAGAGGCAACATGGACTAAGCTAGGTCGGGATCTTTACCTAAACTAAAACTAGCATACTAAGCTAAAGATATTTAGCTACTCGGATGAAGATGGTTATACCTAAACTTGAACTCCTTCTCTTCAAGCTCCGATGGTGGTTCGATGGCTCCTTCTCGTTGTCTCCGTACGCCGAAGATAGATCCACTTGAAAGCTCCAACCTTTAGCTCCTTCTTCGTTCTTTGAAGAAACTAGTTCACTTGGTTTGCTAAACCTAGTGAACTAGAATGAGTAGAGATGATTTAGAATGGGATTTTATCTATGGTTCTTGATTCTCAACTCATGAGACAAGAGAACCATAGATCAAGAGAGGGAGCAAGAGGTTGAGGGTGAGAGCAAGAGGAGAGCTCAAGAACAAGAGAGAGAATGAGCAAGAAAGAATGAGCAACTCTTTTGTCTTTCACCCTCTCATAATCCAAAGTGATCATAACTCATCATATCAAAAAAGTCTTATGTGATGGTTAGAAGCAACCATAACCTTATCATGTCATGCACTCATTTTACTCAAATGAGCAAGCAAAAAAAAGTCTTTGGCATGAAATGATAACCATGGTTATCATGATGGTCAACTAGTCAAGCCTAGTCAACCGGTCAACAAGTCAACAAAAGTCAACAAGTCAACAAAGTCAACAAGTCAACAAAAGTCAACAAGTCAACAACCATATCACCATAATACTTAATTAATATAATAGTTAATCATATATCATATTCTCATTAGGGTTGAGCAAAAAGTCAAAAAGTCAACGGTCAACTGTCAACAACCCTAATGAGAATCCGCTGTCTGTGCCTCCCTGTCAACTGTGCATACACACCCGCATCCGCGTTCCGAGGAACACGAATGCAAACTGGATAAATCCAATCCCATAAGGTACACTAGGATCTGGCTTAAACCAAAGCCCGCTAGTGTAAACTGTCCGGACACTGTACGTGCACAAGTGCACGGATGTGACCGAACCCTGTCGCAAAACCATGCGACCTGTCGCAATACCATGCGACCTCTACTCTTTTGCCTAAAGGCGAAAAGCTTTCTGTGTGGGACTCTAAAGACTCGACACTACGCTGGCAGTGGGTTTAACCACAGACCGCAAGCGGCACTAGCTGTGCGTAACGGTCCCCAGGTAATGCCGACAAGAAGACCGACGAGGCGAAACCCATCTGAACTCCTACTGAGCCTGAGTGTGACATTCTCCGTACAGTCCGGTCTGTTCGTCTGATACATCGCATGGCGGGCCTAGGGGGCGGTAAACGTCAGTCCCCCAATAGCGGTACAAGTCGTGCCGGAGTGAAGCCCAATACACCCTGAGAAAACACTGGAAACCTACCAGTATATCTCGTTTGCCCTGGCCAGGGACTACTCGTGTAATGGCTATCCTAGACACAGCGCGATGTCAACCCCCAATACCGGGAGAGACGAATCCTGTCTAACCGTCACTGCCTCCAAGTGCTTCGGGACTGCACCCAACCACCACCTGTTTGCACGACTCCTTTGAGCCGTGGTAGGGTAGTGATCAAAGTACAGTGGGAACACACCCGAGGCGAAGTGACAGTGTCAAGTCAGCGGACTAAGCTGTACTCATGTCACCTGGGAACTGATAACTGACGATAGGTATAATACCAACTAGTCAGTTCCCGACGAGTCCTGTCCAGTGTACCCGTAACCTAACGAGCACCCGCATACTATCTCAAGTACGACGTACTGACGGCTGTGGGACAGACCGTCTCCCACACTGGGATGAGAAGCGCATGCGCTGGTCTACTCCGGAGTATCGATGCCCAGTCTCGATAGTCCTGCGACCAGGGACCTGAATAAGGATGTGCTTATAGATTACCCAGCCCCCACTAGTGTGACTGCCATCACAACGCTGGTAATCAAGCAAAGATCCTAAGGGCTCCACTAATGCGTATAAGTGATATACTGAAATAAACACAAGTATACATTGAAGTAGAAACAAACCAAGTAGCATACTACTATTTTGAGCAAGATTGTATATACAAGGTGAATATCCCAAGCATCCATTAAGTAATATACAAACTAGTATGATACAGTAATGGCCTCTAGGGCATATACACTAACAGTTTGTGAATAATGGTGTTGTTAGAAAAAATAATGGAATTGTATGTTAAGGTTTTTCGTTTCTCATTTCCTTTGCCCGATATTTTCAATTGAATTCTGCCCAAACCTTGCGCAAGCGCTCCGTTAAGCACCCTACCCTACCAAGGTATCGGTGATCCCTAACCGCGACCGGTTGCATTCAATTTGGCCGGAGGAGAAAGCCAAGAGACAAGAATGGACGGACACGGGTCAATAAGCCAGATTTCACTAATACCGTGCTTAAGCACCCTAATCCACATTGTTTCCGATTGCTCTAGCTTCAATAGTCAAGTTCGGCACAAAGGATTGAGTGCGAAATTCACTAATTTACACCATCCTATCTAATCCTAACAGCTTATACTTGCATATACACATAGGATAGAATCGAACAATTCCGCCACGCGCATTAACTCGTCATAACAAGAACGCAGAATGCACTATCTCCCTGCGGACGACCCGTACTCATCGCGGCTAGCTACCAAGCGAACCTGTCCTGATTGCGGTAAACTTTAGAACGTTAAAACGCGACATGCTAAAAGCGTGCAATCACCAGGGCAGGAACTTTTCTTGCGGGACCTTAAAGACCTGTCAATAAACTAGCAGTAGGTTAAATATGATCGTATCCAATTGAATCTGAAACGCTTTCAGATTCAATCCCCTCACGGGTTAACCCACAAGCTCGTCAGCGGTACTAGCCGCACGTAACGACTACCAAGGTATAAGCAAGATAAAGACTGGTCGACGAGCAAGCTCATCCTAACCGGACAAAGTCTATAAGCGACGAATACCTTATAGGCAATTTTATTCATCAAAGAGTATCGCATATGGGTCGCGGGGTGGAAATTCTTAGACCCCCAATAATTCGATAAATCGTGCGACATAGGACTTATAACCATCCGAGATATGACTGATAACACTTATCAGTTTATCTTAACCGCCTTGGCGAAGGACTTTTGGTTATAGTCATGTCCTGCACAGCGTGATATCGACTCCCTATACCGGAAGAGGCGAATCCCTTCAATCGCTCACTGCCTCCATGTACTTCCAGGACTATACCCAACTAAAACCTGTTGCACGACTCGGTAGAACCGTGGCAGGGTAGTAATTAAAGTATAGTGGGAACACACACAAAATACTATGGTGATCTCAGGTCAAGGGACTACCATGTACTATCGTCACCAGGAACTGCTATCTGACAGATGGTATAATACCATCTAAGAGTTCTCAGTGAATCCGCCCAGTGTAACTCATAACCTAATGAGCACCTGTATACAATCCTCGGTGTCAAACACCAATAAATATGGGATTAGCTATCGCCTTGCAACCGGATCAGGAAACGTTTAAACTAGTCTAAACTGGAATATCGATATCCAATCTTGATACTCCTATGACAATGGACATTTAAGGATGTGCTTATGAACTACTCAGACCCCACTAGTATGGTCTCCATCATTAATCCTGGTAGTCAAGGAAAGGTCCTATGGGCTTTATCTCATGTACTAGCGATACGTGATAACGAGTAAAACGTATAAACATGAAAGATAAAGACAAACCAGATAACATACTATCATCTTGAGTAAGACTGTTCTCCATATAGGTCCTCCTTCAATTAGTAATTGTCATCCTGCAATTACAATAATTTCCTTCAGGGCACTATATCCAACAGCTCCTCTAAGGGCCCACCATTCGAAATCATATTTGTCACTGCCTCCTTTATTCCTTTTCTCATAATAGAATGCAGATCAGACAAAAGTACATCCTATAACTGACGCATGACTATCGCCTTAATATTATTCTCATTCATCCCGGCCTCTTTATCTCAGTCAAGAAATCCTAATCCAGCCTCCATGTTTAGAATATGTTTGCCGTAGAGGCCATTATTGTATGATATAGTGGATGCTTGGACATATATTTAGAGGACTTTCTTGCTCGACATGATATTATGCTATATGGTTGCTCTTTATCTTAACATGTACACTTGTATTATTGTACTGTCTCTATGATATATGTTGATAAAGCCCTTAGGATGTAGGATTGACTGCCAGGACTATGATGCAGATCAAACTAGTGGGGCTTGTGTAGTCCGCAAGCACATCCTTTAACAGTTCCTAGTCGAGGGAATATCGAGACAGGGCATCAATATTCCAGTGTAGACTAGTGTGTACGTTTCTTGACCCTGTATGGGGCGATGGTTGATCCCACAACCATTAGTGTTTGACATCAAAGATTGTACACAGGTGCTCATTAGAGAATGGGTATACCGAACAGACTCGACGAGAACTCCTAGATGGTACCATACCTATCGTCAGATAGCGTTTCTCTGGTGACACTTATACAGGTTAGTCTGTAGACCAGAGATCGTCATAGAGTCATGTGTGGTTCCCAGTGTTCTTTGATTTCCTCCCTAGCACGGCTCAAAGTAGTCATGCAAACAAGTGGATTTTAGGTACGATCCCGAGTCACATGGAGGCAGTGAGCGATCAGAGGGGTTTCGTCTCTCCCGGTATTGGGATTTGATGTTGCGCTATGCTCGATTGGCTATAACAAAAAGTCCCTGTCCAGGGATGATGATATTTACTGGTTAGTATTATCAGTAGTTTCTCAAAAGGTTATAGGCCACACATCGGCATGATTTATCAACTTAGTGGGGATCTGACGATTCAACCCCCAGACTCGATATGCGTCATATCAAATGAAGAGACCGGACTGTACGGTAAGTGTTGCTTACAGGCTTTACTGGAGTTTGGACAAGTTTGCTTGTTGGTCTTCAATTCGTTCAATACCTGGGTAGCCGTTACGTCCAGCTAGTGCCGTCGACGGCTTGTGGTTATGTGATGTGATCATTACCTACTGCTGGCGTATTGACGAGTCTTTAGAGTCCCACATAGAAGTTTCCTAGCTCAAGCGAAACAAAGTAGGGCACATATGGAGATATGTGCGGGAGCTTGATTAAATATGAGTATGTGATACTATATTCTAATCTAGCGATATTTGATATCGGTTAGGTTATATGTGATATAACCGGATTATTGAATCAAGTGTTGATTGAATGATTTGATTTATGTATATATAATTGATATTGGCCGGTTATATATGATATGACCGGATTATTGAATCAAGTGTTGATTTAATATCTAATATTGAATATAAACCGATTGTATGTGATATGACCGAATTATTGAATCAAATGTTGATTTAATAATATGATATACATATATATATGATATTAGTCGGTTATATATGATATAAATCAAGTTTTGATTTAATAATTTGATATATATATATATATTTACTAATATTAACTCACTTTTGATTTTCTTCTCTTTATATATATTTAAATATATATGTGATATATATTTGTAAATGTATTTGGATTTGTATCATGGTAGATGATACATAGAACATTGGTGTTTGAGAATCACACCATGACTAAAGATTATTGGGATGATTTTCTTTTTAAGAAAAATTATAAAATGTGGAAATGAGTAATTGCTTTGGATGCTTGGAGAAGCATTGAGAAGCAATGACTCCTCTCCTAATTTGTTTTATTCTTAGATATTTATTCATCCTAATATTTTCTCTAGCACATGATTCATTCCCTCACATACAACATCCAAGTTCATCCTCATCTCTCATTCATCTCTAGGTTTTTTCTTGAGTTGGAAAAAGAAAAGAGAAAATGATTTCTAGTGAGCAAATCTCCTACTTCATCAAGCTACACTAATCTAGCCCGTTAGTCTAGGTTGTTTGCTTCACTAATAGTTTGATTAGTAAAGAGTGAGCTTGAGTTAGAGAGACTTCAAAGTGGATCATTTTCGGCTTCGAAGACTACAAGCAAGCTTGTTCCTCTCTCAAGTGGAGTCAAAGAAGAGTTTTAGGAACTACTACTTGGAGCTTTAGATGTGAAGGACCGAACTACAAAGGTTGTAAACCTCCATCAATTAGTTTAGAATTATTTTTCTTGCTACAAAACCATAATTCTCTAGTTAGATTCTAGGTTAGTATGGCTTAGACATCTAGATTTTTTAAAATTGAATATTTGATGTCTCTTGAAACCTAGAAGAGGTGCTAAGACATACTTTCATGGTTTCAGAGCCAAGCTAGAGACTTAGGCGTAGTCTAAACGACGTTAAAGTGTTCGATCGATGTTTTAAAACCCGGATTTTGTAGTTTCTATCCAAATTTTCAAAAGTTGAAATTTTACATATTAAAAGTTCTCAGAAAATTATGCAGGTAATTGTATGGAGCCCCAAGAAGTACAAGGGCCTAACTCCTTAATGTGGCCATGGAACCAGCACCTAAACCATGTTTTAGCCACGGTTTCGCCGCCAACATGAGGAGTTGTGGACTCGTATGTCTTCTGCAGCTTCGTTGTGACATTTCTGGCTTTCTGGGTATTTTTGATGAGGCTCAAGTTGTTGAGGTTTATGTGAATTGGTATTGTTTGAAACATCGATCGAAATGTTTAATATCGTCTAGATTGTTTTAGATATGTGATACAATTTTTGGAATCCATATTGATTAGTTTTGTGAAAACTAGTTAACGATTTGTAAGTCTCGAGTTTTAGTCTCATTTGATAGATTGCCACGGAGTTTCGATTCGGATCAAAACACCGTCGCAATCTCGTATCGTATGCAAACACTCGCTGGGAGACACTACTAGAAAGCTACGCCCTATAGCCCCGACTAAGTGACTATAGGAGAACCCGATGGCCAAAATCATCTACTCGGGCGTTCACGGCTATGGTGTTCCGCCCAAGTGCACTTCGTTGACGGCATCGGGGGTGTGGCCATCTACTAAAGTTTCCGACAAGCATTCGATCTTTTAATCGGGAATCTTGTTGAATTGCCCGACTTATTTTTGAAAAGTGTTTTCAATTCGAGACTTAAATGCAAGGTTTATAAGGTTAGGCATGAAATCCAGAATATGTGATAATCCAGGTTTATGATGTCTAAGAATGATGTGGATTCTAATTATTGTAGTTTTCATTTTTTTTCTGCGACCATAAGTGTAATATGTGGCAGTATCCCCGATCTCATTGCTATATGTCAACGATATTAGGGATACACATATGTACTTTCGTTGATAACATGTGATGTTATTGTGTTGCTGTTGATATGTTATATTGGATCATCGTGATTGAATAGCCGGGGGGTTTTGCATGAGATGGGAGTTTTTCAATTTTCATTCGTGTAAAATTTATATGTAATATTCTTTTATTAGGACACTTCCGGGTTGAGCTTGGTGTCTTCATTTGATATATATTATTTACTTTTCCGTATTAGGATAGACCCAAGATGGGAAGTACAAGTAACCGGGTTCTAGAGTCCAGTGGGAGGCCATCTCGAGGAGTCAAGACCAGTTGCCTAACTCTAGAATTGGCTGGGTTTCTTTCTGCTCTCGTAGGGGTCTAGGGATGTGGGCTTAGCTATTCATCACGACCGTGGAATCTGTGTTTTTCATTACTGGCTCAATCTAAAACACGGACCTCCTAGTATATCCTGTATTTCATATGTTTGCTTCTGCTGTTTCTGTGATATGATGCGATCATATAACTTCGTGAAACGAATGCTATTTATATATATGATATACTAGTAGACACTATATATATTTTGCATCCGCACTAGTCCTGCTGTAAGTTAAGTAACCTTAAGGTGAAGACCCGTGTCCCTGTGGCGAATGCGGATGGCATATATGTGTGTTTTATTTTCGTTTCTTCTGTGATGTTTAGGAAACATAAATGATGGGACGTCATTAATGAGATTAATGAAAAGAAAAGAAACCAAAAGATGTTGTAGAATCAAAATTTTCAAAAAGGTACCTCTGGTTCTTGCTTTGCATAGCGGTATTCCATTATGAATATCCAGCACCTCATTCGATAAGGAAAGAGCCTAGATCCCCTCATCGGGAATGATCTCACTAGCAAAACTAGCATATGCTACAACCCACTCGGTTTGTTTTGAAAACAACTCAATTTTAAAGCAGAGCTTAAACCATTCCTTTTTCAAATAACTAGATTCTACAACGATATCAAGTTCATTACGCTAAAGGTTTTCATCAAAACCAGTCGGCCCTCCATCATTTCAGATAAGTGTTATTTAGTATTCATGCTGCGTTTGTTAACCTTGTCAAGGCGTAGTGTGCGGTAGCTGATTAGTTCTTATCTGCCAAATATGATGCAATTGGATTATGGTAGTCGCACGGTCTTGTTGACCATAGCCAAGGATTGTGAGGGTGGGTTTAATTCAATCACGAAATGACGGGTTGAACTTGACAAGCGCTTATGATTTGTTAACCATAGCCAAGGTCATAAGTCGCTAAGGGTAAAAACAGATATCGGGAATTTCAAGTATTGAAAATTGCATTGAGATTGCATACCTTCTATATGATAGTTAGATCCTGATACCCACTGAGAGTAAGTGTTACTCCTGGGAGAGTTTCCACTTTACAATTAGCTAATCAAGTAGGTGTCTAAGAAAGGTGTTAACGGGGTTATGCCTCTGCGGAAACGATGTTATTTAATTAGTTCCATGTGAAAGCACAGGGAGACTCCCTCAGAGTACCAATACCAGCCTGACTGACTGATTGGCGAACTTGTAGGGTGTAATTAATCCCGGCTAATCTTACCTTTTACGGTTTGAAGGAAGATTTGATAAAAACAGTGGGAGCCATCCTGATTAGATAAGATAATAACCGGTCTAATCTTACAAGAGCACACGCTAAAGTATTCTCTTCCCTCTCTGTGGGTAGCAACCATGTTACGCCTTAATCAAGATAATAATTTGGATGTATTGACCGAACCCGCTTATTATACTGGGTTGTAGAACGTTGGTTCCATTCTATCTTATGACAACTGTTATGAGTCTGGATAAGGGATAAGGGAATGTAAGGATTTCCCCGCAACCTGAATGTAGAAAGAGCATACTGATGCATCTTCTTCGGGTGTGTTAGTTAATGAGAACTGTTTCTCAGTCTGCTCTACGTCCTGGGTATTAGATACCGGATCAGGATCTCATATTTGTAATATGTTACAAGGGTTAAACAGAAGTTGAGAACTGGTAAAGGGTAATATGTCTCTCAGAGTAGGGAACAGAGCAATTGTTGCTGCCGAAGCGGTCGGTGAATATCACCTCGTATTACCAAATGGTATTACATTGATTTTGAATGGCTGTTATTATGTACCGTCGATGGTGTGCAATATAATATTTGTTTCTTTATTAGATAAAGAAGGATATAATTTTTCATTAGAGAAAAATGTTATGAACATTTTCCTAAATCAAGTGTTGATTGGGTTTTGTACATTGTGTAATAGTATATACGTTCTAAATCTAAATACAGTTCTAAATATACAAAACACACACAAGAGGATAAGTTGAGAAATGAACGAAGCCGTCTTGTGGCATTGTAGACTTGGTCATATCAATGCGACCAGACTAGCTAAGTTGCATAAACATGGATATTTGAATCCGTTCGAATTTATATCTTATGAAGCTTGTCAGTCATGTCTCAAAGGCAAGATGACCAAAACTCTATTTACAGGACACGGAGAAAGAGCTATTGAACTCCTGGGACTGACACATTGTGATGTATTCGATCCTATGTCTACACATACCAGGAATAGTTCCTCGTACTTCATTACATTCGCCGATGATCTCTCAAGATTCGGACATGTGTTCCTGTTGAAACAAAAATCTGAAGCTTTCGAAAAATTTATTGAATATAAGAACGAAGTAGAGAACCAGACGGGTAAAAGTATTAAAATCTTTCGATCTGATCGAGGAGGATAATGCTTAACCACGGAATTCCGAAATTATCTAAAAGAAAATGGGATTCTCTCTCAGCTTACTCCTCCGTATACACCATAGCACAACGGAGTATTGGAGCGGAGGAATTGCACCCTATTAGATATGGTGCGCTCTATGATGTGTATTGCTGAGTTACCTATTTCTTTTTAGGATTATGCACTTGAGATAGCTACATACCTATTGAATAGGGTTCCGACCAAATCCATGTCTACCACTCCATATGAGATATGGTATGGGAAAAGAACATCTCTTTAACGAGTTAAGATATGGGGTTGTCCGGTCTATGTTAAGAAACAGAATCCGGACAAACTCGAAGCACGATCATTTCTTTGCAAGTTTGTGGTGTTAGTTATATGTATGCCCTAGAGGCCATTACTATACATTGGATGTATATTGTAGTGGATGCTGGGACATATATAGGTTGGACTTTCTTGCTCGACAAGATTGTACGCTATCTGGCTGCTCTTTATCTTAACATGTATACTTTCTGTCTCTCTGTTACATGTTGATAAAGCCCTTAGGATGTGTACTCGACTTCCAGGACTTTGATGTAGATCATACTAGTGGGGCCTGGGTAGTCCATGAGTACATCCTTCACTGTTCCTAGTCGTGGGAATATCGAGACGGGGCATCGATATTCCAGTGTAGACTAGCGTATATCTTCTCGACCCATGTGATGGGCGATGGATGATCCCATATCCATTGGTGTTTGACATCAGAGATGGTATGCGGGTGCTCAGTGGAGACTGGGTACACTGAACGGACTCGCCGAGAACTCCCAGATGATATCATACCTCACGTCAAATGGCAGTTCTCTGGTGACACTGGTACAGCTTAGTCTGTTGACCCAAGATCGTCATAGAGTCTTCTGTGTCTTCCACTGTGCTTTGATTTCCACCCTACCACGGCTCTACTGAGTCGTGCAAACAGGTGGTTTTTTGGTACAGTCCTGATTCACATGGAGGCAATGAGCGATAGGAGGGGATTCGTCTCTCTCGGTATTGGGGGTTGATGTTGCGCTATGCTCGAATGTCTATGGCAGGAAATCCCTGGCCAGGGTTGCAGTGATATACTGGTAAGAGTTATCCGTAGTTTCACGATTGTTATGGACCTCACTTCGGCATGACTTATCAAGCTATTGGGGTTTGACGTTTACCGCCCCTAGGCGAGATATGCGACATATCAGACGAACAGACCGGACTGTACGGTAAGAGTTATTGGTTGGATTCACAGCAGTGTGAGCGGGCTTGCTCATCGATCTTCTGATCGCTCAATAACCGGGTGGCCGTTACGTTTAGCAGACCGCTTGCGGCTTGTGGGTGTTTGATATGATCATCACCTACTGCCGGCGTATTGACGAGTCTTTAGAGTCCTACACAGAGCTTTCCTGGCTCAAGCGAAACGAAATAGGAGCGCATATGAGATATGTGCGAGACCGAGAATAATGCGTGTATGTGATACCGTATTTTATTCTCGCAATGAATGTATCGATTGGTTGTATGCGATATAACCTAGTTATCGAATCGAGGACTGATTCGATAAGTCGATACATCAGATATTAGTCGATCATATGCGATATGACCGGATCGTTAAATCAAGTGTTGATTTAATCATTTAATGTATAATTATATATTTGATATATTACTTTGCATTAACTAGTATTTGTTCACCTAAGATGGATTTTCTCACTTGATGTGCACATTGTGTATATGATATAGTTTTGTGCACTAGTTTGTATCATCAAACATGATACATGCAAACTTGGGTGTGTGTGTGCGCTTTAAACTATGATTAGGTTAATGGTTAGGGTTTGTTTTATTTATTTATTTATTTATTCATTTTGGAAAGGATAAAATGGTGGTTTTCTTTTCTTTCTTTGCTTGAAGCTTCTTGAAGCTTCAAAGCATCTTTGAAAGTCTACCATTTTGTCTTTATCCCTTAACCTAACAATTCAACTAAACTATTGTTGGAGATAGTGCCCTCATAGTCAATTATTGGATCGTAGGTACATGATTGCAATGATTGCGGAGGACCTATACCGGTATGACAGTCTTACTCGAGATGATAGTATGCTATCTGGTTTGCCTTTATCAGTCGTGTACATGTTCAGGTGACTGATTACATGTTACACTTTGATAGAGCCCTTAGGATCTTGCTTTACTACCAAAAGTATGATGGCGATCATATACGTGAGAGTTGGGTGGTTTATATGCATATCCTTAATTGTGGTCCCTAGTCGTGGGAGTTTCGAGACAGGGCATCGATACTCCGGAGTAGACTAGTGTATACAGTCGAGATCCCGACGAGGGGCGGTGGCCGGTCTCACAAGCCACTGGTGTCAGTTGGATCACCTAAGATGTATACAGGTGCTCATTAGGTTATGAGTACACCCGACAGGACTCGCCGGGAACCTGCTAGTTGGTATTATACATATCGTCAGATAGCAGTTCCCTGGTGACATGTGTACAGGTTAGTTCATCGACCTGAGGTCGTCATTTGTCTCGTGTGAGTTCCCACTGTGCTTTGATTTCTACCCTACCACGGCTCAAAGGAGTCGTGCAAACAGGTAGTTTTTGAGTACAGTCCCGAGCCATATGGAGGCACGTGAGCGGATCGGCAGGGGATTCGTCTCTCCCGGTATTGGGGGCGAGATCGTGCTGTGTATATGAGAGCCATTACACATAGCCCACGGCCGTGGCAGGAGATTTACTGGTAGGTACTCCAGTAGTATCTCAGGGTGTTATTGGGCTACACTCCGACAAGACTTATACTGCTATTGGGGGTCTGACGTTACTAGCCCCCTAGGCAGATATGCGATACTCAATGACGAACGGACCGGACTGTATATACATTGTCACTGTTAGGCTCAGTAGGGTTTCCGGATGAGTTCGCTCATCGGCATCCTTTAAGGTCAGTCCATAGGCAGCCGTTACGCATTGCTAGTGCCGCTGACGGTTTGTTGTTAAAACCACTGCCAGGGTACTGACGAGTCATTAGAGTTCCCCACAGACAGTTTCCCAAGTTCGGGCGAAACGTTGTACAGGCCGTATGGTTTTATGGCAGGGTTCGGAAAATGCATATGCGTTTACGCACGTGTCAGTTTTCGGGCAGATGATACTGGTCGGCTTTAGTTTAAGCCGGATCCGAGTATTGTATTGAGTAGATATAATATCTTTGTCTCAGTTGCATTTGTATTCGGTCGTAATACAAATGCGGGTATATTTATACAGATACGGGGTTATCCTGAAAGTAGTTTCAGGATCACTTTTGGAAGTTGCCAGTTTCCAGTTTTCTATCAGCCGTCTTTTAACATTCGGTTAAAGACGGATTTATCTTTTCTTGGATGAGGGTGAGTCATGCTTCTAGATGGTTCTAGAAATGGTGACTAGGGTGATGAGGTGGTGGGTGACTCATCTTTGCATTAATGAATGGATGACTAGGTTTAGTGAGTCATTCATTTCATTAATGTATTTTGTTTTGCTTAAGGATATTTTTCTTGTGTTCACACATGATATTTCTTTCTTATGGTCACCCTCTTCTCTCCTACACTCACCCTCCCTCCCTATATATGGTCGGCCCCTCCTCTCTCTCACTTCACTAGAGGTTTTCATTTTGGTTACATAAGATATGATAGATTTTGGGTGTATGGAATATCACAGCTCATTTCATTCCATCACCCGATTCTCACGGCAACTTCATTAACCGTTCGTCCATGGTTTTGGACGAAGCGAGACAAAGTATTCCACTCATTCTCTACATCAATCTTGGTCGTCTCTTTTAGCAAACTTGACGATCGAGTTGCCTCGAGTCAGAGGCGGGAGCCCGTTTAAAGAATCAGTGACGTGGTGCCACCTGGACGAGTAGATCGGAGATCGAAGAGATCAGAGCAGCCGCAACGGAGCGTGGGATGATGGTTAAAGAACGAAGGACTCGGATCGTTCGGTATAACCTTTCTACACTCTTTACAGTTTGTTAGTTTAGCAATAATGGCAGATCCGGGTTATAGTATACGATAGCGCCAAGTTAAAAGTTTTTGTTCCGCATTTGGCGTCTGTAGACGGCCGGGGCGCTACCGTAGACTTACAGTAGTATCAGAGCCTTTCCATTTTGCTATACTAACTTGTGCTAACGCGTTTAAAATATCGATCGAACCGGAAATCAAAAACTGCAAAATCCAATTTCACAGTTTCTGTCGATTTTAAATGATGTCCTAAAATTATTCCACATATCACAAAAAGTTATGCAGGGCTTCAGAAGTACACCGACGAAATTTGAGCACGTGATCCCACCAAACCACCGCGGAGTCGCGGCCAAACCCATGGTTTGGCCGTGCATCCACGGCCATTCTATGGGATCAGTGCACCAAATTTGGTCTGTGTCCTCTCTGTTGGAATTTGGGGTTTTTGGTATATATCTTTTGGGCCCAGATTTTGTTACTGTTCACCAGTTGTTCGTGGGGCCCACTTTGTGATATTTTGTCGATCGAAATTTAAACATGTTAGTTTACAGTGCTTACATTATATCTCCGACCGGGAATGTCATTTGATCGGTAAACCGCGTCTGATTGCTATAGTTCTTTTAGACGGGTTTGCGAATGTGACATTCGCGTTGATGTTCTGTGTTGTGCTGTGATGTTGCGGATTTTTCGTGGTGGATAGCAGAGTGCAATGATAGTACAGTTTGAGTTTATTTGTACTTTTGATATTGCGGGGCGAGCGTCCAACATGTGGACTGCCGTCACTGCCTGTTGTATAATATTCTTTTGGGGCACAACCAGGTTGCGGTCGATGTACCTGTTGTACTATTTTTCATTACTGTACTAGGTTTTGCCCCGCCACGGAGTGCACGGATAGCCGGGTTTTGGAGGGCAACGGGTCCGCATCTCATGGTTTTGAGAGGCAGAGGGGCCTCACTCTAGAATTGGCAGACAATTCGCCGCACTCGTAGGGGGTACAGGTTGACCCAAGGAGGGGTGCCCAAGTTTACCGGATTCCGTGAAGTGCTGGGTGGTCCATTCACTTTGCTGTAGGGGGCTGCCTCGCTTTAGGTTTTGGCGGGTAACTTGCCACACCCGTTGGGATCTAGGTTTCATTGCACAGGCTATCCACACGACAGGGGAACGTCGGGTTTCAGCAGCGGCTCTGTGAAACCCGGGGATCCCAGATTATCTGTATTGTTCTGTGATGCTTATTACTTTTCTGTAATGTTGCATATTATCACGCCTGGAGCGATTATTGTATATTGGTTTATATACTATTAGATGTTGTATATGTCTTACACCCGCGCTAGTCCAGTCCCCGCTCTGTCGTTAGTTAAGTAACCTAACGGGTGATGACGGGACCCAGTGACGAATGCGGATGGCATATACGTACATTTTATTTTCGTTCTTTTCTGGTGTGATTGATTGATGGGACTGCGTTGATTCTGATCAATGCAAAGTAAAACAAACCTGTTTGATGTTGTTGGAACAATTTAAAAAGTGTTATTGCAAAGACGTTTCCTTTTGTTTTGCATAGCGGTATTCAGTGGAATATCCTGCACCTCATTCGACGGGGCAAGGGCCGATATCCCTTCACCGGGACTGACCCCTTGGGCAGAAATTTGCGTCAGGGTAATAACTTCACTATAGTCGATTACAAGTTTCTTTGCACCGTGGTATTCAGTGGAATATCCTGCACCTCATTCCACGAGGAAAGAGCCGAGATCCCTTCACCGGGAGTGACCTCTTTAGCAAAAGGTTTTCGCCACTATATTTTAAAACAAAAAGCTATCAGGTTCCTTCAGCGATATCAAGTTCGTTACGTTAAAGGTTTTTCGCCAAAAACCAGCCGTAGCCCTCCGTCACTTCTTTTGGATATTCAGTAGTATTCAAGCTATGCATTTTAGCCAAAGTTAAGGCATTTTAGCCAAAGTTAAGGCATAGTGTTTGGTAGCTGCTGGGTATTCATTTGTTGCATAGATAGATGAGTTAGTTTGGGACAGTCGTTCTGCCGATTGGCCAAAGTCAGGGGCATGTGCGGGTGGGTTCAAATTGACAAGATAGTGACGGGTAGAACTTGGCATGTGACTTATGACATTTTGACCAAAGGCAAGGTTATAAGAGCATGGGAAAAAATCATATCGGGAGTTTCTAAAGAAACTGAAACTTTCCAAGTATGCGCATACCTTCTGGAGTGTGAGTAACGTGGATGCATTCCATCACGTTATCATGCGATGAGAGTTGGATCCCGATTCCCACTGATGAGTTGGTTTACTCTTCGGGTGATCCTGATTGATTCTTCTTTCAGGTTTGGAGAAGAATTTGACAGGACAGTGGGAGGTTTTCAGATTAGATAAAGTGATGACCATTCTGATCTAGGTTAGAGTGCACGCAGAGTGTTTCTTTTCTCTCTCTCTCTCTTTGGCAGCGACCTTTGACCGACCCTAGACTATGACTGAGTGACCAAGTTGCCCGAACCTTCTTAAAATATTGGCTTTTGGATTGCCTGAGTTGCATAAGTCATTGCCACTCCTTCTTTTACCCTTTGGATTTCTCAGAACACCCATATTACTACGGACATCCACTTCCATTGGATAGATCCATCGTATGGTTATATACGAACTCGAAGGGACTTCTTCGAGGATGGATCAAGGTTCAGGAGAAATAGAATTGGTTTATTCAGTTGTCTTTTATTATCACCTTCTCCCAGGTTGCGAGGGCTCCTTGGTTTAGGAGAGTACACCTATTACGCTTATTGGATTGTCTTATTCCAAACCATAGGCGGGTGCCGAAAGGTAGGGAATGAAGAAAACCAATTAGCCTAAGTAGGGTGTGCAGAAGGCAATAACTAAAGACAAAATAAAGGGATTAGAAAGAGGGCAAAGTAAATTGCGACTGATATCATTCACGACCAAAACCGCGTACTTCATCGCCACTCCTATTTCACTTTTAAAGGAATAAGGTATTATTCAGTTGTCTTTTATCATCACCTTCTCTCAAGATATGAGTACTCCTTGGTTTAGGAGGGTACACCTATTATGCTTACTGGATAGTCTTCTTCCAAACCATAGGCTGGTGCCGAACAGTAGGGAAGGAAGAAAACCATTTAGCCTAACGATGGTGTACAGAAGGTAACGACTAAAAACAAATAAAGGGATTTGGAGAAATGGCAAAGAGATATACGGTTATAGTCATGAATTGGATTATGGAAGAGGCATTGCTATGAATACCAGGATACCCCTACGAAACATTTTCATGTTTCAGTGCATCGTTAAAGGAAAACTGTTTTCCCGATTAGATACTTACTCCAAGGGTATGTATTTACCAGGTTTCATTCTCATATCTATATGGTTTTACAGATGATGAGTGGGAGTAAGTTATTGGGAATTAGGTGATCATCCTCATTATATCGGAATTCGTTGTAATTGGTGATATTTGAGGAAATCGCCAGGGTACAGTTTTCAACCTACGATGCACAGGTTTTGAGTTGTTTAACTCAGCGGACTTATACAGAGTATTGTATGTTGTCCAAGTGTCCATCAGGATAAAGGGGTAGGTCCTCATACTATGTTCTGTTTACTTATGACTTCTTTATTTAGACAAGTGTTTCGTAGAAATACAAGGTCTAAGTTTTGAGAAGTTGTAGGTATAAGAATAAAGTAGAGAACCAGGTATCACAAGTATCGGGATTCTTCAAAGAGATCGAAGATGTAGATTCTTGTGATTGGTATTCAGATGATAGTGATGATTTTGAGAAACGAGTTTCTCTTTCAGGTTACTCATAATTGGATGGATTCCTAAGTTGAGTAATGCTGATTAGCCTCTTTCCATTAAGATGATATGCACTGGAGACAGCTGCATAATTTGAATATGGTTCCAATTAAATTAGTGCCAATGTTTCTATATTGGATATAGAATAGTTCGTACCTTAAAAGATGTTAAGGTATGGGGAGTTGTCTAGCTTATGCTTAAAACCAGACACTGGATAACTCAGGGCACGTTTCTGTAATGGCTGTTTGTGGGTTGACCCTGGCTATGACGAGGGTTGATTTTTCTACCATTTGGAAGATCAATAGTGATATTGTTCTTGACTCGCCACAGTTTTAGTAAAATGGATTTTTTCAGAAAACAGTAGTGGGAGTATGGTAGAACTGGAAGTGATTCCAGAACAACAAACGATTACGGAAAATTTAATAGGACCTATATATTCAATCAGGTTTGACATTCCAATAGCCACTCTGCAGATATGGTGGGTAACCTCAGACACCCGAGAGGTACTTCGGTAGCCTCAAGGACGGTGACAGGGAGGTTCTTATCTACCCAGACTTGACACTACTGTTGTTCCAGGCTATGAGACCCGGTAGGAGGGTTGTCGTAGTCAGTGGGAGCAGCAGAAGCATAGTGGGCAAGTAGCTTATGTCTATTTATAGACTTGAGCAGTTATAGCGGAGATAGATCATCTAATTTTGATGTAACAGTCATAGGTTTGACTTCATCAGAATAGAGGATGGGTCTGTTAAGAAGGTAGTAGGGTGTGATGTCATGGTATTTGGATGACATACAGTAGGAAGTAAAATTCCTATACTACGATCGGTTGTACTGTGGTCGTCACACAGTTGTTCCTCCAGACAGGATATGGATATAATATTAGACATTCTGGTTTCTAGATCTATGGTTTTAGATCTGGATTTGGGTAGTTTCCCAATGTGGGTACTTTGACAGTATTCTAATGGTTTTTAGAATAGATGACTCCTAGCATGGTGGTGTACCTGCAGGTGATGGAGTCACCCTCTCTAAAGGTGTCTTACAGACTAAAGAGGAGAGGGATGTGCATGATTGGCAGATCACTTGCTTAGGCAATTGAGTCAATCATGAGATGTCAAGTACCACACCAGATGTTGTTTTTGCACTAGATGCAATAAGTTTGTATTAATCCAATCCTGGAGAAACATAAGGAAGCAGTTTTAAAACATAAGTACATGTTCTACGGATTTGATGATGGCAGCCTCCTTCGGGAGACGATTATCATTCCAGGCTTCAAAGGTGATATGGTTGACAGAGAGATTGTCAGAGTTATAGTTTTCCCTCTGATGAGGGACAGTATTATGGACAGGTGGTCCAAGAGGATACTGTGGGAGGCATGATGCCGGATACTGATTAGGTTCAGTGATCGATACAGTCTAAGAAGTTTGGATTTGGAGTTCATTTATGAACTAGGTCCCATCAGATATCCAGACATATTCAAAAGACAGGTATTACTCGATTCGGGAGATGGCTTTCTCCGCGAACTTGAGATTTAGAGAGATATAGAAAGAAACATCTAGGCGGATCCACACACTGAGGCTATTTCTCGAACACAATAGTTTTACAAACGAGCTTTGTGAAACTGATTAGTAGAGGAGTTGGATGTTCGGTTTCACACGGGCTGTGAGTAGTCGACATCGCAATAATTAGCCTTGAGTGCAAGTGGGAGATTGTTGGAGATAGTGCCCTCATAGTCAATTATTGGATCGCAGGTACGTGATTGCAATGATTGCGGAGGACCTATACCGGTATGACAGTCTTACTCGAGATGATAGTATGCTATCTGGTTTGCCTTTATCAGTCGTGTACATGTTCAGGTGACTGATTACATGTTACACTTTGATAGAGCCTTTAGGATCTTGCTTTACTACCAACAGTATGATGGCGATCATATACGTAAGAGTTTGGTGGTTTATATGCATATCCTTAATTGTGGTCCCTAGTCGTGGGAGTTTCGAGACAGGGTATCGATACTCCGGAGTAGACTAGTGTATACAGTCGAGACCCCGACGAGGGGCGGTGGCCGGTCTCACAAGCCACTGGTGTCAGTTGGATCACCTAAGATGTATACAGGTGCTCATTAGGTTATGAGTACACCGGACAGGACTCGCCGGGAACCTGCTAGTTGGTATTATACATATCGTCAGATAGCAGTTCCCTGGTGACATGTGTACAGGTTAGTTCATCGACCTGAGGTCGTCATTTGCCTCGTGTGAGTTCCCACTGTGCTTTGATTTCTACCCTACCACGTCTCAAAGGAGTCGTGCAAACAGGTAGTTTTGGGTACAGTCCCGAGCCATATGGAGGCACGTGAGCGGATCGGCAGGGGATTCGTCTCTCCCGGTATTATGGGCGAGATCGTGCTGTGTATAGGAGAGCCATTACACATAGCCCACGGCCGTGGCAGGAGATTTACTGGTTGGTACTCCAGTAGTATCTCAGGGTGTTATTGGGCTACACTCCGACACGACTTATACTACTATTGGGGGTCTGACGTTACTAGCCCCCTAGGCAGATATGCGATACTTATAGACGAACGGACCGGACTGTATATACATTGTCACTGTTAGACTCAGTAGGGTTTCCGGATGAGTTCGCTCATCGGCATCCCTTGAGGTCAGTCCATGGGCAGCCGTTACGCATTGCTAGTGCCGCTGACGGTTTGTGGTTAAAACCACTGCCAGGGTACTGACGAGTCATTAGAGTTCACCACAGACAGTTTCCCAAGTTCGGGCGAAACGTTGTAGAGGCCGTATGGTTTTATGGCAGGGTTCGAAAAATGCACGTGCGTTTACGCACGTGTCAGTTTTCGGGCAGATGATACTGGTCAGCTTTGGTTTAAGCCGGATCCGAGTATTGTATTGAGTAGATATAATATCTTTGTCTCAGTTGCATTTGTATTCGGTCGTAATACAAATGAGGGTATATTTATACAGATACGGTGTTATCCTGAAAGTCGTTTCAGGATCACTTTTGGAAGTTGCCAGTTTCCAGTTTTCTATCAGCCGTCTTTTAACATTCGGTTAAAGACGGATTTATCTTTTCTTGGATGAGGGTGAGTCATGCTTCTAGATGGTTCTAGAAATGGTGACTAGGGTGATGAGGTGGCAGGTGACTCATCTTTGCATTAATGAATGGATGACTAGGTTTAGTGAGTCATTCATTTCATTAATGTATTTTGTTTTGCTTAAGGATATTTTTCTTGTGTTCACACATGATATTTCTTTCTTATGGTCACCCTCTTCTCTCCTACACTCTCCCTCCCTCCCTATATATGGCCGGCCCCTCCTCTCTCTCACTTCACTAGAGGTTTTCATTTTGGTTACAAAAGATATGATAGATTTTGGGTGTATGGAATTTCACAGCTCATTTCATTCCATCACCCGATTCTCACGGCAACTTCATTAACCGTTCGTTCATGGTTTTGGACGAAGCGAGACAAAGTATTCCACTCATTCTCTACATCAATCTTGGTCGTCTTTTTTAGCAAACTTGACGATCGAGTTGCCTCGAGTCAGAGGCGAGAGCCCGTTTAAAGAATCAGTGACGTGGTACCACCTGGACGAGCAGATCGGAGATCGAAGAGATCAGAGCAGCCGCAACGGAGCGTGGCATGATGGTTAAAGAACGAAGGACTCGGATCGTTCAGTATAACCTTTCTACACTCTTTACAGTTTGTTAGTTTAGCAATAATGGCAGATCCGGGTTATAGTATACGATAGCGCCAAGTTAAAAGTTTTTGTTCCGCATTTGGCGTCTGTAGACGGCCGGGGCGCTACCGTAGACTTACAACTATAGTTTATTCTCTACACTAAAGCATGGTTGCTAAAATGATAAGAATCACTTTATTTTCTTTTTTCATTATTCTTATCATATTCTTTTTCTTCTTCTTCTTCTTCTTCAAGAAGAAGAAACCATTCTAGCTTCAATGGTGCCTTGAGAAAAAGAGTGAGAAATCCAATTCTAAAGTGAACCCACTTCTATTTCTTCATCCTCTACCACTTGCCATGTAGTATAGGGTGTTTTCTTCACAAGTTTCATGACTTGGTGAAGTTGGAGCTTGATCTTGAGTTGCCTCGACGTCGATCATCTTCGGCATCGTAGTCGACGACCTAGCCCGATCATTTCTCCGACGAAACCATCGCCAGAGTCCGGGATCCGATGATCGCAGTGGAGGTACATCATCACGGAGCTTTGGAGGTGGAGGACCGGATCTACAAAGGTTGTATTTTCCGTTCAGTCTTAGTTAAAGTTGTTAACTTATATCGTTTTCGCCTATACCTCTAGTCAACGATCGCATTAGGGTTTCTCGGCACATAGAAAATTTTGAATTGGCCATGTTTGATCACTTGTACAACCTCAAATGTGTACCTAGGAACCCCTACAGTGGTATCAGAGCCTAGCTAGAGCCTTAGGCGAAGTGTAGACGATGTTAGAAGTCCGATCGAACCCGAAACCCTAGTTTAAAACCCTTCTTTGTACATTTTTTCAAAACTGGGTTTTTTCTAAATTAAAAATATGCAGAAAAATAAGCAGGGTTTTTTAGGGATTACTGTGCAGCACGTGCGCATGATTCGACTAAAGCGCGGCGGAACCGCGGCCATGTAGTCACATTAGCTTTTGAAAATTGCACAGTAATTCCTATCTGTTGGTGCTGTATTTTCTGAGAATTTTTAATATTTACTCAAGAGTTGAGTTTTCTGGGTTGTATTGGGGACTCGGTGTTTCGATCGGGAAGTTTAACTTCTTCTGGGTTTTTCCGGATAATTTTAGAAAATGTTGAAAAGTTCGACCGGATATAAATACCCACTTTTTCCCCTGTCGGGAAATTTCCAAGTGTTGGATCTTTCCGTAGTTTAAGAACGTTCGAAGTAGTGCAAGTAACGCGATGGACCCTCTAGAAGACAACAAACCTTAACTCGATTATGTGACCGTCTTGAATTGCCCTTTGAACCTTAGGGTTTAGGGCAGTACGGCGTGCCACATGTGAGGCGTTGGCTTGACCCTTCTACGGCTGGACCGTTGGTACTGTGGCATGAAGTTAATGTTTTTAAACTTATTTCATGTATTGAGCTGCTTCGGGAAAACTTGGGTATTTGATTGTTCGATCGGAAAGTTTAACATTTTCTATTTATCTGGAATGTGATACAATATTTGGAATCCACAAGTAGTTATGAGATAACTGATTTGAATGTTATAAACATAGCACTTTAGTCTCACATGATCGGTTGCCACGGAATTTTGATGTGATCAAAAGTCCGTCGCAATCACGTAGCATACGCGGATACTCGCCGGATAAACTTAATAGACAGCTACACCCCTTAGCCTCGATCAAGTGACTGTAGGAGAACCCCGTCGCCAAAAGCATTCGTTCGGGTGCTCGCGGCAGCGGTGTTCCGCCTTGGTGCACTTCGTCGACGGTATCGAGGGTGCGGCCGTCTACTAAAGTTTGTGACGAGCATTCGATCAGGATGTCGGGAATCTTGTTGAATTGCCCGACTTGAAATTGAAAAGAGTTTTCGATAATGAGACTAAAATGCGTGGTTTATAATTGATTAGGCATGCGATATCTAAGGAATTCATTTGGTTAGGCATGCGATGTCTAAAGAGATTGCGGATTCCAACTGTTGTAGTTTTACACTTTCTTTTCTGTGACGGTAAGTGTAATATGTGATATCGCCGGTTTCGTTGCTATATGTCAACGACAATTGGGATACGCATGTTTACTTACGTTGATGACATGTGATGTTATGTTTTGCTGGATATGTTATATTGGATCATCGTGTTTGAATAGCCGGGTTTTTTTTATGTGAGATGAGTGTTTTTCATTTTCATTCATGTAAAAACTTGTATGTAATATTCTTTTATTGGGGCACTTCCAGGTTGCGGAAGATGTCACCCTTTGTATATTATTTACTTTTCCGCATTAGGATAGACCCAAGGAGGGGAGCACAAGTAACCGAGTTCTAGAGTCCAGTGGGAGACCATCTCGAGGAGTCGAGTCCGGGTCTCCTAACCCTAGAATTGGTAGGGTTGCTTGCCGCTCTCATAGGGGTCTAGGGGTTGTGGGATTGGCTATTCATCACGACTGTGGAATCTGTGTTTTATACTGGCTCGTATTAAAAACACGGACGTCCTAGTATATCCAATATTTCATATGATATTTTCTGCTGCGTTATCTGTGATGTGATCATGTGATATGTTCAGATAGATATTGTATATAGTATATATGTTATATTATATAGACGTTGCTTATGTTTTACACCCGCGCTAGCCCTGCCTCGCTCTGGCATTAGTTACCTAACCTAACGGTGCAGACGAGACATCGAGGCGAATGCGGATGGCATAGGCGTATGTTATATTTATCTGTGATGTTTAGGTGGACTTAAATGATGGGATATTCATTAATGTGATTAATGAAAGAAAATAAACCTAAAAGATGTTGTGGAATCGAATTTCAAAAATAAAAACAGGTAGCTACAGTTCTTTCTTTGCATCGCGGTGTTCCTTGTAGAACATCCTGCACCTTATTCGATAAGAAAAGGACCGAGATCCCTTTCCCGGGAGTGACTCTTTTAGCAATAACTGGCAGATGCTACAACCCTCGGTTTGTCTTTTGATTGCTTCTATTATTTTTTGCTTTGCACAGCGGTATATATGATATATCCTGCACCTTATTCGATGAGGAAAGGGCCGACGATCCCTTCACCGGGAGTGACCCCTTTAGCAAAACTAGAAAAGCCTAAAAAACACTCCATTTAAAAACCATTTGATTCCGCAACGAGATCAAGTTCAAAGCGTTAAAGGTTTTCTTAAAAACCATCCGCAACCCTCCGTCGTTTTAGGAAATAGAGTACTTAGTATTCGTGCTGTGTTTGTTGACCATAGTCAAGGCACAGTGTACGGTAGCTAAGTGATGTCTTCCTACACCGCATATGATGCGATTAGTTAGGACAGTCGCGTGACTTCGTTGACCTTAGTTATGGGTCATGTGGGTGGGTCTAATTAATCACGAAATGACGGGTAGAACTTGACTAGTACTTATAATTTGTTGACCATAGTTAAGGTCATAGGTGCTAGGGGTAAAAACCTTTATCGGGAGTTTCAAGTGTTGAAATTTGCAATGAGATTGCATACCTTCTATATGATAGTTGGATCCCGATACCCACTGTGAGTAATTGTTACTCCTGGGTGAGTTTTGCACTTTGCAATTAGCCGATCAAGTAGGTGTCTGGAAAGGTGTCAACGGGGTTACGCCTCTGGGAAAACGAGGTTTACTTTAATTAGGTACGTGCGAAAGCACGAGGAACCTCCCTCAAAGTACCGACACTGGCCTGGCTGAAAGATTGGCGAACTTGTAGAGTGTAATTAATCCCGGCTAGGCTTTCCTTTTAGGGTTTGAAGGAAGATTTGATAAAAACAGTGGGAGCCATCCTGATTAGATAAAATAAATAACCAATCTAATCTTGCAAGAGCGCACGCAGAGTGTTTTCTTCTCTCTCTCTCCAGGTAGCGACCATATCACGCCTTAATCAAGATAATAATATGGATGTATTGACCGAACCCGCTTGTTATACTGAGCTGGGGAATGTTGGTCCCGCTCCAACTTTTAATTGTTATAAGAACGAGCAGGAATTAGGGGAATACCAGAATTCCTATGCCGCCCGAACGAAGAAAGTACATATGATGCATCTCCTTCGGGTATGTTCATTACAAAGAACTGTTTCTCAGTATCCTCTGCATCCTGGGTATTTGATACCGGATCAGGATCCCAGATATGTAATCTATTACATAGGGCTACAGAAAGGTAGAAAACTGAGAACGGGTGATAAGTTTCATGAGACAGAAAACGGGGCAAGTGTTGCAGCCAAGTCTGTTGGTCACTGTCACCCTGTATTACCAATACGTTGATTCTGAACAAATGCTATTAGATACCGAACCTGATATACAAAATCATATCAATCTCTTTATTTATTAAAGAAATGATAAAATTTTGTATTGTTGGATAATGTTTTGAACATTTCCTATATCAAAAGTTGATCGGTTCAGGCACGTTATCTAAAAGCATTGACGTTCTAAATCAAACTACAGTTCCTAGTATACGAAACACACACAAGAGGAAGAGTTCAGAAATGAACGAATTCTTCTTAAGGTATTGTAGACTAGGTCATATCAATGCGACCCGACTGGCTGAAGTTACATTTAGATGCATATTTAAATTAGTTTGAATTTACATCTTATGAAACTTGCCAGTCAAGTCACAAAGATAAGATGACCATAGCTCTGTTTATTGGAAAACAGAGAAAGAGTTAGTAAACTCTTGGAACTGATACATGATGATGTATGTAAGGTCCCCTGTCTACACATGCCAGGACCGGTTCTTTGTACTTCATTACATTATCTGATGATCTCTCAAGATTCAGTCATATATTCATGTTGAAACATGAGTCTGAAACTTTTGAGATAATCACCGAATATAAGTTAGAAGTAGAGAACCAAAAACCGGGTATAAGTATTATGTCCTATGATAAGATCAAGGAGGAGAATACTTGTGCATAGAATTCCTGGACTATTCTAAAGGAGAATAGGATTCTCTTTCAGTGTTATTCCTCTGAATACACCACAGCACAACGGTGTATCGGGGCGGAGCAATAGCACCCTATATGGTATGGTGTGCTCTATGATGAGTATTACTGAGTTACCTATTTCCTTTTGGTGGTTGTGCACTTGAGAAGATGCATACTTATTGAATTAGGTTCGAATCAAATCAGTGCCTACCACTCCATATAAGATATGGTATGGGAAGAGCCTATCTCTTAAATAAGTTAAGATGTGGGATTGTCCGGCCTATGTCAAAAGCAAAATCCGGACAAGATCGAGGCAAGGTCGGTTCTGTAGAACTGGAAAGCTTCCAACTATACAAAACTGCAGCTGATTTGACAGGACCAAAGGATTCAATAGTCTCCGATGAACCTCAGCCTCTCCGCCGATCTAGCAGGGTTCCTCATCCGCCTGAGAGATACTTCGGTTTCTCGATGACAGTGGGAGCGAGGATTGCATCATGAGATGATGACCCAACTAGTTTCGAGCAGGCCATCGAGAGTAAGGACTCTGTAAGAATGGCTGGATGCTTAGCGATCTGAGATGGAATCCATCTACACCAACAAAGTATGGACTTTGGCTGCTATATCTGAAAGGTTAAATCCCCATCAGGAGCAAGTATATCTTGAGAAGAATACTTGGTCTAGATGGAAAGGTTGAGACTTTCAAAGCTAGACTTGTTAAAGGTTTTCGTCATCGACCAGGCATGGATAACGATGAAACCTTTTCCAGTAGCTATGCTTAAGTCCATCCGGATCCTACTTGCCATTGCTACATACCATGACTACGATATCTGGTGGTTGGGTGCCATGACTACTTTTCTAAATAATGATTTAGAAGAGAACGTCTATAAGAACACAGCCAGAGGGCTTCGTAAACAGTGAGAGCAGCGGAAATGTGTGCAAGTTGCTTTATAGATTAAAGCAGGCATCGCGGAGTTGGAACGTCTGTTTTGATGTGGTAGTCAAAGTGTTTGAGTTCATCAAAATGGTAGATGAACCTTGTATATACAGAAAGGTAGTAGGGAGTATGGTGGTGATCCTCGTAGAGTACGTGGATGACATACTCTTGATAGGAAAAGAGTTTCCTATGCTACATACGGTCAATCTCCTCTTATCACAAGGATTCTCCAAATAGGATAAAGGCGATACCTCCTAAATCCTGGGATTTGGATCTATGAGATAGATCTAAAGGGATGTTAGGATTCTCATTAGCTGTAGTAAGATAGTATCAATCGATCCTGGGGAGAATCACTGGAAAGGTTCCATGGCGATAAGGACGATTGAATGTCAGTCGCAGGCATTGTCTTTACCCTCAGTGAAGGGACGGTATGTTGGAAGAGTTCCAAGCTAGATACCGTGGCAAACTAGACGATAAAGGCTGGTAACATCGCTATTAAGGATACTACCAAAGAGGAAGTTTGGGTGTATATTAGTTCATAAGATGAACTAGGTTCCTACCATTGTGTGACAATGGAAGTATGGCTTTAGCCCAGGAACCCTGGTCCCATCAGTGACCCAGACATATTCTGAGGCAGCATCACCTAATCATGGAGATAGTTGATCTCCAGGGTGATCGAGGTTAGCAGAGAAGACTCAGAGGACAACACGGCGGATCCACTCACAAAGGCTTTTTCCCAGAGAGAGACTAGTATGGGATGGTTGAGTATGTGATACTGCAACCACTGCTACAGATGGCCCTAGTGCAAGTGGGAGATTGTTAGTTATATGTATGCCCTAGAGACCATTACTGTAGATTGGATGTATATTGTAGTGGATGCAGGGACATATATAGGTAGGACTTTCTTGCTCGACATGATAGTACGCTATCTGGCTGCTCTTTATCTTAACATGTATACTTTCTGTCTCTCTATTACATGTTGATAAAGCCCTTAGGATGTGTACTCGACTTCCAGGACTATGATGTAGGTCATACTAGTGGGGCCTGGGTAGTCCATAGGTACATCCTTCACTGTTCCTAGTAATGGGAATATCGAGACGGGGCATCGATATTCCAGAGTAGACTAGCGTATCTCTTCTCGACCAATGTGATGGGCGATGGATGATCCCATATCCATTGGTGTTTGACATCAGAGATGGTATGCGGGTGCTCAGTGGAGACTGGGTACACTAAACGGACTCGCCGAGAACTCCCAGATGGTATTATACCTCACGTCAGATGGCAGTTCTCTGGTGACACTGGTACAGCTTAGTCTGTTGACCCGAGATCGTCATAGAGTCTTGTGTGTCTCCCACTGTGCTTTGATTTCCACCCTACCACGGCTCTACTGAGTCGTGCAAACAGGTGGTTTTTGGGTACAGTCCCGATTCACATGGAGGCAATGAGCGATCGGAGGGGATTCGTCTCTCCCGGTATTGGGGGTTGATGTTTCGCTATGCTCGACTGGCCATAACAGGAAATCCTTGGCCAGGGTTGCAGTGATATACTGGTAAGAGTTATCAGTAGTTTCACGATTGTTATAGACCTCACATCGGCATGACTTATCAAGCTATTGGGGTCTGACGTTTACCACCCCTAGGCGAGATATGCGACACATCAGACGAACAGACCGGACAGTACGGTAAGTGTTACTGGTTGGATTCACAGGAGTGTGAGCAGGCTTGCTCGTCGATCTTCTGATCGCTCAATACCCGGGTGGCCGTTACGTTTAGCAGACCGCTTGCGGCTTGTGGGTGTTTGATATGATCATCACTTACTTCCGGCGTATTGACGAGTCTTTAGAGTCCTACACAGAGGTTTCCTGGCTCAAGCGAAACGAAATAGGAGCGCATATGAGATATGTGCGGGACCGAGAATAATGCGTGTATGTGATACCGTATTCTATTCTCGCAATGAATGTATCGATTGGTTGTTTGCGATATAACCTAGTTATCGAATCGAGGACTGATTCGATAAGTCGATAAATCGGATATTAGTCGGTCATATGCGATATGACCGGATCGTTAAATCAAGTGTTGATTTAATGATTTAATGTATGATTATATATTTGATATATTACTTTGCATTAACTAGTATTTGTTCACTTAAGATGGATTTTCTCACTTGATGTGCACATTGTGTATATGATATAGTTTTGTGCACTAGTTTGTATCATGTTTGATGATACATGCAAACTTGGGTGTGTGTGTGTGCTTTAAACTATGATTAGGTTAATGGTTAGGGTTTTTTTATTTATTTATTTATTCATTTTGGAAAGGATAAAATGGTGGTTTTCTTTGCTTTCTTTGCTTGAAGCTTCTTGAAGCTTCAAAGCATCTTTGAAAGTCTACCATTTTGTCTTTATCCCTTAACCTAACCATTCAACTAAACTATAGTTTATTCTCTACACTAAACCATGGTTGCTAAAATGATAAGAATCACTTTGTTTTCTTTTTTCATTATTCTTATCATATTCTTCTTCTTCTTCTTCTTCAAGAAGAAGAAACCATTCTAGCTTCAATGGTGCCTTGAGAAAAAGAGTGAGAAATCCAATTCTAAAGTGAACCCACTTCCTATTTCTTCATCCTCTACCACTTGCCATGTAGTATATGGTGTTTTCTTCACAAGTTTCATGACTTGGTGAAGTTGGAGCTTGATCTTGAGTTGCCTCGACATAGATCATCTTCGGCATCGAAGTCGACGACGTAGCCCGATCATTTCTCCGACGAAACCATCGCCAGAGTCCGGGATCCGATGATCGCAGCGGAGGGACATCATCACGGAGCTATGGAGGTGGAGGACCGGATCTACAAAGGTTGTATTTTCCGTTCACTCTTAGTTAAAGTTGTTAACCTATATCGTTTTCGCCTATACCTCTAGTCAACGATCGCATTAGGGTTTCTCGGCACATAGAAAATTTTGAATTGGCCATGTTTGATCACTTGTACAACCTCATGTGTATGCCTAGGAACCCTCCATATGGGATATCCAAAGAATTCATATGGATATTTATTCTACCACCATGAGGAACAAAAAATGTTTGTTGCTCAACATGCCACCATTTTAGAAAAGGAATTTCTTGTGAAAGAAATTAGTGGTAATGAGGTAGAGCTGGAAGAAGTTCCAGATACACAAACTACAACTGAAGATTTGGTAGAACCGGAGGATTCGATAGTCCCTGACGAATCTCAGCCACTCCGCAGATATAGTAGGGTTCCTCATCCACGTGAGAGATACTATGGTTTTCTCATAGAGGGTAGGAGCGAAGATTGCATCATGGAAGATGATGACCCAACTAGTTTCAAGCAGGCCATCACAAGTGGGGACTCTGTGAAATGGCTGGATGTTATGCGATCTGAGATGTAGTCTATGTACACCTAAAAAATAAAGACTTTGGATGTTTCTCCTGAAGGGGTAAAACCCATTGGGTGCAAGTGGATCTTCAAGAAGAAACATAGTGTAGATAGAAAGGTTGAGACCTTCAAATCTAGACTTGTAGCAAAAGGTTTTCGTCAATGACCAGGTATCGACTATGATGAGACCTTTTCTCCGGTGGCTATGGTTAAGTCCATCAGGATCCTACTTGCCATTACTACATACCATGACTATGAAATCTGGCAGATGGACGTCAAGACCGCTTTTCTAAATGATGATTTAGAAGAGAGCGTGTATATGACACAGCCAGAGGACTTCGTAAACAGTGGGAGCAGCGGAAAGGTATACAGGCTGCTTAAATCAATTTACGGATTAAAGTAAGCATCGCGGAGCTGGAACATTTGTTTTGATGTAGCAGTCAAAGAGTTTGACTTCATCAAAAACATAGATGAACCTTCTATATATAAAAAGGTTGTGGATAGTAAGATTGTCTTCCTCATATTGTATGTAGATGACATACCCTTGATAGGAAATGATGTTCCTATGCTGCACTCGGTCAAACTCTTCCTATCACAAAAGTTCTCCATAAAAGTGTAGGGCTTCCCTTGCACCTAGTCTAGGGTTTGGTAGCATCACTCATACCACTTTAAAATTTAGAGAGGTGCAAAGCAAGCAAACCATGAATCTTTACTAGAAATTCTAGGGTAACAAGTTTGTATCACATACAAAGAACTAAAGAGATTAGGATTACAACCTTTGTAGTCAGTTCCTTCGCTTCATAAGCTCCGTGTTGAGGTCCTTTCACTGCGATCATCAAGAACTCCAACTCTCATGAAGCTCTAAGAGAGGAATGATGCATCTTGCTTGAAGTCTTCTTGATCTAAGATGATCTACGTTGAAGAATCTCTAACCCAAGCTTACACTTCACTAATGAACTTATTAGAGAAGTGAACACCCTAATCTAAGTGGCTAAAATAGATGAGGATGATGAAGTAAGAATTTTTCTCTCTTTTGTTTTCAATTTCTCACACTTAATCATCACAAACATAAAACCCAGTGAAGCTTTTTCAAAAGCAAGAAGAAGAAGAAGAAGAAGCTAAACCTTTTGTTATGAATAATGAATTATTGTTGCGGTTACAATTGCAATCATGGGTTAAGAATGAAAGGCTTAACCCTTGTGGAGAATAAACTATAGGTTAAGGGTTTGGGTTGGGTTAACAAATATCGTCACAAAATATCAAAGGATGAAGACAAAAGTCAAACCTTCATGAAGCTTCATGAAAGCGCATCCAAAGCTTAACCCTAATCCAAACCCTAACTAGGTTTAAACTCTAAAACCATGTTGCATTTGTAACCCTAACATGTTGCATTATTATATATAACATATACAATATATTTTGTAACAAAAGAAAATAATACAATTAACATATATCGCATATACATCAATGTATTATCCAAGGAGAAAATGAATCAATAAAACGAGCTTATATTAGTTGACGAAATGTAATATATCATATATATAATTATACATTAAATTATTGAATCAACACTTGATCCAAAAATCCGGCTATATTGCATATAACCGACTAATATAACATGTACCAATTCAATGAATCAATACTTGATCCGATGACCCCGCTATATCACATATACCCGGCCACTATCTCATATCGCGAGAATAGAATACGGTATCTCATATCATATTATTCTCGGTCCCGCACATATCTCATATGTGCTCCTACTCCATTTTGCCTGAGCCAGGAAACCTCTGTGAAGGACTCTAAAGAATCGTCAATACGCCGACAGTAGGTGATGATCATATCAAACACCCACAAGCTGCAAGAGGTCAGCTAAACGTAACAGCCACCAAGATATTAAGCGATCAGAAGATCAACAAGCAAGCCTGTACATTCTCCAGTGAATCCAATCAGTAACACTACCGTACAGTCCGGACTCTTCGTCTCATATGTCGCATATCAAATCTAGGGTTGGTAAACGTCAGACCTCAGTAACCGATAAGTCGTGTCGATGTGAGGCTCATAACAGGTTGAGAAACTACTGATAACTCTTACCAGTAGCACTCCATATCAGCCCTGGCCATGGACTTCTAGTTATAGCCAATCGAACACAGCACAATATCAACTCCTTATACCGGGAGAGACGAAACCCCTCCTATCGCTCATTGCCTCCATGTGATTCAGGACTGTACCTAAAAGCCACCGTTTTGCACGCCCTCTTGGACGTGGTAAGGTGGAAATCAAAGCACAGTGGAAATCACACAAGACTCTATGATGATCTCAGTTCTACAGACTAACCTGTACCAGTATCACCGGAGAACTGCTATCTGACAATAGGTATAATACCATCTAGGAGTTCTCGGCGAGTCCGTTCAGTGTACCCAGTCTCCACTGAGCACCCATACACCATCTTTGATGTCAAACACCGATGGATATGGGATCATCCATCGCCCATCATATGGGTCAAGACGCGTATACGCTAGTCTACTCTCGTGTATCGTTGCCCTGTCTGGATACACCCTCGAATAGGAACAGTTATAGGATGTACTCGTTGACTACCCTGGCCCACTACTATGATCTCATCATAGTCCCAGTAGTCAAGTACATATCCTAAGGGCTTTATCAACATGTGAAAGCAAGACAGTAAACCAATACAAGTCAACATGTTAAGACAAAGTGAAACCAGAAAGCATACTATCATATCGAGCAAGAAAGTCCTCACAATATATATCCAAGCATCCACTATAATATACATCATATGTACAACAATGGCCTCTAGGGCATATATACAACTAACAATCTCCCACTTTCATTAAGGCCAGCTATTTTAGTATCTCATACCCAACATCCCGAACTCTCTCAAATTGTATCTGGGGAATGGCCTACGTGAGTGGATCTGCAATGTTGTCATTCGTGTCAACTCTCATGACCTTGATCTCACGGCGATCAACTATCTCCCGGATCCGGTGATACCACCTCAGAATATGTCTGGACTTCTGATTGGACCTGGGTTCTTTGGCCAAAGCCACAGCTCCATTGTTATCACAATACAAAGGTATTGGATGCTCAATGGACGGAACCATACCAAGTTTAGTGATAAACTTCTTCATCCCGACAGTCTTTTTGGCAGTATCGTTGACAGCGATGTATTCAGCCTCCATCGTCGAGTCTGCCACGGTTTCTAGCTTAGAACACTTCAAACAAACCGCTCCTCCATTTAGGGTAAAGATAAATCCCGAGTGCGACTTAGAGTCGTTCTTATCACTTTGGAAGCTTGAATCGGTAAAGGACTCCACCTGGAGTTCACCGTTACCATACACCAAGAACATCTCCTTAGTCCTTCTCAAGTACTTTAGAATGTTCTTCACAGCTGTCCAGTGACTCTCTCCTGGATCTGCTTTATACCTACTCACTACACTTAGTGAGTATGCAACATCTCTGGTACATAGCATCGCGTACATGATAGAGCCTACTGCCGAAGCATAGGGTATCCATTGCATGCAAGCTCTCCCCAAATCAGTCTTGGGAGACATCTCTTTAGAGAGACTGAGTCCAGAGATCATGGGTTGGTTCCCACTCTTGGATTCTTCCATACTAAACCTCTTTAATATGGTGTCAATGTACCTGGATTAGGACAATCCCAGTATCCGTTTAGATCTATCTCTTTAGATCTTGATTCCCAAAATGCAGGAGGCATCACCTAGATCTTTCATTGAGAATCTATGTGATAAGAAGAGCTTGACCGATTGCAGCATAGGAACATCATTTCCAATCAAGAGTATGTCATCCACGTACAATACGAGGAAGACAACCTTCCTCTCTGCAACCTTCTTGTATATACAAGGTTCATCTACGTTTTTTATGAAGTCAAACTCTTTGACTACAACATCAAAACAGATGTTCCAACTCTGCGTTGCCTGCTTTAACCCGTTGATGGATTTAAGCAGCTTGCACACCTTTCTGCCGCTGCCACTATCTACGAAGCCCTTTGGCTGAGTCATGTACCCGCACTCCTGTAAATCACTATTTAGAAAGGCGGTCTTAACATCCATTTGCTAAATTTCGTAGTCATGGTATGCAGCAATGGAAAGTAAGATCCGAATGGACTTAAGCATAGCCATTGGAGAAAAGGTTTCGTTATAATCCATACCTGATCGTTGACAAAAACCCTTTGCTACAAGTCTAGCTTTGTAAGTCTCAACTTTTCCATCTATACCAAGTTTCTTCTTAAAGATCCACTTGCTCCCAATAGGTTTTACCCCTTCAGGAGCAACTTCCAAAGTCCATAATTTGTTGGTGTACATGGATTCCATCTCAGATCACATTGAATCTAGCCACTTCACAGAGTCCCCACTCGTGATGGCCTGCTCGAAACTAGTTGGGTCTGTTGGAGATAGTGCCCTCAGAGTCAATTATTAGGTCACAGGTACGTGATTGTAATGATTGAGGGAGGACCTATCCCGGTAGGACAGTCTTACTCGAGATGATAGTATGCTATCTGATTTACCTTTATCATCGTGTACTGTTTTAGGTGACCTGACAAGTTGCTATTACACGTTGATAGAGCCCCTAGGATTCTTGCTTGACCACCAGCAGTATGAGGGCGATCATATAAGTGGGAGCTGGGGGTCTACAAGCATATCCTTAAATGGTCCCTAGTCGTGAGAGTTTCGAGACAGGGCATCGATACTCCATAGTAGACTAGTGTATACAGTCGAGACCCCGACGAGGGGCGGTGGCCGGTCTCACAAGCCACTGGTGTCGGTTGGATCACCTAAGATGTATACAGGTGCTCATTGGGTTATGAGTACACCGGACAGGACTCGCCGGGAACATGCTAGTTGGTCATATACCAGACGTCAGATGGCAGTTCCCTGGTGACATGTGTGCAGGTTAGTTCATCGACCTGGGGATCGTCATTTGTCTCGTGTGAGTTCCCACTGTACTTTGATTACTACCCTACCACGGCTCAAAGGAGTCGTGCAAACAGGTTTTAGTTGGGTACAGTCCCGAGCCACATGGAGGCAGTGAGCGTATCTTCAGGGGTTCGTCTCTCCCGGTATTGGGGGTGAGGTCGTGCTGTGTCTAGGAGAGCCATTACACGAAGCCCTCGGCCGAGGCAAGGAGATTTACTGGTAGGTATTCCAGTAGTATCTCAGGGTGTTCTGGGCTACACTCCGACACGACTTGTACCGCTTTTGGGGGTCTGACTTTTACCACCCCCTAGGCCCGCCATGCGATGCTCATAGACGAACGGACCGGACTGTACAGATATTGTCACTGACAGGCTCAGTAGGGTCGTCAGGCTGAGTTCGCTCACAGACGTCCATTTTGGTCAATACCTGGTAGCCCGTTACGTATTGGCTTATACCTCTGACGTGCTAGTAGTTAAATCCACAACCAAGGTGTTGACGAGTCTTTAGAGTCCCCCACATTCAGTTACTCAGCTTTCGGGCGAAAGGTTGTAGAGGCCGTATGGAGATATGGCAAGGTCCGATCAGATACGTGCGGTATTGCACGGATCAGGATCTGACAGTTTGTACTATAGGCCGTATGGTTATATGGCAGGGTTCGATCAGATACGTGCGGTATTGCACGGATCAGGATCGAACAGATATTACTAGCCGGTTTTGGTATAAGCCGGATTCTAGTATAGTACAGTGGAGATTTTGTCTCATTGCATTTGTATTTCGGTCGAAATACAGATGCGGGTATGTATGCACAGTATCGGGGTTTTCCTGTAATTTATTACGGGACCAGTTTTCTGGAGTTGCCAGTTTGCTTTCCGTGTCGGCCAATTTCCATTGTTCCGTTCATTGGCCGAAGATCGGTGGAGGAGGGCTTATTTGCATTGTTGCAAATAAGCATTTGTGCAGGGGGTCTTTGCATTTTATCATGTCATGATGCTTGTCCCATCATTTGACTTCATAAACTCATGATTGCTTGACTTTGTAAATCATCATGGTTGTTGATGATGAGGTTGGTGGAAATTGATGGAGTGTGGTTTTTCTTGTGATCATTGTTTTTATCATCACATTTTTCCTCCCTCTCTCCATTCTAAAATTGCATGGGCCGGCCACTGTTTGGGTTTGGAGTGAGGATTTTATTTTGTGTGTGGAAAATTCCTTTCTTGCTTAATTAGTGGGACCCCCCCCATTTGAGTTGGCAGTGAAGTGTTTTTATTTCCTTTTGCATGAAATTGATTCATACACTCTTCACACTTGATTTTTCCAGTGAGCTCTTTCTTTAGTTGGCCGGCCAAGTGAGGGGCTGCCAAGATTTTGAGGTGGGGAAATTTTTGTTCTCTTGTTGCTTCAAAAATCCCCACACCTCCATCTCAAGAGTTTAGTTCAATCCCTCCACCAATGGCAACCTCCACTACCCCAAAATGAGACACAAGTTCCACACTGTATTCTACAGCAAATCTTGGGCACGTCGAGTAGCCGGCTTCGTGCCCGAGTTGCCTCGGCATTGAGGTGGGAGCCCGTAAACGATGTAGGCGATGTGGTGCACTTCCGGCGACGAGGAGGAGACGGCACATTCCGCAGGAGATCGGGACGACGACAAGAAGACCGGAGGACTCGGATCTGTCGGTATACTTCTCTTCCCTATCTTGTAGATAGCTAGGACTAGTTAGTGGTTCGATCCGGGTTTTTGTGCGCGGCGGTTTGCCAGTTCAAGAAAAATTTAAAGTTATCACCGCTTCCGCATTTGGCCGTCGGATTGACGGCCGGGGCGCCGCCGTGCACTTACATTGGTATCAGAGCCTCGCCATTAACTTAGTCTAGCTTGGTTTAATGTGTTTGCATTTCCGATCGATCAAAAAGTTCCAAAACTGCATTTTACCTTCGCATCAGTTTCTGTTGAAAATTTTTGGTCTCGAAAAATTTTTCAGGTCGTAAAACATTGATGTGCTGGAGGTAAAAAGCTCACTGTAGAAATTCGACGCCGTAATTCAGTCACCAGAGCGCGGAACCGCGGCAACTACCCCCTTTGGGCCACGGTTCCGCCGCGCAATGGTGGCCTTACTGTATCGAACTTCTTCAGTTGCTTTCTGGGCTTTTAATATGGGTTTTGGAATATTAATTTTGGGCCCAGGATTTCTTGATCTGCTACAGTATTGTTTGGGGGCCCACTTGTTATAATTTGATCGATTGGATATTTTAAACACATTATTTCACAGTATTTACATTATATCTGCGACCGTGAATGTCACTTGATCGGTAAATCCGGTCTAACTGCTATAGCCCGGTTAGACGGATTTGCGAACGTGACTTTCACGTTGATGTTATGTTTTTGCTGTGATGTTGCGGATCGGTCGTGGGGGATAGCCTGGATGCAATGCTAGTACAGTTGTGGTTGTATTATGTACATTTGATATTGCGGGGCGAGCGTCCGACATGTGGACTGCCGTCACTGCCTGTTTGTATTATTATTTTGGGGCACGACCTGGTTGCGGTCGATGTACCCGTTGTATGTATATTTTACTTTCTGTACTAGGATTGCCCCGCGGAAGGGTGCACGGATAGCCGGGTTCTGGAGGGCAACAAGCCCGCATCTCATGGCATTGAGACGGAGGGCGCTTCACTCTATGATTGGCGGGCTATTCGCCGCACTCGTAGGGGGTACAGGTTGACCCAGGAGGGGTGCCCAAGTTACCGGATTCCGTGAAGTGCTGGGTGGTCCATTCACGTTGCTGAAGGGGGCTGCCTCGCTTCAGGTTTTGGCGGGTAACTTGCCGCGCCCGTGGGGGTCTAGGTTTTCATTGCACAGGCTATCCACACGACCAGGGGAACGTCGGGTTTCAGTGGTGGCTCTGTGAAACCCGGGGATCCCAGATATCTGTATTGTTTCTGTGATGCTGTACATTATCTGTGATGTTGCATTTCTTTCACGCCTTGAGCGAAATATAATATATTGGTATATATATTAGTAGATGTTGTATATGTTTTGCATCCGCGCTAGTCCAGTCCCCGCTCTGTCGTTAGTTAGCTAACCTAACGGGTAATGACGGGACCCAGTGGTGAATGCGGATGGCATATACGTACATCAGTATATTTTCGTTCTTTTTGGTGTGATCAATTGATGGGACTGCATTGATTCGGATCAATGCAAGTTAAAAACAAACCTAATCTGATGTTGTTGGAACACTTTTCAAAAAGCTGTTATTGCAAAGACGTTCACTTTTGTTTTGCATCGTGATATTCAGTTGGAATATCCTGCTCCTCAGTCGACGAGGTAAGGGCCGAGATCCCTTCACCGGGAGTGACCCCTTGGACAGAAGTTTGCGTCAGGGCATTAACTTCACTATAGCCGATTACTTTTGCTTTGCATCGCGGTATTCATTTGGAATATCCTGCACCCCATTCTACGGGGAAAGAGCCGAGATCCCTTCACCGGGAGTGACCTCTTTAGCAACGGTTTTCGTCACTATATTTTTAAAAAAAAGCTATCCGTTCCTTCGACGATATCAAGTTCATTATGTTAAAGGTTTTCGCCAGAAACCATTCGTAGCCCTCCGTCGTTTCAGACGGGTAGCACGTAGTATTCATGCTATGTTTGTTGACCTTCGTCAAGGCATAGTGCATGGTAGCTGCTTGTTACCTTTCTGTTGCATAGATAGATGCGTTGGTTTGGGACAGTCGTATAGCCTTGTTGACCTTCGTCAAGGGCTTGTACGGGTGGATTCAAATTAACCTGGATAATGACGGGTAGAACTTGACATGTGACTTATGATTTGTTGACCTTCGCCAAGGTCATAAGAGCATGGGGCAGAAATCACATCGGGAGTTTCAAAAGTATTGAAACTTGCCAGATATGCGCATACCTTCTGGAGTGTGATACCATGAGCGGATTCCGTCACGTTATCATGCGATGAGAGTTGGATCCCGATCCCCACTGATGAGTTAGTTTACTCCTCGGGTGACCCCGACTAATTCTTCTTTCAGGTTTGGAGGAGAATTTGAGGTACAGTGGGAGGATTCCAGATTAGATAAATTGGTAACCATTCTGATCTAGGTTAGAGTGCACGCTGAGTGTTTCTTTTCTCTCTCTCTTCGGCAGCGACCATTGACCTGACCCTAAGACTATGACTCAGTGACCAAAATTAACCGAACCTTCTTTAACACTGGCTTTTGGATTGTCAGAGTGGCAAACCTCATTGCCACTCCTACTTTTACCCTTTTCTCCAGGACACCCCGTATTACTACGAACGTCCACTTCCATTGGACAAAACCATCGTATGGTTAGATACGAACTCGAAAGAATTTATTCGAGGATGGTTTCAGGTTCTGGAGAAAACGGATAGGATTATTCAGTTGTCTTTTCCTTTTACCTTCTCTCAGGTTGCGAGTACTCCTTTGTTTAGGAGATAGTATACCTATTACGCAAATTGGATAGTCTTCTTCCAAACCTTAGGCTGGTGCCGACCGGTAGGGAATGAAGAAAACCAATTAGCCTAACGATGGTGTACAGAAGGTATTAAGTTCAGACAAAGCAAGGGATTAGTAAGAGGGCAAAGTAAATTGCAACAGATATTCACGACCAAACCAAGTATTCCTTCGCCAATCCTAAAATCACCTTTGTATTTCTCCAAGACACTCCGTATCACTACGAAGATCCACAGTTTATTTGGATACTCCATCGTATGGTTATATACGAACTCGAATGGAACTTGTTCCAGTTCGGGGATGGATTCTGGTCCAGGAGAAATAGGAATAAGGTTTATTCGGTTGTCTTTTATCTTCACCCTCTCTCACTGCAAGTGTTCCTAGGATTGGGACAATACACCCATTATGCTTATTGGATAGTCTTCTTCCAAACCATAGGCTGGTGCCGAACGGTAGGGAAGGAAGAAAACCATTTGGCCTAAAGGGGTGTACAGAAGGTAAAGACTAAAGACATAAGAAGGGATTTGGAGAGGTGGCAAAGAATTATACGGTTACAGTCGTGAATCTGGAAGAGGCATTACTAGGAATACCAGGATACCCCAATGAAACATTTCAATGTTTCAGTTTCACTGTGTACTGTTAAAGGAAAACTGATTTCCCAATTAGATACTTACTCCAGGGTATGTATTTACCAGGTACGATCCTCACATCTGTATGGTTTTACAGATGATGAGTGGGAGTAAGTTATTGGGAATTGGGTAATTATCCTCATTATATCGGGATTCGTTGTAATCGGTGATATTTGAGGAAATCACCTGGGCTGTTTGCCGGTTGGCAAATATTTGGTTTTGAATATCCGCTGTTATGCACCAATTTCAAATCGATATATCTGTACGTCTATTTTCATAGAGTGAGATACACCCTTTTGAAATTATGTCTGCGACATTTACCTATATCAGTGGATGGTTAGGTAAGGAGCATTAAACAGCGGTGTAATTCTTCTTAACCATAAATACAGTTTTCAGCCTACGACACACAGTGAATGAGTTATCAGACTCAAGGGACTTATACAGAGTATTGTATGTTGTCCAGGGTCCATCAGGACAGAGGGATTGGTCCTCGTACTATATTCGGTTTACTTATGACTTCTCTAGTTTTTAGACAGATGTTTCGCGGAAACACAGGGTCCAATTTTGAGAAGTTATAGGTATTTGAATAGAGTAGAGAACCAGGTATAGCAAGTATCGGGATTCTTCAAAGAGATCGAAGATGTAGATACTTGTGTATGGTATTCAGTTGATAGTAATGATAAAGAGATCTTGCTTCTCTTTCAGGTTACTCATAATTGGAAGTATTCCTAAGTTGAGTAACGCTGATCGGCCTCCTTCCATTTAGTTGACATGCGCTGGGGACAGCTGCATGATTTGAATCTGGTTCAATTAAATCAGTGCCTCTGTTTCTATATTAGATATAGAACAGTTCATATCTTAACGATGTTAAGGTACGGGGAGTTGTCCGGTTTATGATTAAAACCAGACACTGGACAACTCAAGGCACGTTTCTGTAATGGCTGTTTGTGGGTTGACCCAGGCTATGACGAGGGTTGACTTTCTACCATCTGGATGAACAATAGCGATATTGTTCTAGACTCGCCACAGTTTTATTAAAAATGGATTTTTTCAGAAAACAGTAGTAGGAGTATGGTAGAACTGGAAATGATTCCAGAACCACAAACGATTACTGAAGATTTGATAAGGAACCTAAAGATTCAATCTGGATTGACATTCCATTGACCACTCCGCAGATGAGGTGGGTAACTTCAGGCACCCGAGAGGTACTACGGTAGCCTCAAGGACGGTGACAGGGAAGTTCTTGTTTACCCACAATTACCATTGCTGTTGTTCCAGGCTGCGAGACCCGGCGGGAGGATGAGTATAGCGTCGTTCTGAACTCGCTTCAGAAGTGTACGTGTATATGACTCTGCCAGAGGGTTGTCGTAGACAGTGGGAGCAGCGGAAGCATTGGTGGATAGGTAGCTTATGTCTATTTATAGACTAAAGCAGATGTAGCGGAGATAGATCATCTATTTCTGACGTGACAGTCATGGGTTTGACTTCATCAGAATAGGGGATGGATCTGTTGAGGAGGTACTAGGGTGTGATGTCACGGTATTTGGATGATATACACAGAGTAGGAAGTGATATTCCTACACTACAATCGGTTATACTTTGGTCGTCACACAGTGTTTTCTCCACAAAAGAAATGGATTTTATGTCAGACATACTGGTTACTAGATCTATGGTTTTAGATCTAGATTTGGGTGGTTTCCCAATCAGGGTACTTAGACAGCATTCTAAGAGTATTTAGAATGGACGACTCCTGGCATGGTAGTGCACCTGCAGGTAATGGAGTCACCCTCTCTAAAGGTGTCTTACAGACTGAAGGGGAGAGGGATGTGCATGATTGGCAGATCACTTGCTCAGGCAATTGAGTCAATCATGAGATGTCAAGTACCACACCAGACATTGTTCTTGCACTAGATGCAATAAGTTGACATTAATCCATTCCTGGAGAAACAGTCGGAAGCAGTTTTAGAACATAAGTGGATGTTCTAGGGATATGATAACGACAGCCTCATTCAGGAGACAGTTATCATTCCAGGCTTCCAAGGTGACCTGGACGACAAGGAGGTTGTCAGAGTTATAGTTTTCCCTCTGATGAGGGGCGGTATTTTGGACAGGTGATCCAAGGCAATACTGAGGGTGGCATGGCGCAGGATGCTGATTAAGTTCAGTTGACGATACAGTCTAAGAAGTTTGGATTTGGAGTTCATTTATGAGCTATGTCCCATCAGACATCCAGACTCATTATAAGACAGGTATTGCTCATTTCGGGAGATGGTTTTCTCCGCGAACATGAGATTTAGAGAGACATAGAAAGAAACAACTAAGCGGATCCACTCACTGAGGCTATTCCTCGAACGCAATAGTTCCGCAAACGAGCTTTGTGAGACTGACTAGTAGAGGAGTTGGATGTTCGGTATCACACGGGCTGTGAGTATGCGACATCGCAATAATTAGCCTTGAGTGCAAGTGGGAGATTGTTGGAGATAGTGCCCTCAGAGTCAATTATTAAGTCACAGGTACGTGATTGTAATGATTGAGGGAGGACCTATCCCGGTAGGACAGTCTTACTCGAGATGATAGTATGCTATCTGGTTTACCTTTATCATCGTGTACTGTTTTAGGTGACCTGACAAGTTGCTATTACACGTTGATAGAGCCCCTAGGATTCTTGCTTGACCACCAGCAGTATGAGGGCGATCATATAAGTGGGAGCTGGGTGTCTACAAGCATATCCTTAAATAGTCCCTAGTCGTGAGAGTTTCGAGACAGGGCATCGATACTCCATAGTAGACTAGTGTATACAGTCGAGACCCCGACGAGGGGCGGTGGCCGGTCTCACAAGCCACTGGTGTCGGTTGGATCACCTAAGATGTATACAGGTGCTCATTGGGTTATGAGTACACCGGACAGGACTCGCCGGGAACATGCTAGTTGGTCATATACCAGACGTCAGATGGCAGTTCCCTGGTGACATGTGTGCAGGTTAGTTCATCGACCTGGGGATCGTCATTTGTCTCGTGTGAGTTCCCACTGTACTTTGATTACTACCCTACCACGGCTCAAAGGAGTCGTGCAAACAGGTTTTAGTTGGGTACAGTCCCGAGCCACATGGAGGCAGTGAGCGTATCTTCAGGGGTTCGTCTCTCCCGGTATTGGGGGTGAGGTCGTGCTGTGTCTAGGAGAGCCATTACACGAAGCCCTCGGCCGAGGCAAGGAGATTTACTGGTAGGTATTCCAGTAGTATCTCAGGGTGTTCTGGGCTACACTCCGACACGACTTGTACCACTTTTGGGGGTCTGACTTTTACCAACCCCCTAGGCCCGCCATGCGATGCTCATAGACGAACGGACCGGACTGTACGGATATTGTCACTGACAGGCTCAGTAGGGTCGTCAGGCTGAGTTCGCTCACAGACGTCCCTTTTGGTCAATACCTGGTAGCCCGTTACGTATTGGCTTATACCTCTGACGTGCTAGTGGTTAAATCCACAACCAAGGTGTTGACGAGTCTTTAGAGTCCCCCACATTCAGTTACTCAGCTTTCGGGCGAAAGGTTGTAGAGGCCGTATGGAGATATGACAAGGTCCGATCAGATACGTGCGGTATTGCACGGATCAGGATCTGACAGTTTGTACTATAGGCCGTATGGTTATATGGCAGGGTTCGATCAGATACATGCGGTATTGCACGGATCAGGATCGAACAGATATTACTAGCCGGTTTTGGTATAAGCCGGATTCTAGTATAGTACAGTGGAGATTTTGTCTCATTGCATTTGTATTTCGGTCGAAATACAGATGCGGGTGTGTATGCACAGTATCGGGGTTTTCCTGTAATTTATTACGGGACCAGTTTTCTGGAGTTGCCAGTTTGCTTTCCGTGTCGGCCAATTTCCATTGTTCCGTTCATTGGCCGAAGATTGGTGGAGGAGGGCTTATTTGCATTGTTGCAAATAAGCATTTGTGGAGGGGGTCTTTGCATTTTATCATGTCATGATGCTTGTCCCATCATTTGACTTCATAAACTCATGATTGCTTGACTTTGTAAATCATCATGGTTGTTGATGATGAGGTTGGTGGAAATTGATGGAGTGTGGTTTTTCTTGTGATCATTGTTTTTATCATCACATTTTTCCTCCCTCTCTCCATTCTAAAATTGCATGGGCCGGCCACTGTTTGGGTTTGGAGTGAGGATTTTATTTTGTGTGTGGAAAATTCCTTTCTTGCTTAATTAGTGGGACCCCCCCCATTTGAGTTGGCAGTGAAGTGTTTTTATTTCCTTTTGCATGAAATTGATTCATACACTCTTCACACTTGATTTTTCCAGTGAGCTCTTTCTTTAGTTGGCCGGCCAAGTGAGGGGCTGCCAAGATTTTGAGGTGGGGAAATTTTTGTTCTCTTGTTGCTTCAAAAATCCCCACATCTCCATCTCAAGAGTTTAGTTCAATCCCTCCACCAATGGCAACCTCCACTACCCCAAAATGAGACACAAGTTCCACACTGTATTCTACAGCAAATCTTGGGCACGTCGAGTAGCCGGCTTCGTGCCCGAGTTGCCTCGGCATTGAGGTGGGAGCCCGTAAACGATGTAGGCGATGTGGTGCACTTCCGGCGACGAGGAGGAGACGGCACATTCCGCAGGAGATCGGGACGACGACGAGAAGACCGGAGGACTCGGATCTGTCGGTATACTTCTCTTCCCTATCTTGTAGATAGCTAGGACTAGTTAGTGGTTCGATCCGGGTTTTTGTGCGCGGCGGTTTGCCAGTTCAAGAAAAATTTAAAGTTATCACCCCTTCCGTATTTGGCCGTCGGATTGACGGCCGGGGCGCCGCCGTGCACTTACAGGGTCATCATCTTCCATGATGCAATCCTCGCTCCTACCGTCTATGAGAAAACTGTAGTATCTCCCAGGTGGATGAGGAACCCTACTAGATCGGCGGAGAGGCTGGGGTTCGTTGGGAACTACTGAATCATCTGGTTCCACTAAATCTTCAATTGTAGTTTGTGGTGCTGGAACTTCTTCCAGCTCTACCTCTTCGCCACTAATTTCTTTTGCAAGAAATTCCTTTTCTAAAAAGGTGGCATGTTGAGCAACAAACACCTTTTGATCCTCACTGTGGTAGAAAAAGTATCCACAAGAATTCTTTGGATATCCCACAAACTTGCAGAGAAATGATCGTGCCTCGAGTTTGTCCAGATTTTGCCTTTTGACATAGGCTGGACAACCCCATATCTTAACTCGTTTAAGATAAGGTCTCTTCCCACTCCATATCTCATATGGTGTGGTAGGTACAGATTTAAATGGAACTTGATTCAATAGGTATGCTACTGTCTCAAGCGTATAACCCCAGAAGGAAATAGGCAACTCAGCAGTGCTCATCATAGAGCGCACCATATCTAATAGGGTGCGATTCCTCTGCTCCGATACACCGTTGTACTGTGGTGTATAGGGAGGAGTAAGTTGAGAGAGAATCTCATTCTATTTTTGATAGTCCAGAAAATCATTGCTCAAGTATTCTCCTCCTCGATCAGATCGTGGGATTTTAATACTTTTGCCCATTTGATTCTCTACTTCGTTCTTATAATCTCTGAATTTCTCAAAAGCTTCAGACTTGTGTTTCAACAGGAACACATGTCCGTATCTTGAGAGATCGCCAATGAATGTAATGAAGTATGAGGAACCGTTCCTGGCATGTGTAGGCATGGGACCACATACATCACTATGTATCAGCCCTGAGAGTTCCGTAACTCTTTCTCCGTGTCAACTAAACGGAGTTTTGGTCATTTTGCCTTTGAGACATGACTGGCAAGTATCATAAGATGAAAATTCGAACGGATTCAAAAATTCATCCTTATGTAACTTAGCTAGCCGTGTCGCATTGATATGACCTAGTCTACAATGCCACAAGAAGGACTCGTTCATTTCTGAACTCTTCCTCTTGTGTGTGTTTTGTACATGCCATTATTTAACGATCCCGATCCTACTGTACAACAAATCCTACTGTAGTTTGGTTGAGAACGTATATGCCATTATTTAACGATCCTGATCCAATCAACTTTTGATTCAGGAATATGTTCATAACATTATCCTGTACAACAAAATTATATCCTTCTTTGCTCAATAAAGAAACTGATATAAGATTGCATATCAGGGTCGGAATGTAATACCATTCGTTCAAAACCAATGTATTACCATTTGGTAACATAAGGTGATATTCGCCAACTACTTTGGATGCAACATTTGCAACATTCCCTACTCTTACGGAATGATCCCCCTCTCCCAATTCCCTACCTTTTCGTAGCCCATGTAACATATTACATATGTAGGATCCTGATCCGGTATCTAATACCCAGGACGTAGAGTGAACTGAGAAACAGTTCTCAACAACTAACACACCTAAAGAAGATGCATCGGCATGCTTATTCTTCGTTTGGACGGCATGAGAATCTAGATATTCTTCTATTCCTGCTCGGACTTATAACAATTATAAGTGGGTGCAGGACCAACGTTCCCCTGCTCAGTATAACAAGCGGGTTCAGTCAATACATCCATATTATTATCATGATTAAGGCCTGACATGGTCGCCACCTAGAAAGAGAGAGAAGAAAACACTTTAGCGTATGCTCTTACAAGATTAGATTGGTTATTATCTTACCTAATCAGGATGGTTCCCACTGCTTTTTATCAAATCTTCTTTAAAACCCTAAAAGGTAAGACTAGACGGGATTAATTACACTTTACAAGTTCGCCAATCTTTCAGCTAGGCCAGTGTTGGTACTTTGAGGGAGGTTCCCCGTTCTTTCACATGGACATAATTAAAATAAACCTCGTTTTCCCAGAGGCATAACCCCGTTAACACCTTTCTATACACCTACTTGATCGGCTAATTGTCCTTTGTAAAACTCTCCCAGGACTAACTCTTACTCGCAGTGGGTATCAGCATCCAACTATCTTATAGGAGCTATGCAATCTCATTGCAAATTTCAACACTTGAAATTCCTGATAATATTCTGCCCCTAGCGATCTATGACCTTGACAAGGTCAACAAACCATAAATCGCAAGTCAAGTTCAACCCTTCATTTTCCGATTGAATTAAACCCGCCCGCATGACCCTTGATAATGTCAACAAGGCCGTACGAATACCCTAATCCAATCACATCTTATGTTTTAGCAGATAAACACTAATTAGCTAACGTACACTGTGCCTTGACAAGGTTAACAAACGCAGCACGAATACTAAGTAGGATTTATCTGAAATGACGGAGGGCTACGACAGGTTTTTCAGAAAACCTATTGCGTAATGAACTTGATATCGTCGTAGAAACAAGTGATTTTGAAAAGGAGTGTTTTTTAGGCTTTTCTAGTTTCGCTAAAGAGGTCACTCCTTGTGAAGGGATCTCGGCTCTTTTCTTATCGAATAAGGTGCGGGATATTTCATAAATACCGCTGTGTAAAGCAAGAACTATAGAAGCAATCAAAAACTAAACCGTGAGTTTGTAGCATCTGCCAGTTTTGCTAAAGAGGTCACTCCCGGTGAAGGGATCTCGGCTCTTTCCTCATCGAATAAGGTGCCGGATATATCACATACACCACTATGCAAAGCAAAAACTGTAGCTACCCTTTTTGAAAATTTGATTCTACAACATCTTTATGGTTTCTTTTCTTTTATTAATCTCATTAATAAATCCCATCATTTATGCTTCTTAAGCATCATAGAAGAAACGAAAATATAACGTACGCTTATGCCATCTGTATTCGCTACAATCTTCCGTTATGCACCGTCAGGTTACTTAACTAACGGCATACCGGAACGGGACTAGCGCAGGTGCAAAACATAAGCAACGTTTATTATATATCATATATACAATAATAAAGCATTCGTCTCACACATATAATATGATCACATCACAGTATATCAGCAGCAGAAGAAACATATGAAATATTGGATATACTAGGAGGTTCGTGTTTTATATCGAGCCTGTATAAAACACAGATTCCACGGTCGCGATGAATAGCCAAACCCACATCCCTAGACCTCTATGAGAGCGGCAAGTAACACTGTCAATTCCAGGGTTAGGAGACCCGGTCTCGACTCCTCAAGATAGCCTCCTACTGGACCCTAGAACCCGGTTACTTGTGCTCCCCTCCTCGGGTCTATCCTAATGCGGAAAAGTAAATAATATACAATGGTGATATCAACCTCATCCCGGAAGTGCCCCAATAAAAGAATATTACATACAATGAATTTTACATGAATGAAAATAAAACCCCCCATCTCACATAAAACCCCCGGCAATTCAGAACACGACAATCCAATATAACATATCACAGCAACACATAATATCTCATATCATCAACGTAAGCAAGTATGCGTATCCCGATTGTCGTTGATGTATATCAACGAAGCCGGCAATACCCTACGTACTACACTTACGATCGCAGAAAAGAAAAGTGAAAAACTACAACATTTGGAATCCACAGTCGCCTTAGACATCGAAAACCCGAAATATCACATATTACAGATTTCATGCCTAACTATATGAATTCCACATATTGTATCACAATCGCAGAATATCATGACGATGTTTAACGTTTCGATTGAATCAACATACACTCACAAATTATCTACGTGAGCTCAACACTTGAGCAAAGTCGAAACACTCAAAAACCGTGCCACAGTGTCCATGGACCAGCCGTAGAAGGAGTTAACCAATGCCTCACCTATGACACCACGGAACTACGGTAAACCCTAGGGTTCGTTCACGGTTCCGTGAGCATAGAATCGAGTTACGGTTAGTTTAGTCTTCTACGGGGTTCATAGGGGTACTTGCACGATTTTACGAATATAATCAACTTTGGAAAATTACAATACTTGAAATTTCAGCGGGGTACAAAATGTGGTGTGCAAAGTTCGATCGAACTACTAAAAATATTCAAGGTTACCAATACAGTGTTAAATTATACGACTACGAAGCACTACGAATTAGCCCCAGGTCAAACTAATCATCACATGAAAATTGGGCTAAGCAAACAATACTAGAAACCCCAAATGAAAGACACCAGAATACAGGAGAAATACAGGGAGTTAAGGAGGCAGGGGGGCCGGCCAGGCCGGAAAACCTAGCCTGGAGCTCGGCCAAAATTAGAGCCTCTCTCTCCGTCTTTCCCCCATGTTCTTAGGATCTCCCATATATCATTCTGCACCTGTTTGAAAAAAATTTAAAGGACTTTTTACAAAATTTACAGAGAGCAAAATATGGGTTTCATAATACCGTATTTTGGAGTCGATTTCATTTTCATAATTATTTTAACACCGTGTCTAAAATCCTATCTTGGCTCTGATACCACTGTTGGGCTTCCCTTGCACCTAGTCTAGGGTTTGGTAGTATCACTCATGCTACTTTAAAATTTAGAGAGGTACAAAGTAAGCAAACCATGAATCTTTACTAGAAATTCTAGGGTAACAAGTTTGTATCACATACAAAGAACTAAAGAGATTAGGATTACAACCTTTGTAGTTCGTTCCCTCTCTTCATAAGCTTTGTGTTGAGGTCCCTTCGCTGCGATCATCAAGAACTCCCTCCAAATGGTGAATTATGCATCTTGCTTGAAGTCTTCTTGATCTAAGATGATCTACCTTGAAGAATCTCTAACCCAAGCTTACACTTCACTAATGAACTTATTAGAGAAGTGAACACCCTAATCTAAGTGGCTAAAATAGATGAGGATGATGAAGTAGGAATTTTGCTCTCTTTTGTTTTCAATTTCTCACACTTAATCATCACAAATATAAAACCTAGTGAAGCTTTTTCAAGAGCAAGAAGAAGAAGAAGAAGCTAAACCTTTTGTTATGAATAATAAATTATTGGTGTGGTTACAATTTCAACCATGGGTTAAGAATGAAAGGCTTAACCCTTGTAGAGAATAAAGCATAGGTTAAGGTTTTGGGTTGGGTTAACAAATATCTTCATAAAATATCAAAGAATGAAGACAAAAGTCAAACCTTCATGAAGCTTCATTAAAGCTCATCCAAAGCTTAACCCTAATCCAAACCCGAACTAGGTTTAAACTCTAAACTATGTTGCATTTGTAACCCTAACATGTTACATTATTATATATCACATATACAATATATTTTGTAACAAAAGAAAATAATACAATTAACATATATCGCATATACATCAATGTATTATCCAGTGAGAAAATGAATCAATAAAGCGAGCTTATATTAGTTGACGTAATGTAATATATCACATATATAATTATTCATTAAATTATCGAATCAACACTTGATCCGACAATCCGGCTATATTACATATAACCGACTAATATAACATGTACCAATTCATCGAATCAACACTTGATTCGATGACCCGGCTATATCACATATACCCGGACGATATCTCATATCGCGAGAATAGAATACGGTATCTCATATCGTATTATTCTCGGTCCCGCACATATCACATATATGCTCCTAATCCATTTTTCCTGAGCCTGGAAACCTCTGTGTAGGACTCTAAAGAAACGGCAATAGGCTGGCAGTAGGTGATGATCATATCAAACACCCACAAGCTGCAAGCGGTCTGCTAAACGTAACAGCCACCCAGGTATTGAGCGATCAAAAGATCAACAAGCAAGCTTGTACATTCTCCTGTGAATCCAATCAGTAACACTACCGTACAGTCCGGTCTCTTCGTCTCATATGTCACATATCAAGTCTAGGGGTGGTAAACGTCAGACCCCAGTAACCGATAAGTCGTGTCGATGTGAGGCTCATAACAGGTCGAAAAACTACTAATAACTCTTACCAGTAGAACTCCATATCAGCTCTGGCCAGGGACTTCCAGTTATAGCCAATCGAACAAAGCACAACATCAACTCCCTATACCGGGAGAGGCGAAACCCCTCCTATCGCTCATTGCCTCCATGTGATTCGGGACTGTACCCAAAAGCCACCGTTTTGCACGCTCACTTGGACGTGGTAAGGTGGAAATCAAATCACAGTGGGAATCACACAAGACTCTATGACGATCTCGGGTCTACAGACTAACCTGTACCAGTGTCATCGGAGAACTGCTATCTGACGATAGGTGTAATACCATCTAGGAGTTCTCGGCGAGTCCGTTCAGTGTACCCAGTCTCCACTGAGCACCCATACACCATCTTTGATGTCAAACACCGATGGATATGGGATCATCCATGCCCCATCATATGGGTCAAGACGCATATACGCTAGTCTACTCTGGTGTATCGATGCCCTGTCTCGATACACCCTCGACTAGGAACAGTTATAGGATGTACTCATTGACTACCCTGGCCCCACTAGTATGATATCATCATAGTCCCAGTAGTCAAGTACATATCCTAAGGGCTTTATCAACATGTGAGAGCAAGACAGTAAACCAATAGAAGTCAACATGTTTAGACAAAGTGAAACCAGATTGCATACTATCATATCGAGCAAGAAATTCCTTACTATATATATCCAAGCATCCACTATAATATACATCGTATCTACAACAATGGCCTCTAAGGCATATATACAACTAACAAAAAGATCTGGGTGATTCCTCCAACAACTTGGGATAAAAATCTATAGAGATAGATCTAAAAGGATGTTAGGATTGTCCCAATCTAGGTACATAGACACCATACTAAAGAGATTTAGTATGGAAAATTCTAAGCGTGGTAATTTACCCACTAGTTCAGGAATCACTCTCTCTAAAGAGATGTCTCCCATGACTGATTTGGAGAGAGCTCGTGTGCAAGTGATGCCCTATGCTTCCGCAGTTGGGTCTATCATGTATGCGATGTTATACACCAGACCGGATGTAGCTTACGAACTTTGTGTGGTAAGTAGGTATCAATCAGATCCAGGGGAGAAGCACTGGACAGCTGTGAAGAACATTCTTAAGTACTTGAGAAAGACTAAAGAAATGTTCTTGGTGTATGGTAACGGTTAACTCCAGATGGAGTCCTTTACCGATTCGGGCTTCCAGAGTGATAAGGACGACAACAAGCCGGTCTCGGGTTTTGTCTTCACCCTCATTGGAGGGGCGGTATGTTGGAAGGGTTCCAAGAAAGATGCCATAGCAGACTCGACGATTGAGGCTGAATACATCACTGCTAACGATGCTGCCAAAGAGGCTGTCTGGATGAAGAAGTTCATTATTGATCTTGGTGTGGTTCTATCCATTAAGGATCCAATACCCTTGTATTGTGATAAAATGGAGCTGTGGTTTTGGTCAAGGTACCCCGGTCCCATCATCGATCCAGACATATTCTGAGGCGGTATCACCTGATCCGGGAGATAGTTGATCGCCTGGAGATCGAGGTCAGGAGAGTAGATACAAAGGAGAACACGGCAGATCCACTCACGAAGGCCCTCCCCTAGATGCAGTTTGAGAGACTTTTTAGGATGTTGGGTATAAGATACTAAAACAACTGGCCTTAGTGAAAGTGGGAGATTGTTAGGAATATATATGCCCTAGAGGCCATTATTGTATGATATAGTGGATGCTTGGACATATATATAGAGAACTTTCTTGCTCAACATGATAGTATTCTATCTGGTTGCTCTTTATCTTAACATATATACTTGTATTATTACACTTTCTCTCTGATATATGTTGATAAAACCTTTAGGATGTAGGCTTGACTACCAGGACTATGATGCAGACCATAGTAGTGGGACTTGTGTAGTCTACAAGCACATCCTTAATGTTTGTTATATGTATGCCCTAGCGGCATTATTGTACATGATTGTATATTATAGTGGATGCTTGGACATATATAGTGAGGACTTTCTTGCTCGATATGATAGTATTCTATCTGGTTGCTCTTTATCTTAACATGTATACTTGAATTGTTATATTGTCTCTCTGATACATGTTGATACAGCCCTTAGGATGTTAGCTTGACTACCAGGACTATGATGCATATCATACTTGTGGGGCTTGGGTAGTCCGTAAGCACATCCTTTAATTGTTCCTAGTCGAGAGAGTATCGAGACAGGGCATCGACATTCCAGAGTAGACTAGTGTATACGTTTCTTGACCGTGTATGGGGCGATGGATGATCCCATATCTATTGGTGTTTGACATCAAATATTATACACAGGTGCTCATTAGAGAATGGGTATACCGAACAGGACTCGCCGAGAACTCCTAGATGGTATTATACCTATCGTCAGATAGCTGTTCTCTGGTGACATTGGTACAGGTTAGTCTGTAGACCCGAGATTGTCATAAAGTCTTGTATGGTTCCCAATGTGATTTGATTTCCTCCCTACCACGGCTAAAAGGAGTCATGTAAACAGGTAGATTTTGGGTACAGTCCCTAGTCACATGGAGGCAATGAGCGATAAGAGGGGTTTCGTCTCTCCCGGTATTGAGAGTTGATTTTGCGCTATGCTCGATTGGCTATAATAGAAAGTCCCTGGACAGGGTGATGATGAGATTTACTGGTAAGTGTTATCAGTAGTTTCTCGACCCGTTATGAGCCTTACATCGGCATGATTTATAAAGTATTGGGGTATGACGTTTACCACCCCAGACTCGATATGCGACATATCAGATGAAGAGACCGGACTATACGGTAGTGTTATTTATAGGATTCACGGGAGTTTGGACAAGCTTGCTTGTTGATCTTCGGATCTCTCAATACCTGGGTAGCCGTTACGTCCAGCTAGTACCGCTGACGGTTTATGGGTGACATATGTGATCATCACCTACTGCTGGCGTATTAACGAGTCTTAAGAGTCCTACACAGAGGTTTCCTAACTCAAACTGTAACATTTCAGAAAATATAAAATATTATTTTTGGAATTTAATATCAAAATAATATATTACGCGAAAACTAACCGATTTGCGAGATTGGGGTTTTCGTAAAATGGTATAAAATTATACCAATAATTGTGAAATAATTGGGGATTTAAAATGATTTACTCATTTAAAAATATATTTATTGGATTTGGCATTTTTATAATTAATTATACGCAAGTTTAAAATTAAACCCGATTAGTGCACTACTAATCGCGATTAAGACAAATCCGTGTTTCTACAGTTTTTCATGGCTAGTGCACCATGACATGTTACATGTTGTTTCATTTGCATTTGTGATATTTGGTTTTGTTATTGTGAGAAGAAAAGAAAAAAGGAAAGAAAAAGTGAATTATTGGAGAGAGAGGGAGTAGGGCATAGCTTAAGTGAGGGTGAGGATGAGAATAAGAGAGGGAGGCTGCCACTTCATTCCCTCCCCATTATTTCCTTTATCTTCTTCCTCCTCGTCTCCCTCCACCTTACCCCATGAAACCATCTCAAAATCTTCATCAAAACCCTAAACTCCCTTCATTAAAGATGATCCTCTCCTCCTCCTCAACACTTTGGACTAATCAAAGTTGAATTTCGAAGATTTTGGGAAGCTAGGGTTTTTCTTGAGTTGCCCAAATGAGATATATCTTCTTTCATTTAAGTTAGTTTAAATTTCATTGTATCCTAGTTTAGTTAGAAGTTGTTTTGGTTAGGGTATGTAATGTTTGGAAAATTCTAGAGAAGGGTTTAAGTGATTGTGTGGACTTGGGTTATTTAGTGCCTGTTCTAAGGCCTTAGAGATCAATTTCCTAATCTGGAAATGAGAATAGAAACCAAAATACGAACATAGATATAGGTCCGTGTCAGTTTTGTGAGGTATTGTGTGCCTACAGGGAATTTGGAGCAACCCAGGAAGTTTCTGAGAAAAACAAACAATACCAGAGACCTATTTAAGACACTAGGAGACCACCCTGAGAAGACGAACCCCAACAGAGCACTGCAGACCGAGCTGGAAGGATTTTTAGGCAGTGTGCACGGCCAAAGTTTGGTATTTGGGGTCTAGGTTGTTTCAGTAGCTCACACACTCCATATACAACTCCCTATACTTGCTAGTTTTGTCCCAATGTAACCTGAGTAAAATATGGGAGCATGGTGTATTTTTTGTTATGTTTTCCGTATTTTGGTTTTGATGTTTGGATTTGTATTTGGTTGTTGGGTGTTTGTACATCAACAACAAGGGTTGTTGATCGTTTTGCATACGTAGGCTATAGGTTCTAACCTATGAGTGCACCGTGTGCCGTATTGGTTTTCCGGACTTGATGTTAATAGCAATTACGATTGTGTATTTATTATAGGTACCTTCGTGTGGATTTCAAGATGACGGAGCATGGCGTCATCGACTTCGGCAAGCAAGGATCAAGGTGAGTAGATTTATATCTACGGGGGAAGTCGGGTGAATGGCGTATAGCAACCCCGCAATTTGATGGAAACCGATATATAGGATGTGGTTAGAGAAACCTACTTTAGGAACCTACGGATGTGATTAAAGGTTTAGTGTGACATGATATGAAAGAAATGATGTCTCAGATTGATACATATTTAAGGATATAATAAAGTGAACGTGAACCACGATATATAGGTAGTGCACGAGAATAAGCAGGAGATTTATAAGATATGATATATATATATATATATATATATGTAAATGACTTGATGTGGGAGATAAATGTGATGAAAAGAATATACGATGTGATATCATGACTTGATTGATATGTCGGTATACGGATGCGAGTCGATATGATTGGATTGATACCTTTGCCGGTCCCCTGATATGAGATGGTTATAGATGCGACCTGGGATATAGGTATATAGATATATATAATGTTGTGAATTATGAGTGATATGCCGTAAGAGACGTTAGGTTTGTACCCTAATTATCATAAGGTTGTTAGGATTCCAAATTGTTTAATGCCGCCGTACGATGATTTACTGTACGTGAGGAGTTATCTGATGATTGATCCATACCCTTGACTAGAGAATGTCGTACAATAGATTATACCGTACGTGATGTTGTGAGGCTGGGTGCCGATTAATAGATTCACCGACTCGGTCATGTTAGAGATGTATACTTTATAGAATTTAGCTGACGATGTACTTTATGCTACGTTTATGTCATTCTCATTTCATTACATATATCTATGCTAGTACACCTACACCATTATCGATGATGTGTATGTTTCACTTACACGGATTGGCCGGCTCACACTCTTCATCATCGATAATTGCTATGTCACTTACACAGTAGAATTGCTGCATCATGATATGACTCCTTGCATGACATACGGATATGCTTACATTCTGTTATATGTCGCATACATCATACTTTATGATTATATGCATTGAGATATACTGTTTTCATGAGATTTCTGGATTTGAGAACTGTGGTTATTTCAAAAGAATGTATGTACTGTTTTAAAAACCCGGTTTCTCTTGATATGATATTTCAGTCCGTCCACCATGCGTTTTCTCGGTTCTGAGGCGTGTGATATGTGAAACCCGATTCGAGGAGTTGGATGATCCCTTTGCAGTTTCATGGTGGACCCGGTATGGTACCCCCGGGAAAGAAAGGTATGTCGATGGATTAGCCAATGAGCTTGGCAGAGGAAACACTACCTACCGGTGATTGGTTGGACCTGGCGGTTATCCGGAGGATACCGACCGGAGTCGAGAGATGGATATGGTCCGACCCATTCTGCCGGAGCCTGAGGGCCGATCCCGCAGACGGAGCCCGTGGGCCGATCCGGACTGACGGAGCCCGAGATATATGAGGATTTACGTGTCGATGTTGGACACAGGTTTCATGATGTTTCGAGTGTCGATGTTGGACACTCAGGTTCCATGATTTTGATGTGTCTTAATTTATATCCTCATACTTTCATGCATATGCTTTTATGATATTTACATGCATGACGTTGTTGTGTCATTGATGGACACGTGGACGAGATCCATATGCATACAGGCATTGATTATATAGTTGGATGATATCCACATGTAGATACGCATTGAGTATATTGTTGGCATATATACAGATACGGTCATCCTAGATATCATAGTATTACCATTATGATATAGTTGACCTAGGAATCGTTGTTTATTTTGATTTCTACCTGATGATGTTTTCTACTCACGAGTTGGCAACTCACCCCCGTTATGCCACAGTTCTTGCAGGTTGATCCCATGGATCAGTAGTGGCATCGCTGGCACATAGCTGCATTCGGGTGTTTTGCTTTGGTAGGTGGTACATGTTGGATTGTACCCCTCTTGTATTTATTAGTCCTATTGTATCTAGTTAACTCCATCAAAACAGAAACTAATATTTGTATAAGTAGTAAGACTTAGTGATACTTTTGGTTGTGAGACTTAGAGCGAGAGTTTATATTCGCTTATTGGGTTGATGTCTTGCTTTATTCATATTCCTTTGTGTGGATCTTCGCCGTTGGGCGTCGTATACATATATTATGACTTGCGTGGTTATGATTCCGCCGGTTGGATAAGAGCTAGCTCCCGCTTAGGGATGCCTTTATTATCATTTTGTATTTGTGGTTTTGGATCAAAATATACAAAGGAGGTGCTGCCCAAATTTTTAAAAGACGAAACATGTTTTTCAACTAGTAAAATAAACTTGCATTTTTCATGTTCCTTTATCTATGCATTTAATAAAACATTTGATTTCATCATACCTTTATTTCAAAATGTTTATTTTCTTTAAAAGGTTTAGATTTTTGGGCTGCGGCTTACTTGAATTACGTTATGCCTTTAGACGTGGCGTGGTTTAAGTGCCGGTAACGAATAATATTTTCGTGTCGTGACAAAGTTGGTATCAGAGAGCTACGTTTAAGCTTGGTTCGAGTCTATGTTTGACTATGCGGAGTCTAAGGCGGGTATGTATTTCGGAACCTAGGCTTGACCTTATGAAACTTAGACTTGAACAAGGAGGTATTTGACCCAAACTTTCGTTTCATAGGTTGACCCTGATTGATGGAGTAGGTAGTTTGAGTAGAGTGGCGTACCGTACGTATGTTCCACGGAATATTTACGATACGATACTCCACTTAAGAAACCTTAGGATGTACAAATTTTGAGATTTATGATTCTCTTCGTTCTCTTGACCATACATCCATTTGAGATCCTTGATTCTAATCGTTTGCATGATCATACTCTCATTGATTCTGTTCCTCCTTATGATCATGTATCCATTCTGGATTTGTTGATTTCTTTCATTCCGTTGATCTGTTTTCATTGATACATGCTTGAGGTTCCTATCACTATGGTTTGAGCGCAGATTGAGCTACTGCTAGTGATGCTGTCAGGACGAGCTCGTCATGGACGAGTACTGACCATCGTGTTTTCTGGTGACACGGGAACATCTCGATTTTGTACTTGTGTTGTGACCTCTTGTTTGAGGCGAGTGTTTGGTTTTGCACTGGATGATCGGGCCATTGTTAGAGGCTGCCTGTTGTGAGAGGACTGTTGATGTACAACCTACCTCAGAAATTGTGATGTTGTCTACCTTGCAGACAGATGACCCAGCTGTTGCTGAGATTGATGGGATGTCGCTTCCAGAGCTTATGAGCTGAGATCGCTGGAGCTTCCAAGCAGATATGCGACAGATGGTAACTAGTCTATCTTGAGTTGGGAGACGAAGGTGATTCATCAGATTTGATGCGTCGACGCAGGCTCAATTGAGTTGAAGATTTCCAGTGTGGAGAATCTTATTCAGAACTAGAGTAGATCGATCCAGAGATGACATTGTTCGTTAGATGATCCGATAGGAGATCAGCAGGTTGACCAGCTTCGGATAGAGGACCTCACCCAGACGCATTGTGAGTTGATCGAGAACGGATGAATAAGGTATATTCCTACGATGATTGGGATAAGTTCTCAAGGACGTGTTCGGCTAGATATCTTCTACAGAGTGATGAAGATACCGAGTTCGTGATTTTGAGTCTGTGTGAGAGATTCTGGATTGACTGTAGCTGAGAACAATTGCAGTACGCAGGTAGCATGACGTGACGTCGAAGTGGACGATAATAAATACGAGTCGAGCAAGAGGTTCGTGCGAGATGCTAACGAGCTGTTGTTACTCCCCGTTGAGATTAAAGATCGGATATGTATACAGAGGCGTGAGATACGACTAGTTCCTGAGGAAATGCTGTGCTGAGAACGCAGATGTCCAGAAAGCGAAAAAAGATTATACAAGAGTACCGGCCTCTATATAGTTCGGCATAGGCGAGATCGAAAGAGGCCTTGAGCAGGTTCTTTCAAGGACAATGCTGCAATAAGATTTGCACCGAGGATCAGTTGTGTCACATTTATTCAGAGGGCCAGAGGCCGATGCCAGTGACGTGCTGCTTTACGAGTGGTCATGCTAATTGGCCGAGAGATGACCAGAGGAGTGTCAGAGCGGAATCGTTTCCGTTAGTACACCGGATCGAGCCGACGAGCCGATGGATTGCGATATTGGTAATCCACAAGGAAATGAGGACCCAGAGACAGAGAACGCCAGACCGTGAGCAGGAAGCAAGCGGATGTTCTTGCTCTGCCAGTTTTGGGCGCACCGATATTTTTTTCGACATTGTACGAGGTGTACCTCAATATCATTTGTTGCGGTTTGCGTTTGTGATCCGAGTATCATGCTTATATCGCTTGGATTCGAGTTTTTGTAATTAAGTTTCATGATATTGTTTTCGTGCACCATGGCTGCACCTACTGGGTATTTACATTTTGTGCATAGTTCTTGCACTTGATATATATTTTATACACCGTTGTGTTGAATTGCGATTTGTGCATTTCTATTTCACTTGATATTCATTTTGTGCCTTGGCTGCATGTGTTTATGATTTCATGGATTTCATACGGTTGATTTGATTTTGTGCATGTGCTACGCACTCGATGTGATTTTTGCACTCGGTATAGCTCACATATGCTTGCAGTGCATTAATACGTGTTTTGTGCATGCACTTGCACGCGGTTATGATTTTATACACCTTGGAACACTCGGTGTTGCTTTTTATACGCATTTGAGTTATTGATGAGTATTCGTCCATTTGTTGCACTAGATTTTCATTTCGTGCATTTGTTGCACTAGATTTTCATTTCGTGCATTTGTTGCACGGTATTTGTATTTCGTGCACTGGATGCACTGGAGTTGTATTTCGTGCACTGGATGCACCAAAATTGTATTTCGTGCACTGGATGCACTAGATTTGCATTTCGTACATTTGTTGCACCAGATGGGTATTTCGTGCATTTGTTGCACTAGATTTGTACTCCATACCTTTGTTGCACCCGATTTATGTCATTGAGCATTCGTTTTACCAGATTTATGTTTTGTGTGCGTTTCCACTTGATGTTCATTTTCTTGCATGCTACTGCACGAGATACTTATTACGGACTTGACGCGCTTGGGTTGGATTTTTGCACATATTAAGCGCTTGATATTGGACTTTGTGCGCATCGGATGCACTTGAGTAGATTTTACTCACTTGATTTAGATTTCATTTGTGCATGACGGATGCACTTGATTTGGATTTTCCCGTATGTTGGGCGCATGATATGAGATGTGATTTTGTGCACACCGGATGCATTCGATTGTGATTTTCTTTCGTGCATGTTAGCTGCACTGGAATGAGATTTTCGTGCACTATAGATACACTAGATCTTGTTGTTGTGCACACCGGTTGCACTGGACAGATGCTTTCGTGCACACCCATTGCACTTAGTTTTGGTTTTGTGCACATTCATAGAACTAGTATTTGGATTTGGTTTCCATGCGCACCAGACGCACATGATTGTTGGACATGCCTTTTTGGGGCTGATTTTTCTTTTGAGCACCTTGTTTTCTTGATGGGCACTATATTATATAGTAGCCGAATAGGGCTGATCTGAGGACTGTACCTGAGTACTTTGTATGCATTAAAAGTTTAACAAGAGATTTTCAAAAAGGAGCTATAGTCTCACTATTTCTTACATGTCCGCGAGCGACACAAACATTTACAAAAGAAAACCTTTTGGGATATTTTAAAAAGGGCGGAACGTATATTTTAGCAAAACCTATGTGAACATAGATTTATTACTTTACAAATGAGAGCCAGTTACTTGTGCCGTGAGTTACGCATCACGCGGCGATTCAGAAAAGATTATTCATGCGTTTTATTCAGTTTTTGAAGGTTATTTCCAAGGATGCGTAATATACACGTATTATAGTATTTGATTAGTGCATATTGGATTTCAGTAGTGGATTTCGAGATCTGTATCTCCATTGTAACTCCAAGGATATTCGTGCAAATCCGAGGATTTGCGTGAAGCTTGATGGAGTTCAATTTTGAGTTTCGTACTCGTTTTCAGGCGCACGCGATGCGCTGTGGTATTTCTTTATCTTTCGTGATTTCGGAGCCCCGTTGATTTGAGTTGATTATTGAAATGTTTTAGCATTTGGGGGTTTAAATTTAAATTCGGGGACCGAATTTATTTAAGGGGGAAGATTGTAACATTCCAGAAAATATAAAATATTATTTTTGGAATTTAATATTAAAATAATATATTTCGCGAAAACTACCCGATTTGCGAAATTGGGGTTTTCGTAAAATGGTATAAATATATACTAATAATTATGAAATAATTGGGGATTTAAAATGATTTACTCATTTAAAATTATATTTATTGGATTTGGTGTTTTTAAAATTAATTATCCGCAAGTTTAAAATTAATCCCGATTAGTGCACTACTAATCGTGATTAAGCCAAATCCGTGTTTCTACAGTTTTCCATGGTTAGTGCACCATGACATGTTACATGTTGTTTCATTTGTATTTATGATATTTTGTTTTGTTATTGTGAGAAGAAAAGAGAAAAGGAAAGAAAAAGTGAATTATTGGAGAGAGAGGGAGTGAGGCATAGCTTAAGTGAGAGTGAGGGTGAGAATAAGCGAGAGAGAGGGGGGGCTGCCATTTCATTCCCTCCCCATTATTTTCCTTCATCTTTGTAACGCCTTAGATTTCGGTTAGTGTTCGTTTAGACGTTAATGCGTGTTTACTGTAAAAATTTGACCAATTCGGGTTCTTCACATTTTATAACATTTAATTAATAATTTATTATTATTTGTTATAGGTATGAACGCACGTGTGCACGTAAATGTGAGTTTTGTTTGTGCTAATTCTGTTCTTAGCAAGCTTGACACTTAACCTTAATTCTAATCCCTTTGCTTTAATCCTTGTTAATCCAATTCTTAACCTTAACCCTAGATCTTTTGTGAGTGAGAGAGTGATATTTTCTTTTGGAGTGATGAGGTGTGGGTGCATTTATGTGAGAGTATGGTTGCAATTAATGCATTGGATACCCTTACCTCTCACCTCACCCTACACACACCTTCCTCTCTCATTTCCTCACACACTCTCTCATTTCTTATCTCTTTTCAATTATTCTTTCATTCCTATCTCAACAAACTGAACACTCTCTCATTTTCATCCCAAATCCATCACAAAACTTCACAATCTCATCAAAATCACATCTTTGATCACTTTTTCCTTTTGGATGCCTTGGAGTGTGCCAAGCTTGGATCTTTGAGTTCTTTTTTGTAGGTAATGATTTCTTTCTGTTCTTTAAGTTAATTTTGTGTAGCTTAGCTTGTTAGTTTTAGTTTTTATCGCGTATCGTATCGTTTCGGATAAATATCGTATTTTTAGTGTTTTGTTTGGGTCTCGGATGATCTGCTGTTAAACCATGTATTTGTTGCAAAAGTTGGCATGCCAGTAACCTATTGTAGAGACCTAGAACCTACCCTCAAAATACGAGCCAATTCCTCCATGATCGGGCCGTAGTTTTATTGGTTCTGGCCGCAAATTGCGGCCAGACTGGGGAGTTGGGGTTTGGCTTTTTGGTGCAGGGGTCTCTTGGGTTATTTGTAGTCTCATGGTACTTGCAATTTTTACAGATTATTGGTACAGAAAAATCTGGGACCACTTTGTATGTTTCTAGTGTTTCGTTTCGCGTGATACGTTATCCAATACGGTGCGTGTTCCGTGTTGCTGTTGCTCTGAGTTGGTTTCGTAGTGTCGCTATACGCGTTAGCTACAACACGAACCCTTTAGAGTACGTATGTGTGTCGTGTTGGTCCGTGTAGATTTTATGTGTTTTGGGTCTATTATTAATATATACTTGTTTTATTGTTTTAATGTTGCAGGTTCACAGGTGGGGACTTCGGACACTGCTACAAAAGGAAAACAGGTGGTAGACTTTGTAAGTGCACGGCGGCGCCCCGGCCGTCAATCCGACGGCCAAATGCGGAAGCGGTGATAAACTTAAATTTTCTTGAACTGGCAAACCGCCGCGCACTAATACCCGGATCGAACCATTAATTAGTCCTAGCTAACAACAAGAAAGGGAATAGAGATATACCGACGATCCAAGTCCTCCGGTCTTCTCGTCATGGTCCCGATCTCCTGCGGAAAGTCCTGTCTCCTCCTCGTCGCCGGAAGTGCACCACATCGCCTACTTTGTTTACGGGCTCCCACCTCAATGCCGAGGCAACTCGGGCACGAAGCCGGCTACTCGACGTGCCCAAGGTTCGCTGTAGAATATGTAGTCCTCAAGTCTCACTTTGGGGTTCATGGAGATGCTATTTTAGGTGGAGGGATGATACAAGCTTGTGGAGATGAAACATGTGGGATTTTACAAAGCTAGAATGACAAAAATCCCACCCCAAGAATTTTGGACAGCCCCCTCCCACTAGTGGCCGGCCATGTAAATGGTGGTGAAGAGAAAATGAGAGAGTGGAGAGAATGTAACAAAAATTGGGAGCCCTTCTCATATCATACAAGAGAGAGAAAAGAAAACTCATCATGAAAAGAAATGATCACCAAATCAAACCCATACTCCACACACTAATCATCAACAACCATGATGCTTACAAAGTCAAGCCATCATGAAGTGATCAAGTCAAAAAGGTCAAGGTCAATGAGAGACTATCATGATACAACAATAAGCAAATACCCCCTCCACAAATACTTATTTGCAACAATGCAAATAAGCCCTCCTCCACCAATCTTCGGCCAATGAACGGAACAATGGAAATCGGCCGAAACGGAAAGCAAACTGGCAACTCCAGAAAACTGGTCCCGTAATAAATTACAGGAAAACCCCGATACTGTGCATACACACCCGCATTTGTATTCTGACCGAAATACAAATGCAATGAGACAAAATCTACACTGTACTATACTAGGATCCGGCTTATACCAAAGCCGGCTAGTAATATTCGTCCGATCCTGATCCGTGCAATACCGCACGTATCAGATCGAACCCTGCCATATAACCATACGGCCTATAGTACAAACTGTCCGATCCTGATCCGTGCAATACCGCACGTATCTGATCGGACCTTGCCATATCTCCATACGGCCTCTACAACCTTTCGCCCGAAAGCTGAGTAACTGAATGTGGGGGACTCTAAAGACTCGTCAACACCTCGGTTGTGGATTTAACCACTAGCACGTCAGAGGTATAAGCCAATACGTAACGGGCTACCAAGTATTGACTAAAAGGGACGTCTGTGAGTGAACTCAGCCTGACAACCCTACTGAGCCTGTCAGTGACAATATCCGTGCAGTCCGGTCCGTTCGTCTATGAGTATCGCATGGCGGGCCTAGGGGGTTGGTAAAAGTCAGACCCCCAAAAGCGGTACAAGTCGTGTCGGAGTGTAGCCCAGAACACCCTGAGATACTACTGGAATACCTACCAGTAAATCTCCTTGCCTCGGCCGAGGGCTTCGTGTAATGGCTCTCCTAGACACGGCACGACCTCACCCCCAATACCGGGAGAGACGAACCCCTGAAGATACGCTCACTGCCTCCATGTGGCTCGGGACTGTACCCAACTAAAACCTGTTTGCACGACTCCTTTGAGCCGTGGTAGGGTAGTAATCAAAGTACAGTGGGAACTCACACGAGACAAATGACGATCCCCAGGTCGATGAACTAACCTGCACACATGTCACCAGGGAACTGCCATCTGACGTCTGGTATATGACCAACTAGCATGTTCCCGGCGAGTCCTGTCCGGTGTACTCATAACCCAATGAGCACCTGTATACATCTTAGGTGATCCAACTGACACCAGTGGCTTGTGAGACCGGCCACCGCCCCTCGTCGGGGTCTCGACTGTATACACTAGTCTACTATGGAGAATCGATGCCCTGTCTCGAAACTCTCACGATTAGGGACCTTTTAAGGATATGCTTATAGACCCCCAGCTCCCACTTATATGATCGCCCTCATACTGCTGGTGGTCAAGCAAGAATCCTAGGGGCTCTATCAACGTGTAATAGCGACGTGTCAGGTCACTTAAAGCAGTACACGATGATAAAGGTAAACCAGATAGCATACTATCATCTCGAGTAAGACTGTCCTACCGGGATAGGTCCTCCATCAATCATTACAATCACGTACCTATGACCTAATAATTGACTCTGAGGGCACTATCTCCAACAATCTCCCACTTGCACTCAAGGCTAATTATTGCGATGTCGCATACTCACAGCCCGTGTGATACCGAACACCCAACTCCTCTACTAGTCAGTCTCACAAAGCTCGTTTGCGAAACTATTGCGTTCGAGGAATAGCCTCAGTGAGTGGATCCGCTTTGTTGTCTCTTTCAATGTCTCTCTATATCTCAAGTTCGCGGAGAAACCCATCTCCCGAAATGAGCAATACCTGTCTTAGAATGTGTCTGGATGTCTGATGGGACATAGCTCATAAATGAACTCCAAATCCAAACTTCTTAGACTGTATCGTCAACTGAACTTAATCAGTATCCTGCGCCATGCCTCCCTCAGTATTGCCTTGGACCAACTGTCCAAAATACTGCCCCTCGTCAGAAGGAAAAACTATAACTCTGACAACGTCCTTGTCGTCCAGGTCACCTTGGAAGCCTGGAATGATAACTGTCTCCCGCATGAGGCTATCGTTATCATATCCCTAGAACATCCACTTATGTTCTATAACTGCTTCCGACTGTTTCTCCAGAATTGGATTAATGTCAACTTATTGCATCTAGTGCAAGAACAACATCTGGTGTGGTACTTGACATTTCATGATTGACTCAATTGCCTGAGCAAGTGATCTGCCAATCATGCACTTCCCTCTCTACTTTAGTCTATAAGTCACCTTTAGAGAGGGTGACTCCATCACCTGCAGGTATAATACCGTGCCAGGAGTCATCCATTCTAAATACCCTTAGAATGTTGTCTAAGTACCCAGATTGGGAGACTACCCAAATCTAGATCTAAAACCATAGATCTAGTAACCAGTATGTCTGATATAAAATCCATTTTCCTTTGTGGAGAAACTACTGTGTGACGACCAAAGTATAACCGATTGTAGTATAGGAGTTTCTTTTCCTACTCTGTGTATGTCATCCAAATACTAGGATATCACACCCTACTACCTTCTCAACAGATCCATCCCCTATTCTGATGAAGTCAAACCCATGACTGTCTCGTCAGAAATAGATGATCTATCTTCGCTACATCTGCTTTAGTCTATAAATAGACATAAGCTACCTTTCCACCAATGCTTCCGCTGCTCCCACTGACTACGACAACCCTCTGGCAGAGTCATATAGACGTACACTTCTAAAACTAGTTTAGAACGACGCTATACTCATCCTCCCGCCGGGTCTCGCAGCCTGGAACAACAGCAATGGTAATTGTGGGTAAACAAGAACTTCCCTGTCACCGTCCTTGAGGCTACCGTAGTACCTCTCGGGTGCCTGAAGTTACCCACCTTATCTGCGGAGTGGCCAATGGAATGTCAAACCAGATTGAATCTTTAGGTTCCTTATCAAATCTTCAGTAATCGTTTGTGGTTCTGGAATCACTTCCAGTTCTACCATACTCCCACTACTGTTTTCTGAAAAAATCCAATTTTTTTTTTAATAAAACTGTGGCGAGTCTAGAACAATATCGCTATTGTTCATCCAGATGGTAGAAAGTCAACCCGCGTCATAGCCTGGGTCAACCCACAAACAGCCATTACAGAAACGTGCCTTGAGTTGTCCAGTGTCTGGTTTTAAGCATAAGCCGGACAACTCCCCATACCTTAACATCGTTAAGATATGAACTGTTCTATATCCCATATAGGACCAGAGGCACTGATTTAATTGAACCAGATTCAAATCATGCAACTGTCTCCAGTGCATGTCAACTAAATGGAAGGAGTCTGATCAGCGTTACTCAACTTAGGAATGCTTCCAATTATGAGTAACCTGAAAGAGAAGTAAGATCTCTTTATCATTACTATCAACTGAACACCATTCACAAGTATCTACATCTTCGATCTCTTTGAAGAATCCCGATACTTGCTACACCTGGTTCTCTACTCTATTCAAATACCTATAACTTCTCCAAATTCGGACCCTGTGTTTCCACGAAACACCTGTCTAAAAACTAGAGAAGTCGTAAGTAAACCGAATATAGTACGAGGACCAACCCTTCTGTCCTGATGGACCCTGGACAGCATACAATACTCTATATAAGTCCCTTGAGTCTGATAACTCATTCACTGTGTGTCGTAGGTTGAAAACTGTACTTATGGTCAAGAAGAATTACACCGCTGCTTAATACTCCTTACCTAACCATCCACTGATATAGGTAAATGTCGTAGACATAATTTCAAAAGGTATATCTCACTCTATGAAAATAGACGTACAGATATATCAATTTGAAATTGGTGCATAACAGCGGATATTCAAAACCAAATATTTGCCGACCGGCAAACAACCCAGGCGATCTCCTCAAATATCACTGATTACAACGAATCCCGATATAATGAGGATGATCACCCAATTCCCAATAACCCACTCCCACTCATCATCTGTAAAACCATGCAGATGTGAGAATCATACCTGGTAAATACATACCCTGGAGTAAGTATCTAATCGGGAAATCAGTTGTCTTTAACAGTACACAGTGAAACTGAAACATTGAAATGTTTCGATGGGGTATCCCGGTATTCCTAGTAATGCCTCTTCCAGATTCACGACTGTAACCGTATAATTCTTTGCCACCTCTCCAAATCCCTTCATATGTCTTTAGTCATTACCTTCTGCACACCCCTTTAGGCCAAATGGTTTTCTTCCTTCCCTACCGTTCGGCACCAGCCTATGGTTTGGAAGAAGACTATCCAATAAGCATAATGGGTGTACTGTCCCAATCCTAGGAACACTCGCAATGAGAGAGGGTGAAGATAAAAGACAACCGAATAAACCTTATTCCTATTTCTCCTGAACCAGAATCCATCCCCGAACTGGAACAAGTTCCATTCGAGTTCGTATATAACCATACGATGGAGTATCCAATAAACTGTGGATCTTCGTAGTGATACGGAGTGTCCTGGAGAAATACAAAGGTGATTTAGGATTGGCGAAGAGATACTTGGTTTGGTCGTGAATATCTGTTGCAATTTACTTTGCCCTCTTACTAATCCCTTGCTTTGTCTTAACCTAATACCTTCTGCACACCATCGTTATGCTAATTGGTTTTCTTCATTCCCTACCGGTCGGCAACTGCCTATGGTTTGGAAGAAGACTATCCAATTTGCGTAATAGGTGTACTAGCTCCTAAACCAAGGAGTACTCGCAACTTGAGAGAAGGTAAAAAGGAAAAGACAACTGAATAATCCTATCCGTTTTCTCCAGAACCGGAAACCATCCTCGAATAAATTCTTTCGAGTTCGTATCTAACCATACGATGGTTTTGTCCAATGGAAGTGGACGTTCGTAGTAATACGGGGTGTCCTGGAGAAAAGGGTAAAAGTAGGAGTGGCAATGAGGTTTGCAACTCTGACAATCCAAAAGCCAGTGTTAAGAAGGTTCGGTCAACTTGGTCACTGAGTCATAGTCTTAGGGTCGGGTCAATGGTCGCTGCCAAAGAGAGAGAGAAAAGAAACACTCAGCGTGCACTCTAACCTAGATCAGAATGGTTACCAATTTATCTAATCTGGAATCCTCCCACTGTACCTCAAATTCTCCTCCAAACCTGAAAGAAGAATTAGTCGGGGTCACCCGAGGAGTAAACTAACTCATCAGTGAGAATCGGGATCCAACTATCATCGCATGACAACGTGACGGAATCCGCTCACGGTATCACACTCCAGAAGGTATGCGCATATCTGGCAAGTTTCAGTTCTTTTGAAACTCCCGATGTGATTTCTGCCCCATGCTCTTATGACCTTGGCGTGAGGTCAAAATATCATAAGTCACATGTCAAGTTCTACCCGTCATTATCCAGGTTAATTTGAACCCACCCGTACATACCCTTGACGTAGGCCAAAATAGTAGTACGACTGTCCCAAACCAACGCATCTATCTATGCAACAGATAAATACCCGGCAGCTACCAATTACTATGCCTTGGCGTGAGGTCAAAATACATAGCTTGAATACTACCGAATATTTAACTGAAATGACGGAGGGCTACGAATGGTTTCTGGCGAAAACCTTTAACGTAATGAACTTGATATCGTTAAAGGAACGGATAGCTTTTAAAAATATAGTGACGAAAACCTTCGCTAAAGAGGTCACTCCCGGTGAAGGGATCTCGGCTCTTTCCCCGTAGAATGGGGTGCAGGATATTCCAACTGAATACCACGGTGCAAAGCAAAAGTAATCGGCTATAGTGAAGTCATTGCCCTGACGCAAACTTTTTGTCCAAGGGGTCACTCCCGGTGAAGGGATCTCGGCCCTTGCCTCGTCGACTGAGGAGCAGGATATTCCAACTGAATACCACGATGCAAAACAAAAGAGAACGTCCTTGCAATAACAGCTTTTTGAAAAGTGTTCCAACAACATCAGATTAGGTTTGTTTTTAACTTGCATTGATCCGAATCAATGCAGTCCCATCAATTGATCACACCACAAAGAACGAAAATAATATGACGTACGTATATGCCATCCGCATTCGCCACTGGGTCCCGTCATTACCCGTTAGGTTAGCTAACTAACGACAGAGCGGGGACTGGACTAGCGCGGATGTAAAACATATACAACATCTACTAATATATATACCAATATATTATATTCGCTCAAGGCGTGAATAAAATGCAACATCACAGAAATGTACAGCATCACAGAAACAATACAGATATCTGGGATCCCCGGGTTTCACAGAGCCGCTGAAACCCGACGTTCCCCTGGTCGTGTGGATAGCCTGTGCAATGAAATCCTAGACCCCTACGGGCGCGGCAAGTCACCCGCCAAAACCTGAAGCGAGGCAGCCCCCTTCAGCTCCGTGAATGGACCACCCAGCACTCCACGGAATCCGGCAACTTGGGCACCCCTCCTGGGTCAACCTGTACCCCCTACGAGTGCGGCGAATAGCCCGCCAATCCTAGAGTGAAGCCCCCTCCGTCCCAATGCCATGAGATGCGGGCTTGTTGCCCTCTAGAACCCGGCTATCCGTGCACCCCTCCGCGGGGCAAGCCTAGTACAGAAAGTAAAATATACATACAACGGGTACATCGACCGCAACCAGGTCGTGCCCCAAAATAATAATACAAACAGGCAGTGACGGCAGTCCACATGTCGGACGCTCGCCCCGCAATATCAAATGTACATAATACAACAAAACTGTACTAGCATTGCATCCAGGCTATCCCCCACGACCGATCCGCAACATCACAGCAAAAACAAAACATCAACGTGAAAGTCACGTTCGCAAATCCGTCTAACCGGGCTATAGCAGTTAGACCGGATTTACCGATCAAGTGACATTCACGGTCGCAGATATAATGTAAATACTGTGAAAAATGTGTTTAAAATATCCGATCGATCAAAAATTAACAAGTGGGCCCCCAATCAAAACTGTAGCACTCACAGAAAACCTGGGCCCAATTTTAATATTCCAAAACCCATATTTTAAGCCCAGAAGGCCTCTGTAAAAAATTGGTGAAGTGATCTCCACAGTGTGCGGCGGAAGGGCGGCGGGAAGGGGGTTTTCGCGGCGGTTCCGCGCTCCCACTATGGAGTTACTTCGTCGAATTTCTACAGAGCTCTTAGATTTTCCAGTACATCATTATTTTACAACCTGAAAAATTTTTCGACACCAAAAATTTCCAACAGAAAACTGATGTGGGCAAATACGGGTTTTTGGACATTTCGATCGATCGGAACTGAAAAACACATTACACAAAGCTAGACTAAGTTAATGGGGAGTCTCTGATACCACTGTAAGTGCACGGCGGCGCCCCGGCCGTCAATCCGACGGCCAAATGCGGAAGCGGTGATAAACTTAAATTTTCTTGAACTGGCAAACCGCCGCGCACTAATACCCGGATCGAACCATTAATTAGTCCTAGCTAACAACAAGAAAGGGAATAGAGATATACCGACGATCCAAGTCCTCCGGTCTTCTCGTCATGGTCCCGATCTCCTGCGGAAAGTCCTGTCTCCTCCTCGTCGCCGGAAGTGCACCACATCGCCTACTTTGTTTACGGGCTCCCACCTCAATGCCGAGGCAACTCGGGCACGAAGCCGGCTACTCGACGTGCCCAAGGTTCGCTGTAGAATATGTAGTCCTCAAGTCTCACTTTGGGGTTCATGGAGATGCCATTTTAGGTGGAGGGATGATACAAGCTTGTGGAGATGAAACATGTGGGATTTTACAAAGCTAGAATGACAAAAATCCCACCCCAAGAATTTTGGACAGCCCCCTCCCACTAGTGGCCGGCCATGTAAATGGTGGTGAAGAGAAAATGAGAGAGTGGAGAGAATGTAACAAAAATTGGGAGCCCTTCTCATATCATACAAGAGAGAGAAAAGAAAACTCATCATGAAAAGAAATGATCACCAAATCAAACCCATACTCCACACACTAATCATCAACAACCATGATGCTTACAAAGTCAAGCCATCATGAAGTGATCAAGTCAAAAAGGTCAAGGTCAATGAGAGACTATCATGATACAACAATAAGCAAATACCCCCTCCACAAATACTTATTTGCAACAATGCAAATAAGCCCTCCTCCACCAATCTTCGGCCAATGAACGGAACAATGGAAATCGGCCGAAACGGAAAGCAAACTGGCAACTCCAGAAAACTGGTCCCGTAATAAATTACAGGAAAACCCCGATACTGTGCATACACACCCGCATTTGTATTCTGACCGAAATACAAATGCAATGAGACAAAATCTACACTGTACTATACTAGGATCCGGCTTATACCAAAGCCGGCTAGTAATATTCGTCCGATCCTGATCCGTGCAATACCGCACGTATCAGATCGAACCCTGCCATATAACCATACGGCCTATAGTACAAACTGTCCGATCCTGATCCGTGCAATACCGCACGTATCTGATCGGACCTTGCCATATCTCCATACGGCCTCTACAACCTTTCGCCCGAAAGCTGAGTAACTGAATGTGGGGGACTCTAAAGACTCGTCAACACCTCGGTTGTGGATTTAACCACTAGCACGTCAGAGGTATAAGCCAATACGTAACGGGCTACCAAGTATTGACTAAAAGGGACGTCTGTGAGTGAACTCAGCCTGACAACCCTACTGAGCCTGTCAGTGACAATATCCGTGCAGTCCGGTCCGTTCGTCTATGAGTATCGCATGGCGGGCCTAGGGGGTTGGTAAAAGTCAGACCCCCAAAAGCGGTACAAGTCGTGTCGGAGTGTAGCCCAGAACACCCTGAGATACTACTGGAATACCTACCAGTAAATCTCCTTGCCTCGGCCGAGGGCTTCGTGTAATGGCTCTCCTAGACACGGCACGACCTCACCCCTAATACCGGGAGAGACGAACCCCTGAAGATACGCTCACTGCCTCCATGTGGCTCGGGACTGTACCCAACTAAAACCTGTTTGCACGACTCCTTTGAGCCGTGGTAGGGTAGTAATCAAAGTACAGTGGGAACTCACACGAGACAAATGACGATCCCCAGGTCGATGAACTAACCTGCACACATGTCACCAGGGAACTGCCATCTGACGTCTGGTATATGACCAACTAGCATGTTCCCGGCGAGTCCTGTCCGGTGTACTCATAACCCAATGAGCACCTATATACATCTTAGGTGATCCAACTGACACCAGTGGCTTGTGAGACCGGCCACCGCCCCTCGTCGGGGTCTCGACTGTATACACTAGTCTACTATGGAGAATCGATGCCCTGTCTCGAAACTCTCACGACTAGGGACCTTTTAACGATATGCTTATAGACCCCCAGCTCCCACTTATATGATCGCCCTCATACTGCTGGTGGTCAAGCAAGAATCCTAGGGGCTCTATCAACGTGTAATAGCGACGTGTCAGGTCACTTAAAGCAGTACACGATGATAAAGGTAAACCAGATAGCATACTATCATCTCGAGTAAGACTGTCCTACCGGGATAGGTCCTCCATCAATCATTACAATCACGTACCTGTGACCTAATAATTGACTCTGAGGGCACTATCTCCAACAGACTTCACCTAGCGAGGAGAGCTGGTGAGTAGATTTGACATCTACATGGGAATCGCCCGCATGGCGTTATGCGTCTGGGCTAGAAATGATTTGACTTGTCGCATATTCTATGTCATATTTAGAATTTGCGCATTTACCCTACTACTTAGTTATTGTTGTACTTGGACTAGTATCCTTAGGACACTGCACATATTATTGACGACTCATGATTCACGAGCACTGATTGTATGCTACACACACCGTCAATAATTTCCATGTCACGCACAACCCAATTATAGTTTTGATATTGTTTGGTTAGGAATATTGAGATATTGGTTCATATTTCTTATCGCATATGACATTTAGCATACCTATATATCCACATGCTTACACATATGCCTTTACATACTTACCTGCTAGATATCTGTATAGCTATAGAGTATTTTACCATTAGCGATAGGTATATACACACTTAATGACATAACTACAGGTATACCTTGCACACATATTTCACTTGTATCCAGGGGTATATTACATCATTACTTATAGGTAGATACATATACCTTGTTATACCTTTATGTTTACACATATATCAGTTATAACTACATATTTACCTTTACTTGATATTATTTAGAATTGGAGAAAATAGGAACCACATGATATTTTATATTAACTTGTTGCAGTTAATTAGCGGCTTTTCCTTTATATGCTTACATTTCAGTTTTATGTTGCATATATTATATTCATGGATTTTTCGCATTGAGCTATGGATTTTTCATGATGTTTTCTGGATTTGGGGACCGTTCATGAAATTATGCATTATTTGAAAAACCCGGTTTCCCTTAATATGATATTTCAGCATCCACCATGAGATTTATCGGTTCTGATATATATACCCCTGCGAGGAGGAGTTGAGGCCATATGAGGGTACATGGTGGGGCCCGGAGGTAAACCGGGGCAAGACGATTGATGGACCTTGCTGATTGAGCCTGTCAGGGGAACCATAGTATCCGGTGACATTACCTATGACTCGGCGGTTATCATGGAGATACCGACGGGAGTCATGTACGTATGGATACGTGGAAAGACGAGGGTCAGAACTAGGCACTCGTGCTTTTCGGTACAGCGTATGATACGTACCTATCAGGGTGCCAGTCTTGGTGACAGCACCTGATAGATCAGCATTTCTGTGTCGATGCTTGACACATTGGTTTCATGATATTTTTACTCCTAGATTTATATAACAGTGAAATGGGACGCTGTTATCTATGCTTATATGTATATATTAGTGGAATGGGACGCTAATATATATGTATACATATCAATTCATATACTTCATCATATTTATTCATGCAAATATACCTAGGTTATAAGAGATTCACTTGATATTGGATTTAGGACATATGATATTTACTTAATTTTGTACATTCAGAATATAGGAGCCTTTTTTCGGAAAGGGAAATTCTTAAGTCACCAGATGGAAAAATAACTTCTCGAGATTTATTCGATATTGTACATTAAGGATTTATGAGACTTATATGATCTGAGAGCCAATTTGGGGGCTGATTTAAGGAAATTGGGATTTGGACTGTCTTGATGGATTGTGATCCTACCACGATGTCAGGATTCCGTGGAAAAGACATATTTCATTCCATACTCTATATTTATTGTTTATGCACTGCTTCATGTTTTAGTAGTACCTGTCAGTATACCTTTCATGACTGTTGCATTTACATACCTTTATTTATATGCATTGCTTCATGTGTAGTTGTACATGTTGGTGTACCTTTCATGACTGTTGCATATATACATTTTCATATCATTATTGCATGATTATTGCATATTGATTGTCAAATATTATTGCTTCATGTATTAGTTGTACCAGTTAGTGTAAATTTCATGATTATTGCATTCATATAACCTTTTATTACTATTAATTGCATATGTTAGATTCACGCTGTACGTGCATACTTGTGATTACCTGCATATGTTATTTACTATTCATGAGTTGGAAACTCACCCCCGTTGTGCCATAGTTGTTTTACAGGGTGTTCCCCAGAGTAGTCGAGGAAGGCTATTCATCTATTTGATCATCTTTTGCTGCGGATACCGCTTCAGCTCATAGTGTGCAGTTTTGCTTAGGTGGCTTTTGTGGTTATCCGTATTGTTGTATTGTATATTCATTGTATCCTTGTACTCTCCATCTACTATTTTCATGTTGATTTAGAGACTTGGTGAGGACGATATTGTATATTATTTGTGACTTGTTTGTCTTTTATACAATTTCCTTTTTTCGTCTTTTATTTCTTCGCAATGGCGTCGTATATTTGTTGTGGTGGTTGTTTTCCGCCTTTGGCCGTGTATTTGCTCCCGTTTGGGAATGCTTTACTTATATTTATGTTGTACCCATTTTTGGGGCTACTTTTTACAAAGAAGGTGTAGCCAAAATTTTAAAAGAAATAAGTTGGACTTTTAAAGAATTTGGGTTGCGATTTCAAAGGTTTTAAAAATGTTTCTTATCTTTTCTTGTCTTTTAATGGTTTAGATTTCTGGGTTTTAGCTTTCTTTTACTGCGTTACGCCTGTAGACGTTGCATAGTGTTAGGGCCATCACGTGCCAATTTCGGGTCGTGACAATCTTCTTCCTACTCATCTCCCTCCACCTCTACCCCATGAGACCATATCAAAATCTTCATCAAAACCCTAAACTCCCTTCATTAAAGATGATCCCCTCCTCCTCCTCAACACTTTGGACCAATCAAAGTTGAATTTTGAAGACTTTCGGAAGCTAGGGTTTTTCTTGAGTTGCCCAAATGATGTATATCTTCTTTCATTTCGGTTAGTTTAAGTTTCTTTGTATCATAGTTTAGTTAGAAGTTGTTTAGGTTAGGGTATGTGATGTTTGGAAAATTCTAGAGAAGGGTTTATGTGATTGTGTGGACTTGGGTTATTTAGTGGTTGTTCTAAGGCCTCAGAGATCGATTCCCTAACCTGGAAATGAGAATAGAAACCAAAATACGAACTTAGATATAGCTCCGTGTCGGTTTTGTGAGGTATTGTTGTTGGGATTTCTTAGCACCCTACTAGGTTTTCACAGCAACTATCATGCTAAATTAAAAAATTCTAAGGTGCTAATCAATCCTAAGCTAGGATAAAGCTAGTGTAAATAGACAAAAAAAAAACATGTAATCAACCATTACACTAAGTGAATGAGGAATACAACCTTTGTAGACCGGTCCTTCACTTCTATAGCTCCGTGTAGTAGTCCCTTCGCTGCGAGTGTCGATCTCTCGAACTCTAGTATGGGTTCCCTTGGAGAAATGAACAAGCTTGCTCAAAGTCTTCGAGGCCGAAGATGATCTACGTCGAGGAGACTCAAACCCAAGCTACCTCTTCACTAGGTCAAAAACTTTGTGAAGAGAACACCCTATAGTACCCAAGCAAGTGTGTAAGATGATGAAGAGGAAGTGAGCTCACTTTAGGTTTTATTTTCTCACTCATTTTCATCATTTATCAAAAACATAGAAAGCTTTTAGGTTGAGATGAAGAAGAAGAAGAAGAACTCAAGAATAAATCAAGTGGTGAATTAATTTAATCATCACGCAACCATGGGTGAGTTAGTATCATATACTAACCATTGTAGAGACTATACCATGGTTTTATCATAATGGTTAGGTTTAAAATATCTTAAGTAAAACAAAATGAGTGGACTTTGGTCAATGGTCTACAAGCTTCTTGAAGCTTTCAAGCCATGACAAAATCCATGTCATTTTGATTTACTTAAAACAAATAAAATCCTAAATTATAATAGTAAGGTGTAAGTCATACACACACCCAAGTTTGCATGTATCATCAAGCATGACACAAACGTGTACACAAGTATCTATCACATATATACTTAATACATAATCAAATGAGAAAAGCAATCTTAAGTGAGCTAATACTAGTCAATGCAAATTAATATATCAAATATATAATTATACATTAGATTATTAAATCAACACATGATTTAATAATCCGGCTATATCATATATAACCGACTAATATCATGTATATCAATTTATCGAATCAACACTTGATTCGATAACCCGGCTACATCACATATAACCGACCGATGATACAAATCGTGAGAATAGAACACGGTATCACATACGCGTATTAATCTCGGTCCCGCACATATCACATATGTGCTCCTACTCCGTTTCGCCTGCGCCAGAAAACCTCTGTGTAGGACTCTAAAGACTCGTCAATACGTCGGCAGTGGGTGATGATCATATCAAACACCAACAAGCCACAAGAGGCTTAGTAAACGTAACGGCCACCCAGGTATTGAGCGATCCGAAGATCAACAAGCAAGCCTGCTCATACTCCTGCTAATCCAATCAGTAACATTACCGCATAGTCCGGTCTGTTCGTCTGATATGTCGCATATCTCGCCTAGGGGTGGTAATCGTCAGACCACAGTATTTTGATATGTCATGCCGATGTAAGGTCCATAACGGGCGAGAAACTACTGATAACACTTATCAGTAAATCTCATCTACCCTGGCCAGGAATTTCAGTTATGACCAATCGAGCATAACGTAACATCAACCCTCAATACCGGGACAGACAAATCCCCTCCTATCGCTTATTGCCTCTATGTGACTCGGGACTGTACCCAAAAGCCACCTGTTTGCATGATTCAGTAGAGCCGTGGTAGGCAAAGCACAGTAGGAGACACACAAATCTCTATGACGATCATGGGTCGACAAACTAACATGTACCAGTGTCACCAGAGAACTGCTGTCTGACGTGAGGTATAATACCATCTAGGAGTTCTCGGCGAGTTCGTTCAGTGTACCCTGTCTCCACTGAGCACCCGTACAACATCTCCGATGTCAAACACCAATGGATATGGAATCATCCATCGCCCATCATATGGGTCGAGAAGTATACGCTAGTCTACTCTGGAATATCGATACCCCGTCTCGATATTCCCATGACTAGGAAAATTGAAGGATGAACTCATGGACTACCCAGGACCCACTAGTACGATCTGCATCATAATCCTTCAAGTCAAGTACACATCCTAAGGGCTTTATCAACATGTAATAGAGAGACAACAAGTGTACATTTTAAGATAAAGAGCAACCAGATAGCGTACTATCATGTCGAGCAAGAAAGTCTTCCCTATATATGTCCAAGAATCCACAATAATATACATCTCATGAATAATAATGGCCTCTAGGGCATACATACAACTAACAATTGTGTGCCTACAGGGAATCTGCAGCAACCCGGGAAGATTCTTAGAAAAACAAACAATACCAGAGACCTATTTAAGACATTTGGAGACCACCATGAGAAGACGAACCCCAAAAGAGCACTGTAGACCGAGCTGGCTGGATTTTTAGGCAGTGGGGCTGGCCAAAGTTTGGTATTTGGGGTTTAGGTTGTTTCAGTCGCTCACACACTGTCACGACCCAAAATGGCACGTGACTGGTCCTTGAATCATATGAAGTCTATAGGACCCCATCTAATTCAAGTAAGCCAAAAGTCCAGAAATCTTAAACCATTTTAAATAAAAAAAAGAAGGAAAAATAGTTTTAGAGAAGTGGTTTTAATAGCATAAGCCGAATTATGCGTTTTTAAAATCCCAAGTCTTTTCTGAAAATTTCGGCAGAGTTTCCTTTGTAAAAACGGGCCCAAAACGGGGTACAACATGAATAATATATGCATAATGATAAAAGGCATCCCCAAGCGGGAGCTAGCTCTTCGTAAATCGACGGTCACAACTATGCAAGCAATATAATATACAACGCCGAAGGGCGAGGATCAAAAGTCAAAGAAAACTCAAAATCATCAAGAAAAGCATAATAATAATACAAGCGCGACTCTACGGTCGAAAGAATAAACAACTGGTTTTCTAAGTCTGAAATAATATACAAGTCCGGTTGATGGAGTTACTAGATACAACTGAATATAAATAAAATACAATGGTGGTCACGATGCAAGTGAACCCATCTACCAAAGAAAATCACCCGGAATGGAAGCAGTATGCCAGCAAAGCCGCAATGAAACCTGTACGGCAAAACCTGCAAGAAACTGTGGCACAACGGGGGTGAGTTGCCAACTCGTGAGTAGAAAATATCACAGAGAAGAAATCGTATGTATGACTCCATTCTAGGTCAATACGATCAATAATATACATCCTCAATATGATAAAGTCTGAAGCATGATAAGGTAGTAAGGGTAAACATCTATACCAAGTGTAATACCAATTGCTCGTGTCAGTGCCTCAGGTAGCAACATATCATAAACATGAGGAGTGATCAATGTAATTATCATGAAATCAGTGTCAACTATATCATGAAGTCTATAAGTATGTGGATATCATCCAACTATATAATCAATACCTGTATGCATGTGGATCTCGTCCACGTGTCAACCAATGACAACAACATCATGCATGTAAAAGTCATAAAAGTATATGCATGAAAGTATGAGGATATAAATCAACGTGTGTCCCTCGCGACACATCAAAATCATGGAACCTGAGTATCTAGCATCGACATTCGAAAACATTATGAAACCCGTGCTCAGCATCGGCATGTAAATCCCCATATATATCGGGCTCCGTCAGTCCGGATCGGCCCACGGGCTCCGTCAGTCCGGATCGGCCCATATCATCTCTCAACTCCGGTCGGTATCCTCCGGATATCCGTCGAGCCCAAATACAATCTTCGGTAGGTAGTAGTCCCTCTGCCAGGCTCACCGTCTATATACAAAGAATCCCTTTCTTGCCCCGGGGTACCATACTGGGCCCCACCATGTCCCCGCACACGGCCCACGACGCTCCTCGCATGGGGTATATATATATATATATATATATATATATATATATATATATCAGAACCGATAAAACTCATGGTGGCTGCTGAAATATTTTATCAAGAGAAACCGGGTTTTTAAAACAGCACATACTTTCTTTTGAAATACCTATGGTTCTCAAATCCAGAAATATCATGGAAACAACATATCTTAATGCGTAAAATCATAAAGCATGATGTATGCGACATATAACAGAATGTAAGCATATCCGTATATCATGCAACCTGGAACAGTAATATGCACATATCGAGGGAAAACCGCTCTTTTAAAATGAATCCAGTTTTAAAATATATCCTGCGGTTTCCAAATCTCCAAAATCAAGCCAGAATCATCTATGTACGTGCAAATATGTATGTATGCAAGTATGGGTGTGCAATAAGTATGTATGCAAGTATGTCATGCAAGGAGTCATATCCTGATGCAACAATCCTACTGTATAGTGACATGGCAATTATCGATGATGAAGTGTGTGAGCCGGCAAGCAGGTGTACGTGGAACATATGCATCATCGATAATAGTGCTGGTGTCTGACAGCATGGGTTTAATATAACAATAAACACATTTAAATATGCAACGCGATACGAATAGCAAGAATAAGCGGAAAATGAATAATAAACACAACAATAAAGAATCTACATCAAAATATATATGTTATACAGTTTTGCCATTTAAAATAACACGAACCGTGGTGTTTAGAAAGAAATAAGGGCTACGGTGTTTTTAGGAAAAAATGCGTCATTTGAAAATATCCGTAGAATCCCTTTGCATGCCTTTTAAATACTCATAATTCATTAGTTTTGAAATAGGGACGACTCGAGTCTAGTCTAACATCTATAAGTAAACTACAGGACTAATCGAAAGATAAGGAAACCACCTTAATCTGAGTCGATACATATAAATATAATAGTCGGTGATCCCGCCTCAATTGTATCACATACGATACAATAAATAACATGACATCCTCGAGTCAAGAGTGTGGATATATCATCAATATAAAGCTCATACGGTAATCCATCGTACGGCATCCCAAATCTGGGTATGGGTCAAAAATCACATTCATCTCATCTTTTATCTGGTATCCTTATCATCATATCTAATGAACTGGGGTACTGATCTAAGTCTAGTACAAACAGATACCATCGATATATATATACGTATATGAAAACATACGTCTAAAGGTCCGCTAAAATCTCATGTCGTATCTCATAATACGGACCACATCATATCATCGATCTCATGGCACCATGCCCAATCTCATCGAATCATTTCCAAATACCATATACAATCCTCATCATCCATGTGTAGGTATGCGTATATATATATATATACATAGTCCCATACCTATGTGTGTGTATATATACATATCCCCATATACGCACAAGTATAACAAGTAAGCATGTGTGTGCGTGTGGGTGTAAACCTTAGTCTAGGGCTCGCGACTAAACTGACTAGCGACACCATCATCCAATGCTACTAAAATTATCCATGACTCCCAAAGTCTATCTAGATAATCATAACCTCACAATAACGTATAATATATCCATATAATATATATATACCATACACTATACTACGAACTGCAGGGGTGCTATACGCCATCCACCCGACTTCCCCCGTAGATATAATCTACTCACCTACTCTTGCTTGCCGATGTCGATGCCGCCATCCTCATCTTCATTGTCTCAAAATTCCCGTGGGGTACCTACATATCATAACACATCGCAATTGCGTATTAAAATCAAGTCGGAAACCAAAACGGCACATGTTTCGCTCATAGGTCAAAACCTATGGTCTACTCTCGCAAATCGACCAAATAACAATCGATATAGACGTACAAACGTCAAGTAATCGAATACAATACCAAATACCAAAACTTAAATCCATAACCATCTCAAAACATAAGGCGGAAACTAAGAAAACATGCTCTAGATTTTAGTTCAGGGAAAACAAAGGTGCACAAACAACACTGGGGTGATATATAGGATGTATGTGAGCTACTGAAGCAACCTGAGCACCTATCTCATCCAAGTGGCTGGCCACCCTAGCCAAAATTCCAGCCTCCTCGGTTCTGGTGGGGAGTTAGGGTGTCGTATGGTCATGGTGGTCTCATATTGGTCTAAAAGAGTGTCTGGTATTGTTTGCCCATCTAGCAATGGCCCCGGATCACTCCAGATTTCCCTGCACCCACTAAATTCTCACAAAACCGACATGAATAGTTTTAGTTTTGTGTTTTCAGGTTTTACTTCAAGCTTGGTCTGGGTTTTTAGCACTTAGGGGTGTTTCCTAGTCACTAATGCACTCATAAACAACATCACAACTCAAGAAACCCATAACCCTCTTCTAGGAATTTTCTAAGTTCACAAAACTTCACTAAATCGATTTTAAACTTGAAAAGAGGCTAAAGCAAATGAAATACTACACTTAATGTGAAAGAATTACCTTATTTGGCAACTCAAGAAAATTCTTGAGTTGCCCCAAGAGCCCAAAATGCAAACTTTCTTGGTCTAAAGTGTAGCTTGTGGGCTTGTGCATTTATTTTGTGAAGTAGATTTGGGGTTGTTTTGATGGTGTTTTGAGGGTTTGGAGGAGGTAGGAGAGATGAGGCAGCCATGGGAGAAAGAAGAGGTGAGAATGATGAGAAAAGACTGAAGAGATGAAGAGAATGGCCTAAGGATTGACCCCTCACCCTCTCTCTCTCTTGCCCATGCCTAATATTCTAATCCTTTATCTTTTTCTTTTCCTTTCCATTATAATCTTTTCTCTTCTCTTTTTAAAATTAAAATCATGCATGATAAAGAGAAGGAACCATGAAAGAAAGTAACAAGTGTGAAAAATGACACGGTGTATGTCATGTGCACAAAACCGGATTAATGCAAGATTAGCGATATTTAATCGCGATTAGCATTAAAATAGTATATAATAAAACACAATTAACTTAAAATTGCTCAATTCATATAAAACACCCTCTTTTAGTAATTTCTATAATTTTCCTAATTTTCCCCAATTTATCGGTATTTAATTATACCGCAATATTAAAATATTCGATATATTTATTTTTAAATTATAAAAATTCCCAAAAATAATATTTTATTTTTTTGAAATATTGCAATCTTCCCTTAAAGAAATTCGGTCCCCGAATTTAAATTTAAACCCCTCAAATACTAAAACATTTCAGTAAAAAGACCAAGTCGTCGGGGCTCTGAAATCATCAATACATAAGACGCATCATAGCACAATGCTTGCGCATGAACAATCAGCAGATAACTCCAAATCAAAACTCCGTCAAGTATCTCGCAATCATCGGAGTCATGGTGAAGACACAAATATCAAATCAAATACAAAAACCAATATGATATAAATCAAAACTATACATGTAAACATCTGAAGGAAATGCATGCTAAACCTTTCATGTTGCTGTGCGACGCGCGTATCGCGGCACAGTGGCGGACGTCTATTGTAAGAAAATAACTATATATATACTTATCCTTTGTTTAATATGAACGTCTCGCCATTTTTGAAAATAATTTAGAAGGGTTTCCTTTATAAAATATTTCTTGTTATCTCAGACACGTCGGTAAATACTTAAGACTATAGCTCCCTTTTTGGAAATCCCTGTAGGGTTCCTAGGCACCCTAATGAGGTCTCACAAGGCATCAACCATGCCAATTTCAAAAATTATAGGTGCCGAGAAACCCTAATACGGATCGTTGGCTAGATTTCTAGGCGAAAAACAATCTAGTTAACAACTTAACTAATGGGATATCGGAAATACAACCTTTGTAGATCCGGTGCTCCACCTCCAAAGCTCCGCAACGAAGTCGTCTCCGCTGTCCAAAAGGAATCCGGGCTCTAGAGTCGGCTTCGTTGGAGAAAAAGCGAGCTAGGTCGTCGATGTCCATGCCGAAGATGATCTACGTCGAAGCATCGCAAGATCAAGCTCTCACTTCACCAAGTCAAGAAACTTGTGAAGGAAACACACTCTACTACTTGGCAAGAGGTAGAGGATGAAGAAATAGGAAGTGGGTAGACTTTAGATTTGGATTTCTCACTCATATCATCAATCCACCATTGATGTAGTCTAGGTTTTTCTTCTTGAGTTGAAGGAAGAAGAAGAAGAAATGATATGATAAGATTATTAAAAAAGAAAAGAATAATCCATTCTTATCATAACATAACCCAAGTTAAGTGTAGAGAATTGACCAAGGTTAAAGAATGGTTAGGGTTAAGGAGATGAGACAAAAATGGTGACTTAATGAAAGCTTCATGAAGCTTCATGTTGAAAACAAAACTAGCCACCATTTTTCACTTCTTTTCCTTTTCTCATTTATCTTTTAAATGCAAATGAAAAGATAAATGAATGAATAAAAGAAAACTCTAATCATTTACTTAACCTAGGTTTAATTCATTACACTTAACCAAAAAAGATATGTATCATCAAACATGAGACAATCAAGTGCACAAAAATCATATCGCATATGCAATGCGCACACCCGAGTGAGAAAATCCATTTAAAGTGAACCAATACTAGTTAATGCAAAGCAATATATCAAATATATAATTATACATTAAATCATTAAATCAACACTTGATTTAACGATCCAGTCATATCGCATATAACCGACCAGTATCCTATGTATCGGCTTATCGAATCAACCTTTGATTCGATAACTAGGGTATATCGCATATAACCTAATCGATACATTCATTGCGAGAATGGAATACGGTATCACATACACGCATTATTCTCGGTCCCGCACATATCTCATACGTGCTCCTATTTCGTTTCGCTTGAGCCAGAAACCTCTGTGTAGGTCTCTAAAGACTCGTCAATACGCCGGCAGCAGGCGATGATCATATCAAACACCCACAAGCCGCAAGCGGTCTGCTAAACGTAACGGCCACCCGGGTATTGAGCGATCTGAAGATCGACGAGCAAGCCCGCTCACACTCCAGTGAATCCAACCAGTAACACTACCGTACAGTCCGGTCTGATCGTCTGATATGTCGCATATCTTGCCTAGGGGTGGTAAACGTCAGACCCCAATAGCTCGATAAGTCGTGTCGATATGAGGTCTATAACACTTCGAGAAACTACTGGTAACACTTACCAGTAAATCTCAGCAACCCTGGCCAGGGATTTCCTGTTATAGCCAATCGAACACTGCGCAACATCAACCCCCTATACCGGGAGAGACGAATCCCCTCCTATCGCTCATTGCCTCTATGTGACTCGGGACTGTACCCAAAAACCACCGTTTTGGATGCCCTCTTGGACGTGGTAAGATGGAAATCAAAGCACAGTGGGAACCACACAAGACTCTATGACGATCTCGGGTCAACAGACTACTCTGTACCAGTGTCACCAGAGAACTGCCATCTGACGTGAGGTATAATACCATCTGGGAGTTCTCGGCGAGTCCGTCCAGTGTACCCAGTCTCTACTGAGCACCCGTATATCATCTCTGATGTCAAACACCAATGGATATGGGATCATCCATCGCCCATCTGTATGGGTCGAGAAGGTACACGCTAGTCTACTCTGGTATATCGATGCCCCGTCTCGATACACCCACGACTAGGGACTTTTAAGGATGTACTTATGGACTACCATGTCCCCACTAGTATGATCCGCATCATAGTCCAGGTAGTCAAGTACAGATCCTAAGGGCTTTACCAACATGTAACAGAGAGACAATCAGTAAACACGTTAAGGTAAAGATCAACCAGATAGCATACTATCATGTCGAGCAAGAAAGTCCTCCCTATATATATCCCAGCATCCACTACAATATACATCCTATGTATAGTAATGGCCTCTAGGGCATACATATAACTAACAATCTCCCACTTGCACTAGGGCCATCTGTAGCAGTGGTTGCAGTATCTCATACTCAACCATCCTATAAAAAAATCTCTCTTTGGGAACAGGCCTTTGTGAGTGGATCCGCTGTGTTGTCCTCAGAATCTATTCTCCTTACCTCGATCACCCTGGAGATCAACTATCTCCATGATCAGGTGATGCGGCCTCAGAATACGCCTGGGTCACTGATGGGACGGGTGTTCCTTGGCATAAGCCACAACTCCATTGTCTCACAATGGTAGGAACGTAGTTCATCTCATGAACCAATATACACCCAGACTGCCTCTTTGGTAGCATCTTAAGTAGCAATGTATCCTGCCTTTATCGTCTAGTATGTCACGGTATCTAGCTTGGAACTCTTCCAACATACCGTCCCTCCACTGAGGGTAAAGACAATGCCTGTGACTGACATTCAGTCGTCGTTATCACCCTGGAACCCTTCCAGTGATTCTCCCCAGGATCGGTTGATACCGTCTCACTACAACCAGTGAGAATCCTAACATCCAATTAAGTCTATCTCATAGATCTAAAACTCAGGATTTAGGAGGTATCATTTTGATCCTATGTGGAGAATCCTTGTGATAACCGGAGATTGATCGAGCGTAGCATAGGAAACTCCTTCCCCATCAAGAGTATGTCATCCACGTACTCTACGAGGATCGTCACCATACTCCCTACTACCTTTTTGTTTATACAAGGTTCATCTACCATTTTGATGATGTCAAACTCTTTGACTAATTCATCAAAAACAGATATTCCAACTCCGCGATGCCTGCTTTATCATATAAAATATCTTGCACACGTTTCCGCTGCTCCCACTGTCTACGAGGCCCTCTGGCTGTGTACTTATAGACGCTCTCTTCTAAATCATCATTTAGAAAAGCAGTCAAGACACCCAACCACCAGATATCGCAGTCATGGTATGTAGCCGTGACAAGTAGGATCTGGATGGACTTAAGCATAGCTACTGGAAAAGGTTTCATCATTATCCACGCCTGGTCGATGACGAAAACCTTTAACAATTCTAGCTTTGAAAGTCTCAACTTTTCCATGTACACCAAGTAATCTTCTCAAGATATACTTGCTCCTGATGGGGATTTAACCCTTCAGATATAGCAACTAAAGTCCATACTTTGTTGGTGTATAAGGATTCTATCTCAGATCGATAAACATCCAGCCATTCTTACAGAGTCCTACTCCTGATGGCCAGCTCGAAACTAGTTGTGTCATCATCTCATGATGCAATCCTCGCTCCCACTGTCATAGAGAAACCGAAGTATCTCTCAGGTGGGTGAGGAACCCTACTAGATCGGCGGAGAGGCTGAGGTTCGTTGGTATCTACTAAATCCTTTAGTTGTACCAAATCATCAGCTGTAGTTTGTATAGCTGGAACCTTTCCAGTTCTACATAACAGACTTTGCCTCGAGCTTGTCCAGATTTTGCTTTTAGACATAGGCCGGACAACCCCAAATCTTAACTGACTTAAGACATGAGCTCTTCCTATACCATATCTCATATGGAGTGGTAGGCATTTGATTTGATTGGAACCCAATTCAATAGGTATGCAGCTTCTCAAGTGCATAACCCCCAAAAAGGAAACAGGTAACTCTGTAGTACTCATCATAGAGCACACCTTATCTATAGGGTACAATTGCTCCGCCCCGATATACCATCGTGCTATGGCGTATACGGAGGAGTAATACTGAGAGAGAATCTCATTCTCCTTTAGAATAGTCCAGGATTTCCGTGCTCAAGTATTCTCCTCCTTGATCACATCAAAGGACATAATACTTATACCCGAATTTTGGTTCTCTACTTCTAACTTATATTCTGTGAATATCTCAAAAGGTTCGGACTTTTGTTTCAACAGGAACATATGTCTGAATCTAAAGAGATCATCAAAGAACGTAATGAAGTATAAAGAACCAGTCCTGGAATGTGTAGACAGGGGACCTACATACATCAACATGTATCAATCCCAAGAGTTCATTAACTCTTTCTCTGTTTCCAATAAACAGAGCTGTGGTCACCTTATCTTTGTGACATGACTGGCGAGTTTCACAAGATATAAATTCAAACTAATTTAAATATGCATCTTTATGTAACTCTAGCTAGTCTGGTCACATTGATATGACCTAGTCTACAATACCTTAAGAAGGATCCGTTCATTTCTGAACTCTTCCTCTTATGTGTGTTCCATATACTAAGAACTGTAGTTTGATTTAGAACGTCAATGCTTTTAGATAACGTGCCTGAACCGATCAACTTTTGATATAGGAAATGTTCAAAACATTATCCAACAATACAAAATTTTATCGTTTCTTTACTAATAAAGAGACAGATATGATTTTGTATATCAGGTTCGGTATCTAATAACATTCGTTCAGAATCAATGTATCGGTAATACAGGGTGACAGTGACCGACAGACTTGGCTGCAACACTTGCCCCATTTTCTGCCTCATGAAACTTATCACCCGATCTCAGTGTTTCTACCTTTCTGTAGCCCTATGTAACAGGTTACATATCTGGGATCCTGATCTGGTATCACATACCCAGGACATAGAGGATACTGAGAAACAGTTCTCTGTAATGAACACACCCGAAGATGATGCATCAGCATGCACTCTCTTCGTTTGGGCGGCACGGGAATTCTGGTAATCCCCTATTTCCTGCTCTATCTTATAACAATTATAAGTTGGAGCGGGACCAACGTTCCCCAGCTCAGTATAACAAGCGGGTTCGGTCAATATTCCGTATTATTATCTTGATTAAGGCGTGATATGGTCGCTACCTGGAGAGAGAGAGAAGAAAACACTCAGCGTGCGCTCTTGCAAGAATAGATTGGTTATTATTTTATCTAATCAGGATGGCTCCCACTGCTTTTTATCAAATCTTCCTTCAAACCCTAAAAGGAAAGACTAGCCGGGATTAATTACACACTACAAGTTCGCCAATCTTTCAGCCAGGCCAGTGTCGGTACTTTGAGGGAGGTCCCCCGTGCTTTCGCACGAACCTAATTAATGTAAACCTCGTTTTCCCAGAGGCGTAACCTCGTTGACACCTTTCTAGACACCTACTTGATCGGCTAATTGTAATGTATAAAACTCTCCCAGGAGTAACTCTTACTCGCAGCGGGTATCGGGATCCAACTATCTCATAGAAGGTATGCAATCTCATTGCAAATTTCAACACTTGAAATTCCCGATAATATTTTGCCCCTAACCTCCTATGACCTTGACAAAGGCCAACAAACCATAGGATGCTAGTCAAGTTCAACCCGTCATTTCCTAATTGAATTAAACCCACCCGCACGGCCCTTGACAAAGGCCAACAAGGTCGCACGACTACCCTAACCCAATCTGCATCATATGCATAAGCAGATAAGCACCAGTTAGCTACCGCACACTGCGCCTTGACAAAGGCCAACAAACGCAGCACGAATACTAACTACTACTTATCTGAAATGACGGAGGGCTACGACAGGTTTTTCTGAAAACCTATTGCGTAATGAACTTGATATCGTTGTAGGATCGAATGAATTTTTAAAATGGAGTGCTTTTGAGGCTTTTCTAGTTTTGCTAAAGGAGTCACTCCCGGTGAAGGGATCGTCGGTCCTTTCCTCGTCGAATGAGGTGCGGGATATATCATATATATCACTGTGCAAAGCAAAACTCTTAAAAGCAATCAAAAGACAAACCGAGTGTGTAGCATCTGCCAGTTATTGCTAAAGGAGTCACTCCCAGTGAAGGGATCTCGGTCCTTTCCTTATCGAATAAGGTGAAGGATATATCATATATACCGCTGTGCAAAGCAAGAACTGTAGCTACCTGTTTTATTTTGAAATTCGATTCTACAACATCTTAGGTTTCTTTTTATTTCATTAATCACATTAATGAAGTCCCATCATATAAGTACCTAAACATCACAGATAAATACGACGTACACTTATGCCATCCGCATTCGCCTCGATGTCCCCTCGTGCACCGTTAGGTTAGGTAACTAACGACAGAGCAGGGCAGGGCTAGCGCGGGTGTAAAACATAAGTAACGTCTATATAATATATCATATATACTGTATACTGTATCTATCACAGAACATCTCATGATCACATCACAGATATCGCAGCAGAAGAATCATATGAAATATTGGATATACTAGGACGTCCGTGTTTTCAATACGAGCCAGTATAAAACATGAATTCCACGGTCGTGATGAATAGCCAAACCCACACCCCTAGACCCCTACGAGAGCGGCAAGCAACCCTACCAATTCTGGAGTTAGGAGACCCGGACTCGACTCCTCGAGTTGGTCTCCCACTGGACTCCAGAACCCGGTTACTTGTGCCCTCCTCCTTGGGTCTATCCTAGTGCGGAAAAGTAAATAATATACAAACGGTGACATCTTCCGCAACCTGGAAGCGCCCCAAAAAAAAATATTACATACAAGTTTTTACATGAATGAAAATGAAAAACACTCATCTCACATAAAAACCCCCGGCTATTCAAACACGACGATCCAATATAACATATACAGCAACACATAACATCACATGTCATCAACGTAAGTAAATATGCGCATCCCAATTGTCGTTGACATATAGCAACGAAACCGGCGATATCACATATTATCCTTATGGTCACAGAAAAGAAAGTGTAAAACTACAACAGTTGGAATCCGCAACCACCTCAGACATCGCATGCCTGACCAAATGAATTACTTAGACATCGCATGCCTAACAATTATAAACCCCGCATTTTAGTCTCATTATCGAAAACACTTTTCAATACCAAGTCGGGCAATTCAACAGGATTCCCGACATTCTGATCGAATACTCGTCGCAAACTTCAGTAGGCGGCAGCACCCCTGATACCGTCGACGAAGTGCACCAAGGCGGAACACCGCCACCGCGAGCACCCGAACGGATGCTTTCGGCGACGGGGTTCTCCTACAGTCACTTGGTCGGGGCTATGGAGTGAGGCTGTCTATTAAGTTTACCCGGCGAGTATCCGCGTACGCTACGTGATTGCGACGGACTTTAGATCACATCAAAATTCCGTGGCAACCGATCAAGTGAGACTAAAGTGCTATGTTTATAACATTCATTCAGTTATCTCATAACTATTTGTGAATTCCAATTATTGTATCACATTCCAGATAATTAGAAAATGTTAAACTTTCCGATTGAACATTCGAACACCCAAGTTTTCCCGATACAATCCAACACATGAAATAAGTCTAACAACATTCAGTTCGTGCCTCAGTACCAACGGTCCAGCCGTAGAAGGGTCAAGCCAACGCCTCACATGTGGCACGCCGTACTGCCCCAAACCCGAAGGTTCAAAGGGCAGTTCAAGACGGTCACATAATCGAGTTAAGATTTGTTGTCTTCTAGAGGGTCCATCGCGTTACTTGCACTACTTAGAACGTCGTCAAACTACGGAAAAATCCAACACTTGGAAATTTCCCGACAGGGGAAAAATTGGGTATTTATATCCGGTCGAACTTTTTAACATATTCTAAAATTTATCCGGAAAGCCACACAGACAAAATTTGATACTCCGATCGAAACACCGAATCCCCAAAAACACAGCAGAAAATTCAACTCTCGAATAAATATTAAAAATTCCCAGGAAAACCACCACAGAAAAATGAGAATTACTGTGAAAATTAAAATGCACAAAACGACAAAGCCGCCGCGCATCCGCCGCACGAGCCATGCTCGTGCCGCTGATCCGCGGCTCTTTGATGGAATTACGAGCACGAATTTCACAGTATCTCTTAAATTCACCTGCTGATTTTTCTGTATATTTTTAATGTTGAAAAACTCACTGTTTTCAAAAAAGGACAGAGAGCAAGTTTGTGATCGGGTTTCGGGTTCATTCGGACTTCAAATTCCGTCTAGACTTCGTCTAAGGCTCTAGCTAGGCTCTGATACCACTGTAGGGTTCCTAGGCACCCTAATGAGGTCTCACAAGGTATCAACCATGCCAATTTAAAAAATTATAGGTGCCGAGAAACCCTAATACGGATCGTTGGCTAGATTTCTAGGCGAAAAACAATCTAGTTAACAACTTAACTAATGGGATATCGGAAATACAACCTTTGTAGATCCGGTGCTCCACCTCCATAGCTCCGCAACGAAGTCGTCTCCGCTGTCCAAAAGGAATCCGGGCTCTAGAGTCGGCTTCGTCGGAGAAAAAGCGAGCTAGGTCGTCGATGTCCATGCCGAAGATGATCTACGTCGAAGCATCGCAAGATCAAGCTCTCACTTCACCAAGTCAAGAAACTTGTGAAGGAAACACACTCTACTACTTGGCAAGAGGTAGAGGATGAAGAAATAGGAAGTGGGTAGACTTTAGATTTGGATTTCTCACTCATATCATCAATCCACCATTGATGTAGTCTAGGTTTTTCTTCTTGAGTTGAAGGAAGAAGAAGAAGAAATGATATGATAAGATTATTAAAAAAGAAAAGAATAATCCATTCTTATCATAACATAACCCAAGTTAAGTGTAGAGAATTGACCAAGGTTAAAGAATGGTTAGGGTTAAGGAGATGAGACAAAAATGGTGACTTAATGAAAGCTTCATGAAGCTTCATGTTGAAAACAAAACTAGCCACCATTTTTCAATTCTTTTCCTTTTCTCATTTATCTTTTAAATGCAAATGAAAAGATAAATGAATGAATAAAAGAAAACCCTAATCATTTACTTAACCTAGGTTTAATTCATTACACTTAACCAAAAAAGATATGTATCATCAAACATGATACAATCAAGTGCACAAAAATCATATCGCATATGCAATGCGCACACCCGAGTGAGAAAATCCATTTAAAGTGAACCAATACTAGTTAATGCAAAGCAATATATCAAATATATAATTATACATTAAATCATTAAATCAACACTTGATTTAACGATCCGGTCATATCGCATATAACCGACCAGTACCCTATGTATCGGCTTATCAAATCAACCTTTGATTCGATAACTAGGGTATATCGCATATAACCTAATCGATACATTCATCGCGAGAATGGAATACGGTATCACATACATGCATTATTCTCGGTCCCGCACATATCTCATACGTGCTCCTATTTCGTTTCGCTTGAGCCAGGAAACCTCTGTGTAGGACTCTAAAGACTCGTCAATACGCCGGCAACAGGCGATGATCATATTAAACACCCACAAGCCGCAAGCAGTCTGCTAAACGTAACGGCCACCCGGGTATTGAGCGATCTGAAGATCGACGAGCAAGCCCGCTCACACTCCAGTGAATCCAACCAGTAACACTACCGTACAGTCCGGTCTGATCGTCTGATATGTCGCATATCTTGCCTAGGGGTGGTAAACGTCAGACCCCAATAGCTCGATAAGTCGTGTCGATATGAGGTCTATAACACTTCGAGAAACTACTGGTAACACTTACCAGTAAATCTCAGCAACCCTGGCCAGGGATTTCCAGTTATAGCCAATCGAACACTGCGCAACATCAACCCCCTATACCGGGAGAGACGAATCCCCTCCTATCGCTCATTGCCTCCATGTGACTCGGGACTGTACCCAAAAACCACCGTTTTGCACGCCCTCTTGGACGTGGTAAGATGGAAATCAAAGCACAGTCGGAACCACACAAGACTCTATGACGATCTCGGGTCAACAGACTACTCTGTACCAGTGTCACCAGAGAACTGCCATCTGACGTGAGGTATAATACCATCTGGGAGTTCTCGACGAGTCCGTCCAGTGTACCCAGTCTCTACTGAGCACCCGTATATCATCTCTGATGTCAAACACCAATGGATATGGGATCATCCATCGCCCATCTGTATGGGTCGAGAAGGTACACGCTAGTCTACTCTGGTATATTGATGCCCCGTCTTGATACACCCACGACTAGGGACTTTTAAGGATGTACTTATGGACTACCATATCCCCACTAGTATGATCCGCATCATAGTCCAGGTAGTCAAGTACAGATCCTAAGGGCTTTACCAACATGTAACAGAGAGACAATCAGTAAACACGTTAAGGTAAAGATCAACCAGATAGCATACTATCATGTCGAGCAAGAAAGTCCTCCCTATATATGTCCCAGCATCCACTACAATATACATCCTATGTATAGTAATGGCCTCTAGGGCATACATATAACTAACAATCCCTTCGTTAACTATCAATGCATGCAAAATATATCCAGGTATTGATCTCTAACTAGTCCTGCTCAGTCCAAAAACAAATAGCAAATATCATAAAAATATACTGCTCCATAAGAAATCAATCCCAAAATGTATATAAGAATACCCTGTGCGTCTGGTGCGCACGGAAATCGAAATCCATGAATGTGCCATATATGTGTACAGAAACAAAATCTAATTCAAACGGATGTGCACGAAACACCTGTCTAAGGTAACGTGTGTGCCTGACAGCAATATTAGGTGCATCTGATATGCACAAAGAATCCCGATTTAGTGCATCTGGTGTGCACCAAAATTGCATCTCATAACATGCGCCCAACATGCGTGAAAATCTAAATCAGGTGCATCCATCATGCATGAATAAAATCTAAATCATGTGCATCCAACATGCACGAAATCACGAAATCCAATATCAAGCGCCGAACATGCGCGAAATCATATCCGGTGCATAAGGTGCACAAAACAAATATCGAGTATCACAATCGAAATCGACAGAATAAAGCACATTTCCATCCAAATCCAAATCAGGTATACCGTGGTATATAATCTCACAACCATTTTTATCAGCGTGCACAAAAGCCGATCAAATACAAAAAGTGCATGAAAACTATGCCGAAAGCATAAGTCAAATCGCATGCATACCGTAGGTATGACCTCAAAAATCAATATCTCAAATGACATCAAATCGAAGTCAGGTGCAACTGCGGTGCACAAAATCTCAATCATGCAAATAAATCGTCCAAAACATCAAATCAAAGATGGCAGAAATAGTCCCGCTCTAGCACATCCCCTAAGATCTCTGGCCAATTGTCATGGTCACTCGTAACATGTCTCGTCGACGATGCCGAACTCTGGCCTGCTGGGTCTGCGCAATATGACCGCTCCTGGGTCCAAGTCTTCTCGTATAGTATTCTAGAAAGGTCCTGTCGAGGTCTCTCTCAAATCTAGTTTCTGCCGAACTGCCCGGAAGTTACCACACTTTACTATATCTGTTTCTTGTTCCGGAACGGCTGCATACTCATCGCGATTCCTTCTGGAAAATATATCATATACAATGCCTCTGCATGCATAACACATCTCTGATGTCAGCGGAGTGGAACGTCATCTCGTCTAAATCTCATACGATCCTCTTACTCCACTTTTCTCTAATGTCGACTGCTTCGGACTCGTCTCTTCGTGGTTACGTGGACTGTGCTCCAACGGCTATACTTGTATCTGGAGTCTCCCAAGCAATGTGTCCTATCACATGATATCCGAATGATGTGGAACCATTCGATCGATTCGTCAAAAGCTCATAATCCCCCAAGAGCTCAACATCTTGAGTACAGTTTAATAATATCGAGTACATGCCACAGCACCTATGGACCAACCGTAGAAGGGAAAACTCAAGCCTCACTAATGGCACCGCGGAACTGACGTAAACCCTAAGGTTTAAAGGCGTTCTCATAGTCATTATATCGAGTTAGGATTTCATTTTTCTAGAGGGTCCACGGAATTACTTGCATTTTTCTCCGAATACTTTAAACTTGGAAAATAGGCTTCTGACATTCGATCGTCTCTATCGACTCCCAACGTACCTGCGTGAAGTCGTCTCTAGCTAGAATCAATCAATCTGATGACCTCGTATCGGGGTAGGCAACGAATCACATGTCCTAGTCCTTCCTCCATGGGTGACTAGCGATCTTCTATCACAGCTCTAAGTACAACTCGTGCGGCAATAGCTCCAAACATCTGGGTCGATATCTCGTCATTCGCAGCAACAACTGGCTCATTTGTCCGCACGCTGAACAGTGCCTTAATCATCAAATAATCAGTGCATCGACGGTCATCACATTCCGGCTGGCCACTAGCAGTAGCCTGCTCCTCTGGTGCTGATCTGCACGTCCGAGAAATCTCGTAAAAGCGATCAATCAAACACTCATGGCGCGAAAACATAATAAAACGACGCCTCTATGTAATCGTATGTCCCTGGAATCACGCCCTGGTCAGTCCACGTCCACGACGAGCTCATGCTGACGCAACTCTAGCCGTAGCTCTCTCTGCCCGTGTAATCGTGTCAGCAAATTCAAAAACCGATAACGATGAGGATAGATCATAGGAATGAATATAATACTGTGCAAGGTAATGTACATCCTAATACTTCTTAAGCGGAGTAGCGTATCATAAGTATGCCGCGGAACATACACACGGTACGTCACTCTTTTTAAGTTACCTACTCCATCAACCAAGGTCAACCTACGCGACGAAAGTTCGGTTATAATACCCCCTCGACTAAGTCTAAGTTCTGTAAGGTCAAGCCTAGATTCCGTATATATACAAACGGCCTAGGATCCGCATAGTCAAACTTAGATTCGAACCAAGGTTAACCTAGCGCTCTGATACCAACTTTTTCACGACCCGAAATGGCACGTGACTGGCCCTTGAATCATATGAAATCTATAGAGCCCCATCTAATTCAAGTAAGCCAAAAGCCCAGAAATCTAAAACCATTTTAAATAATAAAGTAAAACTAGTTTTAGAGAAGTGGTTTTAATAGCATAAGACGAATTATGCTTTTTTAAAATCCCAAGTCTTTTCTGAAAATTTCGGCAGAGTTTCCTTTGTAAAAACTGGCCCCAAACGTGGTACAACATGAATAATAAATGCACAATGATAAAAGGCATCCCCAAGCAGGAGCTAGCTTTTCGTCAATCGACGGTCACAACCACGCAAGCAATATAATATACAACGCCGAAGGGCGAGGATCAAAACTCAAAGGAAACTCAAAATCATCAAGAAAAGCATAATAATAATACAAGCGCGACTCTACGGTCGAAAGAATAAACAACTGGTTTTCTAAGTCTGAAATAATATACAAGTCCGGTTGATGGAGTTACTAGATACAACTGAATGTAAATAAAATATAATGGTGGTTACGATGCAAGTGAACCCACCTACCAAAGCAAATCATCCGGAATGGAAGCACTATGCCAGCAAAGCCGCAATGAAACCTGTACAGCAAAACCTGCAAGAAACCATGATGCAACGGGGGTGAGTAGAAAACATCACAGAGAAGAAATCGTATGTATGACTCCATCCTAGGTCAATACGATCAGTAATATACATCCTCAATATAATAAAGTCTGAAGCATGATAAGGTGGAAAGGGTAAACATCTGCACCAAGTGTAATACCAAGTGCTCATGTCAGTGCCTTAGGTAGCAACATATCATAAACATAAGGTGTGATCAATGTAATCATCATGAAATCAGTGTCAACTATAAAATGAAGTCTATAAGTATGTGGATATCATCCAACTATGTAATCAATACCTGTATGCATGTGGATCTCGTCCACGTGTCAACCAATGACAACAACATCATGCATGTAAAAGTCATAAAAGCATATGCATTAAAGTATGAGGATATAAATCAACGTGTGTCCCTCATGACACATCAAAATCATAGAACCTGAGTGTCTAGCATCGACACTCGAAAACATCATGAAACCCGTACTCAGCATCGGCACGTAAATCCCCATATATATCGGGCTTCATCAGTCCGAATCGGCCCACGGGCTCCGTCAGTCCGGATTGGCCCGTATCATGTCTCAACTCCGGTCAGTATCCTCCGGATATCCGCCGAGCCAAAATACAATCACCGGTAGGTAGTAGTCCCTCTGCCAGGCTCACCGTCTGTATACACAGCATCCCTTTCTTGCCCCGGGGTACCATACCGGGCCCCACCATGTTCCCGCACACGGCCCACAACGCTCCTCGCATGGGGTATATATATATATATATATATATATATATATATATCAGAACCGATAAAACTCATGGTGGCTGCTGAAATATCATATCAAGAGAAACCGGGATTTTAAAACAGTACATACTTTCGTTTGAAATACCCACGGTTCTCAAATCCAGAAATATCATGGAAACAACATATCTCAATGCGTATAAAGCATGATGTATGCGACATATAACAGAATGTAAGCATGTCCGTATATCATGCAACCTGGAACAGTAATATGCACATATCGAGGGAAAACCGCTCTTTTAAAATGAACCAGTTTTAAAATATATCTTGTGGTTCCCAAATGTCCAAAATCAAGCCAGAATCATCTATGTACGTGCAAACACATATGTATGCAAGTATGGGTGTACAATATGTATGTATGCAAGTATGTCATGCAAGGAGTCATATCCTGATGCAACAATCCTACTGTGTAGTGATATGGCAATTATCAATGAAGAAGTGTATGAGCCGGCAAGCAAGTGTATGTGGTACATATGGATCATCGATAATGGTGCTGATGTCCTGACAGTATGGGTTTAATTTAACAATAATCACATTTAAACATGCAATGCGATACGAATAGCAAGAATATACGGAAAATAAATAATAAACACAACAGTGAAGTATCTACATCAAAATATATGTCATACAGTTTTGCCATTTAAAATAACACGAATCGTGGTATTTAGAAAGAAATAAGAGCTACGGTGTTTTTAGGAAAAGATGCGTATTTTGAAAATATCCGTAGAATCCATTGGCATGACTTTAAAATACTCATGATTCGTTAGTTTTGAAATATGTATGACTCGAGTCTAGTCTAACATCTATAAGTAAACTACAGGACTAATCGAAAGGTAACGAAACCACCTAAATCTAAGTCGATACATCGAAATATAATAGTCGGTGATCCCGCCTCAATAGTATCACATACGATACAATAAATAACATGACATCCTCGAATCAAGAGTGCAGATCTATCATCAATATAAAGCTCGTACGGTAAATCCATCATACGGCATCCCAAATCTAGGTACGGGTCGAAAATCGCTTTCATCTCATCATTTATCTGGTATCCTTATCATCATATCTCATGAACTGGGTACTGATCTAAGTCTAGTACAAACAGATACCATATATATATATATATATATATATATATATACGTGTATGAAAACACACGTCTAAAGGCCCGCTAAAATCTCATGTCGTATCTCATAATACGAACCACATCATATCACCGGTCTCAGGCACCATGCCCAATCTCATCGACTCATCTCCAAATACCATATACAATCCTCATCATCTATGTGTGTTAGTTATGTATATGCCCTAGAGGCCATTGTTGTACATATGATGTATATTATAATGGATGCTTGGATATATATAGAGAGGACTTTCTTGCTCGTCATGATAGTATGCTATTTTGTTTCACTTTATCTTAACATGTTGACTTGTATTGGTTTACTGTCTTACTCTCACATGTTGATAAAGCCCTTTGGATCTGTACTCGACTACTGGGACTATGATGAGATCATACTAGTGGGGCCATGGTAGTAGATGAGTACATCCTATAATTGTTCCTAGTCGAGGGTATATCGAGACAGGGCATCGATACACCAGAGTAGACTAGCGTATACGCATCTTGACCTATATGATGGGCGATGGATGATCCCATATCCATCGGTGTTTGACATCAAGGATGGTGTACGGGTGCTTAGTGAAGACTGGGTACACTGGACGGACTCACCGAGAACTCCCAGATGGTGATATACCACACGTCAGATGGCAGTTCTCTGGTGACACTGGTATAGGATAGTCTGTAGACCCGAGATCGTCATAGAGTCTCGTGTGATTCCCACTGTGCTTTGATTTCAACCTTACCAAGTCCAAGAGGGCGTGCAAAACGATGGCTTTTGGGTGCAGTCCCGAATCACATGGAGGCAATGAGCGATAGGAGGGGATTCGTCTCTCCCGGTATAGGGAGTTGATGTTGTGCTGTGTTCGATTGGCTATAACTGGAAGTCCCTGGCCAGGGATGATATAGAGATTTACTGATAAGTGTTACCAGTAGTTTCTCGACCTGTTATGAGCCTCACATCGACATGACTTATCGGTTACTGGGGTTTGACGTATACCACCTCTAGACTAGATATGCAACATATCAGACGAAGTGACCGGACTGTACAGGAGTGTTACTTATTGGATTCACAGGAGAATGTACAGGCTAGCTTGTTGATCTTCTGATCGCTCAATACCTGGGTGGCTGTTATGTTTAGCTGACCGCTTGCAGCTTGTGGGTGTTTGATGTGATCATCACCTACTACCGGCGTATTGACGATTCTTTAGAGTCCTACACAGAGATTTCTTGACGCAGGCAAAACGGAGTAGGGGCACATATGTGATATGTGCACGACCGAGGATAATGCGATATGAGATACCGTATTATATTCTTGCGATATTTAGATATGAGCCGGGTCATCGGATCAAGTGTTAATTCGATGAATCGGTACATGATATATTAGTCGGTTATATTCGATATAGCCGGATTGTCGGATCAAGTGTTGATTCGATAATTTAATGTATAATAATATATATGATATATTGCATTACATTATCTGATATTGGCTCGCTCTATTATTTCATTTTCTCACCGGGTAATACATTGATATATATGCGATATATATTAATTGTATTATTTTCTTTTGTTACAAATATATAATATATATGTGATATATATTATTGTAACATGATATGATTAATAATGAAACTTGTTTAGTGGAGATTAAACAAGGTTAGGGTTTGATTTGGGTTAGTTCTTTCTTGATGCTTCTAGAAGGATTTCTTTTGTCATGAAAAGATATTTTGGTTGATATTTTCTTATGACTCATTCTTTAACCCAACCCAAACCCTAGCCCTAGTTAATTATCTACAAGGGTTATCCTTATCATCCTTAACCATGGTTGCATTATTAATCATATATTCATTTCATTATTCATCACAAAAGGTTTAATTCATTTTTCTTCTTCTTCTTCAACCTTGAGCTTTGAGAAAGTTTACTAGGTTTTCAATTTGTGATGATTTCATGTGAGAATTTGATATAAAAAGAAAGTATAAATACTACTCCATCATCCTCATCTAATCTAGCCAATTAGATTAGGGTGTTCACCTCATTAGAGTGAGAGAGCTTGAGTTATAGAAACTTCGACGTAGATCATCGAAGAAAAGGAACACTACAAGCTAGCATGGATCATTCGAGTCGTGGAGCCTCTCTTGAGTCCGGGAGATCGTGGATCGCGGCGAAGGGACTTCTACTCGGAGCTTATGAAGTGAAGGAACGGACTATAAAGGTTGTAATCCCTCACACTTAGTTGTAAAGATTTTTACTTGCATGTTAAACGCTAATAATCTAGCAAAGATCCCGTCTTTGGGTTGTTCGGCATGTATAAAATTTTATTCGGGCATGGTTGATGCCTTATGAACCCTTGTAAGAGTGCCTAGGAACTCTACAGTGGTATCAGAGCCTAGCTATAGCATTAGGCGACGTGTATACGAAGTTAAAACTCCGATCGAACCCCGAAACGTCGATTTGGCCCCCTCTCTGGACAATTTTTAAAATGTGATTTTTTCTGTATTAAAAATACCTAAAAAAATTAGCAGGGAATTATAAGCATAACAGTGAAAAATGATGAGGTAAACCGTAAGGATCGCTGCGGAACCGCGGCAGTACCTTGCTTGTGCCGCGGATCCACGGCCGTACAGTTGGGTTTGACTTTTCTTTTGGCACAGTAATGACCGTAGCTGCTAGTTCATATTTCTGGGTAATTTTAATCTGACTCAAGTGTTGAGTGTTCTTAGGATTATTTTGTATTCGTTGATTCGATCGGAAAATTTAATTTCGTTATGTTTTCCGGATAATTTAGAAACTGTTAAAATGTTCGAACGGATATCATTAACTCATTTTTCCCCGGCACGAAAAACTTTCAAGTGCTGAATTTTTGTTGAGTTTAAATCTTTCGGAAAAACGTGCAAATAACGCGGTGGTCCCTCTAGAAGAAAACAAATCTTAACTCGATTATGTGACCGTCTGAACCGTCTCAAAAACTTAGGGTTTGGGGCAGTACGGCGTGCCACATGTGAGGCGTTGTCTTGACCCTTCTACGGCTGGACCATTGGTACTGTAACATATTCTGGGATTATTTGAACTCCGCTCAAGTGTTGAGCTATTTAGCAAATCTTGGGTATTTGATTATCCGATCGGAAAGTTTAATACTGTCTATTTATCTGGAATGTGATACAATATGTGGAATTCATATAGTTAGACATGAAATCCGAAGTATGTGATATTTCAGATTTATGATGTCTAAAGAGATTGTGGATTCCAAATGTTGTAGTTTTACAATTTCAATTCTTTGACCGTAAGTGTAGTATATAGTTGTATTGCCGGTTTTCGTTGCTATACATCAACGACGATCGGTGTATGCATACTTACTTACGTTGATGATATGTGATATTATGTGTTGCTGTGATATGTTATATTCGATTGTCGTGTTCTGAATAGCCGGGGGTTTTATGTGAGATGAGGGTTTTTGTTTTTCATTCATGTAAAATTCATTTGTATGTAAAATTCTTTTATTGGGGCACTTCCGGGATGAGGTTGATGTCACCAGTGTATATTATTTACTTTTCCGCATTAGGTAAACCCAAGGAGGGGATCACAAGTAACCGGGTTCTAGGGTCTAGTGGGAGGCCAACTCGAGGAGTCGAGACTGGGTCTCCTAACCCTAGAATTGGCAGTGTTACTTGCCGCTCTCGTAAGGGTCTAGGGATGTGGGTTTGGCTATTCTTCGCGATCGTGGAATCCGTGTTTTATACCGGCTCGTATTAAAAACACGGATATCCTAGTATATCCAATATTTCATATATGTTCTTCTGCTGCAATGTTCTGTGATGAGATCATATTACTTCCTGAGATGAATGCTTATACTATATATATATGCTAATATATAAATATTACTGCTTTCGTTTCTTCTGTGATTCTTAGGAAGCATAAGCTGATGGGATTTTTATTAATGAGATTAATAAAAGAAAAGAAATCTAAAAGATGTTGTAGAATCAAAACTTTATAAAAAGGGTAGCTAGAGTTTTGCTTTGCACAGCGGTATATATGATATACCCTGCACCTTATTCGATGATGAAAGAGCCGAGATGCCTTCACCGGGAGTGACCTCTTTAGCGAAACTGGTAGATGCTACAAACTCACGGTTTAGTTTTTGACAGCTTATATAGTTCTTGCTTTGCACAGCGGTATATATGATATACCCTGCACCTTATTCGATGGGGAAAGAGCCGAGATCCCTTCACCGGGAGTGACCTCTTTAGCGAAACTAGAAGCCTAAAAAACACTCCTTTTCAAAATCACTTGTTTCTACAACGATATCATGTTCATTACGCTCATGGTTTTCTGAAAAACCTGTCTTAGCCCTCCGTCATTTCAGGTAAATCTTACTTAGTATTCGTGCTGCGTTTGTTGACCTTGTCAAGGCACAGTGTACTGTAGCTAATTAATGTTTATCTGCTAAAACATGAGATGTGATTGGATTAGGGTATTCGTACGGCCTTGTTGACCTTGTCAAGGGTCATGCGGGTAGGTTTAATTCAATCGGGAAATGACAGGTTGGACTTGACTTGCGATTTATGGTTTGTTGACCTTGTCAAGGTCATAGATCGCTAGGGGCAGAATATTATCGGGAATTTCAAGTGTTGAAATTTGCAATGAGATTGCATACCTTCTATGAGATAGATGGATCCTGATACCCACTTCGAGTAAGGGTTACTCCTGGGAGAGTTTTATACAGGACAATTAGCCGATCAAGTAAGTGTCTAGAAAGGTGTTAACGGGGTTATGCCTCTGGGAAGACGAGATTTATTTTAATTAGGTCCGTGCGAAAGCACGGGGAACCTCCCTCAAGTACCAACACTGATCTGGCTGAAAGATTGACGAAATTGTAGGGTGTAATTAATCCCGGCTAATCTTACCTTTTAGGGTTTGAAGGAAGATTTGATAAAAACAGTGGAAGACATCCTGATTAGATAAGATAATAACCAATCTAATCTTGCAAGCGCATACGCTAAAGTGTTTCCTTCACTCTCTCTCCAGGTAGCGACCGTGTCAGGACTTAATCAAGATAATAATATGGATGTATTGACTGAACCCGATTATTATACTGAGAAAGGGAACGTTGGTCCCATTCTTTCTTATAAGAGTTATAAGAATGAACAGGAAACAGGAGGATATCTGGATTCTCATGCCGCCCAAATTAAGAACATGCATGCTGATGCATCTTCTTCGGGTGTGTTAGTTATTGAGAACTGTTTCTCAGTTCACCCTACGTCCTTGTTATTAGATGCCGGATCAGGATCCCATATATGTAAATTGTTACGTAGGCTACGTAAAGGTAGAGAACTGGGAAAATGTGATCATTCCACTCAAGTAGGGAATGGTGCAAGTATTGCAGCCAAAGCAGTTGGCGAATATCACCTTGTATTACCAAGTGGTAATACACTGATTCTGAATGATTGCTATTATATACCGAACATGATGTGCAACATTATATCAGTTTCTTTATTAAGTAAAGAAGGATATAATTTTGTAGTAAAGGATAATGTTATGAACATATTCCTAGATCAAAAGTTGATTGGATCAGGCTCGTTACATAATGGCATATTCATTCTTAATCAAAATACAGTCCTTAATATACAAAACACACACAAGAGGAAAAGTTCAGAAATGAACGAATCCTTCTTGTGGTATTGTAGACTTGGTCATATCAATGCGACATGACTAGCTAAGTTACATAAGGATGGATATTTGAATCCGTTCGAATTATCATCTTATGATACTTGCCATTCATGTCTCATAGGTAAAATGACCAAAACTCCGTTTAGTGGACACAGATAAAGAGTTACGGAACTCTTAGGACTGGTACATAGTGATGTTTGTTGTCCTATGTCTATGCATGCCAGGAACGGTTCTTCCTACTTCATTACATTCACTGACGATCTCTCAAGATTCGGACATGTGTTCCTGATGAAAAACAAGTCTGAAGCTTTTGAGAAATTCAGAGAATATAAGAACGAAGTAGAGAACCAAACGGGCAAAAGTAATAAGATCCTTCGACCTGATCGAGGAGGAGAATACTTAAGCAATGATTTTCTGGACTATCTAAAAGAGAATGAGATTCTCTCTCAGCTTACTCCTCCTTATACACCACAGTACAACGGTGTATCGGAACGGAGGAATTGCACCCTATTAGATATGGTACGCTCTATGATGAGCAATGCTGAGTTACCTATTTCCTTCTAGGGTTATGTACTTGAGACAGCGGCATACCTATTGAATCAAGTTCCGTCTAAATCTGTACCTACCACACCATATGAGATATAGAGTGGGAAGAGACCGTATCTTAAACGAGTTAAGATATGGGGTTGTCCAGCCTCTGTCAAAAGGAAAAATCCGGACAAGCTCGAGGCACGATCAGTTCTTTGCAAATTTGTAGGATATCCAAGCAATTCGTACGGATATCTATTCTACCACAGTGAACAACAAAAGGTGTTTGTTGCTCAGCATGCCACCTTTTTAGAAAAGGAATTTCTTGTAAAAGAAATTAGTGGCGAAGCGGTAGAGCTGGAAGAGCTTCCAGAACCACAAACTATAACTGATGATTTAGAGGAACCAGAGGATTCAGTAGTTCCCGACGAACCCCAGCCTCTCCGCCGATCTAGCAGGGTTTCTCATCCACCTGAGAGATACTACGGTTTTCTCATTGATGGTGGAAGCGAGGATTGCATCATGGAAGATGATGACCCTACTAGTTTCGAGCAGGCCATCACGAGTGGTAACTCTGTGAAATGGCTGGATGCAATGCGATCTGAGACGGAATCCATGTACACCAACAGAGTATGGACTTTGGAAAATGCTCCTGAAGGGGTAAAACCCATTGGGATCAAGTGGATCTTAAAAAGAAAATTGGTGTAGATGGAAAAGTTGAGACTTTCAAAGCTAGACTTGTTGCAAAGGGTTTTCGTCAACGACCAGGTTTGGATTATGACGAAACCTTTTCTCCAGTGGCTATGCTTAAGTCCATCCGGATCTTACTTACCATTGCTGCATACCATGACTACGAAATCTGGCAAATGGATGTTAAGACCGCCTTTCTAAATGGTGATTTAGAAGAGAGCGTGTACATGACTCAGCCAGAGGGCTTCGTAGATAATGGGAGCAGCGGAAAGGTGTGAAAACTACTTAAATCCATCTATGGGTTAAAGCAAGCATCGCGGAGTTGGAACATCTGCTTTGATGTTGTTGTCAAAAAGTTTGACTTCATCAAAAACGTAGATGAACCTTGTATTTATAAGAAGGTTGCAGAGAGTAAGGTTGTATTCCTCATATTGTACGTGGATGACATACTCTTGATAGGAAATGATGTTCCTATGCTGCAATCAGTCAAGCTCTTCTTATCACAAAGTTTCTCAATGAAAGATCTAGGTGATGCCTCCTGCATATTGGGAATTATGATCTATAGAGATAGATCTAAACGGATACTGGGATTGTCCTAATCCAGGTACATTGACCACATACTAAAGAGGTTTAGTATGGAAGAATCCAAGCGCGGGAACCTACCTATGATCTCTGGACTCACTCTCTCCAAAGAGATGTCTCCCAAGACTGATTTGGAAAGAGCTCGCATGCAAGGGATACCCTATGCTCCGGCAGTAGGCTCTATCATGTATGCGATGCTATGTACCAGACCCGATGTAGCATACTCATTAAGTGTAGTGAGTCGGTATCAAGCAGATCCTGGAGAGAGTCACTGGACAGCTGTGAAGAACATTCTCAAGTACTTACGAAGGACTAAAAAGATGTTCTTGGTGTATGGTAACGGAGAACTCCAGGTGGAGTCCTTTACCGATTCCAGCTTCCAAAGTGATAAGGAAGACTCTAAGTCACACTCGGGATTTTTCTTTACCCTCAATGGATGGGCGGTGTGTTGGAAGAGTTCCAAACAGGATACCGTTGCAGACTCGACGATGGAGGCTAAATACATCGCTGCCAACAATGCTGCCAAAGAGGCTGTCTGGATAAAGAAGTTCATTAGTGAACTTGGCGTGGTTCTATCCATTGAGCATCAAATACCTCTGTATTGTGATAACAATGGAGCTGTGGCTTTGGCCAAGGAACCCAGGTCTCATCAGAAGTCCAGACATATTTTGAGGCGGTATCACCTGATCAGGGAGATAGTTGATCGCCGGGAGATCGAGGTCAGGAGAGTTGATACGAAGGACAACACTGCGGATCCACTCACGAAGGCCATTCCCCAGATACAGTTTGAGAGATTATTAGGGATGCTAGGTATGAGATACTACAGCAGCTGACATTAGTGCAAGTGGGAGATTGTTAGTTATGTATATGCCCAAGAGGCCATTGTTGTACATATGATGTATAATATAATGGATGCTTGGATATATATAGAAAGGACTTTCTTGCTCGTCATGATAGTATGCTATTTGGTTTCACTTTATCTTAACATGTTGACTTGTATTGGTTTACTATCTTACTCTCACATGTTGATAAAGCCCTTAGGATCTGTACTCGACTACTGGGAATATGATGAGATCATACTAGTGGGGTCACGGTAGTCGATGAGTACATCCTATAACTGTTCTTAGTCGAGGGTATATCGAGATAGGGCATTGATACACCAGAGTAGACTAGCGTATACGCATCTTGACCCATATGATGGGCGATGGATGACCCCATATCCATCGGTGTTTGACATCAAGGATGGTGTACGAGTGCTCAGTGAAGACTGGGTAGACTGGACGGACTCGCCGAGAACACCCAGATGGTGATATACCACACGTCAGATGGCAGTTCTCCGGTGACACTAGTACAGGGTAGTCTGTAGACCCGAGATCGTCATAGAGTCTTATGTGATTCCCACTGTGCTTTGATTTCCACCTTACCACGTCCAAGAGGGCGTGCAAAATGATGGCTTTTGGGTGCAGTCCCGAATCACATGGAGGCAATGAGCGATAGGAGGGGATTCGTCTCTCCCGGTATAGGGAGTCGATGTTGTGCTGTGTTCGATTGGCTATAACTGGAAGTCCCTGGCCAGGGATGATATAGAGATTTACTGGTAAGTGTTACAAGTAGTTTCTCGACCCGTTATGAGCCTCACATCGACACGACTTATCGGTTACTGGGGTCTGACGTATACCACCCCTAGACTAGATATGCAACATATCAGACGAAGAGACCGGACTGTACAGGAGTGTTACTGATTGGATTCAGAGGAGAATGTACAGGCTAGCTTGTAGATCTTCTGATCGCTCAATACCTGGGTGGTTGTTACGTTTAGCTGACCGCTTGCATCTTGTGGGTGTTTTATATGATCATCACCTGCTACCGGCGTATTGACGATTCTTTAGAGTCCTACACAGAGGTTACTTGACTCAGGCAAAACGGAGTAGGGGCACATATGTGATATGTGCACGACCGAGGATAATGAGATATGAGATACCGTATTATATTCTTGTGATATTTAGATTTGAGCCGGGTCATCGGATCAAGTGTTGATTCGATGAATCGGTACATGATATATTAATCGGTTATATTCGATATAGCCGGATTGTCGGATCAAGTGTTAATTCGATGATTTAATGTATAAAAATATATATGATATATTGCATTACATTATCTGATATTGGCTCGCTTTATTATTTCATTTTCTCACCGGAAATACATTGATATATATGCGATATATATTAATTGTATTATTTTCTTTTGTTACAAATATATAATATATGTGATATATATTAGTGTAACATGATATGATTAATAATGAAACATGTTTAGTGGAGATTAAACAAGGTTAGTGTTTGATTTGGGTTAGTTCTTTCTTGATGCTTCTAGACGGATTTCTTTTGTCAAGAAAAAGATATTTTGGCTGATATTTTCTTATGACTCATTCTTTAACCCAACCCAAACCCTAGCCTTAGTTAATTCTCTACAAGGGTTATCCTTGTCATCCTTAACCATGGTTGCATTATTAATCATATATTCATTTCATTATTCATCACAAAAGGTTTAATTCATTTTTCTTCTTCTTCTTCTTCAACCTTGAGCTTTTAGAAAGCTTACTAGATATTCATTTTGTGATGATTTCATGTGATAATTTGATATAAAAAGAAAGCATAAATACTACTCCAACATCCTCATCTAATCTAGCCAATTAGATTAGGGTGTTCACCTCATTAGAGTGAGAGAGCTTGAGTTATAGAAACTTTGACGTAGATCATCGGAAAAAAGGAACACTACAAGCTAGCATGGATCGTTCGAGTTGTGGAGCCTCTCTTGAGTCCGGGAGATCGTGGATCGTGGCGCAGGGACTTCTACTCGGAGCATATGAAGCGAAGGAGCGGACTACAATGGTTGTAATCCCTCACACTTAGTTGTAAAGATGTTTACTTGCATGTTAAACCCTAATAATCTAGCAAAGATCCCGGCTTTGGGTTGTTCAGCACGTCTAAAATTTTATTCGGGCATGGTTGATGCCTTATGAACCCTTGTAAGAGTGCCTAGGAATCCTACAATGTGTAGGTATACGTGTCTATATATATATACACACACATAGTTCCATTCCTATGTGTGTGTGTATATATATATACATATCCCCATATACACACAAGTATAATATGTAAGCATGTGTGTGCGTATGGGTGTAAACCTTAGTCTAGGGCTCGCGACTAAACTAACTAGTGACACCATCATCCAATGATACTAAAATTATCCATGACTCCCAAAGTCTATCTAGATAATCATAACCTCACAATAACATATAATATATATATACCATACACTATACTACGAACTGCGGGGGTGCTATACGCCATCCATCCGACTTCCTCCGTAGATATAAGCTACTCACCTGCTCTTGCTTGCCGATGTCGATTCCGACAGCCACTTCTTCATTGGCTCGAAATTCCCGTCGGGTACCTACATATCATAACACATCGCAATTGCATATTAAAATCAAGTCGGAAACCAAAACGGCACACGTTTCGCTCAAAGGTCAAAACCTATGGTCTACTCTCGTAAATCAACCAAATAACAATCGATATAGACATACAAACGTCAAGTAATCGAATACAATACCAAATACCAAAATGTAAATCCATAACCATCTCAAAACATAAGGCAGAAACCAAGAAAACATGCTCCAGATTTTAGTTCAGGGAAAACCAAGGTGCACAAACGACACTGGGGTGATATATAGGGTATATGTGAACTACTGAAGCAACCTGGGCACCTATCTCATCCAAGTGGCCGGCCACCCTAGCCAAAATTCTGACCTCCTCGGTTTTGGTAGGGAGTTGGGGTGTCGTATGGTCATGGTGGTCTCATATTGGTCGAAAAGATCTCTGGTATTGTTTGGTCATCTAGCAATGGCCTCGGATCACTCCAGATTTCCCTGCACCCACTAAATTCTCACAAAACCGACATGAATAGTTTCAGTTTTGGGTTTTCAGGTTTTACTTCAAGCTTGGTCTGGGTTTTTATCATTTAGAGGTGTTTCCTAGTCACTAATACACTCATAAACAACATCACAACTCAAGAATCCCACAACCCTCTTCTAGGAATTTTCTAAGTTCCCAAAGCTTCACTAAATCGGTTTTAATGTTGAAAAGAGGCTAAAGCAAATGAAATACTACACTTAATGTGAAAGAATTACCTCATTTGGCAACCCAAGAAAATTCTTGAGTTGCCCGAAGAGCCCAAAATGCAAACTTTCTTGGTCTAAAGTGTAGCTTGTGAGCTTGTGCATGTATTTTGTGAAGTGGAGATGATATTTTGGGGTTGTTTTGAAGGTGTTTTGAGGGTTTGGAGGAGGTGCGAGAGATGAGGCAGCCATGGGAGAAAGAAGAGGTGAGAATTATGAGAAAAGAGTGAAGAGATGAAGAGAATGGCCCAAGGTTTGACCCCTAACCCTCTCTCTCTCTTGCCCATGCCTAATATTCTAATCCTTTATCTTTTTATTTTCCTTTCCTTTATATTCTTTTCTCTTCTCTTTTTAAAATTAAAGTCATGCATGATAAAGAGAAGGAACCATGAAAGAAAGTAACAAGTGTGAAAAATGACACGGTGCATGTCATGTGCACAAAACCGGATTAATGCAAGCTTAGCGATATTTAATCGCGATTAGCCTTAAAATAGTGTATAATAAAACCCAATTAACTTAAAATTGCTCAATTCATATAAAACACACTATTTTAGTAATTTCAATAATTTTCCAATTTTTTCCCAATTTATCGGTATTTAATTATACCGCAATATTAAAACATTCAATATATTTATTATTAAATTAAAAAATTCCTAAAAATAATATTTTATTTTTCTGAAATGTTACACACACTCTATATACAACTCCCTATACTTGCTAGTTTTGTCCCAATGTAACCTGAGTAAAATCTGGGAACATATTGGTGTGTTTTTGGTTATCTTTTCCGTATTTTGGAATGCTTGGTTTTGATGTTTGGATTTTTATTTGGATGTTGGGCGTTTGTACGTCAATAACAAGGGTTGTTGATCATTTTGCATGCGTAGGCTATATGTTCTAACCTTTTAGCACATCGTGTGCCATATTGGTTTTCCGGACTTGATGTTAATAGCGATTCTGAGACGACGGAGCATGGCGTCATCCACTTCGGCAAGCAAGGATCAAGGTGAGTAGATTTATATCTACGAAGGAAGTCGGGTGGATGGCGTATAACACCCCCGCAAATTGATGGAAACCGATATACAGGATGTGGTTAGAGAAACCTACTTTAGGAACCTACGGATGTGATTAAAAGTTTAGTGTGACATGATATGAAAGAAATTGTAGGGTTCCTAGGCACTCTTGTGAAGGTTCATAAGGCATCAAACATGCCCGGATAAAATTTTAGACGTGCCGAACAACCCAAAGCCGGGATCTTTGCTAGATTATTAGGGTTAAGCATACAAGATAACATCTTTTTATCTAAGTGTGAGGGATTACAACCTTTGTAGTCCGCTCCTTCGCTTCACAAGCTCCGAGTAGAAGTCCCTTCGCCGCGATCCATGATCTCCCGGACTCAAGAGAGGCTCCACAACTCGAACGATCCATGCTAGCTTGAAGTGTTCCGAATCTCCGATGATCTACGTCGAAGTTGCAAAAACCCAAGCTTTCTCACTCTATAGAGATGAACACCCTAATCTAATGGGCTAGATTAGATGACGATGATGGAGTAGTATTTATGCTTTCTTTTTATTTCACTTTCTCACAATTTATCATCACAAATGGAATTTCTAGTGAGCTCAAAATCAAGAGAGAAGAAGATGATAATGATAATGATAATCCTTTTGTGATGAATAGAAGTAAAGAATATATGATTGATTATTGAACCATGGTCAAGGATGAGAGGCTAAAACTTTGTAGAGAATAAACTAGAGTTAGGGTTTGGTTAGGTTAAGGATAAATATCAACCATAATATCTTAACCAAGACAAAAGGAAAAGCTTCTAGAATGAACAAGAAGAAGCTAACCCTAATCAAACCCTAATCCCATTTAATCATCCTTAAACATGTTTAATAATAAATCATATCATGTCACAATAATATATATCACATATATATTATATATTTGCAACAAAAGAAAATAATACATTTAACATATATCGCATATATATCAATGTATTAATCCGGTGAGAAAATGAAATAATAAAGCGAACCAATATTAGATAATGTAATACAATATATCATATATATTATTATACATTAAATCATCGAATCAACACTTGATCCAACGATCCGGCTATATCGAATATAACCGGCTAATATATCATGTACCGATTCATCGAATCAACACTTGATCCGATGTCCCGATTCATATCTAAATATCTCGAGAATATAATATGGTATCTCATATCGCATTATTCTCGGTCCTGCACATATCACATATGTGCCTCTTCTTCGTTTCGCCTGAGCCAAGAAACCTCTGTGTAGGACTCTAAAGAATCGTCAATACGCCGGTAGCAGGTGATGATCATATCAAACACCCACAAGCTGCAAGCGGTCAGCTAAACGTAACAGCCACCCAGGTATTGAGCGATCAGAAGATCAACAAGCTAGCATGTCCGTTCTCCTGTGAATCCAATCAGTAACACTCCCGTACAGTCCGGTCTGTTCGTCTGATATGTCGCATATCAAGTCTAGGGGTGGTATACGTCAGACCCCAGTAACCGATAAGTCGTATCGATGTGAGGCTCATAACAGGTCGAGATACTACTGGTAACACTTACTAGTATATCTCTATATCAGCCCTGGCCAGGGACTTCCAGTTATAACCAATCGAACAAAGCACAACATTAACTCCCTATGCCGGGAGAGACGAATCCCCTCCTATCGCTCATTGCCTCCATGTGATTCGGGAATGTACCCAAAAGCCACCGTTTTGCACGCCCTCTTGGACGTGGTAAGATGGAAATCAAAACACAGTGGGAATCATACAAGACTCTATGACGATCTCGGGTCTACAGACTACCCTGTACCAGTGTCACCGAAGAACTGCCATCTGACGTGTGGTATATCACCAACTAGGAGTTCTCGGCGAGTCCGTCCAGTGTACCCAGTCTCCACTGAGCACCCGTACACCATCCTTGATGTCAAACACCGATGGATATGGGATCATCCATCGCCCATCATATGGGTCAAGATGCGTATACGCTAGTCTACTCTGGTGTATCGATGCCCTGTCTCGATATACCCTCGACTAGGAACATTTATAGGATGTACTCATCGACTACCGTGGCCCCACTAGTATGATCTCATCATAATCCCAGTAGTCGAGTACATATCCTAAGGGCTTTATCAACATGTGAGAGAAAGACAGTAAACCAATACAAGTCAACATGTTAAGATAAAGTGAAACCAAATAGCATACTATCATGACGAGCAAGAAAGTCCTCTCTGTATATATCCAAGCATCCATCATAATATACATCATATGTACAACAATGGCCTCTAGGGCATATACATAACTAACAGAAATGATGTCTCGGATTGATACATATATAAGGATATAATAACGTGAACATGAATCATGATATATAGATAGGTATTGCACGAGAATAAGCAAGAGATTTATAAGATAGGATATATATATATATATATATATATATATGTAAATGACTTAATGTGGGATATAAATGTGATGAAAAGAATATAAGATGTGATATGATGATTTGATTAATATGTCGGTATACGGATGCGAGTCAATATGAGAGGATTGATACCTTTGCCGGTCCCCTGATACGAGATGGTTATGGATGCGACCTGGGATATAGGTATATATATATATATATATATATATAATGTTTTGAATCATGAGTGATATGCCGTACGAGACGTAAGGTCCGTACCCTCATTATCATATAGGTTGTTAGGATCCTAAATTGTTTAATGTCGTCGTACGATAATTTACCGTACGTGAGGAGTTATCTGATGATTGATCCATACACTTGACTAAAGGATGTCGTATGATGGATTATACCGTACGTGATATTGTGAGGCTGGTTGCCGATTGATAGATTCACCGACTCGGTCATGTTAGAGACGTATACCTTATAGCATTTAGCTGATGATGTACTTTATGCTACGTTTATGTCATTCTTATTGCATTACATATATATGTGCTAGTACACCTACACTATTATCGATGATGCGTATGTTACACTTACGCAGATTGGCCGGCTCACACACTTCATCATCGATAATTGCTATGTCACTTGCACGGTATAATTGTTGCATCATGATATGACTCCTTGCATGATATACGGATATGCTTACATTCTGTTATATGTCGCATACATCAAGCTTTTATAATTATTCGCATTGAGATATGCTGTTTTCACGAGATTTCTGGATTTGAACCGTGGTTATTTCAAAAGAAAGTATGTATTGTTTTAAAAACCCGGTTTCTCTTGATATGATATTTCAGTGCGTCCACCATGCGTTTTCTCGGTTCTGAGGCCTGTGATATGTGAAACCCGATTCGAGGAGTTGGATGATCCGTTTGGGGGTTCATGGTGGACCCGATATGGTACCCCGGGGCTGTTAGTTATATGTATGCCCTAGAGGCATTATTGTACATGTGATATATATTATAGTGGATGCTTGGATATATAGAGAGAGGACTTTCTTGCTCGACATAATAGTATGTGTAAGTGCACGGCGGCGCCCCGGCCGTCAATCCAACGCCGGAATGCGGAAACGAAAAACTTAACAAAAACTGGTAAACCGGCACCACTGCACACTTTTAACCCGGATCGGGCCATTTACTTAACTACTAGCAAACTAGAAAAGGAGAAGAGAAGCTATACCGAGCGATCCGTGTCCTTCGGTCTTCTCGTCGTCGTCCCGATCTCCCGCGGAATCACCGTTCGTCACCTCCTCGTCGGAAAGGGCACCACGAAGCCGATTTCTTTTACGGGCTCCCACCTCTGGACCGAGGCAACTCGGGCGCGAAGTTGGCAACCGACGCATCCAAGGGTACTGTAGGTGTAGTGTAGAATCTTTGCCTCAATGGGGTGATTGAAGTTGCCATTGAGGAATGAGGAGGAGAATGAAAAGGAGCAAGGAGAAATAGAGCTAGTCTTTTTGCAAACAGAGAATGAGATGAATGATAATTTTTCCCCACATCAAAAATTAACTCTCTCTCTCTAAATGGCCGGCCCCCCCTTTTTGAATGGTGGAGGAAATGAAATCATCAAGGGAGATGAGAGTAGGAATCAAAAAGAGGTGACCACATCAAAAGGTGATGATAACAATATCATATCAACTTCTAATCCATTCTAATCTCATTTAATGCAAAGGAATAGACTAAAAAAGAATCTCATCATGAAGGAACTATCATGAAGCCACAATCACAAATAACCCCCTCCATAAAATGTAATTTGCACAACTGCAAATAACCCCCTCCATCGGAAAGTCCGGCCGCGAAGGAACAAAGGAAAACCGGCCGGAACGGAATGCAAACTGGCAACTTCAGAAAACTGATCCGATAATAAATTACAGGAAAACCCCGCTACTGCATATACATGGCCGCATTTGTATTCCCACTGAATACAAATGCAATGAGACAAAATCTACACTGTCTAATACTAGGATCCGGCTTAAACTAAAGCCCGCCAGTAAAATCCGTTCGATCACGATCCGTGCAATACCGCACATATCTGATCGAACCCTGCCATATCTCCATACGGCCTCTACAGCGTTTCACCCGAAACTTGAGTAACTGTGTGTGGGGGACTCTAAAGACTCGTCAATACTATGGCTGTGGATTTAACCACTAGTACGTCAGAGGTATCAGCCATACGTAACGAGCTATCAGCTATTGACCAAAAGGGATGTCGATGAGCGAACTCATCCTGACACCCTACTGAGCCTGTCAGTGACAATATCTATACAGTCCGGTCCGTTCGTCTATAAGTATCGCATGGCGGGCCTAGGGGGTTGGTAAAAGTCGGACCCCCAAAAGCGGTACAAGTCGTGTCGGAGTGTAGCCCAGAACACCCTGAGATACTACTGGAATACCTACCAGTAAATCTCCTGCCTCGGCCGAGGGCTTTGTATAATGGCTCTCCTAGACAAAGCGCGACCTCACCCCCAATACCGGGAGAGACGAACCCCTGCAGATCCACTCACTGCCTCCATATGGCTCGGGACTGTACCCAACTAAAACTTGTTTGCACGTCTCCTTTGAGCGTGGTAAGGTAGTAATCTAAGTAAAGTGGGAACTCACACGAGACAAATGACGATCTCAGGTCGATGAACCAACCTGTACACATGTCACTAGGGAACTGCTATCTGACGTCTGGTATAAGACCAACTAGTAGGTTCCCGGCGAGTCCTGTCCGGTATACTCATAACCCAATGAGCACCTGTATACATCTTAGGTGAACCTACTGACACCAGTGACTTGTGAGACCGGCCACCGCCCCTCATCGGGGTCTCGATTGTATACACTAGTCTACTCTGGAGAATCGATGCCCTGTCTCAAAACTCCCACGACTAGGGACCGTTTAAGGATGTGCTTATAGACCCCAGCTCCCACGTATATGATCGCCCTCATACTGCTGGCAGTCAAGCAAGAATCCTAGGGGCTTTATCAACATGTAATAGCGACCTGTAAGGTCACCTAAAGCAGTACACGATGATAAAGATAAACCAGATAGCATACTATCATCTCGAATAAGACTGTCCTACCGGTATAGTCCTCCCTCAATCATTTCAATCACGTGCCTGTGATCCAATAATTGACTCCGAAGGCACTATATCCAACAATCTCCCACTTGCACTCAAGGCTAATTATTGTGATGTCGCATACTCAAAGCCCGTGTGATACCGAACACCCAACTCCTCTACTAATCAGTCTCACAAAGCTCGTTTGCAAAACTATTGCGTTCGAGGAATAGCCTCAGCGAGTGGATCCACTTTGATGTTTCTTTCTATGTCTCTCTATGTCTCAAGTTCACGGAGAAAGCCATCTCCCGAAATGAGCAATACCTGTCTTAGAGTATGTCTTGATATCTGATGGGACCTAGTTCATAAATGCACTCCAAATCCCAACTTCTCAGACTGTATCGTCAACTTAACTTAATCAGTATCCTGCGCCATGCCTCCCTCAGTATCCGCCTGGATCACCTGTCCAAAATACTGCCCCTCGTCAGAGGGAAAACTATAACTCTGACAGTCGCTCTGTTATCCAGGTCACCTTGGAAGCCTGGAATGATAACCGTCTCCTAAAAGAGGCTGTCGTTATCAAATCCCTAGAACATGCACCTATGTTCTAAAGCTGCTTCCGATTGTTTCTCCAGGATTGGATTAATATCAACTTATTGCATCTCCTTCAAAAACAACATCTGATGTGGTACTTGACATCTCATGATTGACTCAATTGCCTAAGCAAGTGATCTGCCAATCATGCACATCCCTCTCTACTTTAGTCTGTAAGACACCTTTAGAGAGCGTGACTCCATTACCTGCAGGTACACTACCGTGCCAGGAGTCGTCCATTCCAAATACCTTTAGAATGCTGTCTAAGTACCCAGACTGGGAAACCACCCAAATCTAGATCTAAAACCATAGATCTAGTAACCAGAATTCTGATATAATATCCAAGTCCTTTGTGGAGAAACCACTGTGTGACAACCAAAGAATAACCGATCGTAGTATTGGAATATCACTTCCTACTCTGTGTATGTCATCCAAATACCAGGACATCACACTCTACTACCTTCTTAACAGATCCACCCCCTATTCTGATGAAGTCAAACCTATGACTGTCACATCAGAAATAGATGATCTATCTCCGCTATATCTGCTTTAGTCTATAAATAGACATAAGCCACATGTCCACCAATGCTTCCGCTGCTCCCACTGACCATGACAACCCTCTGGCAGAGTCATATAGACGTACACTTCTAAAGCTAGTTTAGAACGACGCTATACTCATTCTCCTGCCGGGTCTCACAGCCTGGAACAACAGCAATGGCAAGTCTGGGTAAACAAGAACCTCCCCGCTACCGTCTTTGAGGCTACCGAAGTACCTCTCGGGTGCCTGAGGTTACCCACCATATCTGCGGAGTGGCTAATAGAATGTCAAACCAGATTGAATCTTTAGGTTCCTATAAAATTTTCAGTAATCGTTTGCGGTTCTGGAATCACTTCCAGTTCTACCATACTCCCACTACTGTTTTCTGAAAAAAATCCATTTCTTTTAAAATTGTGGCGAGTCAAGAACAATATCACTATTGATCTTCCAGATGGTAGAAAGTCAACCCTTGTCATAGCCTGGGTCAACCCACAAACAGCCATTACAGAAACATACCTTGAGTTATCCAGAGTCTGGTTTTAAGCATAAGCCGGACAACTCCCCGTACCTTAACAATGTCAAGATATGAACTGTTCTATATCCAATATAGAAACAGAGGCACTGATTTAATTGAACCAGATTCAAATCATGCAGCTGTCTCCAGTGCATGTCAACTAAATGGAAGGAGGCCAATCAGCGTTACTCAACTTAGGAATGCTCCCAATTATGAGTAACCTGAAAGAGAAGCAAGTTCTCTTAATCATTACTATCAACTGAATACCATTCACAAGTATCTACATCTTCGATCACCTTGAAGAATCCCGATACTTGCAATACCTGGTTCTCTACTTTATTCATATACCCATAACTTCTCAAAACTTGGACCCTGTGTTTCTACGAAACACTTGTCTAAGAACTAGAGAAGTAATAAGTAAACCGAATATAGTACGAGGACCAACCCCTCTGTCCTAATGGACACTGGACAACATACAATACTCTGTATAAGTCCCCTGAATGTAATAACTCATTCTCTGTGTGTTGTAGGTCGAAAACTGTATTTATGGTTATGAAGAATTACACCGCTGTTTAATGTTCCTTACCTAACCATCCACTGATATAGGTAAATGTCATAGACATAACATCAAAAATTTATATCTCACTCTATGAAAATAGACGTACAGATATATCAATTTGAAATTGGTGCATAACAACGGATATTCAAAACTAAATATTTGCCGCCCGGCAAACAACCCAGGTGACTTCCTCAAATATCGCCAATTACAACGAATTCCGATATAATGAGGATGATCACCTAATTCACAATAGCTTACTCCCACTCATCATCTGTAAAACCATACAGATGTGAGAATCATACCTGGTAAATACATACCCTGGAGCAAGGACAAATTGGGAAATCAGTTTTCTTTTAACAGTACACAGTGAAACTGAAACATTGAAATGTTTCGATGGGGTATCATGGGTATTCCTAGTAATGTCTCTTCCATTATCCAGATTCACAACCGTAACCGTATAATTCTTTGCCATTTCTCCAAATCCCTTTATATGTCTTTAGTCATTACCTTCTGTACATCCCTTTAGGCCAAATGGTTTTCTTCCTTCCTTACCGATCGGCACCAGCCTATGGTTTGGAAGAAGACTATCCAATAAGCATAATGGGTGTACTGTCCTAATCCTAGGAGCACTCGCAATGCGAGAGAAGGTGAAGATAAAAGACAACTGAATAAACCTTATTCCTATTTCTCCTGAACCAGAATCCATCCCCGAACTGGAACAAGTTCCTTTCGAGTTCGTATATAACTATATGATGGAGTATCCAATAAACTGTGGATCTTCGTAGTGATACGGAGTGTTCTGGAGAAATACAAAGTTGATGTAGGATTGGCGAAGAAATACTTGGTTTGGTCATGAATAGCAATCGCAGTTTACTTTGCCCTCTTACTAATCCCTTGATATGTCTTTACTTAATACCTTCTGCACACCATCGTTATGCTAATTGGTTTTCTTCATTCCCCACCGTTCGGCACCAGCCTAAGGTTTGGAAGAAGACTATCCAATTTGCGTAATAGGTGTACTATCTCCTAAACCAAGGAGTACTCGCATCCTGAGAGAAGGTAAAAGGAAAAGACAACTGAATAGTCCTATTCGTTTTCTCCAGAACCAAAAACCATCCTCGAATAAATTCCTTCGAGTTCGTATATAACCATACGATGGTGTTGTCCAATGGAAATGGACGTTCGTAGAGATACGGGGTGTCCTGGAGAAAAAGATAAATGTAGGAGTGGCAATGAGGTCTGCAACTCAGACAATCCAAAAGCCAGTGTTTAAGAAGGTTCGGTTAATTTTGGTCACTGAGTCATAGTCTAAGGTCGGGTCAATGGTCGCTGCCAAAGAGAGAGAGAAAAGAAACACTCAGCGTGCACTCTAACCTAGATAAGAATGGTTATCACTTTATCTAATCAGGAAACCTCCCACTGTACCGTCAAATTCTCCTCCAAACCTGAAAGAAGAATTAGTCGGGATCACCCGAGGAGTAAACCAACTCATCAGTGGGAATCGGGATCCAACTATCATCGCATGATAACATGACGGAATCCGCTCACGTTATCACACTCCAGAAGGTATGCGCATATCTGGCAAGTTTCTGTTTCTTTAGAAACTCCCGATGTGGATTTTTGCCCCATGCTCTTATGGCCTTGACTTTAGCCAACAAATCATAAGTCACATGTCAAGTTCTACCCGTCATTCTCCAGGTTAATTTGAACCCACCCGTACAAGCCCTTGACTTTGGCCAACAAGGCTATACGACTTCCCAAAACAACGCATCTATCTATGCTGCATATGAATAACCAACAGCTACCAAACACTGTGCCTTGACTTTGGCCAACAAACACAGCTTGAATACTATTGACTATCCATATGAAACGACAGAAGGCTACGAATGGTTTCTGGCGAAAAACCTTTAACGTAATGAACTTGATATCGTTGAAGGAACTGGATAGCTTTATAAAAATATAGTGACGAAAACCTTTGCTAAAGAGGTCACTCCCGGTGAAGGGATCTCGGCTCTTTCCTTGTAGGATGAGGTGCAGGATATTCCAACTGAATATCACGATGCAAAGCAAAAGTAATCGGCTATAGTTAAGTTATTGTCCTGATGCAAACTTCTGTCCAAGGGGTCACTCCCGGTGAAGGGATCTCGGCCCTTACCTCGTCGACTAAGGAGCAGGATATTCCAACTGAATACCACTGTGCAATACAAAAGAGAACGTCCTTGCAATAACAGATTTTTGAAAATTGTTCCAATAACATCAGAATAGGTTTTTTTTAACTTGCATTGATCCGAATCAACGCAGTCCCATCAATTGATCACACCAATAAAGAACAAAAATAATGATGTACGTATATGCCATCCGCATTCACCACTGGGTCGCGTCATCACCCGTTAGGTTACTTAACTAACGACAGAGCGGGGACTGGACTAGCGCGGATGCAAAACATATACAACATCTACTAGTATATATATCAATATATAATATTCGCTCAAGGCGTGATAAAATGCAGCATCACAAAAATGTAACCAGCATCACAGAACAATACAGATATCTGGGATCCCCGGGTTTCATAGAGCCGCTACTGAAACCCGACGTTCCCCTGGTCGTGTGGATAGCCTGTGCAATGAAATTCTAGACCCTTACGGGCGCGGCAAGTTACCCGCCAAAACCTGAAGCGAGGCAGCCCCCTTCAGCAACATGAATGGACCACCCAGCACTTCACGGAATCCGGTAACTTGGGCACCCCTCCTGGGTCAACCTGTACCCCCTACGAGTGCGGCGAATAGCCCGCCAATTCTAGAGTGAAGCCCCCTCCGTCTCAATGCCATGAGATGCGGGCCTGTTGCCCTCTAGAACCCGGCTACCCGTGCACCCCTCCGCGGGGTAATCCTAGTACAGAAAATAAAAATATATATACAACGGGTACATCGACCTTGACCCGGTCGTGCTCCAAAAGAATAATACAAACAGGCAGTGACGGCAGTCCACATGTCGGACGCTCGCCCCGCAATATCAAATGTACATATAAAAAAAAACTGTACTACCATTGCATCCAGGCTATCCCCCATGACCAATCCTCAACATCACAGCACAACACAGAACATCAACGTGAATGTCACGTTCGCAAATCCGTCTAAAAGGGCTATAGCAGTTAGACAGGATTTACCGATCAAATGACATTCACGGTCGCAGATATAATGTAAATACTGTGAACTAACATGTTTAAAATTTTCGATCGATCAAATTTACCGAAATGGGCCCCAAGCACTACTGTAGCACTCTGTGAAAATCTGGGCCTAAACAGAATATCCCAAAACCCCAATTTCCAAACCAGAAGGCAACTGAAAAAATTCCGTACGTCGTTGACTCATTTCCACCACGGAACGGCGGCCAAACCAGAGGTTTGGCCGCATTTCCGCGGTCGTACTGAGGTATCACCTTACAAAATTTTTGCAGAATGCTTACAATCCTCTGCACATGTTTCTGCAATGTAATGAAAATTTTTTCGAGCCAAAACAAAATCGACAGAAACGTGATGCATTGGAAAATAAGGTTTTTGGGAATTTTGTTCGATCGAGTTCTAAACATACTAGAGCAAGCTAGACTAGGTTAATGGCGTGGCTCTGATACCAATGTAAGTGCACGGCGGTGCCCCGGCCGTCAATCCGACGCCGGAATGCGGAAACGAAAATCTTTACAAAAACTGGTAAACCGGCACCACCGCGCACTTTTAACCCGGATCGGGCCATTTACCTAACTACTAGCAAATTAGAAGAGGAGAAGAGAAGCTATACCGAGCGATCCGTGTCCTTCGGTCTTCTCGTCGTCATCCCGATCTTTCGCGGAATCACCGTTCGTCACCTCCTCGTCGGAAAGGGCACCACGAAGCCGATTTCTTTTACGGGCTCTCACCTCTGGACCGAGGTAACTCGGGCGCGAAGTTGGCAACCCGACGCGTCCAAGGGTACTGTAGGTGTAGTGTAGAATCTTTGCCTCAATGGGGTGATTGAAGTTGCCATGGAGGAATGAGGAGGAGAATGAAAAGGAGCAATGAGAAATGGAGCTAGTCTTTTTGCAAACATAGAATGAGATGAATGATAATTTTTCCCCACATCAAAAATTAACTCTCTCTCTCTCTAAATGGCCGTCCCCCCTTTTTGAATGGTGGAGGAAATGAAATCATCAAGAGAGGTGAGAGTAGGAATCAAAAAGATGTGACCACATCAAAAGGTGATGATAACAATATCATATCAACTTCTAATCCATTCTAATCTCATTTAATGCAAAGGAAGAGACTAAAAAAGAATCTCATCATGAAGGAACTATCATGAAGCCACAATCACAAATAACCCCCTCCACAAAATGTAATTTGCACAACTGCAAATAACCCCTTCCATCGAAAAGTCCGGCCGCGAAGGAACAAAGGAAAACCGGCCGGAACGGAATGCAAACTGGCAACTTCAGAAAACTGATCCCGTAATAAATTACAGGAAAACCCCGCTACTGCATATACATGGCCGCATTTGTATTCCCACTGAATATAAATGCAATGAGACAAAATCCACACTGTCTAATACTAGGATCCGGCTTAAACTAAATCCCGCTAGTAAAATCCGTCCGATCACGATCCGTGCAATACCGCACGTATCTGATCGAACCCTGCCATATCTCCATACGGTCTCTATAGTGTTTCACCCAAAACTTGAGTAAATGTGTGTGGGGGACTTTAAAGACTCGTCAATACTATGGCTGTGGATTTAACCACTAGCACGTCAGAGGTATCAGCCATACGTAACGAGCTACCAGCTATTGACCAAAAGGGATGTCGATGAGCGAACTCATACTGACACCCTACTGAGCCTGTTAGTGACAATATCCGTACAGTCCGGTCCGTTCGTCTATGAGTATCGCATGGCGGGCCTTGGGGGTTGGTAAAAGTCAGACCCCCAAAAGCGGTACAAGTCGTGTCAGAGTGTAGCCCAGAACACCCTGAGATGCTACTGGAATACCTACCAGTAAATCTCCTGCCTCGGTCGAGGGCTTTGTGTAATGGCTCACCTAGACACAGCGCGACCTCACCCCCAAAATCGGGAGAGACGAACCCCTGCAGATCCGCTCACTGACACCATGTGGCTCGGGACTGTACCCAACTAAAACCTGTTTGCACGTCTCCTTTGAGCGTGGTAGGGTAGTAATCTATGTACAGTGGGAACTCACCCGAGACAAATGATGATCTCAGGTCGATGAACTAACCTGTACACATGTCACCAGGGAACTGCTATCTGACGTCTAGTATAAGACTAACTAGCAGGTTCCCGACGAGTCCTGTCCGGTGTACTCATAACCCAATGAGCACCTGTATACATCTTAGGTGAACCAAATGACACCAGTGGCTTGTGAGACCGGCCACCATCCCTCATCGGGGTCTCGACTGTATACACCAGTCTACTCTCGAGAATCGATACCCTGTCTCGAAACTCCCACGACTAGGGACCGTTTAAGGATGTGCTTATAGACCCCAGCTCCCACGTATATGATCGCCCTCATACTGCTGGTAGTCAAGCAAGAATCCTAGGGGCTTTATCAACGTGTAATAGCGACCTGTAAGGTCACCTAAAGCAGTACACAATGATAAAGATAAACCAGATAGCATACTATCATCTCGAGTAAAACTGTCCTACCGGTATATGTCCTCCCTCAATCATTGCAATCACGTGCCTGTGATCCAATAATTGACTCTGAGGGCACTATATCCAACAGTATGCTATATGGTTTCTCTTTGTCTTAACTTGTTGACTTGTATATGTGATATTGTCTTGCTCTCACATGTTGATAAAGCCTTTAGAATGTGTACTTGACTACTAGGACTATGATGGAGATCATACCAAGGGTAGTCCATAAGTACACCCTAAAATTGTTCCTAGTCGAGGGTGTATCGAGACAGGGCATCGATATTCCAGAGTAGACTAGCGTATACGCATCTTGACCCATATGATGGGCGATGGATGATCCTACATCCATTGTTGTTTGACATCAAAGATGTTGTACGGGTGCTCAGTGGAGACTGCGTACACTAAACGGACTCGCCGAGAACTCCTAGTTGGTATTATACCTATCGTCAGATAGCTGTTCTCTGGTGACACTGGTACAGGTTAGTCTGTAGACCCGAGATCGTCATAGAGTTTTGTGTGATTCCCACTGTGCTTTGATTTCCACTTTACCACGTTCAACAGAAAGTGCAAAACAGTGGCTTTTGGGTACAGTCCCGAATCACATGGAGGCAATGAGCGATAGGAGGGGATTCGTCTCTCCCGGTATTGGGGGTTAATGTTGTGATATACTCGATTGGCCATAACGATAAGTCCCTGGCCAGGGCTGCTACGGAGATTTACTGATAAGTGTTATCAGTAGTTTCTCGACCCGTTATGAGCCTCACATCGGCATGACTTATTGGTTATTGGGGTCTGACGTTTACCACCCCTATAGTAGACTAGATATACGACATATCAGACGAAGAGACCGGAATGTTCGGTAGTGTTACTGACAGGCCTTTGCAGGAATTAGAGCGGGCTTGCTTGCTGATCTTCTGATCGTTCAATACCCAGGTAGCCATTATGTTCAGCTAGTACCGCTGACGGCTTGTGGATGCTTTATGTGATCATCACCTACTGCCGGCGTATTGACGAGTCTTTAGTGTCCTACACAGAGGTTTCACTGGCTCAGGCAAAACGATGTAGGGGCACATATATGATTTGTGCAGGACCGAGATTAATACGAGTATGCGATACCGTATTATATTCTCGCGATACTTGTATCATTCGGTTATATGTGATATAATCGGGTTATCAATTCAAGTGTTGATTCGATAACATAATACATATAATATTAGTCGGTTATATGTGATATAACATAATTATTAAATCAAGTGTTGATTTTATAATTTAATGGATAATTGTATATGTGATATACTAGATTACATTAACTAATATTAGCTCACTTAAACATTTCTTTTTCTCACCTATGTGCATATAGTATATATGTGATATATATTAATGTACATTTTTTATGTTATGCTTGATGATACATGCAATATGGGTGTATGAGACTTACACCATACTAATGATAATGAAGGTTTTATTTATTTAGTGTAAATCAATTATTAGTTGGATAATGGTCACATGGCATGAAGCTTTGAGAAGCTTGGAGATCCATTGACTAGTCCACTAGTTTTGTCTTAATACTAGATATTTGTTAACCCAACCATTATCAAAACTCATGGTTAAGTCTCTACATGAGATATATTAGATATTTTTTCACCCATGATTGCCATTCACTCTCTCATCTTTCATTTGCTTCATCTTCATCAAGAGCAAGAAAGAGCTCTCTAGGTTTTTGGGAGAAGAAAAAGAGTGAGAAAAGTAATTCTAAAGTGAGCAAAAATCCTACTTCATCATCCTCTACTAGATTAGCACTTTAGTATAGGGCGTTAGCTTCACTAATCCCACATTAGTGAAGAGATAGCTTGGGTTAGTGACTCCTCGACATAGATCATTTTTGGCCTTGAAGACTTCGTACAAGCTCGTTGCTTTCTTCTTATGGAGTCGTTCAAGACACTGCAAGATCACTTCATCGCAGCGAAGGGATCACTATAAGGAGTTATAGAAGTGAAGGAACGGACTACAAAGGTTGTAATCCCTACTCACTTAGATGTAAAGTAGTTTACATTATGTTTCGTCTAAATCACTAGTTAAGAATCTAGGGTTAGGATTGTTTTGTATGGCAAAATTTTGAAAATGGCATGGACGATGCCTCCCGAAACCTTGCTGTCGTGCCGTACATTCCTACAGGGGCAAGAAAAGTATGTCAATGGATTAGCCGATGAGCTTGGCAGAGGGAACACTACATACCGGTGATTGGTTGTACCTGGCGGTTATCCGGAGGATACCGATCGGAGTCGAGAGATGGATATGGGCCGACCCGTTCTGCCGGAGCCCGAGGGCCGATCCCGTAGACAGAGCCCGTGGGCTGATCCAGACTGACGGAGCCCGAGATATATGAGGATTTACGTGTCGATGTCAGACACGGGTTTCATGATGTTTCGAGTGTCGATGCTGGACACTCAGGTCCCATGATTTTGATGTGTCGCGAGGGACACACGTTGATTTATATCCTCATACTTTCATGCATATACTTTTATGATATTTTCATGCATGACGTTGTTGTGTCATTGATGGACACATGGATGAGATCCACATGCATTGTCACGACCCGAAATTGGCACGTGATGGCCCTTAAACTACGCAACGTCTACAGGCGTAATGCAATTTAAGTAAGTCGAAAACCCAGCAATCTAAACCATCAAAAGTAGTAAGAAAGTGATAATAGCATTTTCAAAACCTTTGAAATCTCAACCCAAATTCTTTAAAAGTCCAACTTTATTTCCCTTAAAATTTTGACAGCACCTCCATTGTAAAAACCAGCCCCAAAAATGGGTACAACATAAATATAAGTAAAGCATCGCCAAACGGGAGCAAATACACGCCCAGAGGCGGAAAACAACTACCACAATAGATATACGATGCCGTAGCGAAGAAATAAAAGACGATATAAATAAAACTGCATAAAAGACATCCAAGTCACCAAAATAATATACAATATCGTCCTCACAACAAGTCTCTAAGTCATAAAAGATAATGGTAGATTGAGAGTACAGAATATAAAAAATATACAATAAACATGAACGGATAACCACAAAACCCACCTAAAGCAACACTGCACACTGTGAGCCGAATCGGTATCCGCAGCAAAAGATGATAAAATAGATGAATAATAGCCCTGCCTCTGACTACTGTGAGAATCAACCTGCAAAACACTGTGGCACTACGGGGGTGAGTTGCCAACTCGTGAATAGTAAATAACATATGCAGGTAATCGCAAGTATGCACGTACAACGCGAATCTAACATATGCAAGCTAATAGCAATAAATGGTCATATGTATGCAATAGTCATGAAAGATACTCTAGCAGGTACAACTAATACATGAAGCAATGCATATAAATAAAAGTATGTATATGTAACAGTCATGGAAGATACTCTATCAGGTATTACTAATACATGAAGCAGTGCATAAACAATAAATGCGGAGTATGGAATAAAACATGTCATTCCCACGGAATCCTGACCTCGTGGTAGGACCCAAGTCCATCAAGACAATCCCAATCCCAATTTCCTCAAATCAGCCGCCAAATCGGCTCTCATATCATATAAGTCTCATAAATCCTGAATGTACAATATCAAGTAAATCTCATATATCCTGAATGTCCAATGTCAAGTAACTCGCATATATCCTGTAAGTCTCAGCGAATCCTAAATGCCAAACCCCGACACTTATGATCCAAAACAGTGAATCCTAACTGCCCAACATCGACACATATGATCCAAAACAGATTTATACGTCCTTCGAATTTTAAGTGCCCAACATCGACACTCTCGATCCCGTATCGGTTTATACGTCCTTAGAATCTTAAGTGCCCAACATCGACACTCTCGATCCCGTATCGGTTTATCCGTCCTTCGAATCTTAAGTGCCCAACATCGATACTCTCGATCCCATATAGGTTTATAAAACAAATCTCAGAATGGATGCATCCAAATATCAAGTAAAGAATAAGAATACTTGCATAAATCAATACATATATATTAGCGTCCCATTCCAGTAAAATATATATATATATATATATGCATATATAAAAGCATCCCATTTTACTGTTATATATACTTAGGAGTAAAAATATCAGAGAATATCATATGAAATCCATGAATGTAATATATTCAGCATGAAACAGTAATATGAGCATATAAAAGAAAAACCGCTATTTAACAGCAACAAGTTAAAATATATATGTCATGCGGTTCCTAATTTCTCCAAGTCCATATAACATCAAATAAAGGTGAACATGTAACTATAACCAGATATATGTGTAAACATGAAGGTATAGCAAGGTATATGTATCTACCTATCAGTAATGATGTAATATACCCTCCAGGTATAAGTGAAGTATGTATGCAAGGTATACATGTAGCTATGTCATTATGTGTGTATGTACCTATCGCTAATGGTATAATACCCTATAGGTATACGGGTAACTACCATGTAAGCATGTCTAGGTATATGTGTAAGCATGTAGGTATATAGGTATGCTATATGTCATATGCAACAAGGAATATGAATCAATATCTCAATGTCTCTAACCAAACAATATCAGATATGTATGTGTGTTGTGCGTGTCATGGCAATTATTGACGGTGTGTGTAGTATACAATCGGTGCTCATGCATCATGAGCCGTCAATAATAGTGCAGTGTCCTTAGGATACTAGTCCAAGCACAAAAAGTAACTAAGCAATAAGGTATATGCGCAACTCTATATATGAAATAGAATAGGCGACAACTTTATAACATCTCTAGCCCAGACGCATAACGCCATGCGGGCAATTCCCCTGTAGATGTTAAATTTACTCACCAACGCTCCTGGCTAAGTAAAGCCAACCATCTGTTTTCCCTTCGTCACAGCGCCCGAAGTCCCCGCCTGCGAACCTAAAACAATAAAACAACAAACCATGTATATATTAGCAATAGACCCAAAATACGTACAAACAACACGGACCAACGCGACAACACAAACGTACTCTCAATTGTTCGTATTGTAGCTAACGTGCATAGTGACACTACGAAACCAACTCAAGAGCAACAGAACACAGAACACGAACCGTATAATATAACGTGTGAAACGAAACACAAGAAAGCAAGCAAGTGGTCCCAGATTTTTCTGTACCAATAATTTGTAAAAGTTGCTAGTACCATGAGACCACATACAACCCCAGAGACCCCTACATAAAAACCCAAACCCCAACTCCCTAGTCTGGCCGCAAATTGGGGCCAGAAGCAATAAATCTGCGGCCGTACGGAAAGGAAAGGGGCTCGTATTTTGAGAGTAGGTTCTAGGTCACTAGACTAAGTTACTGTGATGGGAACTTTTGCAACAATTACCTGGTTTGATATCAGATCATCCCAGACCCCAAAACAACACTAAAAATACGATATTTACTCGAAACGATACGATACGCAATCTAAAATGAAACTATAAAGCTAAGCTACACAATAAGCACTTAAAGAACAGAACGAGATCATTACCTAACGCAAAGAATTCAAAGATTCTAGTTTTGCAAGCTCCAAGGCATCCAAGAGGCAAATCAAGTCCAAAGATGTGATTTTTGTGAGTTTGGGTGAAGTTTTGAGATGGATTTGTGATGGAATAATAAGTTCAGTTTAGGCTTAGAGGAGATAGAGAAATAATGATAAGGGGAAAAAGTGAGAACGAAATGAGTGAAGGAAAAAGATAAAGAGAAAGAGAGAGGTCAGTGCAAGAGTGAGTGGACTATTCATTAAATGCAAGCTAAGGTTCACCATGCCACCTCTCACAAAACAAAATATCCAAAAGAAATATCTCTCTCTCAAAAACAAAATATCTAGAGGTTTAATTAAGCAAAGGATTTGGTTAAAGTAAAGGATTGGATTAAAGCAAGATTAGATTTGGCTAAGTTGTCATGGCCACTAACCTAGATTAGCACAATCAAACCCTCACATTAACGTGGACACGTGCGTACATGCCATAACAAATATTAATAAATTATTAATTAAATGTTATAAAATGTGAGGAACCCGAATTGGTAAACTTTTTACAGTAAACCCGCATTAACGTCTAAACCAACACTAACCGAAATCTAAGGCATTACAATATCCCCCCTGCCCTTATAAAAATTCGTCCCCGAATTTAAAATTCTCACTAATCGTACCTTCAAAGAGAAGAGTGCAAAACTCCCAAATCTTGCTCGCAACCTCTCAAGTTATCACCTCACTATATGGCTCCTTCCAAGAAAACCCTCCACAGATGGGAAGACCCTTGACTAAAGTTTCTCCACCAGCCGAACCACTAACACAAATGGCTGCCGGTGAACGAAAAGATCGCGTCCAGCTAAATGTTTGTCACGACCCGTAGGGTACGGAACGTGACTGGCACTTAAGTTTACGAAACGTCTAAAGACGTCCGTAAAATAAGTAAGCCAAAGCCCAGAAAACCAAACCAAATAAGCAAAAGAGTGAAGAGAACCCAATCAATTGGAAACAAGTTTATCAATAAGTCATATAAAACCCTTTTTGAAAACAATATCAATTTTTCCGAAAATTTCGGCAGAGTCTCCTTTGTAAATACTGGCCCCCAAAATGGGTACAACAAAAATATATATGAATCCAACAAATAAGGCATCCCCAAGCGGGAGCTAGCTCTTCGCCACAAGGCGGTCACAAATCCCACGCAAAATAAAGCAACAACATGCGAAATAATCATAATGAAGCATAAGAAAAACAGCATGTCGACTCAAGTGAGCTCGACCCCAAAATGCTGCTCTCGCTGAGCTCTGACCAACAGACGGGCGATCTGCATCTCCTCCCATACAATGCCTCGAAAGGTGCCATCTGAATAGTATCCTGGAAGCTGTTGTTGTAGGAGAACTCCACTAGAGGTAAATGACGATCCCAACTACCACCAAAGTCTAAAATACAGGTATGACTGAATGCACTAGCAGGTGTGTATACAACATCAGTGTACTAATATGTATGCAACATGAATATCTGAGGTCTCAATAGGTATATATAAGAAACATTTTATCTCTTTTTGTTTTTGAAACTCTTTTAGAATGCCAGCATAATACTCAAAGAATCGACGAGAACCGGTGTCCAGCAACGACACCTAAAAGCTATCTCAAATCTCATAAATCCATATCATAGTGTCTCTGGCCTCAGCCATCCGGCTGATCCATCTCAATATCAATATCTCATCCTCTCGCGGCCCCGGTCGGTATCCTCTGGATATCCGCCGTGCCCAATGAAGTCACCGGTAGGTAATCCGTCCCCTGCCAGGCTCATCGTCAGCACCACGAGCTTCTTGCCCTGGGGTACCCTACCGGGCCCACCATGTACCCGAGACGGTTCATCCAACTCCTCGAAACGGGTCTCGAAAACTACAGCAAACTCATGGTGGACGACACTTACATCACTAGAAAACCGCAATTTACATATTTTAAAAATATAATAAGTTTAGAAATTTTGCGGTTTTTCCCCGAAATCCAGAAATATCATAAAATCTCAAGAAATCCTCATAAGTGCATATGTCAATGATAATGAATGCATATGGTATCAATAATCAAGTTGCGATGTGTGATTAATAGATTAGGCATGAACAAATAATATGATGAAGTACATGCACATGAATAGCAATCCTACGATTTCATTTTAAGGAATTAAAGGCAATAGCACAAGTTTAAGTATCAATTAGTAAAAGGTTTCAATTTAAAGTTTATCTAGTGTGGTGGCATGGCAATTACCAGGGTGTGTGTGTAAGCATGAATAGTGCTCGTGCTGCATATAAAAACCCTGACAATGGTGCAGGTGTCCTATAAAATGGTTTCGTATAGGTATGTCAATATAGGGCATGAATGTAGCAAATAATCATACAAGTATTACACCCCTAATTACTAACATTACTAGGAATCTTTTAAGTTACTAAAACTATCGGGCAGCTTGCGCCATCCAACGATAGTCCCCCGTAGATGTTACATCTACTCACCGGAATCCCTAGCTAGCTGTGTCCAATCACCGCTTTCCCCTTTCGTGCCGCGTCTGACGTCTCCGCGACCGAACCTGGAATTTACATCAATACCAAACATAAGGTTACCTATCAAGACTGACGCAAAAGCCAAACGAAAATACTAATGTTCACTAGCTAGGTACAACGTGCACAAGGTGCGCGGAACATACGCGAAAATCGCAAAAACTGCCAAAAAATCGCCGATTTGGTCGCCCGGCAAAACTAAAACCCGACCACTCAAAAATCCGCACACACGCATCCTAAATGTCATAGGATACGCTAAAAATGTCATCAAGACATCGCAATTAATTCATCACAACATTTTAGTAAAAACTAGTAAGCTAGAATAGCAATTAGGTGCAAACATCGACAATAGCGACAAAGTTATCACGGTCCAACATAACCATCCAATCCACACAACTAGTTAGCCACCAAAAACACAAATTTTAACTTATTTACCATGCTACAAAACCCACATTCCATACACAAACCTCTTCTTGAATTTGGTAATTAGCAATTTTAATGAAAATTTCACACAAGCTTAACATAGATTAGCATAATATGAAGCCACTTAAGCAAAGTAACCTTAAAGATTGGTTTAGTAATTAACTAGATATCTAATTAGCTTTAATTAACTAAATAATGGTTCCTAAAAACCCTAGTTTAACTCTAACCATAAACCTTTAAAAACTAGATTAGAATCTAACACTAAACTAACACTAGATTTTAGCCTAATTAGCAATTTAACCACTTAGATTAAGCTAACAAAATAACTAGATAACAAAATAGCTTAATTAATCTCTTAATGGTGATCTAAACCCTAAATTAATTTCAAACCACAAACTTTAATAAACTAGTATGCAATTAACACTAAAACAATTTTCAAAGTTCTAATTAGCATACTTTAACTACAATGTAACCATTTGATTAGAAGTTATACCTCAAAAGTTCAAACCCTATGTTGCTAAAGCCTCCCAAGATGCCATCTTTCTCCAAGATTTGAGCCAATTTGGGTTTGAGAAGAGAGGGAATAAGGTTTTGCTTTGAAATTGTAAAGGATTTGTTGATTTTTGATGGTTTTTGAGATGAATTTGTGAACAAAATAGAGAGGAAAATGAAGGGGGGGGGAGCTGCTGATTTTCTGGACAGAAATGAGGGAGAGGGGAGTGGTGTGGGTGTAGGAAAAAGTCTCTAGTCAAACTCCCCCAAAGTCAAAGCACCATACCCCATTTAACAATTCAAAAACCTTTAAAAAAACCCTCATTTCCACACAAAAACACAAGTCAAAGAGCATGGAATTTTTTTTTCCCATGTGCTGCTGGAAATGGCCGGCCTAGGGTGAGGGAGAAGTGAGAGGGAGTGCACAAAAAAAAAATTATGCAAAAAGACCCCCTACAAGACCAAAATTGCAAGTTTAAGCTTAAATTCAATAAATTTCGTTTTCTATAATAAAAATTAGTTAAAAATCAAAATAAAATACTAAAAATTTATGTTACAACTAGATTTTAATTAACATAATTTTAAAGATTAAAATTAGCCCGGAAAAATTTGTATTTATCGCTAATTTAATGTATTTTCTTACCGGCTTAAAATAATATTAAAAAATTGAAAAATAGGGAAAATTTTTTAAATGCCCAAAATTTAATAAGTATCTCATTAGCTACTAAAAATAAGCAATTACCTATCCATTTTAGGTATAATTAGCCCTAAACTGCAAAATAACAAAAAAGACGGTTTTCGGAAAAATACCGAATTTTCACCGATTTTCAGGAAAACACCAAAACGACTCTTCAAGGCGCTACAATCTTCCCCCCTTAAAGAAATTCGGTCCCCGAATTTAAAAATATAACTACGCGTACCTTCAAAGATATGGGGATATTTCTTCCTCATCTCGCCCTCGGTCTCCCAGGTAACCTCCCCGCTGCTCGGGCTACGCCAAAGGACCTTGACGGTTGGTATAATCTTCGACCTCAACTTCTTCACCTGCCGATCCAGGATGGCCACCGGCTGCTCTGCAAAAGAAAGGTCGCTGGACTGTCGGGTGCTGAATCGCATGCGAAGGGTCGTGAAGGTACTTGCGGAGCATCGAAACATGGAAGACGGGGTGAACATCGGGAAAGCTGGGCGGAAGAGCCAAACGATATGCAACAGCGCTGACACGCTCGAGGATCTCGAAGGGACCTACGAATCTAGGGCTAAGCTTCCCCTTTCGCCCAAAACGCATCACGCCCTTCATCGGAGAGACTCTCAGAAAAACATGGTCGCCAACTGCGAACTCTAATCTGCGACGGCGCCTGTCTGCATAGGATTTCTGTCTGCTCTGAGCTGCCCTCATCCGTTCTCGAATCAACTGTATCTTCGCTGTCGCATAACATCTGCCAATCTGCTGACGACTGCCTCTGCACTGCGCGCAAAAAGGATAGACTACCCCCGGGCCTCCTACTCAATGCATCTGCCACCACATTCGCCTTGCCTGGGTGATATAAGATCTCGCAGTCGTAGTCTTTCACCAACTCCATCCAACGACGCTGTCTGAGGTTCAGGTCTCGCTGCTGAAATATGTACTTTAAGCTCTTGTGATCGGTGAATATCTGACACGACTCGCCGTATAGGTAATGTCGCCAAATCTTCAGTGCAAAGACCACTGCAGCCATCTCCAAATCATGAGTGGGGTAGTTCTGTTCATGCTTCTTCAACTGCTGAGAAGCATAAGCGATCACCCGGCCATGCTGCATCAATACGCATCCTAATCACACTCGCGAAGCATCACAGTAGACCACAAATCCGCCTGATCCCGAAGGCAAAGATAATACCGGCGCCGTAGTCAAACAAGTCCGTAGCTGCTGAAAACTGCGCTCGCACTCCTCTGTCCAAACGAAAGGGACTCCCTTCCAGGTCAAACCGGTCAAAGGTGCAGCTATACGGGAGAAGTCCTGAACAAAACGCCTGTAGTAGCCTGCCAGGCCTAGAAAACTACGGATCTCAGTAACCGATGTAGGTCGGGGCCACTGCTGAACAGCCTCAATCTTCTTCGGGTCCACACAAATGCCGTCTCTCGTAACCACGTGACCCAAGAATCCGACGCTGTCCAGCCAGAATGCATAGTTGGAGAACTTTGCGAACAGCTGGTGCTCCCTCAGAGTCTGTAACGTAATCCGCAAGTGTTGCTCGTGCTCCTCTCTGCTCCGGGAGTACACCAAGATATCGTCGATAAACACGATGATGAACAAGTCAAGATACGGCCTGAATGTACGGTTCATCAAATCCATGAATGCTGCTGGGGCGTTGGTGAGTCCGAACGACATCACCAAAAACTCGTAGTGGCCGTAGCGCGTGCGGAAAGCTGTCCTCGGTATATCCTCCTGTCGAACTCGCAGCTGATGGTATCCTGATCGCAAGTCGATCCTCGAAAAATACCCCGCACCCTGAAGCTGGTCGAACAAATCATCAATGCGTGGCAACGGATATCTGTTCCGAACGGTAACTTTGTTCAGCTGGCGGTAGTCGATACATAAGCGCAAACTTCCATCCTTCTTCTTGACAAACAGGACCGGAGCACCCCACGGAGAAACACTCGGTCGAATAAGCCCCTTATCTAACAAATCCTGCAACTGATCCTTCAGCTTTCGAAGCTCTGCCGGGGCCATCCGATAAGGCGGTATAGAAATAGGCCCCGAGCCGGGAATCAAATCAATGCAGAACTCAACATCGCGCTCAGGCGGTAGCCCAGGTAGCTCATCAGGGAAAACATCAGGGAACTCACAAACTACCGGGACCCGGTCTAACGGAACCCCTGCAGCTCGAGTATCACAAATATACGCTAAGAATCCCTGACATCCCTTCCGCAAGAGCTGACCAGCGCGAAGAGACGAAATCAAGCTGGGAAGGGTGACGCTGCGGTCTCCCTGAATAACATGGACTGGCTCTCCCGGAAAGCTAAATCTGACTGCCTTCTCACGGCAGTCCATGGAAGCATAACAAGTGGCTAGCCAATCCATGCCCAGAAGCACATCAAAGTCCAACATATCGAGGAGAATCAAATCAACCGATGAATCCCTCTCCCCGATACGAACGGAACACAAACGAAAAACAAAACGAGCGACAAACGACTCGCCTACCGGAGTACTAACAACAAGCGGATGATCTAACGACGACGAATCACGGCCCAACATCGGTGCAAAGTGTGTAGATACGTACGAATTTGTGGAACCTGGGTCGAATAATACCCGTGCGTCAAAAGAACAAACTGGCAAGGTACCTGTCACAACGGCATTGGATGCCTGCGCATCCTGCGGTGTCAAAGAAAATACTCGGGCCTGTCCTCCACCGATAGCGGGCTGACTTCGACCTCGGCCTCTGCCTCCTCGTCCTCTATGAACAGGACCGCCGCGTCCACGGTCTCTGGGTGCACCTAACTGGCGTGGAGCATCGCCTGTGGTAGGAAGTAGGGCTCTCTGTGGAGGGGGTGGCGATGGTGGTAGGGTCACATGCGGAACTGTCGCTGCTCCCTGTCGTCTCGCCGGACAGTCTCTGACAAGATGGTGCAAACTCCCGCACCCAAAACACCCTGGCGACGGCTGCTTCCCCTGGGGATAAGAACCATATAACTGTCCCCGCCCAAATCCTCTGCCAGGCCTATCTCTCGGAAAGAATCTGGCGCGCTGCCTCTGAGACGGTACATCGGTGCGAATCCTCTTCGGCCCAGAAACGGCCGAAGTCTGTGATATGCGTGCCTCCATCCGCAATGCCGTATCCATAGCAGCTGAATAAGTGTCGTAGTGCTGGGCGCCAATGGCAAGATATAGCTGGGCATCAAGTCCCTGTACGAACCTCTTCACCATCTTCTCCTCGGTATCCACCAAATACTGAGCATATCGGGATAACTGTGTAAACTGGATATCATACTCAGACACCGTCATCCCAGGTGTCTTGACTAAGGCCTCGAAGCTACGAGCTCTGGCGTCACGAACGCTCTCTGGAAGGAAACGGGCTAGAAAGACCGCTGTAAACTCGACCCAAGTCATAGGCGGCAGACCTGCAGCTCGACCTCTCAAGACTGACTCCCACCATGTCTGCGCGAGACCCTCTAGTCGGAAACTCGCAAGCTCTATACATCGATCATCCGAACATCTCAGCGAACGGCAGATCCTGGCTAAACTGTCAAGGAACGTCTGCGGGTCCTCCGCTGCCTCGGTGCCGATGAATACTGGAGGTCTCAGCCTCATGAAATCCAGTAGTGAAACCGGAATGGCCACGGTGGTAGTAGTAGGAGCAGGTATCATGGTCGTCTGTGATGTAGTAGGTGCGTCATCCGGCCTCGGTGTACGACTGGCTGCAACTAGGGATCCTACCGTCTGACGTAGCTCCTGCATACCCCCCATCATCTGTCGCAACTCCGCCATACCAGTCTCGAGCCTATCCATACGGCCTGGGGAAGGTGGATCGGTCTGTCCCTGCGGCGTAGGCATACCACCCTGCTCAGTCCTAGTCTCGGACGAGCCAGCTCGAATCTCGTCTCTGGCGGCAGCCCTCTGTGCCCTCGTAGCCTTCGGCGGCATAGTGGCTGTTACAGGAAAACGGATAATAAGAACAGTGCAATAGAATCATAGGATACACGGAATTGAAGAAGGAATTTCAAGCAAGTATCCTAAAGTCACTTAGGCGGAGTACCGTATCGCAAGTATGCCGCGGACATACGCACGCTACGTTACCCTGCTTAAGTCACTTACTCCATCTACCAAGGGTCATCCTACACTCAAAAAGGTAAAACCTATCGCTCTGATACCAACTTTGTCACGACCCGCAGGGTACGGAACGTGGCTGGCACTTAAGTTTACGAAACGTCTAAAGACGTCCGTAAAATAAGTAAGCCAAAGCCCAGAAAACCAAACCAAATAAGCAAAAGAGTGAAGAGAACCCAATCAATTGGAAACAAGTTTATCAATAAGTCATATAAAACCCTTTTTGAAAACAATATCAATTTTTCCGAAAATTTCGGCAGAGTCTCCTTTGTAAATACTGGCCCCCAAAATGGGTACAACAAAAATATATATGAATCCAACAAATAAGGCATCCCCAAGCGGGAGCTAGCTCTTCGCCACAAGGCGGTCACAAATCCCACGCAAAATAAAGCAACAACATGCGAAATAATCATAATGAAGCATAAGAAAAACAGCATGTCGACTCAAGTGAGCTCGACCCCAAAATGCTGCTCTCGCTGAGCTCTGACCAACAGACGGGCGATCTGCATCTCCTCCCATACAATGCCTCGAAAGGTGCCATCTGAATAGTATCCTGGAAGCTGTTGTTGTAGGAGAACTCCACTAGAGGTAAATGACGATCCCAGCTACCACCAAAGTCTAAAATACAGGTATGACTGGATGCACTAGCAGGTGTGTATACAACATCAGTGTACTAATATGTATGCAACATGAATATCTGAGGTCTCAATAGGTATATATAAGAAACATTTTATCTCTTTTTGTTTTTGAAACTCTTTTAGAATGCCAGCATAATACTCAAAGAATCGACGAGAACCGGTATCCAGCAACGACACCTAAAAGCTGTCTCAAATCTCATAAATCCATGTCATAGTGTCTCTGGCCTCAGCCATCCGGCTGACCCATCTCAATATCAATATCTCATCCTCTCGCGGCCCCGGTCGGTATCCTCTGGATATCCGCCGTGCCCAATGAAGTCACCGGTAGGTAATCCGTCCCCTGCCAGGCTCATCGTCAGCACCACGAGCTTCTTGCCCCGGGGTACCCTACCGGGCCCACCATGTACCCGAGACGGTTCATCCAACTGCTCGAAACGGGTCTCGAAAACCACAACAAACTCATGGTGGACGACACTTACATCACTAGAAAACCGCAATTTACATATTTTAAAAATATAATAAGTTTAGAAAATTGCGGTTTTTCCCCGAAATCCACAAATATCATAAAATCTCAAGAAATCCTCATAAGTGCATATGTCAATGATAATGAATGCATATGGTATCAATAATCAAGTTTCGATGTGTGATTAATAGATTAGGCATGAACAAATAATATGATGAAGTACATGCACATGAATAGCAATCCTACGATTTCATTTTAAGGAATTAAAGGCAATAGCACAAGTTTAAGTATCAATTAGTAAAAGGTTTCAATTTAAAGGTTATCTAGTGTGGTGGCATGGCAATTACCAGGGTGTGTGTGTAAGCATGAATAGTGCTCGTGCTGCATATAAAAACCCTGGCAATGGTGCAGGTGTCCTATAAAATGGTTTCGTATAGGTATGTCAATATAGGGCATGAATGTAGCAAATAATCATACAAGTATTACACCCCTAATTACTAACATTACTAGGAATCTTTTAAGTTACTAAAACTATCGGTCAGCTTGCGCCATCCAACGATAGTCCCCCGTAGATGTTACATCTACTCACCGGAATCCCTAGCTAGCTGTGTCCAATCACCGCTTTCCCCTTTCGTGCCGCGTCTGACGTCTCCGCGACCGAACCTGGAATTTACATCAATACCAAACATAAGGTTACCTATCAATACTGACGCAAAACCCAAACGAAAATACTAATGTTCACTAGCTAGGTACAACGTGCACAAGGTGCGCGGAACATACGCGAAAATCGCAAAAACTGCCAAAAAATCGCCGATTTGGTCGCCCGGCAAAACTAAAACCCGACCACTCAAAAATCCGCACACACGCATCCTAAATGTCATAGGATACGCTAAAAATGTCATCAAGACATCGCAATTAATTCATCACAACATTTTAGTAAAAACTAGTAAGCTAGAATAGCAATTAGGTGCAAACATCGACAATAGCGACAAAGTTATCACGGTCCAACACAACCATCCAATCCACACAACTAGTTAGCCACCAAAAACACAAATTTTAACTTATTTACCATGCTACAAAACCCACATTCCATACACAAACCTCTTCTTGAATTTGGTAATTAGCAATCTTAATGAAAATTTCACACAAGCTTAACATAGATTAGCATAATATGAAGCCACTTAAGCAAAGTAACCTTAAAGATTGGTTTAGTAATTAACTAGATATCTAATTAGCTTTAATTAACTAAATAATGGTTCCTAAAAATCCTAGTTTAACTCTAACCATAAACCTTTAAAAACTAGATTAGAATCTAACACTAAACTAACACTAAATTTTAGCCCAATTAGCAATTTAACCACTTAGATTAAGCTAACAAAATAACTAGATAACAAAATAGCTTAATTAATCTCTTAATGGTGATCTAAACCCTAAATTAATTTCAAACCACAAACTTTAAAAAACTAATATGCAATTAACACTAAAATTAACACTAAAACAATTTTCAAAGTTCTAATTAGCATACTTTAACTACAATGTAACCATTTGATTAGAAGTTATACCTCAAAAGTTCAAACCCTATGTTGCTAAAGCCTCCCAAGATGCCATCTTTCTCCAAGATTTGAGCCAATTTGGGTTTGAGAAGAGAGGGAATAAGGTTTTGCTTTGAAATTGTAAAGGATTTGTTGATTTTTGATGGTTTTTAAGATGAATTTGTGAACAAAATAGAGAGGAAAATGAAGGGGGGGGGGGAGCTGCTGATTTTCTGGTCAGAAATGAGGGAGAGGGGAGTGGTGTGGGTGTGGGAAAAAGTCTCTAGTCAAACTCCCCCAAAGTCAAAGCACCATACCCCATTTAACAATTCAAAAACCTTTAAAAAAACCCTCATTTCCACACAAAAACACAAGTCAAAGAGCATGGAATTTTTTTTTTCCCATGTGCTGCTGGAAATGGCCGGCCTAGGGTGAGGGAGAAGTGAGAGGGAGTGCACAAAATATTTTTTATGCAAAAAGACCCCCTACAAGTCCATAATTGCAAGTTTAAGCTTAAATTCAATAAATTTCGTTTTCTATAATAAAAATTAGTTAAAAATCAAAATAAAATACTAAAAATTTATGTTACAACTAGATTTTAATTAACATAATTTTAAAGATTAAAATTATCCCGGAAAAATTTGTATTTATCGCTAATTTAATGTATTTTCTTACCGACTTAAAATAATATTAAAAAATTGAAAAATAGGGAAAAATTTTTAAATGCCCAAAATTTAATAAGTATCTCATTAGCTACTAAAAATAAGCAATTAGCTATCCATTTTAGGTATAATTAGCCCTAAACTGCAAAATAACAAAAAAGACGGTTTTCGGAAAAATACCGAATTTTCACCGATTTTCAGGAAAACACCAAAACGACTCTTCAAGGCGCTACAATGTTCTAGTGCTGAATCATGTGAGAAAGTTCATGAATGTATTTGGAAAGTATCGACACAAGGAAAACGGGGTAAATACTCAATAATTTAGGCGGAAGTGCCAAGTTATAGGCAACGGAACTAACTCGCTTGAGGATCTCAAAATGATCTACAATCCTGGGATAAGCTTCCCAAAACTCAACACGTCATTGATCGGAAAAATCCATAGGAAAACATGATCTCCCACTGCGAACTCAAGTCTGCGATCACCACGGTCGACATAAGACCTCTATCTGCACTGGGCTACTCTCATCCTGACTTGAATCAACTGGATCATCTCCGAAGTCTCAAGACTAGCTGGGTCCAAAAATCTTACTCTCGCAGAGTCAGAAAAACAGACTGGCAATCGACACAACCTATCAAACAAAACCTATGGGTTGCCAATTGGAGTGCCTCCTGATAATAGCTATCGAAGGAGAATCCTAACAATGGCAATTGACGATCCCAACTGCTGACAACAATTAGTACGTACGCACAAGTATATCCTCCAGAGTCTGTATAGTCCATTCTGTCTGACCATTAGCCAACGGATAGAAAGCGGAGCTGAAGCTTAAACAGTACCCAAGGCTTCCTGAAGCTTCTGCCCAAGACGGCAAGCGAACATGGTGCCTCTATTGGATACAACGCATGAAGGAACTCCGTGCAAACGCACAAACTTAACAATGAACAACTGAGCAAACTGAGCATAACAAGACAACAAACACCCTAATGGAGTCACACCCTGACTAAACCAGGTTAGACACCACAACGAATATTCATAGAGATCTGCTCCCAGTCCCGCTCCGGAACGGTTAAAGGTTGCAACTCTCAGCCAGTCTCAGATGCTTAACCTTAGCTCACAACAAGACAGACACGTCAAAACGAAATCTGAAACTTCACTCTTCGTCCCTGCCTACCCATAACTATCTCACAAGTCATGTCAAATGTTAGTGGAACTTGAATGAATAGAGAAAGATGACCGATGTGCCTGCTCTAGGATTTCGCGTCTCTGCCCATCAGCAACAGGTACACACAAACGCGTCCCTAAACATAGCACATCTGGTCACAAATCAAGAACTCCGAATCTTTACCCAGCCGAGTATGCTTAAGAATCTCTGACAAACGAGCATCGGCGAGCTATGCCTCGCGAAAATGATTAAGGAAAATGGACGGGCGCAGACATGAGCAAGCTGTCCCCTCAGTAGAGGCGAACTTAAGCTGTACTCAATGATCGCACAAGAACTGTAAATCTGCAGAAGACTGGCTCAACAATCAAAACCTGCTGCAGGAAAATGTACATTAAGCTCTGGTGGTCCGTGAAAATGTGACACGGCTCTCCGAACAAGTATTGTTTCCAAATCTCCAACGCACGACCACCGCGGCCATCTCCAGATCAGGAGTGGGATATCCTGCTCGTACTTCCTCCAACTGTCGGGAAGCAAAAGCGATAACTCTATAATGCCACATAACGCAAAATCGAGCCCCACTCGCGAAACATCACAGTAAAACAACAAAGTCGCCCGAACCAGAAAGCAAAGAAAGAACTGGTGCAGTTGTCAACCGAATCTCCAACTGCTGAAAATTCCGCACACATGCCTAAGTCCAAAGAAAAGAACCTCCTTTTCGGTCAGTTCAGTCTACGGTGCAGCGATACACAAGAAATTCTGCACGAAACGGCGGTAAAAACCTGCAAAGCCCAAAAATCTACGGACCTCCGTCCCGTACACAAGTCTGGGCCTAACCTGTACGGCCTCGATCTTCCTCAGGACCATACGAAAACCGTCTCCCGTAACTACAAGACCTAGGAGTTAACACAATCAAGCCTGAATGAACCCTCCGTGAATTTAGCAAACAGCTGGTGCTCTCCCAGTCTCCGCAAAACAAATCCTCAAGTCCTGCTCAAGTTCCTCATGACACATTAGATAGACCAGAATGTCATCAATAACACAACAATAACTGGTCGAGGAACGTCCTGAAGAAATCTGGTTCATCACATCCACGAATGCTACTAGGGCATTGGTGTGTCCAATGACACCATCAAAACACACAAAGCCCGTAGCACGCACAAAGGCAGACTTCGGAATGACATCATTCCGAACCCGCAACAATGATGACCTGATCCCAAACAAATTAGAAAAATGTCTCGCACTCTGGAGCTGATCAAGAAATCGTCAATGCGGGGTAAAGGACACCTATCTGCACCGTAAGCCGGTTAAATAGACGATCAATCAATACACAACCTCAACTGCCGTCCTTCTCCTGACGAACAGAATAGGAGCTCCCCAAAGCAAAATACTCAAATGCACAAGCCCCCCAACAAACAAATCTGCAGCTGATCCTTAAGCTCCCTAAGCTTCGCCGGCTCATCTGGAACAACGTCGGAAAACTCTCACACGAAAGGAACCCGGTCCAACAAATCCACTATGGCTCCGGTATCACGTATGAATGCTAAGAATCCTCGACATCCTCTCCTCAAAAGCAAACTAGCGAAAAGACTGAATTCAAGCTGTGAGAGGCGACACCACTGCCCCCCTGCACAACAAAAACTGACTCGCCGGGAAAACAAAACCTGACTGTTTTCTCACGGCAGTCTACAGACGCCTAGCACGTAGCTAACCAGTCCGTGCCCAGGAGAACGTCAAATCCAACATCTCAAGAAGGATAATAATGACGGACGAATCTCTATCTCCTATCCGATTGGCATACGACTGAAATACGTGTCGCAAAACAAAAGAATCGCTGACAGAAATTAACACAACAAACGGCTGATCTAGCTAACACGACTCTCAGCCCAACCATGGCACAAAGTGTGTAAAACAAACAAGTGCATCAAAAGAACATACGAATTAAGAATATCTGAAAACTCTGCAATGGACGCCCGTGCGTCCCGACGAGTAGAAGCAAACTCTGGTGTCTGCCCCTACCAGCAACTGGCTGAACTCCTCCTCTGCCAACCCATCCCCTCTGAGCGAATCTCCGCAACAACGATCTCTCCGAACACTTGTCTGACGCGGTGCTAAGAAACAATCCCTGATAAGGTGATGAAAGCTTCCACACCATAAACATCCACGCGTTGGATGCTGACCCTCCTGGGGATGAGAGCTGAACGACTGACCTCGTCCTGAGCCTCCGCTACTCCCGCGATGTGCACAAAATCTGTCTCGACGGCTAGGCCTCCGTCTCTGGGCTGGTACACCGGTACGAGTCCTCTACTGTTCCGGAACTCCCAAAGTCTCTGGAAGACATACCTCGTCAACTGGTGCTGCATCCACTGGTGCTATGTAGGTGACGGAATGCTGTGTGCTGATCGTAAGGAACAACTGGGTAACAGGGGTGACAACCTCCTGTCACTGCGCTCTGCTGGCCTCAACCAAAGACCTCATCGTCTGGCGCAAATCCTGCATCTCTGCCACAAGCCTATCAATACGATCTGTCGAAAGCGGATCCATCTTCTCCAGTGCAACGAGCGTGCCATCCTGGTCAGTCCTCGTCCCACCCGAGTCAACTCTGACCTCGGCCCTCGCTGCATCACGCTGAGTCCCCATAGTCATCGGCGACAAAAGCTATCAATGGAAATAAGATTCGATAAGAACACGGAAATCGAATCACATGGATATATCATCAAGGAAGGAAATTCAAGGAATTTGTACTTAGGTCACTTTAGGCGGAGTACCGTGTCGTGAGTATGCCGCGGGCATACACACACTACGTTACTCTGCTTAAGCTTCCTACTCCAACATACCAAGGTCATCCTACACTCCGAAAGGTAAAACCTAGCGCTCTGATACCAACTTTGTCAAGACCCGAAATTAGCACGTTACGGCCCTTAAACTATGCAACGTCTACAGGCGTAACGCAATTTAAGTAAGCCGAAAACCTAGCAATCTAAACCATCAAAAGTAGTAAGAAAGTGATAATAGCATTTTCAAAACATTTGAAATCTCAACCCAAATTCTTTAAAAGTCCAAATTTATTTCCCTTAAAATTTTGACAGCACCTCGTTTGTAAAAACCAGCCCCAAAAATGGGTGCAACATAAATATAAGTAAAGAATCCCCAAACGAGAGCAAATGCATGCCCAAAAGAGAAAAACAACCACCACAACAGATATACGACGCCGTAGCGAAGAAATAAAAGACGATATAAATAAAACTGCATAAAAGACATCCAAGTCACCAAAATAATATACAATATCATCCTTACAACAAGTTTCTAAGTCATACAAGATAATGGTAGATGGAGAGTAAAGGATACAACGAATATACAATAAACATGAACTGATAACCACAAAACCCACCTAAAGCAACACTGCACACTGTGAGCCGAAGCGGTATCCGCAGCAAAAGATGATAAGATAGATGAATAATAGCCCTGCCTCTGACTACTGTGAGGATCAACCTGCAAAACACTGTAGCACAACGGGGATGAGTTGCTAACTCGTGAATAGTAAATAACATATGCAGGTAATCGCAAGTATGCACGTACAGCGCGAATCTAAAATATGCAAGCTAATAGCAATAAATGGTCATATGTATGCAATAGTCATGAGAGGTACACTAGTAGGTACAACTTATACATTAATAAATAATATAACAACGTATATATGCAACAGTCATGAAAGGTACTCTAGCAGGTACAACTAATACATGAAGCAATGCATATAAATAAAAGTATGTATATGTAACAGTCATGGAAGGTACTCTATCAGGTACTACTAATACATGAAACAGTGCATAAACAATAAATGCGGAGTATGGAATAAAACATGTCATTCCCACGTAATCCTGACCTCGTGGTAGGACCCAAGTCCATCAAGACAATCCCAATCCTAATTTCCTCAAATCAGCCCCCAAATCGGCTCTCATATCATGTAAGTCTCATAAATCCTGAATGTACAATATCAAGTAAATCTCATATATCCTGAATTTCCAGTGTCAAATAACTCGCATATATCCTATAAGTCTCAGCGAATCCTAAATGCCAAACCCCGACACTCATGATCCAAAACAGCGAATCCTAAACGCCCAACATCGACACTTATGATCCAAAACAGATTTATACGTCCTTCAAATTTTATGTGCCCAACATCGACATTCTCGATCCCGTATCGGTTTATACGTCCTTCGAATCTTAAGTGCCCAACATCGACACTCTCGATCCCGTATCGGTTTATACGTCCTTCGAATCATAAGTGCCCAACATCGACACTCTCGATCCCGTATCGGTTTATAAAACAAATCTCAGAGTGGATGCATCCAAATATCGAGTAAAGAATAAGAATACTTGCATAAATCAATACATATATATTAGCGTCCCATTCCAGTAAGATATATATATATATATATATATATATATATATGCATATATAAAAGCATCCCATTCCACTGTTATATATACTTAGGAGTAAAAATATCAGAGAATATGATATGAAATCCATGAATGTAATATATTCAGCATGAAACAGTAATATGAGCATATAAAGGAAAAACCGCTATTTAACAGCAACAGGTTAAAATATATTTGTTATGCGGTTCCTAATTTCTCCAAGTCCATATAACATCAAATAAAGGTGAACATGTAACTATAACCAGATATATGTGTAAACATGAAGGTATAGCAAGGTATATGTATCTACCTATCAGTAATGATGTAATATACCCTCCAGGTATAAGTTAAGTATGTATGTAAGGTATACATGTAGCTATGTCATTATGTGTGTATATACCTATCGCTAACGGTACAATACCCTATAGGTATACGGGTAACTAGCTTGTAAGCATGTCTAGGCATATGTGTAAGCATGTAGGTATACAGGTATGCAATATGTCATATGCTACAAGCAATATGAATCAATATATCAATATCCCTAACCAAACACTATCATATATGTATGTGTGTTGTGCGTGTCATGGCAATTATTGGCGGTGTGTATGGCATACAATCGGTGCTCGTGCTGTTGGAGATAGTGCCCTCAAAGTCAATTATTGGATCGCAGGTACGCGATTGCAATGATTGAGGCAAGACCTATACCGATATGACAGTCTTGCTCGAGATGATAGTATGCTATCTGGTTTGTCTTTATCATCGTATACATACTTTAGTTCGCTATTGCATGATGATAGAGCCCATAGGGTTCTTGCTTGACTACCAGCAGTATGATGGCGATCATATACGTAGGAGCTGGGGTCTGTAAGCACATCCTTAAAGTGTCCCTAGTCGTGGGAGTGTCGAGACAGGGCATCGATACTCCAGAGTAGACTAGTGTATACAGTCGAGACCCCGACGAGGGGCGGTGGCCGGTCTCACAAGCCACTTGTGTCAGTTTGATGACCTAAGATGTATACAGGTGCTTATTGGCTTATGAGTACACCGGACAGGACTCGCCAGGAACATGCTAGTTGGTATTATACATATCGTCAGATAGCAGTTCCCTGGTGACAAGTGTACAGGTTAGTTCATCGACCTGAGATCATCATTTGTCTCGTGTGAGTTCCCACTGTACTTAAATTACTACCCTACCACGCTCAAAGGAGTTGTGCAAACAGGTTTTAGTTGGGTACAGTCCCGAGCCACATGGAGGCAAGTGAGCGGATCGGCAGGGGATTCGTCTCTCCCGGTATTGGGGGTGAGATCTCACTGTGTCTAGGAGAGCCATTACACAAAGCCCTCGGCCGAGGCAGGAGATTTATTGGTAGGTACTCCAGTAGTATCTCAAGATGTTCTGGGCCACTCTCTGACACGACTTATACCGCTAATGGGGGTCTGACGTTACCAGCCCCCTAGGCAGATATGCGATACTCATAGACGACCGGACCGGACTGTATGTATATTGTCACTGTTAGGCTCAGTAGGGTTTATGGATGAGTTCGCTCGTCAGCTTCCCTTCTAATCAATACATAGACAACCGTTACGTACAGCTTGTACCTCTGACGTGCTAGAGGTTATACCCAGTGCCAGTGTGTTGATGAGTCATTAGAGTCCCCCACAGACACTTTCCCAAGTTCGGGCAAAACGTTGCAGAGGCCGTATGGTTTTATGGCAGGGTTCGGAAAATGCACGTGCGTTTACGCCGTGTCATATTTCGGGCAGATAATACTGGTAGGCTTTTGTTTAAGCCGGATCCGAGTATTATACTATGTAGATATAATATCTTTGTCTCAGTTGCATTTGTTTTCAGTCGTAATACAAATACGGGTATGTTTATACTGATACGGGGTTATCCTGAAATCTGTTTCAGGATCACTTTTGGAAGTTACCAGTTTCCAGTTTTCTATCAGCCGTATTTAACATTCGGTTAAATGCGGATTTATCTTTTCTTCTTGAGGGTGAGTCATGAGGTGAGTTATGCTTCTAGAAGCTTCTAGATGGTGACTAGGATAATGTGGTGGTGTTAATTCATTGGTTGCATTAATTGTTCATTTAATGATAGCATGACTAGGTTAGATGATTCATTAGTGCATTAATGATATGTGCAAGGTGTCTTGTGACTCATTTCTCATTATGGTCACCATTCTTCCTCCTACACTCACCTCCCCTCTCCTTTATATTGGCCGGCCCCTTGATAGAATGATGATGGTTGTTAATTTGGGAAAAGCTTATGATAGATATTTGGTTCATGGAAATTAGATAGAAAAGTTTCTCTTTTCATATCGATCCAAAAGGCAACTTCATTAACCGTTGTCCATAGCCTTGGACGTAACGAGACAAAGTGTTCTACTCATTCTCTACTACATCTTGGTCATCTCTTTTAGCAAACTTGACGACTGAGTTGCCTCGGTTCAGAGGCGGGAGCCCGTTAAAAGATCCGTCGACGTGGTGCCACCTGGACGACGAGACTGGAGATTCAGGAGATCGGAGCAGCCGCAACAAAGCGTGGGATGATGGTTGAAGACCGAAGGACTCGGATCGTTCGGTATAACTCTTCTACTCACTTTGTAGTTTGTTAGTTTAGATTTAATGGAAGATCCGGGTTATAGTACGCGATAGCGCAAGTTGTAAAAAGTTTTTGTTCCGCATTTGGCGTCTGTTAGACGGCCGGGGCGCTACCGTGGACTTACAGTGGTATCAGAGCCTCACCATTAAGCTATACAAACTTGTGCTAACGCGTTTAAAAGATCGATCGAACGGAATTTCCGAAATCACATTTTTCAAGTGCTTAAGTTTCTGTCGATTTTAAACAGGGTCCAAAATTAATTTTACATATCACAGAATATTAAGCAGGGTTTTTTAAGCATACGTATGAAAATTGGGCACGTGATCCCACAAGAGCACCGCGGATCCGCGGTCAAACCTAGGGTTTGACCGCGGAACCGCGGCGCTTTAGTGGGAACAGTGCGTCAATTTTTCACAGAGAGCTTCATTTTGGAAAATGTGGTTTTTGGTATAGTTATTTTGGGCCCAGATTTTGTTACTGTACAGCAGATGTATGTGGGGCCCACTTCGAGAAATTTAGTCGATCGAAATTTAAACATGTTAGTTTACAGTACTTACTTTATATGTCCGACCGGGAATCTCATTTGATCGGTAAACCGCGTCTGATTGATATAGTTCTTTTAGACGGGTTTGGGAACGTGACATTCGCGTTGATGTTCTGTGTTGTGCTGTGATGTTGCGGATTTGTCGTGGTGGATAGCAGGGTGCAATGATAGTATTGTTTGAATTTATTTGTACATTTGATATTGCGGGACGAGCGTCCAACATGTGGACTGCCATCACTGCCTGTTTGTATAATATTCTTTTGGGGCACGACCGGGTCGAGGTCGATATACCCGTAGTATATATTTTTATTTCTGTACTAGGTTTACCCCGCGACGGAATGAACGGATAGCCGGGTTCTGGAGGGCAACGGGTCCGTATCTCATGGCTTTGAGAGGAAAACGGACCTTACTCTAGAATTGGCAGATTATTCGCCGCACTCGTAGGGGGTACAGGTTGACCCAAGGAGGGGTGCTCAATTAACCGGATTCCGTGAAGTGTCGGGTGTTCCATTCACTATGCTGTGGGGACTACCTCGCTTCAGGTTTTGGCGGGTAACTTGCCGCACCTGTAGGGGTCTAGGTTTCATTGCACTGGCTATCCACACGACCAGGGGAACGTCAGGTTTCAGTAGCGGCTCTGTGAAACCCGGGGATCCCAGATTATCTGTATTGTTCTGTGATGCTTATTACTTCTCTGTAATGTTGCATATTATCATGCCTGGAGCGATTATTGTATATTGGTATATATACTATTAGATGTTGTATATGTTTTACACCCGCGCTAGTCCAGCCCCCGCTCTGTCGTTTGTTAAGTAGCCTAACGGGTGATGACGGGACCCAGTGGCGAATGCGGATGGCATATACGTATATTTTATTTTCGTTCTTTTCTGGTGTGATTGATTGATGGGACTGCATTGATTCTTATCAATGCAAGGATAAAACAAACCTATATTTGATGTTGTTGGAAAAAATTTTAAATGTGTTATTACAAAGACGTTTCTTTTTGCATAGCGGTATTCAGTTGGAATATCCTTCACCTCATTCCACGAGGCAAGGGCCGAGATCCCTTCACCGGGAGTGACCCCTTGGGCAGAAGTTTAAGTCAGGGTAGTAACTTCACTATAGTCGATTACAAGTTGCTTTGCATAGCGGTATTCAGTTAGAATATCCAGCACCTCATTCCACGAGAAAAGAGCCGAGATCCCTTCACCGGGAGTGACCTCTTTAGCAAAAGGTTTTCGCCACTATATTTTTATAAAAAGCTATCAGGTTCCTTCAGCGATATCAAGTTCATTACGTTAAAGGTTTTTCGCCAAAAACCAGCCGTAGCCCTCCGTCATTTCTTTTGGGTATTCAGTAGTATTCAAGCTATGCATGCTTGGCCCTTAGTCAAGGCATAGTGTTTGGTAGCTGCTGGGTATTCATTTGTTGTATAGATAGATGAGTTGGTTTGGGACAGTCGTTCTGTCATACTTGGCCCTTAGTCAAGGGCATGTGCGGGTGGGTTCAAATTGACTTGGATAGTGACGAATAGAACCTTGCATGTGACTTATGACATACTTAGCCCTTAGCCAAGGTCATAAGAGCATGGGGCAAAAATTACATCGGGAGTTTCTAAAGAAACTGAAACTTGCCAGATATGCGCATACCTTCTGGAGTGTGATAACTTGAGTGGCTTCCATCAAGTTATCATGCAATGATAGTTGGATACCGATTCTCACTGATGAGTTGGTCTACTCTTCGGGTGATCCCGACTAATTATTCTTTCAGGTTTGGAGGAGAATTTGAGATTACAGTGGGAAGTTTCCTGATTAGATTAAGTGATAACCATTCTGATCTAGGTTAGAGTGCACGCAGAGTGTTTCTTTTCTCTCTCTCTTTGGCAGCGACCTTTGACCGACCCTAGACTATGACTCAGTGACCAAGTTGGCCGAACCTTCTTAAAATACTGGCTTTTAGATTGTCTTAGTTGCATAAGTCATTTGCCGCTCCTTCTTTTACCTTTTGCATTTCTCAGAACACCCCGTATTACTACGGACATCCACTTCCATTGGATAGATCTATCGTATGGTTATATACGAACTCAAAGGAACTTCTTCGAGGATGGATCCAGGTTCAGGAAAAAAAGAATTGGTTTATTCAGTTGTCTTTTATTATCACATTCTCTCAGGTTGCGAGGGCTCCTTAGTTTAGGAGAGTACATCTATTACGCTTATTGGATAGTCTTCTTCCAAACCATAGGCAGGTGCCGAAAGGTAGGGAATGAAGAAAACCAATTATCCTAAGTAGGGTGTACAGAAGGTAACGAATAAAGACAAAATAAAGGGATTAGAAAGAGGGCAAAGTAAATTGCGACTGTTATCATTCACGACCAAACCGCGTACTTCATCGCCACTCCTATTTCACCTTTGCTTTTTCCCCAGTTCGGGAGAAATAGAATAAGGTTTTATTCAGTAGTCTTTTATTATCACCTTCTCTCAAGTTGCGAGTACTCCTAGGATTAGGAGAGTTCACCTATTATGCTTACTGGATAGTCTTCTTCCAAACCATAGGCTGGTGCCGAACAGTAGGGAAGGAAGAAAACCATTTAGCCTGACGAAGGAATACAGAAGGTAACGACTAATGACAAATAAAGGGATTTGGAGAGATTGCAATGAAATATACGGTTAAAGTCATGAATTGGATTATGGAAGAGGAATTACTAGAAATACCAGGATACCCCTACGAAACATTTTCATGTTTCAGTACATTGTTAAAGGAAAAACAGTTTTCCCGATTACATACTTACTCCAGGGTATGTATTTACGAGGTTTCATTCTCATATCTGTACGGTTTTACAGATGATGAGTGGGTGTAAGTTATTGGAAATTAGGTGATCATCCTCATTATATCGGAATTCGTTGTAATTGGTGATATTTGAAGAAATCGCCTGGGTATAGTTTTCAACCTACAATGCACAGGTTTAGAGTTATTCAACTCAGCGGACTTATACACAGTATTGTATGTTGTCCAGTGTCCGTCAGGACAAAAGGGGTAGGTCCTCGTACTATATTCTGTTTACTTGTGACTTCTTTAGTTTTTAGACAAGTGTTTCGTAGAAATACAATGTCTAAGTTTTGAGAAGTTGTGGGTATAAGAATAAAGTAGAGAACCAAGTATCGCATGTATCGGGATTCTTCAAAGAGATCGAAGATATAGATTCTTGTGATTGGTATTCAGTTGATAGTAATGGTTTTGAGAAACTTGTTTCTCTTTGGGTAACACATAATTGGATGTATTCCTAAGTTGAGTAATGCTGATTAATCTCTCTCCATTAAGTTGATATGCACTGGAGACAGCTGCATGATTTGAATCTGGTTCCAATTAAATTAGTGCCTCTATTTCTATATTAAATAGAAGGGTTCATATCTTAACGATGTTAAGATACGGGGAGTTGTCCAGCTTATCCTTAAAACCAGACACTGGATAAATCAAGGCACGTTTCTGTAATGGCAGTTTGTGGGTTGACCCTGGCTTTGACGAGGGTTGACATTTCTACCATCTGGAAGATCAATAGTTATATTGTTCTTGACTCGCCACAGTTTTAGTAAAATGGATTTTTTTAGAAAACAGACGTGGGAGTATGGTAGAACTGGAAGTGATTCCAGAACCGCAAACGATTACGGAAAATTTAATAGGACCTATAAATTCAATCAGGTTTGACATTCCAATAGCCACTCTGCAGATATGGTGGGTAACCTCAGACACCCGAGAGGTACTCAGGTAGCCTCAAGGACGGTGACAGGGAGGTTCTTGTTTACCCAGACTTGACACTACTGTTGTTCCAGACTATGAGACCCGGCAAGAGGATAAGTATAACGTCGTTCTAAACTAGCTTTAGAAGTGCATGTGTATATTATTCTGCCAGAGGGTTGTTATAGTCAGTGGGAGCAGCAGAAGCGTAGTGGGAAAGTAGCTTATGTCTATTTATAGACTCGAGCAGTTATAGCGGAGATAGATCATCTAATTTTGATTTGACGGTTATAGGTTAGACTTCATCAGAACAGGGATGGATCTGTTAAAAAGCTAGTAGGGTGTGATGTCCTGGAATTTGGATGACATACACAGAGAAGGAAGTAAAATTCCTATACTACGATCGGTTGTACTGTGGTCGTCACACAGTTGTTTCTCCAGATAGGATATGATATAATATAAGTTATTCTGGTTACTAGATCTATAGTTTTAGATCTAGATTTGGGTAGTTTCCCAATGTGGGTACTTTGAAATTATTCTAATAGTATTTTAGAATAAATGACTCCTGGCATGGTAGTGTACCTGCAGGTGATGGAGTCACCCTCTCTAAAAGGTGTCTTACAGACTAAAGGTGAGAGGGATGTGCATGATTGGCAGATCACTTGCTTAGGCAATTGAGTCAATCGTGAAAAGTCAAGTACCACACCAGATGTTGTTTTTGGACTAGATGCAATAAGTTTATATTAATCCAATCCTGAAGAACCATAAGGAAGCAGTTTTAGAACATAAGTGCATGTTCTACGGATTTGATGGCGGCAGCCTCCTTCGGGAGACAGTTATCATTCCAGGATTCAAAGGTGACATGGATGACAGAGTGATTGTCAGAGTTATAGTTTTCCTTATGATGAGGGACAGTATTATGGACAGGTGGTCCAAGAGGATACTGTGGGAGGTCTGGTGCTGGATACTGATTAGGTTCAGTTATCGATACAGTCTAAGAAGTTTGGATTTGGAGTTCATTTATGAATTAGGTCCCATCAGATATCCAGACATATTCTAAGACAGATATTACTTGATACGGGAGATGGCTTTCTCCGCGAACTTAAGATTTAGAGAGATATAGAAAGAAACATCAGGGCGGATCCACTCACTGAGGCTATTTCTCGAACACAAGAGTTTTACAAACTAGCTTTGTGAAACTAATTAGTAGAGAAGTTGGATGTTCGGTATCACACTGGCTGTGAGTATGCGACATCGCAATAATTAGCCTTAAGTGCAAGTGGGAGATTGTTGGAGATAGTGCCCTCAAAGTCAATTATTGGATCGCAGGTACGTGATTGCAATGATTGAGGCAGGACCTATACCGATATGACAGTCTTGCTCGAGATGATAGTATGCTATCTGGTTTGTCTTTATCATCGTATACATGCTTTACTTCGCTATTGCATGATGATAGAGCCCATAGGATTCTTTCTTGACTACCAGCAGTATGATGGCGATCATATACATGGGAACTGGGGTCTGGAAGCACATCCTTAAAGTGTCCCTAGTCATGGGAGTTTCGAGACAGGGTATCGATACTCCAGAGTAGACTAGTGTATACAGTCAAGACCCCGACGAGGGGAGGTGGCCGGTCTCACAAGCCACTGGTGTCAGTTTGATCACCTAAGATGTATACAGGTGCTCATTGGATTATGAGTACACCGGACAGGACTCGCCGGGAACATGCTAGTTGGTATTATACATATCGTCAGATAGCAATTCCTTGGTGACATGTGTACAGGTTAGTTCATCGACCTGAGATCGTCATTTGTCTCGTCTGAGTTCCCACTGTGCTTAGATTACTACCCTACCATGCTCAAAAGAGTTATGCAAACAGGTTTTAGTTGGGTACAGTCCCGAGCCATATGGAGGCAAGTGAGCGGATCGGCAAGGGATTCGTCTCTCCCGGTATTGGGGGTGAGATCGCGCTGTGTCTAGGAGAGCCATTATACAAAGCCCTCGGCCGAGGCAGGAGATTTACTGGTAGGTACTCCAGTAGTATCTCAGGGCGTTCTGGGCCACTCTCTGACACGACTTATACCGCTAATGGGGGTCTGACGTTACCAGCCCCCTAGGCAGATATGCGATACTCATAGACGAACGGACTGGAATGTATGTATATTGTCACTGTTAGGCTCAGTAGGGTTTATGGATGAGTTCACTCGTCATCTTCCCTTCCAATCAATACATAGGAAACCGTTACGTACAGCTTGTACCTCTGACGTGCTAGAGGTTATACCCAGTGCCAGTGTGTTGATGAGTCATTAGAGTCCCCCACAAACACTTTCCCAAGTTCGGGCAAAACGTTGTAGAGGCCGTATGGTTTTATGGCAGGGTTCGAAAAATGCACGTGCGTTTACGTACGTGTCATATTTCGTGCAGATAATACTGGTAGGCTTTTGTTTAAGCCGGATACGAGTATTATACTGTGTAGATATAATATCTTTGTCTCAGTTGCATTTGTATTCGGTCGTAATACAAATGCGGGTATGTTTATACTGATACGGGGTTATCCTGAAATCTATTTCAGGATCACTTTTGGAAGTTGCCAGTTTACAGTTTTCTATCAGCCGTATTTAACATTCGGTTAAATGCGGATTTATCTTTTCTTCTTGAGGGTGAGTCGTGAGGTGAGTCATGCTTCTAGAAGCTTCTAGATGGTGACTAGGATGATGTGGTGTTGTTAATTCATTGGTTGCATTAATTGTTCATTTAATGATAGCATGACTAGGTTAGATGATTCATTAGTGCATTAATGATATGTGCAAGGTGACTTGTGACTCATTTCTCATTATGGTCACCATTCTTCCTCCTACACTCACCTCCCCTCTCCTTTATATTGGACGGCCCCTTGATAAAATGATGATGGTTGTTAATTTGGGAAAAGCTTATGATAGATATTTGGTTCATGGAAATTAGATAGAAAAGTTTCTCATTTCATTTCGATCCAAAAGGCAACTTCATTAACCGTTCGTCCATAACCTTGGACGTAACGAGATCAAGTGTTCTACTCATTCTCTACAACATCTTGGTCGTCTCTTTTAGCAAACTTGACGATCGAGTTGCCTCGGTTCAGAGGCGGGAGCCCATTTAAAGATTCGTTGACATGGTGCCACCTGGACGACGAGACTGGATATTCAGGAGATCGGAGCAGCCGCAACAAAGCGTGGGATGATGGTTGAAGACCGAAGGACTCGGATCGTTCGGTATAACTCTTCTACTCACTTTGTAGTTTGTTAGTTTAGCTTTATTGGCAGATCCGGGTTATAGTACGCGATAGCACCAGTTGTAAAAAGTTTTTGTTCCACATTTGGGGTCTGTTAGACGGCCGGGGCGCTACCGTGGACTTACACATGCATCATGAGCCATCAATAATAGTGCAGTGTCCGAAGGGTACTAGTCCAAGCACAACAACTAACTAAGCAATAAGGTGTATGCGCAAGTCTATATATGAAATAGAATAGGCGACAACATCTATAGCCCAGACACATAACGCCATGCGGGCGATTCCCCTATAGATGTTAAATCTACTCACCAATGCTCCTGGCTAAGTAAAGCCAACCATATGTTTTCCTTTCGTCGCAGCGCCCGAAGTCCCCGCCTGCGAACCTAAAACAATAAAACAACAAAACATGTATATATTAGCAATAGACCCAAAACACGTACAAATTACACGGACCAATGCGACAACACAAACGTACTCTCAAGTGTTCGTGTTGTAGCTAACGTGCATAGCGACACTACGAAACCAACTCAAGAGCAACAGAACACAGAACACGAACTGTATCGGATAACGTAACGCCTGAAACGAAACACAAGAAAACAAGCAAGTGGTCCCAGATTTTTCTGTACCAATAATTTGTAAAAATTGCAAGTACCATAAGACCACATACAACCCCAGAGACCCCTACACAAAAACCCAAACCCCAACTCCCTAGTCTGGCCGCAAATAGCTGCCAGAAGCAATGAATCTGCTGCCGTACGGAAAGGAAAGGGCCTTGTATTTTGAGGGTAGGTTCTAGGTCACTACACTAGGTTACTGTGATGGGAACTTTTGCAACAATTACTTTGTTTGATAGAAGATCATCCCAGACCCCAAAATAACACTAAAAATACGATATTTACCCAAAACGATACGATACGCTATCTAAACTGAAACTAAAATGCTAAGCTACACAATAATCACTTAAAGAACAGAAAGAGATCATTACCTAACCCAAAGAACTCAAAGATCCTAGCTTTGCAAGCTCCAAGCCATCCAAGAGGTAAATCAAGTCCAAAGATGTGATTTTTGTGAGTTTGGGTGAAGTTTTGAGATGGATTTGTGATGGAATAATGAGTGTTCAGTTTAGGCTTAGAGGAGATAGAGAAATAATGATAAGGGGAAAAAGTGAGAGAGAAATGAGTGAAGGAAAAAGAGAAAGAGAAAGAGAGAGGTGAGTGCAAGAGTGAGTGCACCATTCATTAAATGCAAGCTTAGGTTCACCATTCCACCTCTCACAAAACAAAAGATCCAAAAGAAATATATCTCTCTCACAAACAAAATATCTAGAGGTTTAATCAAGCAAAGGATTAGGTTAAAGCAAAGGATTGGATTAAAGCAAGATTAGATTAGGCTAAGTTGTCATGGCCACTAACCTAGATTAGCACAATCTAACCCTCACATTAATGTGCACACGTGCGTGCATGCCATAACAAATATTAATAAATTATTAATTAAATGTTATAAAATGTGAGGAACCAGAATTGGTAAACTTTTTACAGTAAACCCGCATTAACATCTAAACTAACACTAACCGAAATCTAAAGCGTTACATTCATACAGGCATTGATTATATGGTTAGATGATATCCACATGCAGATAGGCATTGAGTATATTGTTGGCATATATGCAGATACGGTCACCCTAGATATCATAGTATTACCTTTATAATATAGTTGACCTAGAAATCATTGTTTATTTCGATTTCTACCGGATGATATTTTCTACTTAGGAGTTGGCAACTCACCCCCGTTGTGCCACAGTTCTTCCAGGTTGATCGCTTGGATTGGTAGCGGCATCGCTGGCACATTCCTGCATTCGGGTGTTTTGCTTTGGTAGGTGGTACATGTTGGATCGCACCCCTCTTGTATTTATTAGTCATGTTGTATCTAGTTAACTCCATCAAATCAGAAACTTGTATTTGTATAAGTAGTAAGACTTAGTGAGACTTCTGGTTGCGAGACTTAGAGCGAGGGTTTATGTTCGCTTATTGGGTTGATGTCTTGCTTTATTCTTATTCCTTTGCGTGGATCTTCGCCGTTGGGCGTCGTATATATATATGACTTGCGTAGTTGTGATTCCGCCGATTAGCGAAGAGCTAGCTCCCGCTTAGGGATGCTTTTATTATCATTTTGTATTTGTAGTTTTGGATCAAAATATACAAAGGAGGTGCTGCCAAAATTTTTAAAAGACGAAACATGTTTTTCAACTTGTAAAATAAACTTGCATTTTTCATGTTCCTTTATCTATGCATTTAATAAAACATTTGATTTCATCATACCTCTATTTCAAAAATTCACCTCTTTTATTTTCTTAAAAAGGTTTAGATTTCTGGGCTTCGGCTTACTTGAATTACGTTATGCCTTTATACGTGGCGTGGTTTAAGTGTCGGTCACGAACAATATTTTCGGGTCGTGACACAAACGAAACGAAGTAGGTATGTGATATGTGCGGGACCGAGATTAATACGTATATATGATACGGTATTCTAATCTCGCGATATAGGTTATATGTGATATAACCGGATTATTGAATCAAGTTTTGATTCAATAATTTGTTATATGCATATTTGATATACATATAAATGATATTAGTCGGTTATATATGATATAGCCGGATTATTAAGTCAAATGTTGATTTAATAATTTGATATATAATTATATATTTGATATATTAATATATATATTAACTAATATTAGCCCACTTAAGATTTTCTTTTCTACAAATACATTTAAATATATATGAGATATATATTAATGTATTTACTATTGTGTCATGCTAGATGATACACAGGACATGGGTGTATGAGACTCACACCAAACTAAAGATAGTTTGGGTGATTTAATTATTAAGGGATAAACCAAAATTAGGTGGAAAATGCCATTTCTTAAGATGCTTGTGGAAGCATGTAGAATCCTTGACTTAGTCCACTAATTTTGTTTTACTCTAGATATTTATTAACCCAACCATTATGTTTAGCCATGGTTAACTCTCTACTAATATCTCTTGAGATATTTTCTTACCTATGGTTCACATTAGTAGATCTTCTTCATCTCCTTCTTTGCTCTCTAGTTTTGAGTGAGGTGACAAAAGAAAAAGAGAAAAATAATTCTGAAGTGAGCAAAATTCTTACTTCATCAATCTATACCAAACTAGCCATTTTGTATAGCTTGTTTACTTCACTAATTCCTCAATTAGTGAAGAGGTAGCTTGAGTTAGAGATTCCTCAAGGTAGATCATCTTCAGCTTCGAAGATCCTTAAGCAAGCTTGTTCCTTTCGCCTAGTGGAGACTAAGAAGAGTTCGGGGGACCACTATTTGAAGCTAAGGGACTGCTACTTAGAGCTTTAGATGTGAAGGACCAGTCTACAAAGCTTGTGTCCTTGTTCACTGTAACGTTTTGATAATCGTTTCGGTGAAATTTCGAAAAAACGGTAAAATAAGGGGGTTTTCTGTAAAAAGTCAAAATGCAAATATCTTTATTATAAAATTAAATATACATATTCTAGCTATGTAATTGCTAATATTTGGTGTTTATTGAGCCACTACTAAAATTTCAAATTTTCTGAAAATTTTTCCGAAATTAATTATTTTAATATTATTTTAAGCCGGTAAGAAAATACATTAAATTAGCGATAAATACAAATTTAAATGGGCTAATTTTAATCTTTAAAATCATGTTAATTAAAATCTAGTTGTAATATAATTTTTTAGTATTTTATTTCAAGTTTTAATTGATTTATTATATGGAAAACAAAAATATAGTTATTTTGAACTAAAACTTGCAAATATGGTATTGTGGGAGGTCTTTTTGCATAGAATTTTTTTCTAAAGACTCTCACACTCACCCTCACTCCCCTTGGCCGGCCCCACACTATTGTAGCAGCCCAAGAACTTTATTTCCCTCTTTTTGACCTTAAATAATGTGAGAAATGGGTTAAAATAAGGTTTTTATATATAGTAAAGTAGGTGGGGGTATTATGGTAATTTGGGAGGGGCTTTGACTTGGATTCTTTTCCACAACTCCCCCACACCTCTCCCTACTCCCTCCTCAGCCGAAATTCTGCTACAACAGCCCCCATCTTTTCCCCCCATTTTCCATCTCTTTTGCTTCAAAAATTGCCTCAAAATCCATCAAATAAATCCCAAAATCCAAATCCAACTCCTACCCATTTCTCATTAGCCAAACTTACATGGATCTAGGAGCATGGAAGCTACTTTTGGAGGCTAGAATTTGCATGCTAGATCCTTGATCTTGTGAGGAATAAATCAAGACCTTTTGTTAAATTGTTGTTTGAATACCTTAAATCAAGCATTATTAGTTATTAATTTGGGTTTAATTGTATGTTTGGAAAAACATAGTAAGGATTTATGAAATTCAAGTTAGGTTTTTGTGTATGTAATTGTGGTTGCAATTGTAGTTCTTCATATTGTGAAATGAAAACCTAATCAAATTTCTAGTTGCAAATTGTTAGTTTGGAATTGTAATATTTAAGCTATATTGCTAGCTAGGTTTTTGTAAACCATGAATTTGATTATGAGAAAAATATAATTAGGTTTTTCCATGACTTCATTAACATTATTAAGTGTATTTTAATACTTTAGTTCATGAAAATCCAAGCTAGATTGTAGTTTGTGCATTTTGCTATAAAATTGTTAAAATTGGTTAATATTGCAAACTAGGTTTTTGAAATCGAATTAAATTGTGGGTTTAAAATTTACGTAATGGTTTCTATGGCATAATTAAGATATCAAGTTATCATCTTGGTCACTAGAATTGTTAAAACATCATGTTTTGTACAAACACGGCGAATTGTGCTTGCTAGATTTTCGGAAAAATGACTTTTTAAGTGAAATTGGGGTTTTTGTGAATTTTAACCTATTTAATATTAAAATTAGTGTTCGTGAATGTGCAAATGAGTGTGTTGGGAGTTTTCTCGATGGTTTGGCGTTTGTACGCCGACGTCGAGGGTGTTTTGGGTCGATTTGCGAAAGAAACCATAGGTTTTGACCTATGTGGGATTCGTGCGTCGTTTTGGTCATGAGTCGGATTTTAATGCGGTATGGTGCGTTATGATATGTAGGTACCCTATGTGGACTTCGAGACGAAAAGCAAGCGCGTGGCGACGTCGGCACCGGCGAACGAAGACCAGGTGAGTAGATTTATATCTACCGGGAGAAGTCGGGTGGATGGCGTATAGCACCCCTACAGTCCGTGGTGGTGTATACGTATGCGTATACACACCAACAATTAGTATATGTTATTTGGGATTAATAATGATGTTAGGATGGGTATTGGTGTGTTGGATTACTTTAGTGTTGCGAACCCTAGGCGAGTGTTGCACTACACATACACACATACATACTTGCATACATTCCTTTTTATATGTGCTCATGAGATTCTTTATAGTTATGTGTTCACATGGGTATGGGACTATGTGTTCACATACGGATTTGAGGATGATACTTGGGATTGAGCTGAGTCGATGAGATTTGTTTTGTGGTTGTGATATCGGTGATATGGCAGGATTCGTACTTGAGGTACGTCCTGGTGTTATAGCGGATCTTGGGGCGGCGATACGGGTGAATAGTGTTATAAATAAAATGGTCGACATGTGATCGTGATATGAGGCATGATATGCTAGGATATTGATATTAGGCCGTATCGGGCGATGTATACCCTTGATGATGCTATGTGCTGACAGTATCGGTTTGTACGAGATTGTCGATCTGTAGTCAGATCATGGGTATATTGAGGATATTAGTATTATACTAGACATAGGTCAGTACCCTAGACTATGATCTTGAATAAAGAGGATACCAGAGGAATGGTGTGAGGAATATGATATTGACCCGTACCCAGATTTGGGGATGCCGTACGACGGATTTACGTACGAGCTATATCTTGATGATTGATCCGCACTTTTGACTTGGGATGGCTGATTGTAGATATGGTATCGGATATGATATTATTGAGGCGGGATCACCGACTAATATATATACAGGTATGTATATGGATCGACTCAGATGTTAGGCGGTTTCCTTACCTGTAGTCCAGCTTGTTAGCTTAGCCCTTTAGTTTAGTTTAGTTGTTAGATTAGATTCGATTATTACCTATTTCAAAAACTAACGAATCGTGGGTATTTTAAAAGACAGCCCAAGGGATCCTACGGATATTTCAAAAGACGTATCTTTTCATAAAAATACCGTAGCCCCTATTTTCAAAACCCCATGATTCGTGTTATTTCAAAAGTCACCATTTGTAGGACTTATATTAGATTAATGCAGGTTAGTTACAGTTGCGTCTAGTATTCAGCTCCCGCTTATTATTGTGGTTCGCTTCTCATCGCATACTTATGTTATAATTTCTTATTGCAATGTTGATATCATATTGTTAGGACACCAGCACCATTACCGATGATGCGTATGTACCACGTACACTTACTTGCCGGCTCATACACATCTTCATCGGTAATTGCCATGTCACGTACACCTTAGAAAATATTATTGCTTGACTTAGCTTGTTAGTTAGTAATTTGACATGATATTAGTGTGCCTGCCTTATATGCCAGCTTAACATTGTAGTATTTACTTGTCACTTCATGCATACTGTTATTCATTGTTATGCCTATATTCATGGTTTTTACATGCTATTGATGATTTGGATTCGGATTTCCATGAAATTTTCTGGATTTGGGAGGAAAACCGCAAAACTTATATAAACTGATTTCACTCTTTTTAAATAAAATGTGCGGTTTTTCCCATGATGTATGAGTCGTCCACCATGAGTTTGCTGATGGATTTCGAGACCCGATTCGAGGAGACGGATGAACCGTTTCGGGTACATGGTGGACCCGGTAAGGTACCCCGGGGCAAGAAGCGCGTGATGATGACGATGTGAGCCTGGCAGGGGAGCACTACCAACCGGTGATTTTACCCGACGCGTCGGATATCCCGAGGATACCGTCGTGGTCTTAAGATGGATGGTAGTGGCCGGTCTAGACTGACGGCGCCCTAGATATTGTGATTGAGACATTGAGATTTCGAGATATTGAGGTACAGAGACTGTGATACAGAGATATCGAGATATTGGGATTACGTTTTGTGCCGATGCTAGGCACTGTTTTATGCTGATTTCATTATGATACCTCATTTTAAAAATACAAAGGAAATCCCACTAAATTATGAAAACAGTTCTTCATTTACATGTATTCTATTTTCATGCATTCATACCTCATTCATATGATATATTGCTACTTGAGGCACTGACACGGGCACATGAGATTACACTCGGGTTAGATATTTACCCTAGCCTTGTTATAGGCTACGTGTTATTCATATATTTAAGGATATATTATGATCATTGACCTAGGTTGTGTTATTTATGCAATTTCTGTGCATAGATATTTTTCTATTCACGAGTTGGCAACTCACCCCCGTTGTGCCCCAGTTTCTTGCAGGTTTGCCGTACAGGTTTCATTACGGCTTTGCGGGCATAGTTTCCTTCGGGTGATTTGCTAGTAGGTGGGTTTACTTGTATCGTACTGTTCATATCAGAATACTGCATTTTTTACCGCCCATTCTTATGCTCGTGTGTTTATAGGTAGGTACTTTTAATCCGTGTTTGTTACATATTTACAGAGTACAGGTTTTCAGTCCAAATATTGCAAATCAAGACAAAATCTCCACAGTTACACCAAATACAGAACATCTGTCACAGCAGATAAAAGCCGGGTTCCGGTCATCCATATCCGTCCAGTGCCGAGTACCAGTTCCAGGGACAAGACATATGACAGCGGTCATTCGTGTCTCGGACAAGCACAGAGCACGAGGGGGGCAGCACAAGAATCAATGGGTGCGCGGAGCTCAAGAGAGATAAAGTCAAAAGTGAAGAAAAGATGCAATCTTGGACTAAGAATCTGAAGATATTCTGGAAGAAATTATCAGAAAATACATGTACCAGACAACAGGGGACAGCAGACTAGGGAAGTACAAAGTTGCCCACACCCTAACCCTACTGTAGGGGAGCGGATCCGCGGCCAATAGGGGCTATTGGCGGCGGATCCACGGCCGTACAGGCGCTTCTGGGCATGGGCTTTGGGGGGTAGGATGGTCTTTTCACATGTGTCCAGTTTGTTGCCCTAGATCTTCAACTCCCTGCCTATAAATACAGCAGATTTGAGCTAAGCCAAGGGTCCAATTTTGTGTCCACTCTTTTGTAGTTTTTTGTATAGTTCTTCTTCTTCTTCTTCATTCTTTTTCCATGAAATTGTAGTGAGAGCTTTTGAGTGGGAGATCAATGAAGATGCGGGTTTTGTATCATTCTCTTTTGTTCCTTCTTCCCCTTGAGATTCTTGCTTTCTCTTGATCATTCAACCTCTTCGTTGAGCTTGAATGGTTAAGGGTTAGTTATTGATCTCAAGGGTCGTATTCTTTCATGGAATTAGCACTTCATTTCACATGCGTTCTCTACCCTTCCCTTGATCTTGCAACCTCTTCATTGAGCTTGCAAGTTTAAGGGTTGGCTATTGATCACATGCTTGTCTTGAGTCCTAGTTTCGTGTTCTTTTTATCGCTTTTTATTACTTGCAATTTATTTCCATGCACTTTAATTACTTGCAATTTATATTCATGCACTTAATTTCTTGTATTCTTTTCTTTGTTCTTTCCTTTTTGTTCTCTTTTGTTCATTTTGTGAATGTTGTAATTATTGTTGTTGTTAAGAATCCATATGATATTGTAAGTTAACATTTCTTTGCTCTTTTCCTTTTCCCGTTATTTTCCATTGAACTCCGCCCAAACCATACGCAAGCGCTCCGTTAGGCACCGTACCCTGACAAGGTAACGGTGGTTCCTAACCACGACCGGTTGCGTTCGGTTTGGCCGGAGGCGAAAGCAAGAGACAAGAACGGAAGGACAAGGGTAAATAAGCCGGATTCCACGAATACCGCGCTTAAATCCCCTAATCCACGTTGTTGCCGATTGCTCGAGCTTCAATTGGTCAAGACTCGGCTCAAATGTTTCGAGTACGGATTTCTTTAGCTTACAATCTCGTATTTTCTTCTTAACAACTTTATACCTGCAAATAAACACATAGGTTAGATCAAACAAACATACATATTCTTTATTGACTCGTCTAAGACAAGAAAGGACATACAACCATCTCCCTGTGGACGGATCCGTGCTCAACCGGCTAGCTGCATAGCGACACCGTCTTGATTGCGGTTAACTTTAATTCTTTCAATCAAATGGCGCCGTTGCCGGGGAGACGGTAGCGTATTTTCTTTCTTGTTATTCGGGTTAATATTCTTTTTGTATATATTTATAAATAAAAAAAAAAATCTTTTTGTTTTTTTTTGATCATTTTTGTGGGCAAGTGTGCAGAATTTTGCGTATTTGCAAACTGCAATTGTGGGGAGCAAAGTGTACATTCAAGGCTAAGGTGTTTACGAAGTATAGTGCCAAAGATCCGGGCAGTTTGACCCGCGCAAGCGAACTTTTCAAGCTTACCGGATTTGATTCAACGGGGGTTTCCTAACCCAAAACTTAACGGTACGTACTTTACTAACACCTTCTTCTCAAATCCGACGCTTCCAATATACTATTCTTTGCAGGATTCTTTGCAAGTTCGCTAGCAAACGCTAAAAAAAAATTGACTAACCCGTATTTGTTGCAGCGCCGCGCTTAAACTAAAAAACGATTGTTTGATTTTTTATAGAATTTTTGAATTGCGCATTGCATACATTAATACGGACTTAAGGGCAAGCGAACCCCACAATATACGGTAAAGGATTTCATCACCTTTTCCGTGGCCCACAAATCACGAACTTGAGCATAACGTTTACCCGCACAAAATTTAAAAGAAACTAGACTTTAAGCCTTAAGGACTTCGCGCTCACTAGGAGAAGTTAACTATATTTAGAACCTTACTTAACGGTATATTGTTTACGGGGTGTCTAGGAAAGTGTTAACGGCGAAACCGCCAAAAGAGAAAGGGTTATTTAATTAAGGAGCTTCGCGAAAGCGTTGGAAAACCTCCCCTTATCTCTGCACTTACCTGGCCTCGTGATCAGTGTATCTTGAGCCTGTTTCTCGACACAGTTTTACTTCGACAATCAAGTTCTGGAGCAGGTCTAGTTGACCTAGGTGAACCCTAGAACGATTAGGTGTGTGGTATTTTTGTGTCGTGATTGTTTTTGTCAATATTCTTTTTTGTGTATATTTCATTCTTTTGTTAATATTCAAAAAAAAAAAATCACATTCTTTTTTCCCCTCCTTTTCTTTGCCTTTCTTTCTCTCTCTTCATATCATGGGTACCCCACCTCGCAAAACTCTTGCCGAACTTTGGTACCCACAATCAGACATAACTTCCTACGGTTCTTGTTTTGGCCGAACTTCGAACGACCCCTCCATGCCCAAAATTTCGTTGAAAGATCGGATAGACGCGTCTAGGACGAACAATTGGACCCCGCAATCCACTTCGTATCAACCGTTTCAAACATTCACCCCTTCTTGCGTTGATACACCTTTTGAAAGTCCAGTTGTAACCCCAAGACCAATGTCTCTTGCTGAACGAATTGAACAATCCCGTAGCCGATCTTTCACTCCTTTCACCACTACAAATTCTTTGGACCAACAAATCCATTCACCTTCTTATCCCAATGTTGATCCCACTCCTGTCCAGCCATTCAGTTCCTACCAATCCTACCCTACTTTTGCACCTTCCCTAGACATTGCATCAGAACCTCCATTTGGGAGTTTTCAGTATCCAAACAACTTTGAATCTTTTACTGAAACCCCTTCACAACCAATGTCTAGTCTGGAACAGTCGTTGGAAGACTTTAGGGTAGCGTCAAGCCAGCAAATGATGGATTTGAATGCGTCCATGGCCGCCCTCATACAACCTAGTGATCCGGTAGCTAGTTTTCAACTAGCTCCAAATTTTTCAATGTATGATGAGGCGGCAGGACAGGCTGTGAATTTGAGTGGAGAAAGTGAGATGTACCCCCTTCCAAATCAAACCTACCCGTTTCAAATTGAATCCCACAACTCCTGTGTTGAAAGTCTATCAAGTGTCCCAAATGAATTATCGGTTGAAGATAGAATGTTTAATGAGTTGTGCGACTTTATAATGTTTGATTTTCCCGATTGTCAAGGGTCCCTTTTGAGTGAAACCATACCCAATCCTCTCGACCTTTACACCTCCACTCTAGAACCTGAATTGATTGATATCCATGCTTTTGTTGAGGTGTCTGAGAATATAGATTTTCACTTGATCGAGGATATTGACGCTGGGAACATTTTGGATGATGAACCCGTAGATTTGGCTGAGTTTGTCTCTTCAAATCATCATCCCGAGTCTTTAACTGTTTTTCCCGAACATCATATGCGTCTTGATATTGATGATAAAGGCATGGATGAGATAAATTTTGAGGGGAATATTGAGGATAGTTTTGAGGATGAAACAGTTTTAATTGATGAGTCGGATTTTCCAATTCATCCTGTTCCTTTCATTGACTGTGTGCACCCTCCCGAAACCCTAACCGATACCCCTCCTCAACCACTTCCCTCCACCCTTTCCATCGTTCCGACCTTGCAAGAACCCGTCTCACTTTCATTTACTATGTCTGGTTTACCAAGTTCGGCGTACCCATGGTTTCTCACGAACCTTGAGGGATTTGACCCCATTTCTCGATGGGTAAATATATTAGCACAATCACTTTTCACACATCGGTCATCACAAATTGTGCTAATCTATTTACTCCATTTGCACCCTCAAGTTCGTATTCCACTTCTTTTTCCCTTCCGCCATTCTTCTTCCTCTCATATACCGAGACCGTATCCCGCTTCTCTTCGCATACGGTCTCGCGTATTGTCCTTCTCTTTTCTCTACGCCTTCTTCCACCAACCTATACATTATAGCGATAAAATCTTTGAATGGTTGGTGCTCACTTTTGGCCTGTGTAAGGCCTTGTATAGCTTGATACTGTTCTTTCCCCCCTAAATCCTGAATTTCAACGCTTAACAGTGGAAACACTGTTTTACTTAAGTTTGGGGGGGACACTTTTTTGTATATATTTTTGTTTTCCTTTTTGTTTTGTATATAATTTGTTTCTAGGAAGCGCCGGCAATTTTAACCCTCTTGGTATAGCCTGACAGTGAGGGCACTGTCAAGTTTAAGTTTGGGGGTGTGCTCGGTAAGCTTTCTTCCTTCGCATTCATATGTATATTTTGCATCTGCATATTAAATCCATAAAATCCATAAAAATCTGAAAATTTTCTAAAAATATAAAAACTTTTTTGTCAAGTTAGATTTTGGAAGAACTCTGATTCAACATTCGACGGTTTTTGTTTGAAAAAATAGGAATAACTAAATCTTATGTTTAGATTTTGAAAACCTGAAAGATAACTCTCCTTTGAAGTTAACTATAGCTGATATACGTCTTTACATCACACTACACGTGTCGTGAATTTTGGGAATTAGATGACAAGTCTTTCATGTTTAAACTTTTAAACAGATAAATGATTTTCTGAGGATCAAATAGGTTTGTTCTGAAATAAGTAATGTCAAGAATAGTTTATGAAGTAAAGCGAATATGAAGGAATGTTATTGATGCCGTAATTGGAGCTAAGTCTGAAAAATAACCCATCGGAAACTTGATTGGAATGATTACACACCAAACCCACTAAACACGTCTTTTATCCAAAAAAATAATTGAACTGCTGGTTATATCTCCGTTCGTATTAAATCATCTGATTTTCACGTCAAACTGTCTTTTGTTTTTGGACCTAGGTAACTTGAGTAATTAAGTCCGCTGGGGTGTTTCTATACCTAATGCCCTAAAACTAACTGGTTTGGGTGCATTGGCCCAAAGCTCGCTAAGAAGCCTAGAAAGTCCAGTTTAAAACAAAGTCAAGCAAGTGTTCTCTCCGAGTTAAAATTCCTAACGGTTCTTTGTGTGAGAATAATCTTGATAAAAGACAGGCTTTTATAAAAAAATTTTAACGGAGATATGAAGGTTTTATTCTATGATAAAGACTATTGCACGTTCACAGAGGTGTGTATGAAATGAAAACAAGAAAAAGGTGGAGTGAAAAATACGACTTAGTTTCCTGTTAAGGAAGATAGAAATTCTGAAGTTGAAACCTTACTGGAAAACGAAACTTGAAAAATGCTTAACTCTTTATAAAACTTATGTGATCCTTTTAAAATTGTTATCTGGGCTTTATTGTGCGACATGATGACTTTAATCGATCCTTCTGGAACTTAACGACACTAATTGCACTGCACGTAAAGACATATAAAATCTGTAGTTAAATAAGAAGCGAGGTGTGAAAAATAAAGGTTCGATAGTCTAGACTTAGGATTATAGAATTGTTATTTTCTGAAACAAAAAACTTTAGGGTTTGAATCTTAGTTATTGTACAAAACCAACTTGACCGGATTTTGTGGGTAGTATCCGCTGAAAACCCTCAGGAGACAACACTCCTCCTACTAGGGACACCTAGAGGTTTAACGGCTTGTTGCACGCGCTCAGTGCAATCGCGTTCCCTGCGAAAGTGCGGTTATCATTTTATTTTTGTGAATAATTGGTTTTGCTCGGGACGAGCAAAAGTTAAGTTTGGGGGTATTTGTTCATATCAGAATACTGCATTTTTTACCGCCCATTCTTATGCTCGTGTGTTTATAGGTAGGTACTTTTAATCCGTGTTTGTTACATATTTACAGAGTACAGGTTTTCAGTCCAAATATTGCAAATCAAGACAAAATCTCCACAGTTACACCAAATACAGAACATCTGTCACAGCAGATAAAAGCCGGGTTCCGGTCATCCATATCCGTCCACTGCCGAGTACCAGTTCCAGGGACAAGACATATGACAGCGGTCATTCGTGTCTCGGACAAGCACAGAGCACGAGGGGGGCAGCACAAGAATCAATGGGTGCGCGGAGCTCAAGAGAGATAAAGTCAAAAGTGAAGAAAAGATGCAATCTTGGACTAAGAATCTGAAGATATTCTGGAAGAAATTATCAGAAAATACATGTACCAGACAACAGGGGACAGCAGACCAGGGAAGTACAAAGTTGCCCACACCCTAACCCTACTGTAGGGGAGCGGATCCGCGGCCAATAGGGGCTATTGGCGGCGGATCCGCGGCCGTACAGGCGCTTCAGGGCATGGGCTTTGGGGGGTAGGATGGTCTTTTCACATGGGTCCAGTTTGTTGCCCTAGATCTTCAACTCCCTGCCTATAAATACAGCAGATTTGAGCTAAGCCAAGGGTCCAATTTTGTGTCCACTCTTTTGTAGTTTTTTGTATAGTTCTTCTTCTTCTTCTTCATTCTTTTTCCATGAAATTGTAGTGAGAGCTTTTGAGTGGGAGATCAATGAAGATGCGGGTTTTGTATCATTCTCTTTTGTTCCTTCTTCCCCTTGAGATTCTTGCTTTCTCTTGATCATTCAATCTCTTCGTTGAGCTTGAATGGTTAAGGGTTAGTTATTGATCTCAAGGGTCGTATTCTTTCATGGAATTAGCACTTCATTTCACATGCGTTCTCTACCCTTCCCTTGATCTTGCAACCTCTTCATTGAGCTTGCAAGTTTAAGGGTTGGCTATTGATCACATGCTTGTCTTGAGTCCTAGTTTCGTGTTCTTTTTATCGCTTTTTATTACTTGCAATTTATTTCCATGCACTTTAATTACTTGCAATTTATATTCATGCACTTAATTACTTGTATTCTTTTCTTTGTTCTTTCCTTTTTGTTCTCTTTTGTTCATTTTGTGAATGTTGTAATTATTGTTGTTGTTAAGAATCCATATGATATTGTAAGTTAACATTTCTTTGCTCTTTTCCTTTTCCCGTTATTTTCCATTGAACTCCGCCCAAACCATACGCAAGCGCTCCGTTAGGCACCGTACCCTGACAAGGTAACGGTGGTTCCTAACCGCGACCGGTTGCGTTCGGTTTGGCCGGAGGCGAAAGCAAGAGACAAGAACGGAAGGACAAGGGTAAATAAGCCGGATTCCATGAATACCGCGCTTAAATCCCCTAATCCACGTTGTTGCCGATTGCTCGAGCTTCAATTGGTCAAGACTCGGCTCAAAGGTTTCGAGTACGAATTTCTTTAGCTTACAATCTCGTATTTTCTTCTTAACAACTTTATACCTGCAAATAAATACATAGGTTAGATCAAACAAACATACATATTCTTTATTGACTCGTCTAAGACAAGAAAGGACATACAACCATCTCCCTGTGGACCGACCCGTGCTCAACCGGCTAGCTGCATAGCGACACCGTCTTGATTGCGGTTAACTTTAATTCTTTCAATCACGTACCCCCATTATGTATCTTGTATATCATTATTCTGTTGTATCTAGAAGTTCCATCAACCAAACACGTATTTATTTGAGATAGAGACCAGTGATGTTTATTCTTTCGACCTTAAAGTCGCGCGTTGTATTTATGTGGTTTTCTTGTGGTTTTTGAGTTTCCTTTTGAATTTTGATCCTCGCCCTTGGCGTTGTATATTATATTACTTGTGTGGTTGTGACCGTCGATTGACGAAGAGCTAGCTCCCGCTTGGGGATGCCTTTTTATTGATTTCGTATACTATTCATGTTGTATCCCATTTGGGGGCCAGTATTTTAAAAGGAGATTGCCGAAATTTTCGGGAAATTTTTGATGTTTTTAAAACCGCCTAATTCGGCTTATGCTATTGAAACTACTTGCTTTAAGTTGGTTTTCCTGCACTCTACATCTTTCTTGGTTTGGATTTCTGGGTTTTCGGTTTACTTAGATTACGTAAGCCTCGAGACGTTCGTAGTTTAAGTGCCGGTCATGTTCCGTACTTTCGGGTCGTGACAAAGTTGGTATCAGAGCGTTAGGTTTTACCTTCGGAGCGTAGCATGACCCTTGGTTGATGGAATAGGCGACTAAACTAGAGTGACATACCGTGGGTATGTTCCGCGGCATATTTACGATACGCTACTCCACTTAAGAAGCCTTAGGATGTACATTTCTTTGCTCAGTATTATATTCATTCCGATCTAGCCTCATCAGTACCAGTTATGGTTTTGCTGCCACGATTACGGGCAGGGAGAGCCACGGCTAGAGTTGCGGTCAGCACGAGCTCGTCACGAACGAGGACTGACCAGGGCGAAATTCCGGCGACACTCGATTGCGGAGATGTGTCTTTTTACTGTGATTCCGCGCCACGAGCGTTTGGCGGATCGCCTTTATGAGATTTCTCGGACGTGCCGATCAGTATCAGAGGATTGGGCCACTGACAGAGGCCAGCCAGATTTTGATGACCGTTGGTGTGTTGCTTATCCATGATGGTCGAGGCACTGTTCAGCGTGCAGACGAGCGAGCCAGTTATTGCTGCGAACGACGAGATATTGCCCCAGATGCTGGCGTTAGTGCAGAACGAGTTGTACTAAGAGATGATAGAAGGTCGCTAGTCATCGAGGATGAATGACTAGGACATGTGGATCGTTCGCCTACCCCGATGCGAGGTCATCAGATAGATTGATTCCAGCTAGAGACGACTTCACGCGGAGACGTTGGGAGTCGACAGAGACGATCGAATGTCAGAAACCTATTATTCCAAGTTTAAAGTATTCGGAAAGACATGCAGGCAATTCTATGGTCCCTCTAGAAGAATGAAACCCTAACTCGACTTAATGACCGTGTGAAAGCCTTTGAACCTTAGGGTTTGCGGCAGTTCTACGGCGCCATTAGTGAGGCTTGGGTTTGCCCTTCTACGGCTGGACCACTGATGCTATGGTATGTACTCGATACTATTAAACTATGCCCAAGATGTTGAGCTCTTGGGGGATTATGAGGTTTTGACGACTCGATCGGATGGCTCGACTTAATTCGGATGCTAGGTGTGTTAGTGTATATGCCCTAGAGGCCATTACTGTATCATACTAGTTTGTATATTACTTGATGGAAGCTTGGGATATTCACAGTTGTATATACAATCTTGCTCGAAATGGTAGTATGCTACTTGGTTTGTCTCTGCTTTAATATGTGCATGTGTTTCTTTTAGCATATCGCTGTTATACATATTAGTAGAGCCCTTAGGATCTTTGCTTGATTACCAGTGTTGTGATGGCGCTCACACTCGTGGGAGCTGGGTGATCTATAAGCACATCCTTATACAGGTCCCTAGTCGTTGGACTATCGAGACAGGGCATCGATACTCCGGAGTAGACTAGCGTATGCGCTTCTCATCCCAGCGTGGGAGACGGTCTGTCCCACAGCCGTCAGTACGTCGTACTTGAGATAGTATGCGGGTGCTCGTTAGGTTACGAGTACACTGGACAGGACTCGTCGGGAACTGTTGGTTGGTATTATACCTATCGTCAGTTATCAGTTCCCAGGTGACATGAGTACAGCTTAGTCCGTTGACTTGACACGGTCACTTCGCCTCGAGTGTGTTCCCACTGCACTTTGATTACTACCCTACCACGGCTCAAAGGAGTCGTGCAAACAGGTAGTTTTTGGGTGCAGTCCCGAAGCACTTGGAGGCAGTGACGGTTAGACAAGATTCGTCTCTCCCGGTATTGGGGGTTGACATCACGGTGTGTCCAGGAGAGCCATTACACGAGTAGTCCCTGGCCAGGGCAAGCGAGATATACTGGTAGGTTTCCAGTGTTATCTCAGGGTGTTCTGGGCTACACTCCGACATGACTTGTGCCGCTATTAGGGGACTGACGTTCACCGCCCCCCTAGGCCCGCCATGCGAAGTATCAGACGAACAGACCGGACTGTACGGAGATTGTCACATACAGGCTCAGTAGGAGTTCGGATGGGGTTCACCTCGTCAGTCTTCTTATCGATATCTACCTGGGGACCGTTACGTACAGCTAGTGCCGCTTGCGGTCTGTGGTTAAACCCACTGCCAGCGTAGTGTCGAGTCTTTGGAGTCCCACACAGAGAGCTATTCGCCTTTAGGCAAAATGAGTAGAGGTCGCATGGTTTTGCGACAGGGTTCGTTCACATTCGCGCACTTGTGCACGTTTGTTGTCCGGACAGTTTACACTAGCGGGCTTTGGTTTAAGCCGGATCCTAGTATATGATTTGGGATTAGTTTTTCTCATTGTATTCGTGTTCCTCGGATCACGAATGCGGGTGCGTATGCACAGTTGCTTGAGATTGAGGGAGGGGACCTTGCTTAGGGTTAATGGCGATTGTCATTTTATTAACCCTAATGTTTATGTGTGTATTATTGTTAATTAATAATTAGTTTAATAATTGTGCATGGTTATGGTTGTTGACCATTTGATTTCATTGACTTGGTGACCTAGGTTGACACTTTGACCATCATCATTTCTTTTGGAAGATGCTTTTTGATCCTTGCAAATTGAAATGATAATGGTCATGTCATGATAAGCCATGACAATTATCTAGCTAATTATCTAATTAAAATAATACACATATATTTGTGAGAATGGCTCACATTATTCTCATTCTATCATTTCATTTCTCTCTCTTGTTCTTCCTCTCCCTCAAGCTCTTTCCCTCTCATGTGTTGAGAAACACTTGAGCTTGAGAAAAACCCTCTCTTGATCATCTTTACTCTCATCTAGGGTTCAAGAACTAGCACTTCTTGCACCCTAGTTGCTTCTAGCTTGGAGTTGAAGCCAAAGGTTGAGGCTTTCGGGTGGATCTTTCTTTGACGGGAGAAGACGACAAGGTGACCTCCTTCCACTACTCCAAGGAGCGAGGAGAGAAGGACATAAAGACCAAAGGTATAACCTTTCTAGCACTTAGCTATTTTCTAGTTAGCTTTAGCAAGTTTTTGTTTAGCAAAGATCCTTTAAAGTCTAGTCCACGTTGCCTAAGCTCATAAAAATCCGATTTTTATTCTCTTTTCCGCCTCCCCGCAAGTACCGGGGTGGGCAACGTGGACTTACAGTGGTATCAGAGCCTAACTAAACATAAACTAGCTAGGTAGTGAAGTGTAACGAAGTTCGAAACCGAAAAATCCAAAAACCGAGTTTTCAAAAACCCTAGTTTCTGTTAAAATATTTTCTAGTCAAAACAAAATTTGTCATACACCTAAAATCATCTCAGGGTTTTTTAAAGATAACCACAAAACCCGGTCCAGTGAGTCGTCCAAACCGCCGCGTTTCCGCGGCAATAGCGAGCTATTGCCGCGGAACCACCGCCGTTTGAACTCCTCACTGGGTCGAGTTTGGTGCAGTGTATCTCTGGCTTGGTTTTAGGATTTTTATGATATGTTATATGTGCCCAGATTTTCCAGAATAAAAATTTACTTTTGGGGGCCTATAAATCCGTATTTTTTTTTCGAACTTCACTATACTTTGACTACAAAGGTTATATCTGTGATGTTTGTATGTATTGAACGTCGGCTAATCGCTATATGTCGATTAGTCGGGGTTATACATATCTGTGATCTGTGTTTGATATTGGTTTGTGTATATGAATGGGTTGGATCGTCGCGGGTGAATAGCCGGGGTGGATGTGAGATGAGTGTTGCTTTTCTTTCATTCATTTGTAATATGTAAATTGATGTAATATTATTATTTGTTTGGCCGCACAACCGGGTCGGGGTTGTAGCCGTCATTGTATAATTCTTTTTACTGTTTTTGCTCCTAGGATAGACCCATGGAGGGGGTGCACAAACTACCGGGTATCTCGAAGTGCCGAGTGGCCTACTCACGGTGGTGAGGGAGGTTGCTTCGCTTCGGGTACTTGGCGGGTAGTTTGCCGCACCCGTAGGGGTCTTTGGTGGGGTATTTGGCTATTCACCGCGACCGTGTAATCCGCTTTTCGTTGCAGGCTCGAACGGATTGCGGGTTCCTAGTATATCCAATGTATTCATCTGTGATCTGTAATGTTTATCATTCCTATATATTTATATATAATAACTATTTAGGCGTTGCTTATGTTTTACAGCCGTACTAGCCCAGCCCCCGCTCTGTCGTTAGTTAAGTAACCTAACGGGTGATGACGGGGCCCCGTGGCGAATGCGAATGGCATAAGCGTACGTCATATTTTGGTTGTTTTCTGCAATGGTAGGATTAAATGATGGGACGCATTAAAAGAACTAATGCAAGAAAATAAACCAAGTAAAAGTCGATTGGAACACTTTGAAAACCACTCGGTTCTTTTCAAAACCAAACTTTTAAACGCGGAGCTTGAACCACTCCTTTTAAAAGCTATCTCGTTCCATCGATTATATCAAGTTCACTACGTTCACGGTTTCGCCAAAACCATCCGTAGCCCTCCATCATTTCAGTTAAATATTCGGTAGTATTCAAGCTATGTATTTTGACCTCACGCCAAGGCATAGTGATTGGTAGCTGCCGGATATTTATCTGTTGCATAGATAGAATGCGTTGGTTTGAGACAGTCGTACTGCCATTTTGGCCTACGTCAAGGGTAGGTATGGGTGGGTTCAAATTAACCAGGATAATGATGGGAAGAACTTGACATGTGACTTATGACATTTTGACCTCACGCCAAGGTCATAAGAGCATGGGGCAAAAATCCACATCGGGAGTTTCATAAGTACTGAAACTTGCTAGCGCTGCATACCATTTGGAGTGTGATAATTCTGGTAGGATTCCTTCGGTTTTATCACGTGATGATATTTGGATCCCGATCCTACTGTGAGTATATGCTACTCCTCGGGAAAACTCTCACTTAACGATCAATGCTATAAACTTAGTAGGTTTCTGTTGGAGTTAGTGCCCTCAGAGTCAATTATTGGATCACAGGCACGTGATTGCAATGATTGAGGGAGGACCTATCCCGGTAGGACAGTCTTACTCGAGATGATAGTATGCTATCTGGTTTATCTTTATCATCGTGTACTGCTTTAGGTGACCTGACATGTCGCTATTACACGTTGATAGAGCCCCTAGGATTCTTGCTTGACTACCAGCAGTATGATGGCGATCATATACGTGGGAGCTGGTGGTCTATAAGCACATCCTTAAAAGGTCCCTAGTCGTAGGAGTTTCGAGACAGGGCATCGATACTCCGTTAGTAGACTAGTGTATACAGTCGAGACCCCGACGAGGGGCGGTGGCCGGTCTCACAAGCCACTGGTGTCAGTTGGTTCACCTAAGATGTATACAGGTGCTCATTGGGTTATGAGTACACCGGACAGGACTCGCCGGGAACCTGCTAGTTGGTCTTATACCAGATGTCAGATAGCAGTTCCCTGGTGACATGTGTACAGGTTAGTTCATCGACCTGAGATCGTCATTTTTCTCGTGTGAGTTCCCACTGTGCTTTGATTACTACCCTACCACGGCTCAAAGGAGTCGTGCAAACAGGTTTTAGTTGGGTACAGTCCCGAGCCACATGGAGGCAGTGAGCGGATCTGCAGGGGTTCGTCTCTCCCGGTATTGAGGGTGAGGTCGCGCTGTGTCTAGGAGAGCCATTACGCAAAGCCCTCGGCCGAGGCAGGAGATTTACTGGTAGGTATTCCAGTAGTATCTCAGGGCGTTCTGGGCTACGCTCCGACACGACTTGTACCGCTTTTGGGGGTCTGACTTTTACCAACCCCCTAGGCCCGCCATGCGATACTCATAGACGAACGGACCGGACTGTACGGATATTGTCACTGACAGGCTCAGTTGGGTGTCGGGGTGAGCTTCCTCATCGACGTCCCATTTGGTCAATAGCTGGTGGCCCGTCACGTATTGGCTTATACCTCTGACGTGCCAGTGGTTAAATCCACAGCCATGGTATTGACGAGTCTTTAGAGTCCACCACACTCAGTTTCAGTTACTCAAGTTTCGGGCGAAACGCTGTAGAGGCCGTATGGAGATATGGCAGGGTTCGATCAGATACGTGCGGTATTGCACGGATCGTGATCGGACAGTTTTTACTAGCCGGCTTTGGCTTAAGCCGGATTCTAGTATTTGATAGTGTAGTTTTGTCTCTTTGCATTTGTGTTCAGTGGGAATACAAATACGGGCATGTATTTGCAGTAGCGGGTTTTTCCTGTAATTTATTATGGGATCGGTTTTCTGGGGTTGCCAGTTTGCATTCCGTTCCGGCCGGTTTTCCTTCATTCCTTCTCGGTCGGACTTTCTTGGTGGAGGGTGTTAATTGCACGTTTGCAATTAACAATTTGTGAGGGGTTTCTTTGCATATTTGTGGCATCATGATTGCTATTTCATCATGAGATCCTTTTTGGGTCTTCTCACTTGCTTTCATTTGATGGATGGTGGAAATGATAAGAAAAGAAATGAGAGTGACCAATTTCTTTATTTGTTGATATATTCTTTCTTGCATTTTCTTTTCTCTCTCCAATCTATTCTTGAGTGAGAGGGGCCGGCCACTTAGGAGAGGGAGAGGGATAATTTTTTGGTGTGGCATTTTTCCATCTCATTCCATGGTTGTAAAATTAGCTTCAAAGCTCAATTCCTTCTCTCCTACTCTTCTCCATTCCTCCACATCAAGGCAACCTCATAAACCCCAAGAGACAAGTTCACTACACTATTCTACAGTAAGCCTTGGACGCGTCGGCTAGCCAACTTCGCGCCCGAGTTGCCTCGGCCAAGAGGCGGGAGCCCGTAAAAGATTCCGGCTACGTGGTGCCCCTTTCCGACGAGCGAGGAGGTGACGGAGATTCCGCAAGAGATCGGAGTGGAGATGAAGACCGAAGGACACGGATCGCTTGGTATAACTTCTCACCCTATCTCTCTAGTTAGCTAGCTAGGTTAATGGTTTCGATCCGGGTAATTGTCCGCGGTAGCGCCGGTTTCCGAGTTAGGAAAAATTTTTATTCCGCATTTTGGCCTCGAGTGCGAGGCCGGGGCGCTGCCGTGGCGCAACATGGTATCAGAGCCACGCCGTTAACCTACCTAGCTTGCTCTAGTATGTTTAGTGCTCGATCGAACGAAAATCCCCAAAAACCGTATTTTGTGCACATGTGTTCTCTGTTAAAATTTTTTGAGCTCCTAAAATTTTTCAGGTTGTTTCAGAGGCATGTACAAGCAATTATAAGAAATCTGGGAAAATACGATCCACTCATTCCATACTTCGACCGCGGAAGCGCGGCCAAACCCCTGGTTTGGCCGCGCTTGCGCGGCGGAAATAGGGAATTGTGGCACCATATTTTCCCAGTAAGCTTATCAGTTGGAAATAGGGCTTTTGGGATATTTTATTTGGGCCCAGTTTTTCTGTAAGTGCTACAGTAGTTTTTGGGGCCCACTTTGATATATTTGTTCGATCGGATATTTTAAACATGCCAGTTCACAGTTTTTACATTATATCTGCGACCGTGAATGTCACTCGATCGGTAAATCCGGTCTAACTGCTATAGCCCGGTTAGACGGATTTGCGAACGTGACTTTCACGTTGATGTTTTATGTTTATGCTGTGATGTTGCGGATCGGTCGTGGGGGATAGCCTGGCTGCAATGCTAGTACAGTTTTGATGTATTATGTACATTTGATATTGCGGGGCGAGCGTCCGACATGTGGACTGCCGTCACTGCCTGTTTGTATTATTCTTTTGGGGCACGACCTGGTTGCGGTCGATGTACCCGGTGTATGTATATTTTACTTTCTGTACTAGGATTACCCCGCGGAGGGGTGCACGGATAGCCGGGTTCTGGAGGGCAACAAGCCCGCATCTCATGGCATTGAGACGGAGGGGGCTTCACTCTGGGATTGGCGGGCTATTCGCCGCACTCGTAGGGGGTACAGGTTGACCCAGGAGGGGTGCCCAAGTTGCCGGATTCCGTGGAGTGCTGGGTGGTCCATTCACGGAGCTGAAGGGGGCTGCCTCGCTTCAGGTTTTGGCGGGTGACTTGCCGCGCCCGTAGGGGTCTAGGTTTTCATTGCACAGGCTATCCACACGACCAGAGGAACGTCGGGTTTCAGCAGCGGCTCTGTGAAACCCGGGGCTTCCAGATATCTGTATTGTTCTGTGTTGCTATACATTTCTGTGTTGCTGCTTTTTTATCACGCCTTGAGCGAAATACTATATATTGGTATATATATATTAGTAGATGTTGTATATGTTTTACATCCGCGCTAGTCCAGTCCCCGCTCTGCCGTTAGTTAGCTAACCTAACGGGTGATGACGGGACCCAGTGGCGAATGCGGATGGCATATACGTACGTCAGTATATTTTCGTTCTTTGTGGTGTGATCATTTGATGGGACTGCGTTGATTCGGATCAATGCAAGTTTAAACAAACCTATTCTGATGTTGTTGGAACATTTTTCAAAAAGCTGTTATTGCAAAGACGTTCACTTTTGTTTTGCATCGTGGTATTCATTTGGAATATCCTGCTCCTCAGTCGACGAGGCAAGGGCCGAGATCCCTTCACCGGGAGTGACCCCTTGGACAGAAGTTTGCGTCAGGGCATTAACTTCACTATAGCCGATTACTTTTGCTTTGCATCGTGGTATTCAGTTGGAATATCCTGCACCTCATTCTACGGGGAAAGAGCCGAGATCCCTTCACCGGGAGTGACCTCTTTAGTAAAGGTTTTCGTCACTATATTTTATAAAAGGCTATGCAGTTCCTTCAACGATATCAAGTTCATTACGTTAAAGGTTTTTCGCCAAAAACCATTCGTAGCCCTCCGTCATTTCTTATGGGTATTATTTAGTATTCGTGCTGCGTTTGTTGACTCCGTCAAGGCGTAGTGTACGGTAGCTAAGTGGTGCTTGTTTGTTGCATAAGTGGGATTGGTTAGGACAGTCGTGCGGCCTTGTTGACTCCGTCAAGGGCACGTACGGGTGGGTTTAATGCAATCCAGATAATGACGGGTTGAACTTGACTAGGACTCTTTGATTTGTTGACTCCGTCAAGGTCACTTGAGTCCTAGGGGTAAAAATCACATCGGGAGTTTCAAAAGAACTGAAACTTGCCAGGCATGCGCATACCTTCTGGAGTGTGGTGACATGAGTGGATTCCGTCACGTTATCATGCGATGATAGTTGGATCCCGATTCCCACTGATGAGTTGGTTTACTCCTCGGGTGTTCCCGACTAATTCTTCTTTCAGGTTTGGAGAAGAATTTGAGGTACAGTGGGAGGCTTCCAGATTAGACAAAGTGATAACCATTCTTATCTAGGTTAGAGTGCACGTTGAGTGTTTCTTTTCTCTCTCTCTCTGGCAGCGACCATTGACCCGACCCTGAACTATGACTCAGTGACCAAGTTGACCGAACCTTCTTAACACTGGCTTTTGGATTGTCAGAGTTGCAGACCTCATTGCCACTCCTATTTTTACCCTTTTCTCCAGGACACCCCGTATTACTGCGAACGTCCACTTCCATTGGACAAAAACCGTCGTATGGTTATATACGAACTCGAAGGATTTCGAGGATGGTTTCTGGTTCTGGAGAAAACGGATAGGACCATTCAGTTGTCTTTTCTTTTCACCTTCTCTCAGGTTGCGAGTACTCCTTGGTTTAGGAGTAGTACACCTATTACGCAAATTGGATAGTCTTCTTCCAAACCTTAGGCTGGTGCCGACCGGTAGGGAATGAAGAAAACCAATTAGCATAACGATGGTGTGCAGAAGGTATTAAGTTAAGACAAAGCAAGGGATTAGTAGGAGGGCAAAGTAAATTGCGACTGATATTCACAACCAAACCAAGTATTTCTTCGCCAATCCTAAATCACCTTTGTATTTCTCCAGGACACTCCGTGTTACTACGAAGATCCCAGTTTATTGGATACTCCATCGTATGGTTATATACGAACTCGAAAGGAACTTGTTCCAGTTCGGGGATGGATTCTGGTTCAGGAGAAATAGGAATAAAGTACATTCAGGTGTCTTTTATCTTCACCTTCTCTCGCGTTGCGAGTGCTCCTAAGATTAGGACAGTACACCCTTTATGCTTTTTGGATGGTCTTCTTCCAAACCATAGGCTGGTGCCGAACGGTAGGGAAGGAAGAAAACCATTTGGCCTAAAGGGGTGTACAGAAGGTAATGACTAAAGACATATAAAGGGATTTAGAAAGATGGCAAAGAATTATACGGTTACAGTTGTGAATCTGGATAATGGAAGAGGCATTACTAGGAATACCAGCATACCCCATCGAAACATTTCAATGTTTCAGTTTCACTGTGTAATGTTAAAAGAAAACTGATTTCCCGATTAGACACTTACTCCAGGGTATGTATTTACCAGGTATGATTCTCATATCTGTATGGTTTTACAGATGATGAGTGGGAGTAAGTTATTGGGAATTGGGTGATCGTCCTCATTATATCGGGATTCGTTGCAGTCGGTGATATTTGAGGAAGTCACCTGGGTTGTTTGCCGGTCGGCAAATATTTGGTTATGAATATCCGCTGTTGTGCACCAATTTCAAATTGATATATCTGTACGTCTATTTTTATAGAGTGAGATATACTTTTTGATATTATGTCGATGACATTTACCTATATCAGTGGATGGTTAGGTAAGGAGCATTAAACAGCGGTGTAATTCTTCTTAACCATAAGTACAGTTTTCAACCTACGACACACAGTGAAAGAGTTGTTAGACTCAGCGGACTTATACAGAGTATTGTATGTTGTCCAGTGTCCATTAGGACAGAGGGGTTGGTCCTCGTACTATATTCTGTTTACTTTTAACTTCTCTAGTTCTTAGACATGTGTTTCGTGGAAACACAGGGTCTAAGTTTTGAGGAGTTATAGGTATTTGAATAGAGTAGAGAACCAGGTATAGCAAGTATCGGGATTCTTCAAAGAGATCGAAGATATAGATACTTGTGTATGGTTTTCAGTTGATAGTAATGATGAAGACAGATTGCTTCTCTTTCAGGTTACTCATAATTGGAAGCATTCCTAAGTTGAGTAACGCTGATCGGCCTCCTTCCATTTAGTTGACATGCACTGGAGACAGCTGCATGATTTGAATCTGGTTCAATTGAATCAGTGCCTCTGGTTCTATATTGGATATAGAACAGTTCATATCTTAACGATGTTAAGGTACGGGGAGTTGTCCGGCTTATGCTTAAAACCAGACTCCGGATAACTCAAGGCACGTTTCTGTAATGGCTGTTTGTGGGTTGACCCAGGCTATGACGAGGGTTGACTTTCTACCATCTGGCAGATCAATAGAAATATTGTTCTAGACTCGCCACAGTTTTATTAAAAATGGATTTTTTCAGAAAAAGTAGTGGGAGTATGGTAGAAGTGGAAGTGATTCCAGAACCACAAACGATTACTGAAGATTTGATAAGGAACCTAAAGATTCAATCTGGACTGACATTCCATTGGCCACTCCGCAGATACGGTGGGTAACTTCAGGCACCCGAGAGGTACTCCGGTAGCCTCAAGGACGGTGACAGGGAAGTTCTTGTTTACCCACACTTGCCATTGCTGTTGTTCCAGGCTGCGAGACCCGGTGAGAGGATGAGTATAGCGTCGTTCTAAACTAGCTTTAGAAGTGCACGTCTATATGACTCTGGCAGAGGGTTGTCGTAGTCAGTGGGAGCAGCGGAAGCATTGGTGGACAGGTGGCTTATGTCTATTTATAGACTAAAGCAGATATAGCGGAGTTAGATCATCTGTTTCTGATGTGACAGTCATGGGTTTGACGTCATCAGAATAGGGGATGGATCTGTTGAGAAGGTAGTAGGAAGTGATATTCCTATACTACGATCGGTTATACTTTGGTCGTCACACAGTGTTTTCTCCACATGGGACTTGGATATTATATCAAACATACTGGTTACTAAACCTATGGTTTTAGATCTAAATTTGGGTGGTTTCCCAATCAGGGTACTTTGACAGCATTCTAAGAGTATTTAGAATGGACGACTCCTGGCATGGTAGTGTACCTGCAGGTAATGGAGTCACCCTCTCTAAAGGTGTCTTACAGACTAAAGGGGAGAGGGATACGCATGATTGACAGATCACTTGCTTAGGCAATTGAGTCAATCATGAAATGTCAAGTACCACACCAGATGTTGTTCTTGCAGTAGGTGCAATAAGTTGATATTAATCCAATCCTGGAAAAACAGTCGGAAGCAGTTTTAGAACATAAGTGAATGTTCTAGGGATATGATAACGGCTGCCTCCTTTAGGAGACGGTTATCACTCCAGGCTTCCAAGGTGACATGGACGACAAGGAGGTTGTCAGAGTTATAGATTTTCCTTCTGACGAGGGGCAGTATTTTGGACAGGTAGTCCAAGGCAATACTGAGGGAGGCATGGCGCAGGATACTGATTAAGTTCAGTTGTTGATACAGTCTAAGAAGTTTGGATTTGGAGTTCATTTATGAGCTAGGTCCCATCAGACATCCAGACATTCTAAGACAGGTATTGCTCATTTCGGGAGATGGCTTTCTCCGCGAACTTGAGATATAGAGAGACATAGAAAGAAACTTCACAGCGGATCCACTCACTGAGGCTATTCCTCGAACGCAATAGTTTCGCAAACGGGTTTTGTGAGACTGACTAGTAGAGGAGTTGGGTGTTCGGTATCACACGGGCTGTGAGTATGCGACATCGCAATAATTAGCCTTGAGTGCAAGTGGGAGATTGTTGGAGTTAGTGCCCTCAGAGTCAATTATTGGATCACAGGCACGTGATTGCAATGATTGAGGGAGGACCTATCCCGGTAGGACAGTCTTACTCGAGATGATAGTATGCTATCTGGTTTATCTTTATCATCGTGTACTGCTTTAGGTGACCTGACATGTCGCTATTACACATTGATAGAGCCCCTAGGATTCTTGCTTGACTACCAGCAGTATGATGGCGATCATATACGTGGGAGCTGGTGGTCTATAAGCACATCCTTAAAAGGTCCCTAGTCGTAGGAGTTTCGAGACAGGGCATCGATACTCCGTTAGTAGACTAGTGTATACAGTCGAGACCCCGACGAGGGGCGGTGGCCGGTCTCACAAGCCACTGGTGTCAGTTGGTTCACCTAAGATGTATACAGGTGCTCATTGGGTTATGAGTACACCGGACAGGACTCGCCGGGAACCTGCTAGTTGGTCTTCTACCAGATGTCAGATAGCAGTTCCCTGGTGACATGTGTACAGGTTAGTTCATCGACCTGAGATCGTCATTTGTCTCGTGTGAGTTCCCACTGTGCTTTGATTACTACCCTACCACGGCTCAAAGGAGTCGTGCAAACAGGTTTTAGTTGGGTACAGTCCCGAGCCACATGGAGGCAGTGAGCGGATCTGCAGGGGTTCGTCTCTCCCGGTATTGGGGGTGAGGTCGCGCTGTGTCTAGGAGAGCCATTACGCAAAGCCCTCGGCCGAGGCAGGAGATTTACTGGTAGGTATTCCAGTAGTATCTCAGGGCGTTCTGGGCTACGCTCCGACACGACTTGTACCGCTTTTGGGGGTCTGACTTTTACCAACCCCCTAGGCCCGCCATGCGATACTCATAGACGAACGGACCGGACTGTACGGATATTGTCACTGACAGGCTCAGTTGGGTGTCGGGGTGAGCTTCCTCATCGACGTCCCATTTGGTCAATAGCTGGTGGCCCGTCACGTATTGGCTTATACCTCTGACGTGCCAGTGGTTAAATCCACAGCCATGGTATTGACGAGTCTTTAGAGTCCACCACACTCAGTTTCAGTTACTCAAGTTTCGGGCGAAACGCTGTAGAGGCCGTATGGAGATATGGCAGGGTTCGATCAGATACGTGCGGTATTGTACGGATCGTGATCGGACAGTTTTTACTAGCCGGCTTTGGCTTAAGCCGGATTCTAGTATTTGATAGTGTAGTTTTGTCTCTTTGCATTTGTGTTCAGTGGGAATACAAATACGGGCATGTATTTGCAGTAGCGGGTTTTTCCTGTAATTTATTATGGGATTGGTTTTCTGGGGTTGCCAGTTTGCATTCCGTTCCGGCCGGTTTTCCTTCATTCCTTCTCGGTCGGACTTTCTTGGTGGAGGGTGTTAATTGCACGTTTGCAATTAACAATTTGTGAGGGGTTTCTTTGCATATTTGTGGCATCATGATTGCTATTTCATCATGAGATCCTTTTTGGGTCTTCTCACTTGCTTTCATTTGATGGATGGTGGAAATGATAAGAAAAGAAATGAGAGTGACCAATTTCTTTATTTGTTGATATATTCTTTCTTGCATTTTCTTTTCTCTCTCCAATCTATTCTTGAGTGAGAGGGGCCGGCCACTTAGGAGAGGGAGAGGGATAATTTTTTGGTGTGGCATTTTTCCATCTCATTCCATGGTTGTAAAATTAGCTTCAAAGCTCAATTCCTTCTCTCCTACTCTTCTCCATTCCTCCACATCAAGGCAACCTCATAAACCCCAAGAGACAAGTTCACTACACTATTCTACAGTAAGCCTTGGACGCGTCGGCTAGCCAACTTCGCGCCCGAGTTGCCTCGGCCAAGAGGCGGGAGCCCGTAAAAGATTCCGGCTACGTGGTGCCCCTTTCCGACGAGCGAGGAGGTGACGGAGATTCCGCAAGAGATCGGAGTGGAGATGAAGACCGAAGGACACGGATCGCTTGGTATAACTTCTCACCCTATCTCTCTAGTTAGCTAGCTAGGTTAATGGTTTCGATCCGGGTAATTGTCCGCGGTAGCGCCGGTTTCCGAGTTAGGAAAAATTTTTATTCCGCATTTTGGCCTCGAGTGCGAGGCCGGGGCGCTGCCGTGGCGCAACAGTTTCTAGAAAGGTGTTAGCAGGGCTACGCCCACATGGAAAAGAGGTTACTTAATTAAGAAACTTCGCGAAAGCGTTGGAAAACCTCCCTCGAAGTACCGACACTGGCCTGGCTGAACGGTTAAGCAAGTATTGTACGGTGAGAGTGATCCTGACTAATCCTTTCTTTACGGTTTGAGAAGGGATTCGAGAGACAGTGGGAGCCATCCAGTTTAGACAAACTAAAAACCACTCTAAACTTGCAAGAGCATCATGCTAAAGTGTTTCTTTTCTCTCTCCTAATTGCAGCGACCATTCAACATGACCGGACTTAAGTTATTACTAGATAAAAACATATTGACAGGGCCAAACTACAAAGATTGGCTCAGGAATGTCAAGATGGCAATCACTTACGACAAGCTGGGGTATCTCCTTACCACCAAAGCTCCCCCTGTCCCAGGTCCCAAAACCAGTGTCGTAAATAGGGAAATCTACAAGACCTGGGAAATAGATTGCACGAAGGCCAAATGCCTCGTACTTGCCTCGATGGACAACGAACATCAGAGGAGGCATGAGAATATGGACCTAGAGTCCATATTTCTTCATACAAAAGAACTGTATGGAGAGCAGTCTCGTATCGCAAGATACGAAGTGTCGAAGAAGTTGTTTTCGGCAAGGTTGGCCATCGGATCATCGGTAGCGGAACACGTGCTTAAGATGATTGGCTACATTGAGGAGCTCGCGGACCTTGGGACCACGTTGGAGAATGAACTCTATACTGATTTGATTCTCCAGTCCCTTCCTTCCACTTACGCCCAGTTTATTCTTAACTTCAACATGCAAGGAAAGGAGGTTGAACTTTCCGAGCTTCTGAACATGTTGAGGAGTGCAGAGGGCACCCTACAGAAGGGTAGGGAGACATCCACTTTGTTTGTAGGAGGATCTTCCTCTTCTAGGTCCAGGGCAAAAGCCAAGGGTAAGAAGAAGAAAGCCCCCGCCAAACCAAGAGGCGGTGTCGGTAAAGTGGATACGAAGGGAAAAGGAAAAGCAACAAAGATAGCGGGGAAGCTAGTGGGGATGGAAGAATGCTTCTATTGTCACAAAAGTGGTCACTGGAAACAGGATTGCAAGGCTTGGAAGGCCAGAACACAGGATTTGAAGCGAGTTGCAGCTTCAGCTTCAGGTGTGTATGTTATTGAAAACTGTCTATCAATAAACTCTACATCCTGGGTATTGGATACCGGATCAGGATCTCATATCTGTAATTCTTTGCAGGCATTGAGAAAGCGTAGAGTTTTGAAGACAGGTGACATGACCCTCAGAGTTGCGAATGGTGCTAGCATGGATGCTGAGGCCGTGGGGGACTATCACCTGGGATTGTCGGATGGACATTTTTTGGTTTTGCGTAGTTGTTATTATGTACCAAATGCAACCTGTAATATCATTTCTGTATCTTTATTGTCTAAAGAAGGTTATGAATTTGCATTTGTAAGTAATGTAGTGAACATTCACCTTAATCAAGTTTTGATTGGGTCAGGTACATTGAACAACAGTATATACGTATTAAACCAGCCACAGATTTTCAATGTCCAGAATACACACAAAAGAAAGTCTCCAGAAATCGATAAAACTTTCTTATGGCATTGTAGACTGGGTCACATCAATGAGAGAAGGTTGACTAAGTTACTTGCAGAAGGATATTTGGATTTATTCGAATATCAATCGTATGCCACTTGTCAATCCTGTCTCAAAGGAAAGATGACAAAGACTCCGTTTACTGGACACGGAGAAAGAGCGAGCGAGCTCTTGGGACTCGTGCACAGCGACGTGTGCGGTCCAATGTCTACACATGCGCGAAGCGGTTATTCTTACTTCATTACTTTTACGGATGATTTCTCAAGGTTCGGACATGTCTTCTTAATGAAGCATAAATCCGAAGCTTTTGATAAGTTCTAGGAATATAACAATGAAGTAGAAAAACAAACAGGCAAAAGTATCAAGGCACTGAGTGTAAGTCCATGCTACCTCTCCCGGTACTTTCGGGAATGCGGAATTTGGTAAAAAACGATTTTTACGGAGGTGGTAACATGGACCTAAAACCCGGATCTTGGTTAAACATCTATCTAACAACCTAACTATGAGTTTCTAGCTACTCGGTTAGGGGGTTATACCTTGCTTGTCTTGAACTCCTTCGTCTTCAAGCTCCGATGGTGGTCCGATTGGCTTCTTCTCGTCGTCTCCGTACGCCGAAGATAGATCCACCTGAAAGCTCCAACCTTTAGCTCCTTCTTCGTTCTTTGAAGAAACTAGTTCACTTGGTTTGCTAAACCTAGTGAACTAGAATGAGTAGAGAATACTTTGTGTGGGATTTTATCTATGGTTCTTGATTCTCAACTCATGAGACAAGAGAACCATAGATTAAAGAGAGGGAGCAAGAGCAAAAGGGTGAGAGCAAAAGGAGAGCTCAAGAACAAGAGAGAGAATGAGCAAGAAAGAATGAGGCTCTCTTTTGTCTTTCACCCTCTCATAATCCAAAGTCATGATAACTCATCATAATAAAAAAGTCTTATGTGATGGTTTGAAGCAACCATAACCATATCATTTCATGCACTCATTTTACACAAATGAGCAAGCAAGAAAAAGTCTTTGCCATAAAATGATGGCTATGGTTATCATGATGGTCAACTAGTCAAGCCTAGTCAACCGGTCAACAAAATCAACAAGTCAACAAAAGTCAACAAAGTCAACAAAAGTCAACAACCATGTCACCATAATACTTAATTAATATAATAGTTAATCACATATCATATTCTCATTAGGGTTGATCAAAAGGTCAATAGTCAACGGTCAACTGTCAACAACCCTAATGAGAATCCACTGCCTCTGTCTCCCTGTCAACTGTGCATACACACCCGCATCCGCGTTCCGAGGAACACGAATGCAAACTGGATAAATCCAATCCCATAAGGTACACTAGGATCTGGCTTAAACCAAAGCCCGCTAGTGTAAACTGTCCGGACACTGTACGCGCACAAGTGCACGGATGTGACCGAACCCTGTCGCAAAACCATGCGACCTTTCACAATACCAAGCGACCTCTACTCTTTTGCCTAAAGGAGAAAAGCTTTCTGTGTGGGACTCTAAAGACTCGACACTACGCTGGCAGTGGGTTTAACCACAGACCGCAAGCGGCACTAGCTGTGCGTAACGGTCCCCAGGTAGTGCCGACAAGAAGACCGACGAGGCGAAACCCATCTGAACTCCTACTGAGCCTGAGTGTGACATTCTCCGTACAGTCCGGTCTGTTCGTCTGATACATCGCATGGCGGGCCTAGGGGGCGGCAAACGTCAGTCCCCCAATAGCGGTACAAGTCGTGCCGGAGCGAAGCCCAAAACACCCTGAGATAACACTGGAAACCTACCAGTATATCTCGTTTGCCCTGGCCAGGGACTACTCGTGTAATGGCTCTCCTAGACACAGTACGATGTCAACCCCCAATACCGGGAGAGACGAATCCTGTCTAACCACCACTGCCTCCAAGTGCTTCGGGACTGCACCCAACCACTACCTGTTTGCACGACTCCTTTGAGCCGTGGTAGGGTAGTGATCAAAGTACAGTGGGAACACACTCGAGGCGAAGTGACAGTGTCAAGTCAGCGGACTAAGCTGTACTCATGTCACCTGGGAACTGATAACTGACGATAGGTATAATACCAACTAGTCAGTTCCCGACGAGTCCTGTCCAGTGTACCCGTAACCTAACGAGCACCCGCATACTATCTCAAGTACGACGTACTGACGGCTGTGGGACAGACCGTCTCCCACACTGGGATGAGAAGCGCATGCGCTGGTCTACTCCGGAGTATCGATGCCCTGTCTCGATAGTCCTGCGACCAGGGACCTGCATAAGGATGTGCTTATAGATTACCCAGCCCCACTAGTGTGACGGCCATCACATCGCTGGTAATCAAGCAAAGATCCTAAGGGCTCTACTAATGTGTATAGGCGATATACAAAAATAAACACATGTACACATTGAAGTAGAAACAAACCAAGTAGCATACTACTATTTTGAGCAAGATTGTATATACAAGGTGAATATCCCAAGCATCCATTAAGTAATATACAAACCAATATGATACAGTAATGGCCTCTTGGGCATATACACTAACAATCTCTCACTTGCACTAAGGCCATGTACTGGCGTATCGAAGACCTATCATCTCGATCAGCCGCTCGAACTGAGTCTGGGGCAGGGCCTTGGTGAATGGATCTGCAGTGTTATCTTCTGAAGGGACTATCCGAACCTCGAACTCCTGGCGATCCACGATCTCCCTGATCAGGTGATACCGCCTCAAGATGTGCCTGGATCTCTGATGGGACCTGGGTTCCTTCGCTAAAGCTATAGCCCCGTTGTTGTCGCAATACAGAGGTATTGGATCAACAATGGACGGAACCACCTGAAGTTCTTTCAAGAACTTCCTCATCCAGACACCTTCTTTTGCGGCATCAGATGCAGCGATGTATTCCGCTTCCATCGTCGAGTCTGCAACGGTTTCCTGTTTGGAACTCTTCCAACACACCGCCCCTCCATTGAGGGTAAAGACAAAACCCGACATGGACTTGGAATCATCCTTGTCACTCTGGAAGCTGGAGTCAGCAAAGGCCTCGATCTGGAGGTCTTTTCCGCCATACACCAAGAACATCTCCTTAGTCCTTCTCAGGTACTTGAGAATGTTCTTTACCGCTATCCAGTGTTTCTCCCCAGGGTTTGACTGATACCGGCTTACCACACTCAGTGCATAAGCTACATCCGGTCTGGTACACAACATCGAATACATTATAGAGCCTACCGCAGAAGCGTAGGGTATAATAGACATGCGATCCCTCTCCAAATCAGTCTTAGGAGACATCTCTTTAGAGAGGGTGATCCCGTGACAAGCCGGCAGGTTACCGCGCTTGGAATCTTCCATACTGAATCTTTTCAGCACGGTGTCGATGTACCTGGACTGAGAAAGTCCTAATATCCTCTTGGATCTGTCACGGTAGATCCGGATACCCAGAATGTATGAGGCATCACCCAGGTCTTTCATGGAGAACCTGTGTGACAAGAACCCCTTGACAGATTGTAGCATAGGAATGTCATTTCCTATTAAGAGAATGTCATCCACGTATAAAACGAGGAATACTACAGTTCTCGCTACAAATCTACTATAGATGCATGGTTCATCTGGATTTTTGATAAAGCCAAATTCTTTGACCGTCTCATCAAAGCAGATGTTCTAACTCCGCGACGCCTGCTTTAGTCCATAGATGGACTTAAGCAACTTGCACACCTTTCCGCTGCTCCCACTCTGAATGAAACCCTCTGGTTGGTCCATATAGACACACTCCTCTAAATTTCCATTTAGAAAAGCGGTCTTTACGTCCATTTTCCAGATCTCATAATCGTGGAAGGCAGCAATGGCAAGAAGGATCCGAATGGATTTCAGCATGGCTACTGGAGAAAAGGTTTCTTCATAGTCCAAGCCAGGTCTTTGACGGAAACCCTTTGCTACCAGCCTAGCTTTATAGGTCTCAACCTGCCCATCTACACCAATCTTCCTTTTGAAGATCCACTTGCATCCTACGGGTTTTACCCTGTCTGGAGCAATGTCCAACGTCCATACCTTGTTGGTGTACATGGACTCCATTTCGGTCCGCATTGCATCCAGCCATTTCACTGAGTCAACGCTCTGAACGGCCTGCTGGAAGCTAGTAAGCTCATCATAATCTATGATGCAATCCTCTCTATCCCCGTCTATGAGAAAACCGTAGTATCTCTCGGGCGGATGAGTCTGCCTACTACTCCTGCGGAGCGGCGTAGGAATGTCCTGTTCTGTTGAACCCTCTGGTTCCACTAAGCTTTCAGTAACAGTCTGTGGTTCTGGAACTTCTTCCAGTTCTATTGTGCTCCCACTTATCTGGGTTTCCAAAAACTCAGTTTCCAAGAAGCGGGCATGCTGAGAAACAAAAACCTTTTGTTCCTCAGCGGAATAGAAAAGATACCCCCTGGAGTTCCTTGGGTATCCCACAAACTTACACTGTACTGAACGTGCCTCAAGCTTGTCCGCATGCTGCTTTTTTACAAAAGCTGGACATCCCCATACCTTAAGATACTTAAGACAGGGTTTCTTCCCAGTCCACATCTCATATGGGGTGGTAGGCACAGTCTTGGTGGGAGCCTTGTTCAAGAGATATGCAGCTGCTTCTAGTGCATATCCCCAGAATGATCGCGGTAACTCAGCGTTACTCATCATGGACCGAACCATATCCAATAGGGTTCGGTTCCGTCTCTCCGATACACCGTTATGTTGCGGAGTGTATAGAGGAGTAAGCTGAGAGAGAATACCATTCTCTTTTAAGTAATTCAGGAATTCGGCACTCAAGTATTCTCCACCTCGATCCGATCTTAGAATCTTAATACTTTTGCCGGTCTGTTTCTCTACTTCATTCTTATACTCCTGGAACTTTCCAAAGGCTTCGGACTTATGTTTCATTAAGAAGACATAACCATACCTTGAGAAGTCATCCGTAAAAGTGATGAAGTAAGAATAACCGCTTGATGCATGTGTAGACATTGGACCGCACACGTCACTGTGTACGAGTCCCAAGAGCTCGCTCGCTCTTACTCCATGTCCAGTAAACGGAGTCTTTGTCATCTTTTCTTTGAGACAAGATTGACAAGTGGCATACGATTGATATTCGAACGCATTCAAATATCCTTCTGTATGTAACTTCGTCAACCTTCTCTCATTGATGTGACCCAGTCTACAATGCCACAAGAAAGTCTGATTCATTTCCGGAGACTTTCTTTTGTGTGTATTCTGGACATTGAAAATCTGTGGTTGGTTTAATACATATATACCATTACTCAATGTACCTGACCCAATCAAAACTTGATTAAGGTGAATGTTTACAATATTACTTACAAACGCAAATTCATAGCCTTCTTTAGAAACTAAAGATACAGAAATGATATTACAAGTTGCGTTGGGTACAAAAAAGCAATTACGCAAAACCAAAACATGTCCATCTGACATTCCTAGGTGATAGTCCCCCACGGCTTTAGCATCCATGCTAGGTCCATTCGCAACTCTGAAGGTCATGTCACCTGCCTTCAAAACCCTACGGTTTCTCAACGCCTGCAAAGAATTACAGATATGAGATCCTGATCCGGTATCCAGTACCCAGGAAGTAGAGTTTATTGAAAGACAGTTTTCAATAACATACACACCTGAAGCTGAAGCTGCAACCTGCTTCAATTCCTGTGTTCTGGCCTTCCAGGCCCTGCAATCATTCTTCCAGTGTCCTTTCTTATGACAATAGAAGCATTCTTCCTTATCCACAAGCTTCCCCGCTATCTTTGTTGCTTTACCTTTTCCCTTCGTATCCACTTTACTAACACCGCCCCTTGGTTTGGCGGGGGCCTTCTTCTTCTTTCCCTTGGCTTTCGCCTTGGACCTAGAAGAAGATGATCCTCCTACAAACAAAGTGGATGTATCCCTACCTTTCTGTAGGGTGCCCTCTGCGTTCCTCAGCATGTTGAGGAGCTCTGAAAGTTCAACCTCTTTTTCTTGTAAGTTGAAGTTCAGTATAAACTGGGCATAAGTGGAAGGAAGGGACTGGAGAACTATATCCGTATATAGCTCACTCTCCAATGTGATCCCTAGGTCCGCGAGCTCCTCAATGTAGCCGATCATCTTTAGCACGTGCTCGGCTACTGATGATCCGACGGCCATTCTTGTCGAAAATAACTTTTTCGACGCTTCGTATCTTGCGATACGAGATTGCTCTCCATACAGTTCTTTTGTATGAAGCAATATGGATTCCATATCCATATTCTCGTGCCTCCTCTGATGTTCGTTGTCCATCGAGGCAAGCAGGAGGCATTTGGCCTTCGCGCTATCAATCTCCCAAGTCTTGCGGATTTCCTTATCCGCGACGCTGGAAGTTGGACCAGGGACAGGGGGAGCTTTGGTGGTAAGAAGATACCCCAGCTTGTCGTAAGTGATTGCTATCTTGACATTCCTGAGCCAATCTTTGTAGTTTGGCCCTGTCAGTTTGTTTTTATCTAGGAGTAACTTAAGTCCAGTCATGTTGATTGGTCGCTGCAATTAGGAGAGAGAAGAAGAAACACTCAGCATGATGCTCTTGCAAGTTTAGAGTGGTTTTTAGTTTGTCTAAACAGGATGGCTCCCACTGTTTCTCGAATCCCTCCTAAAACCATAAAGGAAGAATTAGCCGGGATCAATCCCACCGCACAATACTTGCTTAACCGTTCAGCCAGGCCGGTGTCGGTACTTCGAGGGAGGTTTTCCAACGCTTTCGCGAAGTTCCTTAATTAGAGAACCTCTTTTTCCTGGGGGCGTAGCCCCGCTAACACCTTTCTAGGCACCTACTAGGTTTATAGCATTGATCGTTAAGTGAGAAATTTCCCGAGGAGTAGCATATACTCACAGTAGGATCGGGATCCAAATATCATTGCGTGACGAAACTGAAGGAATCATACCAGAATCATCACACTCCAAATGGTATGCAAATCTAGCAAGTTTCAGTACTTATGAAACTCCCGATGTGGATTTTTGCCCCATGCTCTTATGACCTTGACGAAGGTCAACAAATCATAAGTCACATGTCAAGTTCTGCCCGTCATTATCCAGGTTAATTTGAATCCACCCGTATATACCCTTGACGAAGGTCAACAAGGTAATGCGAATGTTCCAAACCAACGCATCTATCTATGCTACATATGAATACCCAATAGCTACCAATCACTATGCCTTGACGAAGGTCAACAAACACAGCTTGAATACTATTGAATATTCATACGAAACGACGGAGGGCTACGAATGGTTTTGGCAAAACCGTGAACGTAGTGAACTTGATTTGGTCGATGGAACGAGATAGCTTTTAAAAGGAGTGACTCAAGCTCCGCATTTAAAAGTTGGTATTGAAAAGAACCGAGTGGTTTTTCGAAAGTGTTCCAACGACTTTAACTTGGTTTATTATCTTGCATTAGTTCTTTTAATGCGTGATATTCTTGCATTAGTTCTTTTAATGCGTCCCATCATTTAATCCTACCATTGCAGAAAACAACCAAAATATGACGTACGCTTATGCCATTCGCATTCGCCACGGGGCCCGGTCATTACCCGTTAGGTTACTTAACTAACGACAGAGCGGGGGCTGGGCTAGCGCGTCTGTAAAACATAAGCAACGCCTAAATAATATCATATATAGATATACTGCAATGATAAACATTTCAGATCACAGATGAATACATTGGATATACTAGGAATCTGTAATTCGTACGAGCCTGTAACGAAAGACAAATTACACGGTCGCGGTGAATAGCCAAATACCCCACCCAAGACCCCTACGGGTGCGGCAAACTACCCGCCAAGTACCCGAAGCGTAGTAACCTCCCTCATCTCCATGAGTAGGCCACTCGACACTTCGGCATACCCGGTAGTTTGTGCACCCCCTCCATGGGTCTATCCTTGTCACGACCCAAGTTTGGATGTGACCGGCACTTAGATTGTATCACATCTAAAGACATGCACAAGTCCAAGTAAGCCGAAAACCAAGATCAAATACCTTATTTCGGAATTATTTATGAAAATTAGTTTTTAAGTAAAAATCTCAATTTATGAAGTTAATTTATTAAACAAAGAATGACGGTTAAGTTTAGTTGCATTTCTAGTTGGAATCAACAATATTAACAATAAACATGAATATAACATAATGAACATCACTGAATCTCATAAAGAAAGAACTATAATACTGATCAACAGATCTCAACTGTACATATATATATATCCCATCTCTCATTTCTAAGTCAAAATACAGGTTTGATGGAGACTTCTAGATACAAAATACATAACCCAAAAGGAAGGTTACTACACATGTAACCTACCGATCAAAAGATGGAATACAACTGCAAAAGTGGTCCTGCCTCGCAGCTACCCGTCCACTCTATCCCTGTAAGGAACTGTGGCACAACGGGGATGAGTTGCCAACTCAGTGAATACGACTAATATATAACGGCGAATAAAGTAAATATGACAATCATGCTACTGAATATGAATCAATATGGTATATATGTGAAATTCAACAATAAATCTCATTATACTTTGAAAATCACAACTCAAGTAAATTCATTTCTCGGTGTCTATCAATGACACAAAACTTTCATTTCTTATAGGCACCATTCCCCGAATGATCCTATACCCATAATATCGGTCGTTATCCTCTAGATACACACCGTATTTTTATTACCAACTCCGGTATCGAGTAACCTCGCTAGGCTCCCCCGTCTCAATACGGCTATCCTGCCCCTCGGTCTCGACCGGGTCCACCATGTATCCAACTGTATATCTCCCCCACTCAGTATGGATAACGTAAATCCGCGACCGTATATCTCCCCCACTCGGGCCGGAATAAAACCAAAACAGAATTCAGCTCATGGTGGACATGACACATCAATCATGAAAATACTGGATTTATGTAATAGTATAAACTCAAAACCATAAATCCTCAATTCTACATTTACTTCATATATAACACCAAAATACGCATAAGGTAACAGGATGTCAATGATGCAATCTACCACTACATTAGATATGTGAAATACGATATCATCTATTTTAACAAGTATGATATTTAAGTGTATGTGACATGGCAATATCGATGAGGTGTGTGTAGCATATAAGATGTGCACGTGGCATGACTCGTCGATAATTGTGAAGTGTTCTAACAACTAAGCAATTTATAGTTATTTGTAGTGAATGCAATTTAACATTTAAGCATAACGATATAAACATCAAGTCTAGTAAAACCACGGGCGAAACACGCCATCTTTACAAAATTCCCCGGTAGATGTTTAGTCTACTCACCGGAAAAGTCGGATCTACTCCGGAATCGCTAACCCTTTCCCTTTCCTCGCGGTTTCCGTACTTCTCGTATTAGAGTCTAATCATGCAAAATAACTTATATAAGCAAAACGGCTATTCCGATATAACGGAAATAGAAACACGTTATCCTACTTACTAGTTATCTACTATTTGATTATATCAAGTTATTAAACACCTAATCTTGCTGGATTTCAACTTCAATCTGTACTGTTGCAGAATTTGAAACCGCGATGCGATTTAGTCGTGTCGTATTTAGTGTTTTACTATACCCTTTCCGACATATCATCCCAGATTTTAACTACAGTAAAACTGAGTTAAATAAACAGTACCAAAACATCCTAAATTGCATACTGTAGACTACCCAAAAATCCAAACCCACAAAGCTTCCAACATGGCCGGCGACGCCGGCCAATTCCTTGTTGTCGCCGGCCCAAAACCGGCCCCCTGGTGCCGTTCTCTTGTGGTGTGTTCTAATTGATTCCTACATCATTTTAGCTCTGTTTAATTTATTTAATTATGTTTCAGATTAAAGCAGATTCTAACAGACACTAATTTTACCTAGAATACGATATTATGTGACTTATCTAAACTATAATTAACTAAACTACATAACTTAATCTCTACTGTGTTTAAAAAGTTTACCCTCCTAATTTGCTGTAGGAATAACCCCCCAAAGATTTACAAGCTCCTCCTAATTTGATGATGATCCAAACTCAAGAACAAGCTCCTTCTTCTTCCTTTTCTTTCTCTTGTTTTCTTTTCTCTTTTATTTTTCCTTTCCTTTTGATTTTCTTTTCAGTTTTGATTCTGAGTTTAACTGAAAGTGAACTATTTAAGTGAATGAATGAAGAGATAAGGGAAGGTGGAGGTGTCTTAAGCTAAGGTGTGCATGTTTCATGCAAGGAGGAGGTGGAAAGAAGGGGTTGCTTGTAAGCATGAGGTGGTTTTGCATTATCCTTTATTTTCTTTTGTTTTAATTTGAATTTCATTTCAGAACTGAAATGACTTCATTTAATTCACTTATACCCTCAACAATCTTGTATTTGCATAAAACCTAAACTTTACAATTTATCCCCTCACAACTTAACTTATTATAAAACATACATTTTATCAAAATGAAGCTAAATTTATCTTTATAACCCTTATAACTTATTTATATTACATTCAAAAATTCTAATTTAATTTGTATTACATATAACTTATGAAGATTGACATATTTGATTTTAACCATTTTAAGATTTATCAGCTTATTCTTAATTTAATTAATTTTGTTTATTTCTAACTTTTCCTAAATGTTACAATATTCCCCCCTTAAGAAAATTCGGTCCCCGAATTTAAAATAATTACTAGACATACCTATGAAAAGATGTGGAAATTTCTTTCGCATTGCGTCCTCCGTCTCCCAAGTAATCTCCTCGCGATCCTTTCCTTGCCAGAGAACCTTTACAGATGGCAGTGTCCTCGATCGTAGTTGCTTTGTCTGCCTGTCCAGAATAGCGACTGGCTGTACTGTGTAGGATAGATCTGGCTCAAGCTGTAGAGTCTGATGATGGATCGCATGAGATGGATCGTGAGGATATCTGCGAAGCATCGAAACGTGGAACACCGGATGCACGTCGGGAAAGTTAGGTGGAAGTGCTAACCGATAAGCCACAGCGCCCACTCTCTCTAAAATCTCGTATGGTCCAATGTATCTGGGGCTGAGCTTCCCTTTCTTCCCGAAACGCATCACACCTTTCATTGGAGATACTCGAAGGAACACATGATCTCCCACATTAAACTCGAGTTTGCGTCGTCTTCGATCTGCATATGACTTCTGTCTGCATTGAGCCGCTTTCATTCTATCTCGTATCAAGTGAATCTTCTCTGTAGTTTCCTGTACTATCTGCGGTCCCAATATACCATTCTCACTAAGTTCCGTCCAGCAAACGGGTGATCTACATTTCCTTCCATATAAGGCTTCAAAGGGTACCATCTGGATCGTCTCTTGAAAACTGTTGTTATACGAGAATTCTACCCAAGGTAGGTGACGATCCCAACTACCACCGAAATCTAGGCTACAAGCCCGAAGCATATCCTCTAGTATCTGAATGGTCCGCTCCGACTGACCGTCTGTCTGTGGGTGGAAAGCTGTACTAAAACTCAGTCGTGTACCAAGAGCATCCTGAAGTTTCTGCCATAGCCTGCTCGTGAACTGGGTACCTCGATCTGATACTATGCATGTCGGCACTCCATGTAGACGTACAATCTCGTCGATATAAACCTGTGCATACTGAGCAAATCCATATGTCGTCTTTACTGGAAGAAAATGAGCGGCTTTTGTCAATCTATCAACAATCACCCAAATGGAATCATACCCTCTGCTAGTCCTGGGTAGACCCACCACAAAATCCATGGAAATCTGTTCCCATTTCCACTCTGGAATGGGTAAGGGTTGCAGCTCCCCGGCTGGCCTCTGGTGTTCTGCTTTAACTTGCTGACAAGTCAAGCATCGAGAAACAAAATCCGTAACATCCTTCTTCATTACTTCCCACCAATAATTATCCTTCAAATCACGATACATTTTGGTGGAACCAGGATGAATACTGTATACTGATCTGTGGGCATCCTCCAAAATCTCACGCCTTAATCCGTCAGAATCTGGCACACAGAGACGAGTCCTAAAACGTAACACTCCATGATCATCAATCACGAACTCCGTCTCCTTGCCCTGCCTAACATGATCCATAATCTCCATCATGTGAGTATCTGTAGGCTGCGCATCTCGAATACGATCCAATAGCTGAGGTCTGGTGCGAACATGTGCTAACTGACCTCCTGCCGACGTAAACTCAAACTGTATACGACTATCACATAAGAGCTGCCAGTCTGTAGAAGACTGTCTCTGCAAAATGCTCAAATGAGATAAATTACCTCCAGGCCTCCGACTCAAGGCGTCTGCTACCACATTTGCTTTGCCTGGATGGTACAAAATCTCACAGTCGTAATCTTTCACCAACTCCATCCATCTACGTTGCCTGAGGTTTAGATCTTTTTGCTGAAAAATATACTTTAAACTTTTATGATCTGTGAAGATTTCACACGTTTCTCCATACAAGTAATGTCTCCAAATCTTCAATGCGAATACTACAGCAGCCATCTCTAGATCATGAGTGGGATAATTTTGTTCATGCCTCTTTAACTGTCGAGAAGCATATGCTATAACCTTGCCGTGTTGCATCAACACACAGCCTAAGCCCACTCTAGAAGCATCGCAATACACGACGAAACCCCCTGACCCGGAAGGTAAGGATAATACAGGTGCAGTCGTCAAACGCATCTTCAACTGTTGGAAACTCTGCTCACACGCATCTGTCCACTGAAATGGAACTTCCTTCCTAGTCAATCCTGTCAAAGGTGCCGCTATCCGTGAGAAATCCTGTACGAAGCGTCTGTAATAACCTGCCAGACCTAAGAAACTCCGAACCTCCGTAACTGACATAGGCCTGGGCCAGTGTTGTACCGCTTCAATCTTCTTTGGGTCTACGCATATACCTTCTCTCGTAACTATGTGACCCAAGAACTCCACACTATCGAGCCAAAAAGCACATTTAGAAAATTTTGCATACAGCTGATGCTCCTTTAAGGTCTGCAATGTGATACGTAAATGCTGCTCGTGCTCCGTCTGACTCCGAGAATATACAAGAATATCATCTATGAATACTATAATAAACCGATCGATAAATGGTCTAAAGATACGGTTCATCATATCCATAAAAGCTGCTGGAGCATTGGTGAGTCCGAACGACATCACCAGAAATTCATAATGCCCATATCTCGTACGAAACGCCGTCTTCGGAATATCGTCCTTCCGAACCCTCAACTGATGATATCCTGACCTCAAGTCAATCTTTGAGAAGAATCCGGCTCCTTGCAACTGATCGAACAAGTCATCTATTCATGGTAATGGATACCTGTTTCGCACAGTGACGCGATTCAGCTGTCGGTAGTCGATACACATTCTCATACTACCGTCCTTCTTCTTTACAAATAAGACAGGAGCTCCCCACGGTGAAACACTGGGACGAACCAGTCCTCTATCTAACAATTCTTGCAACTGACTCTTGAGTTCTTTCAATTCCGTCGGTGCCATTCGATAGGGTGGTATAGAAATAGGCCCTGCACCCAGAATCAAGTCAATGCAAAATTCAATATCTCGATCAGGTGGCAATCCTGGTAACTCAGCTGGGAATACCTCAGGAAATTCTCGTATGATCGGGATTTGGTCCAATGGAACTTCAGCGACCCCTATGTCCTGAATAAAAGCCAAGAACCCATGACAACCCTTCTTCAAGAGCCGCCTCGCTCCAAAAGCAGAAATCATGTTGACAGGGGTTAACTTGCAATCCCCCTGCACAACAAACACCGGTTCACCAGGAAAACAAAACCTAACCGCTTTTCCTCTGCAATCTACATAAGCATGACAAGCGGCTAACCAGTCCATCCCAAGAAGTATGTCAAAATCCAACATATCTAGGCGAATCAGATCAACAAGCGAATCTCTATTACCAATACGCACCGAACACGATCTGAATACGTGCCGAGCTATAAAGGAATCTCCAACTGGAGTAATCACTACCAAGGGTAACTCTAATAATGACGACTCCTTTCCCAACAAAAGAGCGAATCGTGAAGATACATAAGAATGTGTAGAACCGGGATCAAATAAAACATGTGCCTCTAATGAGCATACTGTAAGAGTACCTGTCACGACTGCATTTGATGCCTGGGCATCCTGTGGAGTCAGCGCAAAAACCCGTGCCTGGCCCCTGCCCGCATCCTGTCGTCCTCTACCTCGATCTCCTCTACCTCTCTGAGCACGTCCTGCATATCCTCGACCTCGTGGTGCAACTGCCTGGCGTGTAACGCTAACTGGGGGAGGAAGTAAAGCCATCGGTGTAGGAGGTGGAAGGGGTAAAGCAGCCTGTGGAGTAACGGTCCCGCCGTGAGATCTACAATCTCGCGCAAAGTGTCCGGGAAGTCCACAACTATAACAGGTAGATGGTGATCTCTGATCATCAGGATAAGAACTGAACATCTGGCCCTGTGTCCAACCTCGTCCGACACTGCGGCCTGGAGTATATCTGCCTGGATATGACCCTATACCTCTGCCAAACTGTCTATTTGTCGGCACGACCGGTCTACTCCTCTTTGGCTCTGGAACAACTCCTGACCCGCTCAAACGCTCCTCTACTCATATCGCCGCATCCATGGCCTGTGCATATGTATCAAAATGCTGGGAGCCTATCGCCAGATACAACTGTGTGTCCAAACTCCTTAGGAACCTTTTCACCCGAAGTTCCTCTGTAGGTACTAAGTATGGGGCATATCGCGATAGCTGGGTGAATCGTAAATCATAATCTGCTACTGACATACTTGCTGATTTCCTCAACGCTTCAAAACTGCTAGCTCTAGCATCCCTCACACTCTGGGGAAGAAATCTGGCAAGAAAGACTGTAGAAAACTCGGTCCACGTCATCGGAGGGAGATTCGTAGCTCGCCCTCTTTCCATCGATTCACACCACTCCTGTGCAAGTCCCTCCAAACGAAATCTAGTCAGCTCAACTGACCTCGCATCAGAACATCGCAATGATCTGCCAATCCTCGCCATCCTATCAAGAAAAGACTGAGGATCTTCCGCCACATCGGTCCCTGTAAATACCGGGGGTCTCAATCTCATAAACTCTGCAAGTGATACCTCCATCACTCTCGTATCTTCTGGCGCTACCGTCTGTGTAGGCTGTACCTCGGACTCTGCTACGGTCGGTGCTGGATCTGATCTCAATGCTCGAGTGGTCTCAGCTAACTGTCCTACCACTCGCTGTAATCCCAACATACCCTCCTCAATCCTAGTCATGCGATCTGGAGGAGGAGGATCAACATGCTCATGCACCGCCGGAACGTCCGGTGTACCAGTCGTCATCACAGGCGGACTCGCCCTAGCTGCATCTCTGGCTGCGGCTCGCCTAGCCCGCGTAGCCATAGCAACTGGAACAAGAAACGAGAGTTGATAAGGTGTGGGAACAGAAGAAATCAATAACGGAGAATCAATGGAAGAATAACTCAAGATAAAACATCCTAAGGTTAGTTAGGCTGAATACGATAACGTAAATATGCCGCGGAACATACGTACGGTACTGCATTCGTCCTAATTCACCTACTCCATCAAACCCAATGTCATCCTAACTCTCAGACTTACCTCAACCTATTGAAATCCCTTACTGAATTCCGTAAGGTTACTCCTAGGCTCTGATACCAACTTTGTCACGACCCAAGTTTGGATGTGACTGGCACTTAGATTGTATCACATCTAAAGACATGCACAAGTCCAAGTAAGCCGAAAACCAAGATCAAATACCTTATTTCGGAATTATTTATGAAAATTAGTTTTTAAGTAAAAATCTCAATTTATGAAGTTAATTTATTAAACAAAGAATGACGGTTAAGTTTAGTTGCATTCCTAGTTGGAATCAACAATATTAACAATAAACATGAATATAACATAATGAACATCACTGAATCTCATAAAGAAAGAACTATAATACTGATCAACAGATCTCAACTGTACATATATATATATCCCATCTCTCATTTCTAAGTCAAAATACAGGTTTGATGGAGACTTCTAAATACAAAATACATAACCCAAAAGGAAGGTTACTACACATGTAACCTACCGATCAAAAGATGGAATACAACTGCAAAAGTGGTCCTGCCTCACAGCTACCCGTCCACTCTATCCCTGCAAGGAACTGTGGCACAACGGGGATGAGTTGCCAACTCAGTGAATACGACTAACATATAACGGCGAATAAAGTAAATATGACAATCATGCTACTGAATATGAATCAATATGGTATATATGTGAAATTCAACAATAAATCTCATTATACTTTGAAAATCACAACTCAAGTAAATTCATTTCTCGGTGTCTATCAATGACACAAAACTTTCATTTCTTATAGGCACCATTCCCCGAATGATCCTATACCCATAATATCGGTCGTTATCCTCTAGATACACGCCGTATTTTTATTACCAACTCCGGTATCGAGTAACCTCGCTAGGCTCCCCCGTCTTAATACGGCTATCCTGCCCCTCGGTCTCGACCGGGTCCACCATGTATCCAACTGTATATCTCCCCCACTCAGTATGGATAATATAAATCCGCGACCGTATATCTCCTCCACTCGGTCCGGAATAAAACCAAAACAGAATTCAGCTCATGGTGGACATGACACATCAATCATGAAAATACTGGATTTATGTAATAGTATAAACTCAAAACCATAAATCCTCAATTCTACATTTACTTCATATATAACACCAAAATACGCATAAGGTAACAGGATGTCAATGATGCAATCTACCACTACATTAGATATGTGAAATACGATATCATCTATTTTAACAAGTATGATATTTAAGTGTATGTGACATGGCAATATCGACGAGGTGTGTGTAGCATATAAGATGTGCACGTGGCATGACTCGTCGATAATTGTGAAGTGTTCTAACAACTAAGCAATTTATAGTTATTTGTAGTGAATGCAATTTAACATTTAAGCATAACGATATAAACATCAAGTCTAGTAAAACCACGGGCGAAACACGCCATCTTTACAAAATTCCCCGGTAGATGTTTAGTCTACTCACCGGAAAAGTCGGATCTACTCCGGAATCGCTAACCCTTTCCCTTTCCTCACGGTTTCCGTACTTCTCGTATTAGAGTCTAATCATGCAAAATAACTTATATAAGCAAAACGGCTATTCCGATATAACGGAAATAGAAACACGTTATCCTACTTACTAGTTATCTACTATTTGATTATATCAAGTTATTAAACACCTAATCTTGCTGGATTTCAACTTCAATCTGTACTGTTGCAGAATTTGAAACCGCGATGCGATTTAGTCGTGTCGTATTTAGTGTTTTACTATACCCTTTCCGATATATCATCCCAGATTTTAACTACAGTAAAACTGAGTTAAATAAACAGTACCAAAACATCCTAAATTGCATACTGTAGACTACCCAAAAATCCAAACCCACAAAGCTTCCAACATGGCCGGCGACGCCGGCCAATTCCTTGTTGTCGCCGGCCCAAAACTGGCCCCCTGGTACCGTTCTCTTGTGGTGTGTTCTAATTGATTCCTACATCATTTTAGCTCTGTTTAATTTATTTAATTATGTTCCAGATTAAAGCAGATTCTAACAGATACTAATTTTACCTAGAATACGATATTATGTGACTTAACTAAACTATAATTAACTAAACTACATAACTTAATCTCTACTGTGTTTAAGAAGTTTACCCTCCTAATTTGCTGTAGGAATAACCCCCAAAGATTTACAAGCTCCTCCTAATTTGATGATGATCCAAACTCAAGAACAAGCTCCTTCTTCTTCCTCTTCTTTCTCTTGTTTTCTTTTCTCTTTTATTTTTCCTTTCCTTTTGATTTTCTTTTCAGTTTTGATTCTGAGTTTAACTGAAAGTGAACTATTTAAGTGAATGAATGAAGAGATAAGGGAAGGTGGAGGTGCCTTAAGCTAAGGTGTGCATGTTTCATGCAAGGAGGAGGTGGAAAGAAGGGGTTGCTTGTAAGCATGAGGTGGTTTTGCATTATCCTCTATTTTCTTTTGTTTTAATTTGAATTTCATTTCAGAACTGAAATGACTTCATTTAATTCACTTATACCCTCAACAATCTTGTATTTGCATAAAACCTAAACTTTACAATTTATCCCCTCACAACTTAACTTATTATAAAACATACATTTTATCAAAATGAAGCTAAATTTATCTTTATAACCCTTATAACTTATTTATATTACATTCAAAAATTCTAATTTAATTTGTATTACATATAACTTATGAAGATTGACATATTTGATTTTAACCATTTTATGATTTATCAGCTTATTCTTAATTTAATTAATTTTGTTTATTTCTAACTTTTCCTAAATGTTACAATCCTAGGAGCAAAAACAGTAAAAAGAAATTATACAATGACGGCTACAACCCCGACCCGGTTGTGCGGCCATACAAATAATTATTACATCAATTTACAAATTTACATGAATTGAAAGAAAAGAAAACTCTCGTCTCACAACCCCCGGCTATTCACCCGCGACAATCCAACATATTCATATACACATTCCAGCAACATTACAGATCACAGATTTGTATAACCCCCACTAATCGACATATAGCGATTAGTAGACGTTCAATACAAATATCACATTACAGAAAAACCCGTTAGCTAAAGTCTTTTAGAAGTTCGATCAAAAATACGGATTTTCGGGACCCCAAAATAAAATTTTCGTTCTGGAAAATCTGGGTTGAAAATATATATACCAAAAATCCCAAAATACCCCAATGAGTAAACTGCAAAAAAGAAAACCCTTGACCGAGTCAACTCGGCCGCGTTTCCGCGGCGCTTTGATCGAGTCAGGGGCCCAAATTTTTGCAGTTTCTTTAAAAAAGCCTGAGTCGATTTTAAGTGTGTTCCAAAAAATTTTTCCAGTACTTTTGAAATCGACAGAAAGTTGAAAATTCATGGGTTCGTTTTTGGGACTTTTTCTTTGATCGATCTTCTAGTTACTTGCTAACAAGTTAGATAGAGTTTAACTAGGCTCTGATACCACTGTAAGTCCATGCTACCTCTCCCGGTACTTTCGGGAATGCGGAATTTGGTAAAAAACGATTTTTACGGAGGTGGTAACATGGACCTAAAACCCGGATCTTGGTTAAACATCTATCTAACAACCTAACTATGAGTTTCTAGCTACTCGGTTAGGGGGTTATACCTTGCTTGTCTTGAACTCCTTCGTCTTCAAGCTCCGATGGTGGTCCGATTGGCTTCTTCTCGTCGTCTCCGTACGCCGAAGATAGATCCACCTGAAAGCTCCAACCTTTAGCTCCTTCTTCGTTCTTTGAAGAAACTAGTTCACTTGGTTTACTAAACCTAGTGAACTAGAATGAGTAGAGAATACTTTGTGTGGGATTTTATCTATGGTTCTTGATTCTCAACTCATGAGACAAGAGAACCATAGATTAAAGAGAGGGAGCAAGAGCAAAAGGGTGAGAGCAAAAGGAGAGCTCAAGAATAAGAGAGAGAATGAGCAAGAAAGAATGAGGCTCTCTTTTGTCTTTCACCCTCTCATAATCCAAAGTCATGATAACTCATCATACTAAAAAAGTCTTATGTGATGGTTTGAAGCAACCATAACCATATCATTTCATGCACTCATTTTACACAAATGAGCAAGCAAGAAAAAGTCTTTGCCATGAAATGATGGCTATGGTTATCATGATGGTCAACTAGTCAAGCCTAGTCAACCGGTCAACAAAATCAACAAGTCAACAAAAGTCAACAAGTCAACAAAGTCAACAAAAGTCAACAACCATGTCACCATAATACTTAATTAATATAATAGTTAATCACATATCATATTCTCATTAGGGTTGATCAAAAGGTCAATAGTCAACGGTCAACTGTCAACAACCCTAATGAGAATCCACTACCTCTGTCTCCCTGTCAACTGTGCATACACACCCGCATCCGCGTTCCGAGGAACACGAATGCAAACTGGATAAATCCAATCCCATAAGGTACACTAGGATCTGGCTTAAACCAAAGCCCGCTAGTGTAAACTGTCCGGACACTGTACGCGCACAAGTGCACGGATGTGACCGAACCCTGTCGCAAAACCATGCGACCTGTCGCAATACCATGCGACCTCTACTCTTTTGCCTAAAGGCGAAAAGCTTTCTGTGTGGGACTCTAAAGACTCGACACTACGCTGGCAGTGGGTTTAACCACAGACCGCAAGCGGCACTAGCTGTGCGTAACGGTCCCCAGGTAATGCCGACAAGAAGACCGACGAGGCGAAACCCATCTGAACTCCTACTGAGCCCGAGTGTGACATTCTCCGTACAGTCCGGTCTGTTCGTCTGATACATCGCATGGCGGGCCTAAGGGGCGGCAAACGTCAGTCTCCCAATAGCGGTACAAGTCGTGCCGGAGCGAAGCCCAAAACACCCTGAGATAACACTGGAAACCTACCAGTATATCTCGTTTGCCCTGGCCAGGGACTACTCGTGTAATGGCTCTCCTAGACACAGCGCGATGTCAACCCCCAATACCGGGAGAGACGAATCCTGTCTAACCGTCACTGCCTCCAAGTGCTTCGGGACTGCACCCAACCACTACCTGTTTGCACGACTCCTTTGAGCCGTGGTAGGGTCGTGATCAAAGTACAGTGGGAACACACTCGAGGCGAAGTGACAGTGTCAAGTCAGCGGACTAAGCTGTACTCATGTCACCTGGGAACTGATAACTGACGATAGGTATAATACCAACTAGTCTGTTCCCGACGAGTCCTGTCCAGTGTACCCGTAACCTAACGAGCACCCGCATACTATCTCAAGTACGACGTACTGACGGCTGTGGGACAGACCGTCTCCCACACTGGGATGAGAAGCGCATGCGCTGGTCTACTCCGGAGTATCGATGCCCTGTCTCGATAGTCCTGCGACCAGGGACCTGCATAAGGATGTGCTTATAGATTACCCAGCCCCACTAGTGTGACGGCCATCACATTGCTGGTAATCAAGCAAAGATCCTAAGGGCTCTACTAATGTGTATAGGCGATATACAAAAATAAACACATGTACACATTGAAGTAGAAACAAACCAAGTAGCATACTACTATTTTGAGCAAGATTGTATATACAAGGTGAATATCCCAAGCATCCATTAAGTAATATACAAACCAGTATGATACAGTAATGGCCTCTAGGGCATATACACTAACACTGAGATTTGATCGAGGTGGTGAATACTTAAGTGCCGAGTTCCTGGGTTACTTAAAAGAGAATGGAATTCTCTCTCAGCTTACTCCTCCATACACTCCGCAACATAATGGTGTATCGGAGAGATGGAACCGAACTCTATTGGATATGGTACGGTCCATGATGAGCAACGCTGAGTTGCCACGATCGTTCTGGGGACATGCGCTAGAAACAGCTGCATACCTTTTGAACCGTGTTCCCACTAAGACTGTGCCCACCACACCATATGAGTTATGGAGTGGGAAGAAACCCTATCTTCAATACTTGAAGATTTGGGGATGTCCAGCTTATGTCAAAAAGCAGCATGCGGACAAACTAGAGGCACGCTCATTACTGTGCAAGTTTGTGGGATACCCAAAGAACTCCAGGGGGTATCTTTTCTATTACGCAGAGGAACAAAAAGTCCTTGTTTCTCGTAATGCCCATTTTCTAGAACACCAGTTCTTAGAAAAAGAAATAAGTGGGAGCGCAATAGAACTGGAAGAAATTCCAGAACCACAAACTATTACTGAAAGCTTAGTAGAACCAGAGGGTTCGAAAGATCAAGACATTCCCACGCCACTCCGCAGGAGTAGTAGGCAGTCTCATCCGCCCGAGAGATACTACGGTTTTCTCATTGACGGGGATAGAGAGGATTGCATCATAGACCTTGATGAGCCTACTAGCTTCCAGCAAGCCATTCAGAGCGTCGACTCGGTAAAATGGCTGGATGCAATGCGGACCGAAATGGAGTCCATGTACACCAACAAAGTATGGACGTTGGACATTGCTCCAGATGGGGTAAAACCCGTAGGATGCAAGTGGATCTTCAAAAGGAAGATTGGTGCAGATGGACAGGTTGAGACCTATAAAGCTAGACTGGTAGCAAAGGGTTTTCGTCAACGACCTGGTTTGGACTATGACGAAACCTTTTCTCCAGTAGCTATGCTGAAATCCATTCGGATCCTTCTTGCCATTGCTGCCTTCCACGATTATGAGATTTGGCAGATGGACGTAAAAACAGCTTTTCTAAATGGACATTTAGAGGAGTGTGTCTATATGGATCAGCCAGAGGGTTTCATTCAGAGTGGGAGCAGCGGAAAGGTGTGCAAGTTGCTTAAGTCCATTTATGGACTAAAGCAGGCAACGCGGAGTTAGAATATCTGTTTTGATGAGACGGTCAAGGAATTTGGCTTTATCAAAAATCTAGATGAACCATGCATCTATTGTAGATTTGTAGCGAGAACTGTAGTATTCCTCGTTTTATACGTGGATGACATTCTCTTAATAGGAAATGACATTCCTATGCAACAATCTGTCAAGGGGTTCTTGTCACACAGGTTCTCCATGAAAGACCTGGGTGATGCCTCATACATTCTGGGTATCCCGATCTACCGTGACAGATCCAAGAGGATATTAGGACTTTCACCGTCCAGGTACATCGACACCATACTGAAGAGATTCAGTATGGAAGATTCCAAGCGCGGTAATCTACCGGCTTGTCACGGGATCACCCTCTCCAAAGAGATGTCTCCCAAGACTGATTTGGAGAGGGATCGCATGTCTATTATACCCTATGCTTCTGCGGTAGGCTCTATTATGTATGCGATGTTGTGTACCAGACCGGATGTGGCTTATGCACTGAGTGTGGTAAGCAGGTATCAGTCAAACCCTGGGGAGAAACATTGGATAGCAGTAAAGAACATTCTCAAGTACCTGAGAAGGACTAAGGAGATGTTCTTGGTGTATGGAGGAAAAGACCTGCAGATTGAGGCCTTTGCTGACTCCAGCTTCCAGAGTGACAAGGATGATTCCAAGTCCATGTCGGGTTTTGTCTTTACCCTCAATGGAGGGGCGGTGTGTTGGAAGAGCTCCAAACAGGAAACCGTTGCTGACTCGACTATGGAAGCGGAATACATCGCTGCATCTGATGCCGCAAAAGAAGCTGTCTGGATGAGGAAGTTCTTGAGAGAACTTCAGGTAGTTCCGTCCATTGTTGACCCAATACCTCTGTATTGCGACAACAACGGGGCTATAGCTTTAGCGAAGGAACCCAGGTCCCATCAGAAATCCAGACACATCTTAAGGCGGTATCACCTGATCAGGGAGATCGTGGATCGCCAGGAGATCGAGGTCCGGAGGGTTGCAGCAGAGGATAACACAGCAGATCCATTCACCAAGGCCTTGCCCCAGACTCAGTTCGAGCGGCTGATCGAGATGATAGGTCTTCGATACGCCAGTACATGGCCTTAGTGCAAGTGGGAGATTGTTAGTGTATATGCCCTAGAGGCCATTACTGTATCATACTAGTTTGTATATTACTTGATGGAAGCTTGGGATATTCACAGTTGTATATACAATCTTGCTCGAAATGGTAGTATGCTACTTGGTTTGTCTCTGCTTTAATATGTGCATGTGTTTCTTTTAGCATATCGCTGTTATACATATTAGTAGAGCCCTTAGGATCTTTGCTTGATTACCAGTGTTGTGATGGCGCTCACACTCGTGGGAGCTGGGTGATCTATAAGCACATCCTTATACAGGTCCCTAGTCGTTGGACTATCGAGACAGGGCATCGATACTCCGGAGTAGACTAGCGTATGCGCTTCTCATCCCAGCGTAGGATACGGCCTGTCCCACAGCCGTCAGTACGTCGTACTTGAGATAGTATGCGGGTGCTCGTTAGGTTACGAGTACACTGGACAGGACTCGTCGGGAACTGTTGGTTGGTATTATACCTATCGTCAGTTATCAGTTCCCAGGTGACATGAGTACAGCTTAGTCCGTTGACTTGACACTGTCACTTCGCCTCGAGTGTGTTCCCACTGTACTTTGATTACTATCCTACCACGGCTCAAAGGAGTCGTGCAAACAGGTAGTTTTTGGGTGCAGTCCCGAAGCACTTGGAGGCAGTGACGGTTAGACAGGATCCGTCTCTCCCGGTATTGGGGGTTGACATCGCGCTGTGTCCAGGAGAGCCATCACACGAGTAGTCCCTGGCCAGGGCAAGCGAGATATACTGGTAGGTTTCCAGTGTTATCTCAGGGTGTTCTGGGCTACACTCCGACACGACTTGTACCGTTATTAGGGGACTGACGTTCACCGCCCCCCTAGGCCCGCCATGCGATGTATCAGACGAACAGACCGGACTGTACGGAGATTGTCACATACAGGCTCAGTATGAGTTCGGATGGGGTTCACCTCGTCAGTCTTCTTATCGACATCTACCTGGGGACCGTTACATACAGCTAATGCCGCTTGCGGTCTGTTGTTAAACCCACTGCCAGCGTAGTGTCGAGTCTTTAGAGTCCCACACAGAGAGCTATTCGCCTTTAGGCAAAATGAGTAGAGGTCGCATGGTTTTGCGACAGGGTTCGTTCACATTCGCGCACTTGTGCACGTTTGTTGTCCGGACAGTTTATACTAGCGGGCTTTGGTTTAAGCCGGATCCTAGTATATGATTTGGGATTGGTTTTTCTCATTGTATTCGTGTTCCTCGGATCACGAATGCGGGTGCGTATGCACAGTTGCTTAAGATTGAGGGAGAGGACCTTGCTTAGGGTTAATGGCGATTGTCATTTTATTAACCCTAATGTTTATGTGTGTATTATTGTTAATTAATAATTAGTTTAATAATTGTGCATGGTTATGGTTGTTGACCATTTGACTTCATTGACTTGTTGACCTAGGTTGACACTTTGACCATCATCATTTCTTTTGGAAGATACTTGTTGATCCTTGCAAATTGAAATGATAATGGTCATGTCATGATAAGCCATGACAATTATCTAGCTAATTATCTAATTAAAATAATACACATATATTTGTGAGAATGGCTCACATTATTCTCATTCTATCATTTCATTTCTCTCTCTTGTTCTTCCTCTCCCTCAAGGTCTCTCCCTCTCATGTGTTGAGAAACACTTGAGCTTGAGAAAAACCCTCTCTTGATCATCTTTACTCTCATCTAGGGTTCAAGAACTAGCATTTCTTGCACCCTAGTTTCTTCTAGCTTGGAGTTGAAGCCAAAGGTTGAGGCTTTCGGGTGGATCTTTCTTTGACGGGAGAAGACGACAAGGTGACCTCCTTCCACTACTCCAAGGAGCGAGGAGAGAAGGACATAAAGACCAAAGGTATAACCTTTCTAGCACTTAGCTATTTTCTAGTTAGCTTTAGCAAGTTTTTGTTTAGCAAAGATCCTTTAATGTCTAGTCCATGTTGCCTAAGCTCATAAAAATCCGATTTTTATTCTCTTTTCCGCCTCCTCGCAAGTACCGGGGTGGGCAACGTGGACTTACAAGGTGGTGAGATGCATTTTTTGGGAGACTCCAGATACGAGGATAGCCGTTGGAGCTCAGTCCATGCAGCCGCGACGAGACGAGTCCAAAGAAGACGACATTAGAGGAAAGTGAGTAAGTGGTTCGTACCAGATCTAGATGAGATGACGTTCCACTCCGCCGACATCAGAGTTGCTATGCGCATGCCGAGGCATGGTACTTGGATTTACCTTCCAGAAGGAGTCGTGATGAGTATGCAGCCGTTCTGGAACGAGAACAGATCTAGTAAGGAACGATGACTTTCGGATAGTTCGGCAGAGACGAGATTTGGGAGAGACCTCGACAGGACCTTTCTGGGACAAATTACGAGAAGACTTGGACCCAGGAGTGGTCGTGTTACGCACACCAACAGGCCAGAGTTCATGATCATCGACGAGACGTCCCACTAGTGACCGCGACAGTTGGACCGAGATTCTTAGAGGATGCACTTGAGCGGTACTATTACGCCATTATTGATTTCGATGTTTTGGGTGATTTATTCGCATGATTTGATTTTGATGATTGAGGATTTACGATCTTTGCACAGTGTTGCACTTGATATCGTTTTCGTGCTTGGTTTCACATGTTTGCGATTTTACGGTTTTAGACATCTGAGTTGATTTTGTGCGTATATACGCACACGATTTGGTTTTTGCACGCGGTATAGTTCATATATGCTTGCATTGCAGTGTTACGTTTGTTGTGCATTTAGAAGCCCTGGACTTTGATTTCGATGGTGATATTCGATATTTGTTTTGTGCACCTTGTGCACCTGATTTGATTTTGCGCATGTTCGGCACTTGATATTGGATTTCATGATTTCATGCACGATGGATGCACCTGATTTGGATTTTCGCGCATGTTGGGCGCATGTTTTGAAGTGTGATTTTGGTGCACACCAGATGCACTAAATCGAGATTTTTCGTGCATGTCAGATGCACCTGATTTTGCTGTCAGGCACACATGTTGCCTATGACAGATGTTTCGTGCACACCCGATGCACTTAGATGTTGTTTCTGTGCATATGTATGGCACATATTTGGATTTTGATTTCCGTGCGCACAAGACGCACGTAGTATTCATACGCGTATTTTGGGAATTGATTTTTCTAATAGAGCGGTACGTTTTTATGATATTGCTATGTGTTTTCGTACTGAGCAGGACTAGTCAGAGGACAGTACCTGAATATATTTTACATGTATAGTTTCGAGTTATATCATATTGGTTTTGCTTTGGAATTGGTATTGATGTCTTCCCCATGACTCCGATGATTGCGGGATGCTTGACGGAGTTCTGGTTTGAGTTATATGCTCATTTTTCATGCGCATGCGTTGCGCTACGATTTGTTTTATGTATTTATGATTTCGGAGCCCCGGCGATTTGATGGTTTTGGCTAAAATATTTTATTATTTGGGGGAAGTTTTAATTTAAATTCGGGGACCGAATTTCTTTAAGGGGGGAAGATTGTAACGTTTTGAAAATCGTTTCGGTGAAATTTCGAAAAAACGGTAAAATAAGGGTGTTTTCTGTAAAAAGTCAAAATGCAAATATCTTTATTATAAAATTAAATATACATATTCTAGCTATGTAATTGCTAGTATTTGGTGTTTATTGAGCCACTGCTGAAATTTCAAATTTTCTGAAAATTTTTCCGAAATTAATTATTTTAATATTATTTTAAGCCGGTAAGAAAATACATTAAATTAGCGATAAATACAAATTTAAATGGGCTAATTTTAATCTTTAAAATCATGTTAATTAAAATCTAGTTGTAATATAATTTTTTAGTATTTTATTTCAAGTTTTAATTGATTTATTATATGGAAAACAAAAATATAGTTATTTTGAACTAAAACTTGCAAATATGGTATTGTAGGGGGTCTTTTTGCATAGAATTTTTTTGTAAAGTCTCTCATACTCACCGTCACTCCCCTTGGCCGGCCCCACACTATTGTAGCTGCCCAAGAATTTTATTTCCCTCTTTTTGACCTTAAATAATGTGAGAAATGGGTTAAAATAAGGTTTTTATATATAGTAAAGTAGGTGGGGGTATTATGGTAATTTGGGAGGGGCTTTGACTTGGATTCTTTTCCACAACTCCCCCACACCTCTCCCCACTCCCTCCTCAGCCGAAATTCTGCTACAACAGCCCCCATCTTTTCCCCCCATTTTCCATCTCTTTTGCTTCAAAAATTGCCTCAAAATCCATCGAATAAATCCCAAAATCCAAATCCAACTCCTACCCATTTCTCATTAGCCAAACTTACATGGATCTAGGATCATGGAAGCTACTTTTGGAGGCTAGAATTTGCATGCTAGATCCTTGATCTTGTGAGGTATAAATCAAGACCTTTTGTTAAATTGTTGTTTGAATACCTTAAATCAAGCATTATTAGTTATTAATTTGGGTTTAATTGTATGTTTGGAAAAACTTAGTAAGGGTTTATGAAATTCAAGTTAGGTTTTTGTGTATGTAACTGTGGTTGCAATTGTAGTTCTTCATATTGTGAAATGAAAACCTAATCAAATTTCTAGTTGCAAATTGTTAGTTTGGAATTGTAATATTTAAGCTATATTGCTAGCTAGGTTTTTGTAAACCATGAATTTGATTATGAGAAAAATATAATTAGGTTTTTTCATGACTTCATTAACATTATTAAGTGTATTTTAATACTTTAGTTCATGAAAATCCAAGCTAGATTGTAGTTTGTGCATTTTGCAATAAAATTGTTAAAATTGGTTAATATTGCAAACTAGGTTTTTGAAATCGAATTAAATTGTGGGTTTAAAATTTACGTAATGGTTTCTATGGCATAATTAAGATATTAAGTTATCATCTTGGTCACTAGAATTGTTAAAAGATCATGTTTTGTACAAAAACGGCGAATTGTGCTTGCTAAATTTTCGGAAAAATGACTTTTTAAGTGAAATTGGGGTTTTTGTGAATTTTAACCTATTTAATATTAAAATTAGTGTTCGTGAATGTGCAAATGAGTGTGTTGGGAGTTTTCTCGATGGTTTGGCGTTTGTACGCCGACGTCGAGGGTTTTTGGGTCGATTTGCGAAAGAAACCATAGGTTTTGACCTATGTGGGATTCGTGCGTCGTTTTGGTCATGAGTCGGATTTTAATGCGGTATGGTGCGTTATGATATGTAGGTACCCCATGTGGACTTCGAGACGACAAGCAAGCGCGTGTCGACGTCGGCACCGGCGAACGAGGACCAGGTGAGTAGATTTATATCTACGGGGAGAAGTCGGGTGGATGGCGTATAGCACCCCCGCAGTCCGTGGTGGTGTATACGGATGCGTATACACACCAACAATAAGTATATGTTATTTGGGATTAATAACGATGTTAGGATGGATATTGGTGTGTTGGATTACTTTAGTGTTGCGAACCCTAGGCTAGTGTTGCACTACACATACACACATACATACTTGCATACATTCCTTTTTATATGTGCTCATGAGATTCTTTATAGTTATGTGTTCATATGGGTATGGGACTATGTGTTCACATACGGATTTGAGGATGATACTTCGGATTGAGCTGAGTCGATGAGATTTGTTTTGTGGTTGTGATATCGGTGATATGGCAGGATTCGTATTTGAGGTACGTCCTGGTGTTATAGCGGATCTTGGGGCGGCGATACGGGTGAATAGTGTTATAAATAAAATGGTCGACATGTGATCATGATATGAGGCATGATATGCTAGGATATTGATATTAGGCCGTATCGGGCGATGTATACCCTTGATGATGCTATGTGCTGACGGTATCGGTTTGTACGAGATTGTCGATCTGTAGTCAGATCATGGGTATATTGAGGATATTAGTATTGTACTAGACATAGGTCAGTACCCTAGACTATGATCTTGAATAAAGAGGATACCAGAGGAATGGTGTGAGGAATATGATATTGACCCGTACCCAGATTTGGAGATGCCGTACGACGGATTTACGTACGAGCTATATCTTGATGATTGATCCGCACTCTTGACTTGGGATGGCTGATTGTAGATATGGTATCGGATATGATATTATTGAGGCGGGATCACCGACTAATATATATACAGGTATGTATATGGATCGACTCAGATGTTAGGCGGTTTCCTTACCTGTAGTCCAGCTTGTTAGCTTAGCCCTTTAGTTTAGTTTAGTTGTTAGATTAGATTCGATTCTTACCTATTTCAAAAACTAACGAATCATGGGTATTTTAAAAGACAGCCCAAGGGATCCTACGGATATTTCAAAAGACGTATCTTTTCATAAAAATACCGTAGCCCCTATTTTCAAAACCCCATGATTCGTGTTATTTCAAAAGGCACCATTTGTAGGACTTATATTAGATTAATGCAGGTTAGTTACAGTTGCGTCTAGTATTCAGCTCCCGCTTATTATTGTGGTTCGCTTCGCATCACATACTTATGTTATAATTTCTTATTGCAATGTTGATATCATATTGTTAGGACACCAGCACCATTACCGATGATGCGTATGTACCACGTACACTTACTTGCCGGCTCACACACATCTTCATCGGTAATTGCCATGTCACGTACACCTTAGAAAATATTATTGCTTGACTTAGCTTATTAGTTAGTAATTTGACATGATATTAGTGTGCCTGCCTTATATGCCAGCTTAACATTGTAGTATTTACTTGTCACTTCATGCATACTGTTATTCATTGTTATGCCTATATTCATGGTTTTTACATGCTATTGATGATTTGGATTCGGATTTCCATGAAATTTTCTGGATTTGGGGGGAAAACCGCAAAACTTATATAAACTGATTTCTCTCTTTTTAAATAAAAAGTGCGGTTTTTCCCATGATGTATGAGTCGTCCACCATGAGTTTGCTGATGGATTTCGAGACCCGATTCGAGGAGACGGATGAACCGTTTCGGGTACATGGTGGACCCGGTAAGGTACCCCGGGGCAAGAAGCGCGTGATGATGACGATGTGAGCCTGGAAGGGGAGCACTACCTACCGGTGATTTTACCCGACGCGTCGGATATCCGGAGGATACCGTCGTGGTCTTGAGATGAATGGTAAGGGCCGGTCTGGACTGACGGCGCCCTAGATATTGTGATTGAGACATTGAGATTTCGAGATATTGAGGTACAGAGACTGTGATACAGAGATATCGAGATATTGGGATTACGTTTTGTGCCGATGCTAGGCACTGTTTTATGCTGATTTCATTATGATACCTCATTTTAAAAATACAAAGGAAATCTCACTAAATTATGAAAATAGTTCTTCATTTACATGTATTCTATTTTCATGCATTCATACCTCATTCATATGATATATTGCTATTTGAGGCACTGACACGGGCACATGAGATTACACTCGGGTTAGATATTTACCCTAGCCTTGTTATAGGCTACGTGTTATTCATATATTTGAGGATATATTATGATCATTGACCTAGGTTGCGTTATTTATGCGATTTCTGTACGTAGATATTTTTCTATTCACGAGTTGGCAACTCACCCCCGTTGTGCCCCAGTTTCTTGCAGGTTTGCCGTACAGGTTTCATTACGGCTTTGCGGGCATAGTTTCCTTCGGGTGATTTGCTAGTAGGTGGGTTTACTTGTATCGTACCCCCATTATATATCTTGTATATCATTATTCTGTTGTATCTAGAAGTTCCATCAACCAAACACGTATTTATTTGAGATAGAGACCAGTGATGTTTATTCTTTCGACCTTAGAGTCGCGCGTTGTATTTATGTGGTTTTCTTGTGGTTTTTGAGTTTCCTTTTAAATTTTGATCCTCGCCCTTGGCGTTGTATATTATATTGCTTGTGTGGTTGTGACCGTCGATTGACGAAGAGCTAGCTCCCGCTTGGGGATGCCTTTTTATTGATTTCGTATACTATTCATGTTGTATCCCATTTGGGGGCCAGTATTTTCAAAGGAGACTCTGCCGAAATTTTCGGGAAATTTTTGATGTTTTTAAAACCGCCTAATTCGGCTTATGCTATTGAAACTACTTGCTTTAAGTTGGTTTTTCCTGCACTCTACATCTTTCTTGGTTTGGATTTTTGGGTTTTCGGTTTACTTAGATTACGTACGCCTCGAGACGTTCGTAGTTTAAGTGTTGGTCATGTTCCGTACTTTCGGGTCGTGACACTTAGTGTAAAGTTTGTTTACATGTATAGAAACCTTAATTCTCTAGTTCGATTCTTGGATGGCATGCATTAGCACACTAGATTTTTTAAAATTGTATACTTGATACTTCTAAAAACATAGTAGTGTTGCTAAGGCATACTTTCATGGTATTAGAGCTAAGCCAGAGCATTAGGTTTGGTCTAAACGACGTTAAAGTGTTCGATCGAGTTTCGAAACCTGACAAATTCCAACTCTTTGGAAATTTTTTTCAAAAGTTGTTATTTTTCATATTAAAAATTCTCAGAAAATCATGCAGGTTATTTGATGGAGCCCCAAGAAGATCGACGCGACAATTCCATCTTAATGCCGCAGAACCGCCGCCAAACGCATGGTTTGGCCGCGGTTCCGCCGCAGTAATAAGGAATTGGTGGGTCGTCTTTCTTGTGCTGCTCTATCTTGTAATTTTTCCTGGGAATTTTTAGTGAGACTCAAGTGTTGAGGTCTCTGGGAATTGTGCGTGTTCGATAATTCGATCGAAATGTTTAACATCGTCTAGTATATCTGTGATATGTAACATAATATTTGGAATCCACAATAATTAGTTTTTGTGAAAACTAGTTAGTATTTTGTAAATCTAGCAATTTAGTCTCATTTGATAGATTGCCACGGAGTTTCGATTCAGATCAAAACTCCGTCGCAATCTCGTATAGTATGCGAACATTTGCAGGGTAACACTAGTAAATACCCACGCCCTATAGCCCCGACCAAGTGACTGTAGGAGAAACCCGTTGCCAAAAGCATCCGCTAGGGTGCTCGCGGCCGCGTTGTTCCGCCTAAGTGCACTTCGTCGACGACATCGGGGGTACGGCCGTCCACGAGAGTTTCCGACGTGCGTTCGATCATTTGTCGGGAATCTTGTTGAATTGCCTGATTGGTTATTGAAAAGTGTTTTCAATTTGAGACTAAAATGCCGGGTTTATAATGTTAGGCATTGTTAGTTATATGTATGCCCTTGTGGCCATTACTGTTCATACGATATATATTATAGTGGATGCTTGGACATATATAGGGAGGACTTTCTTGCTCGACATGATAGTATGCTATCTGGTTGCTCTTTATCTTAACATGTACACGATTGTCTCTATGTTACATGTTGATAAAGCCCTTAGGATGAGTACTTGACTACCAGGATTATGGTGCAGATCATACTAGTAAAGACAGTGTAGTCGCTAAGTACATCCTTCAAATGTTCCTAGTCATAGGAATATCGAGACAGGGCATCGATATACCAGAGTAGACTAACGTATAGCTTCTCGACCCATGTAGATGGGCGATGGATGATCCCATATCCATTGGTGTTTGACATCAAAGACAGTATACGGGTGCTCAGTGGAGACTGGGTACACTGGACGGACTCGCCGAGAACTCTCAGATGGTATTATACCACACGTCAGATGGCAGTTCTCTGGTGACACTGGTATAGGTTAGTCTGTAGACCCGAGATCGTCATAGAGTCTTGTGTGATTCCCACTGTGCTTTGATTTCCACCTTACCACATTCAAGAGAACAAGCAAAACGGTGGCTTTTAGGTATTGTCCCGAATCATATAGAAGTAATAAGCGATAGGAGGGGTTTCGTCTCTCCCGGTATTGGGGGTTGATGTTACGCTGTGCTTGATTGGATATAACAGGAAGTCCCTGGCCAGGGATGCTTCAGAGATATACTGGTAAGTGTTATCAGTAGTTTCTCGACCCGTTATGAGCATCACATCAGCACGACTTATCGAGTTACTAGGGGTCTGACGTTTACCACCCCTAGACGAGATATGCGACATATAAGATGAAGAGACCGGACTGTGCAATAGTGTTACTGATTGGATTCGTAGGTGTATGAGCAGGCTTGCTTGTTGATCTTCTGATCACTCAATACCCAGTTGGCTGTTACGTTTGGCAGACCGCTTGCGGCTTGTGGGTGTTTGATATGATCATCACCTACTGCCGGCGTATTGACAAATCTTTAGAGTCCTACACAGAGGTTTCCTGGCTCAAGCGAAACGGAGTAGGAGTACATATGTGATATGTGCGGGAACGAGATTAACACGATATGTGATACCGTATTCTATTCTCGCGACTTGTGACATCGGTCAGCTATATATGATATAGACGGGTTATCGGATTAAGTGTTCATTCGATAAGTTGTTACATATGATATTAGTCGGTTATATGTAATATAGCCGGATTATTAAATCAAGAGTTGATTTGATAATCTAATGTATAATTATATATTTGTTATATTACATTACATTAACTAGTATTAGCTCACTTATTATTTCTTTTCTCGCTAATTTTGTGCATGTGTATATATGTTATATATATAAGTGTACATTATTTTGTGTCATGCTTGATGATACATGCAACAAAGGTTTGTGTATGACTTACACCATGCTTGGTTTAATTGCTAGGGTTTTATTTATTTAAGTAATTCTAAAACTAAATGATTTTGTCATGGTTGATAAGCTTGTAGAAGCTTGTAGATCTTTGACCAAGTCTTCAAGTTTTGTTTTACCTAAGATATTTGTTAACCCTACTAATTAACCTAGCCTTGGTTAAGTCTCTACAAAGGTTAAGCATATGAACCCATGGTTGCCTCACTCTCTCATGATTTCATTTCTCTTCTTCTTCTTCTTCATCACAACTCCAAAGCTTTCTAGGTTTTGGATTAATGAAGAATTAGTGTGAGAAAAATATATCTAAAATGAGTAAAATTCCTACTTCATCATACTCTACTACTTGCCTTTTAGGATAGGGTGTTTACTTCACTAATTCCATAATTAGTGAAGAGATAGCTTGGGTTAGTGTCTCCTCGACTTAGATCATCTTCGGCCTTGAAGACTTCGAAGAAAGCATGTTCATTTCTTTAAGGGAGCCTCTTTAGAGTCCGGGACTTCTTGATCGCAGTGAAGGGACGACTACACGGAGCTAATGAAGTGAAGGACCATTCGACAAAGGTTATATTCCTTGTTCACTTTACTTGCAAAGTAGTTTGCATTTCGATTCGTCGCTTTTTCTAGTATACGATTTTATGTTAGGGTTAGCTAGAACGGCTAAAATTTTAATTTGCCATGGACGATGCCTCGCGAAACCTTGCTGCTGTCCTAGGGAACCCTGCAGTGGTATCAGAGCCATGCTAGAAATTTAGACGGATTTTATTAAGATTACGAAACCGAAATACTCCGAAACATGCAACGCCAAAACTTGCTTGCTGTCGTTTTTAAAAATTTGTCAAATTTTTTTTTAAACAAGTACATAGTGTTATATGGGATATATCATGATCACAGTAAAAATTTCAGGGGGTTTGCTCGGTTTTTGGCCGAGGACAAGTATGTTGGGGCCAACCACTTTTTGTTGGATCTGCCTGAAATTTTCACTGTGTTCCAGTGACTGGGTTTTGATGTTTCAGGTGTTGTTTGTTTGCTAATTTTCCATGAGATGTAATCTTACATTATAAAATATTCGGGGTGTTTCGTATTCGTAGTTTTAATATTGTTTCGGGTTATTCACATATTGTCTAGGCGAAATTAAAAAGTTCGAATGATTATCAAAAACATTTTTTTCCAAGTTTAACGTATTCGGAAAAACAATCAATTAATTCTATGAACCATCTAGAAGAATGAAACCCTAACTCGAATTTTTGGATCGCGGAACCGCGGTCATACCCTAAGGTTTGCCGTAGTTCCGTGGAGACATGAGTGAGGCTTGTGTCTGCCTTTCTACGGCTGGTGCATAGGTACTATGGTATATTCTGGGTATTATTGAACTGTGCTAAAGTGTTGAGCTGTCAGGAAATTGTGGGATTTTGATGAATCGATCGAAAAGTTTAACGTCATCCGGATATTATGATGGGATAAAATATTTGGAATCCACAAATGTAGTTATGAGATAACTAGTTTTAATTTTATAAATCTAGCAGTTTGGTCTCATTTGATCAGTTTCCACGGGATTTTGATGTGATCAAAAGTCCGTCGCAATTACGTAGTGTATGCGGATACTCGCCGGGTAACCTTATTAGATAGCCACGCCCCATAGCCCCAACCAAGTGACTGTAGGAGAACCCCATTGCCAAAAGCATCCGTTCGGGTGTTCATAGCCGCGGTGTTCCGCCTTAGTGCACTTCGTCGACGGCATCGGGGGATGCGGCCGTCTACTAAAGTTTCCAACGAGCATTCGATCAGGATGTCGGGAATCTTGTTGAATTGCCCGACTAGATATTGAAAAGTTTTTTCGAGATCGAGACTAAAATGCGGGGTTTATAATTGTTAGGCATGCGATGTCTAAGGAATTCATTTGGTTAGGCATGTGATGTCTAAGGTGGTTGCGAATTCCAACTGTTGTAGTTTTTCACTTTCTTTTCTGCGTCCGTAAGTGTAATATGTGGTGTATCGCCGTTCGTTGCTATACGTCAACGACAATTGGGATACGCATATTTACTTACCTTGATGACATGTGATGTTATGTGTTGCTGTGATATGTTATATTGGATCGTCGTGTTTTGAATAGCCGGGGGTTTTATGAGAGATGAGAGTTTTTCATTTTCATTCATGTAAAATTCATTGTATGTAATTTTCTTTTATTGGGGCACTTCCGGATTGAGGATGATGTCACCATTGTATATTATTTACTTTTCCGCATTAGGATAGACCCAAGGTGGGGAGCACAAGTAACCGGGTTCTAGAGTCCAGTGGGAGACCATCTCGAGGAGTCGAGACCGGGTCTCCTAACTCTAGAATTGGTAGGGTTGCTTGCTTCTCTCGTAGGGGTCTAGGGATGTGGGTTTGGCTATTCTAAGGATGTGGGTTTGGCTATTCATCACGACCGTGGAATCCGTGTTTTATACAGGCTTAAAATAAAACCCGGAAATCCTAGTATATTCAATATTTCATATGCTGTGTTCTGCTGCGATTTATCTGTGATGTGATCACTGTAAATGTTGAGATAGATACTGGATATAGTATATATGATATATTATATAGACGTTGCTTATGTTTTACAGCCGTGCTAGCCCTGCCCCGCTCTGTCGTTAGTTACCTAACCTAACGGTGCACGAGGGGACATTAGGCGAATGCTGATGGCATAAGCGTACGTTGTATTTATCTGTGATGTTTAGGTAACTTAAAATGATGGGACTTCATTAATGAGATTAATGAAAGAAAATAAACCTAAAGATATTGTAGAAACTTGTTTTAAAAATTGGTAGCTCTAGTTCTTGCTTTGCATAGCGGTATTCCTTGTAGAATATCCAGCACCTTATTCGATAAGGAAAGAGCCGAGATCCCTTCACTGGGAGTGACCTATTTAGCGAATCTAGCAGATGCTACAAACTCGATTTTTCTTTTGATTGCTTTTATAGTTTTTGCTTTGCATAGTGGTATTTGCGAAATATCCTGCACCTTATTCAATAAGGAAAGAGCGGAAATCTCTTCACCGGGAGTGACCTCTTTAGCAAAACTAATAAAAGCCTCAAAAACACTCCATTTCAAAATCACTCGATTCTACGGCGATATCAAGTTCATTATGCAAAAGGTTTTCGTAAAAACCTGTCGTAGCTCTCCGTCATTTCAGATAAGTAGTATTTAGTATTCGTGCTGTGTTTGTTAACCTTGTCAAGGCGTAGTGTGCGGTAGCTGATTAGTGCTTATCTGCAAAGCACGTGATGCGATTGGTTTAGGGTAGTCGTGCGGCCTTGTTGACCTTGTCAAGGGTCGTGCGGGTGGATTTAATTCAATCGGGAAATGACGGGTTGAACTTGACTTGCGGTCTATGGTTTGTTGACCTTGTCAAGGTCATAGATCGCTCGGTGCAAAATATTATCGGGAATTTCAAGTGTTTAAATTTGCAATGAGATTGCATACCTTCTATGAGATAGTTGGATCCCGATACCCACTGCGAGTAAGATTTACTCCTGGGAGAGTTTTTCACATCACAATTAGCCGATCAAGTAGGTGTCTAGAAAGGTGTTAATGGGGTTATGCCTTTGGAAAAACGGGGTTTATTATAATTAGGTCCGTGCGAAAGCACTGGGAACCTCCCTCAATGTACCAACACTGGCCTGGCTAAAAGATTAATGAAGTTGTAGAGTGTAATTAATCACGGATAGTCTTACCTTTTAGGGTTTGAAGGTAGATTTGACTAAAACAGTGGGAGCCATCCTGATTAGATAAAATAATAACCAAATCTAATCTTGCAAGGGCGCACGCAGAGTGTTTTCTTCTCTCTCTCTCCAGATAGCGACCATGTCACGCCTTAATCAAGATAATAATATGGATGTATTGACCGAACCCGCTTGTTATACTGAGCTGGGGAACGTTGCTCCCGCTCCAACTTATAACTGTTATAAGACCGAGCAGGAAATAGGGGATTACCAGGACTCCCGTGCCGCCCAAACGAAGAGAGTGCATGATGATGCATCTTCTTCGGGTGTGTTCATTACCGAGAACTGTTTCTCAGTATTCTCTATGTTCTGGGTATGAGATACCAGATCAGGTCCCACATATGTAATCTGTTACATGGGCTCCAGATAGGTAGATAACTGGGAATGGGTGATAAGTTTCAAGAGTTGGAAATGGTGCAAGTGTTGCAACCAAGTATGTTGACAGTTATCACCCTGTATTACCAAATACATTAATTCTGAACGAATGTTATTATATACCGAACCTGATATACAACATCATATCGGTCTCTTTATCTAGTAAAGAATGATATAATTTTGTATTGTTGGATAATATTTTGAACATTTCCTATATCAAGAGTTGATCGGTTCAGTCACGTTATCTAAAAGCATATACGTTCTAAATCAAACTACAGTTCTTAACGTACAGAACACAGACAAGAGGAAGAGTTCAGAGATGAACGAATCCTTCTTGAGGAATTGTAGACTAGATCATATCAATGCGACTGGACTAGCCAAGTTACATTTAGAAGCATATTTAAATCAGTTTGAATTTACATCTTGTGAAACTTGCCAGTTATGTCACAAAGATAAGATGACCATAGCTCCGTTTATTGGAAACAGGGAAAGAGTTAGTGAACTCTTGGGATTGATACATGATGTATATAAGGTCCCCTGTCTACACATGCCAGGATTGATTCTTTTTACTTCATTACATTTACTGATGATCTCTCAAGATTCGGACATATGTTCCTGTTGAAACACAAGTATGAAGCTTTTGAGAAATTCAATATAAGTTAGAAGTAGGGAACCAAAACGGGTATAAGCATTATGTCCTTTGATGTGATCAGGGAGGAGAATACTTGAGCACGGAGTTCCTAGACTATTCTATAGGAGAATGAGATTCTCTCTCAGCATTACTCCTCCGTATACACTACAATACGTCGGTATGTCGGGGCGGAGCAATTGCACCCTATATGATATAATGTGCTCTATGATGAATACTACTGAGTTGCCTATTTCCTTTTTAGGGGTTATGCACTTGAGAAGCTGCATACCTATTAAATAGGGATCCAACCAAATCAGGTGCCTACCACTCCATATGTGATATGGTATGGGAAGAGCCCATCTCTTAAGGATGTTAAGATTTGGGGTTATCCGGCCTATGTCAAAAGCAAAATCCGGACAAGCTCGAGGCAATGTCAGTGCTGTGGAAGTTTGTTGGATATCCCAAGCAGTCGTAAGGGAATATCTTCTACCACACTGAGGAGCAAAAGGTGTTTTGTTTCTCAGCATGCCACCTTTGAGAAAAAGATTTTCTTGTGAAGAAATTAGTGGTCATGAGTTAGAACTGGAAGGAGTTCCAGCTATACAAACTACAGCTGATGATTTGGTAGAACCGGAGGATTCAATAGTTCCCGACGGACCTCAGCCTCTCCGCCGACCTAATAGGGTTCCTCACCCACCTGAGAGATACTTCGGTTTTCTCTATGACAGTGGGAGCGAGGATTGCATCATGAGATGATGACCTAACTAGTTTCGAGCAGGCCATCAGGAGTGCGGACTCTGTGAGAATGGCTGGATGCTAAGTGATCTGAGATGGAATCCGCTTACACCAACAAAGTATAAACTTTGGTTGCTTTATCTGAAGGGTTAAATCCCCATCAGGAGCAAGTATATCTTGAGAAGATTACTTGGTGTACATGAAAAAGTTGAGACTTTCAAAGCTAAGGCTTGTTGTAAAAGGTTCTCGTCACTGACCAGGTGTGGATAATGATGAAACCTTTTCTAATACCTATGCTTAAGTCCATCCGGATCCTACTTGCTATTGCTACATACCATGACTACGATATCTGGTGGTTGGGTATCATGACTACTTTTCTAAATGATGATTTAGAAGGTAGCGTCTATAAGTACACAGCCAGAGGGCTTCGTAAACAGTGGGAGCAGCGAAAACGGGTGCAAGTTGCTTTATGGGATAAAGCAGGCATCATGGAGTTGGAACATCTGTTTTGATGTGATAGTCAAAGCGCTTGACTTCATCAAAAGCGTAGATGAACCTTGTATGTACAAAAAGGTAGTAGGGAGTATGGTGGTGATCCTCGTATTGTACGTGGATGACATACTCTTGAAAGGAAAGGAGTTTCCTATGCTACACTCGGTCAATCTCCTCTTATCACAAGGATTCTCCATATAGGATCAAGGTGATACCTCCTAAATCCTAGGTTTTGGATCTATGAGATAGATCTAAATGGATGTTAAGGATTCTCACTAGGTGTGGTGATATGGTACCAATCGATCCTAGGGAGAATCCTGGATACCTTCCAGGATGATAAGGATGACTGAATGTCAGTCACGGGCATTATCTTTACCCTCAGTAGAGGGACGGTATGTTAGAAGAGTTCCAAGCTAGATACCGTGACAAAATAGACGATAAAGGCTGGATACATTGGTACCAAGGATGATACCAAAGAGGCAGTCTGGACATATATTAGTTCATGAGATGAACTTCGTTCCTACCATTGTGTAACAATTGAATTGTAGCTTAGGCCTAGGAACCCCCGTCCCATCAGAGATCCAGACATATTCTTAGGCGGTATCACCTGATCATAGAGATGGTTGATCTCTAGGGAGATCGAGGTTAGGAGAGTAGACACAAAGGAGAACAGGGCGGATCCACTCACAAAGGCCTATTCCCAGGAGAGACTTTTATGGGACGGTTGAGTATGAGATACTTCAACCACTCCTGATTGTTGGGTATGGGATACTACAACAGATGGCCCTAGTGCAAGTGGGAGATTGTTAGTTATATGTATGCCCTAGAAGCCATTACTGTACATACGATGTATATTGTAGTGGATGCTTGGACATATATAGGGAGGACTTTCTTGCTCGACATGATAGTATGCTATCTTATTGCTCTTTATCTTAACATGTATACTGATCGTCTCTATGTTACATGTTGATAAAACCCTTAGGATGAGTACTTGACTACCAGGATTATGATGCAGATCATGCTAGTGGGGACAGTTTAGTCGCTAAGTACATCCTTCAAATGTTCCTAGTCGTGGGTATATCGAGACAGGGCATCGATATACCAGAGTAGACTAGCTTCTCGACACATGTAGATGGGCGATGGATGATCCCATTGTGTAGTTCCTAGGCACCCTAGTGAGGTCTCACAAGGCATCGATCATGCCATTTTCAAAAAATCTAGGTGCCGAGAGACCCGACTACGGATCGTTGGCTAGAAAACTAGGCGAAAAAGCTAACTAGTTAACACTTAACTATGTGATACGGAAATACAACCTTTGTAGATCCGGTGCTCCACCTCCATAGCTCCGCAACGAAGTCGTCTCCGCTGTCCAAAAAGAATCCGGGCTCTAGTGTCGGCTTCGTCGGAGAAATGGCGAGCTAGGTCGTCGATGTCCATGCCGAAGATGATCTACGTCGAGGCATCGATAGATCAAGCTCCACCTTCACCTAGCTTTGAAAACTTGTGAAGGAAACACACTCTACTACTTGGCAAGAGGTAGAGGATGAAGAAATAGGAAGTGGGTAGACTTTAGAATTGGATTTCTCACTCATTTCATCAATCCACCATTGATGCAATCAAGCTTTTTCAAGTGAAGAAAAGAAAGAAGAAGAAGAAGCTTGTTATGATAAGAATTAATTTAATTAGAAAAGAAACTCATTCTTATCATAACATGACCATGGTTAGTTGTAGAGAGTGAACTAGGGTTAGTGGAGTGGTTAGGGTTAAGCATGAGACAAAATGGTTAACTAAGTCAAAGCTTCATGAAGATTCATGAACAAAACAAAATAGCAACCATTTTTCCCTTTTTGCTTTTAATTTTCTTTTCCAAATGAATAACCAATAAATAAATAAATGAAAAAGAAAACATAACCCTAACCATTCACAACCATGGTTTAATCTTTACACTTAACCAATTTAGCATGCATCATCAAACATGATACAATCATGTGCACAAAATCATATCGCATATATAATGCGCACACCCGAGTGAGAAAATCCATTTAAAGTGAACCGATACTAGTTAATGCAAAGTAATATATCAAATACATAATTATGCATTAAATCATTAAATCAACACTTGATTTAACGATCCGGTCATATCGCATATAACCGACTAGTATCCAATGTATCGGCTTATCGAATCAACCCTCGATTCGATAACTAGGTTATATCGCATAAAACCATTCGATACATTCATCGCGAGAATAGAATACGGTATCACATACACACATTATTCTCGGTCCCGCACATATCTCATATGCGCTCCTATTTCGTTTCGCTTGAGCCAGGAAACCTCTGTATAGGACTCTAAAGACTCGTCAATACGCCGGCAGCAGATGATGATCATATCAAACATCCACAAGCCGCAAGCGGTCTGCTAAACGTAACGGCCACCCGGGTATTGAGCGATCTGAAGATCGACGAGCAAGCCCGCTCACACTCCAGTGAATCCAACCAGTAACACTACCGTACAATCCGGTCTGATCGTCTGATATGTCGCATATCCCGCCTAGGGGTGGTAAACGTCAGACCCCAATAGCTCGATAAGTCGTGTCGATATGAGGTCTATAACAATTCGAGAAACTACAGGTAACACTTACCAGTAAATCTCAGCAACCCTGGCCAGGGATTTCCTGTTATAGCCAATCGAACACAGCGCAACATCAACTCCCTATACCGGGAGAGACGAATCCCCTCCTATCGCTCATTGCCTCCATGTGACTCGGGACTGTACCCAAAAACTACCGTTTTGCACGCCCTCTTGGACGTGGTAAGATGGAAATCAAAGCACAGTGGGAACCACACAAGACTCTATGACGATCTCGGGTCAACAGACTACTCTGTACCAGTGTCACCAGAGAACTGCCATCTGACGTGAGGTATAATACCATCTGGGAGTTCTCGGCGAGTCCATCCAGTGTACCCAGTCTCTACTGAGCACCCGTATATCATCTCTGATGTCAAACACCAATGGATATGGGATCATCCATCGCCCATCTGTATGGGTCGAGAAGGTATACGCTAGTCTACTCTGGTATATCGATGCCCCGTCTCGATACACCCTCGACTAGGGACTTTGAAGGATGTACTTATGGACTACCATGTCCCCACTAGTATGATCCGCATCATAGTCCAGGTAGTCAAGCACACATCCTAAGGGCTTTACCAACATGTAACAGAGAGACAATCAGTGTACACGTTAAGGTAAAGATCAACCAGATAGCATACTATCATGTCGAGCAAGAAAGTCCTCCCTATATACGTCCCAGCATCCACTACAATATACATCCTATGTACAGTAATGGCCTCTAGGGCATACATATAACTAACAATCTCCCACTTGCACTAGGGCCATCTGTAGCAGTGGTTGTAGTATCTCATACTCAACCATCCCATAAAAATCTCTATCTAGGAACAGGCCTTTGTGAGTGGATCCGCTGTGTTGTCCTCTAAGTCTACTCTCCAAACCTCGATCACCCTGGAGATCAACCATCTCCATGATCAAGTGATACTGCCTTAGAATATGTCTGGATCACTGATGGGACGGACGTTCCTTGGCATAAGCCACAACTCCATTGTCACACAATGGGAGGAACTAAGTTCATCTCATGAACCAATATACACCCAGACAGCCACTTTGGTAGCATCTTAAGTAGCGATGTATCCAGCCTTTATCGTCTAGTATGCCACGGTATCTAGCTTGGAACTCTTCCAACATACCGTCCCTTTACTGAGGGTAAAGACAATGCCTGGGACTGACATTCAGTCGTCTTTATCACCCTGGAACCCTTCCAGTGATTCTCCCCAGGATCGGTTGATACCGACTCACTACAACTAGTGAGAATCCTAACATCCAATTAAATCTATCTCATAGATCCAAAATCCAGGATTTAGGAGGTATCACTTTGATCCTATATGGAGAATCATTGTGATAATCGGAGATTGATCGAGCGTAGCATAGGAAACTACTTCCCTATCAAGAGTATGTCATCCACGTACTCTACGAGGATCGTCACCATACTCCCTACTACCTTTTTGTTTATACAAGGTTCATCTACCATTTTGATGATGTCAAACTCTTTGACTACTTCAACAAAACAGATGTTCCGACTCCGCGATGCCTGCTTTATCCTATAAAGCATCTTGCACACGTTTCCGCTGCTCCCACTGTCTACGAAGCCCTCTGGCTGTGTACTTATAGACACTCTCTTCTAAACATCATTTAGAAAAGCTGTCATGACACCCAACCACCAGATATCGTAGTCATGGTATGTAGCCGTGGCAAGTAGGATCTGGATGGACTTAAGCATAGCTACTTAGAAAAGGTTTCATCATCATCCATACCTGGTCAATGATGTAGACCTTTAACAAGTCTAGCTTTGAAAGTCTCAACTCTTTCATGTACACCAAGTAATCTTCTCAAGATATACTTGCTCCTGATGGGGATTTAACCCTTCAGATATAGCAACCAAAGTCCATACTTTGTTGGTGTATATGGATTCCATCTCAGATCACTAAGCATCCAGCCATTCTTACAGAGTCTTACTCCTGATAGCCAGATCGAAGCTAGTTGGGTCATCATCTCATGATGCAATCCTTGCTCCCACTGTCATAGAGAAACAGAAGTATCTCTCAGGTGGGTGAGGAACCCTACTAGATCGGCGGAGAGGCTGAGGTTCGTTGGTTACTACTGAATCCTTCGGTTCTACCAAATCATCTGCTGTAGTTTATATAGCTGGAACCTTTCCAGTTCTACATTACAGACCTTGCCTCGAGCTTGTCCGGATTTTGCTTTTCAGACATTGGCCGGACAACCCCAAATCTTAACTAACTTAAGAAATGGGCTCTTCCCATTCCATATCATATATGAAGCGGTAGGCATCTCATTTGATTAGAACCCTTTTCAATAGGTATGCAGCTTCACAAGCGCATAACTCTCAAAAGGAAAATAGGAAACTCAGTAGTACTCATCATAGAGCACACCATATCATATAGGGTGTGATTGCTCCGCCCCGATATACCATCGTGCTATGGTGTATTCAGAGGAGTAATGCTGAGAGAGAATCTCATTCTCCTTTAGAATAGTCCAATATTTCCGTGCTCAAGTATTCTCCTCCTTGATCTCATCATAGGACATAATACTTATACCCTTATTCTGGTTCTTTACTTCTCGCTTATATTCTGTGAATATCTCAAAAGGTTCGGACTTGTGTTTCAACAGGAACATAGGTCTGGAACTCGAAAGATTATCAGAGAACGTAATGAAGTATAAAGAACCAGTCCTGGCATCTGTAGACAGGGGACCTACATACATCAACATGTATCATCCTAAGAGTTCACTAACTCTTTCTCTGTTTCCATTAAACGGAGCTATGGTCATCTTATCTTTGTGACATGACTGGCGAGTTTCACAAGATGTAAGTTCAAACTAATTTAAATATGCATCTTTATGTAACTCTAGCTAGTCGGGTCACATTGATATGACCTAGTCTACAATGCCTCAAGAAGGATTCGTTCATTTCTGAACTCTTCCTCTTGTGTGTGTTCCGTATACTAAAGAACTGTAGTTTGATTTAGAACATCAACGCTTTTAGATAACGTGCCTGAACCGATCAACTTTTGATATAGGAAATGTTCAAAACATTATCCAACAATACAAAATTATATCATTTCTTTACTGATAAAGAGACTGATATGATTTTGTATATCAGGTTCGGTATCTAATAACATTCGTTCAGAATCAATGTATTGGTAATACAGGGTGACAGTGACCAACAGACTTGGCTGCAACACTTGCCCCGTTTTCTGCCTCATGAAACTTATCACCCGTTCTCAGTTCTCTACCTTTCTGTAGCCCCATGTAACAGATTACATATCTGGGATCCTGATCTGGTATCACATACCCAGGACGTAAAGGATACTGAGAAACAGTTCTCTGTAATGAACACACCCGAAGATGATGCATCAGCATGCACTCTCTTCGTTTGGGCGGCACGGGAAATCTGGTATTCCCCAATTTCCTGCTCTGTCTTATAACAATTATAAGTTGGAGCGGGACCAACGTTCCCCAGCTCAGTATAACAAGCGGGTTCGGTCAATAATCCGTATTATTATCTTGATTAAGGCGTGATATGGTCGCTACCTGGAGAGAGAGAGAAGAAAGCACTCAGCGTGCGCTCTTGCAAGAATAGATTGGTTATTATTTTATCTAATCAGGATGGCTCCCACTGCTTTTTATCAAATCTTCCTTCAAACCCTAAAAGGAAAGACTAGCCGGGATTAATTACACACTACAAGTTCGCCAATCTTTCAGCCAGGCCAGTGTCGGTACTTTGAGGGAGGTCCCCCGTGCTTTCGCACGAACCTAATTAATGTAAACCTCGTTTTCCCAGAGGCGTAACCTCGTTAACACCTTTCTAGACACCTACTTGATCGGCTAATTGTAATGTATAAAACTCTCCCAGGAGTAACTCTTACTCGCAGCGGGTATCGGGATCCAACTATCTCATAGAAGGTATGCAATCTCATTGCAAATTTCAACACTTGAAATTCCCGATAGTATTTTGCCCCTAACGTGCTATGACCTTGACGAAAGCCAACAAACCATAGCCCGCTAGTCAAGTTCAACCCGTACATTTCTTGATCGAATTAAACCCACCCGCACGACCCTTGACGAAAGCCAACAAAGCCGCACGACTACCCTAATCCAATCGTATCGTATGCTAGCAGATAAGCAGCATATAGCTTCCGCACACTGCACCTTGACGAAAGCCAACAAATGCAGCACGAATACTATATACAACTTATCTGAAATGACGGAGGGCTACGACAGGTTTTTCTGAAAACCTATTGCGTAATGAACTTGATATCGTTGTAGAATCAAATGAATTTTGAAATGGAGTGCTTTTGAGGCTTTTCTAGTTTTGCTAAAGGAGTCACTCCCGGTGAAGGGATCGTCGGTCCTTTCCTCGTCGAATGAGGTGCGGGATATATCACATATATCATTGTGCAAAGCAAAAACACTTAAAAGCAATCAAAAGACAAACCGAGTGTGTAGCATCTGCCAGTTATTGCTAAAGGAGTCACTCCCGGTGAAGGGATCTCGGTCCTTTCCTTATCGAATAAGGTGCTGGATATATCGCATATACCGCTGTGCAAAGCAAGAACTGTAGCTACCTGTTTTATTTTGAAATTCGATTCTACAACATCTTAGGTTTCTTTTATTTCATTAATCACATTAATGAAGTCCCATCATTTAATGTACCTAAACATCACAGATAAATACGACGTACACTTATGCCATCCGCATTCGCCTCGATGTCCCCTCGTGCACCGTTAGGTTAGGTAACTAACGGCAGAGCGGGGCAGGGCTAGCGCGGGTGTAAAACATAAGTAACGCCTATATAATATATCATATATACTATATACTGTATCTATCACAGAACATCACATGATCACATCACAGATATCGCAGCAGAAGAAACATATGAAATATTGGATATACTAGGACGTCCGTGTTTTCAATACGAGCCAGTATAAAACACGGATTCCACGGTCGTGATGAATAGCCAAACCCACACCCCTAGACCCCTACGAGAGCGGCAAGCAACCCTGCCAATTCTAGAGTTAGGAGACCTGGACTCGACTCCTCGAGTTGGTCTCCTACTGGACTCCAGAACCCGGTTACTTGTGCCCTCCTCCTTGGGTCTATCCTAGTGCGGAAAAGTAAATAATATACAAACAGTGACAACTTCCGCAACCTGGAAGCGCCCCAATAAAAGAATATTACATACAAGTTTTTACATGAATGAAAATGAAAAACACTCATCTCACATAAAAACCCCCGGCTATTCAAACACGACGATCCAATATAACATATCCAGCAACACATAACATCACATGTCATCAACGTAAGTAAATATGTGCATCCCAATTGTCGTTGACATATAGCAACGAAACCGGCGATATCACATATTACACTTACGGTCACAGAAAAGAAAGTGTAAAACTACAACAGTTGGAATCCGCAACCTCCTCAGACATCGCATGCCTGACCAAATGAATTTCTTAGACATCGCATGCCTAACAATTATAAACCCCGCATTTTAGTCTCATTATCGAAAACACTTTTCAATATCAAGTCGGGCAATTCAACAAGATTCCCGACATCCTGATCGAATACTCGTCGCAAACTTCAGTAGGCGGCCGCACCCCCGATACCGTCGACGAAGTGCACCAAGGCGGAACACCGCTACCGCGAGCACCCGGACGGATGCTTTCGGCGATGGGGTTCTCCTACAGTCACTTGGTCGGGGCTATGGAGTGAGGCTGTCTATTAAGTTTACCCGGCGAGTCTCAGCGTACGCTACGTGATTGCGACGGACTTTTGATCACATCAAAATTCCGTGGCAACCGATCAAGTGAGACTAAACTGCTATGTTTATAACATTCATTCAGTTATCTCATAACTTTTGTGAATTCCAATTATTGTATCCCATTCCAGATAAACAGAAAATGTTAAACTTTTCGATCGAACAATCGAACACCCAAGTTTTCCCGATACAGCTCAATACATGAAATAAGTCTAACAACATTCCGTTCGTGCCTCAGTACCAACGGTCCAGCCGTAGAAGGGTCAAGCCAACGCCTCACATGTGGCACGCCGTACTGCCCCAAACCCGAAGGTTCAAAGGGCAGTTCAAGACGGTCACATAATCGAGTTAAGGTTTGTTGTCTTCTAGAGGGACCATCGCGTTACTTGCACTACTTAGAACATCGTTAAACTACGGAAAAATCCAACACTTGGAAATTTCCCGACAGGGGAAAAATTGGGTATTTATATCCGGTCGAACTTTTTAACATATTCAAGAATTTATCCAGAAAGCCAAACAGACAAAATTTGATAAACCCGATCGAATCATCGAAGCTCCAAAACATCCCAGATTATTCAACACTTGAATAAATATTAAAAATACCCAGGAAAACCAGCACTGCTAAATAGGAGTTACTGTGCAAACATCACCCCACAAAACGACAAACAGGCCGCGGTTCCGCCGCACGAGCCAAGCTCGTGCCGCGGAAGCGCGGCGCTTTAATGGAATTAGGGTTACGAATTGCACAGTTACTCTTATATTTTCCTGCTGATATTTCTACATATTTTTAATACTGAAAAATCCCTGTTTTTAGAAAAAGTACAGAGAGCACATTTGAGTTGGGGTTTCGGGTTCGTTCGGGTTTCAAACTTCGTCTGGACTTCGCCTAAGGCTCTATCTAGGCTCTGATACCACTGTGTAGTTCCTAGGCACCCTAGTGAGGTCTCACAAGGCATCGATCATGCCATTTTCAAAAAATCTAGATGCCGAGAGACCCGACTACGGATCGTTGGCTAGAAAACTAGGCGAAAAAGCTAACTAGTTAACACTTAACTATGAGATACGGAAATACAACCTTTGTAGATCCGGTGCTCCACCTCCATAGCTCCGCAACGAAGTCGTCTCCGCTGTCCAAAAAGAATCCGGGCTCTAGTGTCGGCTTCTTCGGAGAAATGGCGAGCTAGGTTGTCGATGTCCATGCCGAAGATGATCTACGTCGAGGCATCGATAGATCAAGCTCCACCTTCACCTAGCTTTGAAAACTTGTGAAGGAAACACACTCTACTACTTGGCAAGAGGTAGAGGATGAAGAAATAGGAAGTGGGTAGACTTTAGAATTGGATTTCTCACTCATTTCATCAATCCACCATTGATGCAATCAAGCTTTTTCAAGTGAAAAAAAGAAAGAAGAAGAAGAAGCTTGTTATGATAAGAATTAATTTAATTAGAAAAGAAACTCATTCTTATCATAACATGACCATGGTTAGTTGTAGAGAGTGAACTAGGGTTAGTGGAGTGGTTAGGGTTAAGCATGAGACAAAATGGTTAACTAAGTCAAAGCTTCATAAAGATTCATGAACAAAACAAAATAGCAACCATTTTTCCCTTTTTGCTTTTAATTTTCTTTTCCAAATGAATAACCAATAAATAAATAAATGAAAAAGAAAACATAACCCTAACCATTCACAACCATGGTTTAATCTTTACACTTAACCAATTTAGCATGCATCATCAAACATGATACAATCATGTGCACAAAATCATATCGCATATATAATGCGCACACCCGAGTGAGAAAATCCATTTAAAGTGAACCGATACTAGTTAATGCAAAGTAATATATCAAATACATAATTATGCATTAAATCATTAAATCAACACTTGATTTAACGATCCGGTCATATCGCATATAACCGACTAGTATCCATTGTATCGGCTTATCGAATCAACCCTCGATTCGATAACTAGGTTATATCGCATATAACCATTCGATACATTCATCGCGAGAATAGAATACGGTATCACATACACACATTATTCTCGGTCCCGCACATATCTCATATGCGCTCCTATTTCGTTTCGCTTGAGCCAGGAAACCTCTGTGTAGGACTCTAAAGACTCGTCAATACGCCGGCAGTAGATGATGATCATATCAAACATCCACAAGCCGCAAGCGGTCTGCTAAACGTAACGGCCACCCGGGTATTGAGCGATCTGAAGATCGACGAGCAAGCCCGCTCACACTCCAGTGAATCCAACCAGTAACACTACCGTACAGTCCGGTCTGATCGTCTGATATGTCGCATATCCCGCCTAGGGGTGGTAAACGTCAGACCCCAATAGCTCGATAAGTCGTGTCGATATGAGGTCTATAACAATTCGAGAAACTACTGGTAACACTTACCAGTAAATCTCAGCAACCCTGGCCAGGGATTTCCTGTTATAGCCAATCGAACACAGCGCAACATCAACTCCCTATACCGGGAGAGACGAATCCCCTCCTATCGCTCATTGCCTCCATGTGACTCGGGACTGTACCCAAAAACCACCGTTTTGCATGCCCACTTGGACGTGGTAAGATGGAAATCAAAGTACAGTGAGAACCACACAAGACTCTATGACGATCTCGGGTCAACAGACTACTCTGTACCAGTGTCACCAGAGAACTGCCATCTGACGTGAGGTATAATACCATCTGGGAGTTCTCGGCGAGTCCGTCCAGTGTACCCAGTCTTTACTGAGCACCCGTATATCATCTCTGATGTCAAACAACAATGGATATGGGATCATCCATCGCCCATCTGTATGGGTCGAGAAGGTATACGCTAGTCTACTCTGGTATATCGATGCCCCGTCTCGATACACCCTCGACTAGGGACTTTGAAGGATGTACTTATGGACTACCATGTCCCCACTAGTATGATCCGCATCATAGTCCAGGTAGTCAAGCACACATCCTAAGGGCTTTACCAACATGTAACAGAGAGACAATCAGTGTACACGTTAAGGTAAAGATCAACCAGATAGCATACTATCATGTCGAGCAAGAAAGTCCTCCCTATATACGTCCCAGCATCCACTACAATATACATCCTATGTACAGTAATGGCCTCTAGGGCATACATATAACTAACACCCATATCCATTGGTGTTTGACATCAGAGATAGTATACGGGTGCTCAGTGGAGACTGGGTATACTGGACGGACTCGCCGAGAACACCCAGATGGTATTATACCCCACGTCAGATGGCAGTTCTCTGGTGACACTGGTACAGGTTAGTCTGTAGACCCGAGATCGTCATAGAGTCTTGTGTGATTCCCACTGTGCTTTGATTTCCACCTTACCACGTTCAAGAGAATGTGCAAAATGGTGGCTTTTGGGTACAGCCCAGAATCACATGGAGGCAATGAGCGATAGGTGGGGTTTCATCTCTCCCGGTATTGAGGGTTGATGTTGCGCTGTGCTTGATTGGCTATAACAGGAAGTCCCTGGCCAGGGCTGCTTCAGAGATATACTTGTAAATGTTATCAGTAGTTTCTCGACCCGTTATGAGCTTCACATCGGCATGACTTATCGAGTTACTAGGGTTAGACAAGATATGCGACATATCAGACGAAGAGACCGGACTCTACGGTAGTGTTACTGATTGGATTCGCAGGAGTATGAGCAGGCTTGCTTGTTGATCTTCTGATCGCACAATACCCGGGTGGCTGTTACATTTAGCAGACCGATTGTGCCTTGTGAGTGTTTTATATGATCATCACCTACTGCCGGCATATTGACGAGTCTTTAGAGTCCTGCACAGAGGTTTCCTGGCTCAAGCGAAATGGAGTAGGAGCACATATGTTATATTCGCGGGACCGAGATTAATACGATATGTGATACCGTATTTTATTCTCGTGACTTGTGACATCGGTCGGTTATATGTGATATAGCCAGGTTATCGGATCAAGTGTTGATTCGATAAGTTGTTACATATGATATTAGTCGGTTATATGTAATATAGCCGGATTATTAAATGAAGAGTTGATTTGATAATCTAATGTATAATTATATATTTGTTATATTACATTACATTAACTAGTATTAGCTCACTTATGATTTCCTTTCTCACTAATTTTGTGCATGTGTATATATGTGATATATATAAATGTACATTATTTTGTGTGATGCTTGATGAGACATGCAACAAAGGTGTGTGTATGAATTACACCATACTTGGTTTAATTGCTAGGGTTTTATTTATTTAAGTAATTCTAAAACTAAATGATTTCGTCATAATTGATAAGCTTATAGAAGCTTGTAGATCTTTGACCAAGTCTTCAAGTTTTGTTTTACCTAAGATATTTGTTAACCCTACCAATTAACCTAGCCTTGGTTAAGTCTCTACAAAGGTTAAGCATATGATGCTTGACTCACCCATGGTTGCCTCACTCTCTCATTAGTTCATTCTTCTTCTTCTTCTTCTTCATCACAACTCCAAAGCTTTCTAGGTTTTGTATTAATGAAGAATTAGTGTGAGAAAAATATATCTAAAATGAGTAAAATTCCTACTTCATCATCCTCTTCTACTTGCCATTTAGTATAGCGTGTTTGCTTCACTAATTCCATAATTAGTGAAGAGATAGATTGGGTTAGTGTCTCCTCGACGTAGATCATCTTCGGCCTTGAAGACTTCGAAGCAAGCATGTTCGTTTCTTCAAGGGAGCCTCTCTAGAGTTCGGGACTTCATGACCGCAGTGAAGGGACAACTACACGGAGCTAATGAAGTGAAGGACCGGTCCACAAAGCTTGTATTCCTGGTTCACTTTACTTGCAAAGTAGTTTGCATTTCGATTCGTCGCTTTTTCTAGTATACGATTCTATATTAGGGTTAGATAGAACTGCTAAAATTTTAATTTGGCATGGATGATACCTCCCAAAACCTTGAACCCTGCAGGCATGAAATCCGGAGTATGAGATATTCCAGGTTTATGATGTCTAAAATGGTTGTGGATTCTAATTATTGTAGTTTTCATTTCTTTTCTGCGACCGTAAGTGGAATATGTGATGTATCGTCGATTTCGTTGCTATATGTCAACGACAATTGGGATACGCATATTTACTTACGTTGATGACATGTGATGTTATGTGTTGCTGTGATATGTTATATTGTATCGTCATGATTGAATAGCCGGTAGGTTTTACGTGAGATGAGAGTTTTTCATTTTCATTCATGTAAAAATTTGTATGTAATATTTTTTTATTGGGACATTTTCGGGTTGAGGATGGTGTCACCATTTATGTATATTATTTTCTTTTCCGTATTAGGATAGACCCAAGGTGGGGAGCACAAGTAACCGGGTTCTAGAGTCTAATCGGAAACTATCTCGAGGAGTCGAGACCGGGTGTCCTAACTCTAGAATTGGAGGGGTAGCTTGCCGCTCTCGTAGGGGTCTAGGGATGTGAGTTTGGCTATTCATCACGACCGTGGAAACCGTGTTTTTTACTGGCTTGATTTAAAACACGGACCTCCTAGTATATCCTATATTTCATATGTTGACTTCTGCTGCAATGTTCTGTGATGAGATCATATAACTGCGTGAGACGGATGTTTTATTATATATATGATATATAATAAATGTTGCATATATTTTTCATCCGCGCTAGTCCTGCCCCCGCTCTGCCGTTAGTGAAGTAATCTAACGGTGCATGACGAGACAGTTAGTTATATGTATGCATTAGAGGCCATTATTGTAGATGATTGTATATTATAGTGGATGCTTGGACATATATAGAGAGGACTTTCTTGCTCGACATGATAGTTTGCTATCTAGTTGATCTTTATCTTAACATGTACACTTGTATCATTATACAGTCTCTCCGTTACATGTTGATAAAGCCCTTAGGATGTGTACTTGACTACCAGGATTATGATGCAGATCATACTAGTAGGGCCAGGATAGTCCACAAGTTCATCCTTTAATTGTTCCCCGTCGAGGGAGTATCGAGACAGGGCATCGATATTCCAGAGTAGACTAGTGTGTACGTTTCTTGACCCTGTATAGGGCGATAGTTGATCCCACAGCCATTGGTGTTTGACATCAAATATTGTACACAGGTGCTCATGGGAGAATGGGTACACCGAACAGGACTCGCCGAGAACTCCTAGATGGTATTATACCTATCGTCAGATAGCAGTTATCTGGTGACACTAGTACAGGTTAGTCTGTAGACCCGAGATCGTCATAGAGTCTTGTGTGATTCCCATTGTGCTTTGATTTCCTTCCAACCACGCTCAAGTGAGCGTGCAAAAAGGTGGATTTTGAGTACAGTTGTCACGCCCCGCTTCCCAAAATACGGAATACGGAGGGTAGACAAGGCCAGCCATGCTCCTACGGTCAAGGAAAAGTCCTGCCGTAGTCAGACTTCGGCTTCTAGTTTATCATGGTAAACAGTAAACGATGCGCAGGTAATGAGAAATGCAGTAACTGAAAGATACAATAATGTAAACTGACCTGAAGTGGAACAAACGGATGTAACTAGGAACGGCAAGTCAGGAAGTCTGTGATGCACTGGTCCAGGCTGAATCGTCTTCTCACACTGAGCATGCATACTCAGGTCGTCAGAGTGACACAATAGCAATATAATGTATATAATCAAGTAACAGTTCTAACAGTGGTAAAAGATATGAATAACAGTAAATCAATGACAGCATGAAAATGAATGAGCAGAGATAAATGCAGCGGAGCAGTAAAGCAGTATAACGATATGTCATGTATGTCAACACAGTATATAAGGAATGTAAACGACAGTAACCCTATCAGTCTCTAAGTCTCACTACACAGGTCAATAAGCCTATCGTCAGTCCAAGTGTGAGAGTCAACCACTCGCGAGTGTCCTCCACCCAAGGGTAGAACCCAAGGGCAAGGGACCACGGGCCCAACATGTAACGAATGTATCACGGTGTCCATAGCACATACCCTGTAAATCTCCATATAACTCCCTAAATATATAAGCCGGCATGGGACTCCCGAGATTCTGTTGAATTCACACTTGAACTACCCCACACCCCGAGGTCTACATCAAACGCTAACCATAACCCTAAATACTAATCGATCCGTGACAAGTCTGCGCGAGAACTGGAGGCAAGACCTCCATCAAGCACGTCCCGACTAATACCTAAGATAAATGGCAGTGTCGGATGCCTTATCTGTGACATCCGTGCAAGCGCTTCCATAAGTGTCCCATACCACTTATAGTCACACGTACACGCATCCCACAGACGTCGACAATGTAATAGAATAAAAGGGACACTGATTGTGCACAAGTACATATCACTTTCACTTAATCACGAATACACGAACACTGACGTACTTGCCGCAATCAACACTAAAATCTAACACTGAGTAAATGCACGATGTCACTAGGTTATCACTACAATGATATAGGTATGATATGATGCATGAACAGTATAAGAAGCACAACTAAGGTATTATAAAAACAGCAGTCTATCACTTGCACGATTTATCATGAAACATATGTATATAATTTAGCGAAATGATAAACAGGTAGTATTTAATATGTTCAGCTATCTATCCTTAGAATTTTGTTTCAGGTCAAACGGGTTTCAGGATCATTAGTTATAACTGTTTCATTCTAAGCGCACGCGGCTGGAAATCCAATTTCAGAATCAGGAATCCATTTCGCAACGCATTTTAACCCCAGTTGGGATCATAATTTAGCGATGCTACAGTTGAAAGAATTCTAGGGTTTTCAGTAAAGTTTTCAACGCAATAAACGTATCTTCAATCGCGTCTGTATGTTAGGAGTTATAATCTGTTTAATATTAACATGTCAAATCTGAATCGGCTGGGACTGTTATGTGTCCCGATCTATTAAATTACAGATTAAATATCAAACGGTAACGAAACAGGATGAAATTAATTGTGTTGTCTAGCTAACAGATTTATCTATAATAAACAGCGGAGTTCCGCGACTTACAAGTTAAGGAAATTCTATGGTATCCAATACGAAACAGCAAGCAAGCACTGGAGTCACTCTGGACTGCAGTCCAGAGCCGCACTCCGAACCGAATATCATCACAGTTTAAATACCGAAATGTCTGGAAACTGGTATAGGATTAAAGTTCGTCGAGTTAGCTTCAATTTGAGCCCTCGAACGCACCAATCTAATATGTATATGATTTATGATGAATTTAACTATTTTCAGGTGCAACAGAATTTCAGTTTTACGATCAAACTTGGGGGTAGTCATTTTAACTGTTAACAGTCGTATTTTCTAATGAAATTTGCACACGTTAATCATCTCTACAAGGGCCAATATAATATGTCCAGTTCCGTCAAATACGATAATGATTTTCTATGGGAACAAGCATCGAACAGTTTTGTGACAATATATAACATCAAGCAAACATGGAATATATCTACGATTCTAATTTGTAATACATACGGAATAGCATGAAAGCAAGTAAGAACTTGCCTGGAGGTGTTCTAGGCGGTGCACGGCAGCGGTAAAGGCACGAACGCGTGACGGGCAAGCACCGCGACGGCTACGGCTCCGAGTGACAAAAACCTCGATCCTGGCTCTAGCTTGACGGAGTAGGCTGTTGCGGGCTCGGGCAAAGCTGTGGTGGTGGTCGGTTGATAGAAGGAGAGAGAGAATTAGAGTTAGACAGAGAGAGAGAGTTAGGCAGAGGGGAGAGTTAGATTTAGAGAGAGAGAGTTAGGCAGAGGGGAGAGTTAGATTTAGAGAGAGGGGGAGGTTAGAGATAGAGAGACAGAGAGAGTGAGAGTGTGTCGCAGTGAGAGAGAGGAGAGGGAGAGTAGAGAGTGAGAGAGACAGAGAGATAGAGGGATTGAGAGGGAGAATGGGAGAGAGAGCTGAGAGAGAGAAGCAGTGAGATTGAGAGAGGGGAAGAGAGGGGGAGAGAGAGACAGAAAGAGAGGGAACTCGGGGAGAGAGAGAGGGAGGCAGAGAGTGGGTACTTCTGCGATGAGAGGAGTGAGAGGGATGACGACGACGACGATGATGTTGATGATGGGGTCGATGACGGCGCAAAGGGGTGACGGCGGCGACAGTGCAGGGGAGTCGAGCTCGGAAATGGTGCGGGCGAGGCGCTCGGGGCGGTGAAGGAAGGGGGAGGAGTGATGGTGTGAGGAGGAGAAGGAGGTGGCGCAAGGTGGTCGCGGCGGGGCTCGATGGAGGAGTGGTAGCTGGTGATGGGAAACGGAAGAAAAGAGAGGAGGAAGGAGAACGAGGGAGAGAACGAGAGCAGAAAGAGAGGGAGTGAGAACAATGATGGGAGTGAGTGATTGAGGGTGTAGTGTAGAGGGGAGAGGGTCGTGGGAGTGAAACGTGCGCGTCGTGGGTGTAACGGCAGCGATCGAGGGCGTGGGCGACGGCGGAGGAGGCGGGTCGTGCGCGCACGAGGGAAAGAGCCGTTGGAGATTTTTGAAGAAGGAGGATGAACAGTGCGGGTCGGGTGAGGGAGTGAAGCGGGCGTGGGCTGAAGGAGGAGTTGGGCCAAGAAAAATTTAAGGAATTTCACTAAAGAACAGATGTGGGCCGAGCCTGCAAAGCAAAAGTAAATTTAAAAAGAAAAGGAGACATGGGCCGGGCTCAGGGAAATTAAAGAATTGAATTTGGAGAAAAATTAGAGATGGGCCGCAGCATTATATTTAAAAGGGTTTTATAAAATCAAGTGGGCTGAGGAAATAATCATGAAAGATATAGAGAATTTGAAGAGAGAGATAGAGACGGGCCAGCACAATAAAAATAAGAATGATTCAGCTTGGGGAAAAATGTGGGCTCGGGTTGGGCTGAAGGGAGTGAAAATAAGGGGAAAATGCTGGGGCCGGCTGCTTGGAAAATAATAATTAGTTTGGGTTTGGCTTTATGGTTCAGGATAAATAACTAGAGCTCGGATTTGGGTCGAGGGAAAAATTCAAAAGGGAAAAGAAATGAAAGGGCCGGGTCTAATATTTAAACTAAAAATTAAGTTTATAAAAACTAAAATGATGGGCTGAGGGAATTAATAATAAAGGAAAAGTTTTGGGTTTCAAAAAATGAATAATGGGATTTAGAAGGGGTAAAATCATATATATAATAAATAAAATTTATAGGTAAAATAAATAAAATCATTAAATAATAAAATATGGATTTAGACGTATAAGAAAAACTGGGTATTACATCATACTACCCTTACAAAAATTTCGTCCTCGAAATTTAAAAAAATAAGTTATAGAAACATAAGCGAAAGCTATCATAATTGCAAACTAACATATAAGGATTTACTAAAAAAAAATCTGTGTACGAAGAAACTTAAAAATGTATATATGAGTAAGAACAATATACGGGAAGATAGGTCTAATAGTTATAAGGCAGGAACAACTATAAGGGTAAATACATGTATACGAGAATTTAGGCAACAATAGCGAATAATAATACCCAAGACTTGTTCGATAGAATCGAACCCAAATATGGGTACATATAAGCATATCAAAAGTAGCAAGGTAGAAATAAGTATAAGACACAATCATTTATAATAGTAAACATAGGCACAACACCCGAAAATATAGTAACAACAATGAGGTAATGATAGGTTAAAACATTTTAAGGTAATTTATCGATCGAATAGTTTTAAATCAGCTTAGGAAACTCACATAACGAAAACGGGGAACATGGAACAATATATGCGCAGTGTTAGTTTGCGCTACTGAAAAATATGTGAAATAGAGTAATCAATAACATACTCTCTTTGATAAATTCAAAGTACTGAAAACTAAATTTTTGAATAACAGTATCCCTAAATGTAATTAAGGTGAAGGGAGAACATAAATAGGTATAGAGCTAGGTAGGGGTAATGATTATGAGGATGTGCGACTCAACCAGAAGGTTGAAGTGTGTCGGCTATAGGCTGAAGACCAAGGAGACTGGGATCGGGTTAGCACAGAAGGTAATGGTGAGCAACCAAAGGACTACCAGGTAAAAGTATAGGGGGAGACTAACGATTGGTAAATCTTATGAATCAAGGATTTGAAAAGCTAATGAACTCGATAATTCCTAAGGAAGGTCCTCCTCCCAGAAGGATCTCAACCAGGGTACAGACGAAGGATGAATGGTGGCTCATTCCCAGGGATCAGAGTGCGGTACTCTCCAATCGAAATAAGAATGAAAACTACATAATGAATAGGGTGGACAGTCAGAGAGCCCGGCAGAAAATAAATGGGTAAGGCAATAACCAAGTATCAAGCGAACCAATAATCAAAAGATTTACGAATCTAGAAGATTTATTTCATCCAAGAAAATTTGAAACAAAACATTGTCCAAGACGAAAAGTAGCCCTAAACTATACACAATTTATTTAGCCATAAAGACAACATCAAAATACATCCCATTAGTCGCGGTTGTGGAGATTCAGCAGGTTGCGGTAGGCTCGCGCGCTCAGGTAGGGGCGTCCATTTCCATAGCGCCTCGCAGGTATCGCTAAAGGAAGTTCTTCCATGGCAGGGTCTTGATCTTCTGGTCCTTCATCCTCGGATAGAACTTCTTTATCGAGGTCTGATCCCATGTGGTTTTCTTCTTCTGCATTTTCTTCCATGGGATTTTCCCCCACTGGGTTTTCTTCCATCGGTTCTTCCTCGGGGTCTTCATCGGGATCTTCCTCTATCGGGTCTTCCTCTATAGGGTTCTCTTCAGGATCTCCTTCTTCCTCGTCGGAATCAGCTAACACGTTAAACTCTGGGGCGGCTACACCTTCGTCCTCTGAATCGTTGTTTCCGAAGTTGTCCTGGGGACCGTTGACCTCATCATCGGAACTCGTCATCGTGTGGTCTAAGGATACGCATGTCTGTGCATCCTTATCTAGATGCGGCGCTGCTCCCGGGTGTGCCATGGTCCGAAAAGAAAAGTCATGATTAAACAATGGAATGAATAAGGAAAATGGCCAAGTGTACAAAGTATGGAAAGATATGCGGTGAAAGGAATTGAAAGTTCAGAGTTTAAAATACTGTGATAATGAATAGAATTTGATATAGAGAAAGCATGAGAATGATACATATATTATGATTCAAATTTCATTGCATTCAACTAAAAGTTCAAAGGATACAGGATTTCAAGCAGGAAGAAATATTCATAAAGGATGACAACATTATTATTACTGGAAGTAGATAACATGAAAATTATTCTTCGACTACTATAACATTGTATTCTCGTCGCGTGAGTTGAATCCTGCGTTTGATCCGCCTTATCGTCGAAGTCCGAACTACGCGGCAATCCTCACTTGGCAGAAGTGGGGAGTGTGGACGAGTTTCTCCCTTGCAGTTCTTTCCTTTCTGGGCATCCGTTGATGAGGTGTTTGTTGGAACCGCATATCAGGCATTTCCCTTGGGCACGGCGACAATCCTTCTGAAGATGTCCTGGTCTCTTACAATATCCACAACAAGGGTTCTTCTGATGCTTCTGTTGACGTTTCATCTTCTTCTCTTTTCCTCGTCTAATAGGGATCCCTTTATGATAGGATGCTCCCGCTGGGGTCTGACTCACCTGTCTTCTCAGTCCTTCAGCTAATAAGTCGTTTGTTCGCTCTTGGGCTTCCTTCAAATCTTGCAGTACACTCAGGATTTCAACGGTCTGATTCTGGGGAGCGGATAAAGACGAAGAGTCGTTGGAAGACATGATCCTGAAATAACAATTTTGAGGATGATATGAGTCACAAGATTACGAATCAAAATGGATAGGACAAAGATTCAAAAATATCAGAGATGCTGAATTTATTATAAGTGGAGAATCAACGGTATGACTTTAAGTCACCTAAACAGAATACGGTAGTGCAATTGCAACCACGTAATCTTGTCAGGTCACCCGAAACCATAGTAAATGGATAGCTGAACGCACGATGTAAATATGAATCAAGAATGACAAGTTTACAACCTAGACCAAGAAATGTCTTAGATTGCCAAACTATGCACGGAAACTGCAATCCCAAACGATGCAAAACCTGGCTCTGATACCAACTAAACCATGTCACGCCCCGCTTCCCAAAATACGGAATACGGAGGGTAGACAAGGCCAGCCATGCTCCTACGGTCAAGGAAAAGTCCTGCCGTAGTCACACTTCGGCTTCTAGTTTATCATGGTAAACAGTAAACGATGCGCAGGTAATGAGAAATGCAGTAACTGAAAGATACAATAATGTAAACTGACCTGAAGTGGAACAAACGGATGTAACTAGGAACGGCAAGTCAGGAAGTCTGTGATGCACTGGTCCAGGCTGAATCGTCTTCTCACACTGAGCATGCATACTCAGGTCGTCAGAGCGACACAATAGCAATATAATGTATATAATCAAGTAACAGTTCTAACAGTGGTAAAAGATATGAATAACAGTAAATCAATGACAGCATGAAAATGAATGAGCAGAGATAAATGCAGCGGAGCAGTAAAGCAGTATAACGATATGTCATGTATGTCAACACAGTATATAAGGAATGTAAACGAAAGTAACCCTATCAGTCTCTAAGTCTCACTACACAGGTCAATAAGCCTATCGTCAGTCCAAGTGTGAGAGTCAACCACTCGCGAGTGTCCTCCACCCAAGGGTAGAACCCAAGGGCAAGGGACCACGGGCCCAACATGTAACGAATGTATCACGGTGTCTATAGCACATACCCTGTAAATCTCCATATAACTCCCTAAATATATAAGCCGGCATGGGACTCCCGAGATTCTGTTGAATTCACACTTGAACTACCCCACACCCCGAGGTCTACATCAAACGCTAACCATAACCCTAAATACTAATCGATCCGTGACAAGTCTGCGCGAGAACTGGAGGTAGGACCTCCATCAAGCACGTCCCGACTAATACCTAAGATAAATGGCAGTGTCGGATGCCTTATCTGTAACATCCGTGCAAGCGCTTCCATAAGTGTCCCATACCACTTATAGTCACACGTACACGCATCCCACAGACGTCGACAATGTAATAGAATAAAAGGGACACTGATTGTGCACAAGTACATATCACTTTCACTTAATCACGAATACACGAACACTGACGTACTTGCCGCAATCAACACTAAAATCTAACACTGGGTAAATGCACGATGTCACTAGGTTATCACTACAATGATATAGGTATGATATGATGCATGAACAGTATAAGAAGCACAACTAAGGTATTATAAAAACAGCAGTCTATCACTTGCACGATTTATCATGAAACATATGTATATAATTTAGCGAAATGATAAACAGGTAGTATTTAATATGTTCAGCTATCTATCCTTAGAATTTTGTTTCAGGTCAAACGGGTTTCAGGATCATTAGTTATAACTGTTTCATTCTAAGCGCACGCGGCTGGAAATCCAATTTCAGAATCAGGAATCCATTTCGCAACGCATTTTAACCCCAGTTGGGATCATAATTTAGCGACGCTACAGTTGAAAGAATTCTAGGGTTTTCAGTAAAGTTTTCAACGCAACAAACGGATCTTCAATCGCGTCTGTATGTTAGGAGTTATAATCTGTTTAATATTAACATGTCAAATCTGAATCGGCTGGGACTGTTATGTGTCCCGATCTATTAAATTACAGATTAAATATCAAACGGTAACGAAACAGGATGAAATTAATTGTGTTGTCTAGCTAACAGATTTATCTATAATAAACAGTGGAGTTCCGCGACTTACAAGTTAAGGAAATTCTATGGTATCCAATACGAAACAGCAAGCAAGGACTGGAGTCACTCTGGACTGCAGTCCAGAGCCGCACTCCGAACCGAATATCATCACAGTTTAAATACCGAAATGTCTGGAAACTGGTATAGGATTAAATTTCGTCGAGTTAGCTTCAATTTGAGCCCTCGAACGCACCAATCTAATATGTATATGATTTATGATGAATTTAACTATTTTCAGGTGCAACAGAATTTCAGTTTTACGATCAAACTTGGGGGTAGTCATTTTAACTGTTAACAGTCGTATTCTCTAATGAAATTTGCACACGTTAATCATCTCTACAAGGGCCAATATAATATGTCCAGTTCCGTCAAATACGATAATGATTTTCTATGGGAACAAGCATCTAACAGTTTTGTGACAATATATAACATCAAGCAAACATGGAATATATCTACGATTCTAATTTGTAATATATACGGAATAGCATGAAAGCAAGTAAGAACTTGCCTGGAGGTGTTCTAGGCGGTGCACGGCAGCGGTAAAGGCACGAACGCGCGACGGGCAAGCACCGCGACGGCTACGGCTCCGAGTGACAAAAACCTCGATCCTGGCTCGAGCTTGACGGAGTAGGCTGTTGCGGGCTCGGGCAAAGCTGTGGTGGTGGTCGGTTGATAGAAGGAGAGAGAGAATTAGAGTTAGACAGAGAGAGAGAGTTAGGCAGAGGGGAGAGTTAGATTTAGAGAGAGAGAGTTAGGCAGAGGGGAGAGTTAGATTTAGAGAGAGGGGGAGGTTAGAGATAGAGAGACAGAGAGAGTGAGAGTGTGTCGCAGTGAGAGAGAGGAGAGGGAGAGTAGAGAGTGAGAGAGACAGAGAGATAGAGGGATTGAGAGGGAGAGTGGGAGAGAGAGCTGAGAGAGAGAAGCAGTGAGATTGAGAGAGGGGAAGAGAGGGGGAGAGAGAGACAGAAAGAGAGGGAACTCGGGGAGAGAGAGAGGGAGGCAGAGAGTGGGTACTTCTGCGATGAGAGGAGTGAGAGGGATGACGACGACGACGATGATGTTGATGATGGGGTCGATGACGGCGCAAAGGGGTGACGGCGGCGACAGTGCAGGGGAGTCGAGCTCGGAAATGGTGCGGGCGAGGCGCTCGGGGCGGTGAAGGAAGGGGGAGGAATGATGGTGTGAGGAGGAGAAGGAGGTGGCGCAAGGTGGTCGCGGCGGGGCTCGATGGAGGAGTGGTAGCTGGTGATGGGAAACGGGAGAAAAGAGAGGAGGAAGGAGAACGAGGGAGAGAACGAGAGCAGAAAGAGAGGGAGTGAGAACAATGATGGGAGTGAGTGATTGAGGGTGTAGTGTAGAGGGGAGAGGGTCGTGGGAGTGAAACGTGCGCGTCGTGGGGGTAACGGCAGCGATCGAGGGCATGGGCGACGGCGGAGGAGGCGGGTCGTGCGCGCACGAGGGAAAGAGCCGTTGGAGATTTTTGAAGAAGGAGGATGAACAGTGCGGGTCGGGTGAGGGAGTGAAGCGGGCGTGGGCTGAAGGAGGAGTTGGGCCAAGAAAAATTTAAGGAATTTCACTAAAGAACAGATGTGGGCCGAGCCTGCAAAGTAAAAGTAAATTTAAAAAGAAAAGGAGACATGGGCCGGGCTCAGGGAAATTAAAGAATTGAATTTGGAGAAAAATTAGAGATGGGCCGCAGCATTATATTTAAAAGGGTTTTATAAAATCAAGTGGGCTGAGGAAATAATCATGAAAGATATAAAGAATTTGAAGAGAGAGATAGAGACGGGCCAGCACAATAAAAATAAGAATGATTCAGCTTGGGGAAAAATGTGGGCTCGGGTTGGGCTGAAGGGAGTGAAAATAAGGGGAAAATGCTGGGGCCGGCTGCTTGGAAAATAATAATTAGTTTGGGTTTGGCTTTATGGTTCAGGATAAATAACTAGAGCTCGGATTTGGGTCGAGGGAAAAATTCAAAAGGGAAAAGAAATGAAAGGGCCGGGTCTAATATTTAAACTAAAAATTAAGTTTATAAAAACTAAAATGATGGGCTGAGGGAATTAATAGTAATGGAAAAGTTTTGGGTTTCAAAAAATGAATAATGGGATTTAGAAGGGGTAAAATCATATATTAATAAATAAAATTTATAGGTAAAATAAATAAAATCATTAAATAATAAAATATGGATTTAGACGTATAAGAAAAACTGGGTATTACAACAGTCCTGAGTCACATGGAGGCAATGAGCGATAGGAGGGGTTTCGTCTCTCCCGGTATTGGGAGTTGATGTTGCGCTATGCTCGATTGGCTATAACTGAAAGTCCCTGGCCAGGGCTGATGATGAGATTTACTGGTAAATGTTAACAGTAGTTTCTTGACCCGTTATGAGCCTCGCTTCGACATGACTTATCAAGTTATTGGGGTCTGACGTTTACCACCCCCAGACTCGATATGCGACATATCAGACGAAGAGACCAGACTGTACGATAGTGTTACTTACTGGATTCACGGGAGTTTGGACAAACTTGCTTGTTGATCTTCTGATCGCTCAATACCTGGGTAGCTGTTACGTCTAGCTAGTACCGCTGACGGCCTGTGGGTGACCGATATGATCATTACCTATTGCTGGCGTATTGTCGAGTCTTTAGAGTCTTACACAGAGGTTTACTAGCTCAAGCGAAACGAAGTAGGGCACATATGTGATATGTGCGGGACCGAGATTAATACGTGTATGTGATACAGTATTCTAATCTCGCGATATTGGTTATATGGGATATAACTAGATAATTGAATCAAGTGTAGATTCAATAATTTGTTATATGTATATTTGATATACATATAAATAATATTAGTCGGTTATATGTGATATAGCCGAATTATTAAATCAAGTATTGATTTAATAATTTAATATATAATTATATATTTGATATATTAATATATATTAACTAATATTAGCTCACTTAAAAATTTCTTTTCTACAAATATATATAAATATATAAGATATATATTAATGTATTTACTATTGTGTCATGCTAGATGATACATTGGACATAGGTGTATGAGACTCATACCAAACTAAAGATAATTTGGGTGATTAATTATTAAGGGATAAATCAAAATTAGGTGGAAATTAGCATAGCTAAAGATGCTTGTGGAAGCACGTAGAAGCCTTGACTTAGTCCACTAATTTTGTTTTACTGTAGATATTTATTAACCCATCCATTACTTTTAACCATGGTTAAGTCTCTACAAATATCATTGGAGATATTTTCTCACCCAAGGGTTCACACTTGATCATCTTCTTCATCTCCTTCTTTGCTCTCTAGCTTTTGAGTGATGTGAAAAAGAAAAAGAGAGAAATAATTCTAACGTGAGCAAAATACCTACTTCATCAATCTATACCAAACTAGCCATTTAGTATAGGTTGTTTACTTCACTAATTCCTCAATTAGTGAAGAGGTAGCTTGAGTTAGAGATTTCTCAACGTAGATCATCTTCGGCCTTGAAGATCCTTAAGCAAGCTCGTTCCTTTCGCCTAGTGGAGCCTAAGAAGAGTTCGATGACCACTACTTGGAGCTAAGGGACTACTACACGGAGCATTAGAAGTGAAGGACCGGTCTACAAAGGTTGTATTCTCTATTCACTTAGTGTAAAGTTTGTTTACATGCTTTTTAAAACCCTAATTCTCTAGTTCGATTCTAGGTTTGTGTTCCTTAACACTCTAGATTTTTTAAAATTGCATACTCGATGCTTGCTAAAACCTAGTGGTCGTGCTAAGAAACTCCAACATGGTATTAAAGACAAGCTAGAGCATTAGAAGTCGTCTAGGCGAAGTTAAAGTGTTCGATCGACTTTTCGTAACCCAAAAATCCGGGTTTCTGGAAAAAAATTCAAAAGTTGGAATTTTTGAATTAAAAAATATGCAGAAAATTGTGCAGGGTTTTATATGGATCGCCAAGAAGAACGAGCGCCCAACTCGACCAAACGGCCGTGCAACTGCGGCCAAAGTATGGGTTTAACCGTGGTTCCGCGGCGCGGTTGGTGAGGCAGGGACAGTGCCTTCTTGTGCTGATCCGTAGGTCCTTATGGCACGTTCTGGGTATTTTTAAGTGAGACTCAAGTGTTGAAGTCTCTAGGATTTTGTGGGTGTTTGATAAATCGATCAAAATGTTTAACATCGTCTAGATATCTGTGATTTGTGATACAATATTTGGAATCCACAATAGTTAGTTTTGTGAAATCTAATTAGAATTTTATGAATCTAGCAATTTAGTCTCTTTTGATCGGTTGCCGCGGGGTTTTGATTCGGATCAAAACTCCGTCGCAATCTCGTACAGTACGCGAACGCTCGCTGGGTAACAATACTAGATAGCCACGCCCCATAGCCCAGACCAAGTGACTGTAGGAGAACCCCATTGCCAAAAGCATCCGTTCGGGTGCTCGCGGCCGTGGTGTTCCGCCTAAGTACACTTCGTCGACGGCATCGGGGGTGCGACCGTCTACTAATGTTTCCGACGAGCATTCGATCAGTTGTCGGGAATCTTGTTGAATTGCCCGACTAGTTATTGAAAAGTGTTTTCAATTTGAGACTAAAATACCGGGTTTATAACGTTAGGCATGAAATTCGGAATATGTGATATTCCAGGTTTATGATATCTAAGGAATTTATATGGTTAGACATGAAATCCAAAGTATGTGATATTTCGGATTTATGATGTCTAAGGATGTTGCGGATTCCAATTATTGTAGTTTTCATTTTCTTATCTGCGGCCGTAAGTGTAATATTTGGTGTATCGCCGGTTTCGTTGCTATACGTCAACGACAGTTGGGATACGCATATTTACTTACGTTGATGACATGTGATGTTATGTGTTACTGTGATATGTTATATTGGATCGTTGTGATTGAATAGCCTGGGGTTTTTGCGTGAGATGAGAGTTTTTCATTTTCATTAATGTAAAAATTTGTATGTAATGTTTTTTTATTGGGACACATCCAGGTTGAGGATGATGTCACCATTGATGTATATTATTTACTTTTCTGCATTAAGATAGACCCAAGGCGGGGAGAACAAGTAACCAGGTTCTAAAGTCCAGTAGGAGACCATCTCGAAGAGTCAATACCGGGTCTCCTAACTCAAGAATTGGCGGGGTTGCTTACCGCTCTCGTAAAGGTCTAAGGATGTGGGTTTGGCTATTCATCACGACCGTGGAATCCGTGTTTTTTACTAGCTTGATTTAAAACTCGGACCTCCTAATATATCCTATATTTCATATGTTGACTTCTTCTGCAATGTTCTGTGATGAGATCATATAAATGCATGAGACGAATGTTATATTATATATATGATATATAATAAACGTTGCTTATGTTTTGCATCTGCGCTAGTCCAGCCCCCGCTCTGCAGTTAGTTAAGTAACCTAACGGTGCATGACGGGACCCCATGGCGAATGTCGATGGCATAAGCGTACGTTCTATTTTCGTTTCTTCTGTGCTGTTTAGGAAACAAAAATGATGGGATTTAATTAATGAGATTAATGAAAAGAAAGAAACCTAAAGATTTTGTAGAATCAAATTTTCAAAAAGATGCATAGCGGTATTCTTTATGAATATCCAGTACCTCATTCGATGAGGAAAGAGCCGTGATCCCTTCACCAGGAATGACCTCTTTAGAAAAAACTAGCAGATGCTACACCCACTCGGTTTATTTTGAAAACACATGATTTTAAAAGTGGAGCTTAACTCACTCCTTTTCAAATCACTCGATTCTACAACGATATCAAGTTCATTACGGAAAACGTTTTCTTAAAAACCTGTCGTAGACCTCCGTCATTCAGATAAGTGTTATTTAGTATTCGTGCAACGTTTGTTGGTCTGCGTCAAGACGTAGTGTGCAGTAGCTAATTAGTGCTTATCTACGGCATGTGATGCGATTGGATTAAGGTAGTCGTGCGACTTTGTTGGCCTGCGTCATGGGTCTTGCGGGTGGGTTTAATTCAATCACGAAATGTACGGGTTAAACTTCACTAGCGCCCTATGGTTTGTTGGCCTGCGTCAAGGTCATAGGACGCTAGGGGCAAAAACATTATTGGGAATTTCAAGTGCTGAAATTTGCAATGAAATTGCATACCTTCTATAAGATAGTTGGATCCTGATACCCACTACGAGTAAGAGTTACTCCTGGGAGAGTTATGCACTTTACAATTAGCTAATCCAGTAGGTGACTAAGAAAAGTGTTAACGGGGTTATGCCCCTGTGGAAACGAGGTTATTTAATTAGTTCCATGCGAAAGCACGGGGAGACTCCCACATAGTACCAATACCTGCCTGGATGAACGATTGGCGAACTTGTAGGGTGTAATTAATCCCGGCTAGTCTTACCTTTTAGGGTTTGAAGAAAGATTTGATAAAAATAGTGGGAGCCATCCTGATTAGATAAAATAATAATCAATCTAATCTTGCAAGAGCACACGCAATGTTTTCTTCTCTCTTTCTCCTGGTAGCGACCATGACACGGCTTAATCAAGATAATAATATGAATGTATTGACCGAACCCGCTTATTAATGGAAAGCTTTAGAAATCGTTATGCGAATTTTTCCGTTTTAGGGTTAAATTGTCGGTATTTTCCGTTTTAACCCGACTGTGATCAAACGTCCATATAGACTTGCCATCACCAAGTTTAGCTAAACTAAAGCTAGTGCACAAGCTTTGGGGGTATATGGGACATTTTTGTTCAAATAGAATTTTTCTCTATTTAAATATTATTTTAATGTGGTATTTACATACTTGAAATTGGGAAATTTCCTTCTATGAGAATTATTGCAATTAAATCAACTTAAGTTAAACAAACCTCCATATGATATCTAGATATTTGTTTGTGTAATAGAATTAAAGTTTAAAGAAAAGAAAAGAATGGGAGAAGTGGCCTGTGCATGCATATGCATTAATGTGCATTTATTGCAAGAATTGGCTAGAAAACTCCACACAATTTCCTCACCCTCCTCACTTGGCCGAGTTCTCCTTCTTTCTTCTTCCCTTGATCATTCTTTCACCATTTACAATGTCACGACCGAAAAGGTATGGAACATGACCGGCACTTTAATTACGAAACGTCTCGAGGCGTACGTAATCTAAGTAAGCGAAAACCCAGAAATCAAAACCAAAGAAGCAGTAGAGTGAAGGAAAAACCAATTTAAAGAAAGTAGTTTTAACAACATAGGCCGAAGTATGTATTTTTAAAATCTCATCTGAAAATTTCGGCAGAGTCTCCTTTGTAAATACTGGCCCCAAACGGGATACAACATGAATAGTATACGAAATGAAACAAAAAGGCATCCCCAAGCGGGAGCTAGCTCTTCGTCAATCGACGGCCATAACCGCGCAAGCAATATAATATACAACGCCAAGGGTGAGGATCAAAACTCAAAAGAAACTCAAAACAACATGAAAAGCATAATAATACAACGCGCGACTCTAAGGTTGAAAGAATAACAGGTCTGGTTTTCTATCTCTCTCAAATATACAATCTGATTGATGGAGTTTCTAGATACAACTGAAATAATAATAAATAATGGTGGTCCTGATGCAAAGAACCCACCTGCCAAAGCAATCACCCGGAAAGAACAGTGTGCCAGCAAAGCCGCAAAGAACCTGTACGGCAAAACCTGCAAGGAACTGTGGCACAACGGGGGTGAGTTTCCAACTCGTGAGCAGAAAACATCTACAAGCAGAAATCGCATGCATAACGCTATCCAAGGTCATATCAGGTACTATCCTCAAATAAAAATCCTGGTCCTGCTATGTATAGTGTAATACTGCCTGCTCGTGTCAGTGCCTCAGATAGCAACATATCAGACATATGATGTATGAATGCATTACGAATGGAAACAGAATAAATCATGAGTGAAACAACTGTTTTCTTTAATCAATGAGATTTCTATATGTATGTCAATCACGTATCATCAATGAACGCAACAGAGAAATCAGGGTCAAACATCGACACAAAACATAAGTCTCAGTATCTCAATATCAAATCTCAATATCTCAAATTTCAAATCTCAAATCTCAAATCTCAATTTTCAATATCTCAGGCATCCGTATCATCTGCGGGATCGACCCTTGGGTCCGGCAGAACGGATCAGCCCATAACATCGATCTCACAGCCACGAACGGTATCTTCCGGATATCCGCCGCGACAGGTAAAATCACCGGTAGGTAGTCTACCCCTGCCAGGCTCATTGTCTACTCCTCGAACTTCTTGCCCCGGGGTACCATACCGGGTCCACCATGTATCCACAGACGGTTCATCCAACTCCTCGAATCGGGTCTTGAAAACCATCTCAGAACCAAGAAAACATCATGGTGGACACTCATACATCATTAGAAAACCGCAATTTGCATTTTAAAATAATGATACTAAGATTTTATTAAATTCTTACGGTTTTCCCCCAAATCCAGAAATCTCATGTAAATCCGAAATCATCAAAATCATGATACCAATAAATAGTGAATACCGGCATAAATCTCCATAATACTGCATAACCAATGACTATATGGATGCATCTGATATCATGCAATGAATGCAATAATTAAACTAGCATATGGAAACTATAACATATTATAACTATCAGCTAGCAAGCTATGTCACTTAAATAGTATTTTCTAAAGTGTACGTGCCGTAGCAATTACCGATGAAGATGTGTGTGAGCCGACAAGCGAGTGTACGTGGAGCATACGAATCATCGGTAATGGTGCTGGTGTCCTAACAGCATGGTTTCAAAATTACTACGTACACAATAACATGCAATGGGGCGATAACAACATAATAAGGAAAATGAATAGTAAATACAACAATAATATGCGGAACATGAATAATAACGTAACAACAAGGAATCTACCTTACTATACATGTGATATACTATTTTGCCGTTTGAAATAGTACGAATCGTGGTGTTTGAAAATAAGGACTACGGTGTTTTTTTTAGAAAAGGTACGTCTTTTAAAATATCCGTAGTATCCCTTGGTATGTCTCTAAAATTCTCACGATTCGTCAGTTTTGGAAATAGGTATGACTCGGGTCCAGTCTAACATCTACTAGGTAAACTACAGGTCTAACTAACAACCAATCGAAAGGGGTATGGAAACCACCTAAATCTGAGTCGATATATATATATATATATATATATATATATATATATGCATAATAGTCGGTGATCCGGCCTCAATAATATCATGTACGATACAACATATCATATGACATTCTCGAATCAAGAGTGCGGATCTATCGTCAATATATAGCTTGTACGGTAAATCCGTCGTACGGCATCCCAAATCTGAGTACGGGTTAAATGTCACATCATCACATTAATCATCCGGTACCCTCTTTATCAAATATCATGATCGGGATACTGATCTACGTCTACGTCTAGTATAATACCGATACCATCTATGAAATTGATGCGTGTGTATGAAAACACCACGCCTAAAGAACCCGCTAAAATATCATGTCGTATCTCAAATACGGACCATATCACATCACCGATCTCATGGCCTCAAGCCCAATCTCATCGACTCATCTCCAAATATCATACAATATCCTCAACATTCATGAATGTATATATGAATGTATATATGCAAAGTCCCATATCCATGCGTATATACATATATACACATTCCCATATACGCACAAGAAAATGATATATGCAAGTGTATATGTATGCGTGTATGCAAATCCTTACTCTAGGGTTTTGTGACTAAGAAATCCGCTAAAGTCCTTTCTTCAATTCTTGCTAACCATAAACCCATAAGCTCCTAAGGCTTCTCTTACTAGGTGTTCCTATCTCATAATAACATATAAAAGTATATCGTTACCACATCACCTCATTCCTCACAACTTGCGGGGGTGCTATACGCGATCCACCCGACTTCTCCCCATAGATATAAATCTACTCACCTGATCTATGCTCGCCGGTGCCGATGTCGCCACGCGCTTGCTTGTCGTCTCTAAGTCCACATGGGATACCTACATGTCATATATAGCATCGTAAACGAAGTCACGCACGAAAACCAAGTCGGCACGCGTATCACGCATAGGTCAAAACCTATCGCCCGCGCACGCAAGAACAGCCAAACCAACACTCGATGTCGATGTACAAACGTCAAACCATCGAGAAAAACACCAAACGTACCAATCATGGTTTCATAAATCACTAATTATATAAGAAATAGGTTAAAATTCACAAAAACCCCAAACTCTCTTTAAAAGCTATTTTCGAAAACCTAGCAAGCAAAAATTAACCGTTTCAGTACAAAACTTGATGTTTTAGCAAAACTAGTGGTCACACTATTCACTAATTATATGAGAATTAGGGTTTAATGCATCAAGACCAAAAATTTAAACAAATCGTTTTATTTTTAAAAAAAACTAGTAAGCATTAGCATTCCAAATTCGGTGCAAACATCGTCGCTTTGCGACAAAAAGACTACAATTAAGCATAATCACCCATGTTTAACCATTAGAAAGCCACTACAATTAAATTAACCCATTTACCATGCTTCAAAACCCATTTACCATAAACAAACCCTTTCTAACCATACATGAAAAACACTAAATTAACATCAATTAAAACCCACTTAAGCAAATTAACCTCATAGATTAGGTTAGCATAACAACTAGATAGCAAAATAGATTTAAATAACCTAGTAATTGTGTGCTAAAACCCTAGTTCAAATAAAACTAGTCTTTTTAAAAACCTAGATTAGAAATTAACAATAATTTAACATTTCAAAGTTCGAATTTAGCACACATAAACTACAAATTAACCAATTGATTAGAAATTATACCTCATAAGTTCAACCCTAGCTTGCTCTAGCCTCCCAAGATGCCATCTTTCTCCTTGTTTTGAACTAATATGGGTGTGAGAAGAGATAGAATAGGGATTAGCTTTGAATTAGTGAAGAAATTGTGGATTTTTGATGTGTTTTGAGATGAATTTTGAAGCCAAAAGAGATGGGAAAATGGGGGAAATTTGGGGCTGCTGCAGGTTGAATTTTTGGACAAGGGGGATGGGGAAGGGTGTGAGGGAGTGGTGAAAAAAAATTCTAAGCCAAAGCCCCCCATATTACCATAATACCCCCACCCAAAATAATATAATAAAACCTTTATTTTAAATCATTTCTTCACATGAGTTGAAAATAAAATGGAGGGGGGGGATTGGCTGCTGCCAAAGTGGTGGGGCCGGCCATGTAGAGATGAGGAGGTGTGAGAAAGTGTACAAAAAAATTTCCATACAAAAAGAACCCTTCAAGTTACCTAATTGCAGGTTTTAGTTTAATTATTTAGAATTTTAATTTCCTTAATTATAACCAATTAGAAATTGAAAATAACATACTAAAAATTTATACTACGAACTAGATTTTTTTGTGTCATGGTTCTAAAGCAAGTAATTAGTCCATTCAAATTTGTATTTATCGCTAATTTAATATATTTTTAACAGCTTAAATTAATATTAAAAATAGTAAAATAGGGAAAAATTTTAAAACTGCCAAAAATTTATAAGTAACTCATTAGCTACTAAAAACTAGCAATTACCTATCCAATTAGGTATAAATAGGCCTATGTTGAAAATCAATTATAATGACGATTTACGGGAAAAAAATACCAAATATTTACCGATTTTCGGGAAAATACCAAAACGACTTTTCAAGGTGTTACAATCTTCCCCCTTTAAAGAAATTCGGTCCCCGAATTTAAATTAAAACTCCCCCCAAATACCAAAATACTTAAGCAAAACCATCAAGCAGTCGGAGCTCCGAAATCATAAATACATAAAACACATCGTAGCGCAATGCATGCGCATGAAAAACAGATATATAAACCAAAAATCAAAACACCGTCAAGCGTCCCGCAATCATCGGAGTTATGATGAAGACACCAATGTCAAGATCCAAAATGAAAATCAATGTGATATACATCAAAACTATACCTGTAAACATCATTAAAACATCTTGAAGAAATGCATGCCAAATCTTTTTCAAATCGCTGTGCGATGTGTGTATCACTGCACAGTGGCGGACGTCCATTATGAGAAAATAACTATATAGATATATATATCCTTTGTTTAACATACACGTCCCACCGTTTTGAAAACAATTTAGAAGGGTTTCCCATTTTTTAAACAGTTTCGTGTCATCATTGACACGTAGGTAAATACTGAGACTATAGCTTTCCATTGGAAATCCCTTCGATAACTATCAATGCATACAAAATATACTTAGGTATTGTCCTCTGACTAGTCTTGCTCAGTACTAAACCAAATAGCAAGTATCATAAAATATACTGCTCCAAAAGAAATCAATCCCAAATATATATCAATGCCACGTGCGTCTAGTGCACATGGAAATCGAAATCCATGAATGTGCCAAACATGTGCAAAAAAAAAACATCTAAGTACAACGGGTGTGCATGAAAACACCTTTCAAAGGCAACGTGTGTGCCTGACAGCAAAACCAGGTGCATCTGATATGCACGAAGAATCTCGATTTAGTGCATCTAGTGTGCACCTGAATCACATCAAGCCCCTTAAGTATGCGCAAAATCCAGGTCAAGTGAACAAGGTGCACGAAAACAAATATCGAATATCAAAATCGAAATCGACGATTTACAATATATCTTAATCCAAATCCAAATCAGGTATACCATGGTATATAATCTCACAACCATGTGCATCGGCGTGCACAAAATCGAATCGAAATACTAAAAGTGCATGAAAACTATGCCCAAAGCATAAGTCAAATCATATGCATGCCCTAGGCATGAAATCAAATATCATGAAACTCGGTCATCAAAACTCAATCATGAAATAAATCACCCAAAACTACCGAAATCCAATGTGACGGATACGTGATAATCAATTACAAAATCACAAATCATAAATGCTGTCGTCAATATATCCGTCCTTCAAAGTCGAGAAGGTGTCGGTGCACCCAATGCCAGCAGAGAAGAATAACTACTTGCGTCCTGATCATGGCCCGTCGCCTAGTGCCCTTAGGCTCTCGTCTCTCACTGCGAATTGCTAAGTACATAGCTCCTCGGCCCAACGGTCCAATATAGAAACAATAACAGAAGCAGTCCGCTCTGACCCATCCTCTAAAGATCTCTAGCCAACTCTTACGGTTACTCATAACATGTCTCGTCGATGATGCCAAATCTGGAGTACTAGGTGTGCGTCATATGACCGCTACTGGGTCCAGGTCTCCTCATTCAGTATTTCCAGAAAGGTCATGTCGAAGTCTCTCCCAAGTTTCGTTTCTGTTGAAATTCCCGGAAGTCATCATCCTTACTAAATCTATTTATTGTTTCGGAACGGCTGCATACTCATCACGACTCCTTCTGGAAGATATATCCTTATACAACACATCTGCATGCGTATCACATCTCTGATGTCTGCGGAGTAGAACATCATCTCATCAAGATCTCGTACGAACCTTTTAATCCACTTTTCTCTAATGTCGACTGCTTCGGACTCGTCTCTTCGTGGCTGCATGGACTGCGCTCCAGCGGCTATACTCGTATCTAGAGTATCCTAAGCAATGCATCTCGTCACCTGATATCTGAATGAAGTCGAATCATCCAATCGATTTGTCAAAACCTCAGAATCCCCCAAGATCTCAACACCTTGGGTACAGTTTAATAGTATCGAATATATGCCACAGTACCTATGGACCAACCGTAGAAGGGCAGACCCAAGCCTCACTAATGGCACCGCTAAACTGCCGCAAACCCTAAGGTTCACCGGCGTCCCATAGTCATTAAATCGAGTTAGGGTTTCATTCTTCTAGAAGGTCCGTAGAATTGTTTGCATTGTTTTCCGAATACTTTAAACTTGGAAAATGGGTTCCTGACATTCGATCGTCTCTATCGACTCTCAACGTATCCGCGTGAAGTCGTCACTAGCTGGAATCAATCAATCTGATGACCTCGCATCGGGGTAGGCAATGAATCACATGTCCTAGTCTTTCATCTGGTGACTAGCAATCTCCTATCATATCTCGAAGTATAACTCGTGTGGCATTAGCTTTAAACATCTGGGGCGATATCTTTTCATTCGCCAAAATCACTGGCTCATTTGTCCGCATGCTGAACAGTGCCTCAATCATCAAAATAATCTGTGCTCTGACGGTCATCACAATCTGGTTGGCCTCTTGAAGTGGCCCAATCCCCTGGTGCTGATCTGCACGTCCGAGAAATCTCGTAAATGCGATCCATCAAACGCTCATGGCACGAAAACACAATAAAACAACGCCTCTATGCAATCATATGCCCCTGTAATCACGCTCTGGTCAGTCCTCGTCCATGACAAGCTCATGCTGACCGCAACTCTAGCCGTAACTCTCCACGTCCATACAACCGTGATAACAAAACCATAACTGGTACTGATAAGGCCAGATCATAGGAATGAATATAATACTGGGCAAGGAAATGTACATCCTAAGGCTTCTTAAGCGGAGTATCGTATCGTAAATATGCCGCGGAACATACATACGGTACGTCACTCTACTCAAGCTACCTACTCCATCAACCACGGGTCATCCTACACTCCGAAGGTAAAACCTAACGCTCTGATACCAACTTTGTCATGACCCGAAAGGTACGGAAAATAACCGGCACTTAAATTACGAAACGTCTCGAGACGTACGTAATCTAAGTAAGCCAAAACCCAGAAATCAAAACCAAAGAATAAGTAGAGTGAAGGAAAAACCAATTTAAAGTAAGTATTTTCAACAACATAGGCCGAAGTATGTATTTTTAAAATCTTAAGTATTTTCTGAAAATTTCGGCAGAGTCTCCTTTGTAAATACTGGCCCCAAACAGGATACAACATGAATAGTATACGAAATGAAACAAAAAGGCATCCCCAAACTGGATACAACATGAATAGTATACGAAATGAAACAAAAAGGCATCCCCAAATGGGAGCTAGCTCTTCGTCAATCAACGGCCACAACCACGCAAGCAATATAATATACAACGCCGAGGGCGAGGATCAAAACTCAAAAGAAACTCAAAACAACAAGAAAAGCATAATAATACAACGCGCGACTCCAAGGTCGAAAAAATAACAGGTCTGGTTTTCTATCTCTCTCAAATATACAATCTGGTTGATGGAGTTTCTAGATACAACTGAAATAATAATAAACAATGGTGGTCCTGATGCCAAGAACCCACCTGCCAAAGCAAACACCAGGAAAGAACAGTGTGCAAGGAAAGCCGCAAAGAACCTGTACGGCAAAACCTGAAAGGAACTGTGGCACAACGGGGGTGAGTTGCCAACTCGTGAGTAGAAAACATCTACGAGTAGAAATCGCATGCATAACGCTATCGTAGGTCATATCAGGTACTATCCTCAAATAAAAATCCTGGTCCTGCAATGTATGGTGTAATACTACCTGCTCGTGTCAGTGCCTCAGATAGCAACATATCAGACATATGATGTATGAATGCATTACGAATGGAAATAGAATATATCATGTGTGAGACAATTGTTTTCTTTAATCAATGAGATTTTTATATGTATGTCAATCGCGTATCATCAATGAACGCAACAGAGAAATCAGTATCAAGCATCGACATAAAACATAAGTCTCAGTATCTCAATATCTCAAATCTCAAATCTCAAATCTCAAATCTCAATTTTCAATATCTCAGGCATCCGTATCATCTGCGGGATCGGCCCTCGGGCTCCGGCAGAACGGATCAGCCCATAACATCAATCTCACGGCCACGAACGGTATCCTCCGGATATCCGCCGCGCCAGGTAAAATCACCGGTAAGTAGTCTGCCCTTGCCTGGCTTATCGTCTACTCCTCGAACTTCTTGCCCCGGGGTACCATACTGGGTCCACCATGTACCCGTAGATAGTTCATCCAACTTCTCGAATCGGGTCTCGAAAACCATCTCAGAACCGTGAAAACATCATGGTGGACACTCATACATCACGAGAAAACCGCAATTTGCATTTTAAAATGATGAAACTAAGTTTTTATTAAATTCTTGCGGTTTTCCCCCAAATCCAGAAATCTTATGTAAATCCGAAATCATCAAAATTATGATACCAATAAACAGTGAATACCATCATAAATCTCCATAATACTGCATAACCAATGACTATATGGATGCATCTGATATCATGCAATGAATGCAATAATTAAACTAGCATATGTAAACTATAACATATTATAACTATCAGCTAGCAAGCTATGTCACTGAAATAGTATTTTCTAAAGTGTACGTGACATGGCAATTATCGATGAAGATGTGTGTGAGCCGGCAAGCGAGTGTACGTGGAGCATACGCGTCATCGGTAATAGTGCTGGTGTCCTAATAGCATGGTTTCATAATTACTACGTACACAATAACATGTAATAGGGCGATAACAACATAATAAGGAAAATGAATAGTAAATACAACAATAATATGCGGAACATGAATAATAACGTAACAACAAGGAATCTACCTTACTATACATGTGATATACTGTTTTGTCGTTTGAACTAGTACGAATCGTGGTGTTTGAAAATAAGGACTATGGTGTTTTTTTAGAAAAGATACGTCTTTTTAAATATCCGTAGTATCCCTTGGTATGTCATTAAAATTCTCACGATTCGTCAGTTTTGGAAATAGGTATGACTCGGGTCCAGCCTAACATCTACTAGGTAAACTACAGGTCTAATTAACAACAAATCGAAAGGGGTATGGAAACCACCTAAATCTGAGTCGATATATATTTATATATATATATATATATATATATATGCATAATAGTCGGTGATCCGGCCTCAATAATATCATGTACGATACAACATATTATATGACATCCTCAAATCAAGAGTGCGGATCTATCGTCAATATATAGCTCGTACGGTAAATCCGTCGTACGACCTCCCAAATCTGGATACGGGTCAAATGTCACATCTATCACATTAATCATCTAGTATCCTCTTTATCAAATATCATGATCGGGGTACTGATCTACGTCTAGTATAATACTGATACCATCTATGAAATGGATGCATGTGTGTGAAAACACCACGCCTAAAGAACCCGCTAAAATATCATGTCGTATCTCAAATACGGACCATATAACATCATCGATCTCATGGCCTCAAGCCCAATCTCATCGACTCATCTCTAAATATCATACAATATCCTCAACATTCATGCATGTATATATGCATAGTCCCATACCCATGCGTATATACATATATACACATTCCCATATATGCACAAGTAAATGATATATGCAAGTGTATATGTGTGCGTGTATGCAAATCCTTACTCTTGGGTTTTGTGACTAAGAAATTCGCTAAAGTCCATTCTTCAATTCTTGCTAACCCTAAACCCATAAGATCCTAAGGCCTCTCTTACTAGGTATTCATATCTCATAATAACATATAAAAGTATATCGTCACGACATCACCTCATTCCTCACAACTTGCAGGGGTGCTATACGCCATCCACCCGACTTCTCCCCGAAGATATAAATCTACTCACCTGATCTTCGCTCGCCGGTACCGACGTCGCCACGCGCTTGCTTGTCGTCTCGAAGTCCACATGGGGTACCTACATGTCATATATAGCATCGTAAACGAAGTTACGCACGAAAACCAAGTCGGCACGCATATCAGGTCAAAACATATCGCCTACGCATGCAAGAACAGCCAAACCAATTCTCGATGTCGATGTACAAACGTCAAACCATCGAGAAAAACACCAAACGTACCGATCATGGTTTCACAAATCACTAATTATATAAGAAATAGGTTAAAATTCACAAAAACCCCAAACTCGCTTTAAAAACTATTTTTCCGAAAACCTAGCAAGCAAAAATTAACCGTTTCAGTACAAAACTTGATGTTTTAGCAAAACTAGTGGTCACACTGTTCACTAATTATATGACAATTAGGGTTTAATGCATCAAGACCAAAAATTTAAACAAATCGTTTTATTTTAAAAAAAAACTAGTAAGCATTAGCATTCCAAATTCGGTGCAAACATCGTCGCTTTGCGACAAAAAGACTACTATCAAGCATAATCACCCAAGTTAAACCATTAGAAAGCCACTACAATTAAATTAACCCATTTACCATGCTTCAAAACCCATTTTCCATAAACAAACCACTTTCTAGAATTTCATAACTAGCAATCTAAATCCAAACCATACATGAAAAACACTAAATTAACATCAATTAAAACCCACTTAAGCAAATTAACCTCTTAGATTAGGTTAGCATAACAACTAGATAGCAATATAGATTTAAATAACATAGTAATTGTGTGCTAAAACCCTAGTTCAAATCAAACTACTCTCTTTAAAAACCTAGATTAGAAATTAATAATAATTTAACATTTCAAAGTTCTAATTTAACACACATAAACTACAAATTAACCAATTGATTAGAAATTAAACCTCAAAAAATCAACCCTAGCTTGCTGTGGCCTCCCAAGATGCCATCTTTCTCCTTATTTTAAACTAATATGGGTGTGAGAAGAGGTAGAATAGGGATTAGCTTTGAATTAATGAAGAATTTTTGATGTGTTTCGAGATGAATTTTGAAGCCAAAAGAGATGGGAAAATGAGGGAAATTTGGGGCTTCTGCAGGTTGAATTTTCGGCCAAGGGGGATGGGGAAGGTTGTTGGCTATAGTGCCCTCAAGGCACTTATCATAGTCGCAGAAAGGTGATCATGATGATTGTGGGAGGACCTATACCGATAAAACAGTTTTACTCGAGATGATAGTATGTTATCTGGTTTGTCTTTATCATCATGTATATGTTGATAAAGCCCTTAGGATCTTGCTTGACTACCGGCATTGTGATGGCGATCACATACATGGGAGCTGGGGGTCTATAAGCACATCCTTAAATGTCCCTGGTCGTGGGAGTATCGAAACTGGGCATCGATACTCCAGTGTAGACTGGTGTATACTTATCTAGACCCTGACGAGGGGCGGTGGCCGGTCTCACAAGCCATTGGTGTTAGTAGTTCACCAAAGTTAGTATACAGGTGCTCATTGGGTTATGAGTACACTGGACGGACTCGCCGGGAACATGCTAGTTGGTATTATACTTATAGTCAGATAGCAGTTCCCTGGTGACATGTGTACAGGTTAGTCTGTCGACCTGAGATCGTCATTTTTCTCGTGTGAGTTCCCACTGTGCTTTGATTACTACCCTACTACGGCTCAAAAGAGTCGTGCAAACAGGTTTTAGTTGGGTACAGTCCCGAGCCACATGGAGGCAGTGAGCGGATCGTCGGGGATTTGTCTCTCTCGGTATTTGGGGTTGATGTCGCGTAGTGCACGGGTGGCCATCACTAGAAATCCTCGGCCAGGGTATGTGAGAACTACCGATCCAGGATCGATAGTTTCTCAGGTAGTGATGGGTTTCATACCGACACGAATTATCGCGTTGTTAGGGGTCTGACTTTATCCACCCCCCTAGACTTGATATGCGATACTCTTAGACGAACAGACCGGACTGTACGGATATTGTCACTGACAGGCTCAGTAGGGGTTTGGATGAGTTTGCCCGTCGGCATTCCTTTCGCTCAATACTTGGGTAGTCGTTACGTACAGCTAGTGCCGCTGACGTACTTGTGGTTAAACCCACTGGTAGCGTATTGACGAGTCTTTAGAGTCCCACACAGAGGGTTTTCACGGCTCAGGCGATATGGTGTAGTTGTTGTATATTGTTACAAACAGGTGTTCGATTAAATATGTGCACAGGCTGCGTAGACTTTAATCGGACGAATGATAATGCTAGCGGCTTAGGATTAAGCCAGATTGTTAAATCAAGTTTTGATTTAATAATTTACATATGTATTTATATATATGTCTTCTAGTATTATTGCTCACTATTTATTTTTCTCTCTTTGGCTATTCGTATTTTCGTACGAATACGCGTATGTGTATTCCGATACATATACCGGGAAGCATTCCGTATTTATACGGAATGGCTTCTAGTAATTGCCATCTCATTATTGATTTTCTTTTGAAAATCATTTGTTTTAGATGAGGTGGAAATGGTGACATGGCAAAGGCATGGGTCTTTTGGTCAAAGCATGGACTTTGTTCATGTAGTGATTGGTATGGCCTTGATTTATTTAATGCAAAATTATATAAGATTTTTTTTGGGTGCATGATTATTGTGTGAGGTGAGAAGGGGGCCGGCCAGTTTGGAGGTGGATAAGGGGCTTTCTCATTTGTATATCTCGCACTCTTACTCTCTCTTGATTAATTATTCAAACACCCAAAAGAAACTTAGCCAATTTTACCTCATGCCTTTGATCATCACCTCCACATCTTCCATGGTTGCTCTATGAGCTTTAGATTTTGAGAGAAAATAATAGTGAGACTATCATACACCCCCACCCTCTACTACTAGCGATCTTAGAGGGTCGGTTGGTCCGCTTGGCGAACCTGGAGCTTTTGTCGTTTCTCTCGGGTGGATCATCGGAGATGAAGGAAGACCGGCGACCAAAGTCGATTCGCATCATTTGGAGCTTGGAAATAGTTGAAGACCCGAAGGACTTGGTTCATTAGGTATAACCATTCTATCTCCTTTTGTTAGATTGCTAGTTTTAGGGTTAATGGTTTCGATCTTGGAAATCGGGTAATGGTAGCGCCGGGTTTTAGAAAAATTTTGTTCCGCATTTGGCCACGTTTCGATGGCCAGGACGCTCCCACTACCCAACAATGGTATCAGAGCCACCCATTAACCCCTAGTAACTAGTTTGCACAAGCTTAAAATCTCGATCGGTCAAAATTTCGAAAACAATTTTCCGTATTGTCAAGTTTCTGTCGATTTCTGAAAGTGATCCAAAAATTATTTCCAGAGGCCTAAAAATCCGTGCTGGCGGTTTTATGAATGCAGAAAAAATTTGGGCTCCTAAAGCCTCTAAAGCGCCGTGGAACCGCCGCACTTACCCCATATTGGCGGCGGTTCCGCGGCCGTTTAGTAGCGACGGGCCATGAAATTTTTCCTGTAGCTCAGAACATTGAATTATGATTTTTTGTGATATATGGTTTTGGCCCAGAATCTTTTGAGTATTGGATTTTCTTCTGGGGCCTTTGCGGATAAATTTAGTCGATCGAAATTTTAACTGTGTAATTTTCCAGTACTTTACATTTCTATCTGTGACCGTGAATGTCATTTGATCGGTAAACCTTGTCTAATCGCTATAGTCCTTTTAGACGGGTCTGCGAACGTGACATTCACGTTGATGTTCTGTATTGTGCTGTGATGTTGCAGATTGTCATGGTGGATAGCTTGTGTGCCATGGTAGTGCAGTTCAGATTTATTTATACATTTGATATTGCGGGGCGAGCGTCCAACATGTGGACTGCCGTCACTGCCTGTTTGTATATTATTCTTTTGGGGCACGACCGAGCTGAAGTCGATGTCACCCTTCTATATTATTTTCTTTTCTGTACTAGGATTACCCCAAGGTGGGGTGCACGGATAGCCGGGTTCTAGAGGGCAACAGGCCCGCATCTCATGGCGTCTTGACGGAGGGGGCTTCACTCTAGAATTGGCGGGCTATTCGCCGCACTCGTAGGGGGTACAGGTTGACCCAAGGAGGGGTGCTCAAGTTACCGGATTCCGTGAAGTGCTGGGTAGTCCATTCACTTTGCTGAAGGGGGCTGCCTCACTTCAGGTTTTGGCGGGTAACTTGCCGCGCTCGTAAGGGTCTAGGAGTTCATTGCACAGGCTATCCACACGACCAGGGGAACGTCGGGTTTTCAGTTGTGGCTCGAAGGAAACCCGGGGCTCCCAGATTATCTGTATTGTTCTGTGATGCTTATTACTTTTCTGTGATGTTGCATTTATCATGCCTGGGATGATTGTTATATATATATATATATATATATATATATATACACTAGTAGATGTTGTATATGTTTTGCACCCGCGCTAGCCCAGTCCCCGCTCTGTCGTTAGTTAAGTAGCCTAATGGGTGATGACGGGACCCAGTGCCGAATGCGGATGGCATATACGTACATTTTATTTTCGTTCTTTTCTGGTGTGATTAATTGATGGGACTGTGTTGATTCTTATCAATGCAAGGAAAACAAACCTAAATATATATAATGTTGTTGGAACCAAGTTTTTTAAAAAACTGACATTACAGACGTACACTTTTGCTTTGCACAGTGGTATTCGGTTATGAATATCCAGCACCTCATTCGATGAGGCAAGGGCCGAGATCCCTTCATCGGGAGTGACCCCTTGGGTAAAAGTTTGCGTCAACGTAATAACTTTACTATAGTCAATTACTTTTTACTTTGCATCGTGGTATTCAGTTTGGAATATCCTTCACCTCATTCGACGGGGAAAGAGCCGAGATCCCTTCACCGGGAGTGACCTCTTTAGCAAAAGATTTTCGCCACTATATATTTATAAAAACACTTGGATTCCTTCAACGAGATCAAGTTCATTACGTTAAGGGTTTTTCGCCAAAAACCAGCCGTAGCCCTCCGTCATTTCAGATTAGTATTGCTTAGTATTCGTGCTACGTTTGTCGTTGCTATTCGCCGAGGCATAGTGTGCGGTAGCTCTGTAATGCTTTTCTATTACATGGATATGTGGATTAGTTAGGACAGTCATACGACTTTGTTGATTATTCGTCAAGGGTCGTGCGGGTGGGTTTATCGCAATCAAGATAATGGCGGGTTGAACTTGACTAGGACCTTTTGATTTGTTGATTATTCATCAAGGTCACTTAGGTCCTAGGGGTAAAAATCACATCGAGAGTTTCAAACATACAGGAAACTTGCCAAGCATGCGCATACCTTCTGGAGTGTGATGAGTTGAGTGGCTTCTATCAAGTTATCATACGATGATAGTTGGATCCCGATTCCCACTGATGAGTAGGATTACTCCTCGGGTGATTCCGACTAATTCTCCTTTTGGGTTTGGTGGAGAATTTGAGAAAACAGTAGGAGCCATCCAGATTAGATAAAATGATTATCCATTCTGATCTAGGTTAGAGTGCACGCTGAGTGTTTCTTTTCTCTCTCTCTTTGGCATCGACCATGCCCCTACCTTAGACATTGACTCAGTAACCAGGTTAACCGGACTTTCTTAAAAACACTGGCTTTTGGATTGTCCAAGTTGCAAGCATCATTGCCACTCCTTCTTTTAACCTTTGCTTTATTCCAGAACACCCCGTATCAGTACGTATGTCCACTTCCATTGGATAAAACCATCATATGGTTATATACGAACTCGAAGGAACTTTTTCATGGATGGTTTCCGGTTCTGGAGAAAATGAATAGGACTATTCAGTTGTCTTTTCTTTTTACCTTCTCTCAGGTTGTGAGGGCTCCTAGGATAAGGAGACGGTACACCTATTACGCTTATTGGATAGTCTTCTTCCAAACCATAGGCAGGTGCCGAAAGGTAGGGAATGAAGAAAACCGATTAGCCTAAGTGTGGTGTACAGAAGGAAATGAGTGAAGACAAATAAAGGGATTAGAAAAGAAGGCAAAGTAAAATGCGACTGCTATTCACGATCAAACCACGTATTTCATCGCCACTCCTACTTTACCTCTGTATTTCTCCAGAACACCCCGTATTACTACGAACATCCAATTCCATTGGATAAATCTATCGTATGGTTATATACGAACTCGAAGGAACTTTTTCGAGGATGGATTCTGGTTCAGGAGAAATAGAATAAGGATTATTCAGTTGTCTTTTATCATCACCTTCTCTCAGGTTGCGTGTGCTCCTAGGATTAGGAGAGTACACCTATTATGCTTATTGGATAGTTTTCTTCCAAACCATAGGCTGGTGCCGAACGGTAGGGAAGGAAGAAAACCACTTAGCTTAACGATGGTGTACAGAAGGAAATGACTAAAGACAAATAAAGGGATTTGGGGAGATGGCAACGAATTATACGGTTACAGTCATGAATCTGATAATGGAAGAGACATTACTAGGAATACCCGGATACCCTTTTCGAAACATATTCATGTTTCAGTTTCACTATGTATTGTTAATAAAAAAAACTGTTTTCCCAATTAGGCCCTTTCTCCAGGGTATGTATTTACCAGGTATGATTCTCACACATCTGTATGGTTTTATAGATGATGAGTGGGAGTAAGTTATTGGGAATTAGGTGATCATCCTCATTATATCAGAATTCGTTGTAATTGGTGGTATTTGAGGAAATCGCCTGGGTACAGTTTTCAACCTACGACGCACAGGGTTTGAGTTATTAAACTCAGGGGACTTATACAAACTATTGTATGATTGTCCAGTGTCCATTAGGACAAAGGGGTTGGTCCTCGTACTATATTATGTTTACTTGTGACTTCTCAAGTTTTGGACAAGTGTTTTGTAGAAATACAAGGTCCAAGTTTGAGAAGTTAAAGGTACAAGAATAAAGTAGAGAACCAGGTGTCGCAAGTATCGGGATTCTTCACGGTGATCGAAGATGTAGATACTTGTATGAGGTATTCAGTTAATAGTAATGGTTTTGAGAACTTGTTTCTCTTTCAGATTACTCATAATTGGATGCACTCCTAAGTTGAGTGATGTTGATCGGCCTCTCTCCATTTAGTTGACATGCACTGGAGACAGGTGCATGATTTGAATCAGGTTCCAATTAAATTAGTGCTTTTGTGTCTATATTAGATATATATAGAATCAATTTATATCTTAAAGATGTTATGGTATAGGGAGTCGTCCGGCTGATGCTTAAAAGCAGAATCCGGATAAACTCAGGGCACGATTCAGTAATGGCTGTTTGTGGGTTATCCCGGGCATTGACGAGGGTTAAATTTCTACCATCTGGAAGATCAATAGTGATATTGTTCTTGACTCGCCACAGTTTTAGTAAAATGGACTTTTTTTTCCAGAAAAACAGCAGTGGGAGTATGGTAGAACTGGAAGTGATTCCAGAACCACAAACGATTACTGAAGATATAATAAGAACCTAAAGATTCAATCAGGTTTGACATTCCATTAGCCACTCCGTAGATATGGTGGATAACCTCAGCCACCCAATAGGTACTTCGGTAGCCTCAAGGACGGCGACAGGGAGGTTCTTGTTTACCTAGACTTGACACTACTGTCGTTCCAGACTATGAGACCTGGCAGGAGGATTAGTATAGCGTCATTCTAAACTAGCTTTGGAAGTGCACGTGTATATGACTCTGCCAGAGGGTTGTCGTAGTCAGTGGGAGCAGCGGAAGCGTAGTGGACAAGTAGCATGTCTATTTATAGACTAAAGCGGATATGGCGGAGATAGATCGTCTATATTGATGTGACGGTCATAGGTTTTTGACTTCATCAGAATAGGAGATGGATCTGCTAAGAAAGTAGTAGGGTGTGTGTCCTCGTATTGAGGATGACAAACACAGAGTAGGAAGTGAAATTCTTATACTACGATCGGTTATACTTTGGTTGTCACACAGTGTTTTCTCCACATAGGTTATGGATATAATATCAGGCATTCTGGTTACTGGATCTATAGTTTTAGATCTAGATTTGGGTAGATTCCCAATCTGGGTACTTAGACAGTATTCTAAAGATATTTAGAATGGACGACTCCTGGCATGGTGGTGTACCTGCAGGTGATGGAGTCACCCTCTCTAAAGGTGTCTTACAGATTAAAGGGGAGAGGGGTGTGCATGATTGGCATATCACTTGCTTAGGCAATTGAGTCAATCATGAGATGTCAAGAACCACTCCAGATATTGTTTTTGTACTAGATGCAATAAGTTATGATATTAATCCAATCCTGGAGAAACGTTAGGAAGCAGTTTTAGAACACAAGTAGATGTTCTAGGGTTTTGATAACGGCAGTGTCCTTTGGGAGACTGTTATCATTTCAGGCTTCCAAGATGACCTGGATGATAGAGTGACTGTCAGAGTTATTGTTTTCCCTCTGACGAGGGGCAGTATTTTGGACAGGTGGTCCAAGCGGATACTGAGGATGGCATGGCGCAGCATACTGATTAAGTTCAATAGACGATACAGTCTAAGAAGTTTGCTGGATTTGGAGTTCATTTGTGAACTGGGACCCATCAGATATTTAGAAATATTCTAAGACGGGTATTGTCATTTCGGGAGATAGTTTTCTCCGCGAAGTTGAGATAAAGAGAGACATAGAAAGTAGCACTGTAGCGGATCCACTCACTGAGGCTATTTCTCGAACGCAATAATTTTACAAACGAGGTTTGTGAAATTAATTAGTAGAGGAGCTGGATGTTCGGTATCACAGGGGCTGTGAGTATGCACATCGCAATAATTAGCCTTAAGTGCAAGTGGGAGATTATTGACTATAGTGCCCTCAAGGCAATTATCATAGTCGCGGACAGGTGATCATGATGATTGAGGGAGGACCTATACCGATAAAACAGTTTTACTCAAGATGATAGTATGCTATCTGGTTTGTCTTTATCATCATGTATATGTTGATAAAGCCCTTAGGATCTTGCTTGACTACCAGCATTATGATGGCGATCACATACGTGGGAGCTAGGGGTCTATAAGCACATCCTTAAATGTCCCTGGTCGTGGGAGTATCTAAACTGGGCATCGACACTCCAGTGTAGACCGGTGTATACTTATCTATACCATGACGAGGGGCGGTGGCCGGTCTCACAAGCCATTGGTGTCAGTAGTTCACTTAAGATAGTATACAGGTGCTCATTGGGTTATGAGTACACTGGACGGACTCGCCGGAAACATGCTAGTTGGTATTATACCTATAATCAGATAGCAGTTCCCTGGTGGCATGTGTACAAGTTAGTCTGTCGACCTGAGATCGTCATTTGTGTCGTGTGAGTTCCCTCTGTGCTCTGATTACTACCCTACCACGGCTCAAAGGAGTCGTGCAAACAGGTTTTAGTTGGGTACAGTACCGAGCCACATGGAGGCAGTGAGCGGATCATCGGGGATTCGTCTCTCCCGGTATTGGGGGTTGATGTCGTGCAGTGCACGGGTGGCCATCACTAGAAATACTCGGCCGGGGTATGTGAGTACTACCGATCCAGGATCGATAGTTTCTCAGGTAGTGATGGATTTCATACCGACATGAATTATCGCGTTGTTAGGGGTCTGACTTTATCCACCCCCTAGAATTGATATGCGATACTCTTAGACGAACAGACCGGACTGTACGGATATTGTCACTGACAGGCTCAGTAGGGGTTTGGATGAGTTTGCTCGTCGGCCTTCCTTTCGCTCAATACCTGGGTAGCCGTTACGTACAGCTAGTGCCGCTGACGTGCTTGTGGTTAAACCCACTGGCAGCTTATTGACGAGTCTTTAGAGTCCCACACAGAGGGTTTTCACGGCTCAGGAGATATGGTGTAGTTGTTGTATGTTGGTACATATACGTGTTCGATTAAATATGTGCACAGGCTGTGCAGACTTTAATTGGACGAATGATAGTACTAGCAGCTTAGGATTAAGCCAGATTATTAAATCAAGTATTGATTTAATAATTTATATATGTATTTATAGATATGTCTTCTAGTATTATTGCTCACTATTTATTTTTGTAACGTTTTGAAAATTGTTTCGGTAAAATTTCGAAAAAACGGTAAAATAAGGGGGTTTTCCGTAAAAAGTCAAAATGCAAATATCTTTATTATAAAATTAAATATATATATTCTAGTTATGTAATTGCTAGTAATTGGTGTTTATTGAGCCACTGGTGAAATTTCAAATTTTCTGAAAATTTTTCCGAAATTAATTATTTTAATATTATTTTAAGCCGTCACTAATATATTTAATTAGGGAAAATTACAAACTGGAATGAGTTGAAAAAAATTTGTGCATCATAAAACATTAAATAAAATTTTAACATGTGGTTGTTGAAATGAAATCGTTTGCCAAAACGGTTTAGAAAATATCGAAGAAAAAGGCTTTTTTCGGTGAAATTAGTGTAATGGAAGTGGGTTACTACACTTATCTCTTTTTCTCACCCAAACAAAACCCACACCCATTCCCCCAACATGCTTTGGCCGGCCCCCCTTGATCAGCCCAACATTCTTGGGCCTCCCATTTCACACAATAAAACAAAGAAAAGAAAAGAAAAGAAAAGGAAATGTAGAAACCAAGGTGGACTTTGACTACATATCATTTTCTCCAACTCCCTCTCTCTCCTCTTTTTCCTCCACAAGCAGCCGACCTCCCCTCTTCTGCTGTCCAGAAATTTCCCACAAAACCCCACCTCTTTTCTCCTCAAAAAAATGTCCAAATTCCATCAAAAGTCAAAGCTAAATCCAAATCCAACACTTACCCATTATTCTTTCGCTCATCTAGCATGGATCTTAGGGTATAGAAGCTAATTTGGGAGGCTAGGTTGGATGTTTTATTCAAGTTTTGTGAGGTATAAATCCTTGTTCCATGGTTTGTTTGTTGCTTAGTTACTTAATTGTTGCTATCATACCTCATTTGAAGCTAATTAGGTGTTTAATTAGGTTTAATTGCTTGGTTGGAAAATTCAAGAAAAGGGTTTGTAAATCAAATTAGGGTTTTCTTCATTGGGTATTGATCTTAATTTGGGGATTAACTTGTTAATGTTATGCTAAAACTAATCTAGTTGCTAGTTTACTACTTGATACTTGTAATTTTAAAAAATTGGAATTTTATGCAAACTAGGTTTTGGAATTTAATTGCAAATGGGAGATTAAAAATTTAATTAGGTTTTTCATGACTTCATTAACATTATTAAGTGTAGTTTAACACTTTAGTTCATGGAAATCCAAACTAGATTATAGTTTGTGCATTTTTGCTATAAAATTGTTAAAATTTAGGTATTTTGTTAACTAGAATTTTAGGGTTTTTGGAATTTAACGAGATTAAATTATGGGAATTGTTTTTATGACTTATTTAAGATATTTAGTGAATATTGTGGCCGCTAGATTCGTTTATACATCGAGTTTTGTACTTAAACGGTGATTTGTGCTTGCTAGATTTTCGGAAAAATGACTTTTTAAGTGAAATTGGGGTTTTTATGAAATTTAAGCTATTTTATATTATAATTAGTGCTTGTAATTGTACAAATGAGTGTGTTGGGAGTTTTCTCGATGGTTTGGCGTTTGTACGCCGACGTCGAGGGTTTTTGGGTCGATTTGTGAAAGCAACCATAGGTTTTGACCTATGTGGGATTCACGTGTCGTTTTGGTCATGAGTCGGATTTTAATGCGATACAGCGCGTTATGATATGTAGGTACCCCATGTGGACTTCGAGACGACAAGCAAGCGCGTGGCGACGTCGGCACCGGCGAGTGAGGACCAGGTGAGTAGATTTATATCTACGGGGAGAAGTCGGGTGGATGGCGTATAGCACCCCCGCAGTCCGTGGTGGTGTATACGGATGCGTATACACACCAACAATTATTATATGTTATTTGGAATTAATAACGATGTTAGGATGGATATTGGTGTGTTGGATTACTTTAGTGTTGCGAACCTTAGGGTAGTGTTGCACTACACATACACACATACATACTTGCATACATTCCTATTTATATGTGCTCATGGGATTCTTTATAGTTATGTGTTCACATGGGTATGGGACTATGTGTTCACATACGGATATGAGGACGATACTTGGGATTGAGCTGAGTCGATGAGTTTTGTTTTGTAGTTGTGATATCGGTTTGTACGAGACTGTCGATCAGTAGTCAGATCATGACTATATTGATGATATTAGTATTGTACTAGACATAGGTCAGTACCCTGGACTATGATCTTGGATAAAGAGGATACTAGATGAATAGTGTGATGAATATGATATTAACCCGTACCCAGATTTGGGGATGCCGTACGACGGATTTACGTACGAGCTAGATTTTGATGATTGATCTGCACTCTTGACTTGGGATGTCTGATTATAGATATGGTATCGGATATGATATTATTGAGGCGGGATCACCGACTAATATATATACCGGTATGTATATGTATCGACTCAGATGTTAGGCGGTTTCCTTACCTGTAGTCCAGCTGGTTAGCTTAGCCCTTTAGTTTAGTTTAGTTGTTAGATTAGATTCGATTCTTACCTATTTCAAAATCTAACGAATCGTGGGTATTTTAAAAGACAGCCCAAGGGATCCTACGGATATTTCAAAGGACGTATCTTTTCATAAAAACACCGTAGCCCCTATTTTCAAAACCCCATGATTCGTGTTATTTCAAAAAGGCACCATTTGTAGGACTTATATTAGATTAATGCAGATTAGTTATAGTTGCGTCTAGTATTCAGCTCCCGCTCATTATTGTGGTTCGCTTCGCATCGCATGCTTATATTATGTTTCCTACTCCATTATTGATATCATGCTGTTAGGACACCAGCACCATTACCGATGATGCGTATGTGCCACGTACACTTACTTGCCGGCTCACACACATCTTCATCGGTAATTGCCATGTCACGTACACCTTAGAAAATATTATTGCTTGACATAGCCTGTTAGCTAATGGTTTAGACATTGTAGTTATTACCTGCTACTTCATGCATATTGTTTTTCATTGTTATGCCGCAATCATGGATTCTCATGCATATATTCACTATTTTACTTGTTATTGAGGTTTTGGATTCGGATTTCCATGAGATTTTCTGGATTTGGAGGAAAACCGCAAAAACTTATATAAACCGATTTCTCTCTTTTTAAATAAAAAAAGCGCGGTTTTTTCCATGATGTATGAGTCGTCCACCATGAGTTTGCTGATGGATTTCAAGACCCGATTCGAGGAGACGGATGAACTGTTTCGGGTACATGGTGGACCCGGTAAGGTACCCCGGGGCAAGAAGCGCGTGATGATGACGATGTGAGCGTGGCAGGGGAGCACTACTTACCGGTGATTTTACCCGACACGTCGGATATCCGGAGGATACCGTCGTGGTCTTGAGATGGATGGTAGGGGCCGGTCTGGACTGACGGCGCCCTAGATATTGAGACTGTGATATTGAGATTTCGAGATATTGAGGTACAGAGACTGTGATACAGAGATATCGAGATATTTGGATTACGTTTTGTGCCGATGCTAGGCACTGTTTTATGCTGATTTCATTATGATACCTCATTTCAAAAAGACAAAGGAAATCTCACTAAATTATGAAAACAGTTCTTCATTTACATGTATTCTGTTTTCATGCATTCATACCTCATTCATATGATATATTGCTACCTGAGGCACTGACACGGGCACATGTGATTACACTCGGGTTAGATATCTACCCTAGCCTTGTTATAGGTTGCATATTATTCTTATATTTGAGGATATATTATGATCATTGACCTAGGATTGCGTTATTTATGCGATTTCTTTTCGTAGATGTTTTTCTATTCACGAGTTGGCAACTCACCCCCGTTGTGCCCCAGTTTCTTGCAGGTTTGCCGTACAGGTTTCATTACGGCTTTGCGGGCATAGTTTCCTTCGGGTGATTTGCTAGTAGGTGGGTTTACTTGTATCGTACCCCCATTATATATCTTGTATATCATTATTCTGTTGTATCTAGAAGTTCCATCAACCAAACATGTATTTATTTTTGAGATAGAGACCAGTGATGTTATTCTTTCGACCTTAGAGTCGCACGTATATTTCTGCGGATTTCTTGTGGTTTTGAGTTCCTTTGAGTTTTTGATCCTCGCCGTTGGCGTTGTATATTATATTGCTTGTGTGGTTGTGACCGTCGATTGACGAAGAGCTAGCTTCCACTTGGGGATGCCTTTTATTGATTTCGTATACTATTCATAATGTATCCCGTTTGGAAGCCAGTATTTACAAAGGAGACTTTGCCGAAATTTTCAGAAAATACTTGATGTTTTTAAAAACCGCATAATTCGGCTTATGCTATTAAAACTACTTGTTTTAAATTGGTTTTCCTTCACTCTACTACTTTTCTTGGTTTGGATTTCTGGGTTTTCGGCTTACTTAGATTACGGACGTCTCAAGACGTCTCGTAGTTTAAGTGCCGGTCATGTTCCGTACTTTCGGAACGTGACAATTTTTCTCTCTTTGGTTATTCGTATTTTCGTACGAATACGCGTATGTGTATTCCGATACCTATACTGGGAAGCATTCCGTATTTATACGGAATGGCTTCTAGAAGTTGCCACCTCATTATTGATTTTCTTTTGAAAATCATTTGTTTTAGATGAGGTGGAAATGGTGACATGGCAAAGGCATGGGTCTTTTGGTCAAAGCATGGACTTTGTTCATGTAGTGATTGGTATGGCCTTGATTTATTTAATGCAAAATTGGATAAGATTTTTTTTCGATGCATGATTATTGTGTGAGGTGAGAGGGGGGCCGGACACTTTGGAGGTGGATAAGGGGCTTTCTCATTTGTATATCTCACACTCTTACTCTCTCTTGATTAATTATTCAAACACCCAAAAGAAACTTAGCCAATTTTACCTCATGCCTTTGATCATCACCTCCACATCTTCCATCGTTGCTCTATGAGCTTTGGATTTTGAGAGAAAATAATAGTGAGACTATCATACACCCCCACCCTCCACTACCAGCGATCATGGAGGGTCGGTTGGTCCGCTTGGCGAACCTGGAGCTTGTGCCATTTCCCTCGGGTGGATCATCGGAGATGAAGGAAGACCGGTGAGCAAAGTCGATCCACATCATTGGGAGCTTCAAAATGGTTGAAAACCCGAAGGACTTGGTTCATTAGGTATAACCATTCTATCTCCTTTTGTTAGATTGCTAGTTTTAGGGTTAATGGTTTCGATCATGGAAATCAGGTAATGGTAGCGCCGGGTTTTAGAAAATTTTTGTTCCGTATTTGGCCTCGTTTCGATGGCCGGGGTGCTCCCACTACCCAACAAAGGGTTTGAGGGAATGGTGAAAAAAATTCCAAGTCAAAGCCCCCCATATTACAATAATACCCCCACCCAAAATAATATAATAAATCCTTTATTTTAAATCATTTCTTCACATGAGTTGAAGACAAAATAGAGGGGGGATGGGCTGCTGCCAAGGTGGTGGGGCCGGCCATGTAGAGGTGAGGAGGTGTGAGAGGGTGTACAAAAAAATTTCCATGCAAAGAAGAAACCTTCAAGTTACCTAATTGCAAGTTTTAGTTTAATTATTTAGAATTTTAATTTCCTTAATTATAACCAATTAGAACTTGAAAATAACATACTAAAAATTTATACTACAAACTAGATTTTTTGTGGTCATGGTTCTAAAGCAAGTAATTAGCCCATTCAAATTTGTATTTATCACTAATTTAATGTGTTTTTAACAGCTTAAAATAATATTAAAAATAGTAAAATAGGGAAAAATTTTAAAACGACAAGAAATTTATAAGTAACACATTAGCTACTAAAAACTAGCAATTACCTATCCAAATTAGGTATAAATAGGCTTATATTGAAAAATAATTATAATGACGATTTACGGAAAAAAATACTAAATATTTACCGATTTTCGGGAAAATACCAAAACGACTTTTCAAGGCATTACATACAACAATTCCAAGCTTAATAAATCCTCAAAATTTCTATAAATAATCTCACAAAATACATTAAGTATTGCTTTTGCTTCTTTGATCACTTGGAGCTAGGGAAGCTTGGATCTTGCGAGCAAGTATTGATAGATATAATCCTTAAACGGTTAAATAGGAGTTTTTATGGTGTATAGCTCGTTGGTTATTGTGTAGAACACTTAAAGTATCGATTAGTGCAATATCGTATTTTTAGTGTCTTTTTAGAATCTCTGGGATCTGCTCTGACCTGGAAATTTTACTGAGTGACCAAACAAGATTTTAGTGATGTACTAGTGAACCTAAGATTCCACCTGAGACACGAGACCCACCCCACCGGCTTTGGCCGGTGACCCAAGCAGGAATTCCGGCGACATCGGGTTTTGAGGGGAGTTGGGTGTTGTTTTTTTTTTTTGGGTAGCTATCTGCTGTGGTTTAGGGGTGTTAGGTACTGTTTAAATTTTTAGTATATACAGTATGCAAAATCTGGGATCGTTTTCCTATAATCTAGTATTTTGTGTCCGCGTGTTACGTTATCCGACACGAATCGTGATCTGGTGCAGCTGCTGCACTTGGGTAGGTTTTGTAGTATCGTCACACACGTTAGCCACTTGACGGACACTAGTGAGTTAGTTTAGTGTTGGTACGTCGTTTAAAACATAGTTTTACGTTATTTTGGTCAATTTCTGAGTTTTTTTTTCTGTTTATGTGTTGGTGAAATATTAGCGTCGCAAGCGGGGACTTCGGATGCTGCGAACAAGGGGAAGCAGGTGGTCGGATTTTCATAGTTCGAGACCATCGGTGAGTAGATTTAACATCTACGGGGAAATCGCTCGTATGGTGTTATGCGTCGGGGCTGATATGAGATGATAACTGCATGTTATTGCATATTAGTTAATTTCACATGAATGTCATTGCATAGTAGTATCTGTTGTACCTTGACTTGTACCTTTAGATATAACACATTACTGATGGTTCATGTTGCACGAGCACTAAATTGTATGTTACACCCACACCGTCAGTAATTGCCATGACACGCACCACCCACATACATACGTGTCATTGTAGTGGATAGGGATAATTGAGGTAGTGACTCTTATTCCATTGTGCATATGAAATACTGTAGACACAGACATACGTGATATTGCACTGTGCAGGGATAGTTGAGATAGTGACCCTTATTCCATTTCACGTATACCTTGCTATAGCTACTTGTACATCATGCACACATACTGACATGTACACCCACATATTTTTGCTATAGTTGTATATACCCTAAGTGGTATTGTTTTGACATGTGATATTGAGTCATTGATTATTGCGCTTATGAAATGCATCATACATACTTGCTTATATGTAGATACTTAAACCTTGCTACAATTACATATACACCTCATATGATGCTGCACTTGATTTCGGAGGATTTTGGGAACCGCATGATATGTTTTAAAGCTGGATTCATTTTTAAGAGCGGTTTTCCTTTTATATGCTCATATTGATGTTTTATGTTGCATATATCAGTTTTATATAGATTTTACGCATTGAGATATGGATTTCATATGATTTATGGATTTGAGAACCGTGGGGCTATTTTCAAGAAACTATGTATTGTTTGAAAACCCGGTTTCTCTTGATATGATATTTTGATGCGTCCACCATGAGATTTCTCGGTTCCGAGATTTGTGATATATACCCGATACAAGGAGTGAGTGGGCCGTGTGCGGGTACATGGTGGAGCCAGGTACGGTTCCCCTCGGCAAGATGTTCGTGGTACAGACGATGAGCCTGGAAGGTTGGCAAGTACCTACCGGTGATGGTATTTGGATTTGGCGGTTATCGTGGGGATACCGACCGGAGTGATGTACGACATATCGTCAGGGCCAGTCGTGGTGACAGTGCCTGAGTTATGAGGATTTACATGTCGATACTAGACACGGGTTTCATGATGTTTCGAGTGTCGGTGTTTGACACTCAGGTTTTCCATGATTTATACGTATCGTCGGTGGACATACAGGGTTAATATCCTCATACTTATATATACACACACACACAGGTATATGTTTTCATGATGTTTCGGGTGTCGATGTTTGACACTCAGGTTCCATGAGACTTACAGGATGTGAGGGCCGATCTGTGGATGCGGTGCCTGAGGAATTGGGATTTGATGTGTCAGTGAGGGACACTGGTGTTTTCCCATGCTGATGATTTTGCATGAGGTTTTATTATATCATCCCACACACTCAGGATTATTTTGATATGCATTGCTTCATGTAGTTGTAGTACCCTGATGATGTACCTTTATATGATTGTTGCTTATTCATATTGTCATACTTATGCTATCGGATTACTTGTGATAGATTAATCGCTATTCGTGCATACTTGCGATTACAATATGATGTTAATTACTATTCAGGAGTTGGCAACTCACCCCCGGTGTGCCAATTGTTTTGCAGGACTTACCCTCTGAGTAGTCGCGGCGGGGCGTCTTATCATCTCTACTTTTGCGGATACCGCTACGTTTGGCTGTGAGGCCTTTGCATTTAGGTGGGTTTGCGGTTATCTGTTTGTACATTGTATATCTTTTTGTTGGATCTAGTATTCTCCATCTACTACTTCTTGTATTTTGACTTAGAGATGAGTTATGAGGATTCGGTGTTGTATTATTATTTTGGTGACTTTGGGTGTCGTGCTCGTAGGAGCCGGTTTTGTTGAAAAGTTTTACTTCTTTATGCAGTTTTCTTTTATATTTCTTCGCTTCGGCGTCGTATATATGTTTGTGGTGGTTGTCTCCGCCGTTGGGCATGATTTGCTCTCATTTGGGATACTTTATATATTATCTATGTTGTACCCGTTTTCGGGGCTAATTTTTTCAAAGGAGGTGCTGTCGAAATTTTTAAGAAAGAAAACTAGAGTTAGAAATTTTACTTGTGATTTTCCGAATGTTTTAAACTCTGTTTTTCTCCGTTTATTCAGTTTTGGGTGGTTTAGATTTCTGGGTTTCGGCTTACTTAAGTTGCATACGCCTTTAGACGTTACGTAGTTTAATTGCAGGTTACGGGCCAAATATTGGGTCGTGACAAAGTTGGTATCAGAACGCTAAGTTTTACCTTTCGGAGTGTAGGATGACCTTGGTATGATGGAGTAGGAAGCTTAAGCAGAGTGATGTAGCGTGTGTATGTTCCGCGGCATACTTATGACACGGTACTCCGCCTAAGTGACCTTAGGACTTATTGATTGAAATTTCCTCCGTGATGATATACATCTTTGTGATTCGATTCCTGTTTCCTTATCGAATCTTGTTACAATTTCCAGCCTATATGCCGCCGAAGACTATGAGGGCACAGAGAGCGGCCGCGAGGGCCGAGGTCAGAGTTGACTCGTCTGAGGCGAGGACTGACCAGGGTGGTACTCCTGTTGTACCGGAGCACATTACTTTGATTGGGGCTGGTATGCAGGACCTACGCTAGATGATGGGGACTTTAGTAGAGGCCATTCGAGCGCAGGGGCAGGAAGTTGTTCCACCCGTTGCTGTTAGTTAAATGTATGCCCTAGAGGCCATTACTATACATATGATGTATATTGTAATGGATGCTTGGACATATATAGGGAGGACTTTCTTGCTCGACATGATAGTGCGCTATCTGGTTGCTCTTTATCTTAACATGTACTCTGATTGTGTCTATGTTACATGTTGATAAAGCCCTTAGGATATGTACTCGACTACTGGGACTATGATGAGATCATACTAGTGGAGCCACAGTAGTCGACGAGTACATCCTATAACTATTCCTAGTCGAGGGTGTATCGAGACAGGGTATCGACACACCAGAGTAGACTAGCATATACGCATCTTGACCCATATGATGGGCGATGGATGATCCTATATCCGTCGGTGTTTGACATCAAGGATGGTGTATGGGTGCTCAGTAGAGACTGGGTACACTGGACGGACTCACCGAGAACTCCCAGATGGTATTATACCTCCGTCAGATGGCAGTTCTCCGGTGACACTGGTATAGAGTAGTCTGTTGACCCGAGATCGTCATAGAGTCTTGTGTGATTCCCACTGTGCTTTGATTTCCATCATACCACATCCAAGGGGGCGTGCAAAAAGGTGGTTTTGGGTATAGTCCCGAATCACATGGAGGCAATGAGCGATAGGAGGGGATTCGTATCTCCCGGTATAGGCAGTTGATGTTGCGCTGTATTCGATTGGCTATAACTGGAAATCCCAGGACAGGGTTGCTGAGATTTACTACTAAGTGTTATCAGTAGTTTCTCGAACTGTTATAGACCTCATATTGACACGACTTATCAAGCTACTAGGGTCTGACGTTTACCACCCCTAGACGAGATATGCGACATATCAGACGAAGAGATCGGACTGTACGGGAGTGTTACTGATTGGATTCGCGGCAGAAAGTACTAGCTTGCTTGTTGATCTTCTGATCTCTCAATACCTGGGTGGCTGTTACGTTTAGCAGACCGCTTGCATCTTGTGGGTGTTTGATATGATCATCACCTACTGCCGGCGTATTGACGATTCTTTAGAGTCCTACACAGAGGTTTCTTGACTCAGGCAAAACGGAGTAGGGGCACATATGTGATATGTACGGGACCGAGAACAATACGTGTATGTGATACCGTATTAGATTCTCGCGATATGAGATATCGGCCGGGTATATGTGATATAGCCGGGTCCTCGGATCAAGTGTTGATTCGATGAACTGATACAGATTATATTAGTCAGTTATTTATGAAATAGACGGATTATCGGATCAAGTGTTGATTCGATAATTTAATGTATAATTATATATTTGATATATTAAATTACATTAACTGATATAAGCTCACTAAAACATTCTTTCTCTCACTCGGATAATACATTGATATATATGTGATATATGTTAATTGTATTATTTTATTTTGTTACAATAAATATTGTATATGTGATATAATATTGTAACATGTTAGGGTTATTAATGCAACATGTTTAGTGGAGATTAAACATGGTTAGGGTTCGATTTGGGTTAATCGTCTCTAGAAGTTTCTAGAATCTTTACTTTTGTTTCTTACAAAGATATTATGCATAGATATTTATTTAACCCAACCCAACCCCTTAACCATGATTCACTCTCTACAATGGTTAAGTCTTCTCTCTTAACTATGGTTGCATTTCTAACCTCATCATAACAATTCATTATTCATCACAAAAGAAAATGATTATTCTTTTTGTTCCTTGAGTTCTTTCATGAAAAGCTTTCTAGCTTTTTATGAAGTGATGATTTTGAGTGAGAATAAGAAAACAAATGAGAGCTGAAATCCTACTTCATCATCCTCATCTATCCATGCCATTTAGATGAGGGTGTTCACTTTATTTAATGAGTGAGAGCTTGTGTTAACGAAACTTCAAGGTAGATCATCTTTGTTATCGAAGATCGGGAGCAATCTTGCATCTTTCTCTTCGTGGAGCCTCTCGAGATTCCGGAACTTGATGATCACAGCGAAGGGACCACAACACGGAGCTTATGAAGTGAAGGACCGGATCTTCAAAGGTTGTAATCCCTCTCACTTAGTGGTAAAGTGTTTAACATGCTTTTTTCGCCTAATCTCTAATTTAAAGATCTTGGTTTGGGGTTGTTCGGCACGGCTAAATTTTAAATAGGGTATGGTTGATGCCTTATAGACCCTTGTGTGTGTGCCTAGCAACCCTACAGTGGTATCAGAGCCAAGCTAGAGCTTTAGGCGAACTCTAGACGAAGTTTAAAGTCCGATCGAACTCCGAATACCCGGTTTTTACCCTTTTCTGGAAATTTTTCAAAAAGTTGTTTTTTCATATTAAAAACACTCAAAAAATTCAGCAGGGAAATAGAAGTGTTACTGTGCAGCACGCGCCTCTAATTCAATTAATGCGCCGCGGAACCGCGGCCGTACCTTGGCTTGCGTGGCGGTTCTGCGGCCAAACAGTAAAATTTTGGTTTGAACTTTGCACAGTAATAACCGTTGGTACTTCCTGATTCTTCTGGGAATTTTTAATTTATACTCAATTGTTGAGTTTTCTGGGTTGTATTGGCGACTCGTTGATTCGATCGGAGAATTTAACTTCATTTAAGTTTTTTCCGGATAATTTTAGAAACTGTTAAAAAGTTCGAACGGATATCAATAACTCACTTTTCCCCTGTCGGAAAATTTTTCAAAAGTTGGATTTTTTCTCGAGTTTGAAACTTCCGGAAAATCATGCAAGTAACGCGGTGGACCCTCTAGAAGAACACAAACCTTAACTCGATTATGTTACCGTCTGAGCCACCTCTGAACCTTAGGGTTTGGGGCAGTACGGCGTTGCCACATGTGAGGCGTTGGCTTGACCCTTCTATGTCTGGACCATCGGTACTGTGGTATGTGATGGATATTTTTTGAACTCCGCACAAGTGTTAAGCTATTTGGGAAATCTTGGGTGTTTGATTATTCGATCAGAAAGTTTAACATTGTTTGTTTATTTAGAATGTGATACAATATTTGGAATCCACAAGTAATTATAAGATAACTAATTTGAATGTTATAAATCTAGCAGTTCAGTCTCAGATGATCGGTTGCCGCGGAATTTTGATGTGATCAAAAGTCCGTCGCAATCACGTAGCGTACGCGGATACTCACCTGGTAAACATAATAGACAGCCACGCCCCATAACCCCGACCAAGTGACTGTAGGAGAACCCCGTCGCCCAAAGCATTCGTTCGGGTGCTCGCGGCAGCGGTGTTCCGCCTTAGTGCACTTCGTCGACGCCATCGGGAGTGCGGCTGTCTACTAAAGTTTGCGACGAGCATTCGATCAGAATGTCGGCAATCTTGTTGATTTGCCCGACTTAATATTGAAAAGAGTTTTCGATAATGAGACTAAAATGCGGGGTTTATAATAGTTAGGCATGCGATGTCTAAGGAATTCATTGAGTTAGGCATGCGATGTCTAAGGAGGTTGCGGATTCCAACTGTTGTAGTTTTACACTTTCTTTTCTGTGACCGTAAGTGTAGTATGTGGTGTATCGCCGGCTTCATTGTTATACATCAACGACAATCGGGATACGCATACTTGCTTACGTTGATGATATGAGATATTATGTGTTGCTGTGATATGTTATATTGGATCGTCGAGTTCTGAATAGCCGGGGGTTTTATGTGAGATGAGAGTTTTTCTTTTTCATTCATATAAAATTCATTTGTATGTAATATTCTTTTATTGGGGCACTTTCGGGCTGAGGATGATGTCACCATTGTATATTATTTACTTTTCTGCATTAGGTAGACCCAAGGTAGGGAGCATAAGTAACCTGGTTCTGGGGTCCAGTGGGAGACCATCTCGAGGAGTCGAGACCGGGCCTCCTAACCCTAGAATTGGCAGTGTTGCTTGCCGCTCTCGTAGGGGTCAAGGGATGTGGGTTTGGCTATTCATCGCAACCGTGGAATCCGTGTTTTATACGGGCTCGTATTAAAACACGGACATCCTAGTATATCCAATATTTCATATATGTTCTTCTGCTGCAATGTTCTGTGATGAGATCATATTACTGCCTGAGACGAATGTTTATATTATATATATGAGATATATGTTATATTGCAGATTTCGTTTCAAATGTGATGCTTGTGAAGCGTAATAAAATGGGACTTCATTAATGAGATTAATGAAATAAAAGAAACCTAAAGATGTTGTAGAAACTTGTTTAAAAACTGGTAGCTCTAGTTCTTGCTTTGCATAGCGGTGTTCCTTGTAGAACATCCAGCACCTTATTCGATAAGGAAAGAGCCGAGATCCCTTCACCGGGAGTGACCTCTTTAGAGAAACTAGCAGATGCTACAAACTCGGTTTGTCTTTTGATTGTTTTTATAGTTTCTGCTTTGCATAGTGATATTTATGAAATATCCTGCACCTTATTCGATGAGGAAAGAGCCGACGATCCCTTCACCGGGAGTGACCTCTTTAGCAAAACTAGAAAAGGCCTCAAAAACATTCCATTCAAAATCACTCGATTCTACAACGATATCAAGTTCATTACGTAAAGGGTTTTCTTAAAAAGCTGTCGTAGCCCTCCGTCATTTCAGATAAGTCCTACTTAGTATTCGTGCTATGTTTGTTGACCTCCGTCAAGGCGTAGTGTGCGGTAGCTGACTAGGATTTATCTGCTTATGCACATGATGCAGATTGTTTTAGAGTAGTCGTGCGGCCTTGTTGACCTCCGTCAAGGGTCATGCGGGTAGGTTTAATTCAATCAGGAAATGACGGGTAGAACTAGACTAGAAGCCTATAGTTTGTTGACCTCCGTCAAGGTCATAGGACGCTAGGGGTAAAATATTATTGGGAATTTCAAGTGTTGAAATTTGCAATGAGATTGCATACCTTCTATGAGATAGTTGGATCCCGATACCCGCTACGAGTAAGAGTTACTCTTGGGAGAGTTTTACACATTACAATTAGCCGATCAAGTAGGTGTCTAGAAAGGTGTCAACGGGGTTACGCCCATGGGATAACGAGGTTTATCTTAATTAGGTCCGTGCGAAAGCACGGGGAACCTCCCTCAAAGTACCGGCACTGACCTGGCTGAAAGATTCGCGAACTTGTACGGTGTAATTAATCCCGGCTAGTCTTTCTTTTTAGGGTTTGAAGAAGATTTAACTAAAACAATGGGAGACATCCAGATTAGATAAATTGATAACCAATCTAATCTTGTAAAAGCGCACGCTGAGTGTTTTCTTCTCTCTCTCTCTCCTGGTTACGACTATGTCACGCCTTAATCAAGATAATAATACGGATGTATTGACTGAATCCGCTTGTTATACTGCGCTAGGGAACGTTGGTCCCGCTCCAACTTATAAATGTTATAAGACCGAGCAGGAAATAGGGGATTACCGGAATTCCCGTGCCGCCCAAACAATGAAAGTGCATGTTGATGCATCTTCTTCGGATGTGTTCATTACACAGAACTGTTTCTCAATATCCTTTACGTCCTGGGTATTTGATACCGGATCAGGATCCCGTAAATGTAATCTGTTGCATGGGCTACAGATAGGTAGAGAACTGAGAACGGGTGATAAATTTCATGAGATAGAAATGGTGCAAGTGTTGCAGCCAAGTCTGTTGGTAGTTATCACCCTGTATTATCAGAATACATTGATTCTGAACGAATGTTATTAGATACCGAACCTGATATACAACATCATATCAATCTCTTTATTAGTAAAGAAAGGATATAATTTTGTGTTGTTGGATAATGTTTTGAACATTTCCTATATCAAGAGTTGATCGGTTCAGGGACGTTATCTAAAAGCATAGACGTTCTAAATCAAACAACAGTTCTTAATGTACAGAACACACACAAGAGGAAGAGTTCAGAAATGAACGAATCCTTCTTGAGGCATTGTAGACTAGGTCATATCAATGTGACCCGACTAGCTGAAGTTACATATAGATGCATATTTAAATTACTTTGAATTTACATCTTATGAAACTTGCCGGTCATGTCACAGAGATAAGATGACCACAGCTCCGTTTATTGGAAACAGAGAAAGAGTCAGTGAACTCTTGGGATTGATACATGATGATGTATGTAAGTCCCCTATCTACACATGCCAGGACTGGTTCTTTATACTTCATTAGATTCACTGATGATCTCTCAAGATCCGGACATATGTTCCTGTTGAAACACAAGTCTGGAACTTTTTAGAAATTCAATGAATATAAGTTAGAAATAGAAAACTAAAAACGGGTATAAGTATTATGTCCTTTGATGAGATCAGGGAGGAGAATACTTGAGCACGGAATTCCTGGACTATTCTAAAGGAGAATGAGATTCTCTCTCAGCATTACTCCTCTGTATACACCATAGCACGATGGTATATCGGGACGGAGCAAAAGCACCCTATGTGATATGGTGTGCTCTATGATGAGTACTACTGAGTTTCCTATTTCCTTTTGGGAGTTATGCACTTGAGAAGTTGCATACCTATTGAATAGGGTTCAAATCAAATCAGTTACCTACCACTTCATATGTGATATGGAAAGAGAAGAGCCCATATCTTAAGTTTGTTAAGATTTGGTGTTGTCCGGCCTATGTCTAAAAAGCAAAATTCGGACAAGCTCGAGGCAAAGTCAGATCTGTGGATGTTTGTTGGATATCCCAAGCATACGCAAGGGAATATCTTCTACCTAACCGAGCAACAAAAGTTGTTTTGTTTCTCAACATGCCACCTTTGTGAAAGGGAATTTTCTTATGAAAAAATTAGTGGTCATGAGGTAGAACTGGAAGGAGTTCCAGCTATACAAACTACAACAGATGATTTGGTAGAACCAAAGGATTCAATAGCTTCTAACGAACCTCAGCCTCTCCGCCGATCTAGTAGGGTTCCTCACCCACCAGAGAGATACTTTGGATTCTCTATGACAGTAGGAGCGAGGATTGCATCATGAGATGATGACCCAACTAGTTTCGATCTGGCCATCAGGAGTGGGACTCTGTAAGAATGGCTGGATGCTTTGTTAGTTATATGTATGCCCTAGAGGCCATTACTGTACATTGGATGTATATTGTAGTGGATGCTGGGACATATATAGGTAGGACTTTCTTGCTCGACATGATAGTACGCTATCTGGTTGCACTTTATCTTAACATATATACTTTCTGTCTCTCTGATTACATGTTGATAAAGCCCTTAGGATGTGTACTCGACTTCCAGGACTATGATGCAGATCATACTAGTGGGGCCTGGGTAGTCAATGAGTACATCCTTCATTGTTCCTAGTCGTAGGAATATCGAGACGGGGCATCGATATTCCAGAGTAGACTAGCGCATATCTTCTCGACCCATGCGATGGGCGATGGATGATCCCATATCCATTGGTGTTTGACATCGAAGATGGTATGCGGGTGCTCAGTGGAGACTGGGTACACTGAACGGACTCGCCGAGAACTCCCAGATGGTATTATACCTCACGTCAGATGGCAGTTCTCTGGTGACACTGGTACAGCTTAGTCTGTAGACCCGAGATCGTCATAGAGTCTTGTGTGTCTCCCACTGTGCTTTGATTTCCACCCTACCACGGCTCTACTGAGTCGTGCAAACAGGTGGTTTATTGGGTACAGTCCCGATTCACATAGAGGCAATGAGCGATAGGAGGGGATTCGTCTCTCCCGGTATTGGGGGTTGATGTTGTGCTATGCTCGACTGGCCATAACAGGAAATCCCTGGCCAGGGTTGCAGTGATATACTGGTAAGAGTTATCAGTAGTTTCACGAATGTTATGGACCTCAAGTCGGCATGATTTATCGAGCTATTGGGGTCTGACGTTTACCACCCCTAGGCGAGATATGCGACATATCAGACGATCAGACCGGACTGTACGGTAAGTGTTACTGGTTGGATTCACAGGAGTGTGAGCGGGCTTGCTCGTCGATCTTCTGATCGCTCAATTCCCGGGTGGCCGTTACGTTTAGCAGACCGCTTGCGGCTTGTGGGTGCTTGATATGATCATCATCCGCTACCGGCGTATTGACGAGTCTTTAGAGTCCTACATAGAGGTTTCCTGGCTCAAGCGAAACGAAATAGGAGCGCATATGAGATATGTGCGGGACCGAGAATAATGCGTGTAAGTGATACCGTATTTCATTCTCGCGATGAATGTGTCGAATGGTTGTATGCGATATAACCTAGTTATCGAATCAAGGATTGATTCGATAAGCCGATACATTGGATACTAGCCGGTTATATGCGACATGACCGGATCATTGAATCAAGTGTTGATTTGGTGATTTAATGTATAATTATATATTTGATATATTACTTTGCATTAACTAGTATTGGTTCACTTTAAATGGATTTACTCACTTGGTTTGTACACATTGTATATGTGATATACTTTTGTGCACAAGATTGTATCATATTTGATGATACTTGCTCTTTTGGGTTTGTGTAAAGATTAAACCATGTTTAGTGAATGGTTAGAGTTTCTTTGCTCTTATTTATTTATCCATTTATTATTGTTTTGGAAAAGATAAAGAGAAAAAGAAATGGTGGCTTAGTTTGTCTTTTCTTTGAAGCTTCTTGAAGCTTTGAAAAAGTCTACCATTCTTGTCTCTTCTTTAACCCTAACCACTCTTCTAAACCTTGGTTAAATCTCTACACTAAACCATGGTTGAAGTTATGATAAGTATTATTTTTATTTTCTTTTTTAATTAACTTATCATATCATCTTCTTCTTCTTCATCTTCTTCAACAAAAGAGAAAGCTTGCTACTCCAATGGCAAGTGATGAAAACTAGTGAGAAATCCAAAAATAAAGTCTACCCACTTCCTATTTCTTCATCCTCTACCTCTTACCAAGTAGTATAGGGTGTTTCCTTCACAAGTTTTCTTGACTTGGTGAAGTTGGAGCTTGATCTAGCGATGCCTCGACGTAGATCATCTTCGGCATCGTCGTCGATGACCTAGCCCGTTTTTCTCCGATGAAGCCGACGCTAGAGCCCAAGATATGATTTGGACAGCGAGGGGACTTCATCACGGAGCTTAGGAGGTGGTGGAACGGATCTACAAAGGTTGTAGCCCCTTTCCTTTAGATACATTTCCATTTACTTGCTTGTTTCGCCTAGATATCTAGTAAACGATCCGTATTAGGGTTTGTAGGCACCCGTAAAATTTGATTTGTGCATGTTTGATCACTTGTGAGACTCCTTTAGAGTGCCTAGGAACCCTACAGTGGTATCAGAGCCTAGCTAGAGCCTTAGGCGAAGTCCCGACGGAATTTGAAGTCCGATCGACCCGAAACCCAAACCCTTAACATGCTCTCTGGACATTTCTGTAAAATGTGGATTTTTTGGAATTAAAAATATGCAGAGAAATGTGCAAGAAATTCTAAGAAAAACTGGAGAAAACGACAACCTAATTCAACAGTACGGCCGCGGAACCGCGGCGTGGACCCCCCTTTTGCGGCAGTTCCGCGGCCGTATGTGATGATTAGGATGTGTGTTTTCTTCAGTTGTTTCTGTTGGTGTTTCTTGTGTGTTCTGGATGTTTTTAATATTTATTCCAGAGTTGTATTTTCTGGGTTGTATTGGGGACTCGATGTATTCGATCGGACTGTCTAATTTTTGTCGGTGTGCTTTTCCGGGTATTTTTAGAATATGTTAAAAAGTTCGACCGGATATAAATACCCAATTTTTCCCCTGTCGGGAAATTTCCAAGTGTTGGATTTTTCCGTAGTTTAACGACGTTCTAAGTAGTGCAAGTAATGCGATGGACTCTCTAGAAGACAACAAACCTTAACTCGATTATGTGACCGTCTTGAACTGCCTTTTGAACCTTCGGGTTTGGGGCAGTACGGCGTGCCACATGTGAGGCGTTGGCTTGACCCTTCTACGGCTGGACCGTTGGTACTGAGGCACGAACTGAATGTTGTTAGACTTATTTCATGTGTTGAGCTGTATCGGGAAAACTTGGGTGTTCGATTGTTCGATCGAAAAGTTTAGCATTTTCTATTTATCGGGAATGTGATACAATAATTGGAATTCACAAATAGTTATGAGATAACTGAATGAATGCTATAAACATAGCAGTTTAGTCTCACTTGATCGGTTGCCACGGAATTTTGATGTGATCAAAAGTCCGTCGCAATCACGTAGCGTACGCGGATACTCGCTGGGTAAACTTAATAGACAGCCTCACTCCATAGCCCCGACCAAGTGACTGTAGGAGAACCCCGTCGCCGAAAGCATCCGTTCGGGTGCTCGCGGTAGCGGTGTTCCGCCTTGGTGCACTTCGTCGACGGTATCAGGGGTGCGGCCGCCTACTAAAGTTTGCGACGAGCATTCGATCAGTTTTTCGGGAATCTTGTTGAATTGCCCGACTTGATATTGAAAAGTGTTTTCGATAATGAGACTAAATTGCGGGGTTTATAATTGTTAGGCATGCGATGTCTAAAGAATTCATTTGGTCAGGCATGCGATGTCTGAGGTGGTTGCGGATTCCAACTGTTGTAGTTTTACACTTTCTTTTCTGTGACCGTAAGTGTAATATGTGATATCGCCGGTTTCGTTGCTATATGTCAACGACAATTGGGATGCGCATATTTACTTACGTTGATGACATGTGATGTTATGTGTTGCTGGATATGTTATATTGGATCGTCGTGTTTGAATAGCCGGGGGTTTTTATGCGAGATGAGTGTTTTTCATTTTCATTCATGTAAAAACTTGTATGTAATATTCTTTTATTGGGGCACTTCCAGGTTGCGGAAGTTGTCACCTTTGATGTATATTATTTACTTTTCCGCATTAGGATAGACCCAAGGAGGGGAGCACAAGTAACCGGGTTCTGGGGTCCAGTGGGAGACCAACTCGAGGAGTCGAGTCCGGGTCTCCTAACCCTAGAATTGGTAGGGTTGCTTGCCGCTCTCGTAGGGGTCTTAGGGTGTGGGATTGGCTATTCATCACGACCGTGGAATCCGTGTTTTATACTGGCTCGTATTGAAAACACGGACGTCCTAGTATATCCAATATTTCATATGTTTCTTCTGCTGTGATTTATCTGTGATGTGATCATATGATGTTCTGTGACAGGTAGTATATAGTATATATGATATATTATATAGACGTTACTTATGTTTTACACCCGCGCTAGCCCTGCCCCGCTCTGCCGTTAGTTACCTAACCTAACGGTGCACGAGAGGACATCGAGGCGAATGCGGATGGCATAAGTGTACGTCATATTTATCTATGATGTTTAGGTAATTTAAAAGATGGGATATTCATTAATGAGATTAATGAAAGAAAATAAACCTAATTGATGTTGTGGAATCGAATTTCAAATTAAAACAGGTAGCTACAGTTTTTGCTTTGCATCGTGGTGTTCCTTGTAGAATATCCTACACCTTATTCGATAGGGAAAGGACCGAGATCCCTTCACCGGGAGTGACTCCTTTAGCAATAACTGGCAGATGCTACACACTCGGTTTGTATTTGATCGCTTCTATAGTTTCTGCTTTGCACAGTGATATATATGATATATCTCGCACCTCATTCGACGAGGAAAGGGCCGACGATCCCTTCACCGGGAGTGACCCCTTTAGCAAAACTAGAAAAGCCTCAAAAACATTCCATTTAAAAACCATTTGATTCCGCAACGAGATCAAGTTCAAAGCGTTAAAGGTTTTCACAAAAACCAGCCGCAACCCTCCGTCATTTTAGGAAGTAGAGTACTTAGTATTCGTGCTGTGTTTGTTGACCATAGTCAAGGCACAGTGTACGGTAGCTAAGTGATGTCTTCCTACACCGCATATGATGCGATTAGTTAGGACAGTCGCGTGACTTTGTTGACCTTAGTTAAGGGTCATGTGGGTGGGTCTAATTAATCACGAAATGACGGGTAGAACTTGACTAGTACTTATGATTTGTTGACCATAGTTAAGGTCATAGGTGCTAGGGGTAAAAACCTTTATCGGGAGTTTCAAGTGTTGAAACTTGCAATGAGATTGCATACCTTCTATGTGATAGTTGGATCCCGATACCCACTGCGAGTAATTGTTACTCCTGGGAGAGTTTTGCACTTTGCAATTAGCCGATCAAGTAGGTATCTAGAAAGGTGTCAACGGGGTTACGCCTCTGGGAAAACGAGGTTTACTGTAATTAGGTCCGTGCGAAAGCACGGGGAACCTCCCTCAAAGTACCGACACTGGCCTTGCTGAAAGATTGACGAACTTGTAAAGTGTAATTAATCCCGGCTAGTCTTTCCTTTTAGGGTTTGAAGGAAGATTTGATAAAAACAGTGGGAGCCATCCTGATTAGACAAAATATATAACCAATCTGATCTTGCAAGAGCGCACGCTGAGTGTTTTCTTTTCTCTCTCTCCAGGTAGCGACCATATCACGCCTTAATCAAGATAATAATATGGATGTATTGACCGAACCCGCTTGTTATACTGAGCTGGGGAACGTTGGTCCTGCTCCAACTTATAATTGTTATAAGACAGAGCAGGAAATAGGGGAATGCCAGGATTCCCATGCCGCCCAAACGAAGAAAGTGCATAAGATGCATCTCCTTCGGGTGTGTTCATTACAAAGAACTGTTTCTCAGTATCCTCTGCATCCTGGGTATATGATACCGGATCAGGATCCCATATATGTAATATTTTACATAGGGCTACAAAAGGGTAGAAAAACTGAGAACGGGTGATAAGTTTCATGAGGCAGAAAATGGGGCAAGTGTTGCAGCCAAGTCTGTTGGTCACTGTCACCCTGTATTACCAATACATTGATTCTGAGTAAATGCTATTAGATACCGAACCTGATATACAAAATCATATCAGTCTCTTTATTAGTAAAGAAATGATATAATTTTGTATAGATGGATAATGTTTTGAACATTTCCTATATCAAAAGTTGATCGGTTCAGGCACGTTATCTAAAAGCATTGACGTTCTAAATCAAACTACAGTTCCTCGTATACAGAACACACACAAGAGGAAGAATTCAGAAATGAACGAATCATTCTTGAGGCATTGTAGACTAGGTCACATCAATGCGACCCGATTGGCTGAAGTTACATTTTAGATGCATATTTAAATCAGTTTGAATTTACATCTTGTGAAACTTGCCAGTCATGTCACAAAGATTAGATGACCATAGCTCTGTTTATTAGAAACAGAGAAAGAGTTAGTAAACTCTTGGGACTGATACATTATGATGTATGTAAAGTCTCCTGTCTACACATGCCAGGACTGGTTCTTCATACTTCATTATATTCTCTGATAATCTCTCAAGATTCATTCATATGTTCCTGTTGAAACATAAGTCCGAACCATTTGAGATATTCACAGAATATAAGTTAGAAGTAGAGAACCAAAATACGGGTATAAGTATTATGTCCTATGATAAGATCAGGGAGGAGAATACTTGTGCATAGAATTCCTGGACTATTCTAAAGGAGAATGAGATTCTCTCTCAGTGTTACTCCTCTGAATACACCACAGCACAACGGTGTATCGGGGCGGAGCAATCACACAATATTAGATATCGTGTGCTCTATGATGAGTATTACTGAGTTACCTATTTCCTTTTGGGGTTATGCACTTGAGAAGCTGCATACCTATTGAATTAGGTTTGAATCAAATCACTGCCTACCACTCCATATAAGATATGGTATGGGAAGAACCCATCTCTTAAGCGAGTTAAGATTTGGGGTTGTCCGGCCTATGTTTAAAGCAAAATCCGGAAAAGATCGAGGCAGGATCAGTTCTGTAGAACTGGAAAGGTTCCAGCTATACAAAACTGCAGTTGATGATTTGACAGAACCATAAGATTCTATAGTTCCCGACGAACCTCAGCCTCTCCGCCGATCTAGTAGGGTTCCTCATCCGGCTGAGAGATACCTCAGTTTCTCGATGACAGTGGGAGCAAGGATTGCATCATGAGATGATGACCCAACTATTTTCGAGCAGGCCATCGAGAGTAGGGACTCTGTAAGAATGGCTGGATGCTTAGCAATCTGAGATGGAATCCATGTACACCAGCAAAGTATGGACTTTAGCTGCTATATCTGAAGGGTTAAATCCCCATCAGGAGCAAGTATATCTTGAGAAGATTACTTGGTGTAGATGGAAAAGTTGAAACTTTCAAAGCTAGACTTGTTAAAGGTTTTCGTCATCGACCAGGCGTGGATAATGATGAAACCTTTTTTCCAGTAGCTATGCTTAAGTCTATCCAGATCCTACTTACCACGGCTACATACCATGACTACGATATCTGGTGGTTGGGTGCCATGACTGCTTTTCTAAATACTGATTTAGAAGAGAACGTCTATAAGAACACAGCCAGAGGTCTTCGTAAACAGTGGGAGCAGCGGAAACGTGTGCAAGTTGCTTTACATAATGAAGCAGGCATCGCGGAGTTGGAACGTCTGTTTTGATGTGATAGTCAAAGAAGTTGACATCATCAAAATGGTAGATGAACCTTGTATAAACAAAAAGGTAGTAGGGAGTATGGTGTCGATCCTCGTAGAGTACGTGGATGACATACTCTTGCTAGGGAAGGAGTTTCCTATGCTACGCTCGATCAATCTCCGCTTATCACAATGATTTTCCATATAGGATCAAAGTGATACATACTAAATCCTAAGCTTTGGATCTATGAGATAGATCTAATTGGATGTTGGGATACTCACTATTTGTAGTGAGATGGTATCAATCGATCCTGGGGAGAATCACTGGAAGTGTTCCAGGGTGATAAAGACGACTGAATGTCAGTCACAGGCACTGTCTTCACCCTCAGTAAAGGGACGGTATGTTGGAAGATTTCCAAGCTAGATACCGTGACAAACTAGACGATAAAGGCTGGTAACATCGCTATTAAAGATACTACCAAAGAGGCAGTTTGGGTGTATATTGGTTCATAAGATGAACCAGGTTCCTGCCATTGTGTGATAATGGAACTGTGGCTTTGGCCAAGGAACCATGGTCCCATCAGTGACCCAGACGTATTCTGAGGCAGCATCACCTGATCATGGAGATAGCTGATCTCCAGGGTGATCGAGGTTAGGAGAGTAGACTCAAAGGAAAACACGACGGATCCACTCACGAAGGCCTTTTCCCAAAGAGAGACTTTTATGGGATGGTTGAGTATGTGATACTGCAACCACTGCTACAGATGGCCCTAGTGCAAGTGGGAGATTGTTAGTTATATGTATGCCCTAGAGGCCATTACTGTACATTGGATGTATATTGTAGTGGATGCTGGGATATATATAGGTAGGACTTTCTTGCTCGACATGATAGTACGCTATCTGGTTGCACTTTATCTTAACATATATACTTTCTGTCTTTCTGATTACATGTTGATAAAGCCCTTAGGATGTGTACTCGACTTCCAGGACTATGATGCAGATCATACTAGTGGGGCCTGGGTAGTCAATGAGTACATCCTTCATTGTTCCTAGTCGTGGGAATATCGAGACGGGGCATCGATATTCTAGAGTAGACTAGCGTATATCTTCTCGACCCATACGATGGGCGATGGATGATCCCATATCCATTGGTGTTTGACATCGAAGATGGTATGCGGGTGCTCAGTGGAGACTGGGTACACTGAACGGACTCGCCGAGAACTCCCAGATGGTATTATACCTCACGTCAGATGGCAGTTCTCTGGTGACACTGGTACAGCTTAGTCTGTAGACCCGAGATCGTCATAGAGTCTTGTGTGTCTCCCACTGTGCTTTGATTTCCACCCTACCACGGCTCTACTGAGTCATGCAAACAGGTGGTTTTTTGGGTACAGTCCCGATTCACATGGAGGCAATGAGCGATAGGAGGGGATTCGTCTCTCCCGGTATTGGGGGTTGATGTTGTGCTATGCTCGACTGGCCATAACAGGAAATCCCTGGCCAGGGTTGCAGTGATATACCGGTAAGAGTTATCAGTAGTTTCAGGAATGTTATGGACCTCAAGTCGGCATGACTTATCGAGCTATTGGGGTCTGACGTTTACCACCCCTAGGCGAGATATCCGACTTATCAGACGATCAGACCGGACTGTACGGTAAGTGTTTCTGGTTGGATTCACAGAAGTGTGAGCGGGCTTGCTCGTCGATCTTCTGATCGCTCAATACCCGGGTGGCCGTTACGTTTAGCAGACCGCTTGCGGCTTGTGGGTGCTTGATATGATCATCATCCGCTACCGGCGTATTGACGAGTCTTTGGAGTCCTACACAGAGGTTTCCTGGCTCAAGCGAAACGAAATAGGAGCGCATATGAGATATGTGCGGGACCGAGAATAATGCGTGTATGTGATACCGTATTTCATTCTCGCGATGAATGTGTCGAATGGTTGTATGCGATATAACCTAGTTATCGAATCAAGGATTGATTCGATAAGCCGATACATTGGATACTAGCCGGTTATATGCGACATGACCGGATCATTGAATCAAGTGTTGATTTAGTGATTTAATGTATAATTATATATTTGATATATTACTTTGTATTAACTAGTATTGGTTCACTTTAAATGGATTTACTCACTTGGTTTGTACACATTGTATATGTGATATACTTTTGTGCACAAGATTGTATCATATTTGATGATACTTGCTCTTTTGGGTTTGTGTAAAGATTAAACCATGTTTAGTGAATGGTTAGGGTTTCTTTTCTCTTATTTATTTATCCATTTATTATTGTTTTGGAAAAGATAAAGAGAAAAAGAAATGGTGGCTTAGTTTGTCTTTTCTTTGAAGCTTCTTGAAGCTTTGAAAAAGTCTACCATTCTTGTCTCTTCTTTAACCCTAACCACTCTTCTAAACCTTGGTTAAATCTCTACACTAAACCATGGTTGAAGTTATGATAAGTATTCTTTTTATTTTCTTTTTTAATTAACTTATCATATCTTCTTCTTCTTCTTCATCTTCTTCAACAAAAGAGAAAGCTTGCTACTCCAATGGCAAGTGATGAAAACTAGTGAGAAATCCAAAAATAAAGTCTACCCACTTCCTATTTCTTCATCCTCTACCTCTTGCCAAGTAGTATAGGGTGTTTCCTTCACAAGTTTTCTTGACTTGGTGAAGTTGGAGCTTGATCTAGCGATGCCTCGACGTAGATCATCTTCGGCATCGTCGTCGATGACCTATCCCGTTTTTCTCCGATGAAGCCGACGCTAGAGCCCAAGATATGATTTGGACAGCGAGGGGACTTCATCACGGAGCTTAGGAGGTGGTGGAACGGATCTACAAAGGTTGTAGCCCCTTTCCTTTAGATACATTTCCATTTACTTGCTTGTTTCGCCTAGATATCTAGTAAACGATCCGTATTAGGGTTTGTAGGCACCCGTAAAATTTGATTTGTGCATGTTTGATCACTTGTGAGACTCCTTTAGAGTGCCTAGGAACCCTACATGCTTAGCGTTCTAAGATGGAATCCTTATACACCAACAAAGTATGGACTTTGATTGCTTTATCTGAAGGGTTAAATCCCCATCAGGAGCAAGTATATCTTGAGAAGATTACTTGGTGTACATGAAAAAGTTGAGACTTTCAAAGCTATGCTTAAGTCCATCCAGATCCTACTTGCAACTGCTACATACCATGACTACGATATCTGGTGGTTGGGTGTCATGACAGCTTTTCTAAATGATGATTTAGAAGAGAGCGTCTATAAGTACACAGCTAGAGGGCTTCGTAGACAGTGGGAGCAGCGAAAACGTGTGCAAGTTGCTTTATAGGATATAGCAGGCATCGCGGAGTTGGAACGTCTGTTTTGATATGGTAGTCAAAGAGTTTGACTTCATCAAAATGGTAGATGAACCTTGTATATACAAAAAGGTAGTAGGGATTATGGTGGTGATCCTCGTAGAGTACGTGGATGACATACTCTTGATAGGGAAGGAGTTTTCTATGCTACGCTCGGTCAATATCCGCTTATCAGAAGGATTCTCCATATAGGATCAAAGTGATACCTACTAAATCCTGGGTTTTGGATCTATGAGATAGATCTAATTGGATGTTAGGATACTCACTAGTTGTAGTAAGATGGTATCAATCGATCCTGGGGAGAATCATTAGAAAGGTTCCAGAGTGATAAAGACGACTGAATGTCAGTCATAGGCATTGTCTTTACCCTCAGTGGAGGGACAGTATGTTAGAAGAGTTCCAAGCTAGATACCGTGACATACTAGACGATTAAAGGCAAGATACATCGTTACCAAGGATGCTACCAAAGAGGCAGTCTGGATATATATAAGTTCATGAGATGAACTTCGTTCCTGCCATTGTGTGACAATGGAGTTGTGGCTTTTGCCAAGGAACCACTGTCCTATAAGAAATCCAGATATAATTCTGAGGCAGTATCACCTGATCATGGAGATGGTTGATCTCCAGTGAGATCAAGGTTAGGAGGGTAGACACAGAGGACAACAGCGCGGATCCACTCACAAAGGCTTGTTTCCCAGTAGAGACTATTATGGGATGGTTGAGTATGAGATATTTCAACCATAGCTAATTGTTGGGTATGCGATACCACAATAGATGGCTCTAGTGCAAGTGGGAGATTGTTAGTTATATGTATGCCCTAGAGACCATTACTGTACATATGATGTATACTGTAATGGATACTTGGATATATATAGGGAGGACTTTCTTGCTCGACATGATAGTACGCTATCTGGTTGCACTTTATCTTAACATGTACTCTGATTTTCTCTATGTTACATGTTGATAAAGCCCTTAGGATATGTACTCGACTACTGGGACTATGATGAGATCATACTAGTAGGGCCACGGTAGTCGACGAGTACATCCTATAACTGTTCCTAGTCGAGGGTGTATCGAGACAGGGCATCGATACACCAAAGTAGACTAGCGTATATGCATCTTGACCCATATGATGGGCGATGGATGATCCCATATCCATCAGTGTTTGACATCAAGGATAGTGTACGGGTGCTCAGTAGAGACTGGGTACACTGGACGGACTCGCCGAGAACTCCCAGATGGTATTATACCTCACGTCAGATGGCAGTTCTCCGGTGACACCGGTACAGAGTAGTCTGTTGACCCAAGATCATCATAGAGTCTTGTGTGATTCCTACTGTGCTTTGATTTCCATCATAGCATGTCCAAGAGGGCATGCAAAAAGGTGGCTTTTGGGTACAGTCCCGAATCATATGGAGGCAATGAGCAATAGGAGGGGATTCGTCTCTCCCGGTATAGGGAGTTGATGTTGCGCTGTGTTCGATTGGCTATAACTGGAAATCCCTAGCCAGGGTTGCTGAGATTTACTGGTAAGTGTTATCAGTAGTTTCTCGAACTATTATAGATCTCATATCGACACGACTTATCAAGCTACTAGGGTCAGACGTTTACCACCCCTAGGAGAGATATGCGACATATCAGACGAAGAGACCGGACTGTACGGGAGTGTTACTGATTGGATTCGCGGGAGAAAGTACAGGCTTGATTGTTGATCTTCTGATTGCTCAATACATGGGTGGCTGTTACGTTTAGCTGACCGCTTCCAGCTTGTGGGTGTTTGATATGATCATCATCTACTGCCTGCGTATTGACGATTCTTTCGAGTCCTACACAGAGGTTTCTTGACTCAGGCAAAACGGAGTAGGTGCACATATGTGATATGTGCGGGATCGAGAACAATAAGTGTATGTGATACCATATTAGATTCTCGCGATATGAGATATCGGCCGGGTATATGTGATATAGCCGGATCATCGGATCAAGTGTTGATTCGATAAACTGATACAGATTATATTAGTCGGTTATTTATGAAATAGCCGGATTATCGGATCAAGTGTTGATTCGATAATTTAATGTATAATTATATATTTGATATATTAAATTACATTAACTGATATAAGCTCACTAAAAGATTCTTTTTCTCACTCGGATAATACATTGATATATATATGATATATGTTAATTGTATTATTTTATTTTGTTACAATAAATATTGTATATGTGATATATAATATTGTAACATGTTAGGGTTATTAATGCAACATGTTTAATGGAGATTAAACATGGTTTGGGTTTGATTTGGGTTAATCATTTCTAGAAGTTTCTAGAAGCTTTACTATTGTTTCTTGCAAAGATATTATGCATAGATATTTATTTAACCCAACCTAACCCCTTAACCATGATTCACTCTCTATAATGGTTAAGTCTTCTCTCTTAACTATGGTTGCATTTCTAACCTCATCATAACAATTCAATATTCATCACAAAAGAAAATGATTATTCTTCTTATTCGTTGAGTTCTTTCATGAAAAGCTTTCTAGCTTTTTATGAAGTGATGATTTTGAGTGAGAATAAGAAAACAAATGAGAGCTAAAATCCTACTTCATCATCGTCATCTATCCTTGCCATTTAGATGAGGGTGTTCACTTCATTTAGTGAGTGAGAGCTTGTGTTAACGAAACTTCAAGGTAGATCATCTTTGTTATCGAAGATCGGGAACAAGCTTGCATCTTTCTCTTCATGGAGACTCTCGAGAGTCTATAACTTGATGATCGCAGCGAAGGGACCACAACACGGAGCTTATGAAGTGAAGGACCGAATCTATAAAGGTTGTAATCCCTCTCACTTAGTGTTAAAGTGTTTAACATGCTTTTTTTCGCCTAATCTCTAGATTAAAGATCTTGGTTTAGGGTTGTTCGGCACGACTAAATTTTAAATCGGGCATGGTTGATGCCTTATAGACCCTTTTGCATGTGTCTAGCACCCTACAGTTGCAGGGACCACGATGGTACCTACAGTTTCGGCAGTCGCAGTTACAGCTCCAGAGGTTATTACCGTGTCACTGACAGAGTTCATGAGGCTAAGGCCTCTAGTGTTCACTGGCACAGATGCTACCGAGAATCCGCAGTCGTTTATCGACCGTATGGCCTGGATTTGTCGTCGCTCCGATGCTCCGATGAGAGATGGGTGGAGTTCGCGAGTTTCCGTCTGGAGGGTCTGGCCCAGAAGTGGTGTGAGTCCTTGGAGAGGAGCAGAGCCGCGGGTCTTGCTCCTATGACCTGGGCTGAGTTTATGACGTTGTTTCTCGCCCGTTTTCTTCCATCGAGCATCAGGGATGCGCGAGCGCGCAAATTTGAGTCGTTACGTCAGACTCCGGGGATGACGGTGTCTGAGTATGCTGTACTGTTTACAGAGCTGCCCGTGTATGTTCCGTAGTTGGTAGCGACTGAGGAGATGAGGGTGAAGAGGTTTGTTCGAGGCCTGCTTGCCCAGTTGTTCCTAGCCATCAGCATTCAGCATTGTGACACTTATGCGGCAGCTGTAGATGCAGCCCTATTGGTGGAGGAGAGTCTATCTGAGTCATCGGTTGTTCCAGAACCGAAGAGGGCTTGTACTGGTATAGCAGCCAGGAGGCAGAGATTTAGATCATGTGACAGAGTTCGTTCAGACACTGGGAGTAGAAGAGACGTGGGACGTGCCTAGTTGTTCAGTACTTTTTCCCAGGAGGGTCAGCCATCGGCACGTGGGTGTTTTGGATGTGGCAGTTTACAGCACCTCGTGAGGGCTTGTACCGTGATACGTTAGAGAGGGGCAGCAGTACCCCAGGTTACTGTAACACCTTAGAATGTGTTTTGTAGCTAATTATATTTTTATATATAGTTTTTAATAAAAAGGTTTACCAATTTGGTTTTTAAATATTTTATCCTATTTAATGAATATTTTATTAGATTTTTCCTAGGCTTGCACACACTTGTGCATGATAACTAGGGTTGTTTTGGGGGTTTAACCATGATTAGCAACATGGTGAACTAACCATTCCCTAATTCTTGTTTAATATTGTATAGGTGCTTTTGGGTTTTTATTTGTATATGGTTGTTTTTTTAAAATAAAATGAATTTAAAAGGGTTTAAATTATGGTTTGAAGTGTTGACCTTGGTGTGAGAGAGAGAGAGTGTGCATTATGAGGCATGATGGCTTGCCCATGCCTTCAATTAATGAAGAGAGAGAGAGAGAGGAGGGGGTTGACTTGTTGGTGTTCTCTCATTCTCACTCATTTCTCTCATTCTCTCACAAAAAACACACACACACATCAGCATCAGCAGCTGAAGCAGCAGCCCCAGAAGCAGCACCAGCAGCAGACCGCCACAGCAGCAGCTGCAATATCAGCAGCTTCAGCAGCAGAGGCAACACCATCAGCATCAACTCCAGCAACTCCAGAGGCAGCAGCAGCAAGCAGCTCGAGCAGCAACTGAAGCAAGCAGCAACACCATCAGCATCAGCACCAGAAGCAACAGTAGCTTGTAGCAGCAGCAGCAGTAGCAACAGCAAGCAGCAATAGCAGCAGCAAGAGCTCCAGCTACTTGCAAGCTCTCTTCCTCCTCCATTCACTCATTCTCATGCTTCTTAAGGTTCTTTAGGGTATATTTTCTGAACCCATCTCTCTTTTGCTTAGCTTGTGTGCTAATTAGTGTCGGTTTATGTTTAATTAGCTAGTTTAGTGCTAATTAGGTGATGTATGTGGAATGTTGTTTAAGTGATGATTGTGTTGGTTAACCCTACATATTTAAGTGTTATTAGGGCCACCTCAACTGAGAATTAACCCATATTTCACTAAAATACCATAGGGTTTTCTTTTAGTGCAAATTGGTGATTTTAAAGCGATATATTAGCTTTCTGTGATCTGCTATTGACCCGGATCCTACAGAACAAAATTGAGGAAACTGGAACATGCTACCTAGGTCTAGACACCACCACCAGAACACGAGACCCCCATTCCCAACTGAGGCCGCAGATTTATTAGGTTTGGCCCTAATTTGCGGCCAAGAAGGGGGCAGGGGTGTTGGGGTCTTAGCTAGGGTTGTCTTCTGTGTTGTATAGTGTTTTGGCATATATAGTTTTGTATTATTTAACCTGTAGGAAAATCTGGGATCATATATCGTTTTTGGTGTCCGTTGTGTTTGCGCGATACGTGAGAGGGTTCTGTGATCCAGCATATCGCGGCATGTCGCGATGGTTTTAGACGCGTATACACACGTTTTAGCGTATCGTGCACACGCGTGTTTAGTCCGCGACGCGAGTTTCTCGTTTTGGTTCGATATCGCGTTTCGCGGAATATTTGGCTTATATATATTTTCCATTTCTAAATTGCAGGTTTGCAGGCGGGGACTACGGACACTGCTACAGGGGGGAGAAGATGGTAGGATTCACCTAGCATGGAGCGTAGGTGAGTAGATTTAACATCTACAGGGGAATCGCCCGCATGGCGTTATGCGTCAGGGCTAGGATTCAAATACCTGTCGCATATTCTACGTCATTGTTAAAATTGCGCCTTTACTGTATTTCCTTGATATAGTTGTACTGTGACTAGCAGCCGTAGGACACTGCACATATTATTGACGGTTCATGTTGCACGAGCATGGATTGTATGCTACACACACACCGTCAATAATTGCCATGTCACACATAACCCTTTACAGATGCTAGATTGCTTATCATACTTGACATCTAGCTTTTCTGTATACCTATAGTGTATCTTACCTTTAGTGATAGGTACATCTACACCTTGCGATACAGCTACAGGTATACCTTGTACATATTTTACTTATACCCAGGAGGGTATCCTTCATATTCTACTTATACCCAAAGGGGTATACGACATCTTTTACTTATAGGTAGATACCTATACTTAGCTGTACCTTATTGATTTTGCATACATCTGGTTTCAGCTATATACTTTCATTTACATGCTCGCATTCAGATATATCGCATATATTTATTCCTGGATTTGCGCATTGTTTATTTGGATTTTACATGATGTTTTCTGGATTTGGGAACCGCGGGAGTTCATGAAATTATGCATACATTGAAAAACCCGGTTTCCTTGATATGATATTTGCGCAGCCACCATGAGATTTATCGGTTCTGATTATATACTCCATACGAGGTGTGGTTGCCGTATGAGGGTACATGGTGGGGCCCGGTATGGTTCCCCTCGGCAAGAAGATCGATGGACTTTGCCGATTGAGCCTGGAGGCGGGCGAGTACCTACCGGTGACAGTACCCATGACTCGGCGGGGGATCACGGAGACACCGCTGGGGGTCATGTACGTATGCATACGTCGAAAGGCGAGGGTCAGAGCTAGGAACTCGTGCTTTCGGGATAGCGTATGATACGTGATCAGGATTTCTGTGTCGATGCTTGGCACATTGTTTTCATGATATTTCTTTTAATACCTTTGTATATATAACAGGGGATTTAGCCGTTGTTATATATACCCTTACACCAATATTAGTGGAATGGGACGCTAATATATGTGTATTGCCCCCATCATATTTTACTTCTGCAAATATATATATAGGATGTTAGAAATTATTTGAGATTCGACTTGGGATATAGGTGATTCATTGAGATTGGATATTGGATATGAAAGAGGTTGATGATTTGTACATTCAGGATATAGGAGATCTATTCGATATTGTACATTGAGGAGATGTGAGACTTAAATGATATGAGAGCCCAATTTGAGGGCTGATTTGAGGATTTGGGATTTGGGTGTCTTGATGGATTGTGATCATACCACGAGGTCAGGTTTCCGTGGAAATGACATATTCCACCCCATACCTTACACCTATCTATTCTTTGCACGGATTCATATATTGGTAGTACCGTTAGTGTACCTTTATGATAGTTGCATATCTACTTTCTCATATCCCTATTGCATAGTTATTGCATACTATTATCATGTCATCATTGCTTCGCATATTGATTGTACCTGCTAGTGTACTCTCCATTATTCTGCATTCACGTGACATGTTATTACTGTAATCGCATATCTTAGATTCATGCTGTACGTACATTCCTGCGATTACCTGCATATGTTATCTACTATTCACGAGTTGGCAACTCACCCCCATTGTGCCACAAGTGTTTCAGGTTGTTCCCCAGAGTAGTCGAGGCAGGCTATTCCGGTATTCAGCTATTCAGCTATTCATCTATCATCTTTTGCTACAGATATCGCATCAGCTCACAGTACCATTTTGCTTAGGTGGGTTAGATGATTATCTGTATTTCATATTGTTCATTCGTTGTATTTTGTACTCTCCATCTACTATTATGTTGTGGACTTAGAGACTTGGTGAGGACGTATTTGTATATTAATTGTGGATTTGTTGCCTTTTATATACAGCTTTCTCCCTATTGTCTTTATTTCTTCACTACGGCGTCGTATATTTGTATCGTATTCATCTTGGCTAGTTTTTACAAAAAGGGGGTGTTGCCAAAATTTTAAAGAATGAAAGTAAAACTTTTAAAGAATTTGGGTTGAGATTTCAAATGTTTCAAAAACTTATATTATCTTTTCCGTATTTTCTTGGTTTAGATTTCTGGGTTTTGGCTTTCTTTTACTACGTTACGTCTTTAGGCGTTGCATAGTATTAGGGCCGTCACGGGCCAATTTTGGGTCGTGACAGTTACCTTACCACCTTCTCCGCCTCAAAGAGCGTTGCCTCTTTTTCCTGTGGTTGCCCGCGTCAGAATCCTGCTCAGAGAGGTTCTGGTCGCGGTGGTTTTGTACTGAGAGGTTGAGGTGGCGGAGGCAGAGGACAGCCAGTAGCCGGTAGAGGGCAGGCTCGGATTTTTGCCTTGACTCACAAGGACGCTCAGGCGTCCAATGTTGTGGCTTCAGGTACCCTTTCTGTATGTTCTTATGATGCACATATTCTTTTTGATCCGGGATCTACACATTCATATGTTTCTACGCACTTCGTGCCGAGCTTAGGCCGAGAGTCGTGTTTACTAGATCAGCCGCTTGTCGTGACTACTCCTGTTGGAGAGTCGTTTGTTGCGCGACACGTGTTCCGGTTGTGTGCTGTCCGTATAGGAGACAAAGATCTGTCCGTCGACTTGATCCTTCTTGAGATGTTTGACTTCGACATTCTGCTGGGCATGGACTGGTTAGCTACTTGCTACGCGTCCGTGGACTGCCGTGAGAAGACAGTTAGGTTTTGTTTTCCCGGCGAGTCAGTGTTTGTTGTGCAGGGGACCGTGGCGCCGCCCTTCACAGTTTGATTTCTGTCCTTTGCGCTAGTCATCATTTGAGGAGGGGACGTCGGGGATTCTTAGCTTTCATTCATGATACTGGAGCCACAGTAGAGTCGTTGGACCAGGTTCCTACCGTGCGAGAGTTTTCCGACGTCTTTCACGATGAGTTACCTGGGTTGCCGCCAGAGCGCGATATTGAGTTCTGCATTGATCCGATTCCTGGCACGGAGCCTATTTCTATACCGCCTTATCGGATGGCTTCAGCAGAGTTTAGAGAGATTAAAGATCAATTGAAAGAGTTGCTTGATATGGGACTTGTGCGTCCGAGTGTTTCGCCGTGGGGAGCTCCTGTTCTGTTCGTCAAGAAGAAGGACGACAGTTTGAGGCTGTGTGTGGATTATCGTTAATCGAACTGAGTTACGGTGCGGAACAGGTATCCTTTACCTTGTATTGACGATTTATTTGATCAGCTCCAGGGTGCGAAACATTTTTCTAAGATTGATTTGCGCTCCGGTTATCATCAGTTGCGGGTTCGGAATGATGACATTCCGAAAACTGCTTTTCGTACACGCTATGGGCATTATGAGTTTTTGGTGATGTCGTTCGGACTCACCAATACGCCAGCAGCGTTCATGGATCTGATGAACCGGATTTTCAGGCCGTTCCTCGACAAGTTTATTATTGTGTTTATTGATGACATACTGGTCTACTCTAGGAGTCGTGAGGAGCATGAGCAGCACTTGAGGATTGCTTTACAGATATTGAAAGAGCACCAACTGTATGGTAAATTCTCAAAGTGCACATTTTGGCTTGATAGAGTTGACTTCCTGGGTCATGTGGTGACTGGTGACGGTATTCTTATGGACCCGAGGAAGATCGAGGCTGTGTAGCTTTGGCCCAGACATGTATCGTTGACTGAGGTCCGCAGCTTTTTGAGCTTAGCTGGTTATTATCGCCGTTTTGTGCAGAATTTCTTCAGTATCGCTGCACCGCTGACTGGACTAACCTGGAAGGGAGTTCCTTTTCTTTGGACTGATGCGTGCCAGCAGGGTTTTCAGCAGTTGAAGACTCGGTTGACGACAGCACCAGTTCTATCTTTGCCTTCTGGATCGGGCGGCTATGTTATTTATTGTGATGCTTCTCGAGTGGGGCTCGGCTGTGTATTGATGCAGCACGATAGAGTGATTTTTTACGCTTCTAGGCAACTGAAGAAGCACGAGCAGAATTACCCCAATCACGATCTTGAGATGGCCGCGATGGTCTTTGCGTTGAAGAATTGGAGACACTACTTGCACGGGGAGTCGTGTCAGATCTTCACGGATCACAAGAGCTTGAAGTACATCTTCCAGCAGCGGGATCTGAATCTGAGACAGCGCCATTGGATGGAGCTAGTGAAGGATTATGATTGTGAGATCCTTTATCACCCGGGAAAGGCGAATGTGGTAGCTGATGCTTTGAGTCATAGGCCCGGGGGTAGCTTGTCCCAGTTGAGCGCAGTTCAGCATCAGTCTTCTACAGATTGGCAGCTCTTGTGTGATGGTAGAGTGCAGTTCGAGTTCACTTCCGCTGCGGGACAGCTTGCTCATGTCCACGCCCGCCTACTACTGTTGGGGTAAAAATTTATACCCTAGTTGACCAAGTCAAAATCAAAGTCAACCCCAAGCCAGGTGGGCCCAAGCCCAGGTCAAGTGGGCCAATGCCCGGAGCGAGCCCGAACATGAAGTGGCCGGCCTCCCCCCATGCCAAAATTTTGCTGTATTTCTTGTATTTTATTTTATGAATAAATATAAGAAAATGGGCATAAAGCCAAATTTTTGTAAAGCCCATGGCTTATGTGCAAAAAGAAAAAGCACATGAGGCATGGGATGGGCAAAATGCCATTTTATAAAGCCCAAGGGGCTATATGTAAAGTGTATAGCCTAGAAAGGCAAGGATAATGAAAATACCCCAACAACGTTTTTCTTTCTCCCCAAAAGAATCCAGATCTGAGATCTTTCTCCTTCCTCAAGGTTTTAAAACCTTCTTATTTCTTTTGAATTAAATTAAGAGTTTTACTCTTCCTTTTAAAAAAAATAGTTTTTCACACAAAACCCACAAAGGGGAACTCAGATCTTCCATCAGATCTCAGAATGGAGAGATTTTTAAATTGTCATACTTCTTGATCTTCAAGATCCAGCCAACAAAGAAAGAAGAAGGATACCCATCTCCAAAAACCCCACTTTGGGGAAGAACTAGGGCTCAAGAGAAGAAGCCTTTCATCAACTTCAAAACAACCTAGGAGTTTAACTCCTCATACACACACACACACACACACACACAAAATAATAAGTGCTCCTTTCTGGGAGTACAACTCCCATTGCAGGGACCAAGTCCCTTTTGCTGCTCGAGCGCCCACGTGCTGACACGTGGGGCGCTAGCGCTCAAAGCGCTACCGCCCAAAGAGCTAATGCCCGAGCACCCATGTGCTGACACGTAGGGCGCTAGCGCTCTTGCGCTTAGAGCACTAGCGCCTAAAATGCTAGCGCCCACGTGCTGACACATGGGGCGCTAGCGCTCAAAGCACTAGCGCTCTTGCGCTCAGAGCGCTAGCGCCCAAAGCGCTAGCGTCCGAGCGCCCACGTGCCTGGCACGTGGGGCGCTAGCGCTCTTGGGCTCAAGGCGCTAGCGCCCAAAGCGCTAGCGCCCGCGCGCTTTCTCCCACGCATCCTTTGGATGCCCTTTCCTTTTTTTTTTGTATATATACATATATATACATACATACACACACATACTCCACGACACTGTCCCTGTTAGAAAAAAATTTCTAACAGGGCACTGCCCCGCACCCCGCAAGGGGGCTTCTAGCCCCCTTGACCCTCAGCCCGCTATCCGGGTAGCGGGGCCCCTGTAAAAACTCTGTGGGGCCCCCGATATATCCAAAACCCCTCCAAAACATAACACTACACTTTGAGTTCGCATGACCAGTTTAACCCATTAATCGGAGGTTCCTTCGCCTCAAAGGTGAGGGGTAATTAACGGCAGCTTAGTCCACGGCTGCCGGAGATTCGGATCCCTACAACCAATAAACCCCCGTCTACCCTAGGAAGGAGGAATCTGTAGTACGCCTGACAAGCGCGTGCGTATTCCCATTTCAATGGGGTGACGAAAAACACCCTACAGATTCTGGCACGCCCGGTGGGACCTTTCTCTCCTCCCATATTTTGTGTTAAACGTTCATGTGAACTCAATCAATGAACATATCGATTTCCTATACTGAAATGATGTTTTCTTTTCGTGCAGCAATTAACTTTCAACGACAATGTCTCCGAAGACGAATTCAGCTTCCAACGCGACCCTGATCCCGTACGTGGTCAAGGTCAATGCACGTGTGGTTCTCGCCGCAAGCCTCAGTCGACAGTGGGAGGAACTGCCCCACCAGTTTGACTCCGTCATCATCTACCCTGCCGGAAGTGCTCATCTGGCAGAAATCCTGGCAAAACAGGGCCAAGCCGGTCTCAAGGGGAAAGATGCCGAATGTTGTGATCGCCAAGGCACCACAACCGAAACTTAAGACGGTGTCTGAACGGCTCTCTCGCGCTACAGCTGGGGGCAAGACTTCCGATACAAAGGGCAACATCAAACGTTGCGGACGAGCCCAAGCGATGACTCCAACAAATGCACGATCGGGCGTCTTCTCTGGCCTCTCTATCAATCGGTCTATGGTGTCTTCCCGAAGAGCCGGAGCCTGCCAAGCGCTCAAACCAGAAAAGTTAAGGCAGAAGTGTCTCAGGTATCGAGCCAACAAGAGGGCCAGGACTAGGGCCAGGTGGAATCGTGTAATATTCCAGGAGCAGAGTCATCCTGCGGCGATAGCTGAATCGGCCGTAAAAATCAGCAATTCCTTCGAACCTCTGATGTGGGTTCAGAAAAATTTCGTGACCACCAGAATTAAGAAGACAGCGGTCCGAACGTTGCTACAAAGAGACGTGTCCCCACCCTAACAGAAAAAGTATGACACTGTCTCTTCAAGAGTCTATCAGGCGCTCTGCTCCGCGTGAAAGCAGCGGGGCAAATCCAGAAAAGATGCGCCAGCACCATTCAAGAATCCGGCCAGGCCATCCGCCTTCAATCGACTGCCGTTACCAAAACACGGGGGGTCAAGACAGCGATCCATGAAATCAGCCGCCGATAATAAAAATACGCCTACATATATTATCCATACGGTATATATAGCGGGCAGGCGCCCCAGCGACAACCTTCGTAGCAAATGCAAGGAGGGGGCCACCACATCCCAAGCTTAATTTGGCTTGAATGTGGTTGCTGCTTCCCAAGAACATCCGCCTCCGCTGGATGATGAAAACACTCTCGACGAAGATGATAGGCAGAAAGACCCTTCGGTCCAGGCAGAGTCAAGCTCGGACAGCGAGGAAAAGCCGACTTTCCGCCCCAGGACCGCGGAGCATGAGCTACTTCAAGAGCTTCGGAAACAGCTCAAGAGCAAAGATAAAGAGATGGTCAAGGTCCATTTGAAAATTGATGACCTAACGAACGTTGTGATGCAGCTTACGGCTCAAATTGCTCGAGCGCCTCCCAATCAAGCACAAGTCGCTACTCATGAGCCGGATGATGACAATCCAAAGCGGCCGATGCCTGTCCCTCTGGGTCCAAGATTTGTCGAGCCACACGAAAGCAGGCCGCATTCCACTTCTGGGGACGCCTTTGTTAGTTATATGTATGCCCTAGAGGCCATTACTGTACATAGGATGTATATTGTAGTGGATGCTGGGACATATATAGGGAGGACTTTCTTGCTCGACATGATAGTATGCTATCTGGTTGAACTTTACCTTAACGTGTATACTGATTGTCTCTCTGTTACATGTTGGTAAAGCCCTTAGGATGTGTGCTTGACTACCTGGACTATGATGCGGATCATACTAGTGGGGACATGGTAGTCCATAAGTACATCCTTCAAAGTCCCTAGTCGTGGGTGTATCGATATACCAGAGTAGACTAGCGTATACCTTCTCGACCCATACAGATGGGCGATGGATGATCCCATATCCATCGGTGTTTGACATCAGAGATGATATACCGGTGCTCAGTAGAGACTGGGTACACTGGACGGACTCGCCGAGAACTCCCAGATGGTATTATACCTCACGTCAGATGGCAGTTCTCTGGTGACACTGGTACAGAGTAGTCTGTTGACCCGAGATCGTCATAGAGTCTTGTGTGGTTCCCACTGTGCTTTGATTTCCATCTTACCACGTCCAAGAGGGCATGCAAAACGGTGGTTTTTGGGTACAGTCCCGAGTCACATGGAGGCAATGAGCGATAGGTGGGGATTCGTCTCTCCCGGTATAGGGGGTTGATGTTGCGCTGTGTTCGATTGGCTATAACAGGAAGTCCCTGGCCAGGGCTGGTAAGTGTTACCAGTAGTTTCTCGACCCATTATGAGCCTCATATCGACACGACTTATCGAGCTATTGGGGTCTGACGTTTACCACCCCTAGGCGAGATATGCGACATATCAGACGATCAGACCGGACTGTACGGTAGTGTTACTGGTTGGATTCACTGGAGTGTGAGCGGGCTTGCTCGTCGATCTTCAGATCGCTCAATACCCGGGTGGCCGTTACGTTTAGCAGACCGCTTGCGGCTTGTGGATGTTTGATATGATCATCATCCGCTGCCGGCGTATTGACGAGTCTTTAGAGTCCTACACAGAGGTTTCCTGGCTCAAGCGAAACGAAATAGGAGCGCATATGAGATATGTGCGGGACCGAGAATAATACCAGTATGTTATACTGTATTCGATTCTCGCGATGTGACATTGATCGGTTATATGCGATATAGCCGGGTTATCGGATCAAGTGTTGATTCGATAAGTTGTTACTAATGATACTAGTCGGCTATATGCGATATGACCGGATCGTTAAATCAAGTGTTGATTTAATGATTTAATGTATAATTATATATTTGATATATTACTTTGCATCAACTAGTATCGGTTCACTTTAAAATGGATTTTCTCACTCGGGTGTGCGCATTGCATATGCGATATGATTTTGTGCACTTTATTGTATCATGTTTGATGATGCATGATTGCTAGGTTATGTGTAAAGAATTTAACCAAAGTTATTTAAATGGTTAAGGGTTTTACTTATTCATTAATTAGTCTTTTTATTTTTGGAAAAAGGAAAAGAAATGAGAGAAAAATGGTGGCTTATTTTGTTTGCACTTGAAGCTTCATGAAGCTTTTATGATGCAACCATTTTTGTCTCATCTCCTAAACCCTAACCATTCCTTTAACCTTGGTCAATTCTCTACACTTAACTTAGGTTAAAGTTATGATAAGAATGATATTATTATTCTTTTCATAATTAACAAAATCTTATCATATATTTCTTTCTTCTTCTTCTTCATGAGCAAGGAAGAAAAAGCTTTCATTCATCAATGGTGATTGATGATAAAGAGTGAGAAATCCAATTCTAAAGTCTACCCACTTCCTATTTCTTCATCCTCTACCTCTTGCCAAGTAGTAGAGTGTGTTTCCTTCACAAGTTTTTAGGGCTTGGTGAAGGTGGAGCTTGATTTAGCGATGCCTCGACGTAGATCATCTTCGGCATGGACATCGACGACCTAGCTCGCTTTTTCTCCGACGAAGCCGACTCTAGAGCCCGGATTCCTTTTGGACAGCGGAGATGAATTCGTTGCGCAGCTATGGAGGTGGAGCACCGGATCTACAAAGGTTGTATTTCCGTTTTCCCATTAGTTAATTGTTAACTAGTTATCCTTTCGCCTAGAAATCTAGCCAACGATCCGTAGTCGGGTCTCTCGGCACCTAGAATTTTTGAATTAGGCATGGTTGATGCCTTGTGAGACCTCACTAGTGTGCCTAGGAACCCTACAGTGGTATCAGAGCCTAGCTAGAGCCCTAGGCGAAGTCTAGACGGAATTTGAAGTCCGAACAAACCCGAAAACCCATCATAAAAATGCTCTCTGTCTATTTTTCAAAAACTGGGATTTTTCCAAATTAAAAATGCGTAAAAAATTCAGCAGGGAATTATAAGAATTACGGTGTAATTTTTTTTCCATGAACAGTAAATCTCGCGGCGGAAGCGCGGCAGAAGCTTGCCTTCTGCGGCGGTTCCGCCGCACCTTGATGACGTCATTGTCGAATGTTTGCACAGTAACTCTTATTACATTATGCTGGATTTTCTGGGTATTTTTAAAATTTATTCAAGAGTTGAATTTTCTGGAGTTGTTTTTGGGGATTCGGTGTTTCGATCGGGGTATCAAATTTTGTCTATTTGGCTTTCCGGATAATTTTTAGAATATGTTAAAAAGTTCGACCGGATATAAATACCCAATTTTTCCCCTGTCGGGAAATTTCCAAGTGTTTGATTTTTCCGTAGTTTAACGATGTTCTAAGTAGTGCAAGTAACGCGATGGACCCTCTAGAAGACAACAAACCTTAACTCGATTATGTGACCGTCTTGAACTGCCCTTTGAACCTTCGGGTTTGGGGCAGTACAGCGTGCCACATGTGAGGCGTTGGCTTGACCCTTCTACGGCTGGACCGTCGGTACTGAGGCACGAACTGAATGTTGTTAGACTTATTTCATGTGTTGATCTGTATCGGGAAAACTTGGGTGTTCGAATGTTCAATCGGAAAGTTTAACATTTTCTAATTATCTGGAATGGGATACAATAATTGGAATTCACAAGAAGTTATGAGATAACTGAATGAATGTTATAAACATAGCAATTTAGTCTCACTTGATCGGTTGCCACGGAATTTTGATGTGATCAAAAGTCCGTCGCAATCACGTAGCGTACGCGGATACTCGCCGGGTAAACTTAATAGACAGCCTCACTCCATAGCCCCGTCCAAGTGACTGTAGGAGAACCCCGTCGCCGAAAGCATCCATCCGGGTGCTCGCGGTAGCGGTGTTCCACCTTGGTACACTTCGTCGACGGCGTCGAGGGTGCAGCCGTCTACTGAAGTTTGCGACGAGCATTCGATCAGGATGTCGGGAATATTGTTGAATTGCCCGACTTGATATTGAAAAGTGTTTTCGATAATGAGACTAAAATGCGGGGTTTATAATTGTTAGGCATGCGATGTCTAAAGAATTCATTTGGTCAGGCATGCGATGTCTGAGGTGGTTGCGGATTCCAACTGTTGTAGTTTTTCACTTTCTTTTCTGTGACCGTAAGTGTAATATGTGATATCGCCGGTTTTGTTGCTATACGTCAACGACAATTGGGGTAGACATATTTACTTACGTTGATGACATGTGATGTTATGTGTTGCTGGATATGTTATATTGGATCGTCGTGTTTGAATAGCCGGAGGTTTTTATGTGAGATGAGTGTTTTTCATTTTCATTCATGTAAAAACTTGTATGTAATATTCTTTTATTGGGGCGCTTCCAGGTTGCGGAAGTTGTCACCGTTTGTATATTATTTACTTTTCCGCACTAGGATAGACCCAAGGAGGAGGGCACAAGTAACCGGGTTCTGGAGTCCAGTAGGAGACCAACTCGAGGAGTCGAGTCCGGGTCTCCTAACTCTAGAATTGGTAGGGTTGCTTGCCGCTCTCGTAGGGGTCTAGAGGTGTGGGTTTGGCTATTCATCACGACCGTGGAATCCGTGTTTTATACTGGCTCGTATTAAAAACACGGACGTCCTAGTATATCCAATATTTCATATGATTCTTCTGCTGCGATATCTATGATGCGATCATGTGATGTTCTTTGATAGATACAGTATACAGTATATATGATATATTATATAGGCGTTACTTATGTTTTACACCCGCGCTAGCCCTGCCCCGCTCTGCCGTTAGTTACCTAACCTAACGGTGCACGAGGGGACATCGAGGCGAATGCGAAGGGCATAAGTGTACGTCGTATTTATCTGTGATGTTTAGGTACTTAAATGATGGGACTTCATTAATGTGATTAATGAAATAAAAGAAACCTAAGATGTTGTGGAATCGAATTTCAAAATAAAACAGGTAGCTACAGTTCTTACTTTGCATCGCGGTGTTCATTATAGAACATCCTGCACCTTATTCGATGAGGAAAGGACCGAGATCCCTTCACCGGGAGTGACTCCTTTAGCAATAACTGGCAGATGCTACACACTCGGTTTGTCTTTTGATAGCTTCTATAGTTTCTTCTTTGCACAGTGATATATGTGATATATCCCGCACCTCATTCGACGAGGAAAGGACCGACGATCCCTTCATCGGGAGTGACTCCTTTAGCAAAACTAGAAAAGCCTCAAAAGCACTCCATTTTAAAATCATTTGATTCTACAACGATATCAAGTTCATTACGCAATAGGTTTTCAGAAAAACCTGTCGTAGCCCTCCGTCATTTCAGATAAGTAGTAGTTAGTATTCGTGCTACATTTGTTGACCTCTGTCAAGGCGTAGTGTGCGGTAGCTGATTAGTGCTTATCAGCATAAGCATATGATGTGATTGATTTAGGGTAGTCGTGCGACCTTGTTGACCTCTGTCAAGGGTCGTGCGGGTGGGTTTACTTCAATCAGGAAATGACGGGTTGAACTTGACTAGCAGCCTATGGTTTGTTGACCTCTGTCAAGGTCATAGGACGCCAGGGGCAAAATATTATCGGGAATTTCAAGTGTTGAAATTTGCAATGAGATTGCATACCTTCTATGAGATAGTTGGATCCCGATACCCGCTGCGAGTAAGAGTTACTCCTGGGAGAGTTTTATACATTACAATTAGCCGATCAAGTAGGTGTCTAGAAAGGTGTTAACGAGGTTACGCCTCTGGGAAAACGAGGTTTACATTAATTAGGTTCGTGCGAAAGCACGGGGGACCTCCCTCAAAGTACCGACACTGGCCTGGCTGAAAGATTGGCGAACTTGTAATGTGTAATTAATCCCGGCTAGTCTTTCCTTTTAGGGTTTGAAGGAAGATTTGATAAAAAGCAGTGGGAGCCATCCTGATTAGATAAAATAAAAACCAATCTATTCTTGACAGAGCGCACGCTGAGTGTTTTCTTCTCTCTCTCTCCAGGTAGCGACCATATCACGCCTTAATCAAGATAATAATACGGATTATTGACCGAACCCGCTTGTTATACTGAGCTGGGGAACGTTGGTCCCGCTCCAACTTATAAATGTTATAAGACAGAGCAGGAAATTGGGGAATACCAGATTTCCCGTGCCGCCCAAACGAAGAGAGTGCATGCTGATGCATCATCTTCGGGTGTGTTCATTACAAAAACTGTTTCTCTGTATCCTCTACGTCCTGGGTATGTGATACCAGATCAGGATCCCAGATATGTAATCAGTTACATAGGGCTACAGATAGGTAGAGAACTGAGAACGGGTGATAAGTTTCATGAGGCAGAAAACGGGGCAAGAGTTGCAGCCAAGTCTGTTGGTCACTGTCACCCTGTATTCCAAATACATTGATTCTGAACGAATGTTATTAGATACCGAACCTGATATACAAAATCATATCTATCTCTTTATTAGTAAAGAAATGATAAAATTTTGTATGGTTGGATAATGTTTTGAACATTTCCTATATCAAAAGTTGATCGGTTCAGGCACGTTATCTAAAAGCATTAATGTTCTAAATCAAACTACAGTTCTTACTATAAAGAACACACACAAGAGGAAGAGTTCAGAAATGAACGAATCCTTCTTAAGGCATTGTAGACTAGGTCATATCAATTCGACCCGACTAGCTGAAGTTACATTTAGATGCATATTTAAATCAGTTTAAATTTACATCTTGTGAAACTTTCCAGTCATGTCACAAAGATAAGATGACCATAGCTCCGTTTATTGGAAACAGAGAAAGAGTTAGTGAACTCATGGGATGATACATGTTGATGTATGTAGGTCCCCAGTCTACACATGCCAAGACCGGTTCTTTGTACTTCATTACATTCTCTGATAATCTCTCGAGATTCAGACATATGTTCCTGTTGAAACACAAGTCCGAACCTTTTGAGATATTCACAGAATATAAGTTAGAAGTAGAGAACCAATACGGGTATAAGTATTATGTCCTATGATGAGATCAAGGAGGAGAATACTTGTGCACGGAAATCCTGGATTATACTAAAGGAGAATGAGATTCTCTCTCAGCATTACTCCTCTGTATACACCATAGCACGATGGTATATCAGGGCGGATCAATCACACCCTATATGATAAGGTGTGCTCTATGATGAGTACTACTGAGTTACCTTTTTCCTTTTTGGGAGTTATGCACTTGAGAAGCTGCATACCTATTGAATAGGGTTCCAATCAAATCAATTGCCTACCATTTCATATGTGATATGGAAAGGGAAGAGCCCATATCTTAAGATAGTTAAGATTTGGGGCTGTCCGGCCTATGTCTAAAAGCAAAATCCGGACAAGCTCGAGGCAAGATCTGTTATGTACAACTGGAAAGGTTCCAACTATACAAACAACAGAAGATGATTTGGTAGAACCAAAGGATTCAGTAGATACCAACGAACCTCAGCCTCTCCGCCGATCTAGTAGGGTTCCTCACCCACCTGAGAGATACTTCGGTTTCTCTATGACAGTGGGAGCGAGGATTGCATCATGAGATGATGACCCAACTAGTTTCGAGCTGGCCATCAGGAGTAGGACTCTGTAAGAATGGCTGGATGTTTATCGATCTGAGATGGAATCCTTATACACCAACAAAGTATGGACTTTAGTTGCTATATCTGAAGGGTTAAATCCCCATCAGGAGCAAGTATATCTTGAGAAGATTACTTGGTGTACATGGAAAAGTTGAGACTTTCAAAGCTAGAATTGTTAAAGGTTTTCGTCATCGACCAGGCGTGGATAATGATGAAATCTTTTCCAGTAGCTATGCTTAAGTCCATCCAGATCCTACTTGTCACGGCTACATACCATGACTGCGATATCTGGTGGTTGGGTGTCTTGACTGCTTTTCTAAATGATGATTTAGAAGAGAGCGTCTATAAGTACACAGCCAAAGGGCCTCGTAGACAGTGGGAGCAGCGGAAACGTGTGCAAGATGTTTTATATGATAAAGCAGGCATCGCGGAGTTGGAACATCTGTTTTTGATGAATTAGTCAAAGAGTTTGACATCATCAAAATGGTAGATGAACCTTGTATAAACAAAAAGGTAGTAGGGAGTATGGTGACGATCCTCGTAGAGTACGTGGATGACATACTCTTGATGGGGAAGGAGTTTCCTATGCTACGCTCGATCAATCTCCGGTTATCACAAGGATTCTCCACATAGGATCAAAATGATACCTCCTAAATCCTGAGTTTTAGATCTATGAGATAGACTTAATTGGATGTTAGGATTCTCACTAGTTGTAGTGAGACGGTATCAACCGATCCTGGGGAGAATCACTGGAAGTGTTCCAGGGTGATAAAGACGACTGAGTGTCAGTCACAGGCATTGTCTTTACCCTCAGTAAAGGGACGGTATGGTGGAAGAGTTCTAAGCTAGATACCGTGACATACTAGACGATAAAGGCACGATACATCGCTACTTAAGATGCTACCAAAGAGGCAGTCTGGGTGTATATTGGTTCATGAGATGAACTACGTTCCAACCATTGTGAGACAATGGAGTTGTGGCTTATGCCAAGGAACGTCCGTCCCATCAGTGATCCAGACATATTCTAAGGCAGTATCACCTGATCATGGAGATCGTTGATCTCCAGGGTGATCGAGTTAAGGAGAGTAGATTCTGAGGACAACACAGCGGATCCACTCACAAAGGCCTGTTCCCAGAGAGAGACTTTTATGGGATGGTTGAGTATGAGATACTGCAACCACTGCTATCAGATGGCCCTAGTGCAAGTGGGAGATTGTTAGTTATATGTATGCCCTAGAGGCCATTACTGTACATAGGATGTATATTGTAGTGGATGCTGGGACATATATAGGGAGGACTTTCTTGCTCGACATGATAGTATGCTATCTGGTTGAACTTTACCTTAACGTGTATACTGATTGTCTCTCTGTTACATGTTGGTAAAGCCCTTAGGATGTGTGCTTGACTACCTGGACTATGATGCGGATCATACTAGTGGGGACATGGTAGTCCATAAGTACATCCTTCAAAGTCCCTAGTCGTGGGTGTATCGAGACGGGGCATCGATATACCAGAGTAGACTAGCGTATACCTTCTCGACCCATACAGATGGGCGATGGATGATCCCATATCCATCGGTGTTTGACATCAGAGATGATATACGGGTGCTCAGTAGAGACTGGGTACACTGGACGGACTCGCCGAGAACTCCTAGATGGTATTATACCTCACGTCAGATGGCAGTTCTCTGGTGACACTGGTACAGAGTAGTCTGTTGACCCGAGATTGTCATAGAGTCTTGTGTGGTTCCCACTGTGCTTTGATTTCCATCTTACCACGTCCAAGAGGGCGTGCAAAATGGTGGTTTTTGGGTACAGTCCCGAGTCACATGGAGGCAATGAGCGATAGGAGGGGATTCGTCTCTCCCGGTATAGGGGGTTGATGTTGCGCTGTGTTCGATTGGCTATAACAGGAAGTCCCAGGCCAGGGCTGCTCAGAGAATTGCTGGTAAGTGTTACCAGTAGTTTCTCGACCCGTTATGAGCCTCATATCGACACGACTTATCGAGCTATTGGGGTCTGACGTTTACCACCCCTAGGCGAGATATGCGACATATCAGACGATCAGACCGGACTGTACGGTAGTGTTACTGGTTGGATTCACTGGAGTGTGAGCGGGCTTGCTCGTCGATCTTCAGATCGCTCAATACCCGGGTGGCCGTTACGTTTAGCAGACCGCTTGCGGCTTGTGGATGTTTGATATGATCATCATCCGCTGCCGGCGTATTGACGAGTCTTTAGAGTCCTACAAAGAGGTTTCCTGGCTCAAGCGAAACGAAATAGGAGCGCATATGAGATATGTGCGGGACCGAGAATAATACCAGTATGTGATACTGTATTCGATTCTCGTGATGTGACATTGATCGGTTATATGCGATATAGCCGGGTTATCGGATCAAGTGTTGATTCGATAAGTTGTTACTAATGATACTAGTCGGCTATATGCGATATGACCGGATCGTTAAATCAAGTGTTGATTTAATGATTTAATGTATAATTATATATTTGATATATCACTTTGCATCAACTAGTATCGGTTCACTTTAAAATGGATTTTCTCACTCGGGTGTGCGCATTGCATATGCGATATGATTTTGTGCACTTTATTGTATCATGTTTGATGATGCATGATTGCTAGGTTATGTATAAAGAATTTAACCAAAGTTATTTAAATGGTTAAGGGTTTTACTTATTCATTAATTAGTCTTTTTATTTTTGGAAAAAGGAAAAGAAATGAGAGAAAAATGGTGGCTTATTTTGTTTGCACTTGAAGCTTCATGAAGCTTTTATGATGCAACCATTTTTGTCTCATCTCCTAAACCCTAACCATTCCTTTAACCTTGGTCAATTCTCTACACTTAACTTAGGTTAAAGTTATGATAAGAATGATATTATTATTCTTTTCATAATTAACAAAATCTTATCATATATTTCTTTCTTCTTCTTCTTCATGAGCAAGGAAGAAAAAGCTTTCATTCATCAATGGTGATTGATGATAAAGAGTGAGAAATCCAATTCTAAAGTCTACCCACTTCCTATTTCTTCATCCTCTACCTCTTGCCAAGTAGTAGAGTGTGTTTCCTTCACAAGTTTTTAGGGCTTGGTGAAGGTGGAGCTTGATTTAGCGATGCCTCGACGTAGATCATCTTCGGCATGGACATCGACGACCTAGCTCGCTTTTTCTCCGACGAAGCCGACTCTAGAGCCCGGATTCCTTTTGGACAGCGGAGATGACTTCGTTGTGGAGCTATGGAGGTGGAGCACCGGATCTACAAAGGTTGTATTTCCGTTTTCCCATTAGTTAATTGTTAACTAGTTATCTTTTAGCCTAGAAATCTAGCCAACGATCCGTAGTCGGGTCTCTCGGCACCTAGAATTTTTGAATTAGGCATGGTTGATGCCTTGTGAGACCTCACTAGTGTGCCTAGGAACCCTACAGCCTTGGCCCCAGATAATACCATCCCGCTAACACAAGATCGGATAATGGATTTGGTCACCAGCAAGGATAAAACATTGGTGGCCGAAGCTGAAGCTCAGAAAGAAATTGGCAGTAGCGGGTGGCCATATCCCGCACAGTACGATCTGATCGAGTTCCCGAGCGGCTACGTCATTCCTAAGTTCGGAAGATTTGACAGAACGGGAAATGCCAATCAGCACGTCGCCCACTTTAAAGCATCGTGCGGAAATATAGGGAGCAATGATGCGCTCCTTCTTCCTCATTTTGTCAACGGCCTGACTGATTAGTCGAAAATATTGTATTTTTAACACGGCAATTTCCTCATCATTTGCATTCATATAGAAGTGTTCGGCATTCATATCTCACATATTAGCAAAACTGTCGCAAAATATCAGATTGCATGTGTTAGACTCTAAAACCGACACTATAAAGGAAATTGACCACATTTCATGGCATCGCATCATCCCTACATTTGCGCAACATTTGTTTTGAGATATATGCAGGAAAATCCAACAGAAAGGCCAAAATGTACAGGGTACAGCTAAAACGTTACGCCAACTCAATGATTTCAGTTCTGGCATCAACCTAGAGGGACAAATAAAAATCAACATATCAGATGAAGCCCAAAATATTATCCCAAGTCCACTGCAAAAAGACCATAGCTCAAGCTTCCTACATGGCCGCGGAATCGCGGCCGGAGCCTGCTTGCGCCGCGGTTCCGCGGCTACTTGATGCGTCACCACTTCATCTTTGCATCAAAACTCTTCTCTCAGTGGCCACAGTTCAAAAATGTACCTTAAATTCCAGAAGACTCCAGATAATTCTGCCAGATCAGCGAACTTTAGGATCTACACTAAACTAGCCTATCATTCTAGAACCTTCTCCCTAAACCCTAGCTTAAACCCTAAGCTAAGTCTAACAAACTACTTCTAGAAGTCTTTCAACAAACTTTTGGAGGGAACTCAAAGGCTTAGGGTTTGGGTGTTCTATAAATAAGACCCTAGGCTCACTTGTAAAAAGATTATTCAATCTTGGAAGACTTGATCTTTTGATTAGTTGATTTTTTTAGCCAATTTAGATCCATTCACTCTCTTTCTTCATCTTCTTCTTCCACAAGTCTAGTGAGAGGATTTGTGTGAAACCCTAACCCTAATTCCAATCAAAAGCCAAGATCCCGAGTACCCATCAAGCAAGAAGCCTTGCAACCTTTTATGAGCCGAGCCGATCTTCAACGGAGCAAGTGGTCCAAGCCGATCTACGACTCACGGAGCCGAGCGACGCCAATTCAACAATTTAGTTCTTCCTCTTTTAGTTCTTGAGCGACTGTAATCAAATTGTTGATATAAATAAAAGGTGATATTCTTTTATCTTGTTTTCTTTAAATTCTCGCATCATGATATCTTTTCAATTCTTGAATACTTTCTGTGTGATGATGTTTGAGTAATACTCCGCTCGTCGAGGAGTTGAGACGATCAATAGAATGATGATGTAATATATCTTAAATCGATTCTTGAATCCTACGAGTTTTGTAAACCCTAGCAAATTCAAGAATCGACGACCCAATTCGATGCGATGCTTTCTTGATTGATATTGCTCGAGATTGGGGAGTTACGATTGTTTCTTGAAATTGCTAGAGGCTAGAATGTGAATGATAATCGATGAAAGAACAAGGGTTAAACGATGAAACCCTAGTTTCATCAAGAAAGCCCTAACTCTCATCGACCATCATCGATCTAGTATCGATCCTTCGAAGGACAAGAACACGAAATCTTGAAATTACATCACTTCTATAGATCCGATCGATTCCTACGAGCCTCATTTAGATTCTTGACATTTTGGTTGGAAATATTATCGAAACCCAAATCTTGATTGTTTATCAGTTTCTTGATTCTTGATTAAACATCGTGACACCTGAATCAATTGATAAATTCTTGAATCATGTTTTCTTTTCTTTTTGATTAACTTTTCGATTCAAACAAATTAAACATGAAAACGAATCGCAAAATCCCTGTGGACGATCCGCACTCGCTTACGATCTACAACTGACACCGTAGTTGATTGCGGTCAAATATAATTCTTTAGTTCTGATTTCTTTACAATTTTCTACATTACACAATTCGGAAAATTAAACCAATCAAATGGCGCCGTTGCCGGGGATCACGCGCTAATTCGTTTCATATTATAGTTTGAATTGAAAGAATTATTCCATTGCTGTTTTTGAGATCAAAGTTCATGCAAACCCTAAACGATTTGCTATTGTTCATTGCAAGGAAATCTGGAGCTGTTTGGAAATTGAAGAAAATTTTTGGAAAATACCAAAGAGCAGTGGGAGTCTACAGAAGCTCCCTGAAAAAGTTTGGTGGAGTGATCTCATCAAGAGACCGCGGAAGCGCGGCATATAGGAGTATTTGCGGCGGAACCGTGGTGGCCTTGAGGGTTCTCTGCAAAATATTTCTCTCAGGTGATTTCTTACCTTCTCCTCTCTCCTCTTTTTAGCTCCAACTAACAATTTGCTGCAGGATTCTTTGCAAATAATCGCAGCGCCGCAAAAGCAAAATTAAATTTGTGCGTGATTTTGATTTCTTGGTTGTTTGCATTATAATACGGATATTAAGGGGCACGGCCAAATCCAAATTAGGTGGGGATTTCATTACCCTTCCTAGGCCCCAAAAATCGGAAAACTTGCATCCGCATTGACCCACATTAACTAAAAGAAATCTAGAGAAGACTCTAAGGACTGTCGCGCTCAATTAGGACAAGAGAAGGCCGTGGGTAATTCATTGCTTATCCGCGTTTTCTTGTGGTGCCTAAGGCGAGTGTGTCTAAGGCTAGTGGTTTTTAATTAGGCCCACTACTTACGTAGCGGAGTACCTTCCCACTTACCTGGCACTTATCCGGCCACAGGGGGACAAAGAGGCAGTGGAGGATTCTATCCCGCGACTTGTCTTTTGGCAGTTAGGAGCGGTCTAGAGCCGGACCTAGGTGACCACTAGATTCTAGGGTTTGTGTGCTGCATTTGTTTTGTCGCATCATTTTTTCAAAAATCCGTCCCTTTTTCAAAAAAAAGCAAACACCGCATTCATTACCCCTAATTATAAGTCAAGGCTGCCACTTGTACTAACCCTTTTTAGTGCAAGATAGGCTGGACACGGGATTCTAGTGCCCGTTTAGTCCGCGTACCCTTTATCGACTCCGAAGTCGATATTTCTCCATTTACCTTTTCTTTACCCACTACCACACCCACACCGATGGATCCGAATCCATCAAACTTCTTTAACCCTAATCTGCCGCCGTCCGTTGGTGCGCAGAATCCACCCCGCATCTCTCTCCAGGAGAGGTGCTACCCTATTCGAGGTCCTCTTTCGACCTGCTTATCCACACCACCAGCCAATGGGGATAACTTTGAGATTAAGCCCCAGTATATCAATCTTTTACCCAAATTCCACGGACTCGAGACTGAGGACGCTTACGTTTTCATTACCAAATTTGAAAATGTATGCGCAATGATGGGTACGTCACAACTTTCAATGGATGCTATGCGTCTACGACTTCTTCCATTTACATTGTGCGATATAGCCGAGAAGTGGCTATATAACACTACCGCACATTCTATTACGAATTGGGAAGAATTCGTCGCTGCATTCCTTAAGAAATTTTACCCAATACAAAAGACAGCTCGAATCCGTAGCGAACTGAATCAATTTGCCCAGCTCCCTGCTGAACCATTTTCAAAATGCTTTGAACGTTTCAAGGATCTATTCATTCAGTGTCCTCATCACGGCATCCCAAGATGGGAGCTTTGCCGAATCATTTATGAGGGTATTAACCCAAGCACTAAACAGAGCCTTGAAAACATGTGTCAAGGTACTTTTATGACCAAAGATGATGGGGAAGCTTTGAAGTATTTAGAAGAGTTCGCTGAAAAATCACTACAGTGGGAGAGTGGAACCCAACCATTGAATAGGGGTGGCGTACACCAAATAGATGTGTCCATAGGTGTTCGAGCTGAAATGGCAGCAATGCAAAAGAAGCTCGACGCTATAGAACACAAATTTGCAGCAGCCTCCCTAAACCCAGTGTCGCTCCCCAAAACTGTTTGTGGGTGCTGTTCTGATCCGTCTCATTTAACGGAAGAATGTCCATTAAACTCTGCGTTTCAAGGTCACGAGCATTCTAATGCCGCATTTCAAAGATCTCGAAACGATCCATATTCTTCCACGTACAATCAGGGTTGGAGGAATCACCCGAATTTTGCTTGGAACCAAAACCAATCTCAAAACACGGTTCCAAACACGAATCAATTTCAAAGGTTTCTTCCTCCACCACAACAACAACCCCTTGAACTCACTCAGCACCCCTATCAGTCATAAAATTTCCAAAATCAGGGCAACACTCCTGCACAGTCTAATCCTATGCAGTCCTGTTCTGACGAGTTCTCTCAATTCACTCAAACCATGAAATCACTTTTGTCAAATTTCATAGAGGTTTCGACTGAAGTTAGATCTTCCGTCAGTGAGATAAAGAAAAACTCAGCGTCCCAAGCTGAGAGTATCAAATCGATGGAAGCTGAAATCGCACGCCTAAAAGCCGAAATGAGTGCGAGAGAAAAAGGGAAACTTCCCTCTCAACCCCTATAGAATCCTGGGCATTACAATGTAAATGCCGTCACAACGTTGAGATCGGGAAGAGTGCTGAACAATCATGTCGGGGAAGGTATTGATGATACTGAAAATCATATCAACACTCCGGCTGAGACCTTTCCACACACACACACTTCTCCTTCTGATCCTTCTTCTACCACACCATCTTCTCGCGAGCCTATTCTCCATTTCCCATTAGGCTCGACACCTTCTTCCAACCCTTATAGTTCTCCACAGACGGTCCCCACACCTCTTTTGGGACCTCGTCTACCCCCTCTTCCTTCTCCTGTGATGGACCCTGCGCTTATTGCGAAAGCTCCTTACCCGAACCGGTTAAGGGCTAACAGAACGAGTCCTCATATAGAGAAAATTTTAGAAATGTTCAAACAGGTTAACATCAATATCCTTTTCCTAGATGCGATTCAGCAAGTCCCCGCTTATGCGAAAATTCTTAAGGACTTGTGCACTAGGAAGAGGAAGACTCAAGTGCCAAAGAAGGTCTTCATGTCTAATAATATTAGCACTGCTTTTATACCCCAGCTTCCAAAGAAAAGAAAGGACCCAGTATGTCCTACAATATCGATTTCGATTGGGGGTAAAAACATAAATCGTGCTCTTTTAGACCTTGGCGCAAGTGTTAACCTGCTCCCTTATTCTGTCTCTGAGCAATTAGGGATTGGAGAGCTGAAACCTGCTCACTGCACTCTCCAGATGGCAGACCGATCTATCACCAAACCAAGGGGTGAATTAGAGGATGTACTGATAAAGGTCGGGGAATTTGTTTTCCCTGTAGACTTCATTGTGCTCGACACACATCCTGTAGCAAACCCCCGGGGCCAAATTCCGGTGATTCTGGGTCGTCCTTTCCTTGCCACTTCCAACGTTGTTATAAACTGTAGAAATGGTTCAATGAATTTATCATTTGGAAATATGACCATTGAACTAAATATCTACAAAGTTGGAAGTCAGCCATCAGAACCCTCTGCTCATATTTTAGATGTGTGCTCTGTCCATGAGATCGCTCCCGATAGTTGTGGAGCCGAGGAACTTTGCTTTACTGATCTCGATGACATTACCACATCTCTGTTTGAGTTCACACATGATCTTAGTGAGGACACTTTCTCTACACTTGAGTCCTGCACTCCTGACTTTACTCCACCCGAGTCTGTATCTTTCACAGGCTCTAAGCTTCTTTGTAAATCCAAAAATTGCTCAATGATCCCTCCTTCTATCATTTCTCCGCCTGAGTTAGATCTCAAAATTTTACCTTCTCACCTGAAATATGCATATCTAGGTGAGAATGAGTCTTTACCGGTTATCATATCCGCTTCTCTTGCATCAGAGCAAGAGAATGCACTGTTATCGGTATTGAGATCTAACAAAGAGGCGTTTGGTTGGAGTATGGCGGACATCAAAGGGATTAGTCCCTTGATAGTTGAACATCATATACATGTGATGGATGATGCCAGACCGACCCGAGAACCACAGAGACGGTTGAATCCCGTCATGAAGGAAGCGGTCATGAAAGAAATCGTCAAATGCTTAGATAATGGTATTATATACCCCATCTCAGATAGCCAGTGGGTGAGTCCTATACATGTCGTTCCTAAGAAATCCGGCATCACTGTTATAACCAATGAGGCAAATGAGTTGATTCAGACACGCACCCAAACTGGGTGGCGTGTATGTATTGATTATAGAAAACTCAATGCTGCCACGAGGAAAGACCACTTTCCTCTACCATTCATTGATCAGATGCTGGAACGCTTAGCGGGACGAGATTATTATTGTTTTATGGACGGATACTCAGGCTACAATCAGGTCCCCATCACCAAAAAGGATCAAGATAAAACACCTTTTACTTGTCCTTTTGGTACCTTTGCTTACAGTCGCATGCCCTTTGGGTTATGCAATGCTCCCGCTACCTTTCAGCGGTGTATGATGGGGATATTCTTTGATATGGTAGAGAATTTTCTGGAGATCTTTATGGACGATTTCTCGATTTTTGGAGACTCTTTTTCCGATTGCCTAGCGAATCTTGACGCTGTTCTTACTCGTTGCAAAAAGAAGAACTTGACTTTGAACTGGGAAAAATGCCATTTTATGGTCCAAGAAGGAATAGTACTTGGACATGTCATTTCACAGAAAGGCATTGAGGTTGACAGAGCTAAGAAAGATGTCATTCAAAACCTCCCTCATCCCAAAAGCGTCAAAGATATTCGATCTTTCCTTGGCCATGCGGGCTTTTATAGGAGATTCATTAAGGACTTTAGCAAAATTGCTAGACCTTTAACTCTTCTCCTGGCCAAGGATACGACCTTCCATTTTGACTCGGACTACGAGACAGCTTTCAACTCACTTAAACACTCACTCACTTCAGCCCCCGTTTTATCATCACCAAATTGGGACTACCCCTTTGAGCTGATGTGTGACGCATCTGATTTTGCAGTAGGTGCAGTCTTAGGACAGCACATTGAAAAGGTGCCACACGTAATATACTATGCAAGTAAGACCCTGAATGATACACAAATCAATTATACAACCACAGAAAAAGAACTCTTAGCGGTTGTATTTGCATTAGAAAAATTCAGGCCTTACTTAATTGGCTCACCTATAGTTGTGTATACTGACCATTCCGCTTTAAAACATCTTCTGGCGAAGAAAGATGCAAAAGGTCGACTAATACGTTGGATCCTTCTGTTACAAGAATTCGATCTTGTTATCAAAGATAAGAAAGGATGTGAAAACGTAGTAGCTGACCATCTTTCACGCATCATTTCTTCCCCTGTGACCCTGCCGATTAATGACTCGTTCCATGATGAACAACTCTTGAGCATATCCGCTGAACCATGGTTCAGGGATATTGTGAACTATCATGCCACGGGACTAATACCGAGCGATTGGTCAAAACAGGACAAATATCATTTTCTTTCCCAAGTAAAACACTTTTACTGGGACGAGCCCTATTTGTTTAAATATTGTCCTGATCAGATCATTCGCCGGTGTGTCCCGAATGAAGAGTTCAAGAGTGTTCTTTCATTTTGTCATGATCAGGCCTGTGGGGGTCACTTTGGTCCTAGAAAGACAGCGGAAAAGGTTTTGCAATGTGGATTTTATTGGCCGACCTTATTTAAGGACGCATTTGAGTATTGCAAAACCTGTACACAATGTCAGTACACGGGTAGAATATCCCAGAGGAATGAAATGCCTCAGCAACCCATCTTGGTTGTTGAAATATTCGATATTTGGGGCATTGATTTTATGGGTCCTTTTCCCAACTCATTTAGGAATTTGTACATATTGCTGGCGGTTGATTATGTCTCAAAGTGGGTAGAAGCCATTCCATGTCGCACTAATGACAAGAAAGTTGTCATTAAGTTCTTGAAAGAGAATATCTTTTCGCGATTTGGACACCCACGCGCTATCATTAGCGATAATGGGACACATTTCTGCAACAGATCTTTCGAGACTCTGATGCGAAAATACTCAATCAACCACCGACTTTCTACACCCTATCATCCCCAAACAAGCGGGCAGGCTGAAATCTCAAACAGACAAATCAAACTTATCCTGGAGAAAACTGTTGCTAAGAATAGAAAAGACTGGTCGACCAAATTGACGGATACTCTTTGGGCATTCAGAACTGCATATAAGACCGACCTAGGAATGTCTCCATATAGGATAGTGTTTGGAAAAGCATGTCATTTACCCGTCGAGATAGAGCATAAAGCATTGTGGGCCATAAAAGAAATAAATTTTGATCTAAACCTTGCTTGCAGCTTTCGGAAGCTGCAAATAAATGAGCTAAGCGAACTCCGCGATGAAGCTTATGATAACGCTGTAATCACAAAGAATAGGACTAAGGTTTTTCACGATAAAAACATTTTGAGGAAAACATTTTCACCTGGTCAACAAGTCCTTCTTTATGATTCACGATTACACCTTCACGCGGGTAAGCTCCGATCTCGATGGAAGGGACCTTTTGATGTGCGGTCTGTATACCCGCACGGGGCAGTAGAAATAGAAAATGTTAAAAACGGCACCTTTTTCAAAGTAAATGGACATAGACTAAAGCCGTATTTTTCCACTGACCTCACGAACCAGCTCTTGTTCTTACAAGAGCCAGTTTATTTAGATTAAAATTTCTCCGTCTCACCTTCATGTCCAGTATATCACTGCATCATGTTTTGAATGAAGGTGAGTGAAAAGAGTAAGTTTGGGGGAAGTTCTTCACTTATATATTTTGCCCCCACTAATAATTCCCCCCAGGCTTACAGTTTTGTAGGTATAGCGTTTGGCAACAGTGAGGACACTGTTGAAAACAAGTTTGGGGGAGGTTTCTGCTTATTTTTGCATCATTTGCATATCATCTGCATAAGCACAAAAAATTTCTTTAAAAATCCATAAAAATTTAAAAATTTTCAAAGTATAAAAATAATTTTAATATTTAAACTTTTTTGTACATAAATAAGATAATAAAAATTTAGATAGTGAAAAAAATTACATCCATGAGATTAGAAAAATTTTAGAAAACTAAGAAAATTAGAAGTTTTCTTATACGAACTAGTAATAAGTAGTTATGAGCCGTTGTCCCAAGGGTTAGTAAGATGAAAGACGTCACTAATCTGAGGATAAAAATAAGTTTGAAAAATAGTTTCTATTCTGGAAGCCAAACATTTTGAACGTTGCTACCCTACTATTCGCACTTACACACGTCTTGAAGCCTGGGATAGTAGAGGATACCTTGAAATGCTCTTGTCTTAAAGCCGATGTATGAAGAAAATAAAAAAAAATGAATGAAGAAAATATAAAGTGGTGAGAAAAATGGACACTGGTTTTGTTATCACCAAGGGCAATAAAAATATATAGCGAGGGTGCTTTTTCACCTAGTGCCCTAAGGCCAACTGGTCTGGGAGTCACTGCTATGCCTAAGGTGGTGCAAGACGAGGAAAATACACCAAGTAATCAAGCACATGAGTAATCGGTCGGTTAGTACCTCAAGAATTATTAACGGTCGCATGAAAGTGTGTGAGCAATCTCATCTAAATATTCATTAATTAAAAAGTACTGAGGCTGATGGGCAAGAGTATGATAGCTTGAATTGAATTCTCCGGGTGTAGGGATGTCTTTACACACATGCAGGGTGATATGATCGATGTTTGGAAGAAAGATAGGAATGAAGAATAAGACGATGTTTTATTGAGGGAGGACGTGATTTCTAATATCTTTTAATGACCATTAAGATAGGGCTCATGACAACCGAAAAGCTAGCTTAGTTGGAAACCCTAATTTTCAAAGCTTTTCTTTTACAATTCTTGTCTTTAAATGTAATATTCATGATCTTTCTTTTATTATTGGATTTTGTGGGTGCAATCCGCTGAAAACCCTCAGAAGACAACACTCCTCCTACTAGGGACACGTAGAGGTTTAAAGGCTTGTTGCACGTGCTCAGTGCAATCGTGTTGCCTACGAAAGTGTGCTATATAGTTTTTCTCTTTCTTTATTTTCTCCTTCACTTTTTACTAAAACAGTTCGCTCGAGACGATCGAAATTAAGTTTGGGGGAATTTGATTAGTCGAAAATATTGTATTTTTAACACGGCAATTTCCTCATCATTTGCATTCATATAGAAGTGTTCGGCATTCATATCTCACATATTAGCAAAACTGTCGCAAAATATCAGATTGCATGTGTTAGACTCTAAAACCGACACTATAAAGGAAATTGACCACATTTCATGGCATCGCATCATCCCTACATTTGCGCAACACTTGTTTTGAGATATGTGCAGGAAAATCAAACAGAAAGGCCAAAATGTACAGGGTACAGCTAAAACGTTACGCCAACTCAATGATTTCAGTTCTGGCATCAACCCAGAGGGACAAATACAAATCAACATATCAGATGAAGCCCAAAATATTATCCCAAGTCCACTGAAAAAGACCATAGCTCAAGCTTCCTACATGGCCGCGGAACCGCGGCCGGAGCCTGCTTGCGCCGCGGTTCCGCGGCTACCTGATGACGTCACCAATTCATCTTTGCATCAAAACTCTTCTCTCAGTGGCTACAGTTCAGAAATGTACCTTAAATTCCAGAAGACTCCAGATACTTCTGCCAGATCAGCGAACTTTGGGATCTACACTAAACTAGCCTATCATTCTAGAACCTTCTCCCTAAACCCTAGCTTAAACCCTAAGCTAAGCCTAACAAACTACTTCTAGAAGTCTTTCAACAAACTTTTGGAGGGAACTCAAAGGCTTAGGGTTTGGGTGTTCTATAAATAAAACCCTAGGCTCACTTGTAAAAAGATTATTCAATCTTGGAAGACTTGATCTTTTGATTAGTTGATTTTTTTATCCAATTTAGATCCATTCACTCTCTTTCTTCATCTTCTTCTTCCACAAGTCTAGTGAGAGGATTTGTGCGAAACCCTAACCCTAATTCCAATCAAAAGCCAAGATCCCGAGTACCCATCAAGCAAGAAGCCTTGCAACCTTTTATGAGCCGAGCCGATCTTCAATGGAGCAAGTGGTCCAAGCCGATCCACGACTCACGGAGCCGAGCGACGCCAATTCAACAATTTAGTTCTTCCTCTTGTAGTTCTTGAGCGACTGTAACCAAATTGTTGATATAAATAAAAGGTGATATTCTTTTATCTTGTTTTCTTTAAATTCTCGCATCATGATATCTTTTCAATTCTTGAATACTTTCTGTGTGATGATGTTTGAGTAATACTCCGCTCGTCGAGGAGTTGAGACGATCAATAGAATGATGATGTAATATATCTTAAATCGATTCTTGAATCCTACGAGTTTTGTAAACCCTAGCAAGTTCAAGAATCGACGACCCAATTCGATGCGATGCTTTCTTGATTGATATCGCTCGAGATTGGGGAGTTACGATTGTTTCTTGAAATTGCTAGAGGCTAGAATGTGAATGATAATCGATGAAAGAACAAGGGTTAAACGATGAAACCCTAGTTTCATCAAGAAAGCCCTAACTCTCATCGACCATCATCGATCTAGTATCGATCCTTCGAAGGACAAGAACACGAAATCTTGAAATTACATCACTTCTATAGATCCGATCGATTCCTACGAGCCTCATTTAGATTCTTGACATTTTGGTTGGAAATATTATCGAAACCCAAATCTTGATTGTTTATCAGTTTCTTGATTCTTGATTAAACATCGTGACACCTGAATCAATTGATAAATTCTTGAATCATGTTTTCTTTTCTTTTCGATTAACTTTTCGATTCAAACAAATTAAACATGAAAACGAATCACACAATCCCTGTGGACGATCCGCACTCGCTAACGATCTACAACTGACACCGTAGTTGATTGCGGTCAAATATAATTCTTTGGTTGTGATTTCTTTACAATTTTCTACATTACACAATCCGGAAAATTAAACCAATCACTGACTGGTGTCGCCTTCGACTGGTACGTGAGTATACCAGACGGGTCCGTTATTACCTTTGCCCAAATGGAGTCTCTGTTTCGACAAAGGTTTATGAGTGTCAGTGATAAAATCTCTATTGCTGACCTTGTGAGGATCAAGCCGGGGAAGAATGAAAGCAACACCGACTTTATCGCCCCGATGGCGTAATCTTACAGTCAAGTGCAAACCGCCGCTAGGCAGGACCAATCCGTCAGCCTTCTCATTGGGAACCTCAGCAATTGGATGGTCCCATTCTTGTGTATAGCAGGCCTCAAGACGTTTCAAGAGCTAACCAAGAAAGTCTAAATGCTGGAACGCTCGAACTAAGAGTCTACCCCGGACTCTCAGAGAGACAAGACTTGGAAAAGCAAGCAGGACGACAACCGTAGAAGCGGGAGTTCCACCAGTACCAATGTCTTCAATGTGTCCGACAATGAAGAAACGCGAAGGGCGGGCGAATCCAAAACCAACCGGTCTCGAAAGCCAGTGCTGGGAGGAGAAGGGCCTTCCCTAGAGGAGAACAAGAATAAGGTTTACTCTTTCAGAAGGGGCAAGGTCCGCAAGATATTTAAAGATGCCTTGAACAACGGTCTACAATTGCCGGAGTCGAAAAGACCTCAAGAAGAAAAACTGACCGACAATCCCCTGTATTGCCCGTACCACCGAGTAGTGAGCCATGAGATCAAGGATTGCTAATCTTCAAGGACTGGGTCGAGAAGTAGTACAAGGCTGGAGAGATCGAGCTGTCCAAAAGTGTGTTAGTGAATAATCAAGTTGCAACGACCAACTTTATACAGACAGAAGCTGAAACCTTCTGGGAGCAGACATCCGAACCCGCTGCCATGAGAAATGAAACAGACTCACCGCGGCTTCCGTGGAGTACGCATATATCTAATAAGACGAAGAAGATGATAAAGCTACTTCGGAAAGAGCCCATGACGGAATGGGAAAGGCAGAAGAAATCTACTTTTCCAGCTGCCAATACGGCTCCATCAGGCTCAAAATCCAAAAAGCTCAAGAAGAAGAAAAGTGCAGCTCGGCGCGAAAAGGAGTCTGCAGGGAGATCGACCATTCAAAAATATATCGATTCCCTCGAAGAATATGAACAGAAGGAAAGAAATCTAATTCAATTGAAGGAGTTCCTCCCTGTACGAGCGGCTGAAATTCTGGAGGAGTTAGAAGAAGACTCCAATGAAGAGATCCCAGTAGTGACCTGCTACGCCATCCATCTTGGCAGCGACTCGGAGAAGGAGCTCTGTTTTCCAGAAGAAGACGAGGAGCTTGCCATAAAGGCCAACCAAATCCATCTTAGAAGCGGCAGGGCTCTACCGCCAAATCAGGGCAACGCCTTAAAAGGGAAGCAAAAACAAGTCGCTAATGAAGAAGATGGCAGAGAACTTGCTCATGATGATTCAAGTCCTTCCCCAGTAGACTATAATGGCTTGGCTCACCTCCGAAAGCTTCCGTCTCTCCTTAGCATCTACGATGCCTTGGTTCTATCTCAAGAGCTTAGAGATGTTCTCATTCATGCTCTACAAAACCCTGAGCGGTATCAGGCTCGCTTTGCGGAAATTAATACGAAAGAAGCTCAGTACACTTTGCAAGCCGCCGCAGTCACTTTTAAGGATGAAGACTTGCTAGTGGGAACGGCTGAGCATAATCAGCTGCTTTACGTGACCGGGTATAGTGACGGAATCAGATTAATCGCATATTGATTGATCCGGGGTCCTCAGTGATCATCATGAACTTGCGGACACTGAAGAGTTTGTCGATAGACGTCCGACACCTGTCAAGGGAAAGGATTGTCATTCAAGGTTTCAATCAAAACTGCCAGCAAGTTCTGGGGTCTTTAGCTTTGCCAATCAAATTCGGGGATCTGCAAAGTGAAGCTAAGATATACATGATCGACGCTGACACGTCTTATAAGATTCTCTTGGGATGGCCGTGGCTCCACGATTACGGTATTGTTCCATCAACTCTCCATCAATGCATGAAGTATACTAAAAATGGCGAAGAAAGACGCATTGACAGAGACATCCAGCCGTTCGGTGTGCATGAAGTCCGATATGAAGATTCTCGGTACTTTATGAACCACCAAAATGCTAAGCTACAATTGACTGAGGATAGAGCGGCCCCAAGACTCAAAAGCAAACCTGAGCCGGCTGTCACTTTCAAAAGCAAAAACGCCCAAGTGCGCCCGCGTTTCGGTAGCGACACTGATGAGTCCGATGCTGGAAGTCCGTCCTTCCGTAAAACTTGCCCTCGTTTCGGTAGAGATACGGAAGAATCTGTTACTGAAGCCCCATCTAGCAGCAAAGTCCGCCTTCATCTTGGCAGCGACACTGAAGAGTTGGAGGAAGAGGACCTGCCATACAACAGCTATGCAAATTGGACCCCTATGCAACAAACAAAACTACAAGAGACCTTCGAAATTGCAAAAGGGCCCCTAGCTGTCACAAGGGTGCCGGAGCAGATGTGCAAAGAGCTCAATGCATTGTCAGTCTCCACCGTGGACCAGCTGAAAACTTTCTATGTGCCCGGAAGGAAAAATGGACAGAAGGGCATCCTGTTTTATGGGTCAAATCCTGTTGTACACCCGGACGATTTGTCTGTCACGTGCCTTCCCTATGAGAGAGGCATAAGAGCCGTACTCAATCCCATATACTATGCACCCAAGATGCAGGAATATTTCAAAAAGTCCGGATGCCGGTTATATCAAACGGAGTCCGAAGCAAAGTTTTATGAATGGCTATGGCATCCGCTCCAGGTCCGAGCGCTCATCGATGGATGAATTCCAGATAGACGGGGCATAGGCTACATTCAACCTGATTCCAAATCATGCTACATGATCCATTTTGGTGAGGCCAGCGAAGAGTCAAATGATGAAGATGAGCTAGCCGAGCCAGAAGAAGCTCCTCAAGAGCTCGAAGATGGCGGACAAGCAACCTTTGACGAGCTAACCGAGATTGACTTAGGAACGCCCGATAATCCAAGGCCGGCCTACATCAGCTCACTCTTGTCGGAGGAAATGAAAGAGCAGATAATTGCCCTGCTGCATGAGTTCATCGACTGCTTCGCGTGGATATACAAAAAAATGCCTGGCCTTTCCCTTGAAGTGGCCGTGCATAAGTTGGCTATATCTCCTGATGCTAAGCCAGTCAAACAAGCTTCTCGAAGAATGAGAATGGAAAAAGAAGAAAAGGTCATCGAGGAAACCAGGAAGCTCATCGACGCTGATCGCACGCCAAAGGCGTGTCGGATGTTCAAAATTCTAAAGTATAACCGCGATCAGGACGGTGTCGCTTCGCAGCTAGCCGGTTGAGCACGGGTCGATCCACAGGGAGATGGTTGTATGTCCTTTCTTGTTTTAGACGAGTCAATAAAGAATTTGTATGTGTTTGTTGTTGGAGATAGTGCCCTCAGAGTCAATTATTGGATCACAGGCACGTGATTGCAATGATTGAGGGAGGACCTATCCCGGTAGAACAGTCTTACTCGAGATGATAGTATGCTATCTGGTTTACCTTTATCATCGTGTACTGCTTTAGGTGACCTGACAGGTCGCTATTGCACGTTGATAGAGCCCCTAGGATTCTTGCTTGACTGCCAGCAGTATGAGGGCGATCATATAAGTGAGAGCTGGAGTCTATAAGCACATCCTTAAAAGGTCCCTAGTCGTGGGAGTTTCGAGACAGGGCATCGATTCTCCAGAGTAGACTAGTGTATACAGTCGAGACCGCGACGAGGGGCGGTGGCCGGTCTCACAAGCCACTGGTGTCAGATGGTACACCTAAGATGTATACAGGTGCTCATTGGGTTATGAGTACACCGGACAGGACTCGCCGGGAACATGCTAGTTGGTCTTATACCTGACGTCAGATAGCAGTTCCCTGGTGACATGTGTACAGGTTAGTTCATCGACCTGAGATCGTCATTTGTCTCGTGTGAGTTCCCACTGTACTTTGATTACTACCCTACCACGGCTCAAAGGAGTCGTGCAAACAGGTTTTATTTGGGTGCAGTCCTGAGCCACATGGAGGCAGTGAGCGGATCTTCAGGGGTTCGTCTCTCCCGGTATTGGGGGTGAGGTCGCGCTGTGTCTAGGAGAGCCATTACGCAAAGCCCTCGGCCGAGGCAGGAGATTTACTGGTAGGTATTCCAGTAGTATCTCAGGGCGTTCTGGGCTTCACTCCGACATGACTTGTACCGCCTTTGGGGGTCTGACTTTTACCAACCCCCTAGGCCCTCCATGCGATGCTCATAGACGAACGGACCGGACTGTACGGATATTGTCACTGACAGGCTCAGTAGGGTGTCAGGATGAGTTCGCTCATCGACGTCCCTTTTGGTCAATAGCTGGTGGCCCGTCACGTATTGGCTTATACCTCTGACGTGCTAGTGGTTAAATCCACAACCATAGTATTGACGAGTCTTTAGAGTCCACCACACTTTCAGTTACTCAAGCTTTCGGGCGAAACGCTGTAGAGGCCGTATGGAGATATGGCAGGGTCCGATCAGATACGTGCGGTATTGCACGGATCAGGATCGGACGGTTTGTACTAGTGGCCGTATGGATATATGGCAGGGTTCGATCAGATGCGTGCGGTATTGCACGGATCAGGATCGGACGGATATTACTAGCCGGCTTTGGTTTAAGCCGGATCCTAGTATAGTACAGTGTAGATTTTGTCTCATTGCATTTGTATCCGGTCGGAATACAGATGCAGGTGTGTATGCACATTATCGGGGTTTTCCTGCAATTTATTACGGGACCAGTTTTCTGGAGTTGCCAGTTTGCATTCCGTTCCGGCCGGTTTTCCTTTGTTCTTTCCCGGCCGGACTTTTCCGATGGAGGGGGTAATTTGCAGTTTTGCAAATTACATTTAGGGAGGGGGTTTCTTGCATATGTGAGATTATGATAGCATCTTTAGATTCCTTTTCTATCTTTTCTTTTGATGCACCATCACTTGCATTAAAGAGAGGGTATGGGTTTGATGTAAGTTTATCATGATGATGTTTTATGATGTGGTCACTCTTCTCTTTATCCTACACTCACCTCCGTGCATGATTTTTTTTTCCCTCCACCATTTCCTAGCTTGGATGGCCGGCCACTATGGTGAGGAGATGAGAGAAATTCCCATTTTTGGTGTGACACAAATTTCTTCATCTCATTCTTCTAGTTTTGGAAAAATGAAAGCACCATTTTTCCTTAACCTTATTCCTCCATCAAAGGCAACCACAAACCCCAAATGAGACAAGCATCGTCTACACTACATTCTACAGCACATCTTGGGCACGTCGACTTGCTAGCTTTGTGCCCGAGTTGCCTCGGTATTGAGGTGGGAGCCCGTAAAAGATGCAGACGATGTGGTGCCCTTCCGGCAAGGATGCGACGACCGGAGTTTCCGAGGGAGATCGGGACGATGAGGAGAAGACCGGAGGACTCGGATCACTCGGTACATCTCTCACCCTTTCTCTTTTTAGCTAGTATCGGTTAATGGTTACGATCCGGGTATATTGTCCGCGGTAGCGCCAGTTTAAAAGTTAAGAAAATTTTGATTCCGCATTTTGGCCACGGATAGACGGCCGGGGCGCTGCCGTGGCGCAACATGGTATCAGAGCCACGCCATTAACCTAGCCTAGCTTTTTCTAATGCGTTTTACTTATCCGATCGACCAAAATTCCAAAATCCGCGTTTTTGCATGCATCAGTTTTCTGTCGATTTTTTCCGGGCTCTAAAAATTTTTCAGGTTGTAGAAAATTGATGTACCTGAAATTCTAAGACTACTGGGAAAATTCGACACAGTCAGTCGATGACTGAAGCGCGGAACCGCGGCCAAACCCCCCTTGGGCCACGGTTCCGCCGCGCATTGGTCTCTTCACTGTATCATATTTTTCCAGTGGGCTTCTGGGATATTTTTTAGGGTTTTGGAATATTAAAATTGGGCCCAGATTTTCTGTGAGTGCTACAGTATTGCTTGGGGGCCCACTTGTTAATTTTTGATCGATTGGATATTTTAAACACATTATTTCATAGTATTTACATTATATCTGCGACCGTGAATGTCACTTGATCGGTAAATCCTGTCTAACTGCTATAGCCCGGTTAGACGGATTTGCGAACGTGACTTTCACGTTGATGTTCTGTGTTTATGCTGTGATGTTGCGGATCGGTCGTGGAGGATAGCCTGGATGCAATGCTAGTACAGTTTCTGTTGTATTATGTACATTTGATATTGCGGGACGAGCGTCCGACATGTGGACTGCCGTCACTGCCTGTTTGTATTATTCTTTTGGGGCACGACCTGGTTGCGGTCGATGTACCCGTTGTATGTATATTTTACTTTCTGTACTAGGGTTGCCCCGCGGTGGGGTGCACGGATAGCCGGGTTCTGGAGGGCAACAAGCCCGCATCTCATGGCATTGGGACGGAGGGGGCTTCACTCCAGGATTGGCGGGCTATTCGCCGCACTCGTAGGGGGTACAGGTTGACCCAGGAGGGGTGCCCGAGTTACCGGATTCCGTGAAGTGCTGGGTGGTCCATTCACGTTGCTGAAGGGGGCTGCCTCACTTCAGGTTTTGGCGGGTGACTTGCCGCGCCCGTAAGGGTCTAGGTTTTCATTGCACAGGCTATCCACACGACCAGGGGAACGTCGGGTTTCAGCAGCGGCTCTGTGAAACCCGGGGATCCCAGATATCTGTATTGTTCTGTGATGCTGTACATTTCTGTGATGTTGCATTTTATCACGCCTTGAGCGAAATATAATATATTGGTATATATATTAGTAGATGTTGTATATGTTTTACATCCGCGCTAGTCCAGTCCCCGCTCTGTCGTTAGTTAGCTAACCTAACGGGTAATGACGGGACCCAGTGGCGAATGCGGATGGCATATACGTACATCAGTATATTTTCGTTCTTTATGGTGTGATCAATTGATGGGACTGCGTTGATTCAGATCAATGCAAGCTAAACAAACCTATTCTGATGTTGTTGGAACATTTTTCAAAAAGCTATTATTGCAAGGACGTTCACTTTTGTTTTGCATCGTGGTATTCATTTGGAATATCCTGCTCCTCAGTCGACGAGGCAAGGGCCGAGATCCCTTCACCGGGAGTGACCCCTTGGACAGAAGTTTGCGTCAGGGCATTAACTTCACTATAGCCGATTACTTTTGCTTTGCATCGTGGTATTCAGTTGGAATATCCTGCACCTCATTCTACGGGGAAAGAGCCGAGATCCCTTCACCGGGAGTGACCTCTTTAGTAAAGGTTTTCGTCACTATATTTTTATAAAAGGCTATGCAGTTCCTTCAACGATATCAAGTTCTTTACGTTAAAGGTTTTTCGCCAAAAACCAGTCGTAGCCCTCCGTCATTTCTTACAAGTATTACTTAGTATTCGTGCTGCGTTGTTGACTGTGTCAAGGCGTAGTGTGCGGTAGCTAAGTAGTGTTTGTTTGCAGCATATTAATGGGATTGGTTAGGACAGTCGTGCGGCCTTGTTGACTGTGTCAAGGGCTCGTACGGGTGGGTTTAATGCAATCCAGGATAATGACGGGCTGAACTTGACTAGGACTCTTTGATTTGTTGACTGTGTCAAGGTCACTTGGGTCCTAGGGGTAAAAACCCACATCGGGAGTTTCAAAAGAACTGAAACTTGCCAGATATGCGCATACCTTCTGGAGTGTGGTGACTTGAGTGGATTCCGTCAAGTTATCATGCGATGATAGTTGGATCCCGATTCCTGCTGATGAGTTGGTTTACTCCTCGGGTGATCCCGACTAGTTCTTCTTTCAGGTTTGGAGGAGAATTTGACGGTACAGTGGGAGGTTTCCTGATTAGATAAATTGGTAACCATTCTGATCTAGGTTAGAGTGCACGCTGAGTGTTTCTTTTCTCTCTCTCTTTGGCAGCGACCATTGACCCGACCCTGGACTATGACTCAGTGACCAAGTTGATCGAACCTTCTTAATACTGGCTTTTGGATTGTCAGAGTTGCAAACCTCATTGCCACTCCTACTTTTACCCTTTTCTCCAGGACACCCCGTATTACTACGAACGTCCACTTCCATTGGACAAAACCATCGTATGGTTATATACGAACTCGAAGGACTTCGAGGATGGTTTCTGGTTCTGGAGAAAACGAATAGGATTATTCAGTTGTCTTTTCTTTTCACCTTCTCTCATTGCGAGTACTCCTTGGTTTAGGAGATAGTACACCTGTTATGCAAATTGGATAGTCTTCTTCCAAACCTTAGGCTGGTGCCGAACGGTGGGGAATGAAGAAAACCAATTAGTATAACGATGGTGTGCAGAAGGTATTAAGTTAAGACAAAGAAAGGGATTAGTAAGAGGGCAAAGTAAATTGCGACTGCTATTCACGACCAAACCGAGTATTTCTTCGCCAATCCTAAATCACCTTTGTATTTCTCCAGGACACTCCGTATCACTACGAAGATCCCAAGTTTTTGGATACTCCATCGTATGGTTATATACGAACTCGAAAGGAACTTGTTCCAGTTCGGGGATGGATTCTGGTCCAGGAGAAATAGGAATACGGTTTATTCGGTTGTCTTTTCTCTTCACCTTCTCTCGCATTGCGAGTGCTCCTAGGATTAGGACAGTACACCCATTATGCTTATTGGATAGTCTTCTTCCAAACCATAGGCTGGTGCCGAACGGTAGGGAGGGAAGAAAACCAATTGGCCTAAAGGGGTGTATAGAAGGTAATGACTAAAGACATATAAAGGGATTTGGAGAGGTGGCAAAGAATTATACGGTTATAGTTGTGAATCTGGATAATGGAAGAGGCATTACTAAGAATACCGGAATACCCCACCGAAACATTTCAATGTTTCAGTTTCACTGTGTAATGTTAAAAGAAAACTGATTTCCCGATTAGATACTTACTCCAGGGTATGTATTTACCAGGTATGATTCTCACATCTGTATGGTTTTACAGAAGATGAGTGGGAGTAAGTTATTGGGAATTAGGTGACCATCCTCATTATATCGGGTTTCGTTGTAATTGGTGATATTTGAGGAAGCCACCTGGGTTGTTTGCCGGTCGGAAAATATTTGGTTTTGAATATCCGTTGTTATGCACCAATTTCAAATTGATATATCTGTACGTCTATTTTTATAGAGTGAGATATACCTTTTGAAATTATGTCTATGACATTTACCTCTATCAGTGGATGGTTAGGTAAGGAGCATTGAACAGCGGTGTAATTCTTCTTAACCATAAGTACAGTTTTCAACCTACGACGCACTGTGAAAGAGTTGTTAGACTCAGCGGACTTATACAGAGTATTGTATGTTGTCCAGTGTCCATTAGGACAGAGGGGTTGGTCCTCATACTATATTCTGTTTACTTTTAACTTCTCTAGTTCTTAGACATGTGTTTCGTAGAAACACAGGGTCTAAGTTTTTGAGGAGTTATAGGTATTTGAATAGAGTAGAGAACCAAGTATTGCAAGTATCGAGATTCTTCAAAGTGATCGAAGATGTAAATACTTGTGTATGGTATTCAGTTGATAGTAATGATAAAGAGAAATTGCTTCTCTTTCAGGTTACTCATAATTGGAAGCATTCCTAAGTTGAGTAACGCTGATCGGGCTCCTTCCATTTAGTTGACATGCACTGGAGATAGCTGCATGATTTGAATCTGGTTCATTTAAATCAGTGCCTCTGGTTCTATATTGGATATAGAACAGTTCATATCTTAACGATGTTAAGGTACGGGGAGTTGTCCGGCTTATGATTAAAACCAGACACTGGACAACTCTAGGCACGTTTCTGTAATGGCTGTTTGTGGGTTGACCCAGGCTATGACGAGGGTTGATTTTCTACCATCTGGAAGATCAATAGTGATATTTTTCTTAACTCGCCACATTTTAAAAGGAAATGGTTATTTTTCAGAAAACAGTAGTGGGAGTATGGTAGAACTGGAAGTGATTCCAGAACCGCAAACGATTACTGAAGATTTGATAAGGAACCTAAAGATTCAATCTGATTTGACATTCCATTGGCCACTCCGCAGATACGGTGGGTAACTTCAGGCACCCGAGAGGTACTCCGGTAGCCTCAAGGACGGTGACAGGGAAGTTCTTGTTTACCCACACTTGCCATTGTTGTTGTTCCAGGCTGCGAGACCCGTTGGGAGGATAAGTATAGCGTCGTTCTAAACTAGCTTTAGAAGTGCACGTCCATATGACTCTGTCAGAGGGTTGTCGTAGTCAGTGGGAGCAGCGGAAGCATTGGTGGACATTAGGCTTATGTCTATTTATAGACTAAAGCAGATATAGCGGAGATAGATCATCTATTTCCGATGTGACAGTCATAGGTTTGACGTCATCAGAATAGGGGATGGATCTGTTGAGAAGGTAGTAGGGTGTGATGTCCTGGTTTTGGATGACATACACAAAGTAGGAAGTGATATTCCTATACTACGATCGGTTATACTTTGGTTGTCACACAGTGTTTTCTCCACACAGGACTTGGATATTATATCAGACATTCTGGTTACTAGATCTATAGTTTTAGATCTAGATTTGGGTGGTTTCCCAATTAGGGTACTTTGACAGCATTCTAAGAGTATTTAGAATGGACGACTCCTGGCATGGTAGTGTACCTGCAGGTAATGGAGTCACCCTCTCTAAAGGTGTCTTATAGACTAAAGTAGAGAGGGATGTGCATGATTGGCAGATCACTTGCTTAGGCAATTGAGTCAATCATGAGATGTCAAGTACCACACCAGATGTTGTTCTTACACTAGATGCAATAAGTTGATATTGATCCAATCCTGGAGGAACAGTCGGAAACAGTTTTAGAACATAAGTGAATGTTCTAGGGATATGATAACGACTGCCTCCTTTAGGAGACGGTTATCACTCCAGGCTTCCAAGGTGACATGGACGACAAGGAGGTTGTCAGAGTTATAGTTCTCCCTCTGACGAGGGACAGTATTCTGGACAGGTGATCCAGGCAGATACTGAGGGAGGCATGGCGCAGGATACTGATTAAGTTCAGTTGTCGATACAGTCTAAGAAGTTTGGATTTGGAGTTCATTTATGAACTAGGTCCCATCAGACATCCAGACATTCCAAGACAGGTATTGCTCATTTCGGGAGATGGTTTTCTCCGCGAACTTGAGATATAGAGAGACATAGAAAGAAACATCTAGGCGGATCCACTCACTGAGGCTTTTCCTCGAACGCAATAGTTTCGCAAACAGGCTTTGTGCGACTGACTAGTAGAGGAGTTGGGTGTTCGGTATCACACGGGCTGTGAGTATGCGACATCGCAATAATTAGCCTTGAGTGCAAGTGGGAGATTGTTGGAGATAGTGCCCTCAGAGTCAATTATTCGATCACAGGCACGTGATTGCAATGATTGAGGGAGGACCTATCCCGGTAGAATAGTCTTACTCGAGATGATAGTATGCTATCTGGTTTACCTTTATCATCGTGTACTGCTTTAGGTGACCTGACAGGTCGCTATTGCACGTTGATAGAGCCCCTAGGATTCTTGCTTGACTGCCAGCAGTATGAGGGCGATCATATTAGTGAGAGCTGGAGTCTATAAGCACATCCTTAAAAGGTCCCTAGTCGTGGGAGTTTCGAGACAGGGCATCGATTCTCCAGAGTAGACTAGTGTATACAGTCGAGACCCCGACGAGAGGCGGTGGCCGGTCTCACAAGCCACTGGTGTCAGATGGTACACCTAAGATGTATACAGGTGCTCATTGGGTTATGAGTACACCGGACAGGACTCGCCGGGAACATGCTAGTTGGTCTTATACCTGACGTCAGATAGCAGTTCCCTGGTGACATGTGTACAGGTTAGTTCATCGACCTGAGATCGTCATTTGTCTCGTGTGAGTTCCCACTGTACTTTGATTACTACCCTACCACGGCTCAAAGGAGTTGTGCAAACAGGTTTTAGTTGGGTGCAGTCCCGAGCCACATGGAGGCAGTGAGCGGATCTTCAGGGGTTCGTCTCTCCCGGTATTGGGGGTGAGGTCGCGCTGTGTCTAGGAGAGCCATTACGCAAAGCCCTCGGCCGAGGCAGGAGATTTACTGGTAGGTATTCCAGTAGTATCTCAGGGCGTTCTGGGCTTCACTCCGACACGACTTGTACCGCCTTTGGGGGTCTGACTTTTACCAACCCCCTAGGCCCGCCATGCGATGCTCATAGACGAACGGACCGGATTGTACGGATATTGTCACTGACAGGCTCAGTAGGGTGTCAGGATGAGTTCGCTCATCGACGACCCTTTTGGTCAATAGCTGGTGGCCCGTCACGTATTGGCATATACCTCTGACGTGCTAGTGGTTAAATCCACAACCATAGTATTGACAAGTCTTTAGAGTCCACCACACTTTCAGTTACTCAAGCTTTCGGGCGAAACGCTGTAGAGGCCGTATGGAGATATGGCAGGGTCCGATCAGATACGTGCGGTATTGCACGGATCAGGATCGGACGGTTTGTACTAGTGGCCGTATGGATATATGGCAGGGTTCGATCAGATGCGTGCGGTATTGCACGGATCAGGATCGGACGGATATTACTAGCCGGCTTTGGTTTAAGCCGGATCCTAGTATAGTACAGTGTAGATTTTGTCTCATTGCATTTGTATCCGGTCGGAATACAGATGCGGGTGTGTATGCACATTATCGGGGTTTTCCTGCAATTTATTACGGGACCAGTTTTCTGGAGTTGCCAGTTTGCATTCCGTTCCGGCCGGTTTTCCTTTGTTCTTTCCCGGCCGGACTTTTCCGATGGAGGGGGTAATTTGCAGTTTTGCAAATTACATTTGGGGAGGGGGTTTCTTGCATATGTGAGATTATGATAGCATCTTTAGATTCCTTTTCTATCTTTTCTTTTGATGCACCATCACTTGCATTAAAAAGAGGGTATGGGTTTGATGTAAGTTTATCATGATGATGTTTTATGATGTGGTCACTCTTCTCTTTATCCTACACTCACCTCCCTTCATGATTTTTTTTTCCCTCCACCATTTCCTAGCTTGGATGGCCGGCCACTATGGTGAGGAGATGAGAGAAATTTCCATTTTTGGTGTGACACAAATTTCTTCATCTCATTCTTCTAGTTTTGGAAAAATGAAAGCACCATTTTTCCTTAACCTTATTCCTCCATCAAAGGCAACCACAAACCCCAAATGAGACAAGCATCATCTACACTACATTCTACAGCACATCTTGGGCACGTCGACTTGCCAGCTTCGTGCCCGAGTTGCCTCGGTATTGAGGTGGGAGCCCGTAAAAGATGCAGACGATGTGGTGCCCTTCCGGCAAGGATGCGACGACCGGAGTTTCCGCGGGAGATCGGGACGATGAGGAGAAGACCGGAGGACTCGGATCACTCGGTACATTTCTCATCCTTTCTCTTTTTAGCTAGTATCAGTTAATGGTTACGATCCGGGTATATTGTCCGCGGTAGCGCCAGTTTAAAAGTTAAGAAAATTTTGATTCCGCATTTTGGCCTCGGATAGACGGCCGGGGCGCTGCCGTGGCGCAACATTTGTTCAGTCTAACCTATGTGTTTTATTTGCAAGTATAAAATTGTTAAGAAAAAGATACGAGATTGTAAGCTAAAGAAATCCGTACTCAAAACCTTTGAGCCGAGTCTTGACCAATTGAAGCTAGAGCAATCGGCAACAACGTGGATTAGGGGATTTAAGCGCGGTATTCATGGAATACGGCTTATTTACCCTTGTCCTTCCGTTCTTGTTTCTTGCTTTCGCCTCCGGCCAAAACGAACGCAACCGGTCGTGGTTAGGAATTACCGTTACCTTGTTAGGGTAGGGTGCCTAACGGAGCGCTTGTGTATCGTTTGGGCGGAGTTCAATGGAAAATAACGGGAAAAGGAAATGAGCCAAGAAACGTTAACTTACAATATCGTATTGATTCTTAACAACGACAATAATTACAACTATTCACAAAAAGAACCTAAAAGAGAGAACAAAAAGAACAAAGAAAAGAAAAGATTACAAGTAAGTAAGTGCATGAATTTAAATTGAAAATAAGTAAAGCAAGGTAATAAAAAGCAAGTAATAAATAAGCAATAAAAAGAACTAGAACTAGAACTCAAGACAAGCATGGGATCAATAGCCAAACCTTAAACTTGCAAGCTCAATCAAGAGGTTGCAAGATCAAGAGAAGGGTAAAGAACTCATGTGAAGTGAAGAACTAATTCCATAAGAAAACATAACCCTTGAGATCAATAACTAACCCTTAACCTTTCAAGCTCAATGTAGAGGTTGAAAGATTAAGAGGAAGCAAAAATCTCAAGGGGAAACCAAACAAATAAGAATGATACAAAAACCCTCATCTTCATTCACATCCACTCAATGCTCTCACTACATTTCCATGGAGGAAGAATGAAGAAGAAGAAGAAAAAGACTAAATCCTAACAAAAAGAGGCTAAAGAAATTCACACCCTTGGCTTGGAAAATTCTGGGGTATTTATAGGCAGGGAACTGGAAACCTAGGGCAAGAATCGGGCTCCATATGAAAGTACCAAACTGCCCCCAGAAAACGACAGAGAGAAGAGTCAACATGGCCGCGGTTCCGCGGCCTAAGCGCGCTAATGCCGCGGAACCACGGCGCTTTAGAGGAGTTAGGCCATAGGATTTTGTGGGGTTCCCTGGTTTGATGTCTTCTTCAGTGTGGTATATGACTTTTCTTAGAAACTCTTCACAATTCTTCCAGAATTTCAGTAGATCAAAAGGTGATGTGATGTGGATCTTTTGCCATGATTTCCTCGAGCTCCGCGTAGATTTCTTGGATCTTGTGTTAACATTGAGCTTTGTGCATGACATGACAATCGATTTGCCATTTTGTCCCTTAAACTGGTATGTGGCAACACACGGATAGAGAGCGGAGACCCGTGTTTTATCTTTTGTTGGCAGTAATCCAAAATTTGTCGTACTTTTCCATGATATTCATTGTTTAGAGCAGAGACTAGTATCCTGCAATTATGTAGCAAACACTGATAAAAAGCACCTGCCTATAAACAAACGAGCGTAAGAATGGGCGGTATAAAATGCAATATTCTGTTATGAACAAATACCCCCAAACTTAACTTTTGCTCGTCTCGAGCAAAACCAATTATTCAAAAAAAAAAATATAAAATCCTAACCGCACTTTCGCAGGGAACGCGATTGCACTGAGCGTGTGCAACAAGCCGTTAAACCTCTTGGTGTCCCTAGTTGGAGGAGTGTTGTCTCCTGAGGGTTTTCAGCGGATTACACCCACAAAATCCCGTCAAGCTAGTGTCATAAGTTAACATCGATTCTACTCCTACAGTTTAGTATTTACGTTAGAAATTCTATCATCCTAAGTTAGAAATATCCAACCCTTATGTTTCACACCTCCTATCTGTTTTAACTTTAGATCCTATACGTTCCAAAAAAGTTTAGAAAGATGTTGGTTCTCCTGAGTTTTCCTTCTAAAGTGCGGCCTCAAATCAGGGATTTTTATCAACTTTACAGAAAACACAAGTCTTATTCTTTATTTCTACCCCTACGTGTGTGTATATTTGCACCCCTACACTCAAGAATTCAATTCAAGCTATAATACCCTTGCCCTAATACCTAATACTACTTCTTTTCATTTAATGATGGACGGTGTTGCTCACACACCTTTCATGCGACTATTAATGCTTCTTGAGGCACTAACGGCCGATTACTGAATGTGTGAGCTTAAAGCGTAAATAGCAGTTTCCAGGTCTTGACTTTACTCTATTTTTCTTTTTCTTTTTCTTTTTCAAGACCGGATATATTTTTCAACATGCTCTTTTGGTGTTTAGCTTTAAATACCGTTTTTTCTTTCATACTAGGCTTTCAGGCAAGAGTATTTCAAGGTATCCTCTACTATCCCAAGTTTCAAGGTGTGTGTAAGTGCAGTTTGTAGGGTATATACTTTCTAAATTTGAACTCGAGAAAAGAAACTATTTTTCAGACTTATCCTCCAGCAAAGCTTCAATATTTTGCCTCCATCTTGACTTGACTCAAGAACTGAACTCAAGATTACCTATTTCTCAAAAAAAACTGTAAGGACGTATACTTACCAAAGTTAGACAGAATGAGGGTTATTTTTAGGGTTTTCAATCCTTAAGCCTAGAATTTAGTTATTTCTATCATATCAACTAAACTTTCGGAATAAAGATCTAAGTTACCCTATTAGCTAACTTGACGACAAAGTTTTTATATTTTTTGGAAATGCAAATGCAAAATATACAAATGAATGCGAAGGAAGAAAGCTTACCGAGCACACTCCCAAATTTAAACTTGACAGTGCCCTCACTGTCAGGCTACACCAAGAGGGTCAAAAATGTCGGCGCTCCCTAGAAACAAATTATATACAGAACAAAAAGGAAAACAAAAAATATATACAAAAAAGGAGTCCCCCCAAACTTAAGTAAAACAGTGTTTCCACTGTTAAGCGTTGAAGTTCAGGATTAGGGGGGAAAGAGAATAGTATCAAGCTATACAAGGCCTTACAAAGGCCAAAAGTTAACACCAACCATTCAAAAATTCTATCTCTGTAAGATGCGGGTTGGTGAAAGAATGTGAAGATGAAAGAAATGGAGAATACGCGAGACCGTATGGAGATAGAAGCGGGATACGGTCTCGGTATATCAGAAGAAGAATGGCGGAAGGGAGAAGGAAGTGGAATACGAACTTGAGGGTGGAAATGGAGTGAATAGATTAGCACAATTTGCGATGACCGATGTGTAAAAAGCGATTGTGCTAATCTATTAACCCGTCGAGAAATGGGGTCAAATCCCTCAAGATTCGTAAGAAACCATGGGTAAGCCGAACTTAGTAAACCAGACATACGAAATGAAAGTGATACGGTTTCTTGCAAGGTCGGAACGATGGAAAGGATGGAGGTAGGTGAGTGAGGAAGGTTATCGGTTAAAGGTTCCGGAGGGTGTACACAGTCAATGAAAGGAACAGGATGAATTGGAAAATCTGACTCATCAATTAAAACTGGTTCATCCTCAAAAATATCCTCAAAAGTTTCCTCAAAATTCAGCTTATCCATGCAAATTTCATCAAAATCAAGACGCATATGGGGTTCGGGAAAAACAGTTAATGACTCGGGATGATGAACTGGAGAGAAAAACTCTGCCAAATCTACAGGTTCATCATCCAAAATATTCCCGGCGTCAATATCCTCAATCAAGTGAAAATCAATATTCTCAGACACCTCAACAAAAGCATGGATATTAATCAATTCAGGTTCTAGAGTGGAGGTGTAGAGGTCAAAAGGATTGGGTGTGGTTTCACTCGAAAGGGACCCTTCACAATCGGGCAAATCAAACACTACAAAGTCACACAACTCATTATCTGTTCTATCTTTAATCAATGAATCGTTTGGAATACTAGATAGACATTCAAAACCGGAGTTGTGGGATGCAAGTTGAAACGGGTAGGCTTGATTCGGAAGGGAGTACAGCTCACTCTCTCCACTCAAATTCTCAACCTGTCCTACCGCCTCTTCATACATTGGAAAATTTGGAGCTAGTTGAAAACTGGCTACCGGGTCACTAGGTTGTATGAGGGCGGCCATGGACGCATTCAAATCCATCATCTGTTGGTACGACGCTACCCTAAAGTCTTCCAAAGACTGTTCCAGACTAGACATGGTTTGTGAAAGGGTTTCAGTAAAAGATTCAAAGTTGTTTGGATACTGAAAACTCCCAAATGGCGGTTCAGAAGCAATGTCTAGGGAAGGTGCAAAAGTCGGGTAGGACTGGTAGGAATTGAATGGCTGGACAGGAGCAGGATCAACATTTGGATAAGAAGGTGAATTGAATTGCTGATCCCAAGAATCTGTAGTGGTGAAAGGAGTGAAAGATCGGCTACAGGATTGTTCAATATGTTCAGCGATGGATAAAGGACGACTTGCAAAAGGGGTATCAACATAAGAGGGTGGGGGAGCTTGAAAAGGTTGATACAAAGTGGATTGCGGAAGGCAAGTGTTTGTCCTAGACGCGTCTATCCGATCTTTCAAAGAGATTTTGGGCATGGAGGGATCGTTTGACGTTCGGCTAAAGCAAGAACCGTAAGAAGTAATTTCTGGTTGTGGGTACCAAAGTTCGGCAAGAGTTTTGGGAGGTGGGGTACCCATGATATGAAGAGAGAAAGAAAGAAAGGCGGAGAAAAGGAAGGGGAAAAATGTGATTTTTTTTAAATTTTTTTTTAGATATTAACAAAAGAATGAAATATACACACAAAAAGGAATATAGACAAAAACAATCACGACAAAAAAATACCACACACCTAATCGTTCTGGGGTTCACCTAGGTCAACTAGACCTGCTCCAGAACTTGATTGTCGAAGTAAAACTGTATCGAGAAACGGGCTCAAGATACACTGATCACGAGGCCAGGTAAGTGCAGAGATAAGGGGAGGTTTTCCAACGCTTTCGCGAAGTTCCTTAATTAAATAACCCTTTCTCTTTTGGCGGTTTCGCCGTTAACACTTTCCTAGACACCCCGTAAACAATATACCGTTAAGCGAGGTTCTAAACACAGTTGACTTCTCCTAGTGAGCGCGAAATCCTTAAGGCTTAAAGTCTAGTTTCTTTTAAATTTTGTGCGGGTAAACGTTATGCTCAAGTTCGTGATTTGTGGGCCACGGAAAAGGTGATGAAATCCTTTACCGTATGTTGTGGGGTTCGCTTGCCCTTAAGTCCGTATTAATGTATGCAATGCGCAATTCAATAAAAATTCTATAAAGAATCATACAATCTTTTTTTAGTTTAAGCACGGCACTGCAACAAATACGGGTTAGTCAATTTTTAGCGTTTGCTAGCGAACTTGCAAAGAATCCTGCAAAGAATAGTATATTGGATGCGTCGGATTTGAGAAGAAGGTGTTAGTAAAGTACGTACCGTTAAGTTTTTGGGTTAGAAAACCCCCGTTGAATCAAATCCGGTAAGCTTGAAAAGTTCGCTTGCGCGGGTCAAACTACCCGGATCTTTGGCACTGTACTTTGAAATCACCTTAGCCTTGAGCGTACACTTTGCTCCCCACAATCGCCGTTTGCAAATCCGCAAAAATCTGCAGACTTGCTTACAAAAAATTATCAAAAAAAAAATAAAAAGATTTTATTTTTATTTATAAATATATACAAAAAGAATATTAACACGAATAACAAGAAAGAAAATACGCTATCGTCTCCCCGGCAACGGCGCCATTTGATCGCACGCCAAAAGCGTGTCGGATGTTCAAAATTCTAAAGTATAACCGCGATCAGGACGGTGTCGCTTCGCAGCTAGCCGGTTGAGCACGGGTCGATCCACAGGGAGATGGTTGTATGTCCTTTCTTGTTTTAGACGAGTCAATAAAGAATTTGTATGTGTTTGTTCAGTCTAACCTATGTGTTTTATTTGCAAGTATAAAGTTGTTAAGAAAAAGATACGAGATTGTAAGCTAAAGAAATCCATACTCAAAACCTTTGAGCCGAGTCTTGACCAATTGAAGCTAGAGCAATCGGCAACAACGTGGATTAGGGGATTTAAGCGCGGTATTCGTGGAATACGGCTTATTTACCCTTGTCCTTCCGTTCTTGTTTCTTGCTTTCGCCTCCGGCCAAACCGAACGCAACCGGTCGTGGTTAGGAATCACCGTTACCTTGTTAGGGTAGGGTGCCTAACGGAGCGCTTGTGTATCGTTTAGGCGGAGTTCAATGGAAAATAACGGGAAAAGGAAATGAGCCAAGAAACGTTAACTTACAATATCGTATTGATATTTAACAACGACAATAATTACAACCATTCACAAAAAGAACCAAAAAGAGAGAACGAAAAGAACAAAGAAAAGAAAAGATTACAAGTAAGTAAGTGCATGAATTTAAATTGCAAATAAGTAAAGCAAGGTAATAAAAAGCAAGTAATAAATAAGCAATAAAAAGAACTAGAACTAGAACTCAAGACAAGCATGGGATCAATAGCCAAACCTTAAACTTGCAAGCTCAATCAAGAGGTTGCAAGATCAAGAGAAGGGTAAAGAACTCATGTGAAGTGAAGAACTAATTCCATAAGAAAACATAACCCTTGAGATCAATAACTAACCCTTAACCTTTCAAGCTCAATGAAGAGGTTGAAAGATTAAGAGGAAGCAAAAATCTCAAGGGGAAACCAAACAAATAAGAATGATACAAAAACCCTCATCTTCATTCACATCCACTCAATGCTCTCACTACATTTCCATGGAGGAAGAATGAAGAAGAAGAAGAAAAAGACTAAATCCTAACAAAAAGAGGCTAAAGAAATTCACACCCTTGGCTTGGCAAATTCTGGGGTATTTATAGGCAGGGAACTGGAAACCTAGGGCAAGAATCGGGCTCCATATGAAAGTACCAAACTGCCCCCAGAAAACGACAGAGAGAAGAGTCAACATGGCCGCGGTTCCGCGGCCTAAGCTCGCTAATGCCGCGGAACCGCGGCGCTTTAGAGGAGTTAGGCCATAGGATTTTGTGGGGTTCCCTGGTTTGATGTCTTCTTCAGTGTGGTATATGACTTTTCTTAGAAACTCTTCACAATTCTTCCAGAATTTCAGTAGATCAAAAGGTGATGTGATGTGGATCTTTTGCCATGATTTCCTCGAGCTCCGCGTAGATTTCTTGGATCTTGTGTTGACATTGAGCTTTGTGCATGACATGACAATCGATTTGCCATTTTGTCCCTTAAACTGGTATGTGGCAACACACGGATAGAGAGTGGAGACCCGTGTTTTATCTGTTGTTGGCAGTAATCCAAAATTTGTCGTACTTTTCCATGATATTCACTGTTTAGAGCTGAGACTTGTATCCTGCAATTATGTAGCAAACACTGATAAAAAGCACCTGCCTATAAACAAACGAGCGTAAGAATGGGCGGTATAAAATGCAATATTCTGTTATGAACAGATGCCGGCTTCATCTGGGAAGAGAAATATGCGGACTGGATCGCATGCATAGTCCCAGTGAAGAAGAAAAATTGGCAGATCCGAGTTTGTGTCGATTTCAGGGACCTCAACAAGGCATGTCCTAAAGATGACTTCCCGCTACCGGTCATGGAAATGACGGTCGATGACACCTCAAATTACGAGTTGTTCACCTTTATGGATGGCTCGCCTGGATATAATCAGATCAAGATGTCTCCTGAGAATGAGAAACACACAGCATTTTGAACCCCGATCGAAATATATTTCTACAAGGTGATGCCGTTCGGACTGAAGAACGCAGGTGCTATATATCAAAAGGCAATGACTAGTATCTTTGATGACCTGATCAATAAAGTCGTCGAATGCTATGTTGATGATCTGGTCGTCAAAACTAATGCCAAGGCCGACCACCTCCAAGATCTTAGGACCGTTCTCACTAGACTGAGGGAATACGATCTGAAGATGAATCCTTTAAAGTGCACTTTTGGCGTGTCATCGAGAAAATTCCTAGGCTTCATAGTCCGCCATCGCGGGATCGAAGTTGACCCATCAAAGATACAGGCCATCATGGAGATGCCCCCTCCAAAGAGCCTGACACAGCTAAGATCTTTTCAAGGCAAGCTTGCTTATATACGGAGGTTTATCTCAAATTTATCGGGAAGATGTAGGCCTTTCTCTCAGCTCATGAAGAAAGGAGCTCCTTTTATCTGGGATGCCGAATGTCAAGCAGCGTTCAAAAGCATCAAACAATACTTGTTGCACCTTCCAGTGCCGGCCGCTCCCATGCCAAATAAACCGCTGATTCTCTACACTGCCGCGATAGATGAGTCAGTCAGTGTGCTCCTTACCCAGAACAACGAGGATGGAAAAGAGAATGCCCTCTACTACCTCAGTCGAACATTAGTCGGGGTAGAACACAACTATTCCCCGATCGAAAAGCAATGCCTGGCTCTGATATTTGCTATGAAGAAGCTGAGACAATATCTGCTCGCTCATCAGGTTATGTTGATCTCCAAGGTTGACCCGCTCAAACACATGATGACCAAAGCAAGCCTAACCGGCAGAATGGCAAGATGGGCTGTCATGCTACTTGAGTTTGACATAGTTTATACTCCTCCGAAAGCAGTAAATGGCAAGTTGTTGATGACTTTCTCGCTGCTCATCCCATACCAAAAGGGTCACCACTCAATTGCGAGTTACCCGACGAACAAGTGCTGCATCTTGAGAATGACGAGCCATGTTGGGAGCTCTACTTCGATGGGGCCTCATCAATAAGGACCTCCAGTAAATCAAGCATCCCGGAGATAAGAGCAGGGATAGGATTGGTGTTCATCACGCCATCAATAGGAACCCTACGGCGTTCTTTTGCTCTCATCGAGCCTCGCACAAACAATGAGGCCGAGTATGAAGCTCTAATAGCCGGTCTGGAGCTCGCCATAGAAATGGAAATCCTTCGGATATGGGTTTACGGTGACTCTAAGCCTGTCGTCAACCAAGTAAGCGGAAACTATAAGATATACAAACCTGAGTTAGCTCGATATAGAAGCCGAGTGGTGGAACTCATGAAATTGTTCACTCACATTGAATTAATGAGTGTCCCTAGAGCGTTGAATGGAAAGGCTGACGTACTCGCTCACTTAGCCAAGGAGCTAGCTGATCCTAACATGGACGAAATTCTGATCATGGTCAGGAGCTGGCAAATTCTACGCCCAGTCTCTCTACGAGAAGAGGAAAGTACGGAACATAAGAGTAGTCCTGCCGAAGAAGCTTCGATCATCCAAGACGAGCCCGATTGGAGAGAACCCTTCATAGAGTACCTCCGATACTACAAGCTGCCCGAAGGAAAATCTGCAAGGATTCAGCTAAAGAGGAGAGCTCTCTGATACGTGTTTGTGAATGACACGCTATACTGCAGGTCATATGACCAACTCTGGCTCAGGTGCCTGTCATCGGCCGAAGCCCAAAAAGTTATGAAAGAAGTTCACTCAGGCGTCTGTGGGGCTCACCTGTCCGGCCCCAAGATACGACTTCAAATTAAACGGCTTGGGTATTACTGGCCCACCATGATACGGGATTGCGGAGAGCATGTAAAGAAATGTTATATCTGCCAAATTCACGTTGATTTCATTCATAGCACCCCAATCCGTTGCAACCAACGGTGGCGTCGTGGCCCTTCGAAGTCTGGGGAACCAACATAGTTGGTCCAATTGATCCTCCGTCATCCAAAGGCCACCGGTTCATACTGGCTGCAACAGACTACTTCTCCAGAAGGGCTGAAGCTGTCCCACTAAAAGAAGTCAAGACAGAAGATATTCTGACATTCTTCCAGCATAATATTTTATACCGCTTCGGCACACCAAGAAGAATCATTTCTGACAACGGGCCTTCTTTCAAGAGCTTCAAAGTCTCAAGGTTCGCTACTCAGCACAAGATAGACTGGAGATATTCCTCCATCTATAATCCAAGAGCCAATGGGCTAGCCGAAGCCTTCAATAAGACTCTATACAAGCTCCTGAGGAAAAATGCTTCATCCAAGAAGAGAGACTAGAATCTCAAACTTCACGAGGCGTTGTGGGCATATCGTGCCACGCACCGTACTCCAACTCAGTCCACTCCATACTCATTGCTCTTCGGAGTGGAGGCGGTCCTCCCCCTCGAAGTCGAAGTTCCAAGCTTAAGAATGGCCGTTCAGCACGAGTTGATGGAGGAGGAAAACGTGCTCCTTCGGCTTGAAGAGCTCGACGCCCTCGAAGAAAAGAGGCCCGCTGTGCAGCAAAATCTGGAGCTATACCGATCCCAAATATCACAGGTCTATGACAAGATAACTCGTCTCCTCGCTTTCAAGAAAGGTGAATTGGTGTTGGTCCTCAAAAGACCAATCATCCCCAATCGACATGCCAAGGGAAAATTTGAACCAAACTGGGAAGGACCATACGTCATCGAGAAAGTGTTCGACGGAGGATCCTACCAACTAATAAGTACCGAGGGAGAAAGGCCCATGCCACCCATCAATGGCCGATATCTCAAGAAATACTACGCGTGAATGCTCCAAGTCACAGGCGAATTGAGCACACCAGCCCTACAGTTCGGATCATACATCCTGCAAAACCATACACAATCCACTGGCATAAACGACCCTTATCTCTCCTAAATCCTGCCGGTGAGACTACTTTTAAAGTCCCACCAGCGTCCAAAAAAACGGTATGTCCACAAGCAAAATGGGCATGGATGAGAACATGAAAGGGCTCCGTGAGTAAAAACAGCAGGACTACCAGCGAGTTTGTGAAAACCCGAAAGGGCGCAAACTCGTGAAAAGAGATAAAATACACTCGCAAAGTCCTCTCGACCTTGTGAGGGGAAAATCCCTGCGTGAGATCCTTACGACTCACAAAGGAGCAACACACTTAGGAATCCTCATGATTCCTAAAGAGAACATACACCTGCGAGATCCTCTCGACTCGTAGGGAGAAAATGCTTTTATGAGACCCTTACGGCTCATAAAATTGAAAAGTCTTAGGTGACAGGGACATAAACCTGTCTCCTAAGCCACCGCTCCCCAACAGGAAATGGCAAATGATGAGTCGCTCCTGGCGTTATGCTTCAATGTTAGCGGTGCTGATGCCGACCCAAAACCAAATCCCAAGTCCTCCCGGGGCAAATGATGAGTTGCTCCGGGCATTATTCCAGTGCAACAAAGCTGATGCCAAACAAGATCTAAATCCCATGTCCGCCTGAGGCAAATGATGAATTTCTCCTGGCATTGTTCCAGTGCAGCATTGCTGATGCCAAACAAGATCCAAATTCGAAGTCCCCAAATAGCGAATTCCTGATATCATATTCCAGTGCAGCGATGCAAACGCCAACCAAAATCCAACTTCTCAAAATTCTTCCAGCCCTACGGTTAGTCCCCAAATTGACTGTCGTATACAATCCACGGCCTTAAATAATTCTCAGCATACCCATACCCCACCGCAATCACCAGTTACGCGGCCGGTCTCTGCCCTTGGAATTATGCTCCATTAGGAAAGACCCACTCATGTGTCCTCACGATATATGAGGAGAACTAACCTTCATGGGATACTTACGACTCACAAAGGAAAAACACACTTGGGAGTCCCCACGACTCCTAAGGAGAAAGTACACCTACGAGATCCTTTCGACCCGTAGGGAGAAAATGCTTTTATGGGACCCTTACGGCTCATAAAATTGAAAAGTCTTAGGTGATAGAGATCTAAACCTATCTCCTAAGCCATTGCTACCCAACAGGAAAGGGCAAAATGATGAATTGCTCCTGGCACATGTGCTTCAGTGTTAGCAACGCTGATGCGTACCCTAACCCCAAAATTCTAAACTCCAATCCAATAGACCCCTAAGTCTTTAAACTGGGAACAGATGACCTCTAAGTCGTTAAACTGGAAACAGATGACCCTTAAGTTGTTAAACTGGGAACGAGGGAAATTCCCTCACGGCAAATGATGATTCACTCCTCGTACCATATTCCAGTGTAGCGGTGCTGATGTCAATCCAAATCACATCAAACCAGCAAAACAACCAATGACCTCCCTGGCAAAATCGAATTCCACCTTAAAAACAAGTCAACTTCATCCCTGATACTGCAAGAAGCGGAGCAAGTCAAATCCAGAACCGACCGTCCAAGTCACTAAAAGGGCAGAACCAACCGTCCAAGTCGCAAAAAGGGCAGCACCGGCCGTCCACGTCGTAAAAAGGGCACCATCGACCGTCCAAGTCCCTAAAAGAGCATAATCGACCGTCCAAGTCGCAAAAAGGTCAGCACTGACCGTCCACGTCGCAAAAAGGGCAGCATCGACCGTCCAAGTCGCTAAAAGGGCAGCACCGACCGTCCACGTCGCTAAAAGGGCAGCACCGACCGTCCACGTCGCTAAAAAGGCTACAACGACCTCCTCGTTAGAATAATGCCCCGCCTCGGAATCAAGTTAACCAGACACTCCATCTTGGAGACACGTCAAGCATCGACCATCCATGTCATAAAAAGGGCAGTGCCAGCTTCCCAAAAAGTGGGAACCGAATCAACTCGCCTCCACGTGAAAGAAGATCCATCAATTTTATGCACACGACCCATATATGCTGTGTGCATTTATTGATGGGGGGCAATTTGTTGGGGTAAAAATTTACACCCCGGTTGACTAAGTCAAAATCAAAGTCAACCCCAAGCTAGGTGGGCCCAAGCCCAGGTCAAGTTGGTCAATGCCCGGAGCGAGCCCGAACATAAAGCGGCCGGCCTCCCTCCATGCCAAAATTTTACTGTATTTCTTGTATTTTATATTATGAATAAATATAAGAAAATAGGCATAAAGCCAAATTTTTGTAAAGCCCATGGCTTATGTGCAAAAAGAAATAGCACATGAGGCATGGGATGGGCAAAATGCCATTTTGTAAAGCCCAAGGGGCTATATATAAAGTGTATAGCCTATATAAAGGCAAGGATAATAAAAATATCCCAACATCTTTTTTCTCTCTACCCAAAAGAATCCAGATCTGAGATCTTTCTTCTTCCTCAAGGTTTTAAAACATTCTTCTTTATTTTGAATTAAATCAAGAGTTTTACTCTTCTTTTTAAAAAACAAAATAGTTTTTCACTACAAAACCTACAAAGGGGAACTCAGATCTTTCATCAGATCTCAGAAAGGAGAGATTTTGAAAATCTCATACTTCTTGATCTTCAAGATCCGGCCAACAAAAAAAGAAGAAGGAGACCCATCTGCAGAAACCCCACTTTGGGGAAGAACTAGGGCTCAAGGGGAGAAGCCCTTCATCATCTTCAAAACATCTTAGGAGTTTAACTCCTTATATATATATATATATATATATATATATATATATATATAGACACACACACACACAAAATAATAAGTGCTCCTTTCTGGGAGTACAACTCCTATTGCAGGGACAAAGTCCCTTTTGCCGCTCGAGCGCCTACGTGCTGACACGTGGGGCGCTAGCGTCCTTGTGCTCAAGGCGCTAGCGCCCAAAGCGCTAGCGCCCGAGCACCCATGTGCTGACACGTGGGGCGCTAGCGCTCTTGCTCTCAGAGCGCTAGCGCCCAAAGTGCTAGCGCCCGAACGCCTACTTGCTGACACGTGGGGCGCTAGCACTCAAAGTGCTAGCGCTCTTGCGCTCAGAGCGCTAGCGCCCGAGTGCCCACGTGCTGACACGTGGGGCGCTAGCGCTCTTGCGCTGCACCCAAAGCGCTAGCGCCCGAGCGCCAACGTGCTTGGTACATGCGGCGCTAGCGCTCTTGCGCCCAAGGCGCTAGCGCCTGAGCGCTTTCTCCTATGCATCCTTTGGATTCCCTTTACTTTTTTTTGTATATATACGTAGATATACATACACACACACACATACTCCGCGACACTGTCCCTGTTAGGAAAAAATTTCTAACGGGGTGCTGCCCCGCATCCCGCAAGGGGCCTGCTAGCCCTGTTGACCCCCAGCCCGCTATCTGGGTAGCGGGACCCCCGTAAAACTCTACGGGGCCCCCGATATATCCAAAACCCCTCGAAAACACAACACTGCACATTGAGTTCACATAACCAGTTTAACCCGTTAATCGGAGGTTCCCTCGCCCCAAAGATAAGGGGTAATTAACGGCAGTTTAGTCCATGGCTGCCGGAGATTTGGATCCCCACAACCAATAAACCCCCGCCTACCCTAGGCAGGGGGATCTGTAGTACGCCTGACAAGCGCGTGCATATTCCCATTTTAATGGGGTGACGAAAAACACCCTGCATCTACTACTTGATCGTATTCGTAAGGCGCAACCCAGTGATGCCCGTTTGTCCGAGATTCTTGAGCTTGTTCGACAGGGTACGGTTTTGGAGTTCATGATTGATGACCAGGGTGTGCTACGATGCGGGACTCGCTTGTGTGTACCAGATGCTGATGGGTTGAGACGCGAGATCCTAGAGCAGGCACATCAGTCGGCCTTTAGCGTTCATCCAGGTTCCACCAAGATGTACCGTGACTTGAGAGACTTTTACTGGTGGGAAGGGATGAAACGCGATATTTCGGACTTCGTTCCGAGGTTCCTGACTTGTCAGCAAGTCAAGGCTGAGCATCAGAGGCCGGCTGGAGAGTTGCAGCCTTTACCCGGTCCAGAGCGGAAATGGGAGAAGATTTCCATAGACTTCATTATGGGTCTACCCAGGACCAGTGAGGGTATGACTCCATTTAGGTGATTGTTGACCGGTTGACGAAAGCGGCTCACTTCCTTCCAGTGAAGACCCCTTTCAGTTATGCTCAGTATGCTCAGTTGTACATAGATGAGATTGTGTGTTTGCATGGTGTTCCCACATGCATCATATCCGACAGAGGCACCCAGTTTACCAGCCGTCTTTGGCTAAAGCTCCAGGAAGCTTTGGGTACCCGGTTGAGTTTTAGCACCGCTTTTCATCCACAGACCGATGGTCAGTCGGAGCGGACTATTCAGACTCTGGAGGATATGCTCCGTGCATGTGTGCTTGATTTTAGTGGCAGTTGGGATCGTCACTTGCCGTTGATTGAGTTCTCCTATAACAACAGATTTCAGGAGACTATTCAGATGGTACCTTTTGAGGCTTTATATGGTAGGAAGTGTCGATCGCCAGTCTGTTAGACTGAACTCAGCGAGAGTAGAGTTTTGGGACCCCAGCTAGTTCAGGGGACCACGGAGAAGATCCAGCTGATTCAGGACAGGATGAGAGCAGGCCAGTGCAGACAGAAGTCTTATGCCGACCGTCGTCGTCGCAGACTCGAGTTCGCAGTGAGGGATCATATATTCCTGAGGATTTCTCCAATGAAAGGCGTTATGCAATTTGGGAAGAGGGGGAAGCTCAGTCCCAGATTTATAGGTCATTTCTGTTAGTTGTATGTATGCCCTAGAGGCCAGTATTGTACAGATGATGTATATTATATTGGATGCTTGGAAATATATAGAGAGGACTTTCTTGCTCGATATGATAGTATGCTATCTGGTTCTCTTTATCTTAACATTTGTACATATCTCTTTATACTGTCTTATAGTTACATGTTGGAAAAGCCCTTAGGATGTGTACTTGACTACCTGGACTATGATGTGGATCATACTAGTGGGGACATGGTAGTCCATAAGTACATCCTTCAAGGTCCCAAGTCGTAGGTGTATCAAGACAGGGCATCGATATACCAGAGTAGACTAGCGTATACGCTTCTCGACCCATGTGATGGGCGATGGATAATCCCATATCCATTGGTGTTTGACATCAAAGATGGTATACAGGTACTCAGTGGAGACTGGGTACACTGGACGGACTCGTCGAGAACTCCCAGATGGTATTATACCTCACGTCAGATGGCAGTTCTCTGGTGACACTTGTGCAGGTTAGTCTGTAGACCCGAGATCGTCATAGAGTCTTGTGTGATTCCCACTGTGCTTTGATTTCCACCTTACCACGTCCATGAGGGCATGCAAAATGGTGGTTTTTGGGTACAGTCCCTAGTCACATGGAGGCAATGAGCGATAGGAGGGGTTTCATCTCTCCCGGTATTGGGGGTTGATATTGCGCTGTGCTCGATTGGCCGTAACAGGGAAGTCCCTGGCCAGGGCTGATTTAGAGATTTGTTGGTAAGTGTTACCAGTAATTTCTCGACCCGTTATGAGCCTCACATCGGCACGACTTATCGGTTATTGGGGTCTGACGTTTACCACCCCTAGACTTGATATGCGACATATCAGACGAGGAGACCGGACTGTACGGGAAGTGTTACCGGCAGGCTTTTACAGGAGTTAGAGCGGACTTGCTTGCTGATCTTCTGATCTCTTAATACCCGGGTAGCCGTTACGTCCAGCTAGTACCGCTGACGGCTTGTGGGTGCGTGATGTGATCATCACCTACTGCCGGCGTATTGACGAGTCTTTAGAGTCCTACACAGAGGTTTTACTGGCTCAGGCAAAACGAAATAGGAGCACGTATGTGATATGTGCGGGACCGAGAATAAATGCATGTATGTGATACCGTATTCTATTCTCGCGACTTTTTGTATCGGTCGGTTATATATGATATGACTGGGTTATCGAATCAAGTGTTGATTCGATAAGTCGATACAATAGATGTTGGCCGGTTATATGAGATATGACCAGATTATTAAGTCAAGTGTTGATTTAATAAATAAGTGCATAATTGTATATTAGATATACTAATTTACATTTGCTAACACTTGTTCACTTTAGGGTTTTTCTCATATTCACACTTGAATATATATGTGTGTGTGTGTGTGTGTGTGTGTGTGTGTGTGTGATATATATTAAAAGTGTTTTCTTTTGTATCATGATTGATGATACACTAAATATGGGTGTGTAAGACATACACCATACTATATTAGATGGTGGTTAATATTTATTTAAAGTAATTACAAATTAGTGGGGTTTAGGTCATAAGCATGAAGCTTGTAGAAGCTTGTGGATTCTTTGGCAAAGTCCACTAAATTTGTTTTACTTTAGATTTTTATGAACCTAACCATTCTCAATTAGCTATGGTTATGGCTCTACAAGAGTTAGTATATGATACTCACTCACCATGGTTAGCTCACTCACTTGATCATTATCTCTTCTCATTTTATTTTCTTCATCTTCTTCTTCTTGCTTCAAAAAGAAAAAACAAACTATGGTTTGATCTAAAGTGAGAAAGATTGTGAGAAACAAAATTCTAAAGAGAACCCACTTCCTATTTCTCCATCCTCTACTAGACTAGCACTTTAGTTTAGGGTGTTTACTTCACTAATTCTCTAGTTAGTAAAGTAGGAGCTTGAGTCGGAATTCTCTCGACGTAGATCATCTTCGGCCTCGGAGACTTCAAGCAAGGTCGCATCCTTCGCGTCGTGAAGCCATGCAAGAGCCCGGGAGAACCTTGATCGCAGCGAAGAGACTTCAACAAGGAGCAAATGAAGTGAAGGACCGATCTACAAAGGTTGTATTTCGTATTCCCTTTAGAGTAAAGTTGTTTACTTGCTATTAGATTCGCCTAAACTCTAGTATACGATCTTGCTTAGGGTTGTTCGGCACCAAAAATTTAATTTTGGCATGGTCGATGCCTTGTAGATCCTTTTTAGTGTGCCTAATAACCCTACACTTTCGAGATCCTTGAGCGAGTGGGTTCTGTTGCTTATCGTTTGGCGCTCCCGCCCAGTTTTCCGGATGTTCACCCTGTTTTCCATGTGTCGATGCTTCGTAGATACCTTTATGACCCTTCTCACATGATTCAGCAGGAGACCATTCAGCTTGAGCGCGATCTTTCGTTCACCGAGCAGCCGGTAGTTATTCTGGATCGGCAGGTAAAAAAACTTCGGTCAAAGGTCTTGCTATCTGTGAAGGTTCTTTGGCATAGCCCTACTAGTGAGGAGATCACTTGGGAGGCCGAGAGCGAGATGCGGAAGAAATTCCCTCATCATTTTGAAGGTATGTTTAGTATGAAATTTTAATTCGGGGACCGAATTTCTATAAGGGGGGAGATTGTAACGTTTTAGAAATCGTTATGCGAATTTTTCGTTTTAAGGTAAAATTGTCGGTATTTTCCGTTTTAACCCGACTGTGATCAAACGTCCATATAGACTTGCCAGCACCTAGTTTAGCTAAAATAAAGCTAGTGCGCAAGCTTTGGGAGTATATGGGACGTTTTGGTTCAAATAAAATTTTTCTCTATTTAAATATTATTTTAATGTGGTATTTACATATTGGAAATTGGGAAATTTCCTTCTATGAGAATTATTGCAATTAAATTAACTTAAGTTAAACAAACCTAGATATGATATCTAGATATTTGTTTGTGTAATAGAATTAAAGTTTAAAGAAAAGAAAAGAATGGGAGAGGTGGCATGTGCATGCGTATGCATTAATGTGCATTTACTGCAAGAATTGGCTAGAAAACTCCACACAATTTCCTCACCCTCCTCACTTGGCCGAGTTCTCCTTCTTTCTTCTACCCTTGATCATTCTCTCACCATTTAAAACAATTCCAAGCTTAATAAATCCTCAAAATTTCCATAAATAATCTCACAAAACACATCAAGTGTTGCTTTTGCTTCTTTGATCACTTGGAGCTAGGAAAGCTTGGATCTTGCGAGCAAGTATTGATAGGTATAATCCCTAAACTGTTAAATAGGAGTTTTTATGGTGTATAGCTCGTTGGTTATTGTGTAGAACACTTAAAGTATCGATTAGTGTAATATCGAATTTTTAGTGTCTTTTTAGAATCTCTGGGATCTGCTCTGACCTGGAAATTTTACTGAGTGACCAAACAAGATTTTAGTTATGTACTAGTGAACCTAAGATTCCACCTGAGGCACGAGACCCACCCCACCGGCTTTAGCCGGCGACCCAAGCAGGAATTCCGGCGAAATCGGGTTTTGAGGGTAGTTGGGTGTTGGTTTTTTTGTGGGTAGCTATCTGCTGTGGTTTAGGGGTGTTTGGTACTGTTTAAATTTTTAGTATTTACAGTATGCACAATCTGAGATCGTTTTCTTATAATCTAGTGTTTTGTGTCCGCGTGTTACGTTATCCGACATGAATCGTGATCTAGTGCAGCTGCTGCACTTAGGTAGGTTTCGTAGTATCATCACGCACGTTAGCCACTTGACGGACACTGGTGAGTTAGTTTAGTGTTGGTGCGTCGTTTAAAATGTAGTTTTATGTTATATTGGTCGATTTCTGAGTTTTTTCTCTGTTTATGTGTTTGTGAAATATTAACGTCGCAAGCGGGGACTTCGGACGCTGCGAACAAGGGGAAGCAGGTGGTCGGATTTTCATAGTTCGAGACCATCGGTGAGTAGATTTAACATCTACAAGAAAATCGCCCGGATGGCGTTATACGTCGGGGCTGATATGAGGTGATAACTGCATGTTATTGCATATTAGTTAATTTCATATGAATGTCATTGCATAGTAGTATCTGTTGTACCTTGACTTGTACCTTTAGATATAACATATTACTGATGGATCATGTTGCACGAGCACTAAATTGTTTGTTACACCCACACCGTCAGTAATTGCCATGACACGCACCACCCACATACATACGTGTTATTGTAGTGGATAGGGATAATTGAGGCGGTGACTCTTATTCCATTGTGCAGATGAAATATTGTGGACACAGACAAACGTGATATTGCATTGGCCAGGGATAGTTGAGGTAGTGATCCTTATTCCATTTCACGTATACCTTGCTATAGCTACTTGTACATCATGCACACATACTGACATGTACACCCAAATATTTTTGCTATAGTTGTATATACCCTAAGTGGTATTGTTTTGACAAGTGATATTGAGTCGTTGATTATTGCACTTATGAAATGCATCATACATACTTGCTTACATGTAGATACTTAAACCTTGCTACAATTACATGTACACCTCATATGATGCTGCACTTGATTTCGGAGGATTTTGGGAACCGCATGATATGTTTTAAAGCTGGATTCAATTTTAAGAGCGGTTTTCCCTTTATATGCTCATATTGATGTTTTATGTTACATATATCAGTTTTATATAGATTTTACGCATTGAGATATGGATTTCATATGATTTATGGATTTGAGAACCGTGGGGGTATTTTCAAGAAACTATGTATTGTTTGAAAACCCGGTTTCTCTTGATATGATATTTTGATGCGTCCACCATGAGATTTTTCGGTTCCGAGATTTGTGATATATACGCGATACGAGGAGTGAGTGGGCCGTGTGCGGGTACATGGTGGAGCCCGGTACGGTTTCCCTCGGCAAGATGTTCGTGGTACAGACGATGAGCCTGGAAGGTGGGCAAGTACCTACCGGTGATTGTATTTGGATTCGGCGGTTATCGTGGGGATACCGACCGGAGTGATGTACGACATATCGTCAGGGCCAGTCGTGGTGACAGTACCTGAGTTATGAGGTTTTACGTGTCGATGCTAGACTCGGGTTTCATGATATTTTGAGTGTCGGTGTTTGACACTCAGGTTTTCCATGATTTATACGTATCGCCGGTGGACATACGGCGTTGATATCGTTATACTTATACACACACACACACAGGTATATGTTTTCATGATGTTTCAGGTGTCGATGTTTGACACTCAGGTTCCATGAGACTCACAGGATGTGAGGGCCGATCTGTGGATGCGGTGCCTGAGGAATTGGGATTTCATATGTCAGTGAGGGACACTGGTGTTTTCCCATGCTGATGATTTTGCATGAGGTTTTATTATATCATCCCACACACTCAGGATTATTTTGATATGCATTGCTTCATGTAGTTGTAGTACCTTGATGATGTACCTTTACATGATTGTTGCATATTCATATTGTCATACTTATGCTATCGGATTACTTATGATAGATTAATCGCTATTCGTGCATACTTGCGATTACAGTATGATGTTAATTACTATTCACAAGTTAGCAACTCAGCCCCGTTGTGCCACAGTGTTTTGCAGGACTTACCCTCTGAGTAGTCGCGGCAGGGCATCTTATCATCTCTATTTTTGCGGATACCGCTACGTTTGGCTGTGAGGCCTTTGCTTTTAGGTGGGTTTGTGGTTATCTGTTTGTACATTGTATATCTTTTTGTTGGATCTAGTATTCTCCATCTACCACTTCTTGTATTTTGACTTAGAGATGAGTTGTGAGGATTCGGTGTTGTATTATTATTTTGGTGACTTTGGGTGCCGTGCTCGTAGGAGCGGGTTTTGTTGAAAAGTTTTACTTCTTTATGCAGTTTTCTTTTATATTTCTTCGTTTGGGCGTCGTATATAGGTTTGTAGTGGTTGTCCCTGCCGTTGGGCGTGATTTGCTCCCATTTGGGATGCTTTATATATTATCTATGTTGTACCCGTTTTGGGGGTTAGTTTTTACAAAGGAGGTGCTGCCGAAATTTTCAAGAAAGAAAACTAGAGTTAGAGATTTTACTTGTGATTTTCCAAATGTTGAAAACTATGTTTTTCTTTATTTATCCAGTTTTGGGTGGTTTAGATTTCTGGGTTTCGGCTTACTTAAGTTGCGTACGCCTGTAGATGTTACGTAGTTTAAGTGCCGGTTACGAACCAAATATTGGGTCGTGACAATTATACTGAGCTGGGGAACGTTGGTTCCACTCATTCTTATAACTGTTATAAGTTTGAGCAGGATATAAAGGAATATCCGGATTCTCACGCGACCCGAACGAGGAATGAGCATGTTGATGCATCTTCTTCGGGTGTGTTCGTTACCGAGAACTGTTTCTCAGTCCACTCTACGTCCTGCGTATTAGATACCAGATCAGGATCCCACATATATAATATGTTACGTGGGCTAAAGAAAGGTAGAGAACTGGGAAAAGGTGATCATTCTCTATAAGTAGGGAATGGTGCAAATGTTGCAGCCAAAGCAGTTGGTGAATATCACCTTATATTGCCAAATGGGAATACATTGATCTTGAACGACTGTTATTACGTACCATCTATGATATGCAATTTAATATCGGTTTCTTTATTAGATAAAAAGGATATAACTTTGTGGTAGAGAAAAATGTTTTGAACATGTTCCTAAATCAAGTGTTGATTGGGTTTGGTACATTATATAACGGTTTATACATTCTGAATCAAAATACAGTTCTTAACGTACAGAACACACACAAGAGGAAAAGTTCATAAATGAACGAATCCTTCTTGTGGCATTGTAGACTAGGTCATATCAATGCGACACGATTAACTAAGTTACATAAGGATGGATATTTGAACCCATTCGAATTTACATCTTATGAAACTTGCCAGTCATGTCTCAAAGGCAAAATGACCAAAACTCCGTTTACTGGACATGGAGAAAGAACTACTGAACTCTTATGACTGATACATAGTAATGTATGCGGTCCTATGTCTACACATACCAGGAATGGTTCTTCATACTTCATTATATTCACCGATGATCTCTCAAGATTCGGACATGTGTTCCTGTTGAAACATAAGTCTAAAACTTTTGAGAAATTCAAGGAATATAAGTGCGAAGTAGAGAACCAAACGCGTAAAATTATTAAAATCCTTCAATCTTATCGGGGAGGAGAATACTCAAGCACGGAGTTCCTGGATTATTTAAAAGAGAATGGGATTCTCTCTCAGCTTACTCCTCCATATACACCATAGCACAACGCTATATCAGAGCGGAGATATGCACCCTATTAGATAAGGTATGCTCTATGATGAGTACTGCTGAGTCGCCTATTTCCATTTGAGGTTATGCGCTTGAGACAATTGCATACCTATTGAATAGAGTTTGCACTAAATCAGTGCCTACCTGTAACGTTTTAAAATTAAATAAATAAATAAATAAATAGATAAATAAAATCCTTTAGGTGAATTATCTGATAATCGGTAAAATAAACCGTATTTTCCGTAAAACTTAACTACAATTATTTTTCAATATAGATTTAAATACGCCTATTTTAACTATTTAATTGCTAGTATTTGTTATTTATTTAGTCACTGATAAATTATTAGTTTACTAAAATATTTTCCGTAATTAATTAATTTTCAATATTTACATAAGCTTTTTATTATACATTTAATTAGTGATAAATACAAATTTGAATGGGTTAATTTTAAAAATGTGAACCATGACAATTTAAAACAAGTGTGTATCATGCAAAATTCCTTCTCAAATTCTCCATGGTTCTAGAATTTTTGTAGGTTTTATTTAGAAAAGAAAACTTATTAAATAATGAAATTAATGAAAAGACTTAAAAGATGTAATTATTTGAAGATATTTCTACACATTTCCTCACATTTTTTTCTCTCTCTCTTCCCTCATCTCTCATGGCCGAGCCTCACATTAGGCAGCCCCCCCATTTCTCCATTTCACTTTAAATCAAAATTCTTCAAAAATCCATCAAAAATCCAAAATAAAACCTCAAATTCCAAATCCAATCTCTACCCATTATTCTTTGGCCTATCTAGCATGGATTGTAGCGTTTTGAAAATCGTTTCGGTGAAATTTCGGAAAATCGGTAAAATAAGGGGTTTTTTTTGTAAAAAGTCAATATACAAAAATCTTATTATAAAAATTAAATATACATATTCTAGCTATGTAATTGCTAGTATTTGGTGTTTATTGAGCCACTGGTGAAATTTCAAATTTTCTGAAAAAAATTATTTTTAATATTATTTTAAGCCGGTAAGAAAATACATTAAATTAGCGATAAATACAAATTTAAATGGGATAATTTTAATCTTTAAAATCATGTTAATTAAAATCTAGTTGTAATATAATTTTTTAGTATTTTATTTCAAGTTTTAATTGGTTTTTATTATGGAAAACAAAAATATAATTATTTTGAACTAAAACTTGCAAATATGGTATTGTGGGGGGTCTTTTTGCATAGAATTTTTTTGTAAAGTCTCTCACACTCACCCTCACTCCCCTTGGCCGTCCCCACACTATTGTATCAGCCCAAGAATTTTCTTTCCCTCTTTTTGACCTTAAATCATGTGAAAAAATAGTGTAAAAAGGTTTTTTTTTATATATATTAAAAGGGTAGGGGTATTATGGTAATTTGTGAGGGCATTGATATTGGAATTTCCACACAAATCCCCTCACCTCTCCCTCTCCTCTCCTCTGGCCGAAATTCTGCACCTAATTCCCCCTATTTCACCACCTTATCTCATCTCCAAAATCCTTCAAAAACTTCTTAAAAAATCAAGTAAAACCTCACCGAAATCAAAATCCAACTCTTACCCATTTCTCATTTGCCTATCTAGAATGGATCTAGGGAACAAGATTTCAATTTGGGAGGCTATGGGTGCTTATGGATCTTCAAATGTTTTGGGTATAATTTCTAAATCTTTAGCTTAATTTGTTAGTTAATTCCTTAAAGCTAATTTATTTAAGTGTAAATTAGGCTTTTGTTGCAAGTTTGGAAATTCTAGAAAGGGATTGAATGCAACTTAGGATTTTATGATGTGAGATTATGGTTGTGTGATATTTTTGACATATTAATGTTATGCTAAAACTAACCTAGTTGCTAGTTTACTAATTGATGCTTGAAATTGTTAAAATTGGAATTTTATGCAAACTAGGTTTTGGAAATTTATTGCAAATGTTAGACTAAAAATCTAATTAGGTTTTTCATGACTTCATTAACATTATTAATTGTAGTTTAATGCTTTAGATCATGCAAATCTAAGCTAGATTGTTGTGCATTTTTGCTATAAAATTGTTAAAATTGGGTATATTGTAAACTAGAATTTTGAGGTTAATGAAATTGAATGAGATTAAATTGTGGAAATTGTTTTTATGACTTATTTGAGATGTTTAATAAGTATTATGGCCGCTAGATTTGTTTAAACGTCGGGTTTTGTATTAAAACGGGTAATATTTGCTTACTAGATTTTCGGAAAAATGGCTTTTAAAGTGAGTTTGGGGTTTTGTGAATTTTAACCTATTTTACAGTATAATTAGTGCTTGTGATCTTGCAAATGAGTGTGTTTGGGTTTTTCTCGATGGTTTGGCGTTTGTACGTCGACGTCGAGGGTTTTTGGGTTGATTTGTGAAAGCAGCCATAGGTTTTGACCTATATGGGATTCGTGTGTCGTTTTAGTCATGAGTCGGATTTTAATGCGATACGGTGCCTTATGATATGTAGGTACCCTTACGAAGATTTCGAGACGACAAGCAAGCGCGTGGCGACGTCGGCACCGGCGAGCGAGGACCAGGTGAGTAGATTTATATCTACGGGGAGAAGTCAGGTGGATGGCGTATAGCACCCCCGCAGTCCGTAGTGTAGCTCATATATATATGTTTATATAGGTGTCTTATGATACGAGAATGTTCATTCATGTTATGTTTATGTGTTCATGGAGTACCTTTGTGTTAGTTGCGAAACCCTAGAGTAGTTGTTATACCCACATACGCACACACAGACTTGCATACTTTACTTCCTTGTGCGTAGATTGGGATGTGTATATATGTATATATGCGTGGGTATGGGACTATGCATATGTACATTTATATACACATGCATGGATAATGAGGATGTACTTGGGATTTAAGATGAGTCGATGAGATTTGATTTGAGGCCGTGAGATCGGTGATATAGCAGGGTTCGTATTTGAGATACGACATGACGTTGTAAGGGGTCTTGACGTAGTGTTTCACACACGTGCATGCATACTTAGGCGGTATCAGTATTGTACTAGACGTAGATCAGTACACCGATCATGATATTTGATAAAGAGGATACCAGGTGAATAGTATGATGAATGTGATATTGACCCGTACCCAGATTTGGAATGCCGTACGCCGGATTTACGTACGAGCTATATTGATGATTGATCCGCACTCTTGACTTGGGATGTCTGATTGTAGATATGGTATCGGATATGATGTTATTGAGGCGGGATCACCGACTAATATATATATACAGGTATGTATATGGATCGACTCAGATGTTAGGCCGTTTCCTTACCTGTAGTCCAGCTTGTTAGCTTAGCCCTTTAGTTTAGTTTAGTTGTTAGATTAGATTCGATTCTTACCTATTTCAAAAACTAACGAATCGTGGGTATTTTAAAAGACTGCCCAAGGGATCCTACGGATATTTCAAAAGACGCATCTTTTCATAAAAAAACACCATAGCCCCTATTTTCAAAACCCCATGATTCGTGTTATTTCAAAAGACACCATTTGTACGACTTATATTAGATTAATGCAGGTTAGTTACAGTTGCGTCTTGTATTCAGCTCCCGCTTATTATTGTGGTTCGCTTCGCATCGCATACTTATGTTATAATTTCTTATTGCAATGTTGATATCATATTGTTAGGACACCAGCACCATTACCGATGATGCGTATGTACCACGAACACTTACTTGCCGGCTCACACACATCTTCATCGGTAATTGCCATGTCACGTACACCTTAGAAAAGATTATTGCTTGACTTAGCTTGTTAGTTAGTACTTTGACATGATATTAGTGTACCTGCCTTATATGCCAGCTTAACATTGTAGTTATTACTTGCCACTTCATGCATACTGTTATTCATTGTTATGCCTATATTCATGGTTTTACATGCTATTGATGATATGGATTCGGATTTCCATGAGATTTTCTGGATTTGGGGGGAAAACCGCAAAACTTATATAAACTGATTTCTCCCTTTTTAAATAAAAAGTGCAGTTTTTCCCATGATGTATGAGTCGTCCACCATGAGTTTGCTGATGGATTTCGAGACCCGATTCGAGGAGACGGACGAACCGTTTCGGGTACATGGTGGACCCGGTAAGGTACCCCGGGGCAAGAAGCGCGTGATGATGACGATGTGAGCCTGGTAGGGGAGCACTACCTACCGGTGATTTTACCCGACGCGTCGGATATCCGGAGGATACCGTCGTGGTCTTGAGATGGATGGTAGGGGCCGGTCTGGACTGACGGCGCCCTAGATATTGTGATTGAGACATTGAGATTTCAAGATATTGAGGTACAGAGACTGTGATACAGAGATATCGAGATATTGGGGTTACGTTTTGTGCCGATGCTAGGCACTGTTTTATGCTGATTTCATTTATGATATCTCATTTTAAAAATACAAAGGAAATCTCACTAGATTATGAAAACAGTTTCTTCATTTACATGTATTCTGTTTTCATGCATTCATATACCTCATTCATATGATATATTGCTACTTGAAGCACTGACACGGGCACATGAGATTACACTCGGGTTAGATATTTACCCTAGCCTTGTTATAGGTTGCATGTTATATATATATTTGAGGATTTATTATGATCATTGACCTAGGTTGCGTTATTTATGCGATTTCTTTCCGTAGATGTTTTTCTATTCACGAGTTGGCAACTCACCCCCGTTGTGCCCCGGTTTCTTGCAGGTTTGCCGTACAGGTTTCATTACGGCTTTGCGGGCATAGTTTCGTTCGGGTGATTTACTAGTAGGTGGGTTTACTTGTATCGTACCCCCATTATATATCTTGTATATCATTATTCTTTTGTATCCCGTTTGGGAGCCAGTATTTACAAAGGAGACTCTGCCGAAATTTTCAGGAAATTTTTGATGTTTTTAAAAAACCGCATAACTCGGCTTATGCTATTAAAACTACTTGATTTTAAATTGGTTTTTCCTTCACTCTACTACTTTTCTTGGTTTGGATTTCTGGATTTTCGGCTTACTTAGATTACGTACGCCTCGAGACGTTTCGTAATTTAAGTGCCGGTCATGTTCCGTACTTTCAGGTCGTGACAAAGTTGGTATCAGAGCTTTAGGTTTTACCTTCGGAACATAGGATGACCCTTGGTTGTTGGAATAGGTGACTAAAGTAGAGTGACGTACCGTTGGTATGTTCCGCGGCATATTTATGACACGCCACTCCACTTAAGATGCCTTAGGTTGTACATTTCCTTGTTCAGTATTATATTCATTCCCGATCTAGGCTCATCGGTACCAGTTTGGTTTTGCTGCCATGATTACGGGCAGGGAGAGCTACGGCTAGAGTTGCGGTCAGCACGAGCTCGTCATGAACGAGGACTGACCAGGGCGTGATTCCGGCGACACCCGATTGTAGAGAGATGTCTTTTGATTGTGTTTTACGCCACGAGCATTGGATGGATCGCCGTATGAGATTGCTCGAACGTGCACATTAGCACCAGAGGATTGAGCCACCGGTAGAGGCCAGCCATACTTAGATGACCATTGAAGTGATTGAGGCACGGTTCAGCGTGCAGATGAGCGAACCAGTTTTTGCTGTGAACGCCGAGATATCGCCCCAGATGTGGGAGCTATTGCAGTACGAGGTTGTACTAAGAGATTATAGAAGGCCGCTAGTCACCAAGGAAGAATGACTAAGACGTGTGGTTCTTTCGCCTACCCCGATACGAGGTCATCAGATAGATTGATTCCAGCTAGAGACGACTTCACGCGGAGACGTTGAGAGTCGACAGAGACGATCGAATGTCAGAAACCTATTATTCCAAGTTTAAAGTAGTCGGAAGAACATGCAGGAAATTCTATGGTCCCTCTAGAAGAATGAAACCCTAACTCGACTTAATGACCGTGTGAAAGCCTTTGAACCTTAGGGTTTGCGGCAGTTCCACGGCGCCATTAGTGAGGCTTGGGTTTGCCCTTCTACGGCTGGACCACCGATGCTGTGGTATGTACTCGATACTATTAAACTGTGCCCAAGATGTTGAGCCCTTGGGGGATTATGAGGTTTTGACAATCGATTGGATGGTTCGACTTAATTCGGATGCTAGGTGGTGGGATGCATTTCTTGGGAGACTCCCGATACGAGGATAGCCGTTGGAGCTCAGTCCATGCAGCCGCGACGAGACGAGTCCAAAGCAGACGACATTAGAGAAAAGTGAAGTAAGATGTTCGTACCAGATCTAGATGAGATGACGTTCCACTCCGCCGACATCAGAGATGCGATGCGCATGCCGAGGCATGGTACTTGGATTTACCTTCCAGAAGGAGTCGCGATGAGTATGCAGTCGTTCCAGAGCAAGATGCAGATATAGGAAAGGACGATGACTTCCGAACAGTTGGCAGAGACGAGACATGGAAGAGACCGTGAGCAGGATTCCTTCCAGGACACTGCTGCAATGATACTTGCACCTAGGATCAGAGGTGTCACGTACATTCAGAGAGCCAGAGGCCGACGCCAGTGATATGCTGTTTTATGAGTGGTCGCGATGATTGACCGAGAGATGACCAGAGAAGTGCCAGAACGGTTTCATCCCCGTTAGCACACCTGACAGGGCCGATGAGCCGATGGACCGAGAGATTGGTAATTCACAGTGAAGACCTTGACCCAGGAGTGGTCATTATTACGCACACCAGCAGGCCAGAGTTCATGATCATCGACGAGACGTCCCACTAGTGACCGCGACAGTTGGCCCGAGATTCTTATAGGATGCGCTTGAGCGGTACTATTCCGCCATTATTGATTTCGATGTTTTGGGTGATTTATTCGCATGATTTGATTTTGATGATTGAGGATTTACGATCTTTGCACAGTGTTGCACTTGATATCGTTTTCGTGCTTTGGTTTCACATGTTTGTGATTTTACGGTTTTAGACATTTGAGTTGATTTTGTGCGTATATACGTGTTGGAGATAGTGCCCTCAGAGACGATTATTAGGTCACAGGTACGTGATTGTAATGATTGAGGGAGGACCTATCCTGGTAGGACAGTCTTACTCGAGATGATAGTATGCTATCTGGTTTACCTTTATCATCGTGTACTGCTTTAGGTGACCTGACACGTCGCTATTACACGTTGATAGAGCCCCTAGGATTCTTGCTTGACCACCAGCAGTATGAGGGCGATCATATAAGTGGGAGCTGGGGGTCTATAAGCTTATCCTTAAAAGGTCCCTAGTCGTGAGAGTTTCGAGACAGGGCATCGATTCTCCATAGTAGACTAGTGTATACAGTCGAGGCCCCGACGAAGGGCGGTGGCCGGTCTCACAAGCCACTGGTGTCAGTTGGATCACCTAAGATGTATACAGGTGCTCATTGGGTTATGAGTACACCGGACAGGACTCGCCGGGAACATGCTAGTTGGTAATATACCAGACGTCAGATGGCAGTTCCCTGGTGACATGTGTGCAGGTTAGTTCATCGACCTGGGGATCGTCATTTGTCTCGTGTGAGTTCCCACTGTACTTTGATTACTACCCTACCACGGCTCAAAGGAGTCGTGCAAACAGGTTTTAGTTGGGTACAGTCCCGAGCCACATGGAGGCAGTGAGCGTATCTTCAGGGGTTCGTCTCTCCCGGTATTGGGGGTGAGGTCGTGCTGTGTCTAGGAGAGCCATTACACAAAGTCCTTGGCCAAGGCAAGGAGATTTACTGGTAGGTATTCCAGTAGTATCTCAGGGTGTTCTGGGCTACACTCCGACACGACTTGTACCGCTTTTGGGGGTCTGACTTTTACCAACCCCCTAGGCCCGCCATGCGATACTCATAGACGAACGGACCGGACTGCACGGATATTGTCACTGACAGGCTCAGTAGGGTTGTCAGGCTGAGTTCGCTCACAGACATCCCTTTTAGTCAGTACCTGGTAGCTCGTTACGTATTGGCTTATACCTCTGACGTGCTAGTGGTTAAATCCACAACCAAGGTGTTGATGAGTCTTTAGAGTCCCCCACATTCAGTTACTCAGCTTTCGGGCGAAAGGTTGTAGAGGCCGTATGGAGATATGGCAGGGTCCGATCAGATACGTGCGGTATTGCACGGATCAGGATCGGACAGTTTGTACTATAGGCCGTATGGGAATATGGCAGGGTTCGATCAGATACGTGCGGTATTGCACGGATCAGGATCGAACAGATATTACTAGCCGGTTTTGGTATAAGCCGGATCCTAGTATAGTACAGGGTAGATTTTGTCTTATTGCATTTTGTATTTCGGTCGAAATACAGATGCGGGTGTGTATGCACAGTATCGGGGTTTTCCTGTAATTTATTACGGGACCAGTTTTCTGGAGTTGCCAGTTTGCTTTCCGTTTCGGCCAATTTCCATTGTTCCGTTCATTGGCCGAAGATTGGTGGAGGAGGGTTTATTTGCATTGTTGCAAATAGGCTTTTGTGGAGGGGGTCTTTGCATTTTATCTTATCATGATGGTTTTCATGATGAGCACCATCACTTGACATCTTTTCATTGGCCTTGACTTCTTCTTGTCATGATAGCATGACTTTTGGCTCATCATGGTTGTTGATGATGAGGTTGGTGGTTGGTGGTGGAGTATGGGTTTTGTTTTGGTATCATTGTTTTTCATGATAACCATTCCTCTCTCTCTCTCTTGCATGATTCATATGGTTACCTCCCCTTTGATTTTTCCCTCCTCTCCCTTTCCTAGAAGGGCCGGCCATTCTTGAGGATGGTGGGGATTGATTTTGGTGTGGCAATTTTTGGTTCTCTTCATTCTCCAAAAATCACACAAGAACCCTCTCCAAAAGTTCACTTCATTTCCTCCACCACAAAGGCATCTCCATGAACCCCAAATGAGACTTCTTCTACTACACATTCTACAGCGAATCTTGGGCACGTCGAGTAGCCGGCTTCGTGCCCGAGTTGCCTCGGCATTGAGGTGGGAGCCCGTAAAAGACGTAGGCGATGTGGTGCCCTTCCGGCGACGAGGAGGAGACGGGACTTTTCCGCAGGAGATCGGGACCATGACGAGAAGACCGGAGGACTAGGATCGTCGGTATATCTCTAACCCATCTTCTAGTTAGCTTAGACTAGTTAATGGTTCGATTCGGGTTTTAGTGCGCGGTGGTGCCGTTTTGCTAAGTCCGCAAAATTAAAGTTTTTCACCGCTTCCGCATTCCGGCGTCGGATTGACGGCCGGGGCGCCGCCGTGCACTTACAGTGGTATCAGAGCCTCCCCATTAACTTAGTCTAGCTTGGTGTAATGTGTTTTTCTGTTCCGATCGATCGAAATGTCCAAAAACCCCTATTTGCCCACATCAGTTTTCTGTTGGAAATTTTTTGGTGTCGAAAAAATTTTCAGGTTGTAAAATATTGATGTACTGGAAAATCTAAGAGCTCTGTAAAAATTCGACGAAGTAACTCCACAGTGGGAGCGCGGAACCGCCGCGAAAACCCCCTTCCCGCCGCCCTTCCGCCGCACACTGTGGAGATCACTTCACCAATTTTTTACAGAGGCCTTCTGGGCTTAAAATATGGGTTTTGGAATATTAAAATTGGGCCCAGGTTTTCTGTGAGTGCTACAGTTTTGATTGGGGGCCCACTTGTTAATTTTTGATCGATCGGATATTTTAAACACATTTTTCACAGTATTTACATTTTATCTGCGACCGTGAATGTCACTTGATCGGTAAATCCGGTCTAACTGCTATAGCCCGGTTAGACGGACTTGCGAACGTGACTTTCACGTTGATGTTTTGTTTTTGCTGTGATGTTGCGGATCGGTCGGTGGGGATAGCCTGGATGCAATGCTAGTACAGTTTTGTTGTATTTTGTACATTTGATATTGCGGGACGAGCGTCCGACATGTGGACTGCCGTCACTGCCTGTTTGTATTATTATTTTGGGGCACGACCTGGTTGCGGTCGATGTACCCGGTGTATGTATATTTTACTTTCTGTACTAGGATTGCCCCGCGGAGGGGTGCATGGATAACCGGGTTCTAGAGGGCAACAAGCCCGCATCTCATGGCATTGGGACGGAGGGGGCTTCACTCTAGGATTGGCGGGCTATTCGCCGCATTCATAGGGGGTATAGGTTGACCCAGGAGGGGTGCCCAAGTTACCGGATTCCGTGAAGTGCTGGGTGGTCCATTCACGTTGCTGAAGGGGGCTGCCTCGCTTCAGGTTTTGGCGGGTAACTTGCCGCGCCCATAGGGGTCTAGGATTTCATTGCACAGGCTATCCACACGACCAGGGGAACGTCGGGTTTCAGCGGCTCTGTGAAACCCGGGGATCCCAGATATCTGTATTGTTTCTGTGATGCTGTTCATTCTCTGTGATGTTGCATTTCTTTCATGCCTTGAGCGAAATATAATATATTGGTATATATATTAGTAGATGTTGTATATGTTTTGCATCCGCGCTAGTCCAGTCCCCGCTCTGTCGTTAGTAAGCTAACCTAACGGGTAATGACGGGACCCAGTGGCGAATGCGGATGGCATATACGTACATCAGTATATTTTCGTTCTTTTTGGTGTGATCAATTGATGGGACTGCATTGATTCGGATCAATGCAAGTTTAAAAACAAACCTAATCTGATGTTGTTGGAACATTTTTCAAAAAGCTGTTATTGCAAGGACGTTCACTTTTGTTTTGCATCGTGGTATTCAGTTGGAATATCCTGCTCCTCAGTCGACGAGGCAAGGGCCGAGATCCCTTCACCGGGAGTGACCCCTTGGACAGAAGTTTGCGTCAGGGCATTAACTTCACTATAGCCGATTACTTTTGCTTTGCATCGCGGTATTCAGTTGGAATATCCTGCACCCCATTCTACGGGGAAAGAGCCGAGATCCCTTCACCGGGAGTGACCTCTTTAGCGGAAGTTGTCGTCACTATATTTCTAAAAAGCTATCCGTTCCTTCAACGATATCAAGTTCATTACGTTAAAGGTTTTCGCCAGAAACCATTCGTAGCCCTCCGTCATTTCAGTTAAATATTCGGTAGTATTCAAGCTATGTATTTTGACCTCACGCCAAGGCATAGTGATTGGTAGCTGCCGGCTATTTATCTGTTGCATAGATAGATGCGTTGGTTTGGGACAGTCGTACTACTATTTTGGCCTACGTCAAGGGTATGTACGGGTGGGTTCAAATTAACCTGGATAATGACGGGCAGAACTTGACATGTGACTTATGATATTTTGACCTCACGCCAAGGTCATAAGGGCATGGGGCAGAAATCACATCGGGAGTTTCAAAAGAACTGAAACTTGCCAGATATGCGCATACCATCTGGAGTGTGATGACGTGAGCGGATACCGTCACGTTGTCATGCGATGAGAGTTGGATCCCGATTCCCACTGATGAGTTAGTTTACTCCTCGGGTGACCCCGACTAATTCTTCTTTTAGGTTTGGAGGAGAATTTGAGGTACAGTGGGAGGTTTCTAGATTAGATAAATTGTGACCATTCTGATCTAGGTTAGAGTGCACGCTGAGTGTTTCTTTTCTCTCTCTCTTTGGCAGCGACCATTGACCCGACCCTAAGACTTTGACTCAGTGACCAAGTTGACCGAACCTTCTTAAACACCGGCTTTTGGATTGTCAGAGTTGCAAACCTCATTGCCACTCCTACTTTTACCCTTTTCTCCAGGACACCCCGTTTTACTACGAACGTCCACTTCCATTGGACAAAACCATCGTATGGTTAGATACGAACTCGAAAGAATTTATTCGAGGATGGTTTCCGGTTCTGGAGAAAACGGATAGGATTATTCAGTTGTCTTTTCCTTTTACCCTCTCTCAGGTTACGAGTACTCCTTGGTTTAGGGGTAGTACACCTATTACGCAAATTGGATTGTCTTCTTCCAAACCTTAGGCTGGTGCCGACCGGTAGGGAATGAAGAAAACCAATTAGCATAATGATGGTGTGCAGAAGGTATTAAGTTCAGACAAAGCAAGGGATTAGTAAGAGGGCAAAGTAAATTGCAACAGATATTCACGACCAAACCAAATATTTCGTTACCACTCCCACATCACCTTTGTATTTCTCCAGGACACTCCGTATCACTACGAAGATCCACAGTTTATTTGGATACTCCATCGTATGGTTATATACGAACTCGAATGGAACTGGTTCCAGTTCGGGGATGGATTCTGGTTCAGGAGAAATAGGAATAAGGTTTATTCGGTTGTCTTTTATCTTCACCCTCTCTCATTGCGAGTGTTCCTAGGATTGGGACAGTACACCCATTATGCTTATTGGATAGTCTTCTTCCAAACCATAGGCTGGTGTCGAACGGTAGGGAAGGAAGAAAACCATTTGGCCTAAAAGGGTGTGCAGAAGGTAAAGACTAAAGACATATGAAGGGATTTGGAGAGGTGGCAAAGAACTATACGGTTACAGTCGTGAATCTGGAAGAGGCATTACTAGGAATACCGGAATACCCCATCGGAACATTTCAATGTTTCAGTTTCACTGTGTAATGTTAAAGGAAAACTGATTTCCCGATTAGATACTTACTCCAGGGTATGTATTTACCAGGTACGATTCTCACATCTGTATGGTTTTACAGATGATGAGTGGGAGTAAGTTATTGGGAATTGGGTGATTATCCTCATTATATCGGGATTCGTTGTAATCAGTGATATTTGAGGAAATCACCTGGGCTGTTTGCCGGTCGGCAAATATTTGGTTTTGAATATCCGCTGTTATGCACCAATTTCAAATTGATATATCTGTACGTCTATTTTCATAGAGTGAGATATACCTTTCTGAAATTATGTCTACGACATTTACCTATATCAGTGGATGGTTAGGTAAGGAGCATTAAACAGCGGTGTAATTCTTCTTAACCATAAGTACAGTTTTCAACCTACGACACACAGTGAATGAGTTATCAGACTCAAGGGACTTATACAGAGTATTGTATGTTGTCCAGGGTCCATCAGGACAGAGGGGTAGGTCCTCGTACTATATTCGGTTTACTTATGACTTCTCTAGTTTTAGACCGGTGTTTCGTGGAAACACAGGGTCCGAATTTTGAGAAGTTACAGGTATTTGAATAGACTAGAGAACCAGGTGTAGCAAGTATCGGGATTCTTCAAAAAGATCGAGGATGTAGATACTTGTGGTATTCAGTTGATAGTAATGATAAAGAGAAATTGCTTCTCTTTCAGGTTACTCATAATTGGAAGTATTCCTAAGTTGAGTAACGCTGATCGGCCTCCTTCCATTTAGTTGACATGCGCTGGGACAGCTGCATGATTTGAATCTGGTTCAATTAAATCAGTGCCTCTGTTTCTATATTGGATATAGAACAGTTCATATCTTAACGATGTTAAGGTACGGGGAGTTGTCCGGTTTAGGATTAAAACCAGACACTGGACAACTCAAGGCACGTTTCTGTAATGGCTGTTTGTGGGTTGACCCAGGCTATGACGAGGGTTGACTTTCTACCATCTGGATGAACAATAGCGATATTGTTCTAGACTCACCACAGTTTTATTAAAAATGGATTTTTTTCAGAAAAACAGTAGTAGGAGTATGGTAGAACTGGAAGTGATTCCAGAACCACAAACGATTACTGAAGATTTGATAAGGAACCTAAAGATTCAATCTGGATTGACATTCCATTGGCCACTCCGCAGATAAGGTGGGTAACTTCAGGCACCCGAGAGGCACTACGGTAGCCTCAAGGACGGTGACAGGGAAGTTCTTGTTTACCCACAATTGCCATTGCTGTTGTTCCAGGTTACGAGACCCGGCGGGAGGATGAGTATAGCGTCGTTCTAAACCAGTTTTAGAAGTGTATGTCTATATGACTCTGCCAGAGGGTTGTCGTAGTCAGTGGGAGCAGCGGAAGCATTGGTGGACAGGTTGCTTGTGTCTATTTATAGACTAGAGCAGATGTAGCGGAGATAGATCATCTATTTCTGACGTGACAGTCATGGGTTTGACTTCATCAGAATAGGGGATGGATCTGTTGAGAAGGTAGTAGGGTGTGATATCCTGGTTTTTGGATGATATACACAGAGTAGGAAAAGAAACTCCTACACTACGATCGGTTATACTTTGGTCGTCACACAGTGGTTTCTCCACATGGGACTTGGATTTTACATCAGACATACTGGTTACTAGATCTATGGTTTTAGATCTAGATTTGGGTGGTTTCCAATCAGGGTACTTGACAGCATTCTAAGAGTATTTGGGATGGACGACTCCTGGCACGGTAGTGTACCTGCAGGTAATGGAGTCACCCTCTCCAAAGGTGTCTTACAGACTAAAGGGGAGAGGGACGTGCATGATTGGCAGATCACTTGCTCAGGCAATTGAGTCAATCATGAGATGTCAAGTACCACACCAGATGTTGTTCTTGCACTAGATGCAATAAGTTGACATTAATCCAATCCTGGAGAAATAGTCGGAAGCAGTTTTAGAACATAAGTGGATGTTCTAGGGATATGATAACGACAGCCTCATTCAGGAGACAGTTATCATTCCAGGCTTCCAAGGTGACATGGACGACAAGGAGGTTGTCAGAGTTATAGTTTTCCTTCTGATGAGGGGCAGTATTTTGGACAGGTGGTCCAAGGCAATACTGAGGGAGGCATGACGCGCAGGATACTGATTAAGTTCAGTTGACGATACAGTCTAAGAAGTTTGGATTTGGAGTTCATTTATGAGCTATGTCCCATCAGACATCCAGACACATTCTAAGACAGGTATTGCTCATTCCGGGAGATGGCTTTCTCCGCGAACTTGAGATATAGAGAGACATAGAAAGAAACAACTAAGCGGATCCACTCACTGAGGCTATTCCTCGAACGCAAAAGTTTCGCAAACGAGCTTTGTGAGACTGACTAGTAGAGGAGTTGGGTGTTCGGTATCACACGGGCTGTGAGTATGCGACATCGCAATAATTAGCCTTGAGTGCAAGTGGGAGATTGTTGGAGATAGTGCCCTCAGAGTCGATTATTAGGTCACAGGTACGTGATTGTAATGATTGAGGGAGGACCTATCCTGGTAGGACAGTCTTACTCGAGATGATAGTATGCTATCTGGTTTACCTTTATCATCGTGTACTGCTTTAGGTGACCTGACACGTCGCTATTACACGTTGATAGAGCCCCTAGGATTCTTGCTTGACCACCAGCAGTATGAGGGCGATCATATAAGTGGGAGCTGGGGGTCTATAAGCTTATCCTTAAAAGGTCCCTAGTCGTGAGAGTTTCGAGACAGGGCATCGATTCTCCATAGTAGACTAGTGTATACAGTCGAGACCCCGACGAGGGGCGGTGGCCGGTCTCACAAGCCACTGGTGTCAGTTGGATCACCTAAGATGTATACAGGTGCTCATTGGGTTATGAGTACACCGGACAGGACTCGCCGGGAACATGCTAGTTGGTAATATACCAGACGTCAGATGGCAGTTCCCTGGTGACATGTGTGCAGGTTAGTTCATCGACCTGGGGATCGTCATTTGTCTCGTGTGAGTTCCCACTGTACTTTGATTACTACCCTACCACGGCTCAAAGGAGTCGTGCAAACAGGTTTTAGTTGGGTACAGTCCCGAGCCACATGGAGGCAGTGAGCGTATCTTCAGGGGTTCGTCTCTCCCGGTATTGGGGGTGAGGTCGTGCTGTGTCTAGGAGAGCCATTACACAAAGTCCTTGGCCAAGGCAAGGAGATTTACTGGTAGGTATTCCAGTAGTATCTCAGGGTGTTCTGGGCTACACTCCGACACGACTTGTACCGCTTTTGGGGGTCTGACTTTTACCAACCCCCTAGGCCCGCCATGCGATACTCATAGACGAACGGACCGGACTGCACGGATATTGTCACTGACAGGCTCAGTAGGGTTGTCAGGCTGAGTTCGCTCACAGACATCCCTTTTAGTCAGTACCTGGTAGCTCGTTACGTATTGGCTTATACCTCTGACGTGCTAGTGGTTAAATCCACAACCAAGGTGTTGATGAGTCTTTAGAGTCCCCCACATTCAGTTACTCAGCTTTCGGGCGAAAGGTTGTAGAGGCCGTATGGAGATATGGCAGGGTCCGATCAGATACGTGCGGTATTGCACGGATCAGGATCGGACAGTTTGTACTATAGGCCGTATGGGAATATGGCAGGGTTCGATCAGATACGTGCGGTATTGCACGGATCAGGATCGAACAGATATTACTAGCCGGTTTTGGTATAAGCCGGATCCTAGTATAGTACAGTGTAGATTTTGTCTTATTGCATTTTGTATTTCGGTCGAAATACAGATGCGGGTGTGTATGCACAGTATCGGGGTTTTCCTGTAATTTATTACGGGACCAGTTTTCTGGAGTTGCCAGTTTGCTTTCCGTTTCGGCCAATTTCCATTGTTCCATTCATTGGCCGAAGATTGGTGGAGGAGGGTTTATTTGCATTGTTGCAAATAGGCTTTTGTGGAGGGGGTCTTTGCATTTTATCTTATCATGATGGTTTTCATGATGAGCACCATCACTTGACATCTTTTCATTGGCCTTGACTTCTTCTTGTCATGATAGCATGACTTTTGGCTCATCATGGTTGTTGATGATGAGGTTGGTGGTTGGTGGTGGAGTATGGGTTTTGTTTTGGTATCATTGTTCTTCATGATAACCATTCCTCTCTCTCTCTCTTGCATGATTCATATGGTTACCTCCCCCTTGATTTTTCCCTCCTCTCCCTTTCCTAGAAGGGCCGGCCATTCTTAAGGATGGTGGGGATTGATTTTGGTGTGGCAATTTTTGGTTCTCTTCATTCTCCAAAAATCACACAAGAACCCTCTCCAAAAGTTCACTTCATTTCCTCCATCACAAAGGCATCTCCATGAACCCCAAATGAGACTTCTTCTACTACACATTCTACAGCGAATCTTGGGCACGTCGAGTAGCCGGCTTCGTGCCCGAGTTGCCTCGGCATTGAGGTGGGAGCCCGTAAAAGACGTAGGCGATGTGGTGCCCTTCCGGCGACGAGGAGGAGACGGGACTTTTCCGCAGGAGATCGGGACCATGACGAGAAGACCGGAGGACTAGGATCGTCGGTATATCTCTAACCCATCTTCTAGTTAGCTTAGACTAGTTAATGGTTCGATCCGGGTTTTAGTGCGCGGTGGTGCCGTTTTGCTAAGTCCGCAAAATTAAAGTTTTTCACCGCTTCCGCATTCCGGCGTCGGATTGACGGCCGGGGCGCCGCCGTGCACTTACAATACGCACACGATTTGGTTCCTGCACTCTGTATGGTTTATATATGCTTGCAGTGCAGTGATACGCCTTTTGTGCACTTAGATCCACTGGACTTCGATTTCGATTGTGATACTCGATATTTGTTTTGTGCACCTTGTGCACCTGATTTGATTTTGCGCATGTTCGGCGCTTGATATTAGATTTCATGATTTCGTGCATGATGGATGCTCCTGGTTTTGTGTTTTCGCGCATGTTGAGCGCATGTCTTGAGATGCGATTTTGGTGCACACCAGATGCACTAAATCGAGATTTTTTTCGTGCATGTCAGATGCACCTGATTTGGCTGTCAGGCACACATGTTGCCTACGACAGATGCTTTATGCACACCTGATGCACTTAGATCTTATTTCTGTGCACTTGTATGGCACGTATATGGATTTTTATTTGTCGTGCGCACCAGACGCACGTAGTATTCATGCGCGTATTTTGGGATTGATTTCTTATAGAGCAGTACGTTTTTTTTTATGATAATTGCGATGTGTTTTCGTACTAAGCAGGACTAGTCAAAAGAGAGTACCTGAATGTATTTTGCATGCATTGATAGCTATTGAAGGGAATTCCAAAAAGCGAGCTATAGTCTCAGTATTTACCTACGTGTCTGATACGACACGAAACGTTTAAAACAAGAAAACCCTTCTAATTTGTTTCCCAAAATGGCGGAACGTACATTTCAAACAAAAGGTATATATGTATACGATTATTTCCTTATGATAAACGTCCGCCACTGTGCAGTGCTGCGAGCATCGCACAATGATTTGAAGAAGATTTGGCATGCATTGCTTCCAGATGTTTTAATGATGTATATCATATTGATTTTCATTTTGGATTTGGACATTGTGTCTTCACCATGACTCCGATGATTGCGGGATGCTGGATGGAGTTTTGATTTGAGTTATATGCTTATTTTTCATGCGCATGCGCTGCGCTACGATTTGTTTTATGTATTTATGATTTCGGTGCCCCGAAGACTTGATGGTTTTGCTTAGATATTTTAATATTTGGGGGGAGTTTTAATTTAAATTCGGGGACCGAATTTCTTTAAGGGGGGAAGATTGAAGCGTTTTGAAAATCGTTTCGGTGAAATTTCGGAAAATCGGTAAAATAAGGGGGGTTTTTGTAAAAAGTCAAAATACAAATATCTTATTATAAAAATTAAATATACATATTCTAGCTATGTAATTGCTAGTATTTGGTGTTTATTGAGCCACTGGTGAAATTTCAAATTTTCTGAAAAAAATTATTTTTAATATTATTTTAAGCCGGTAAGAAAATACATTAAATTAGCGATAAATACAAATTTAAATGGGATAATTTTAATCTTTAAAATCATGTTAATTAAAATCTAGTTGTAATATAATTTTTTAGTATTTTATTTCAAGTTTTAATTGGTTTTTATTATGGAAAACAAAAATATAATTATTTTGAACTAAAACTTGCAAATATGGTATTGTGGGGGGCCTTTTTGCATAGAATTTTTTTGTAAAGTCTCTCACACTCACCCTCACTCCCCTTGGCCGGCCCCACACTATTGTATCATCCCAAGAATTTTCTTTCCCTCTTTTTGACCTTAAATCATGTGAAAAAATGGTGTAAAAAGGTTTTTTTTATATATATTAAAAGGGTAGGGGTATTATGGTAATTTGTGAGGGAATTGACCTTGGAATTTCCACACAAATCCCCTCACCTCTCCCTCTCCTCTCCTATGGCCGAAATTCTGCACCTAATTCCCCCCATTTCACCACCTTATCTCATCTCCAAAATCCTTCAAAAACTTCTTAAAAAATCAAGTAAAAACTCACCGAAATCAAAATCCAACTCTTACCCATTTCTCATTTGCCTATCTAGAATGGATCTAGGGAACAAGATTTCAATTTGGGAGGCTATGGGTGCTTATGGATCTTCAAATGTTTTGGGTATAATTTCTAAATCTTTAGCTTAATTTGTTAGTTAATTCCTTAAAGCTAATTTATTTAAGTGTAAATTAGGCTTTTGTTGCAAGTTTGGAAATTCTAGAAAGGGATTGAATGCAACTTAGGGTTTTATGATGTGAGATTATGGTTGTGTGATATTTTTGACATATTAATGTTATGCTAAAACTAACCTAGTTGCTACTTTACTAATTGATGCTTGAAATTGTTAAAATTGGAATTTTATGCAAACTAGGTTTTGGAAATTTATTGCAAATGTTAGACTAAAAATCTAATTAGGTTTTTCATGACTTCATTAACATTATTAATTGTAGTTTAATGCTTTAGATCATGCAAATCTAAGCTAGATTGTTGTTGTGCATTTTTGCTATAAAATTGTTAAAATTGGGTATATTGTAAACTAGAATTTTGAGGTTAATGAAATTGAATGAGATTAAATTGTGGAAATTGTTTTTATGACTTATTTGAGATGTTTAATAAGTATTATGGCCGCTAGATTTGTTTAAACATCGGGTTTTGTACTAAAACGGGTAATATTTGTAGGGTTCCTAGGCACACTATAGAGGTCTCACAAGGCATCAACCATACCAATTTCAAATTTTACGGGTGCCGAGAAACCCTAATACGGATCGTTGACTAGAAATCTAGGAGAAAAGCTAAACTAGTTAATAACTTAACTAAAAGAGAGGGGCTACAACCTTTGTAGATCCGGTTCTCCACTTCCTTAGCTCCACGTAGGCGTCCTCTCGCTGTCCATCTCGAATCCTAGACTCGATCGTCGGCTTCATCGGAAAAACGAGCGGGCAAGGTCGTCGGCTTCATGCCGAAGATGATCTACGTCGAGGCATCACAAGTTCATGCTCCGACTTCACAAATTTGTGAAACTTGTGAAGAAAACACCCAAAACAACTTGGCAAGAAGTAGAGGGTGAAGAAATAGGAGGTGGGTTCACTTTAGAATTGGATTTCTCACTTTAGAACTCAAGTTGTCATTGATGGCATCAAGCTTTCTTTCTTGATGAAGATGATGAAGAAGAAGAAAGAATATGATATGTGTTGTTAAAAGAATAATAAAAATGAATACTTATCATCTTCTAACCTTGATTAAGTGTAGAGAATAGACCATGGTCAAGTGAGAATGGTTAGGGTTAAGGATGATGACAAAATGGTCACTTTAGTCAAAGCTTCATGAAGCTTCATCAAGCTTCATGAAAGAAACCATTTTGTTATCTTTTATTTATTTATCCAAAAAGAATAGATAAATAAATAAGTAAATAAATCAAAACCCTAACTATTGTCATAACCATGGTTTAAGTCTTAACACAAAACCAATTTACATGCATTATCAAACATGACACATTGTAGTGCACAAAAGTATATCACATATACAACTTGTGAGCTACAAGTGAGAAAATCCTATTAAAGTGAACCAATACTAGTTAATGCAAAGTAATATATCAAATATATAATTATACATTAAATCATTAAATCATTAAAAAAACACTTGATTCAATGATCCGGTCATGTCGCACATAACCGACTAGTATCCAATGTATCGACTTATCGAATCAATCTACGATTCGATAACTAGGTTATATCGCATATAACCAATCGAAACATTCATCACGAGAATGAAATACGGTATCACATACACGCATCATTCTCGGTCCTGCACATATCTCATATGCACTCCTATTTCGTTTCGCTTGAGCCAGGAAACCTCTGTGTAGGACTCTAAAGACTCGTCAATACGCCGGTAGCAGATGATGATCATATCAAGCACCCACAAGCCGCAAGCGGTCTGCTAAACGTAACGGCCATCCGGGTATTGAGCGATCAGAAGATCGACGAGCTAGCCCGCTCACACTCCTGTGAATCCAACCAGTAACACTTACCGTATAGTCCGGTCTGTTCGTCTGATATGTCGCATATCAAGTCTAGGGGTGGTAAACGTCAGACCCCAATAACCGATAAGTCGTGCCGATGTGAGGCTCATAACGGGTCGAGAAACTACTGGTAACACTTACCAGCAAATCTCAGATCAGCCCTGGCCAGGGACTTCCCTGTTACGGCCAATCGAGCACAGCGCAACATCAACCCCCAATACCGGGAGAGACGAAACCCCTCCTATCGCTCATTGCCTCCATATGACTCGGGACTGTACCCAAAGACCACCATTTTGCACGCCCTCATGGACGTGGTAAGGTGGAGATCAAAGCACAGTGGGAATCATACAAGACTCTATGACGATCTCGGGTCTACAGACTAACCTGTACAAGTGTCACCTGAGAACTGCCATCTGACGTGAGGTATAATACCATCTAGGAGTTCTCGGCGAGTCCGTCCAGTGTACCCAGTCTCCACTGAGCACCCGTACACCATCTCTGATGTCAAACACCAATGGATGTGGGATCATCCATCGCCCATCTCATGGGTCGAGAAGCGTATACGCTAGTCTACACTGGTATATCGATGCCCCGTCTCGATACACCCACGACTAGGGACCTTGAAGGATGTACTTATGGACTACCATGTCCCCACTAGTATGATCTGCATCACAGTCCAGGTAGTCAAGTACATATCCTAAGGGCTTTACCAACATGTAACTATAAGACAGTATAAAGAGACAAGTGTACATGTTAAGATAAAGAGTAACCAGATAGCATACTATCATATCGAGCAAGAAAGTCATCTCTATATATGTCCAAGCATCCAATATAATATACATCATCTGTACAATACTGGCCTCTAGGGCATACATACAACTAACAATCTCCCACTTGCACTAGGGCCAGCTGCTGTAGTATCGCATACCGAGCATCCCGAAGAGTCTCTCAAACTGTATCTGGGGAATGGCCTTCGTGAGTGGATCCGCCGTGTTGTTCTTCGTGTCAACCCTCCTGACCTCGATCTCCCGGCGATCAACTATCTCCCGGATCAGGTGATACCGCCTCAGAATATGCCTGGATCGCTGATGGGACCTGGGTTCCTTGGCCAAAGCCACCGCTCCATTGTTATCGCAATACAAAGGTATTGGATGCTCAATGGATGGAACCACTCCAAGTTCGGTAATGAACTTCTTGATCCAGACAGCCTCTTTGGCAGCATCGTTGGCAGCGATGTATTCAGCCTCCATCGCCGAGTCTGCCACGGTTTCCTGCTTGGAACTCTTCCAGCTAACCGCCCCTCCGTAAAGGGTAAAGACAAATCCCGACTGCGACTTAGAGTCGTCCTTATCACTCTGGAAGCTCGAATCGGTAAAGGACTCCACCTGGAGTTCTCCATTACCATACACCAAGAGCATCTCTTTAGTCCTTCGTAAGTACTTGAGAATGCTCTTCACAGCTGTCCAGTGACTCTCTCCAGGGTCAGCTTGATACCTGCTCACTATACTTAGTGAGTATGCTACATCGGGTCTGGTACATAGCATCGCATACATGATAGAGCCTACAGCCGAAGCTTAGGGTATCTCTTGCATGCGAGCTCTCTCCAAATCAGTCTTGGGAGACATCTCTTTGGAAAGAGTGACTCCAGAGATCGTGGGCAAGTTCCCACGCTTGGAATCTTCCATACTAAACCTTTTTAGTATGGTGTCAATGTACCTGGATTGGGACAATCCCAATATCCGTTTGGATCTATCTCTATATATCCTAATTCCCAATATGCAGGAGGCATCACCAAGATCTTTCATCGAGAATCTTTATGCTAAGAAGAGCTTGACCGATTGCAGCATAGGAATATCATTTCCTATCAAAAGTATGTCGTCCACGTACAATACGAGGAAGACAACCTTACTCTCTGCCACCTTCTTGTAGATACAAGGTTCATCTGGATTTATGACGAAATCAAACTCTTTGATAACGACGTCAAAGCAGATGTTCCAACTCCGCGATGGTTGCTTTAATCCATAAATGGATTTAAGCAGCTTGCACACCTTCCCGCTGCTCCCACTGTCTACGAAGCCCTCTGGCTGAGTCATGTACACGCACTCTTCTAAATCACCGTTTAGAAAGGCGGTCTTAACATCCATTTGCCAGATTTCGTAGTCATGATATGCAGCGATGGCAAGCATGATCCGGATGGATTTAAGCATAGCTACTGGAGAAAAGGTTTCGTCATAGTCCACACCTGGTCTTTGACGAAAACCTTTTGCAACAAGTCTAGCTTTGAATGTCTCCACTTTCCCATTTACACCAAGTTTTTTCTTGAAGATCCACTTGCTCCCGATGGGTTTTACCCCTTCAGGAGCAACTTCCAAAGTCCATACTTTGTTGGTGTACATGGATTCCATCTCGGACCGCATAGCATCCAGCCATTTCACTGAGTCACTACTCGTGATGGCCTGCTCGAAGCTAGTTGGGTCATCATCCTCCATGATGCAATCCTCGCTTCCACCGTCCATGAGAAAACCGTAGTATTTCTCAGGTTGGCGAGGAACCCTACTAGATCGGCGGAGAGGCTGAGGTTCATTGGGAGCTACTGAATCTTCTGGTTCCACTAAATCTTCAGTTACGGTTTGTGTATCTGGAACCTCTTCCAGCTCTACCACTTTGCCACTAATTTCTTTTTCAAGAAATTCCTTTTCTAAAAAGGTGGCATATTGAGAAACAAACACCTTTTGTTCTTCAGCATGGTAGAAAAAATATCCTTGTGAATTCTTAGGATATCCCACAAACTTGCAAAGAACTGACCGTGCCTCGAGTTTGTCTGGATTTTGCCTTTCGACATAGGCCGGACAACCCCATATCTTAACTCGTTTAAAATATGGTCTCTTCCCACTCCATATCTCATATGGTGTGGTAGGTACAGATTTAGATGGAACTTGATTCAATAGGTATGTTGCTGTCTCCAGCGCATATCTCCAGAAGGAAATAGGTAACTCAGCTGTGCTCATCATAGAGCGTACCATATCTAATAGGGTGCGGTTCCTCCGTTCTGATACACCGTTGTGCTGTGGTGTATATGGAGGAGTTAGCTGAGAGAGAATCCCATTCTCTTTTAGGAAGTCCAGGAATTCATTGCTTAAGTATTCACCTCCTCGATCAGATCGAAGGATTTTAATACTTTTTCCGGTTTGGTTTTCGACTTCTTGTTTATATTCTCTAAATTTCTCAAAAGCTTCTGATTTGTGTTTCATCAGGAACACATATTCGAATCTAGAGAGATCGTCAGTGAATGTAATGAAGTACGAAGAACCATTCCTGGCATGTGTAGACATGGGACCGCATACATCACTATGTATCAGTCCTAAGAGTTCGGTAACTCTTTCTCCGTGTCCCGTAAACGGAGTTTTGGTCATCTTGCCTTTGAGACATGACTGGCAAGTGTCATAAGATGAAAATTCGAATGATTTCAAATATCCATCCTTATGCAACTTAGCCAGTCGTGTCGCATTGATGTGACCCAGTCTACAATGCCACAAGAAGGATTCGTTCATTTCTGAACTCTTCCTCTTGTGTGTGTTTGTTATGCTTAGAACTGTTGATTGGTTTAGAACATAAATGCCATTGCACAACGTACCTGATCCAACCAACTTTTGGTTACGGAAAATGTTCATAACATTGTCCTGTAATACAAAATTATATCCCTCTTTGCTCAACAAAGAAACCGATATAATGTTTCATATCAGGTTCGGCATGTAATAGCATTCGTTCAGAACCAATGTATTACCAGTTGGTAATACAAGGTGATATTTCCCGACAGTCTTAGCTGCAACTATTGCACCATTTCCAACTCTAATGTCTTTATCACCTTCTCCAAGTTCTCTACCTTTCCTAAGCCCATGTAACTGATTACATATATGGGATCCCGACCCGGTATCTAATACCCAGGACGTAGAGCAAATGGAGAAACAGTTCTCTGTAACGAACACACCCGAAGAAAATGCATCATCATGTACTTTCTTCATTCGGGTGGCATGGGAATCCTGGTATTCCCCTATATCCTGTTCAGTCCTATAACTCTTATAGGTAAGAACGGAACCAACGTTCCCCAGCACAGTTTAACATGCGGGTTCGGCCAATACATCCATATTGTTATCTTTATTAAGGCATGAAATGGTCGCTACCTGGAGAGAGAGAGAAGAAAACACTTTAGCGTAGGCTCGTGCAAGATCAGATTGGTTATTATCTTATCTAATCAGGATGGCTCCCACTGTTTTTATCAAATCTTCCTTCAAACCCTAAAAGGAAAGACTAGCCGGGATTAATTACACACTACAAGTTCGCCAATCTTTCAGCCAGGCCAGTGTCGGTACTTTGAGGGAGGTCCCCCGTGCTTTCGCACGAACCTAATTACTGTAACCTCGTTTTCCCAGAGGCGTAACCTCGTTAACACCTTTCTAGATACCTACTTGATCGGCTAATTGTAATGTGTAAAACTCTCCCAGGAGTAACTCTTACTCGCAGTGGGTATCGGGATCCAACTATCTCATAGAAGGTATGCAATCTCATTGCAAATTTCAACACTTGAAATTCCCGATAATATTTTGCCCCTAGCAGCTATATGACCTTAACATAGTCAACAAATCATAAGTGTTAGTCAAGTTCAACCCGTCATTTCCTGATTGAATTAAACCCACCCGTACGACCCTTCACATAGTCAACAAAGTCGCACGACTGCCCTAATCCAATCGCATCATATGCTTATGCAGATAAGCACTAATTAGCTACCGCACACTACGCCTTAACATAGTCAACAAACGTAGCACGAATACTAACTAGTACTTATCTGAAATGACGGAGGGCTACGACAGGTTTTTCTGAAAACCTATTGCGTAATGAACTTGATATCGTTGTGGAATCAAATACAGTTTTGAAATGGAGTGATTTTGAGGATTTTCTAGTTTTGCTAAAGGAGTCACTCCCGGTGAAGGGATCGTCGGCCCTTTCCTCGTCGAATGAGGTGCGGGATATATCATATATATCACTGTGCAAAGCAGAAACTATAGAAGCAATCAAAAGTCAAACCGAGTGTGTAGCATCTGCCAGTTATTGCTAAAGGAGTCACACCCGGTGAAGGGATCTCGGTCCTTTCCTCATCGAATAAGGTGCAGGATATATCACATATACCGCTGTGCAAAGCAAGAACTGTAGCTACCTGTTTTATTTAAAATTTGATTCTACAACATCTTAGGTTTCTTTTCTTTCATTAATCACATTAATGAAGTCCCATCATTTAAATACCTAAACATCACAGATAAATACGACGTACACTTATGCCATCCGCATTCGCCCGCATTCGCCTCGATGTCCCCTCGTGCACCGTTAGGTTAGGTAACTAACGACAGAGCAGGGCAGGGCTAGTGCGGGTGTAAAACATAATTAACGTCTATATAATATATCATATATACTATATACTGTATCTATCACAGAACATCACATGATCATATCACAGATATCGCAGCAGAAGAAACATATGAAACATTGGATATACTAGGACGTCCGTATTTTCAATACGAGCCAGTATAAAACACGGATTCCACGGTCGTGATGAATAGCCAATCCCACACCCCTAGACCCCTACGAGAGCGGCAAGCAACCCTACCAATTCTAGGGTTAGGAGACCCGGACTCGACTCCTCGAGATGGTCTCCCACTGGACCCTAGAACCCGGTTACTTGTGCTCCCCTCCTTGGGTCTATCCTAGTGCAGAAAAGTAAATAATATACAAAGGGTGACAACTTCCGCAACCTGGAAGTGCCCCAATAAAAGAATATTACATACAAGTTTTTACATAAATGAAAATGAAAAACACTCATCTCACATAAAAAAAACCCCCGGCTATTCAAACACGACGATCCAATATAACATATCCAGCAACACATAACATCACATGTCATCAACGTAAGTAAATATGCGCATCCCAATTGTCGTTGACATATAGCAACGAAACCGGCGATATCACATATTACACTTACGGTCACAGAAAAGAAAGTGTAAAACTATAACAGGGAATCCGCAACCTCTTTAGACATCACATGCCTAAACAAATGAAATACTTCGACATCACATGCCTAACAGTTATAAACCCCGCATTTTAGTCTCATTATCGAAAACTCTTTTCAATATTAAATGAAACTAGACCGCTAGATTTATAACATTCATTCAGTTATCTCATAACTGTTTGTGAATTCCAATTATTGTATCCCATTCCGGATAAATAGAATATATTAAACTTTCCGATCGAACATTCGAACACCCAAGTTTTCCCGAAACCGTTCAACACATGAAATTAGTTCAAAGACGTTCACTTCATGCCTCAGTACCAACGGTCCAGCCGTAGAAGGGTTAAGCCAACGCCTCACATGTGGCACGCCGTACTGCCCCAAACCCGAAGGTTCAAAGGGCAGTTCAAGACGGTCACATAATCGAGTTAAGGTTTGTTGTCTTCTAGAGGGACCATCGCGTTACTTGCACTACTCAGAATGTCATTAAACTACGGAAAAGTCCAACAATTGGAAATTTCCGGGCAGGGGAAAGATTGGGTATTTACATCCGGTCGAACTTTTTAACATATTCTAAAATTATCCGGAAAAACATATAGACAAAGTTTGATAATCCGATCGAATCGTCGATTTCCAATACAACCCCAGAACACTCAACTCTTGAGTCAAATTAAAAATTCCCATAAAATTCAGCATAATAAAATAGTAATTACTGTGCAAAACAGGAGTGATGATGTCATCATATTGCCGCGAAACCGCCGCAGAAGCCAGGCTTCTGCCGCGGTTCCGCCGCACTATTTACTGTTCATTGGATAAATTTTGCATCGTAATTCTTAGATTTCCCTGCTGAATTTTTTAAGTATTTTTAATATGGAAAAATCCCAGATTTTAGAAAAAGTCCAGAGAGCACTTGGGTTTTAGGGTTTCGGGTTCGTTCGGGTTTCAAACGACGTCTAGACTTTACCTAAGGCTCTAGATAGGCTCTGATACCACTGTAGGGTTCCTAGGCACACTATAAAGGTCTCACAAGGCATCAACCATGCCAATTTCAAATTTTACGGGTGCCGAGAAACCCTAATACGGATCGTTGACTAGAAATCTAGGCGAAAAGCTAAACTAGTTAACAACTTAACTAAAAGAGAGGGGCTACAACCTTTGTAGATCCGGTTCTCCACTTCTTTAGCTCCACGTAGGCGTCCTCTCGCTGTCCATCTTGAATCCTAGACTCGATCGTCGGCTTCATCGGAAAAACGAGCGGGCAAGGTCGTCGGCTTCGTGCCGAAGATGATCTACGTCGAGGTATCACAAGTTCAAGCTCCGACTTCACAAATTTGTGAAACTTGTGAAGAAAACACCCAAAACAACTTGGCAAAAGGTAGAGGGTGAAGAAATAGGAGGTGGGTTCACTTTAGAATTGGATTTCTCACTTTAGAACTCAAGTTGCCATTGATGGCATCAAGCTTTCTTTCTTGATGAAGATGATGAAGAAGAAGAAAGAATATGATATGTGTTGTTAAAAGAAAAATAAAAATGAATACTTATCATCTTCTAACCTTGGTTAAGTGTAGAGAATAGACCATGGTCAAGTGAGAATGGTTAGGGTTAAGGATGATGACAAAATGGTCATTTTAGTCAAAGCTTCATGAAGCTTCATCAAGCTTCATGAAAGAAACCATTTTGTTATCTTTTATTTATTTATCCAAAAAGAATAGATAAATAAATAAGTAAATAAATCAAAACCCTAACTATTATCATAACCATGGTTTAAGTCTTAACACAAAACCAATTTACATGTATCATCAAACATGACACACTGTAGTGCACAAAAGTATATCACATATACAACTTGTGAACTACAAGTGAGAAAATCCTATTAAAGTGAACCAATACTAGTTAATGCAAAGTAATATATCAAATATATAATTATACATTAAATCATTAAATCAACACTTGATTCAATGATCCGGTCATGTCGCACATAACCGACTAGTATCCAATGTATCGACTTATCGAATCAATCTACGATTCGATAACTAGGTTATATCGCATATAACCAATCGAAACATTCATCACGAGAATGAAATACGGTATCACATACACGCATCATTCTCGGTCCTGCACATATCTCATATGCACTCCTATTTCGTTTCGCTTGAGCCAGGAAAGCTCTGTGTAGGACTCTAAAGACTCGTCAATATGCCGGTAGCAGATGATGATCATATCAAGCACCCACAAGCCGCAAGCGGTCTGCTAAACGTAACGGCCATACGGGTATTGAGCGATCAGAAGATCGACGAGCTAGCCCGCTCACACTCCTGAGAATCCAACCAGTAACACTTACCGTATAGTCCGGTCTGTTCGTCTGATATGTCGCATATCAAGTCTAGGGGTGGTAAACGTCAGACCCCAATAACCGATAAGTCGTGCCGATGTGAGGCTCATAACGGGTCGAGAAACTACTGGTAACACTTACCAGCAAATCTCAGATCAGCCCTGGCCAGGGACTTCCCTGTTATGGCCAATCGAGCACAGCGCAACATCAACCCCCAATACCGGGAGAGACGAAACCCCTCCTATCGCTCATTGCCTCCATATGACTCGGGACTGTACCCAAAGACCACCGTTTTGCACGCCCTCATGGACGTGGTAAGGTGGAGATCAAAGCACAGTGGGAATCACACAAGACTCTATGACGATCTCGGGTCTACAAACTAATCTGTACAAGTGTCACCTGAGAACTGCCATCTGACGTGAGGTATAGTACCATCTGGGAGTTCTCGGCGAGTCCGTCCAGTGTACCCAGTCTCCACTGAGCACCCGTACACTATCTCTGATGTCAAACACCAATGGATGTGGGATCATCCATCGCCCATCTCATGGGTCGAGAAGCGTATACGCTAGTCTACACTGGTATATCGATGCCCCGTCTCGATACACCCACGACTAGGGACCTTGAAGGATGTACTTATGGACTACCATGTCCCCACTAGTATGATCTGCATCACAGTCCAGGTAGTCAAGTACATATCCTAAGGGCTTTACCAACATGTAACAATAAGACAGTATAAAGAGACAAGTATACATGTTAAGATAAAGAGTAACCAGATAGCATACTATCATATCGAGCAAGAAAGTCATCTCTATATATGTCCAAGCATCCAATATAATATACATCATCTGTACAATACTGGCCTCTCGGGCATACATACAACTAACAATATTTGCTTACTAGATTTTCGGAAAAATGGCTTTTAAAATGAGTTTGCGGTTTTTGTGAATTTAACCTATTTTACAGTATAATTAGTGCTTGTGATCGTGCAAATGACTGTGTTTGGGTTTTTCTCGATGGTTTGGCGTTTGTACGTCGACGTCGAGGGTTTTTTGGTTGATTTGTGAAAGCAGCCATAGGTTTTGACCTATATGGGATTCGTGTGTCGTTTTAGGCATGAGTCGGATTTTAATGCGATACGGTGCGTTATGATATGTAGGTACCCTTACGAAGATTTCGAGACGACAAGCAAGCGCGTGGCGACGTCGGCACCGGCGAGCGAGGACCAGGTGAGTAGATTTATATCTACGGGGAGAAGTCGGGTGGATGGCGTATAGAACCCCCGCAGTCCGTAGTGTAGCTCATATATATATGTTTATATAGGTGTCTTATGATACGAGAATGTTCATTCATGTTATGTTTATGTGTTCATGGAGTACCTTTGGGTTAGTTGCGAAACCCTAGAGTAGTTGTTATACCCACATACGCACACACAGACTTGCATACTTTACTTCCTTGTGCGTAGATTGGGATGTGTATATATGTATATATGCGTGGGTATGGGACTATGCATATGTACATTCATATACACATGCATGGATAATGAGGATGTACTTGGGATTTAAGATGAGTCGATGAGATTTGATTTGAGGCCGTGAGATCGGTGATATAGCAGGGTTCATATTTGAGATACGACATGACGTTGTAACGGGTCTTGACGTAGTGTTTCACACACGTGCATGCATACTTAGGCGGTATCAGTATTGTACTAGACGTAGATCAGTACCCCGATCATGATATTTGATAAAGAGGATACCAGGTGAATAGTATGATGAATGTGATATTGACCCGTACCCAGATTTGGGATGCCGTACGCCGGATTTATGTACGAGCTATATTGATGATTGATCCGCACTCTTGACTTGGGATGTCTGATTGTAGATATGGTATCGGATATGATATTATTGAGGCGGGATCACCGACTAATATATATATACAGGTATGTATATGGATCGACTCAGATGTTAGGCGGTTTCCTTACCTGTAGTCCAGCTTGTTAGCTTAGCCCTTTAGTTTAGTTTAGTTGTTAGATTAGATTCGATTCTTACCTATTTCAAAAACTAACGAATCGTGGGTATTTTAAAAGACAGCCCAAGAGATCCTACGGATATTTCAAAAGAAGCATCTTTTCATAAAAAAACACCATAGCCCCTATTTTCAAAACCCCATGATTCGTGTTATTTCAAAAGGCACCATTTGTACGACTTATATTAGATTAATGCAGGTTAGTTACAGTTGCGTCTTGTATTCAGCTCCCGCTTATTATTGTGGTTCGCTTCGCATCGCATACTTATGTTATAATTTCTTATTGCAATGTTGATATCATATTGTTAAGACACCAGCACCATTACCGATGATGCGTATGTACCACGTACACTTACTTGCCGGCTCACACACATCTTCATCGGTAATTGCCATGTCATGTACACCTTAGAAAAGATTATTGCTTGACTTAGCTTGTTAGTTAGTACTTTGACATGATATTAGTGTACCTGCCTTATATGCCAGCTTAACATTGTAGTTATTACTTGCCACTTCATGCATACTGTTATTTATTGTTATGCCTATATTCATGGTTTTACATGCTATTGATGATTTGGATTCGGATTTCCATGAGATTTTCTGGATTTGGGGGGAAAACCGCAAAACTTATATAAACTGATTTCTCCCTTTTTAAATAAAAAGTGCGGTTTTTCCCATGATGTATGAGTCGTCCACCATGAGTTTGCTGATGGATTTCGAGACCCGATTCGAGGAGACGGATGAACCGTTTCGGGTACATGGTGGACCAGGTAAGGTACCCCGGGGCAAGAAGCGCGTGATGATTACGATGTGAGCCTGGCAGGGGAGCACTACCTACCGGTGATTTTACCCGACGCGTCGGATATCCCGAGGATACCGTCGTGGTCTTGAGATGGATGGTAGGGGCCGGTCTGGACTGACGGCGCCCTAGATATTGTGATTGAGAGATTGAGATTTCGAGATATTGAGGTACAGAGACTGTGATACAGAGATATCGAGATATTGTGGTTACGTTTTGTGCCGATGCTAGGCACTGTTTTATGCTGATTTCATTTATGGTATCTCATTTTAAAAATACAAAGGAAATCTCACTAGATTATGAAAACAGTTTCTTCATTTACATGTATTCTGTTTTCATGCATTCATATACCTCATTCATATGATATATTGCTACTTGAGGCACTGACACGGGCACATGAGATTACACTCGGGTTAGATATTTACCCTAGCCTTGTTATAGGTTGCATGTTATATATATATATTTGAGGATTTATTATGATCATTGACCTAGGTTGCGTTATTTATGCGATTTCTTTCCGTAGATGTTTTTCTATTCACGAGTTGGCAACTCACCCCCGTTGTGCCCCAGTTTCTTGCAGGTTTGCCGTACAGGTTTCATTACGGCTTTGCGGGTATAGTTTCGTTCGGGTGATTTGCTAGTAGGTGGGTTTACTTGTATCGTACCCCCATTATATATCTTGTATATCATTATTCTGTTGTATCCCGTTTGGGAGCCAGTATTTACAAAGGAGACTCTGCCGAAATTTTCAGGAAATTTTTGATATTTTTAAAAAACCGCATAACTCGGCTTATGCTATTAAAACTACTTGATTTTAAATTGGTTTTCCTTCACTCTACTACTTTTCTTGGTTTGGATTTCTGGGTTTTCAGCTTACTTAGATTACGTACGCCTCGAGACGTTTCGTAATTTAAGTGCCGGTCATGTTCCGTACTTTCGGGTCGTGACATGGATCTTGGAGAAAAGTTATCACTTTGAAGACTAGGTTGTATGTTGGATTTCTTGTTGTGGAGATATAATCCTAACCCAAATGTTTAATTGTTGCTATAATACTTCAAATTAAGCTAATTAGAAGTGTAATTATGGTTTTAATTTTTGTGAGTCAAAATTCAAGAAAGGGTTTTAAATCAAATTAGGATTTTTATCATTAAGTTATGGTTTTAATGAGAAGATTAACATGTTAATGGAATGTAAAACCTAATCTAGTTACTAGTTGCTAATTGTTAGTTTAAAATTATGCTAATTATGCTAATTTTACTAACTAGGTTTTTAGAAATTAATTAAATAATTGGGATTAAAATCTAATTAGAGTTTCATGAAATTATTAACATTATAAATTTTAGTTTAATACTTTAGTTCATCCAAAACCAATCTTAGTTGTTGAATTGTGAATTTTTGCTTTAAAAAAAAGTGTTAAAATTTGATATTTATGCAAACTAGAATTTTGGATTTAATACAAATTGATGAGATTAAATTATGGTGATGGTTTGTATGACTTAGTTATGATATTTAGGGAATATTATGGCCATTAGTTTTGTTAAAACATCAAGTCTCGAATTAAAATGAAAATTAAGTGCTTTCTAGGTTTTCAGAAATAAATCGATTTGATTTATTTTGAGGTCTTGATGAGTTCCAATCTATTTCATATTATAATTAGTGATTTGTGAAATCACGATTGGTGTGTTTGGGGTTTTCTTGAGCAATCGGCGTTTGTATGCCGATGTCGAGTGTTATTTGGTTATTTTGTATGAGCGGGTCCTACGTTTTAACCTATGCGCATTTCGTTTGTCGTTTTGGGTTTTATCCACGATTCGGTTTACGATATGTGTGTGTGTGTGTGTGTGTGTGTGTGTGTGTGTGTGTTTGCATATAGGTACCTCTCACGTGGACTTCGGACGATGAAGAAGTGGATGGCGGCATCGACTTTGGCAGATGAGGACCAGGTGAGTAGATGTACATCTATGGGGGAAGTCCGGTAGATGGTGTATAGCAACCCCGCAACTTCGTAGGATATTATGTGGTCTTAATATAGTAATATATAGATATGCTATTGCAAGATACGAATAAGGATCAAGAAAGGTCCTAGGATGACCATGAATTGAAATTTTGGGTATTTTGGATGACAGTCCACCTATTCTAGTCCTTAGTCGCGAGACCCTAGAGTATAGGTTGACACACACGCGCGCGCGCACACACATACACTGGACTTGGTGTATATGTATGTGTGTGTGTATATATAGATATATATATATATATATATATATATATATATATGAATGTGTGTAGGTTTCTATATATATATATATACATATATACACACACACGTGATATTGGGATATTACGTGATACTTGGGATGAGTTGATATGGCTGGGTATGATGCCGTGATATTGGATATATGATCGAGTTATGATATGAGATGTGTTATAATACTAGCAGATCGTTGGGTAATGAGAATATATATATATATATACATATATATATATATATATATAAACGATAAAATGTGTGATGACTCGGAATGCATGAGACTTCAGAATAGAACCCAGATTGTAATATGTGACTTAATCACGATATGATATGGACATGATATTTTAGTGGATCATTTGGCAATGTGTATTCACACAGGCGATGATATATGTTTGATGATATTGGAATGTATGCGATTGTAGTATAGTACCCTTGATCATGATATTTGTTTGATGATGATACTATACGAACGATGATGTATATGTGATAGTTGAACCGTACCCCAATTTTAGGATACTGTACGATGGATTTTACCGTACGAAGTTTAGATATGATGATTGATCCACACTCTTGACTCGAGGATTCGTACTATGTACGTGACGCTATTGAGGCTGGATCGCCGACTACTAGAGATATCGAGTAAGACTTTAGAAGGATTCTTCTTACCTTTCGACTAGTCGCTTTAGTTTAGTCCCTTCGTTGGTTAGGTAAATATTAGTTTAGGCTCGAGTCATACTTATTTTCAAAACTAACAAATCGTGCGCATTTTTTAAAGACAGCCTAAGGGATACTATGGATTTTTCAAAGGACGTATCTTTTCTTAAAAACCCCGTAGCCTCACTTTTCTAAAAACCACGATTTGTGCTTTTTTTCTAAACAACAAACTGTATGACTCGTAATTAGTGTACATACTCTAATTGTGCGTTTACTGCATATTCACCGTTATACTCATGTTGTATTCATCACATTGCATGTTCATATATATGTTTCGTTGCTAATATGATACCCTGCTTGTTACGACACCAGCACCATTACCGATGATGCGCATGTTTCACATACACTTGTTTGCCGGCTCACACACATCATCATCGGTAATTGCCATGTCATGTACACTTTAGAACATATTATCTCATTGATATAATCAGCTAAATGCTAGTTACTACATAATATTTGTGTGATTGCTCTCATGTGTTAACTTAGAGATTGCATTCTTTACATAGATACTTCATGCATTCATGTATTCATTCATGAACTATTCTGGTGCTTTATGTCGATATCCACTATTTATTTACTCTAAATTCTTGGATTTAGGATTTCCATGAGATTTCTGGTTTTTGGGGGAAAACCGCAAGAATTTTATAAAACTTTTATCATTATTTAAGAATAGAAATTTGCGGTTTTCTCGTGATATGATGTGTGTGGCGTCCACTATGAGTTTTCTCGGTTCTTGAGCTATATATATACCCGATTCGAGGAGGGGGATGCACCGTCTGCGGGTACATGGTGGACCCGGTACGGTACCCCGGGGCAAGAAGATCGCAGATGATGGCGTTGAGCCCGGCAGGGGAGCACTACCGACCGGTTATTGTTGTTGTTTTTGGACGCGGCGGATATCCGGAGGATACCGACCGTAGTCGTGAGATTGGATGATAGGGGCCGATCCGGACTGCCTGAGCCAGAGATACAGAGATATTAAGATTTGAGATACAGAGATATGAGATTTTGAGATTTTGAGATATACCTATTTTCTGTCGATACTTGACACGGATTTCTGTTGATTTCACTAATGAGGTTTCAGTCTTATTATACAAGATTCATTGATGTTTTTCTTATATCAGATTATTCAGATTTCGTGGTTGATTTTCTCATTCATGATGCATTCATACATCAGATATGTAGCTCATTACTGTTTAGTGACACTGACACGATGCACTGAGTATTGCACTTATGCATAGATTATTACTCTGTCACTACTAGATGTCTAGTGTTTTATATATATATATATATATATATATATATATATATATATATATATATTATGTCCTAGGAGATCGTGGTGCTTGTGATTTCTACTCACAGATGTCTTCTACTCACGAGTTGGAAACTCACCCCCGTTGTGCCAAATTTTCTTTCTGGTTTCGATGTACAGGTTTCCTTGGCGGCTTGCTGGCATACTATTTCATTCAGGGTGATTGCTTGGTAGGTTGGTTCACTTGTATTGGGACCGGCATTGTACTTTTGTTATTTCATTTGTATCTAGTAAGCTCCATCAACCAGACTTGTATTATTGGTAGATTTAGAAGCCCGGTTGTTTTTATTTCGACCTTAGAGTCGCGCTTGTATTATTATAGTTTTCTGGTGGATTTTGGTTTTCTTCTGAGTTTTTTTCCTCGCCCTTTGGCGTTGTATATTATTTTTCTTGTGGTTGTGACCGCCAATTAGCTAAGATCTAGCTCCCGCTTGGGGCTGCCTTTTTATTATTGCTTACGTATATATTCTTGCTTGTACCCGTTTGGGGCCAGTTTTTATAAAGGAAACTCCGCCGAAATTTTTTTAAAAATTTGATGTTGCTTTTTAGTCATGTTTTCCTGCACTTCTTTTAAATGGTTTAGATTCTGGATTTCGGCTTGCTTAGATTACGTTACGCCTTTAAACGTTCCGTAATTTAAGTGTCGGTCATGTTCCGTACCATCGGGACGTGACAAAGTTGGTATCAGAGCGCTAGGTTTAACCTTTGTCCGAGTCTAGGTTGACCTTGGTGATGGAGTAGGTGACTTAGGTAGAGTGACGTACCATGGGTATGATCCGCGGCATACTTACGATACGCTACTCTGCTTAAGAAGCCTTAGGATGTACATTTCTTTGCAAAATATTCTATTTGTTCCTTTGATCTATCTTCGTCGATATCGGATGGTGGTTTCTGTTACCACGGTCGCACGGGCAGAGAGAGCTGCAGTTAGAATACGATGACCGTTAGGGTATCGTCTATTCGTGAGGATCGTGGCATTTTTTAGCTTGCGGACGAAGGGCATTCACATGTCGTCCCGACAAAGTTAAAATGTTCGAACGAATGTCAGAAACCCATTTTTCCAAGTTTAAGGTATTCAGAAGAACATGCAGGTATTTCTATGGACCCTCCAAAAGAATGAAACCCTAACTCGACATAATGACCATGAGAGCGCCTTTAAACCTTAAGGTTTACGGTAGTTCCGCGGTGCTATTAGTGAGGCTTGGGTTTTCCCTTCTACGGCTGGTCCGCAAGTGCTGTGGAATGTACTGGATATTTTTAAACTGTACTTGAGTGTTGAGCTCTCGGGAATTATGGGACTTTGATAAATCGATCGAAAAGTTTAACGTAGTCCGGATATCATGTGATGGGATACATTACTCGGGAGACTCTAGATATGAGTATAGCCGTTTGTAGCGCCATTCATACAACTATGAAGAGACGAGTTCAAATCAGTCGATACCAGAGGAAAGAGGAGCACATTGACGTCGATGTAACGATTTGCGATCTGGTGATTCGAGTATCACATTTCCGTTGTTTGGGATTTTGGTATTTTGAGAATTTCGTTTTATGATTGGTTTTCCTATGTACTCATTCTTTGCACTCGATTAGTGTTCCGTGTATCAGTTGTATTGATGTTCAATTTGTACATACCCATTGCATTTGATTTTGATTTTTATACATTTTGAGATATTGATTTGATTTCGTGCATATGGGTTGCACATGATTTTGATGTATGCTTCGGCATAGTTTTCATGCACTTTTCGTACTGTAATTTCGATTTTGATATTCGGTATATGTTTTTGTGCACCATGTGCACTTAATTGAGATTCTTCCGCGCACTTGGCGCACTTGATGCGATTTTGTGCACACCAGATGCACTAAATCGGGATTTGTGCAGATTAGATGCACCTGATATTGTTGTCATGCACGCCCGTTGCACTTGACAGATGTTTTTTTGTGCACACCCGTTGCAATCAGTTTTGTTTCTGTGTGTATTCATGGCATCTGTATTTGATTTCAATTTTCATGCGCACCGGACGCACGTGGTATCTTATATACTGTATTTGAGATTGATTTCATTTTGAGCAGTACGTTTTTATGATATTTACTATTTGGTGTAGTAACCGAGTAGGACTGTTCTGAAAACAGTACCTAGGTGTTTTTGCATACATTGATAGTTACCAAAGGGATTTCCAAAAAGGAGCTATAGTCTCCATATTTTCCTACGTGTCTGAGATGATACAAAATATTTTACAAAGGAAACCCTCTAGATTATTTTCAAAAGGCGGGATGTGTATGCTAAATAAAGGATATATATGTATAGTTATTTTCCTTAAAATGAACTTCCGCTACATGTGCCATGATTCGCGCATCGCATGGTGATTTGGGAAAAGGTTTTGCATGTATTTCTTTTCAGATGTTCGGATGATTTTACTACGATGTGCACTATATACAAGTTATACTTCTGATGTATATCATGTTGGTTTTCATATTGGACTTTGACATTGTATTTTCACCATAACTCCGATGATTGCGTTATGCATGACGGAGTTTTTATTTTTGAGTTATGTACTTGTTTTTCATGCACATGCATTGCGCTAAAGTATGTTTAAGTATTGATGAATTCGGAGCCCCGACGAGTTGAGTGTTTTGTTAAATGTGTTAGTATTTGGGTAAGTTTTAATTTTAAATTCAGGGACCGAATTTCTTGAAGGGGGGAAGATTGTAACGTTTTAAAAATAAATAAATAAATAAATAGATAAATAAAATCCTTTAGGTGCGTTTTCTGATAATCGGTAAAATAAACCGTATTCTCCGTAAAACTTAACTACAATTATTTTCCAATATATAATTAAATACGCCTATTTTAACTATGTAATTGCTAGTATTTGGTATTTATTTAATCACTTATAAATTATTAGTTTACTAAAATATTTTCCGTAATTAATTAATTTTCAATATTTACATAAGCTTTTAATTATACATTTAATTAGTGATAAATACAAATTTGAATGGGTTAATGTTACAAATGTGAACCACGAAAATTTAAACCAAGTGTGTATCATGCAAAATTCCTTCTCAAATTCTCCATGGTTCTAGAATTTTTGTAGGTTTTATTTAGAAAAGAAAACTTATTAAATAATGAAATTAATGAAAAGACTTAAAAGATGTAATTATTTGAAGATGTTTCTACACATTTCCTCACATTTTTTTCTCTCTCTCTTCCCTCATCTCTCATGGCCGAGCCTCACATTGGGCAGCCCCCCCATTTCTCCATTTCACTTTGCATCAAAATTCTTCAAAAATCCAAAATAAAACCTCAAATTCCAAATCGAATCTCTTCCCATTATTCTTTGGCCTATCTATCATGGATCTTGGAGCAAAGTTACCACTTTGGAGACTAGGTTGCATGTTGGATTTCTTGTTGTGGAGGTATAATCCCAACCCAAGTGTTTAATTGTTGCTATAATACTTCAAATTAAGCTAATTAGAAGTGTAATTATGGTTTTAATTTTTGTGATTCAAAATTCAAGAAAGGGTTTTAAATCAAATTAGGATTTTTATCATTAGGTTATGGTTTTAATGAAGAGATTAACATGTTAATGGAATGCAAAACTTAATCTAGTTACTAGTTGCTAATTGTTAGTTTAAAATTATGCTAATTATGCTAATTTTGCTAACTTGGTTTTTAGAAATTGATTAAATAATTGGGATTAAAATATAATTAGGGTTTCATGACATTATTAACATTATAAATTGTAGTTTAATACTTTAGTTAATGCAAAACCAAGCTTAGTTGTTGAATTGTGAATTTTTGCTTTAAAAAAAGTGTTAAAATTTGATATTTTTGCAAACTAGAATTTTGGATTTAATACAAATTGATGAGATTAAATTATGGTGATGGTTTGTATGACTTAGTTATGATATTTAGTGAATATTATGGCCATTAGTTTTGTTAAACCATCAAATTTCAAATTAAAACGAAAATTAAGTTCTTTCTAGGTTTTCGGAAATAAATCGATTTGATTTATTTTGAGGTCTTGATGAGTTGGAATCTATTTCATATTATAATTAGTGATTTGAGAAACCACGATTGGTGTGTTTGGGTTTTTCTCGAGCAATCGCCGTTTGTACGCCGATGTCGGGTGTTATTTGGTTATTTTGAATGAGCGGGTCATAGGATTAAACCTATGCGCGTTTCATGTGTCGTTTTGGGTTTTTCCCGTGATTCGGTTTATGATGTGTGTGTGTGTGTGTGTGTGTGTGTGTGTTTGCATATAGGTACATCTCACGTGGACTTCGGACGATGAAGAAGAGGATGGCAGCATCAACTTCGGCAGACGAGGAGCAGGTGAGTAGATGTATATCTACAGGGGAAGTCGGGTGGATGGCGTATAGAACCCCCGCAACTTCGTAGGATATTATATGGTCTTAATATAGTAATATATAGATATGTTATTGCAAGATACGAATACGGAACAAGAAAGGTCCTAGGATGACCACGAATTGAAATTTTGGGTATTTTAGATGACAGTCCTCCTATTCTAGTCCTTAGTCGCGAGACCCTAGAGAATAGGTTGACACACACGCACACACATATACTGGACTTGGTGTATGTGTGTGTGTGTGTGTGTGTGTGTGTTTATATGAATGTGTGTAGGTTTCTATATATATATATAACATATACACATGATATGAGGATATTACGTGATACTTGGGGATGAGTTGATATGGCTGGGCATGATGCCGTGTGATATTGGATATATGATCGAGTTATGATATGAAATATGTTATGATACTAGCGGATCGTTGGGTAATGAAAATATATATATATATATATATATATATATAAACGATAAAATGTGTGATGACATCGGAATGTATGAGACTTTAGAATAGAACCCGGATTGTAATATGTGACTTAATCACGATATGATATAGACATGATATTTTAATGGATCATTTGGCGATGTGTATTCACACAGGCGATGATATATATTTGACGATATTAGAATGTATGCGATTGTAGTATAGTACCCTTGATCATGATATTTGTTTGATGATGATACTATACGAACGATGATGTATATGTGATATTTGAACCGTACCACGATTTTGGAATGCCGTACGATGGATTTTACCGTACGAAGTATAGATATGATGATTGATCCACACTCTTGACTCAAGGAGGTCGTACTATGTACGTGACGCTATTGAGGCTGGATCGCCGACTAATAGAGATATCGACTCAGATTTTAGGAGGATTCTTCTTACCTTTCGACTAGTCTCTTTAGTTTAGTCCCTTAGTTGGTTAGGTAAATGTTAGTTTAGGCTCAAGTCATACTTATTTTCAAAATTAACGAATCATGCGCATTTTTTAAAGACAGCCTGGGGGATACTACGGATCTTTCAATGGACTTATCTTTTCTTAAAAACACCGTAGCCTTACTTTTCTAAAAACCACGATTCGTGCTTTTTTTTAAACAACAAACTGTATGACTCGTAATTAGTATGTATACTCTAATTGTGCGTTTACTGCATATTCACCGTTACCCTCATGTTGTATTCATCACATTGCTTGTTCATACATATGTTTCCTTGCTAATATGAAACCCTGCTTGTTAGGACACCAGCACCATTACCGATGATGTGCATGTTTCACATACACTTGTTTGCCGACTCACACACATCATCATCGGTAATTGCCATGTCACGTACACTTTAGAACATATTATCTCTTTGATATAATCAGCTAAATGCCAGTTACTGCATAATATTTGTGTGATTGCTCTCATGTGTTAACTTAGAGATTGCATTCTTTATATAGATACTTCATGAATTCATGTATTCATTCATGTACTATACTGGTGCTTTATGTCGATATCCACTATTTATTTACTCTGGATTCTTGGATTTCGGATTTCCATGAGATTTCTGGATTTTGGAGGAAAACCGCTAGAATTTTATAAAACTTTTATCATTATTTAAAAATAGAAATTTTGCAGTTTTCTCATGATATGATGTGTGTGGCGTCCACCATGAGTTTTCTTGGTTCTTGAGCTATATATATACCCGATTCGAGGAGGGGGATGCACCGTCTGCGGGTATATGGTGGACCCGGTGCGGTACCCCGGGGCAAGAAGTTCGCAGATGATGGCGTTAAGCCCGGCAGAGGAGCACCACCGACCGGTTATTGTTGTTGTTTTTGGACGCGGCGGATATCCGGAGGATACCGACCGTAGTCGTGAGATTGGATGATAGGGGCCGATCCAGACTGCAGGAGCCCGAGATACAGAGATATTGAGATTTGAGATACAGAGATATTGAGATTTAAGAAACAGAGATATGAGATATTGAGATTTTGAGATATACCTATTTTGTGTCGATGCTTGACACGGATTTCTGTTGATTCCACTGATGAGGTTTCAGTCTTGTTATACAAGATTCATTGATGTTTTTCTTATATCAGTTTATTCAGATTTCGTGGTTGATTTTCTCATTCATGATGCATGTATACATCAGATATGTGGCTCATTATTGTTTAGTGACACTGACACGATGCTTTGAGTATTGCACTTATGCATAGATTATTACCCTGTCACTACTAGATGTCTAGTGTTATATATATATATATATACGACACTCAAAATGAAGAATCTCACGCATAAGTAAAAGAACTATAACTCAATACAACTAAACGATTTCATCAGTCGAAATAATATACATACAACCATATCTCGTTATAAGTCAATTATACAGGGTCTGATGGAGTAATACTAGATCCAATATACAAAACCAAAATAGGAGGTTACGGCATAGGTAACCCACCTAGCAAAAAGAGCGATAAAAGCTAATAAGTGGATCCGCACTGCTGCTACGCGTCCACACGACTCCTGCAAGGAACTATGGCACAATGGGGGTGAGTTGCCAACTCAGTGAATAAACTAACATATATCGGCTGATAATGTAAGTATGACGAACTAAAGTTAATATCAACAAGGATGAATATAATGCATGGTAATATGTGGAAGCATGAACATGTACTACTAAGTATATAAATAAAAACTGAAATCATCAATTATTTCCAAATAAGGTTCATTTTTCCATGTCCAACATCGACACAAATCTTCTATTTCCATCGGGCATCGTTCCTCGAACGATCCTGTCATCCAATAACACCGGTCAGTATTGTTGGGTTTCCTAGCACGGCAGCAAGGTTTTGAGAGGCATCGTCCATGCCAAATTCAAAAATTTGTCGTTCTAGCTAACCCTAACCATGAATCGTTAACTAGAAATAATACGGAAAACATATGCAAACACTTTGCAAGTTATAGTGAGCAAGGAATACAAGCTTTGTAGACCGGTCCTTCCCTTCAATAGCTCCGTGTAGTAGTCCCCTTCGCTGCGATCGTAAACTCTGGACTCTAGAGAGGCTCCATGAAGATACAAACGTGCTTACTTCGATGACTTCGAGGCCGAAGATGATCTACGTCGAGGAGACACTAACCCAAGCTATTCCTTCACTAGGTCATGAACTTTGTGAAGAGAACACCCTATACTAAATGGCAAGTAGTAGAGGATGATGAAGTAGGAAGTGGGTGTAGGGTTCCTAGGCACTCTTGTGAGGGTTCTTAAGGCATCAACCATGCCCGAATAAAATTTTAGACGTGCCGAACAACCCAAAGCCGGGATCTTTGCTAGATTATTAGGGTTTAACATGCAAGTAAATATCTTTACAACTAAGTGTGAGGGATTAAAACCTTTGTAGTCCGCTCCTTCGCTTCATAAGCTCCGAGTAGAAGTCCCTTCGCCGCGATCCACGATCTCCCGGACTCAAGAGAGGCTCCACAACTCGAACGATCCATGCTAGCTTGTAGTGTTCCTTTTCTTTGATGATCTACGTCGGAGTTGCTATAACTCAAGCTCTCTCACTCTAATGAGGTGAACACTCTAATCTAATGGGCTAGATTAGATGAGGATGATGGAGTAGTATTTATGCTTTCTTTTCATATCAAATTCTCACATGAAAACATCACAAAATGAATAACTAGTAAGCTTTCTCAAAGCTCAAGAGAGAAGAAGATGATGAAAAATGAGTTAATCTTTTTGTGATGAACAATGTAATGAATATATGAATTAATAATGCAACCATGGTTTAGGATGACAAGGATAACCCTTGTAGAGAATTAACTAGGGCTAGGGTTTGGTTGGGTTAAAGAATGAGTCATAAGTAAATATCAACCATAATATCTAACTCATGACAAAAGGAATTCCTTTTAGAAGGTGCAAGAAGCAACTAACCCTAATCAAACCCTAATCTTGTTTAATTTCCACTAAACATGTTCCATTATTAATCATATCATGTTACAATAATATATATCACATATATATTATATATTTATAACAAAAGAAAATAATACAATTAACATATATCACATATATATCAATGTATTACCCGGTGAGAAAATGAAATAATAAAGCGAGCCAATATTAGATAATGTAATACAATATATCATATATATTATTATACATTAAATCATCGAATCAACACATGATCCGACAATCCGGCTATATCGAATATAACCGACTAATATATGATGTACCGATTCATTGAATCAACACTTGATCCGATGACCCGGTTCATATCAAAATATCGCGAGAATATAATACGGTATCTCATATCGCATTATCCTCGGTCCTTCACATATCACATATGTGCCTCTACTCCGTTTTGCCTGAGCCAAGAAACTTCTGTGTAGGACTCTAAAGAATCGTCAATACGCCGGTAGCAGGTGATGATCATATCAAACACCCACAAGCTGCAAGCGGTCAGCTAAACGTAACAGCCGCCCAGGTATTGAGCGATCAGAAGATCAACAAGCTAGCCTGTACGTTCTCTTGTGAATCCAATCAGTAATACTCCCGTACAATCCGGTCTCTTCGTCTGATATGTCGCATATCAAGTCTAGGGGTAGTATACGTCAGACCCCAGTAACCAATAAGTCGTGTCGATGTGAGGCTCATAACGGATCGAGAAACTACTGGTAACACTTACCAGTAAATCTCTATATCAGCCCTGGACAGGGACTTCCAGTTATAGCCAATCGAACACAGCACAACATCAACTCCTTATACCGGGAGAGACGAATCCCCTCCTATCGCTCATTGCCTCCATGTGATTCGGGACTGCACCCAAAAGCCACCATTTTGCATGCCCTCTTAGACGTGGTAAGGTGGAAATCAAAGCACAGTGGGAATCACACAAGACTCTATGACGATCTCCGGTCTACAGACTACCCTGTACCAGTATCACCGGAGAACTGCCATCTAACGTGTGGTATATCACCATCTGGGAGTTCTCGGCGAGTCCGTCCAGTGTACCCAGTCTCCACTGAGCACCCGTACACCGTCCTTGATGTCAAACACCGATGGATATGGGATCATCCATTGCCCATCATATGGGTCAAGATGCGTATACGCTAGTCTACTCTGGTGTATCGATGCCCTGTCTCGATATACCCTCGACTAGGAACAGTTATAGGATGTACTCATCGACTACCGTGGCCCCACTTGTATGATCTCATCATAATCCTAGCAGTCGAGTACAAATCCTAAGGGCTTTATCAACATGTGAGAGAAAGACAGTAAACCAATACAAGTCAACATGTTAAGATAAAGTGAAACCAAATAGCATAGTATCATGACGAGCAAGAAATTCCTCTATATATATATCCAAGCATCCATTATAATATACATCACATGTACAACAATGGCCTCTAGGGCATATACATAACTAACATTCTCCCACTTGGACTAAGGCCAGCTGCTGTAATATCTCATACCTAGCATCCCGAATAATCTCTCAAACTGTATCTGGGGAATGGCCTTCGTGAGTGGATCCGCAGTGTTTTCCTTCGTATCTACTCTCCTGACCTCGATCTCCCGGCGATCAACTATCTCCCTGATCAGGCGATACCGCCTCAGAATATGTCTGGACTTTTGATGGGACATGGGTTCCTTGGCCAACGCCACAGCTCCATTGTTATCGCAATACAGAGGTATTGGATCCTCAATGGATGGAACCACACCAAGTTCACTAATGAACTTCTTTATCCAGATAGCCTCTTTGGCAGCATCGTTGGCAGCGATGTATTCAGCCTCTATCGTCGAGTCTGCAACGGTATCCTGTTTGGAACTCTTCCAACATACCGCCCCTCCATTGAGGGTAAAGACAAATCTCGAGTGCGACTTAGAGTCGTCCTTATCACTTTGGAAGCTTGAATCGGTAAAGGAATCCACCCGGAGTTCTCCGTTACCATACACCAAGAACATCTCTTTAGTCCTTCGCAAGTACTTGAGAATGTTCTTCACAGCTGTCCAGTGACTCTCTCCAGGATCTGCTTGATACTGACTCACTACACTTAGTGAGTATGCTACATCGGGTCTCGTACATAGCATCGCATACATGATAGAGCCTACTGCCGAAGCATAGGGTATCCCTTGCATGCGAGCTCTCTCCAAATCAGTCTTGGGAGACATCTCTTTGGAGAGAATGAGTCCAGAGATCGTGGGTAGGTTCCCACGCTTGGATTCTTTCATACTAAACGTCTTTAGTATGGTGTCAATGTACCTGGATTGGGACAATCCCAACATCCGTTTAGATCTATCTCTATAGATCATAATTCCCAGTATGCAGGAGGCATCACCTAGATCTTTCATTGAGAATCTTTGTGATAAGAAAAGATTGACTGATTGCAGTATAGGAACATCATTTCCTATCAAGAGTATGTCATCGACGTACAATACGAGGAAGACAACCTTACTCTCTGCAACCTTCTTATAGATACAAGGTTCATCTACGTTTTTGATGAAGTCAAACTCTTTAAGTACGACATCAAAGCAGATGTTCCAACTCCGCGATGCTTGCTTTAACCCATAAATGGATTTAAGCAGCTTGCACACCTTTCCGCTGCTCCCACTATCTACGAAGCCCTCTGGCTGAGTCATGTACACGCACTCTTCTAAATCACCGTTTAGAAAGGCGGTCTTAACATCCATTTGCCAGATTTCGTAGTCATGGTATGCAGCAATGGCAAGAAAGATCCGGATGGACTTAAGCATAGCGACTGGAGAAAATGTTTCGTTATAATCCACACCTGGTCGTTGACGAAAACCCTTTGCAACAAGTCTAGCTTTGAAAGTCTCAACTTTTCCATCTACACCAATTTTCTTTTTAAAGATCCACTTGCTCCCAATGGGTTTTATCCCTTCAGGAGCATTTTCCAAAGTCCATACTTTGTTGGTGTACATGGATTCCATCTAAAATCGCATTGCATCCAGCCATTTCACAGAGTCACCACTCATGATGGCCTGCTCGAAACTAGTCGGGTCATCATCTTCCATGATGCAATCCTCGCTTCCACCATCAATGAGAAAACCGTAGTATCTCTCAGGTGGATGAGAAACCCTGCTAGATCGGTGGAGAGGCTGGGGTTCGTCGGGTACTACTGAATCCTCTGGTTCCACTAAATCATCTGTTGTAGTATGTTCTGCTGGAACTTCTTCCAGTTCTACCTCAGAGCGTCTAATCTCTTTTGCAAGAAATTCCTTTTCTAAAAAGGTGGCATGTTGAGCAACAAACGCCCTTTGTTCCTCACTTTGGTAGAAGATATACCCTCTTGAATGCTTGGGATATCCAACAAACTTACACAAAACAGATCTTGCCTCGACTTTGTCCAGTTTTTGTCTTTTGACATAGGCCGGGCAACCCCATATCTTAACAAAATTAAGATATGGTCTCTTCCCTTCCCATATCTCATATGAGGTTGTAGGCACAGATTTCGTAGGAACTTTATTCAGAAGGTATGCCGTTGTTTCAAGCGCATATCCCCAAAAGGAAATAGGTAACCTAGCATTGCTCATCATAAAGCGTACCATATCTAATAGGGTGCGATTCCTCCGCTCCAATACACCGTTGTGCTGTGGTGTATAAGAAGGAGTAAGATGAGAGAGAATCCCATTCTCTTTTAGATAATCCAGAAAATCATTGCTCAAGTATTCTCCTCCTCGATTAGATCGAAGGATTTTAATACTTTTGCCTGTTTGGTTCTCTACTTCGTTCTTATATTCTCTGAATTTTTCAAAAGCTTCAGACTTGTGTTTCATCAGGAACACATGTCCGTGTCTAGAGAGATCGTCAGTGAATGTAATAAAGTAGGAAGAACCGTTCCTGGCATGTGTAGACATAGGACCGCATACATCGCTATGTACCAGCCCTAAGAGTTCTTTAACTCTTTCTCCGTGTCCACTAAACGGAGCTTTGGTCATTTTGCCTTTGAGACATGAATGACAAGTATCATAAGATGATAATTTAAACGGATTCAAATATCCATCCTTATGTAACTTATTGCAGTCGTGACGCATTGATATGACCAAGTCTACAATGCCACAAGAAAGATTCGTTCATTTCTGAACTCTTCCTCTTGTGTGCGTTTTGTAAATTAAGGACTGTATTTTGATTGAGAATGAATATGCCATTATGTAACGAGCCTGATCCAATCAACTTTTGATTCAGGAATATGTTCATAACATTATCCTGTACTACAAAATTATATCCTTCTTTACTTAATAAAGAAATTGATATAATGTTGCACATCATGTTCGGTATATAATAGCACTCATTCAGAATCAGTATACTACTGCTTGGTAATACTAGGTGATATTCGCCAACTGCTTTGGCTGCAATATTTGCACCATTCCCTACTTGAACGGAATGATCACCTTTTCCCAGTTCTCTACCTTTACGTAGCCCATGTTATAATTTACATATGTGGGATCCCGATCCGATATCTAATACCCAGGACGTAGGGTGAACTGAGAAACAGTTCTCAATAACTAACACACCCGAAGAAGGTGCATCAACATGCATGTTCTCCGTTTGGGCGGCGTGAGAATCCAGATATTCTCCTGTTCCTGCTCAGTCTTATAACACTTATAAGATAGAACGGGTCCAACGTTCCCCTGCTCAGTATAATAATCGGTTTCAGTCAATACATCCATATTATTATCTTGATTAAGTCCTGACACGGTCGCTACCTGGAGAGAGAGAAGGAAACACTTTAGCGTATGCTCTTGCAAGATTAGATTGGTTATTATCTTATCTAATCAGGATGTCTCCTACTGTTTTTATCAAATCTTCCTTCAAACCCTAAAAGGTAAGATTAGCCGGGATTAATTACACCCTACAATTTCGTCAATCTTTCAGCCAGATCAGTGTCGGTACTTGAGGGAGGTTCCCCGTGCTTTCGCACGGACCTAATTAAAATAAACCTCGTCTTCCCAGAGGCATAACCCCTTTAACACCTTTCTAGACACCTACTTGATCGGCTAATTATCCTGTGTAAAATTCTCGCAGGAGTAACTCTTACTCGTAGTGGGTATCGGGATCCAACTATCTCATAGGAGGTATGCAATCTCATTGCAAATTTCAACACTTGAAATTCCCGATAATATTTTGCCCCTAGCGTCCTATGACCTTGACGGAGGTCAACAAACCATAGGCTTCTAGTCAAGTTGAACCTGTCATTTCCCGATTGAATTAAACCCACCCGCACAACCCTTGACGGAGGTGAACAAGGCCGTACGACTACCCTAATCCAATCTGCATCATATGCATAAGGAGATAAATACTAGTCAGCTACCGCACACTACGCCTTGACGGAAGTCAACAAACGTAGCACGAATATTAAGTAGGACTTATTTGAAATGACGGAGGGCTACGTCAGGTTTTTCTGAAAACCTATTGCGTAATGAACTTGATATCGTTGTAGAAACAAGTGATTTTGAAAAGGTGTGTTTTTTAGGCTTCTTGTTTTGCTAAAGAGGTCACTCCCGGTGAAGGGATCTCGGCTCTTTCCCCATCGAATAAGGTGCAGGGTATATCATATATACCGCTGTGCAAAGCAAGAACTATATAAGCTGTCAAAAACTAAACCGCGAGTTTGTAGCATCTGCCAGTTTCGCTAAAGAGGTCACTCCCGGTGAAGGGATCTCGGCTCTTTCCTCATCGAATATGGTGTAGGGTATATCATATATACCGCTGTGCAAAGCAAAACTGTAGCTACCCTTTTTATAAAGTTTTGATTCTACAATATCTTTTAGGTTTCTTTTCTTTTATTAATCTCATTAATAAAAATCCCATCAGCTTATACTTCCTAAGCATCACAGAAGAAACGAAAGCAGTAATATTTATATATCAGCATATATATATATATATATATATATATATATATATATATATATAGTATAAGCATTCGTCTAAGGCAGTAATATGATCTCATCTCAGAACATTGCAGCAGAAGAACATATATGAAATATTGGATATACTAGGATGTCCGTGTTTTAATACGAGCCTGTATAAAACACGGATTCCACGGTCACGATGAATAGCTAAACCCACATCCCTAGACCCCTACGAGAGCGGCAAGTAACACTGCCAATTCTAGGGTTAGGAGACCCGGTCTCGACTCTTCGAGATGGCCTCCCACTAGACCCTAGAACCCGGTTACTTGTGCTCCCCTCCTTGAGTCTACCTAATGCGGAAAAGTAAATAATATACAATGGTGACATCATCCTCAGCCCGAAAGTGCCCCAATAAAAGAATATTACATACAAATGAATTTTACATGAATGAAAATAAAAACCCTCATCTCACATAAAACCTCCGGCTATTCAGAACACGACGATCCAATATAACATATCACAGCAACACATAATATCTCATATCATCAACGTAAGTAAGTATGCATACACCGATCGTCGTTGATGTATAGCAACGAAGACCGGCAATACAACTACATACTACACTTACGGTCACAGAAAGGAAATTGTAAAACTACAACATTTGGAATCCACAATCTCTTTAGACATCGTAAATCCGAAATATCACATACTTCGCATTTCATGCCTAACTATATGAATTCTACATATTGTATCACATTCCAGATAAATAGACAGTATTAAACTTTCCGATCGGATAAATCAAATATCCAAGATTTCCGAAATAGCTCAACACTTGAACGGAGTTCAAACAATCCCAGAATCTGTCACAGTACCAATGGTCAAGCCGTAGAAAGGGTCAAGCCAACGTCTCACATGTGCCACGCCGTACTGCCCCAAACCCTAAGGTTTAGAGGCGGTGCAGACGGTCACATAATCGAGTTAAGGTTTGTGTTCTTCTAGAGGGTCCATCGCGTTACATGCACGTTTTTCCGAAAAATTTAAACTCAAGAAAAATTCAACACTTGAAAGTTTTTTGTGCCGGGAAAAAATGAGTTAATGATATCCGTTCGAACATTTTAACAGTTTCTAAATATCCAGAAAACATAACGAAATCAAATTTTCCGATCGAATCAACGATTATAAAATAAACTCCAGAACACTCAACATTTGAGTCAGACTAAAAATACCCAGAAATTAGCACTAACAGATACGGTCAAAACTGTGCAAAACAAAAAGTCAAACTCCACTGTACGGCCGCGGATCCGCGGCCCAAGCAAGGTATGGCCGCGGTTCCGCGGCGGCCCGTACGTCTTACGTCATCATCTTTCACAGTTATGCTTAAAATTACCTGCTGATTTTTTAGGTATTTTTAATTCAGAAAAATCACAGTTTTTAAAAAATGTCCAGAGAGGGGGTCGTTATGACGTTTCGGGGTTCGTTCGGAGTTTTAACTTCGTATACACATCGCCTAATACTCTAGCTAGGCTCTGATACCACTATAGGGTTCCTAGGCACTCTTATGAGGGTTCAAAAGGCATCAACCATGCCCGAATAAAATTTTAGACGTGCCGAACAACCCAAAACCGGGATCTTTGCTAGATTATTAGGGTTTAACATGCAAGTAAACATCTTTACAACTAAGTGTGAGGGATTACAACCTTTGTAGTCCGCTCCTTCGCTTCATAGGCTCCGAGTGGAAGTCCCTTCGCCGCGATCCACGATATCCCGGACTCAAGAGAGGCTCCACGACTCGAACGATCCATGCTAGCTTGTAGTGTTCCATTTCTCCGATGATCTACGTCGAAGTTGCTATAACTCAAGCTCTCTCACTCTAATGAAGTGAACACCCTAGTCTAATGGGCTAGATTAGATGAGGATGATGGAGTAGTATTTATGCTTTCGTTTTATATCAAATCTCACATGAAAACATCATAAAATGAATAACTAGTAAGCTTTCTCAAAGCTCAAGAGAGAAGAAGATGATGAAAAATGAGTTAATCCTTTTGTGATGAATAATGAAATGAATATATGATTTAATAATGCAACCATGGTTTAGGATGGCAAGGATAACCCTTGTAGAGAATTAACTAGGGCTAGGGTTTGGTTGGGTTAAAGAATGAGTCATAAGTAAATATCAACCATAATATCTAACTCATGATAAAAGGAATTCCTTCTAGAAGGTGCAAGTAGCAACTAACCCTAATCAAACCCTAACCTTGTTTAATCTCCACTAAACATATTCCATTATTAATCATATCATGTTACAATAATATATATCACATATATATTATATATTTGTAACAAAAGAAAATAATACAATTAACATATATCGCATATATATCAATGTATTACCCGGTGAGAAAATGAAATAATAAAGCGAGCCAATATTAGATAATGTAATACAATATATCATATATATTATTATACATTAAATCATCGAATCAACACTTGATCCGACAATCCGGCTATATCGAATATAACCGACCAATATATCATGTACCGATTCATCGAATCAACACTTGATCCGATGAACCAGTTCATATCTAAATATCGCGAGAATATAATACGGTATCTCATATCGCATTATCCTCGGTCCTGCACATATCACATATGTGCCTCTACTCCGTTCTTCCTGAGCCAAGAAACCTCTGTGTAGGACTCTAAAGAATCGTCAATACGCCGGTAGCAGGTGATGATCATATCAAACACCCACAAGCTGCAAGCGGTCAGCTAAACGTAACAGCCACCCAGGTATTGAGCGATCAGAAGATCAACAAGCTAGCCTGTATGTTCTCCTGTGAATCCAATCAGTATCACTCCCGTACAGTCCGGTCTCTTCGTCTGATATGTCGCATATCAAGTCCAGGGGTGGTATACGTCAGACCCCAGTAACTGATAAGTCGTGTCGATGTGAGGCTCATAACGGGTCGAGAAACTACTGGTAACACTTACCAGTAAATCTCTATATCAGCCCTGGCCAGGACTTCTAGTTATAGCCAATTGAAAACAGCACAACATCAACTCCCTATACCGGGAGAGACGAATCCCCTCCTATCGCTCATTGCCTCCATGTGATTCGGGACTGCACCCAAAAGCCACCGTTTTGCATGCCCACTTGGACGTGGTAAGGTGGAAATCAATGCACAGTGGGAATCACACAAGACTCTATGACGATCTCGGGTCTACAGACTACCCTGTACCAGTGTCACCGGAGAACTGCCATCTGACGTGTGGTATATCACCATCTGGGAGTTCTCGATGAGTCCGTCCAGTGTACCCAGTCTCCACTGAGCACCCGTACACCATCCTTGATGTCAAACACCAATGGATATGGGATCATTCATCGCCCATCATATGGGTCAAGATGCGTATACGCTAGTCTACTCTGTTGTATCGATGCCCTGTCTCGACATACCCTCGACTAGGAACAGTTATAGGATGTACTCATCGACTACCGTGGCCCTACTAGTATGATCTCATCATAATCCAAGAAGTCGAGTACAGATGCTAAGGGCTTTATCAACATGTCAGAGAAAGACAGTAAACCAATACAAGTCAACATGTTAAGATAAAGCGAAACCAAATAGCATACTATCATGACGAGCAAGAAATTACTCTCTATATATTGTTAGTGTATATGCCCTAGGGGCCATTATTGTATCATACTAGATTGTATATTACTTAATGGAAGCTTGGGATAATCACAGTTGTATATACAGTCTTGCTAAATATGGTAGTATGCTACTTGGTTTGTGTCTACTTTAATATGTGCATATGTTTCTTGTAACGTATCACTTATACATATTAATAGAGCCCATAAGATCTTTGCTTGATTACCAGCGTTGTGATGGCAGTCACACTAGTGGGGGCTGGGTAGTCTATAAGCAACATCCTATACAGGTCCCTAGTCGTAGGATTATCGAGACAGGGCATCGATATTCCAGAGTAGACTAGTGTGTACGCTTCTCATCCCAGTTGGGGAGATAGTCTGTCCCATAGCCATCAGTACGTCGTACTGGAGATAGTATACAGGTGCTCGTTAGGTTACGGGTACACCGGATAGGACTCACAGGGGAACTGATTGGTTGGTATTATACCCGTCGTCAGTTAACAGTTCCCAGATGACATGAGTACAGCATAGTCCGCAGACTTGACCCTGCTACTTCGCCTCGAGTGTGTCCCACTGTTCTTAGATTGCTACCCTACCACGGCTCAAAGGAGTTGTCACGACCCGAAAGTACGGAACGTGACCGGCACTTAGATTACGAAGCGTCCAGAGGCGCCACGTAACCTAAGTAAGCCGAAGCCCAGAAATATAAACCATGAAAAAGAAGAAGAAGCAGAAAAAGAAAATATGAAGGAACAAGTTTAAAACATCAGCAAATTTTCCCAAAAATTTCGGCAGAGTCTCTTCTATAAAAACTGGCCCCCAAACGGGTACAACAAGTATAATATACATAAACAACAAAAAAACATCCCCAAACGGGAGCTAACTCAACGCCAACAGGCGGAAACAAGCACAACAAGCACAATAATATACAACACCAAAGGGCGAGGCTCAAAACTCAAAAGAAAACAAAACCACCAGATCAGAATAATACATGCGCGACTCTAAGGTCGAAATAAAAGACTGGCCCAATAAACTTATCAAGTAATACAAATATGGTTGATGGAGCTTACTAGATACAAATGAATGAATAAAAGTACAATGGTGGTTCGGATACAAGTGAACCAACCTACCGTGCAAATCACCCTGAAGAAAAGATGTGCCAACAAGCTGCCACGGAAACCTGTACATCGAACCTGTAAAGAATTTGGCAAAACGAGGGTGAGTTGCCAAATCGTGAGTAGAAGACATCTACGAAAAGAAATCGAATGCACGACGCTATCCTAGGTCATAATAATGCACTATTATATTCCAATCAACAGTAATAGCAGGGTAAAACTACGTGTAAGTGCAGATACTCCGTGCTCGTGTCAGTGCCTTATATAATACTATGCCATATGAAATGAAATGCATGCACCATGAATGTAAACTAACAAATCCTGAAATCCAGATATATATGTATAAGAAATCTTTAGCTGTTATCATAGTAAAATGTGTATAAGAATCTGAAATCTCAATAATGAAATCCATCGAAATCCGTGTCAAGCATCGACACAACACATGTCATCTCAAGTCTCAATATCTCGGGCTCCGTCAGTCCGGATCGGCCCATATCATCAAATCTCACGACAACGGTCGGTATCCTCCGGATATCCGCCGCGCCAGACATCACCGGTAGGTAGCCTTCCCCTGCCAGGCTCATCGTCTATAACTCGATCTTCTTGCCCCGGGGTACCATACCTGGCCCACTATGTACCCGAGACGGTTCATCCACTCCTCGAATCGGGTCTTGAAATCCATCAGAAAACATGAAATCTCATGGTGGACGACACATACATCACGAGAAAACCGTATCTTATGTTTTTTTAAAAAAGAGAGGAGGAGGAGAGAGAGAAGTTTTTACATATTCTTGCGGTTTTCCACAAAATCCAGAAATCTCATAGAAATCCAAATCTCAAAATCATGAGTAACTATATGATATGTGTCGGCATATGCCGATAATACTGCATGATAACATGAAAATATGAATGCATGAATGTCTAAGCAATAAATATCATGTCTGTACTAATGTCAGAGAATAATCACAATATTATATCGGTCTAGTTGTTAACTGATTCTATCCATAAAAGACAATATGATCTAAAGTGTACGTGACATAGCAATTACCGATGATGATGTGTGTGAGCCGGCAAATAAGTGTGCATGGAATATGCGCATCATCGGTAATAGTGCTGGTGTCCTAACAGGTAAAGTTTATACTGATTATAGCAACATATAAAAGAACATGCACCATGATGATTACAGTATGAATGCAAGACAGATGTGCATTATCCACTTCTCTGCGATATACGAGTACAACCACCACTATATAAATCAAACCTAAACTAGCTTCTATCTAACCTTCTAAGGAACTTAACGTAAGAAACTAGTCCTTAAGAAACAAGAGTCTACCTAGGTCTGAATCAATATCTCTAATAGTCGGCGATCCAGCCTCAATAGCGTCACGTAAGAAGTACGGCTTCCTCAATCAAGAGTGCGGATCAATCATCATATCTATGCATCGTACGGTAAAATCCATCGTACGGCATCCCAATATCGGGGTACGGGTCAAGTATCTCCTAGGTGTCTCATTATTCGTATAATGTCATATGTATCATATTGTGATTAAGTCATACTGATATCATATCGTACTCAAGTCACACCTCTATGATATCGACGTCAGGTCACACCTATATGATGTGGTAATCAAGTCATACATATCCCATATCGTGATCAATCACAAGTTACAGTCCGGGTACTATTTTAGAGTTCCATGAACCTCAATATCATCACTACCCATTATAATTTATGTATACCTGTTCATTATCTCATTCTCTAATGATCCGCTAACACTTTAATACGACTGTATAGTCAAGAATCACGGCCTCAAGCCCAGTTCTGCCGTTTCATTCCCGTGTATCATATCACATCAATCAATCCCATATACGTGTTGTATATTCATGTATATACCTATACCTAGTTCTATATATATACACATACATGTATACCCCATGTCGAGTTTCAGTGTGTGCGTGTGTGTGTTTCTGTCTGAAACCTACGAACCTCTTCCAAGGTACTTATCCTCTGATATGGTTTTCCTAAATCAGTCTAGTCCAGCCTAGGGTCAATACTAGGGTCCTACTGATTAAGAATCTAGGGTCACATCTGGTTTCCTAATGACACTAAGTACTATTCCTATGCTACGTTGCGGGGGTGCTAAACGCCATCCACCCGACTTCCCCCCGTAGATATGCATCTACTCACCTGGTCCATGTCTGCCGAAGACGGTGTCGCCATCATCCTCTTCATCGCCCGCAGTCCACGTGAGGGGTACCTAAACGTAAACATATAAATAGTATCGTAAAGTGAATCATATACAAAAGCCAAAACGACGCAAGGAACAAGCATAGGTTAAAACCTATGTCCCGTCCACGCAAAAGAACCAAATATCGCTCGATATCGGCGTACAGACTCCGATGGATCGAGATAAACATCAACAAATAACTCGTATTTTTAAAACTCATTACTTATATTATAAAACATGATTAAATCCATCGAAACCCTAAAATCCATCAAATCGCCCGATTTCGTAAAACCCGAAAATGCCAATTTACCGTTTTTCATCAAAACTTGACATTTAAATGAAACCAATGGTCATAAAACTCATTAAATAGCATAACTAGACTATACAAACCATTACTATATTTTTATTACACAAATTTGTATTAATTTGAAATTTCTAGTTTGCAACCTTTAACAATTTTCAACATTTTTCAAGCAAAATACCACAATTCCACTACAAAACATGATTTTGCATGAATTAATGTATTAAACTACAATTCATGATTATAATGATATAATGAAACCATGATTATATTTTTAATTTCATTTATTTAGGAATTTCCCAAAATCTAGTTTACAAAAATAGCCTTTTATTAATATTTTTCCAATTATCACAAGAAACTAGTGATCAAACTAAGTTTTTCATTCCTTTAATATGCTCATATTCCCATTAAAACTACCATCTAATGATAACCACCTTAATAAGAATTTTATTTTACCCACAAACACATTTTAGAAAAATCTAGTTAGCTAAATAGTTTAATTAAAACAATTTGAATAAATAATTTATTACACAACAACCATGCAAGATTTTTCCACTTCTAAAAATGGTAGACTAGTTATTATAACCCTAATTAATTAATAAAAATCCTAACTTGAATTTACAAACCCTAACTTGAATTTTAGAAATTGAACATAGAATTAATCTAACAAATCTAATTATGCTTTAAAAGAAACATCTAATAGAAATAAAACAAAAGAAGGAAATTTATACCATCAAAATATGAAATCCAAATAATGAAAATGAGCCTCCAAAATGCATTCTTTCGCACTCCAAAATCCATGCTAAATAGGTCAAAGGAAAATGGTAGAGGTTGAATGTTGATTTTTGATATTTATTTTTGGAATTTTTGATGAATTTTGATGATTTTTAATGCAAAAATGACGGGGGAAAAATTTTGGGGCCACCCATGGAGGGGAGGCCGGCCATGGAGAGGGAGGAGGGTGGAGAGAGAGAAAAAATGTGTGGTATTGTGTAGAAAGTTCATAAATAATGCATTTTTTTCACTTAAACCCTTTATTATCTAACTTTTTCAATTTAACCCTTTTTCTAGAAATTTCTAGAACCATGGAGAGATTTTGGAAAAGATTTTGCATATTACACACTTGATTCTAATATACCATGGCTCATTTATACAAATTAAAACCATTCAAATTTGTAATTTACACTAATTTAAATAAAAAATAAAGCTTATGTTAATATTTAAAATATTTAATTTAGGAAAAATATTTAATTGAACTAAAAATTTATAAGTGGCTAAATAAACACCATTTACTAGTAATTACATAATTAAAATAGGTATTTTTGAAATTATAATGAAAAACAATCACGGTTTGGTTTTACGAAAAATACATTTTTCTTTACCGAAAATCATAAAATTCACTTAAACAATTTTATTCATTTAATTATTTATTTAATTATTTTTAAAACGTTACAATCTTCCCCACTTTAAGAAATTCGGTCCCCGAATTTAAATTAAAACTCCCCCTCCAAATACTAAAACATTTAGCAAAACACTCAAATTGTCGGGGCTCCGAAATCATCAATACATAACAAAAATCAACTCCATCAAGCATTACGCAATCATCGGAGTTATGGCGAGAATAAAATATCAAAACCCAATATGAAAACCATCATAATATACATCAATCTGTAACTTATATATAGTGCGCATCATAGTAAAACCGTACAAATATCTGGATAAGAAAATATGCAAACACCCCTTTTTGAAAATTGCCGTGTGATGCACGTGTCACGGCATAAGTAGCGGACGTTTATTTAAAAAAAAATAACTATATATATATATCTTTTATTTAACATACACGTCCCGTCTGGTTTCTAAATCAAATAATAATGATTATGAAAACATACTGCTCAAACTGAAATCAATCCCAATCACATCAATAAAATATCATGTGCGTCCGGTGCGCACTGAAATCGAAACCAAATACAGATACCACGAATACACACAACAACAAAACTAAGTGCAACAGGTGTGCACCAAAAACATCTGTCAAGTGCAACGGGCATGCACGACTCAATATCAGGTGCATCTAATCTGCACAAAACCCCGATTTAGTGCATCTGGTGTGCACAAAATCGCATCAAGTGCGCCAAGTATGCGCAAGAATCCTAATCAGGTGCACATGGTGCACGAAAACATACATCGAATATCAAAATCGAAATCACAGCATAAAAATGCATGAAAACTAGGTCGAAACATATGTCAAAATCATGTGTAACCCCTATGCACGAAATCAAATTAAAAAAATCTCAAAATATATAGAACCAAATCAAGTGTACCGGGTGTGTACTAAACAACATCAATACGGTTAATACATGAAACACAAATAGAATTTAATGAAGGTACACACATGAAATACCAATCGTAGAACAAAGTCCTCAAAATACCAAAATTCAATCAACGAAAATATGAAATTCAAATCACTAAATCACAATCGTAAACACTATCGTCAATGTGTGCCTCTTTCCTCTGATGTCGATTGCTTCGAACTCGTCCCTTCGTAGCTGTGCTGGCTGCGCTACCGACGGCAATACTCATATCTAGAGTCTCCCACGTAGTCGATCCCTTCACTTGATATCCGGACTACATTAAACTTTTCGATCAATCCATCAAAATCCCATAAGTCCCCGAGAGCTCAACACTCAAGTACAGTTTAAAAATATCCGGTACATACCCCAGCATCGATGATCTAGCCGTAGAAGGGCAAACCCAAGCCTCACTAATGGCATCGCGGAACTGCCGTAAACCCTAAGGTTCAAGGGCGTTCTCGTGGTCATTATGTCGAGTTAGGGTTTCATTCTTCTAGAGGGTCCATCGAAATACCTGCATGTTCTTCCGAATACCTTAAACTTAGGAAAATGGTTTTCTGATAATCGTTCGAACCCTTTAACTTCATCCGGATGGCATGTGAATGCCCTTCATTCGCACGCTAAGCAATGCTTCAATCCTCAAGAATAAACGATACCCTAATGATTATCGCATTAGAGCCGCAGCTCCCTCTGCCCGTGGTAACAGAAACCACCATCCGATATCGACGAAGATAGATCAAAGGAACGAATGAAATACGGTGCAAGCAATGTACATCCTAAGGCTCCTTAAGCAGAGTAGCGTATCGTAAGTATGCCGCGGACCATACCCACGGTACGTTACTCTACCTAAATCGCCTACTCCATCAACCAAGAGTCACCTAGACTTATACAAGGTTAAACCTAGCGCTCTGATACCAACTTTGTCACAACCCGAAAGTACGGAACGTGACCGGCACTTAGATTACGAAGCGTCCAGAGGCGCCACGTAACCTAAGTAAGCCGAAGCCCAGAAATATAAACCATGAAAAAGAAGAAGAAGCAGTAAAAGAAAATATGAAGGAACAAGTTTAAAACATCAGCAAATTTTTCCAAAAATTTCGGCAGAGTCTCTTCTATAAAAACTGGCCCCCAAACGGGTACAACAAGTATAATATACATAAACAACAAAAAAAACATCCCCAAACGGGAGCTAACTCAACGCCAACAGGCGGAAACAACCACAACAAGCAGAATAATATACAACACCAAAGGGCGAGGCTCAAAACTCAAAAGAAAACAAAACCACCAGATCAGAATAATACATGCGCGACTCTAAGGTCGAAATAAAAGACTGGCCCAATAAACTTATCAAGTAATACAAATATGGTTGATGGAGCTTACTAGATACAAATGAATGAATAAAAGTACAATGGTGGTTCGGATACAAGTGAACCAACCTACCGTGCAAATCACCCTGAAGAAAAGATGTGCTAACAAGCTGCCACGGAAACCTGTACATCGAACCTGTAAAGAATTTGGCACAACGGGGGTGAGTTGCCAACTCGTGAGTAGAAGACATCTACGAAAAGAAATCGAATGCACGACGCTATCCTAGGTCATAATAATGCATTATTATATTCCAATCAACAGTAATAGCAGGGTAAAACTACATGTAAGTGCAGATACTCCGTGCTCGTGTCAGTGCCTCATATAATACTATGCCATATGAAATGAAATGCATGCACCATGAATGTAAAGTAACAAATCCTGAAATCCAGATATATATGTATAAGAAATCTTTAGCTGTTATCATAGTAAAATGGGTATAAGAATCTGAAATCTCAACAATGAAATCCATGGAAATCCGTGTCAAGCATCGACACAACACATGTCATCTCAAGTCTCAATATCTCGGGCTCCGTCAGTCCGGATCGGCCCATATCATCAAATCTCACGACAACGGTCGGTATCCTCCGGATATCCGCCGCGCCAGACATCACCGGTAGGTAGCCTTCCCCTGCCAGGCTCATCGTCTACAACTCGATCTTCTTGCCCCGGGGTACCATACCGGGCCCACCATGTACCCGAGACGGTTCATCCACTCCTCGAATCGGGTCTCGAAATCCATCAGAAAACATGAAATCTCATGGTGGACGACACATACATCACGAGAAACCGCATCTTATGTTTTTTTTAAAAAGAGAGAAGGAGGAGAGAGAGAAGTTTTTACATATTCTTGCGGTTTTCCCCAAAATCCAGAAATCTCATAGAAATCCAAATCTCAAAATCATGAGTTACTATATGATAAGTGTCGGCATATGCCCATAATACTGCAAGATAACATGAAAATATGAATGCATGAATGTCTAAGCAATAAATATCATGTCTGTACTAATGTCAGAGAATAATCACAATATTATATCGGTCTAGTTGTTAACTGATTCTATCCATAAAAGACAATATGATCTAAAGTGTACGTGACATAGCAATTACCGATGATGATGTGTGTGCGCCGGCAAATAAGTGTGCGTGGAATATGCGCATCATCGGTAATAGTGCTGGTGTCCTAACAGGTAAAGTTTATACTGATTATAGCAACATATAAAAGAACATGCACCATGATGATTACAGTATGAATGCAAGACAGATGTGCATTATCCACTTCTCTGCGATATACGAGTACAACCACCACTATATAAATCAAACCTAAACTAGCGTCTATCTAACCTTCTAAGGAACTTAACATAAGAAACTAGTCCTTAAGAAACAAGAGTCTACCTAGGTCTGAATCAATATCTCTAATAGTCGGCGATCCAGCCTCAATAGCGTCACGTACGAAGTACGGCTTCCTCAATCAAAAGTGCGGATCAATCATCATATCTATTCATCGTATGGTAAAATCCATCGTACGGCATCCCAATATCGGGGTACGGGTCAAGTATCTCCTAGGTGTCTCATTATTCGTATAATGTCATATGTATCATATTGTGATTAAGTCACACTGATATCATATCGTACTCAAGTCACACCTCTATGATATCGACATCAGGTCACACCTATATGATGTCGTAATCAAGTCATACATATCCCATATCGTGATCAATCACAAGTTACAGTCCGGGTACTATTTTAGAGTTCCATGAACCTCAATATCATCACTACCCATTATAATTTATGTATACCTGTTCATTATCTCATTCTCTAATGATCCGCTAACACTTTAATACGACTGTATAGTCAAGAATCACGGCCTCAAGCCCAGTTCTGCCGTTTCATTCCCGTGTATCATATCACATCAATCAATCCCATATACGTGTTGTATATTCATGTATATACCTATACCAAGTTCTATATATATACACATACACGTATACCCCATGTCGAGTTTCAGTGTGTGCGTGTGTGTGTTTCTGTCTGAAACCTACGAATCTCTTCCAAGGTACTTATCCTCTGATATGGTTTTCCTAAATCAGTCTAGTCCATCCTAGGGTCAATACTAGGGTCCTACTGATTAAGAATCTAGGGTCACATCTGGTTTCCTAATGACACTAAGTACTATTCCTATGCTACGTTGCGGGGGTGCTAAACGCCATCCACCCGACTTCCCCCCGTAGATATGCATCTACTCACCTGGTCCATGTCTGCCGAAGACGGTGTCGCCATCATCCTCTTCATCGCCCGCAGTCCACGTGAGGGGTACCTAAACGCAAACATATAAATAGTATCGTAAACTGAATCACATACAAAAGCCAAAACGACGCAAGGAACAAGCATAGTTTAAAACCTATGTCCCGTCCACGCAAAAGAACCAAATATCGCTCGATATCGGCGTACAGACTCCGATGGATCGAGATAAACATCAACAAATAACTCATAGTTTTAAAACTCATTACTTATATTATAAAACATAATTAAATCCATCGAAACCCTAAAATCCATCAAATCGCCCGATTTCGTAAAACCCGAAAATGCCAATTTACCGTTTTTCATCAAAACTTGACATTTAAATGAAACCAATGGTCATAAAACTCATTAAATAGCATAACTAGACTATACAAACCATTACTATATTTTTATTACACAAATTTGTATTAATTTGAAATTTCTAGTTTGCAACCTTTAACAATTTTCAACATTTTTCAAGCAAAATACCACAATTCCACTACAAAACATGATTTTGCATGAATTAATGTATTAAACTACAATTCATGATTATAGTGATATAATGAAACTATGATTATATTTTTAATTTCATTTATTTAGGAATTTCCCAAAATCTAGTTTACAAAAATAGCCTTTTATTAATATTTTTCCAATTATCACAAGAAACTAGTGATCAAACTAAGTTTTTCATTCCTTTAATATGCTCATATTCCCATTAAAACTACCATCTAATGATAACCACCTTAATAAGTTTACCCACAAACACATTTTAGAACAATCTAGTTAGCTAAATAGTTTAATTAAAACAATTTGAATAAACAATTTATTAAACAACAACCATGCAAGATTTTTCCACTTCTAAAAATGGTAGACTAGTTATTATAACCCTAATTAATTAATAAAAATCCTAACTTGAATTTACAAACCCTAACTTGAATTTTAGAAATTGAACATAGAATTAATCTAACAAATCTAATTATGCTTTAAAAGAAACATCTAATAGAAATAAAACAAAAGAAGGAAATTTATACATTCAAAATATGAAATCCAAATAATGAAAATGGGCCTCCAAAATGCATGCTTTCCCACTCCAAAATCCATGCTAAATAGGTCAAAGGAAAATGGTAGAGGTTGAATGTTGATTTTTGATATTTATTTTTGGAATTTTTGATGAATTTTGATGATTTTTAATGCAAAAATGACGGGGGAAAAATTTTGGGGCTACCCATGGAGGGGAGGCCGGCCATGGAGAGGGAGGAGGGTGGAGAGAGAGAAAAAATGTGTGGTATTATGTAGAAAGTTCATAAATAATGCATTTTTTTCACTTAAACCCTTTATTATCTAACTTTTTCAATTTAACCCTTTTCCTAGAAATTTCTAGAACCATGGAGAGATTTTGGAAAAGATTTTGCATATTACACACTTGATTCTAATATACCATGGCTCATTTTTACAAATTAAAACCATTCAAATTTGTAATTTACACTAATTTAAATAAAAAATAAAGCTTATGTTAATATTTAAAATATTTAATTTAGGAAAAATATTTAATTGAACTAAAAATTTATAAGTGGCTAAATAAACACCATTTACTAGTAATTACATAATTAAAATAGGTATTTTTGAAATTATAATATAAAACAATCACGGTTTGGTTTTACGAAAAATACATTTTTCTTTACCGAAAATCATAAAATTCACTTAAACAATTTTATTCATTTAATTATTTATTTAATTATTTTTAAAACGTTACAAGAGTCGTGCAAACAGGTAGCAGTCCCGAGCACTTGGAGGCAGTAGTGGTTAGATAGGATTCGTCTCTCCCGGTATTGGGAGATGATATCGCGCTGTGTCAGAGAGCCATTACGCAAAGTCCCTGGCCAGGGCAAGCGAGATATACTGGTAAGTTCCAGTAGCTTCTCAGGGTGTAATGGGCTTCGCTCGGACACGACTTATACAGCTATTAGGGGACTGACGCTTGCCGCCCCCTAAGCTTGATATGCGATAGTCTTAAACGAACAGACCGGACTGTACGGAGATTGTCACATCAGGCTCAGTGGGAGTTTGGATGATTTTCCTCATCGGCCTTCTTATCGACATCTACCTGGGGACCATTACGTACAGCTAGTGCCGCTTGCGGTCTGTGGTTAAATCCACTGCCAGCGTAGTGTTGAGTCTTTAGAGTCCCACACAGAGAGTTTCCCTGCTCCAGGCGAAACGATATAGAGGTCGTATGGTATTACGACAAGGGTTCGGACACGTACGTGTGTTTACGCACGTACGACTTTTCGGACAGTTTTTACTAGTCGGCTTTGGTTTAAGCCAGATTCTAGTATCGGGTTATTGGATTTATACAGTCTAAAGTTTTTCCGTGTTTTTCACGAATTGGAGGGGCATTCTCATAATTTGTCGGGAAGCTTCTAGAAGAGTGGTGACTAAGGGGTTAAGGTGGCATTACATTAAATGAGATTAGTGACTCATTTTTGTGATTCATCTAAGTCATTAAATGCATCATAAATGCTTAATGACTCATGGTGATGAATCACTCATAGATATTTATGAAGCATGGTTGTTAATTATTTTATTTGATTTTTAGATAAATAATAATGCTTCATATATATTATGATAACATCATTATCTCATTTCATTCTCATCTTCGCCTTCTCTCTCCTCAAGCTCACTCTCTCTTCAAACCCTAACCCTAGCCTCTCATGTGTTGAGATCAAGGGTTAGCTAGACTAATACATCCATAACCTCACTCTATATCCCCTAGGTAGCTTAGATTAGCATTTTAAGCAACCTAGTTATCTCAAGTTTGAGATTAAGCTTGGCGTAGGAGCTTTCGGGTGGATCGTCTTTGATTCGAGGAGGCCATTGAGGTGCCAATCTTCCAAGGAGCCTACGAGGAGTGGAGGACCGCGATGAAGACCCGAAGGACTAGTATCGTGAGGTATAACTTCGTATCCGAGTAGTTAAAGCTCTAGTTGATAGTTAGCAATGGTTTAGAAACAATTCATGCGCTCAAGTCCGTATTATGAAGCTTTGATAATCGTTTTTCATATATTCCGCCTCCCCGCAAGTTCGTGGGGTGCGTGACATGGACTTACAGTGGTATCAGAGCCAACTAAACCATTACTAGCTTGTTAGCAAATGATTAGAAGTTCGATCGACGGAAAACACGAAAACAAAACCCTGAGAATTCCTAGCTTCTGTTAATTTTAAACCTGTCTGAAAAATTATTTGACATACGTTAAAATTCAAAGCAGGGTATTTTAAGAATACTGGAAAAAAACGAGCCAGTAACTCGGCAAAACGGCCGCGGATCCACGGCAATAGAGTGCTTCTGCCGCGGATCCGCCGCCGAGTCAACGCCGAGTTGACTCGGATTTGCTCAGTAATTCCTATTTTGTAGTTTTCTGTTTTCTTGTATGTTCTGTTTCTGCCCAAGTTGCCTCTGTGCTAATTTGCTTTTGGGGTAGACACGGATATAGGTAATCGATCGATGTTCTAAACTATTCGCTAATTGGATCTTTATCTGTAATGTTTAATGTGTTCGTAAACCACCCCTAACTGCTAGTATGTCGGTTGGCAGGGGGTTGCACATTTCTGAAATGTTTACTATTTGTGTATATGAACTGTGTTGGACTGTTGTGATGATTAGCCAGGGTTTGAGATGTGTTTAATATTCATTCATTCAATGTAAATGTAATTTGATGTAATATTCTTTTGCGGGGCACATCCAGGTTGCGGTTGTAGCCACCGTTGTATTATTATTTCTTTTTATTGTTTTTGCTCCTAGGATAGACCCAAGATGGGGTACACAAACTACCGGGTACGTCGAAGTGTTTAGTGGCCTACTCACGTTGTTGAGGGAGACCGCTTCACTTCGGGTACTTGGCGGGTAGTTTGTCGTACCCGTAGGGGTTTGGGATGGGGTAATGGCTATTCATCACTACCGTGTAATCCATCTTTTATTGCAGGCTCAAAGCAAATGCGGATTGCTATTAAATCCAATAAAGTTCATCTGTGATCTGGAATGCTTATTATTGCGTCTGACGAATGTACAATATCTATATATGATAGCTATTAGACGTCACTTATGTTTTACACCCGCGCTAGCCCAGCCCCCGCTCTGTCGTTAGTTAAGTAACCTAACGGGTGATGACGGGACCCAGTGGCGAATGCGGATGTCATAAGAGGGCGTGGTATTTTCGTTGTTTTCTGCAATGATAGGATAAATGATGGGACACATTATTATAATGCAAAGAAAATAAACCAAAGTTAAATCGTTGGAACAAATTTAAAAGAAACCACTCGGTTATTTTAAAAGAGCAGAATTTTTAAATTGCGGAGCTTTAACCACTCCTTTTAAAAAGCTATCAGGTTCCTTCGATTATATCAAGTTCACTACGTTCACGGTTTTGCCAAAACCAGTAATAGCCCTCCGTCATTTCTTATGGATGGTCAGTAGTATTCAAGCTATGTATTTTGACCAACGCCAAGGCATAGTGTTTGGTAGCTGCTGGGTATTCATTTGTTGCATAGATAGATGAGTTAGTTTGGGACAGTCGTATTATCATTTTGGCCAACGTCAAGGATATGTACGGATGGGTTCAAATTAACCTGGATAATGACGGGTAGAACTTGACATGTGACTTATGATATTTTGACCAACGCCAAGGTCATAAGAGCATGGGGCAAAAATATACATCGGGAATTTCTAAAGAAACTGAAATTTGCAGAGAGATGCATACCATTCTTGAGTTTGATGAATGTTGGTAGGATTCCTTCAACATTATCATACGATGATATTTTAGATCCCGATCCTACTGTGAGTATATACTACTTATCAGGAGATCCGTCACTTAACGATCAATGCTATAAACCAAGTAGGTGCCTAGAAAGGTGTCAGCGGGGTTACGCCCCCAGAGAAAAGAGGTTATTTAATTAAGGAACTTCGCGAAAGCGTTGGAAAATATCCCTCGAAGTATCGACACTAGCGTGACTGAACGGTTAAGCAAGTATTGTACGGTGAGAATTGTCCTGGCTAATTCTTCTTTTATGGTTTGAGGAAGAATTCGAGAAACAGTGGGAGCCATCCTGTTTAGATAAACTAAAAACCAATCTAAACTTGCAACAGCATCATGCTAAAATATTTTCTTCTCTCTTTCTCTTAATTGCAGTGACCTTGTGACCACACATAGGTTACATCTAGATAACAAATTGACTGAATCTGACTTATATGACTGGCAAAGGTCTGTCCAGATGTCTATTGGCTATAACAAGCTGGACCACCCTATTACTACTCAAGGTCCCGCCGTCCCAGGTCTAGTTTTCACTGTCGCGGATATGGATATCCGTCAGACAAGGGAAAAAGATAAAGCGAAAGCTAAGTGCCTCGTGTTAGCTTCAGTTGATGGTGTATACCAAAAGCAGCACGAGAAGATGGACTTATTTTCCATCTTTCTCCATAATAAAGATTTATATGGAGAGCAATCTCATATCACAAGATATGAGACCTCGACCGAATTAATTCAAGCGAGGTTAGCTGACGGGTCATCTGTAGGGGACAACGTCCTTACAATGACTAGCTATATTGATGAGCTCCAGGACCTGGAGGCCACGTTAGGAAACGAGTCAAATACTGACTTGATTCTACAGTCTCTGCCTTCTACCCTGAAGGAAACCAGGGAAGGAGAAGGAAAGAGAAAGGCAAAAGTTTCGGGACTGGATATAGTAAAACAGGGACATTCGTATTGTTACAGGAATGAACATTGGCAGAAAGATTGCAGGGTTTTAGAAGCCAGTAACCAGGATACGAAGCTTGTTGTGGCTTCAACCTCAAGTGTGTTTTTAATTGAGAACTGTTTCTCAATTAACTCTACTTCCTGGGTATTAGATACCAGAGCAGGATCTCATATCTGTAATTCATTACATGCTTTGAGAAACCGTAAAGTTTTAAAGATAGGTGATTGGTCTCTCAAAGTTGCAAACGGAATGACAGTGAACGCTGAATCCGTGGGAGAATATCGCCTAGGTTTGACAAGTGGGCATATATTGATTTTACATAACTGTTTATATATACCTAGTATGACTTGTAATATCATATCAGTGTCCTCACTTTCAAGAGAGGGATATGATTTTACATTCGTAAGCGATGTAGTTAACATCCACCTAAATCAAGTTTTGATTGGGTCAGGTACATTAGATAACGGCATATACGTATTAAGTCAAGCTCAGATTTTTAATATCCAGAATACACTTAAAAGAAAGTCTCCGGAATTAAATCAGGCTTTCTTATGGCATTGTAGATTAGGTCACATCAATGAGAGAAGGTTGACTAAGTTACATAGAGAAGGATATTTGAATCCGTTCGAATATCAATCTTATGCTACTTGTGAATCTTGTCTCATGGGAAAGATGACAAAGACTTCGTTTTCTGGACACGGAGTAAGAGCAAGCGAGCTCTTAGGACTCGTACGCAGTGATGTGTGTGGTCCAATGTCTATACATGCGCGAGGTGGTTATTCCTACTTCATTACTTTTGCGGATGATTTCTCTAGGTATGGATATGTCTTCTTAATGAAGCACAAATCCGAGGCCTTTGAGAAATTCTAAGAATACAAGAATGAAGTGGAAAAACAAACAGGCAAGAGTATAAAGACACTGAGATCTGATCGAGGTGGTGAATACTTAAGTGCCGAGTTCCTGGGTTACTTAAAAGAGAATGGAATTCTCTCTCAGCTTACTCCTCCATAGACACCACAACACAACGGTGTATCGGAAAGGAGGAATCGAACCCTATTAGATATGGTTCGTTCCATGATGAGTAACGCTGAGTTACCGCGATCATTCTGGGGATATGCACTAGAATCAGCTGCATATCTTTTGAACCTAGTTCCTACCAAGGCTGTGCCTACCACACCATATCAGATATGGAGTGGGAAGAAACCCTATCTTCAGTATCTAAAGATCTGGGGATGTCCGGCTTTTGTTAAAAGGCAGCATGCGGACAAGCTCGAGGCACGATCGGTACATTGTAAGTTTGTAGGATATCCAAAGAACTCCAAGGGTTATCTATTCTATTACGCAGAGGAACAAAAAGTTTTTGTTTCTTGTCATGCCCACTTTCTGGAACATCAGTTTTTAGAAAAAGGAACAAGTGAGAGCGTAGTAGAACTGGAAGAAATTCCAGAACCACAAGCTGTTACTGAAAGTATGGTAGAACCAGAGGTTTTAGAAGAAAGGGACATCCCGACGCCACTCCGCAGGAGTAGTAGGCAGTATCATCCGCCCGAGAGAAACTACGGTTTTCTCATAGACGGGGATAGAGAGGATTGCACTATTGATTATGATGAGCCTACTAGCTTCCAGCAAGCCATTCAGAGCGGTGACTCAGTAAAATAGCTAGATGCAATCCGGACCAAAATGGAGTCCATGTACACTAACAAAGTATGGACTTTGGACATTGCTCCAGATAGGGTAAAACCCGTAGGATGCAAATGGATCTTCAAAAAGAAGATTGGTGTAGATAGACAGGTTGAAACCTATAAAGCTAGACTTGTTGCAAATAGTTTCCGTCAAAGACCTGGCTTGGACTATGACGAAACCTTTTCTCCAGTGGCTATGCTTAAATCTATTCGGGTCCTTCTTGCTATTGTTGCCTTCCACGATTATGAAATATGGCAGATGGACGTAAAGACGGCCTTTCTAAATGGAAATTTGGAAGAAAGCGTCTATATGGATCAGCCAGAAGGATTCATTCAGAGTGGGAGCAGCGGTAAAGTATGCAAGCTGCTTAAGTCCATTTATGGACTAAAGCAGGCATCGCGGAGTTGGAACATCTGTTTTGATGATGCTGTCAAAGAATTTGATTTTATCAAAAATCCAGATGAACCATGCATATACAGTAAGATTGTAGGGAGAGCTGTAGTATTCCTCGTCTTGTACGTGGATGACATTCTCCTAATAGGAAATGATATTCCTATGTTACAGTCAGTCAAAAGATTCTTGTCACATAAATTCTCCATGAAAGACCTGGATGATGCCACCTACATTCTGGGGATCCGGATCTATCGTGATAGATCAAAGAGGATATTGGGACTTTCGCAGTCCAGGTATATAGACACCATAGTGAAGAGATTCAGTATGGATGATTCTAAGCGCGGTAACCTACCGGCTTGTCACGGAATCACCCTCTCCAAAGAGATGTCTCCCAAGACTGATTTGGAAAGGGATCGCATGTCGATTATACCCTACGCTTCTGCGGTAGGCTCTATAATGTATGCGATGTTATGTACCAGACCAGATGTAGCATACGCATTAAGCGTTGTAAGCCGGTATCAGGCAAACCCAGGGGAGAAGCACTGGATAGCAGTAAAGAACATTCTCAAGTACCTGAGGAGGACTAAGGAGATGTTCTTGGTGTATGGCGGAAAAGACCTCCAGATGGAGGCCTTTGCCGACTCCGGCTTCCAGAGTGACAAAGATGACTCCAAGTTCATGTCGGGTTATGTCTTTACCCTCAATGGAGAGGCGGTCTGTTGGAAGAGTTCCAAGCAGGAGACCGTTGCTGACTCAACAATGGAAGCGGAGTACATAGCTGCTTGTGATGCCGCAAAAGAAGCTGTTTGGATGAAGAAGTTCCTTACAGAACTTCATGTGGTTCCTTCCAGTGTTGGTCCAATACCTCTGTATTGTGACAACAACGGCGCTATAGCTTTAGCGAAAGAACCCAGGTCCCATCAGAAGTCCAGACACATCTTAAGGCGGTATCACCTGATCAGGGAGATCGTTGATCGCCGGGAGATCGAGGTGAAGAGAGTAGAGACGGAGAATAACATTGCTGATCCATTCATAAAGGCCCTTCCTCAGACGCAGTTCGAGAGGCTATTCGAGATGATAGGTCTACGATATGCCAGCTCATGGCCCTAGTGCAAGTAGGAGATTGTTAGTGTATATACCCTAGGGGCCATTATTGTATCATACTAGATTGTATATTACTTAATGGAAGCTTGGGATACTCACAGTTGTATATACAGTCTTGCTAAATATGGTAGTATGCTACTTGGTTTGTGTCTACTTTAATATGTGTATATGTTTCTTGTAACGTATCACTTATACATATTAGTAGAGCCCATAAGATCTTTGCTTGATTACCAGCATTGTGATGGCAGTCACACTAGTGGGGGCTGGGTAGTCTATAAGCAACATCCTATACAGGTCCCTAGTCGTAGGATTATCGAGACTGGGCATCGATATTCCAGAGTAGACTAGTGTGTACGCTTCTCATCCCAGTTGGGGAGATGGTCTGTCCCAAAGCCATCAGTACATCGTACTGGAGATAGTATACAGGTGCTCGTTAGGTTACGGGTACACCGGACATGACTCGCAGGGGAACTGATTGGTTGGTATTATACCCGTCGTCAGTTAACAGTTCCCAGATGACATGAGTAAAGCATAGTCCGCAGACTTGACACTGCTACTTCGCCTCGAGTGTGTCCCACTGTTCTTAGATTGCTACCCTACCACGGCTCAAAGGAGTCGTGCAAACAGGTAGCAGTTGGGTGCAGTCCCGAGCACTTGGAGGCAGTAGTGGTTAGATAGGATTTGTCTCTCCCGGTATTGGGAGATGATATCGCGCTTTGTCAGAGAGCCATTACGCAAAGTCCCTGGCCAGGGAAAGCGAGATATACCGGTAGGTTACAGTAGCTTCTCAGGGTGTAATGGGCTTCGCTCCGACACAACTTATACAGCTATTAGGGGACTGACGCTTGCCGCCCCCTAGGCTTGATATGCGATAGTCTTAGACGAACAGACCGGACTGTACGGAGATTGTCACATCAGGCTCAGTGGGAGTTCGGATGATTTTCCTCATCGGCCTTCTTATTGACATCTACCTGGGGACCGTTACGTACAGCTAGTGCCGCTTGCGGTCTGTGGTTAAACCCACTGCCAGCGTAGTGTCAAGTCTTTAGAGTCCCACACAGAGAGTTTCCCTGCTCCAGGGGAAACAATATAGAGGTCGTATGGTATTACGACAAGGGTTCGGACGCGTACGTGTGTTTACACACGTACGACTTCTCGGACAGTTTTTACTAGTCGGCTTTGGTTTAAGCCAGATTCTAGTATCGGGTTATTGGATTTATACAGTCTAAAGTTTTTCCGTGTTTTTCACGGATTGAAGGGGCATTCTCGTAATTTGTCGGGAAGCTTCTAGAAGAGTGGTGATTAAGGGGTTAAGGTGGCATTGCATTAAATGAGATTAGTGACTCATTTGTGTGATTCATCCAAGTCATTAAATGCATCATAAATGCTTAATGACTCATGGTGATGAATCACTCATAGATATTTATGAAGCATGGTTGTTAATTCTTTTATTTGATTTTTAGATAAATAATAATGGTTCATATTTATTATGATAACATCATTATCTCATTTCATTCTCATCTTCACCTTCTCTCTCCTCAAGCTCACTCTCTCTTGAAACCCTAACCCTAGCCTCTCATGTGTTGAGATCAAGGGTTAGCTAGACTAATACATCCATAACCTCACTCTATATCCCCTAGGTAGCTTAGATTAGCACTTTAAGCTACCTAGTTATCTCATGTTTGAGATTAAGCTTGGCGTAGGAGCTTTCAGGTGGATCGTCTTTGATTCGAGGAGGCCGTTGAGGTGCCGATCTTCCAAGGAGCCTACGAGGAGTGGAGGACCGCGATGAAGACCCGAAGGACTAGTATCGTGAGGTATAACTTCGTATCCGAGTAGTTAAACCTCTAGTTGATAGTTAGCAATGGTTTAGAAATGATTCATGCGCTCAAGTCCGTGTTACGAAGCTTTGATAATCGTTTTTCATATATTCCGCCTCCCCGCAAGTTCGTGGGGTGCGTGACATGGACTTACATATATATCCAAGCATCCATTATAATATACATCGCATGTACAACAATGGCCTCTAGGGCATATACATAACTAACAGTGGGATCACTTTATAATTGATTTTTCTCACATTATTTCTTATACCTCCATTGACGCTAGAATGCTTTTCATGGAGCTAGAAGAAGAAGAAGAAGAACTCATGAATAATCCATCCAAATGAATTATTGCAACCATGGGTGAGTTAAAACCATCATGCTTAACTCATGTAGAAAATAAACCCAAGGCTATGGCTAAAGGTTGGGTCAAGGTAAAATATCCTAAGGAATGACAAAATAGTTGACCTTGACAATGTTCTACAAGCTTCTACAAGCTTGAAAACTTTGACCAAATATTTTGCTCTTTTGTAATAACTTAAGAAATAATCAAAACCCTAATTTAACCCTAGCATGGTATAAGTCTCATATACCCATCTTGTATGTATCATCAAGCATGACACAATACATGTACACAAATATACATATCACATATATACAATGTGCACATCTAGTGAGAAAAGAAATCATAAGTGAGCTTAATATTAGTTAATGTAATATAAAATATCAAATATATAATTATACATTAAATTATCAAATCAACTCTTGATTTAATAATCCGGCTATATCATATACAACCGACTAATACTATATGAATCAACTTATCGAATCAACACTTAATCCGATAACCCAGCTATATCAAATATAACCGACCGATATCACATATCGCGAGAATAGAACATATCGTATCAACCTCGGTCCCGCACATATCACATATGTGCTCCTACTCTGCTTTGCTTGAGCCAGGAAAGCTCTGTGTAGGACTCTAAAGACTCGTCAATACGCGGGAACTGGTGATAATCATATCAAAACACCTACAAGCCACAAGCGGTCTGCTAAACGTAACGGCCACCCGGGTATTGTGCGATCAGAAGATCAACAAGTAAGCCTGTTCGTACTCCTGCGAATCAATTCAGTAACACTACCGTACAGTCCGGTCTTTTCGTCTGATATGTCGCATATCACAGCCTGGGGGTGGTATAACGTCAGACCCCAATAGCCTGATGAGTCATGCCGATGCAAGGTCTATAACAGTTCGAGAAACTACTGATAACTCTTACCAGTAGATCTCAACAACCCTGGCCAGGGATTTCATGTTATGGCCAATCGAGCATAGCGCAACATCAACTCCCTATACCGGGAGAGAAGAAACCCCGCATATTGCTCATTGCCTCTATATAACTCGGGACTGTACCCAAAAGCCACCGTTTTGCATGTTCTCTTGAACATGGTAAGGTGGAAATCAAAGCACAGTGGGAATCACACAAGACACTATGACGATTTCTGGTCTACAGACTAACCTGTACCAGTGTCACCAGAGAACAGCTATCCGACGATAGGTACAATACCATCTAGGAGTTCTCGGCGAGTCCGTCCAATGTACCCAGTCTCCACTGAGCACCAGCATACCTTCTCTGATGTCAAACAACAATGGATATGGGATCATCCATTGCCCATCATATGGGTCGAGAAGCGTATACGCTAGTCTACTCTGATATATCGATGCCTTGTCTCGATACACCCTCGACTAGGAACATTTGAAGGATGTACTTAACGACAACTCTGACCCTACTAGTATGATCTGCATCATAGTCTTGGTAGTCAAGTACTCATCCTAAGGGCTTTATCAACATGTATTATAGAGACAATCAGTGTACATGTTTACATAAAAAGCAACCAGATAGCATACTATCATATCGAGCAAGAAAGTCCTCCCTATATATGTCCAAGAATCTACTACAATATACATCGTATGTACAGTAATGGCCTCAAGGGCATACATATTACGAACAGGTATTGTTGGAGATAGTGCCCTCAGAGTCAATTATTGGATCACAGGCACGTGATTGCAATGATTGAGGGAGGACCTATGCCGGTAGGACAGTCTTACTCAAGATGATAGTATGATATCTGGTTTATCTTTATCATCGTGTACTGCTTTAGGTGACATTACTGATCACTATTGCACGTTGATAGAGCCCCTGGGATTCTTGCTTGACTGCCAGCAGTATGAGAGCGATCATATACGTGGGAGCTGGGGTCTATAAGCACATCCTTAAAAGGTCCCTAGTCGTGGGAGTTTCGAGACAGGGCATCGATACTCCAGAGTAGACTAGTGTATACAATCGAGACCCCGACGAGAGGCGGTGGCTGGTCTCACAAGCCACTGGTGTCAGTTGGTTCACCTAAGATGTATGCAGGTGCTCATTGGGTTATGAGTACACCGGACAGGACTCGCCAGGAACATACTAGTTGGTATTATACCTAGCGTCAGATAGCAGTTCCCTGGTGACATGTGTACAGGTTAGTTCATGGACCTGAGATTGTCATTTGTCTCGTGTGAGTTCCCACTGTACTTTGATTACTACCCTACCACGCTCAAAGGAGTCATGCAAACAGGTTTTAGTTAGGTACAGTCCCGAGCCACATGGAGGCAGTGAGCGGATCTGCAGGGGTTCGTCTCTCCCAGTATTGGGGGTGAGGTCGCGCTGTGTCTAGGAGAGCCAGTACACGAAGTCCTTGGCTAAGGCAGGAGATTTACTGGTAGGTATTCCAGTAGTATCTCAGGGTGTTCTGGACTACACTCCAACACGACTTGTACCGCTATTGGGGGTCTGACTTTTACCAACCCCCTAGGCCCGACATGCGATGCTCATAGACGAACGGACCGGACTGTACGGATATTGTCACTGACAGGCTCAGTAGGATGTCAGGATGAGTTCGCTCATCGACGTCCCTTTTGGTCAATACCTGGTAGCCCGTTACGTATGGCTAATACCTTTGACGTGCTAGTGGTTAAATCCACAGCCAAAGTATTGACGAGTATTTAGAGTCCTCCACAGACAGTTTCTCAAGTTTCGGGTGAAACGTTGTAGAGGCCGTATGGAGATATGGCAGGGTTCAATCTTATACGTGCGGTATTGCACGGATCATGATCGGACGGATAATACTAGCGGGCTTTGGTTTAAGCAAGATCCTAGTATTGTACAGTGTAGATTTTGTCTCATTGCATTTGTATTCGGTCGGAATACAAATGCGGGTATGTATATACAGTCGCGGGGTTTTCCTGTAATTTATTACGGGATCAGTTTTTTGAAGTTGCCAGTTTGCATTCCGTTTCGGCCAGTTTTCCTTTGTTCCTTCACGGCCGGATTTTTCTGATGGAGGGGCTAATTTGAAAATATGCAAATTAGCTATGTGGAGGAGTTTATTTGTAAATGAGAGATTTTGATAATTCAAAGAATCTTTGTTTTTTTCTTTCATCATGGCTAGCATTAATGAGAAAGGAGTTGATTTGATTATGAAAGGATGGGATTTGAAATTGATGTGATCTTTTTCTTTGATATCACTCTCATTTCTCTCTTGGATTATGATTCCCTTTTTTTCCTCGACCATGAGAGAGGCCGGCCACATTCTTGTGAGAGGGGGAGAGGTTCATTTTGTGGAAAATTTCTTCATCTCATTTCTCTACTTGCCACAAAAATTCCATATCTCCAAAGTTCATTATTCTCCACCTCCATCATGCCAACTTCTCAACCCCAATGAGACAAAGCTTTCTACACTTCATCTACAGTATTCTTGGACATGTCGACTCGCCAACTTCGTGCCCGAGTTGCCTCGGTCCAGAGGTGGGAGCCCGTAAAAGAACCCGGTGCTGTGATGCCCGTTCCGACTAGGAGATGAAGACCGGAGATTCCGCAAGGAGATCGGAGTGGAGGCCGAAGATCGAAGGACATGGATCGCTCGGTATAGCTCTCTACCCCATTCTCTAGTTTGCTAGAATTAGGTTAATGGCCCGATCCGGGTTTTATAGTGCGCGGTAGTGCCGGTTTACAAGTTCTGTAAAAGTTTCGTTTCCGCATTTTGGCCTCGGATTGACGGCCGGGGCGCTACCGTGCACTTACACTGGTAATAGAGCTACGCCATTAACCTAGTCTAGCTTGCTCTAACATGTTTACAAGTTCGATCGAACTGATTTTCCAAAAACCCTATTTTCAAGTCCAGGTTTCTGTCGAATTTTTGCTGTGCTCAAAAAATTATTTGGTACATTGCAAAAATACGTGCAGGGTTTTTTATGCATTCTGTGAAAATTTGGTCGGCTGAAGTTACTGTAGCGCGGCGGATCAGCAGCCAAAACAACATTTTGGCCGCGGATCCGCCGCCGTACTGTGGCCAAACTGCACCAAATTTCTACAGTGGATTTCTGACATGGAAATAGGGTTTCTGGTATATTCTTTTTGGGCCCAGATTTATTTTGAGTGCTACAGTTGTACTTGGGGCCCACTTCGGGAAATTTAGTCGATCGAAAATTTTAAACATGCTAGTTCACAGCATTTACATTATATCTGCGACCGTGAATGTAATTTGATCGGTAAATCCTGTCTAACTGCTATAGCCTTTTTAGACGGATTTGCGAACGTGACATTCATGTTGATGTTCTGTGTTGTGCTGTGATGTTGCGGATTGGTCGTGGGGGATAGCCTGGATGCAATGTTAGTACAGTTTGGTTTTATATGTACATTTGATATTGCGGGGCGAGCGTCCGACATGTGGACGCCGTCACTGCCTGTTTGTATAATATTCTTTTGGGGCACGACCGAGCTGAGGTCGATGTACCCGTTGTATGTATATTTTACTTTCTGTACTAGGATTACCCCGTGGTGGGGTGCACGGATAGAAGGGTTCTAGAGGGCAACGGGCCCGCATCTCATGGCGTTGAGACGGAGGGGGCTTTACTCTAGAATTGGCAGGCTATTCGCCGCACTCGTAGGGGGTATAGGTTGACCTAAGGAGGGGTGCCCAAGTTACCGGATTCCGTGAAGTGCTAGATGGTCCATTCACGTTGCTGAAGGGGGCTGCCTCGCTTCAGGTTTTGGCGGGTGACTTGCCGCGCCCGTAGGGGTCTAGGATTTTCATTGCACAGGCTATCCACACGACCAGGGGAACGTCGGGTTTCAGTAGCGGCTCTGTGAAACTCGGGGATCCCAGATATCTGTATTGTTCTGTGATGCTTATTACATTTCTGTGATGTTGCATTTTTATCACGCCTTGAGCGAGGTATTATATATTGATATATATACTAGTAGATGTTGTATATGTTTTGCATCCGCGCTAGTCCAGTCCCCGCTCTGTCGTTAGTTAAGTAACCTAACGGGTGATGACGGAACCCAGTGGCGAATGCGGATGGCATATACGTACATCATTATTTTCGTTCTTTATTGGTGTGATCAATTGATGGGACTGCGTTGATTCGGATCAATGCAAGCTAAACATACCTATTCTGATGTTGTTGGAACAATTTTTCAAAAATCTGTTATTGCAAGGACGTTCTCTTTTGTTTTGCACAGTGGTATTCGGTTATGAATATCCAGCACCTCAGTCGACGAGGCAAGGGCCGAGATCCCTTCACGGGGAGTGACCCCTTGGACAGAACTTTGCATCAGGGCAATAACTTCACTATAGTCGATTACTTTTGCTTTGCATCGTGGTATTCAGTTGGAATATCCTGCACCTCATTCTACGGGGAAAGAGCCGAGATCCCTTCACCGGGAGTGACCACTTTAGCAAAGGTTTTCGCCACTATATTTTTATAAAAGCTATCCAGTTCCTTCAACGATATCAAGTTCATTACGTTAAAGGTTTTTCGCCAAAAACCATTCGTAGCCCTCCGTCATTTCAGATGGGTAGCACGTAGTATTCATGCTATGTTTGTTGGCCTTAGTCAAGGCATAGTGTATGGTAGCTGCTTGTTACCTTTCTGCTGCATAGATAGATGCGTTGGTCTGGGATAGTCGTATAGCCTTGTTGGCCCTATTCAAGGGCTTGTACGGGTGGGTTAAAATTAACCTGGACAATGACGGGTAGAACTTGACATGTGACTTATGATTTGTTGGCCTTAGTCAAGGTCATAAGAGCATGGGGCAAAAATCATATCGGGAGTTTCTAAAGAAACTGAAACTTGCCAGATATGCGCATACCTTCTGGAGTGTAATAACGTGAGCGGATTCCATCACGTTATCATGCGATGATAGTTGGATCCCGATTCCCACTGATGAGTTGGTTTACTCCTCGGGTGATCCTGACTAATTTTTCTTTCAGGTTTGGAGAAGAATTTGACATTACAGCGGGAGACTTCCTGATTAGATAAATTGATAACCATTCTGATCTAGGTTAGAGTGCACGCTGAGTGTTTCTTTTCTCGCTCTCTTTGCCAGCGACCATGACCCGACCCTAAGACTATGACTCAGTGACCAAGTTAACCGAACCTTCTTAAACACTGGCTTTTGGATTGTCTGAGTTGCATACCTCATTGCCACTCCTACTTTTACCCTTTTCTCCAGAACACCCCGTATTACTACGAACGTCCAATTCTATTTGGATAAAACCATCGTATGGTTATATACGAACTCGAAGGAATTTATTCGAGGATGGTTTCCGGTTCTGGAGAAAACGAATAGGACTATTCAATTGTCTTTTCATTTTACCTTCTCTCAGGTTGCGAGTACTCCTTGGATTAGGAGACAATACACCTATTACGCAAATTGGATAGTCTTCTTCCAAACCATAGGCAAGTGCCGAACGGTGGGGAATGAAGAAAACCAATTAGCCTAACGATGGTGTGCAGAAGGTATTAAGTTAAGACAAATAAAGGGATTAGAAGGAGGGCAAAGTAAATTGCGACTGCTATTCATGACCAAACCAAGTATTTCATTACCACTCCCACTTCACCTTTGTATTTCTCCAGGACACTACGTATCACTACGAAGATCCACAGTTATTTGGATACTCCATCGTATGGTTATATACGAACTCGAAAGGAACTTGTTCCAGTTCGGGGATGGATTCTGGTTCAGGAGAAATAGGAATAAGGTTTATTCAGGTGTCTTTTATCTTTACCTTCTCTCGGGTTGCGAGTGTTCCTAGGATTAGGAAAGTACACCCATTATGCTTATTGGATAGTCTTCTTCCAAACCATAGGTTGGTGCCGAAAGGTAGGGAAGGAAGAAAACCATTTAGCCTAAGAGGGTGTACAGAAGGTAATGACTAAAGACATATGAAGTGACTTGGAGAGATGGCAAAGAAATATACGGTTATAGTTGCGAATCTGATAGTGGAAGAGGCATTACTAAGAATACCCGGATACCCCTATGAAACATTTACATGTTTCAGTTTCACTGTGTACAGTTAAAAGAAAACTGATTTCCCAATTAGCCTTGCTCCAGGGTATGTATTTACCAGGTATGATTCTCACATCTGTATGGTTTTACAGATGATGAGTGGGAGTAAGTTATTGGGAATTAGGTGATCTTCCTCATTATATCGGAATTCGTTATAATTGGTGATATTTGAGGAAATCGCCTGGGTTGTTTGCCGGACGCCAAATATTTGGTTTTGAATATCCGTCGTTGTGCACCAATTTTGAATATATATATCTGTACGTCTATTTTTATAGAGTGAGAAATACCTTTTTGAAATTATGTCAATGACATTTACCTATATCAGTAGATGGTTAGGTAAAGAGCATTAAACAGCGGTGTAATTCTTCTTAACCATAATTAGAGTTTTCAACCTACGACACACAGGGAATGAGTTATTAGACTCAGGGGACATAGACAGAGTATTGTATGTTGTCCAGTATCCATTACGACAGAGGGGTTGGTACTCGTACTATATTCTGTTTACTTGTGACTTCTCTAGTTCTTAGACATGTGTTTCATAGAAATGCAGGTTCCGAGTTTTGAGAAGTTATAGGTATAAGAGTAAAGTAGAGAACCAGGTGTTGCAAGTATCGGGATTCTTCAAGGTGATCGAAGATGTAGATACTTGTGAATGGTATTCAGTTGATAGTAATGATTAAGAGAACTTGCTTCTCTTTCAGGTTACTCATAATTGGAAGTACTCCTAAGTTGAGTAATGCTGATCGGCCTCTCTCCATTTAGTTGACATGCACTAGAGATAGCTGCATGATTTGAATCTGGTTCCAATTAAATCAGTGTCTCTGTTTCTGTATTGGATATAGAACAGTTCATATCTTGACATTGTTAAGGTACAGGGAGTTGTCCAGTTTATGCTTAAAACCAGACACTGTACAACTCAAGGCACGTTTCTGTAATGGCTGTTAGTGGGTTGACCCGGGCTATGACGAGGGTTGATTTTCTACCATCTGGAAGATCAATAGTGATATTGTTCTTGACTCGCCACAGTTTTAATAAAAATGGATTTTTTCAGAAAACAGTAGTGGGAGTATGGTAGAACTGGAAGTAATTCCAGAACCGCAAACGATTACTGAAGATTTGATAAGAACCTAAAGATTCAATCTGGTTTGACATTCCATTGGCCACTCCGCAGACATGGTGGGTAACCTCAGGCACCCGAGAGGTACTCCAGTAGCCTCAAGGACGGTGACAGGGAGGTTCTTGTTTACCCAGACTTGCCATTGCTGTTGCTCCAGGCTGTGAGACCCGGCAGGAGGATGAGTATAGCGTCGTTCTGAACTAGCTTTAGAAGTGTACGTCTATATGACTCTGCCAGAGGGTTGTCGTAGTCAGTGGGAGCAGCGGAAGCATAGTGGACAAGTGGCTTATGTCTATTTATAAACTAAAGCAGATATAGCGGAGATAGATCATCTATTTCTGATGTGACAGTCATAGGTTTGACTTCATCAGAATAGGGGATGGATCTGTTAAGAAGGTAGTAGGGTGTGATGTCCTGGTATTTGGATGACATACACAGATTAGGAGGTGAAATTCCTATACTACAGTCGGTTATACTTTGGTTGTCACATAGTAGTTTCTCCATATAGGAATTGGATATTATATCAGACATTCTGGTTACTGGATCTATGGTTTTAGATCTAGATTTGGGTAGTTTTCCAATCTGGGTACTTAGACAGTATTCTAAAGGTGTTTTAGAATGGATGACTCCTGGCACGGTAGTGTACCTGCAGGTGATGGAGTCACCCTCTCTAAAGGTGTCTTACAGACTAAAGGGGAGAGGAATGTGCATGATTGGCAGATCACTTGCTTAGGCAATTGAGTCAATCATGAGATGTCAAGTACCACACCAGATGTTTTTGCACTAGATTCAGTAAGTAGATATTGATCCAATCATGGAGAAACATTCGGAAGCAGTTTTAGAACATAAGTGGATGTTCTAGGGATATGATAACGTCAGCCTCCTTCGGGGGACAGTTATCATTCCAGGCTTCCAAGGTGACCTGGATGATAGAGTGACTGTCAGAGTTATAGTTTTTCCTCTGACGAGGGGCAGTATTTTGGACCGGTGGTCCAGACGGATACTGAGGGAGGCATGGCGCAGGATACTGATTAAGTTCAGTTGACGATACAGTCTAAGAAGTTTGGATTTGGAGTTCATTTATGAACTAGGTCCCATCAGACATCCAAACATATTCTAAGACAGGTATTGCTCATTTCGGGAGATGGCTTTCTCCGCGAACTTGAGAAAAAGAGAGACATAGAAAGAAACATCAGAGCGGATCCACTCACTGAGGCTATTCCTCGAACGCAATAGTTTCGCAAACGAGCTTTCTGATACTGACTAGTAGAGGAGTTAGGTGCTCGGTATCACACGGGCTGTAAGTATGCAACATCGCAATAATTAGCCTTGAGTGCAAGTGGGAGATTGTTAGAGATAGTGCCCTCAGAGTCAATTATTGGATCACAGGCACGTGATTGCAATAATTGAGGGAGGACCTATGCCGGCAGGACAGTCTTACTCAAGATGATAGTATGCTATCTGGTTTATCTTTATCATCGTGTACTGCTTTAGGTGATATTACTGATCACTATTGCACGTTGATAGAGCCCCTAGGATTCCTGCTTGACTGCCAGCAGTATGAGGGCGATCATATACGTGGGAGCTGGGGTCTATAAGCACATCCTTAAAAGGTTCCTAGTCGTGGGAGTTTCGAGACAGGGCATCGATACTCCAGAGTAGACTAGTGTATACAGTCGAGACCCCGACGAGGGGCGGTGGCCGGTCTCACAAGCCATTGGTGTCAGTTGGTTCACCTAAGATGTATACAGGTGCTCATTGGGTTATGAGTACACCGGATAGGACTCACCGGGAACATGCTAGTTGGTATTATACCTAGCGTCAGATAGCAGTTCCCTGATGACATGTGTACAGGTTAGTTCATCGACCTGAGATTGTCATTTGTCTCGTGTGAGTTCCCACTGTACTTTGATTACTACCCTACCACGCTCAAAGGAGTTGTGCAAACAGGTTTTAGTTGGGTACAGTCCCGAGCCACATGGAGGCAGTGACCGGATCTGCAGGGGTTCGTTTCTCCCGGTATTGGGGGTGAGGTCGCACTGTGTCTAGGAGAGCCAGTACACGAAGTCCTTGACCAAGGCAGGGGATTTACTGGTAGGTATTCCAGTAGTACCTCAGGGTGTTCTGGACTACACTCCGACACGACTTGTACCGCTATTGGGGGTCTGACTTTTACCAACCCCCTAGGCCCGACATGCGATGCTCATAGACGAACGGACCGGACTGTACGGATATTGTCACTGACAGGCTCAGTAGGGTGTCAGGATGAGTTCGCTCATCGATGTCCCTTTTGGTCAATACATGGTAGCCCGTTACGTATGGCTAATACCTCTGACGTGCTAGTGGTTAAATCCACAGCAAAAGTATTGACGGGTCTTTAGAGTCCCCCCTAGACAGTTTCTCAAGTTTCGGGCAAAACGCTGTAGAGGCCGTATGGAGATATGGCAGGGTTCGATCTTATACGTGCGGTATTGCACGGATCATGATCGGATGGATAATACTAGCGGGCTTTGGTTTAAGCAAGATCCTAGTATTGTACAGTGTAGATTTTGTCTCATTGCATTTGTATTCGGTCGGAATACAAATGCGGGTATGTATATACAGTCGCGGGGTTTTCCTGTAATTTATTACGGGATCAGTTTTTTGAAATTGCCAGTTTGCATTCCGTTTCGGCTAGTTTTCCTTTGTTCCTTCACGACCGGATTTTTCTGATGGAGGGGCTAATTTGCAAATATGCAAATTAGCTGTGTGGAGGAGTTTATTTGTAAATGAGAGATTGTGATAATTCAAAGCATCTTTGCTTTTTTCTTTCATCATGGCTAGCATTAATGAGAAAGGAGTTGATTTGATTATGAAAGGATGGGATTTGAAATTGGTGTGATCTTTTTCTTTGTTATCACTCTCATTTCTCTCTTGGATTATGATTCCCTTTTTTTCCTCCACCATGAGAGAGGCCGGCCACATTCTTGTAAGAGGGGGAGAGGTTCATTTTGTGGGAAATTTCTTCATCTCATTTCTCTACTTGCCACAAAAATTCCATATCTCCAAAGTTCATTGTTCTCCATCTCCATCATGGCAACTTCTCAACCCCAATGAGACAAAGCTTTCTACACTTCATCTACCGTATTCTTGGACACGTCGACCCGCCAACTTCGTGCCCGAGTTGCCTCGGTCCAGAGGTGGGAGCCCGTAAAAGAACCCGGTGATGTGGTGCCCGTTCCGACGAGGTGATAAAGACCGGAGATTCCATGAGGAGATCGGAGTGGAGGCCGAAGACCGAAGGACACGGATCGCTCGATATAGCTCTCTACCCCATTCTCTACTTTGCTAGCATTAGGTTAATGGCCTGATCCGGGTTTTATAGTGCGCAGTAGTGCCGGTTTACAAGTTCTGTTAAAGTTTCGTTTCCGCATTTTGGCCTCGGATTGACGGCCGGGGCGCTACCGTGCATTTACAGGTATCACCTAGATATCCGCAATGTTCATAACTGTCTCCGGTATCGAGTATCCTCGCTAGGCTCCCCACCTCAAATGCGGCTTTCCTGCCCCTCGGTCTCGACCGGGTCCACCATGAATCCGACTGTATAGCTCCCCCACTCAGTCCAGATAACGTAAAAATCCGTGACCGTATAGCTTCCCCACTTGGTCCGGAATAAAACCAAATCATAAAAACAACATCTCATAGTGGACATCTCACATCAACATGAAGAATCACTGAATCTACTCAATAGTGTATAAAAACTCAAAACCATAAATCCGCAATAATCCAAGGCATCTCATATCAAAATTATCAATATTAAATATGAAACATGATAACATTTTTGCAAAATAACTACCATTATTGATGCTTAAGGTATGATATGAATCATCTGTAACATAATAAGTACTAAGTGTGTATGTGACATGTTAATAACGACGAGGTGTAGTGTAACATGTAGATATGTGCACGTGCAGCATGACGATAATTTCTGCAATGTTCTAACAATTTTTAATATAACGATATATATATATATATATATATATATATATATATATATGAATGTATACGATCAAACCTTATATGCAAAGGAAAAATTTAAATGTAAACTTAAAACTACGGGCGTATCACGCTATCCAGACATAATCCACTTGTAGATGTTTAGTCTACTCACTGAAATACGTCGAATCTACTCAGATATCGTCAATCCCTTTCCTTTTCTTGTGGCATCCGAAGTTCCCATACTCAAATCTAACATCGATATTAACTTGTATAAGAAACGGCTAAACTCCGATATGGCGAAAACATGAAAATACAAGTTTTACGTATTAACCATACTACGTATGACTATTGTAAACTATCTAATACTTATACCAACAGGAATTTAACCATTCGTGTTCGTAACAGAAAATAGAAACGCGTTACGAAACATCCGTGTCTATCACGACCTGAAATATTAGCTCGTGACCAGCACTTAAATCACACAACGTCTAAAGGCGTAACGTAATTCAATTAAACCGAAACCCAGAAATCTAAACCTTTTAAAGAAAATAAAGGAGGTGGAGTTTTGAAATAAAGGTATATTTAAATCAAGTTTTCTTAATGCATAAAAAAAAGGAACATAAAAATGCAAGTGAAATTTACTAGTTTGAAAACGTGTTTCGTATTTTAAAAATTTGGGCAGCACCTCCTTTGTATATTTTGATCTAAAAGCACAAATACATAACAAGAATAATGGCATCCCCAAGCGGGAGCTAGCTCTTCACCAAATGGCGGATCACAACCACGCAAGACAGTATATATAAGTATACGATGCCCAACAGCGAATTCACCACCAAAGATAAATAAATAAGCAAGACATCAAAACCACAAGTAGCGGAAACACCCTCGCTCTAAGTCTCGCAACCACAAATCTCACTAAGTATCATTACTTACACAAATACTAATTTTGATTGATGGAGTTGACTGGATACAATATGAAATATAAATACAAGAGTGGGTACGATACAAATGCCCCACCTACCAATGCAAAACACCCAAATGAAGCTATGTGCCAGCGATGCCGCTACTGATCCATGCGGTAAACCTGCAAGAACTGTAGCACAACGGGGGTGAGTTTCCAACTCGTGAGTTGAAAAACATCTACAAGTAGAAATCGAATAAACAACGACTCCTAGGTCAACTATATCATAAAGGTAATACTATGATATCTAGGGTGACCGGGTCATCATATGTGTTAGTTTTATGTATGCCCTAGAGGCCATTACTGTACATACGATGTATATTGTAATGGATACTTGGACATATATAGGGAGGACTTTCTTGCTCGACATGATAGTATGCTATCTGGTTGTACTTTATCTTAACATGTACTCTGATTGTCTCTATGTTACATGTTGATAAAGCCTTTAGGATATGTACTCGACTACTGGGACTATGATGAGATCATACTAGTGGGGCCAAGGTAGTCGACGAGTATATCCTATAACTGTTCTTAGTCGAGGGTGTATCGAGATAGGGCATCGATGCACAGAGTAGACTAGCGTATCCGCACCTTGACCCATATGATGGGCGATGGATAATCCCATATCCATCGGTGTTTGACATCAAGGATGGTGTACGGGTGCTCAGTGGAGACTGGGTACACTGGACGGACTCGCCAAGAACTCCCAGATAGTATTATACCTCACGTCAGATGGCAGTTCTCCGGTGACACTGGTACAGAGTAGTCTGTTGACCCGAGATCGTCATAGTGTCTTGTGTGATTCCTACTGTTCTTTGATTTCCATCATACCACGTCCAAGTGGGCATGCAAAAGTGTCACGACCCGAAAGTACGGAACGTGACTGGCACTTAGATTACGAGACGTCTAAAGGCGTAACGTAACCTAAGTCAGCCAAAACCCAGAAAAATCTAAACCAAAATCAAAGCGAATGAAAGAAAACCTTTAATGAAGACGGTTTTTAAATCATTCAAGTTGCATAGAATCCCTTCAAAAAGAAAACATCAAAAATTTCTGAAAATTTCGGCAGAGTCTCCCCTGTATTTTCTATCCCCAAAATGGGTACAACAAGATAATAAACCTGTAATCATAAAATGGCATCCCCAAGCGGGAGCTAGCTCTTCGCCTAAGGCGGATCACAACCACACGCAATATATAAGTAATATCAAGAAAAAGAGCATAAAAGAAATGCAAAATACCAGAAAACACACGTCGGCTCAAGTGAGCTCGACCCAAAAGAAACCCCAAATATACAAATCTCTCAGTCTCATCACTAGGTCGCATATACAATATAAAGTGGTAGATGGAGAATACTAGATACAATGATAAAGAAAAAAGAAATAAAGTGTGCTCGCAACCCACCTACGGGCGATGTCGCGAGTCTGAGCAAAAGGAGCTGATGATAAGATAGCCGCTGCTACAAGACTGATGAGTCCGACCTGCAAGACACTGTGGCACAACAGGGGTGAGTTGCCAGCTCTTGAATAGAATATAACATCTAGTAAAGCAATCGTAAGAATGCACGTAATGCACCATAACATGTATGTCCATATGTGATTCAATAGCTCTAGTATGCATGCACATGTATGCAATGTCATTACTAAATCTTTAAGTGTTTTAAATGCTAAGGATACTGCATTCTTAACTTTAGAAAATGAATATCTGTATAATAGCTAAGTACCAACAAGAAAACATCTGAAAACCCGTGTCAAGCATCGACACCAAATATGAAATAATATCTGTCTCAATATCTCACTGTATCAATGTCTCAAATATCGGGCTCCGTCAGTCCGGATCGACCCATATCATCCAATCTCACGACAAAGGTCGGTATCCTCCGGATATCCACCGTGCCAGACATCACCGGTAGGTAGTCTTCCCCTGCCAGGCTCATCGTCTACAACTCGATCTTCTTGCCCCGGGGTACCATACCGGGCCCACCATGTACCCAAGACGGTTCATCCACTCCTCGAATCGGGTCTCGAAATCCAACAGAAAACATGAAAACTCATGGTGGACGACACATACATCACGAGAAAACCGCAACTTTGTTTTAAAAATGATAAATATAAGCTTTTGTTAAATTCTTGCGGTTTTCCCCAAAAAACCAGAAATCACAGCAATAATGAAATCCTTAAGAAAATCAAAATGTTCACATGCTATATATGCTAAATGTCTATGATATCAATGTATATGATGTGAATTTTGGCTAGAAAGCTATGTAAATATGATGATAATGCGAGGTATATGCAAGCTATGCAATTTCAGATATCATGTATGAATACAAGTGACGATACTAAGTTAAACAGGTTCTATAGTGCACGTGGCATGGCAATTACCAAAGGCGTGTGTGTCACATGAATAGTGCGCGTGCAACAGATGCCAATGGTAATGGTGTTCGTGTCCTACGAAGTGATATCGCATAAGTGTAGATGAATGTCCATGCAACCTAATATACGGTTAGCTATAAGGGTATGCAATGTACATAAACGGATAAGCTAGCTAACAATATAAATCTTGCAAAAAGTAGGGTAACCCTAACTAGGGGGCGCATCGCGCCATCCAGACGATTCCCCCATAGATGAATACATCTACTCACCTGAAATCCCCGCTAATCCGATCCGACCACCGCCTTGCCTTTACGCGCCGTGTCCGATGTTTCCCCGACCGATCCTATATTTGCACAACACCAAGCATAAGATTACAAAACCTAAAATGATGCAAGTCACAATATACAATTGTCGACGCTCTCTAATTAAACATAGCATGCACTCGGTGCGCGGGAAAACGCACGAAAATCGCTAATCTTTAACTAGAATCGTCATTTCGGGGAAATCGACAAAACTAAAACCCGACTAGACGAAACCCCGCATTCGCGCACTCTAACAGTCCTATACGAAGCTAATTATATCGCTAAAATAACGCAATTTGATCGCATTCTATTTTGCATAAAAATCTAGCAAGCAAAAGCATACCGATTCGATGTAAACGTCGCAATTTATCGATTTAGCGAGCATAACCTTACACAATTAACCACTCTAACCAACTAGGTAATCAAAGCCCTAACTTAATCCATCAACCATGCTTCAAACCCTAGTTCAAAATCAATCCCATTCTTGATTTTTATGAACAATTAATCACAACTAAATTAATGCTTCAAATATCAATTTTTATCACATTTAAACTACAAGTTAACAAACTAGTTTAGAATTTCACCTCACAAGTGGAACCCTAGCATGATCAAGCCACCAAAGAAGCCTCCTTTCTTCTAGTTTTGAGCTAAATTTGGTTGTGGAGAGAGTGGATTAGGGTTTAGCTTTGAATGGGAGAATGAAATTGCGGATTTTTAATGAATTTTAGCATGAAAATTGAAGCAAAAAGAAGTGAGAAGAGAGGGAATTTCCTGCAGTTGGGGTTGGCCAGCAGCTAGAGGAGGTGATGGGGGAATTTTGGAGAAGTTTCTAGGTCTAAAAACACCTCATGTTCTCATTTAATGCTTTCACATCAACATTTTACAAAAAAAACTCATTTTACATCATTTTTTCATTAAATTTCCAACCCTAAAACCAAAATCTTGCAAGTCATGATACAATTTTATTAACACCATATTTTAGCTTATAAATACTCCTAATTATGAAATTTACCTAATTAAATTTGTATTTATCACTAATTTAATGTATTTTAAAAAACTTAAAATAATAAAAAATTAATTAATTACGAATTTTTTTTATTTAACTAGAAAATTATAAGTGACAAAATTATAGTAATATCTTATCTAAATTTTGTATAATTAATTCTATAATGAAAAATATCTATTTTGACTTTTTACGGAAAAAGCCGAAAAATTAGCCGATTACCGAAAAACTGCCTAAACGATTTTCGAAGGGTTACAATCTTCCCCCCTTAAAGAAATTCGGTACCCGAATTTAGAATTTAACTACGCGTACCTTCAAAAAGATGGGGATATCTCTTCCTCATCTCGACCTCGGTCTCCCAGGTGACCTCCTCGCTGTTCGGGCCACGCCAAAGGACCTTGACGGACGGTATAACCTTCGACCTCAATTTCTTCACCTGCCGATCTAAAATGACCACCAGCTGCTCGGTGAAAGAAAGATCACGCTCTAGCTGGATCGTCTGGTGCTGAATTGCCTGGGAAGGATCATGAAGGTACTTGCGGAGCATCGAGACATGGAATACGGGGTGAACATCAGGGAAGCTGGGCGGAAGAGCTAACCGATAAACGACCGGACCAACACGCTCTAGGATCTCGAAAGGACCAACATATCTAGGACTCAGTTTCCCTTTCCGCCCAAATCTCATCACACCTTTCATCGGAGAGACCTTCAGGAAAACATGATCGCCAACAGCGAACTCGAGTCGGCGACGGCGCCTGTCAGCATATGATTTCTGCCTACTCTGTGCTGCTCTCATCCTGTCCCGAATCAGCTGTATCTTCTCGGTCGTCTCCTGTACAATCTGCGGCCCCAAAATACTGCTCTCCCTAAGCTCTGTCCAACATACAGGCGATCGACATCTCCTCCCATAAAGCCTCAAAAGGTGCCATCTGAATCGTCTCCTGGAAGCTATTATTGTAGGAAAACTCGATCAAAGGCAAATGACGATCCCAGCTACCACCGAAATCTAAAACACAAGCTCTGAGCATGTCCTCAAGAGTCTGAATAGTACGCTCCGACTGACCGTCAATCTGCGGATGAAAGGCTGTGCTAAAACTCAATCGGGTGCCCAAAGCTTCCTGGAGTTTCTGCCACAATCGGCTGGTAAACTGGGTGCCACGGTCAGACACGATGCAAGTCGGAACGCCATGCGGTCGCACTATCTCATCAATATAAACCTGGGCGTACTGAGAAAATCCAAAAGTGGTCTTCACTAGTAGAAAGTGAGCCGCTTTCGTCAGTCGATCCACAATCACCCAAATAGAGTCGTACCCTCGACTGGTCCTGGGTAGACCCACAGTGAAGTCCATGGAGTCCTGCTCCCACTTCCACTTAGGGATGGGCAAAGGCTGTAACTCGCCGGCTGGCCTTTGGTGCTCAGCCTTGACTTGCTGACAAGTCAGGCATCTCGACACAAAGTCTGTAATATCCTTCTTCATCCCGTCCCACCAGTAAACCTCTCTCAAATCATGGTACATCTTGGTGGAACCTGGATGCGCACTGTATACTGATCTATGTGCCTCCTCGAGAATATCACGCCTCAGTCCCTCTGAATCTGGCACGCACAGTCGAGTCCCAAATCGAAGTATCCCCTGATCATCAATCACGAACTCGGAAACTCTGCCCTGCCGAATCTGCTCAATAATCTCTAAAATGCGGGCATCGCCGGACTGCGCCTCGCGGATACGGTCAAGTAACTGTGGGCATGCTCTGAAATGGGCCAGCTGTCCCCCCGTAGGAGTAAACTCGAACTGCACTCTGCTGTCACATAACACCTGCCAATCCGCCGTCGACTGCATATGTACTGCGCTCAAACAAGATAAGCTACCTCCGGGCCTCTTACTCAAAGCATCTGCCACCACATTCGCCTTGCCCGGATGGTATAAAATCTCGCAGTCATAATACTTCACCAACTCCATCCATCGGCGCTGTCTCAGGTTCAGATCTCTCTGCTGGAAAATATACTTCAAACTCTTGTGGTCAGTGAATATCTGGCACGACTCACCGTATAGGTAATGCCTCCAGATCTTAAGTGCAAATACCACTGCAGCCATCTCTAAATCATGGGTGGGGTAGTTCTGTTCGTGTTTCCTCAGCTGCCGAGAAGCATACGTGATAACTCTGTCGTGCTGCATCAATACACATCCCAGCCCCACTCGAGAAGCATCACAATATACCACAAACCCGCCTGATCCTGAAGGCAGTGCTAACACTGGTGCAGTAGTCAGACGAGTCTTCAACCGCTAGAAACTATCCTCACATGCCTGGGTCCAATCAAAAGGAACCCCCTTCCAGGTCAACCCGGTCAATGGTGCAGCAATGCGGGAGAAATCCTGGACGAAACGTCGATAATAGCCGGCCAGACCTAGAAAGCTGCGAACCTCTGTAATTGATACTGGTCTAGGCCAACGCTGAACTGCCTCGATCTTCTTCGGGTCCACACAAATACCGTCTCTCGTCACCACATGACCCAAGAAGTCGACACTGTCTATCCAGAATGCGCACTTGGAGAATTTGGCGAACAGCTGATGCTCCCTCAAAGTCTGCAAGATGATACGTAAGTGCTGCTCATGCTCCTCCCGGCTCCGAGAATAAACCAAGATGTCGTCAATGAACACAATAATGAACTGATCGAGATACGGCCTGAATACACGGTTCATCAAATCCATAAATGCTGCCGGGGTATTGGTGAGCCCGAACGACATCACCAAGAACTCATAATGACCATATCGAGTACGGAAGGCGGTCTTCAGAATATCCTCCTTCCGAACCCGCAACTGGTGATAACCTGACCGTAAATCAACCTTTGAGAAAAACCCTGCACCCTGGACCTGATCGAATAAGTCATCAATGCGGGGTAGGGGATACCTGTTCCGCACAGTAACCCGGTTCAGCTGACGATAATCAATGCATAAACGCATACTTTCGTCCTTCTTCTTAACAAACAAGACGGGAGCACCCCAAGGTGACACACTCGGTCGGATAAGCCCTTTGTCCAGCAAGTCCTGTAACTGATCCTTTAGCTCTCTCAGCTCCGCCGGGGCCATCCGATAAGGCGGTATAGAGATAGGCCCCTGATTAAGAGGAGTTTTGTCGATCAAAAATATTTACCGCAATCAAGAACGGTGTCGCATGAAGCTAGCCGGTGAATACGGGTCGGTCCACAGGGATGTGTAAATCTCCTTTAAGTTCTTACGAGTTAATTCCAAATGGTGTTTGGATTTATAATTAAACCTAAAAATTGAAGTTGTATGAGACTAGGATTAGAAACTTGCTAGGATTAGGTCTAGGGAAAATTTGGTAAACAAAGATCTACATCTCTTTCCATTGCTATTAATTAAAGATATCATATTAGTGTTATGGTAAATCTTAACAAAGGGGATTAGGATGATTGGGAAGATTGATTCTTCCTCTAGATCCTTGTCCTTCCTTTCTTAATCTTTACCCTAACCTCCATGGAAAACCTTAAAATCCGGTCCTTTAGACTACGGAATTCACCGTTACCTCGAGGGTAAAAGTGCCGTAGGGAGCGGAGTAAAAAGGTATGCATGGAGTTCTAATGTTCATAAAAGTTTAGCAACGTAAAGAGATGAGAGATCTTCGTCTCTCAAATCCTTCCCTATTCCTAACCCTAACAAGCGAGGAAACTACTCGCTCATTGAGGGGATGAAAGAAGACATTAGTTTATTAAAAAGAGAAAACATCATTGCAAATTAAAAAAAACTAAACTAATTTAAACTAAGGCGAGAAAGTAAATTACCTAGGGCAGATATAAAAAACTAGAACTACTGCAAGGAAAATTACCTACTTACTTTTGATGCACTCTAACTTCAAGAAAACAGAATTTTATTCATGAGAAGAGGTATAAGAAAATACAAGGTCTTGGGTTCTATTTATAGGACATAGAAACCCTAGGTTTACAATTGTACCGCATGTCTAAAGTTACAAATATACCCCTAGAAAATCTTTTCAGAGCCGCCACAGAAATTTGGTAAAATTTTATTTGCGCACGGGCACAGGACGGCCGCGGATCCGCGGCATGGGCGCGCTTGGGCCGCGGATCCGCGGCCCAATGATGGGATCATCATGTGATTTTTCTTGGGCTTGGTTTGGTTCTTCTGGGCTTCCTGTTTCTTTATTTATTTTTCCATTTGGGCTTCTGCAGTGACTCCAGAACTTCAGTGAACACTTGTATCGATCCCATAACCGTTTGCCATGACAATTTGGATCTTGCGTCGCTTTGTTGATGGTGAACCGTTCTTCTGCTGAGCTTTACTAAGATCTTCCTATTTGTTGGTCAAAAATCCTTCTTATGTGTCGTCTTTTGTGTTTTTCACTATTTTCGCGCCAAGAACCTGTAACATGTAACATGTAGCAGACATGGGTCAAAAGCACCTGTTTTTATTCTTAAATGCATAAGAATGGGGAATACAAAATGCAATATTATGTTATGAACAAATACCCCCAAACTTATCTTTTGCTCGCCCTCGAGCAAACTTATTATTTTATTTATTCTTGATAAAAATCTAACCTAGCCACACTTTCGCAGGGAAACGCGATTGCACTGAGCTCGTGCAACAAGCCGTTAAACCTCTAGGTGTCCCTAGTAGGAGGAGTGTTGTCTCCTGAGGGTTTTCAGTGGATACTACCCACAAAATCCTATCAATTTGGTTTTTCGACTTTTGTTTTCTAATTAGGTTTTCTAACAAGGAATTCTATTATCGTCAACCCGCAAATTATCCACCCATATTCTTCACACTTTCTCATTATTTAACTTAAGATTATATATGTTCTATAGAATTACCTAGCTTTCGGCATTTCTTAAGTTTTCCTTCTAGGGTTCCATCTCTACTTAGGAATTTCTATCAACTCTATTAAAGATACAAGTTTTATTCTTCACTCCTTTCTCTCATCTAAACTCTAATCACATATCCCCACGTATGTGTAAACATCACCCCTACACTTGGAAATTCAAATCAAGCAATCGTACTCTCGTCCATTGTCAAAAGCACTTATTAATTGGTGATCTTTCGCTTTCACATCCTTCATGCGACTGTTAATACTTCTTGAGGTACCAACAACCGATTACAAGATGCGTTAGCACTTTAAAGCGTACTTCCTAGCTTTGCAATACCCAAGGCTTTTAGCAGTGACTCCCAAACCAGTTGGTCTAAGGCACTAGGTGATGAAGCACCCTCGCTAAATATTTTTCTATTTTTACAGCCTTAAGTAATCACAAAAACCAGTGTCCATTTTTTTCTTTATTCACTTTTTTTTTTGTGCTAAGGACTTTAGACAAGAGTATTTCAAGGTCTCTTCTACTAATCCAAGTTTCAAGGTGTGTGTTTGTGCGTTTTGTAGGGTATATGTTTTCAGAATCTAGACTTAAGTTAGGAACTATTTTTCAAACTTATTCTCTAATAAAAGTTTTAATACTTTTCCTTCGTTTCGACTTAGCCCAAGAAGTGAACCCAAAATTTGCCTATTTCTAAATAACCTACAAAGACATATACTTTCTACCGTTAAACTCTAAGAAAGATTATTTTTAGGGTTTTTAATTTGCTAAGTCTAAGATTTAGTTTTTCCTAGCCAGTTACCCTATTTATCAAACTCAAGTCAATTAACCAGAATTGAATACATTAATTTTTATAATTTTTGAATTTTTTCAATTTTTATGGGTTTTTCTGTTTTCTAATTTTTTTTATTTTTCAAATTTTCAAATTTTTATGATTTTTTATATAAAGATGCAATGCAGAAATATACATATGAATGCAAAAGGAAAAACTTATCGAACATACCCCCAAACTTACAATGGACAGTGTCCTCACTGTCATGCTGCACCAAGTGGGTTGATAATATCGGCGAGTTCCTGCTTATTATATATTTACATATTATATACACACCCCCAAACTTATTTGAAATAATGTTTTGGAAGAAAAGAAATCTGGGGGTGAAAGTGGAGGAATATTACACAGTGTAGATCGGCTCCTGCAAGAACAGGAGCTCCTTCGAAGGGTCCGCTGTGAGGAACGGTTTCAAATGATGCCCATTTACGTTGAAAAGCGTACCGTCCTCCGGGTTTTCCAGTACGGAAAGCCCATAGTGCATCGATTAATTTTAGTGACCAATCTTTACGGTTTTTAGAAACCGTTTTCTCCAAGATTTGCTTAATTTGTCGATTCGAGACCTCGGCTTGCCCACATGTTTGGGGATGGTATAGCGTTGACAGCTTATGGGTGATAGAGTATTTGCGCATTAAGGACTCAAAAGTCCTATTACAAAAGTGAGAACCATTATCACTTATTATCGCGCGAGGGTGCCCAAATCGAGAAAAGATGTGATCTTTAAGAAATCGAACGACAACCTTGTTATCATTCGTTCGACTAGGCATCGCCTCGACCCATTTTGAAACATAGTCAACAGCCAAAAGAATATACACATTTCCAAAAGAGTTGGGAAATGGTCCCATGAAGTCTATACCCCAAACATCAAAAATGTCTACAACCAAAATAGGTTGGAGCGGCATTTCGTTTCTCCGCGATATCCGGCCCAAGTGTTGGCACCGGGAGCAAGTTTTGCAGTATTCGAAAGCATCTTTGAAGAGTCGTGGCCAATAGAAACCACACTGCAAAACTTTCTCGGCTGTCTTCTTTGGGCCAAAGTGCCCGCCACATGCTTGATCGTGGCAAAAAGACAGCACACTCTTGACCTCATTTTCTGGCACACACCGACGAATGATTTGGTCGGGACAATATTTAAAAAGATGAGGTTCATCCCAGTAAAAATGCTTTACTTGGGACAAAAATCGAAGTTTATCTTGTTTCGACCAATCTTTAGGTATCAAGCCGGTGGCTAAGTAGTTTACAATATCGGCGAACCATGGTTCGCAAGAAACAGTCAAGAGTTGCTCATCGGGGAAAGCATCAGTGATAGGCAGTTCAAGTGTAGGCGACGAAGGAAGTCGTGAAAGGTGATCGGCCACTACGTTTTCACATCCCTTTTTGTCCCGTATGATAAGGTCAAATTCTTGTAGCAAGAGGATCCAACGTATGAGCCTAGACTTAGCATCCTTCTTCGCAAAAAGGTGGCGAAGAGCTGAGTGATCCGTGTACACTATAACTGGAGAGCCGATTAAATAAGGCCGAAATTTCTCAAGTGCAAACACAACCGCTAAAAACTCTTTTTCTGTTGTTGTGTAGTTTAATTGGGCCTCATTTAATGTTCGGCTAGCGTAGTAAATTACATGCGGCATCTTGTTAATGTGCTGTCCAAGAACAGCACCAATTGCAAAATCTGATGCGTCGCACATAATTTCGAAGGGATGCGTCCAGTCTGGAGATGAAAGGATGGGCGCAGAAATGAGTGAGTGTTTCAAAGACTCGAACGCTTTCTTGCAAGTTGAGTCGAAAACAAAAATAGTGTCTTTGGCCAACAAGAGAGTCAAGGGTCTAGCAATCTTGCTAAAGTCCTTGATGAACCGTCTATAGAAACCGGCATGGCCAAGGAAAGCTCGGATATCTTTGACGCATTTAGGAGGAGGAAGATTAGAAATGACTTCGATTTTTGCTCTATCAACCTCTATGCCGTTTTGCGAGATGACATGTCCTAAGACAATGCCTTCTCGTACCATAAAGTGGCACTTCTCCCAATTCAAAGTCAGGTTCTTTTCCCTACAGCGGGTGAGAACTGCGTCAAGATGTCGTAAACACTCATCGAAGGAGTCACCAAAAATGGAGAAATCATCCATAAAGATTTCCAAAAACTTCTCCACCATGTCCGAAAAGATCCCCATCATACACCGCTGAAATGTAGCGGGTGCATTGCATAACCCAAAGGGCATGCGACGATAAGCAAAAGTGCCAAAGGGACAAGTAAATGTAGTCTTGTCTTGATCCTCTTTGGCTATGGGGACTTGATTATAACCGGAATAGCCATCTAAAAAGCAGTAGAATTCATGCCTCGCCAATCGTTCTAGCATTTGGTCAATGAATGGTAAAGGAAAGTGGTCCTTCCTTGTCGCGGCATTGAGTTTCCGGTAGTCGATGCAAACTCGCCACCCAGTTTGGGTGCGAGTGGGAATTAACTCATTTGCCTCATTGGTGATGACCGTGATGCCCGATTTCTTTGGCACGACATGAATGGGGCTAACCCATTGGCTATCCGAGATAGGGTAAATGATACCGCTATCAAGACACTTAACAATCTCCTTCTTGACCGCCTCTTTCATGATGGGGTTGAGGCGTCTTTGTGGATCCCGTGCCGGCTTGGCATCATCCATCAAGTGTATATGATGTTCGACTATGAGGGGACTAATCCCCTTGATGTCCGCCATAGACCAGCCGAAAGCTTGCCGATTGTTGTATAAGACCGTTAAAAGAGCCTTCTCTTGCTCAAGAGCTAGAGAGGCCGAGATGATAACGGGTAAGGTCTCATTTTCACCTAGATAAGCATATTTTAGGTGCGACGGCAAAAGCTTTAGTTCGAGTTTAGGTGGTGAAACAATAGATGGTAACAATGGAGTAACTGTTTCAAACTCGAAGGATTCCATCAAAGGTTCAAATTGAGTGTACGCTACCGAGTCGGATGGTTCAACTAACTCTTCCGAAAAAGCAAAAGACTCAAACTCGGGTGGAGAGTCTTCAAGATCATCAACAAAGGTGAAACACTCATAATCTTTGTCCGACGTGAAAGCTGTGTCGGATTCTAGGAGGAACGCACTAGCGGCGTCAATATTACTGTGATCAAATATGAAATTTTCGAACTCATAGTCCTCCTCCGCGATCTCATCGATCGAGCACACATCAAGTACGCTAGAATTAGGCTCGCAAGGCTGACTTCCTAACTTGAAAATGTTGAGTTCAACTGTCATCTTGCCAAAAGATAAATTCATTGAACCGTTACGACAGTTGATTACCGCGTTAGAAGTCGCGAGGAATGGTCGACCAAGTATCACCGGAATTTGATTACGGGGGTTAGCGACAGGCTGTGTATCCATAACAATAAAGTCCACAGGGAAAATGAAATCCCCTACTCTAATTAACACATCCTCCAACTCTCCCCTAGGGTGGGTGATTGATCGGTCGGCCATTTGGAGAGTACAATGAGTAGGCTTGAGCTCTCCAACGCCTAATTGTTCGTACACCGAATAGGGTAGCAAATTGACACTAGCACCAAGATCTAATAGTGCTCTATTGATGGTCTTGTTCCCAATTGTGATCGAAATAGTAGGACAACCGGGGTCCTTGTGCTTTGGGGGTAAAGAATTGACAAGAGCATCACTAACAGCACTAGCCACGAAAACTTTCTTTGGTACTTGTGACTTCCTCTTTTTGGTGCATAAGTCCTTTAGGATTTTTGCATATGAAGGAACTTGTTGGATTGCATCCAAAAGAGGGATATTTTTGCTAACCTGTTTGAACAACTCTACAATCTTCTCCATCTGTGGAGTTGGTTTATTGGATCTCAACCGATTTGGAAAAAGAACATTTTGAAAAGTTGTTGAGTCCAATTTTTGCGGATCAGATTGTTGAGTTGGAACGGAACCCCGTGTAGATGTGTTCGTGTTGTGAGAAGAGGGTCCGTTCGAGCTAGGAGAAGTAGAGCCATGTGAAGGATGGAGAATAGGCTCTAACGAAGAAGAAGAGGAAGATGAAGAACCACCGGCAGAGGTGTCATGGTGAATACCCACATTGTTTTGCAACACTCTTCCGGATCTCAACGTAGTCACAGCATTCACGTTATGATTCTGCTGTTCATGTGTAACATGTGCGTGACCGGGATTTGGGAGTGGTTGAGACGGAAGCTTTCCTTTCTCTCGCTCTTTCAATGCTGCGTTGAGTTGTGCAATTTGTGCCTCAATAGCTTTGATGCTTTGATCGTGTGAGGCACTGTTTTGCACCAAAGACTGAACAGAAGTCTCTATCCTAGCTGTGGACTGTGCAGATTGCTTTAGGAATGCTTCTAGACTTCTTTCGAGCGAGCTAACAGCATTTTGAGGGGGAACAAAATTGTTAGGTACAAAATTGTTCATCTGATTAGGGTACAGTTGCTGTTGGAGAGGTTGCTGAAATTGAGTTTGTGGAGGTGCTTGTTGTTGTGGAGGAGGAGCCCTTTGAAAATTATTGTTTCCTTGGGATTGTTGAGTGTGGTTCCAAGCGAAATTAGGGTGGCTCTTCCAACCCGGATTGTATGTCGAAGAGTATGGATCGTTTCTTTGTCGTTGCTGAAAGGCAGCATTGACTTGATCTTGTCCTTGAGTAGAAGCAGTGTAAGGACACTCTTCGGTGAGATGTGATGGATCCGAACAACAAGCACAAACAGTTCGTGGGGGCACAACAGGGGCAGGAGAAGGTGCTGAGATTTTGGTCTCAAGCGCTTCTAGCTTTTTCGTAAGAGCGGCCATCTCGGCCTTCATAGCAATTGACATCTCTACTTGATGTATGCCTGCCCTAGGTTGACCAATAGAAGAAGATGATGTGGTCTTGGTGCTCTCCCATTGAATTGTTTGCTCACTAAGATCCTCAAGAAACTGCCACGCTTCCTCACTAGACTTGGACAGAAAGTGACCTTGACTAATGGTTTCTAGCAACTGCTTCGTTGCCGGGTTCAATCCCTCGTATAATGTTTGGCAAAGTTGCCATCTTTCGATTCCATGGTGAGGGCATTGAACGAGTAGGTCTTTGAATCTTTCAAAACATTTCCAAAATGGTTCGGCAGGAAGCTGTGAAAATTGTATAATTTCATTACGGATTTTAGCAGTTTTGTGATGAGGATAGAACTTTTTAAGAAAAGCTTTCACAAACTCGTCCCAATTTCTAATTGAGTGTGATGCGGTGCTGTATAGCCACTTCTCGGCTAGGTCACATAAGGTGAAAGGAATGACCCTTAGCCTTATAGCGTCATCACTTAATTGGGTAGTTTTCATCATGGCGCAAACGTTTTGGAATTTGTTGATAAAGATATATGCATCTTCGGATTCCAAACCATGAAACTTAGGCAGCATGTTGATGAAGTGGGGTTTGATCTCAAAATTGTCCCCATTAGCCGGTGGGAGGGAAAGACAAGTAGGAAGGGCGGTGCGGACGGGGTAGAAAAGATCCTGGAGCGCGACTCGTGCGGGCGCTTCGACAGGCGGAAGATTCGGGTTATTCGCACCTAACGGAGGTGGAATCCTTCCCGTCGGTAAGGTATTGTTAGGATCGTATCCCGACATACCTTCGGAAGAATGTGATGGTGAAAGAGAAGAAGTGGACAAGATTTCGACTTCGGAGTCGAAAGGTTCGTCGGTCGGTACCAACGAAACACGGACTAATCGGGCGCTAGGGTCCCTAGTCCAACCGGACATACACTAAAAGGGTTAGTGTAGTCGAAAGATGAAGGACAGAATGTGAAGGTAAGAAAACGTCAATGAGAAGAAGTGGTGTAAGTGAGTGCAAAGATTCTTTAGCGACAAGTTGCAAGTTTTGAAAAGATTTTCCTTTTTAAGTGAGCTTTGTGCAAAAAGATTTTTTCGAAAAGAGACTAGTGACACAAATGCAATTAACCACACATGCACAATCAGGCCTAAGTCTAGGGTCACCTAGGTCAGCTAGACAGCTCCTAACTGTTCCAAAGGGTTAGAGATAGGACCTCAAACCGCCTCTTCACGGACAAGTACGGCTAGGTAAGTGGGAAGGAACCACCACTACAGTTGGCCTAATTAAAAACCACTAGCCTCGACACCGCAATGTCGGTTAGGATAAACGGCCGATGCCTTTACTAGTCCTCTGTCCTATTGAGCTCGAGGTCCTTAGGTCTGAGTCTAATATTTTTTAAATTAAAAGTGGTCAATGCAAATGCTTTAAGTGATTTCTGGGGTCCTGGGAAGGGTGATGAAATCCCCACCCAATCTGAATTGGTCAATAGCCCCTTAAAGTCAGATTAAAGTATGCAAAGCAGTAAATCACTTGCAATCAATTTGCTTTTTAGCGCGGCGCAAAGAATCCTGCAGAAAATCAATTATTGGAAGGGGGAAGAAGATTTTTAGCGCAAAGAATCCTGCAGAAGATTTGACAGAAGATATATGGAGATTTGCAGAGGAGGGAAAGAGGAAGCAAACCAAGCAAAAATTGCGCAGAGAACCCTCCAGACGGCGGCGGAAGCGCGGCGTGAGGTGGGTTTATGCGGCGGAAGCGCGGCGGATTGGGGGCTTCAGGTCTCTGGATTTCTTCAGCTGCTCTGTACTTTCAATCTCCTCCTGTTTTGATGTATCTTTTTCTGTGTCCCCTTCTGTGTTGTTTCAGATCCGTCAATCCTGCAAAGATCCACAAAGAAAACCCTTCAAACAATAAAAGATGATAAAAATTTTAGTTTATTTTTGGAATTTTTCAGATTTTTATGATTTTTTATATTTTAGATTAACCCGAAATTACAAAAAGAAAATTTTACGCCATCCCCGGCAACGGCACCATTTGATTAAGAGGAGTTTTGTCGATCAAAAATATTTACCGCAATCAAGAATGGTGTCGCATGAAGCTAGCCGGTGAATACGGGTCGGTCCACAGGGATGTGTAAATCTCCTTTAAGTTCTTACGAGTTAATTCCAAATGGTGTTTGGATTTATAATTAAACCTAAAAATTGAAGTTGTATGAGACTAGGATTAGAAACTTGCTAGGATTAGGTCTAGGGAAAATTTGGTAAACAAAGACCTACATCTCTTTCCATTGCTATTAATTAAAGATATCATATTAGTGTTATGGTAAATCTTAACAAAGGGGATTAGGATGATTGGGAAGATTGATTCTTCCTCTAGATCCTTGTCCTTCCTTTCTTAATCTTTACCCTAACCTCCATGAAAAACCTTAAAATCCGGTCCTTTAGACTACGGAATTCACCGTTACCTCGAGGGTAAAAGTGCCGTAGGGAGCGGAGTAAAAAGGTATGCATGGAGTTCTAATGTTCATAAAAGTTTAGCAGCGTAAAGAGATGAGAGATCTTCGTCTCTCAAATCCTTCCCTATTCCTAACCGTAACAAGCGAGGAAACTACTCGCTCATTGAAGGGATGAAAGAAGACATTAGTTTATTAAAGAGAGAAAACATCATTGCAAATTAAAAAAAACTAAACTAATTTAAACTAAGGCGAGAAAGTAAATTACCTATGGCAGATATAAAAAACTAGAACTACTGCAAGGAAAATTACCTACTTACTTTTGATGCACTCTAACTTCAAGAAAACAGAATTTTATTCATGAGAAGAGGCATAAGAAAATACAAGGTCTTGGGTTCTATTTATAGGACATAGAAACCCTAGGTTTACAATTGTACCGCATGTCTAAAGTTACAAATATACCCCTAGAAAATCTTTTCAGAGCCGCCACAGAAATTTGGTAAAATTTTATTTGCGCACGGGCACAGGACGGCCGCGGATCCGCGGCATGGGCGCGCTTGGGCCGCGGATCCGCGGCCCAATGATGGGATCATCATGTGATTTTTCTTGGGCTTGGTTTGGTTCTTCTGGGCTTCCTGTTTCTTTATTTATTTTTCCATTTGGGCTTCTGCAGTGACTCCAGAACTTCAGTGAACACTTGTACCGATCCCTTAACCGTTTGCCATGACAATTTGGATCTTGCGTCGCTTTGTTGATGGTGAACCGTTCTTCTACTGAGCTTTACTAAGATCTTCCTATTTGTTGGTCAAAAATCCTTCTTTTGTGTCGTCTTTTGTGTTTTTCACTGTTTTCGCGCCAAGAACTTGTAACATGTAACATGTAGCAGACATGGGTCAAAAGCACCTGTTTTTATTCTTAAATGCATAAGAATGGGGAATACAAAATGCAATATTATGTTATGAACAGCCCCGTGCCAGGGATCAAGTCAATACAGAACTCAATCTCGCGCTCTGGTGGCAGACCAGGCAGCTCGTCAGGGAAAACATCAGGAAACTCTCTCACAACAGGGACCTGGTCCAACGGAACCTCTGTGGAGCTAGTATCATAAATATAGGCTAAGAATCCCTGACACCCTTTCCTTAAGAGCTGACCAGCGCGAAGAGATGAAATCAAGCTGGGAAGGGTAGCGCTACGATCTCCCTGAATAACAAGAACCGGCTCACCAGGAAAACTGAATCTGACTGCTTTTTCACGGCAGTCCACGGATGCATAACAGGTGGCTAGCCAGTCCATACCAAGAAGAACGTCAAAGTCTAGCATATCGAAGAAAATCAAATCAACAGAAGAATCTCTCTCCCCGATACGAACGGAACACGATCGGTACACAAAACGGGCAACAAAAGACTCGCCTACCGGGGTAATAACGACAAGCGGCTGATATAACGGAGAAGACTCTCGGCCCAAGCTCGGTGCAAAGTACGTGGATACATAGGAATATGTGGAGCCTGGATCAAATAATACCCGTGCATCAAAAGAACATACTGGCAGAGTACCTGTCACGATGGCATTGGATGCCTGTGCATCCTGAGGAGTCAACGTGAACACTCGGCCCTGTCCAACACTAATAGCTGGCTGTCCTCTGCCTCTACCTCGGCATCTGCCTCTGCCTCTGTCGCCTCGTCCTCTCTGAACCGGACCGCCACGCCCACGGCCTCTAGAAGCATCTGGCTGACGTGAAGCATCATCAGGAGTAGGAAGTAAAGCTCTCTGAGAAGGTGGTGAGGGTGGTAAAGTCACGTGCGGGACTGTCGCCGTGCCCGGACACCCCATGGTACAGTCTCTGATACGCTGGTACTGACTCCCGCACCGAAAACATCCTGGAGACGACTGCTGGGTCTGTGGATATGAACCAAATAACTGACCTCGTCTTAATCCTCTGCCTCCACCATCACCCGGAAATAATCTATCGCGGTGTCTACCCATCTGCCGCTGAGCTGGCGTATCAGTACGGATCCTCTTCGGCCCAGAAACGACCGGAGTCTCAGAAATACGCTCCTCCAAAAGTAAGGCTGTATCCATCGCGGCTGCGTATGTATCAAAGTGCTGGGTGCCGATGGCAAGGAATAGCTGTGTATCAAGCCCTCGTACAAACCTCTTTATTCTCTTCTCTTCTGTGTCGACTAGGTACGGAGCATATCGAGACAACTGGGTAAACTGTATATCATACTCCGACACTGTCATCCCAGGAGTCTTGCGCAAAGACTCAAAACTACGGGCTCGAGCATCTCGGACACTCTCCGGAAGAAAACGGGCAAGAAATGCAGCTGTAAACTCATCCCAGGTCATAGAAGGTAGACCTGCAGCTCGGCCTCTCTCTACTGAATCGTACCATGTCTGGGCAAGACCCTCCAGACGAAAACTCGCAAACTCCACCAATCTATCATCAGAACACCTCAATGAACGGCAAATCCGAGCCATCCTATCAAGAAAAGCCTGTGGGTCCTCTGTCGCATCTGTACCGGTAAAAGTTGGAGGTCTCAATCTCATGAACTCCTGTAGTGAAACAGGGATAGTCTCCGTAGCAGCAGCAGGAGTGACCATCTGTGCAGCAGGTACGATCGTAGTCTGTGCGGTGGAAGGAACGTCCTCGGATCTCTGTGCCCGGCTGGACTCAACTAAAGATCCCATCATCTACCGTAACTCTTGCATGCCGGCCTCTAATCTGGCAATACGGTCTGGATAAGGCGGATCAGTTTGACCCTGAGGGACAGGCGTATCATCCCGCTCGATCCTCGCCTCAGATGGGCCCGCCCGAATCTCATCCCTAGCGGCAGCCCGCTGAGCTCTCGTTGTCTTTGGCGGCATCGAAGCTGGAATAAGAAACAGGACTGATAAGGGCATTGCAATTGAATCAAGGAATGCAAGGAATCAAGAAGGAAATACAAGCAATTATGTCCTAAGGTCACTTAGGCGGAGTACCGTATCGTAAGTATGCCGCGGATCATACCTACGCTACGCCACTCTGCTTAAGTTACCTACTCCATCTACCAAGGTCGTCCTACACTCAGAAAGGTAAAACCTATGCTCTGATACCAACTTTGTCATGACCCGAAAGTACGGAACGTGACTGGCACTTAGATTACAAGACGTCTAAAGGCGTAACGTAACCTAAGTCAGCCAAAGCCCAGAAAAATCTAAACCAAAATCAAAGCGAATGAAGGAAAACCTTTAATGAAGACGGTTTTTAAATCATTCAAGTTGCATAGAATCCCTTCAAAAAGAAAACATCAAAAATTTCCGAAAATTTCGGCAGAGTCTCCCCTGTATTTTCTATCCCCCAAAATGGGTACAACAAGATAATAAACCTGTAATCATAAAATGGCATCCCCAAGCGGGAGCTAGCTCTTCGCCTAAGGCGGATCACAACCACACGCAATATATAAGTAATATCAAGAAAAAGAGCATAAAAGAAATGCAAAATACCTGAAAACACACGTCGGCTGAAGTGAGCTCGAACCAAAAGAAACCCCAAATATACAAATCTCTCAGTCTCATCACTAGGTCGCATATACAATATAAAGTGGTAGATGGAGAATACTAGATACAATGATAAAGCAAAAAGAAATAAAGTGTGCTCGCAACCCACCTACGGGCGATGTCGCGAGTCTGAGCAAAAGGAGCTGATGATAAGATAGCCGCTGCTACAAGACTGATGAGTCCGACGTGCAAGACACTGTGGCACAACGGGGGTGAGTTGCCAGCTCGTGAGTAGAATATAACATCTAGTAAAGCAATCGTAAGAATGCACGTAATGCACCATAACATGTATGTCCATATGTGATTCAATAGCTCTAGTATGCATGCACATGTATGCAATGTCATTACTAAATCTTTAAGTGTTTTAAATGCTAAGGATACTGCATTCTTAACTTTAGAAAATGAATATCTGTATAATAGCTAAGTACCATCAAGAAAACATCTGAAAACCCGTGTCAAGCATCGACACCAAATATGAAATCATATCTGTCTCAATATCTCACTGTATCAATATCTCAAATATCGGGCTCCGTCAGTCCGGATCGACCCATATCATCCAATCTCACGACAACGGTCGGTATCCTCCGGATATCCGCCACGCCAGACATCACCGGTAGGTAGTCTTCCCCTGCCAGGCTCATCGTCTACAACTCGATCTTCTTGCCCCGGGGTACCATACCGGGCCCACCATTTACCCGAGACGGTTCATCCACTCCCCGAATCGGGACTCGAAATCCAACAGAAAACATGAAAACTCATGGTGGACGACACATACATCACGAGAAAACCGCAACTTTGTTTTAAAAATGAAAAATATAAGCTTTTGTTAAATTCTTGCGGTTTTCCCCAAAAATCCAGAAATCGCAGCAATACTGAAATCCTCAAGAAAATCAAAATGTTCACATGCTATATATGCTAAATGTCTATGATATCAATGTATATGATGTGAATTTTGGCTAGAAAGCTATGTAAATATGATGATAATGCGAGGTATATGCAAGCTATGCAATTTCAGATATCATGTATGAATACAAGTGACGATACTAAGTTAAACAGGTTCTATAGTGTACGTGGCATCGAAATTACCAAAGGCGTGTGTGTCACATGAATAGTGAGCGTGCAACAGATGCCAATGGTAATGGTGTTCGTGTCCTACGAAGTGATATCGCATAAGTGTAGATGAATGTCCATGCAACCTAATATACGGTTAGCTATAAGGGTATGCAATGTACATAAACGGATAAGCTAGCTAACAATATAAATCTTGCAAAAAGTAGGGTAAACCTAACTAGGGGGCGCATCGCGCCATCCAGACGATTCCCCCATAGATGAATACATCTACTCACCTGAAATCCTCGCTAATCCGATCCAACCACCGCCTTGCCTTTACGCGCCGTGTCCGATGTTTCCCTGACCGATCCTATATTTGCACAACACCAAGCATAAGATTACAAAACCTAAAACTATGCAAGTCACAATATACAATTGTCGACGCTCTCGAATTAAACATAGCATGCACTCGGTGCGCGGGAAAACGCACGAAAATCGCTAATCTTTAACTAGAATCGTCATTTCGGGGAAATCGACAAAACAAAAACCCGACTAGACGAAACCCCGCATTCGCGCACTCTAATAGTCCTATACGAAGCTAATTATATCGCTAAAATAACGCAATTTGATCGCATTCTATTTTGCATAAAAATCTAGCAAGCAAAAGCATACCGATTCGATGTAAACGTCGCAATTTATCGATTTAGCGAGCATAACCTTACACAATTAACCACTCTAACCAACTAGGTAATCAAAGCCCTAACTTAATCCATCAACCATGCTTCAAACCCTAGTTCAAAATCAATCCCATTCTTGATTTTTATGAACAATTAATCACAACTAAATTAATGCTTCAAATATCAATTTTTATCACATTTAAACTACAAGTTAACAAACTAGTTTAGAATTTCACCTCACAAGTGGAACCCTAGCATGATCAAGCCACCAAAGAAGCCTCCTTTCTTCTAGTTTTGAGCTAAATTTGGTTGAGGAGAGAGTAGATTAGGGTTTAGCTTTGAATGGGAGAATGAAATTGTGGATTTTTAATGAATTTTAGCATGAAAATTGAAGCAAAAAGAAGTGAGAAGAGAGGGAATTTCCTGCAGTTTGGGTCGGCCAGCAGCTAGAGGAGGTGATGGGGGGAATTTTGGAGAAGTTTCTAGGTCTAAAAACACCTCATGTTCTCATTTAATGCTTTCACATCAACATTTTACAAAAAAACCCTCATTTTACATCATTTTTTCATTAAATTTCCAACCCTAAAACCCAAATCTTGCAAGTCATGATACAATTTTATTAACACCATATTTTAGCTTATAAAGACTCCTAATTATGAAATTTACCTAATTAAGTTTGTATTTATCACTAATTTAATGTATTTTAAAAAACTTAAAATAATAAAAAAATAATTAATTACGATTTTTTTTATTTAACTAGAAAATTATAAGTGACATTTTAGTGACAAAATTATAGTAATATCTTACCTAAATTTTGTATAATTAAGTCTATAATGAAAAATATCTATTTTGACTTTTTACGGAAAAAGCCGAAAAATTAGCCGATTACCGAAAAACTGCCTAAACGATTTTCGAAGGGTTACAAAAAGGGTGGCTTTTGGGTACAGTCCCGAATCACATGGAGGCAATGAGCGATAGGAGGGGATTCGTCTCTCCCGGTATAGGGAGTTGATGTTGTGCTGTGTTCGATTGGCTATAACTGGAAATCCCTGGATTGGGTTGCTGAGATTTACTGGTAAGTGTTATCAGTGGTTTCTCGAACTGTTATAGACCTCATATCGACACGACTTATCGAGCTACTGGGGTCTGACGTTTACCACCCCTAGGAGAGATATGCGACATATCAGACGACGAGATCGGACTGTACGGGAGTGTTACTGTTTGGATTCGCAGGAGAATGTACATGCTTCCTTGTTGATCTTCTGATCGCTCAATACCTGGGTGGCTGTTATGTTAAGCTGACCGCTTACAGCTTGTGGGTGTTTGATATGATCATCACCTACTGCCAGCGTATTGACGATTCTTTAGAATCCTACACAGAGGTTTCTTGACTCAGGCAAAACGGAGTAGGGGCACATATGTGATTTGTACGGGACCGAGGATAATGCGATATGAGATACCGTATTCTATTCTCGCGATATTTGATATCAGCCGGGTCATCGGATCAAGTGTTGATTCGATGAATCGGTAATGATATATTAGTCGGTTATATGCGATATAGCCGGATTGTCGGATCAAGTGTTGATTCGATAATTTAATGTATAATAATATATATGATATATTAAATTACATTAACTAATATTAGCTGACTAAAAAATTCTTTTTCTCACTCGGGTAATACATTGATATATATATGCGATATTGTCACGTCCCGAAAGTACGGAACATGACCGGCACTTAAACTACGAACGTCTCGAGGCGTACGTAATCTAAGTAAACCGAAAACCCAGAAATCCAAACCAAGAAAATAGTAGAGTGCAGGAAAAACAACTTAAAGCAAGTAATTTCAATAGCATAAGCCGAATTATGCGGTTTTTAAAACATCAAAATTTTACTGAAAATTTCGGCAGAGTCTCCTTTGTAAATACTGGCTCCCAAACGGGATACAACATGAATAGTATACGAAATCAATAAAAGGCATCCCCAAGCGGGAGCTAGCTCTTCGTCAATCGACGGTCACAACCACACAAGCAATATAATATACAACGCCAACGGCGAGGATCAAAAACTTAAAAGGAAACTCAAAACCACCAGAAAAATAACGAGCGACTCTAAGGTCAAAAGAATAACCAACACTGGTCTCTATCTCAAAAAAAATACATGTTTGGTTGATGGAATTTACTAGATACAACTGAATAATATCATACAAGGTAAATAATGGGGGTATGATACAAGTAAACCTACCTACTAGCAAATCACCCGAATGAAACTATGCCCGCAAAGCCGTAAGGAAACCGGTACGGCAAGCCTGCAAGAAACTGGGGCACAACGGGGGTGAGTTGCCAACTCGTGAATAGAAAAACATCTACGCACAGAAATCGCATAAATAACGCAATCCTAGGTCAATGATCATAATATATCCTCAAAATAAGTATATAACATGCAGCCTATAACAAGGCTAGGGTAAATATCTAACCCGAGTGTAATCTCATGTGCCCGTGTCAGTACCTCAAGTAGCAATATATCATATGAATGAGGTATGAATGCATGAAACAGAATACATGTAAATGAAGAAACTGTTTTCATAAATTAGTGAGATTTCCTTCGTATTTTTAAACTGAGGTATCATAATGAAATCAGTATCAACAGTGTCTAGCATCGACACAAAACATAAATCTCACTGTCTCGAAATATCAATGTCTCAATCTCAATATCTAGGGCGCCGTCAGTCCAGACCGGCCCCTACCATCCATCTCAAGACCACGACGGTATCCTACGGATATCCGACACGTCGGGTAATATCACCGGTAGGTAGTGCTCCCCAGCCAGGCTCAACGTCAACACCACATTCCTCTTGCCCCGGGGTACCATACCGGGCCCACCATGTACCCGTGACGGTTCCTCCACTCCTCGACACGGATCTCCAAAACCACAGCAAACTCATGGTGGACGACACTTTACATCACTAGAAAACCGCACATTTTATATTTTAAAAGATCATAAGTTGTAAATTTTGCGGCTTTCCCCGAAATCCAGAAATATCATAAATCTCAAGAAATCATCACAAGTGCATATGTCAATGATAATGAACTAGGCATGAACAACTGAATAACAGTATGCATGAAGTGGTAGGTAATAACTACAATGTCTAATATGGCATATAGGGGAAGTACACTAATATCATGTCAACACTACTAGCTAACAATCTAAGTCAAGCAATTATATTCTCTAAAGTGTACGTGATATGGCAATTACCGATGAAGATGTGTGTGAGCCGGCAAGTAGGTGTACGTGGTACATACGCATCATCGGTAATGGTGCTGGTGTCCTAACAACATGATATCAATAATGGAATATGCAGCAAAATAAATATGCGAGGCAAAGCGAACAACAATAATGTGCGGGAGCTGAATACTAGACACAACGATAACTAATCTGCAATAATCTAATATAAGTCCTACGAATGGTGCCTTTTGAAATAACACGAATCATGGGGTTTTGAAAATAGGGGCTACGGTGTTTTTATGAAAAGATACGTCGTTTTTGAAATATCCGTAGATTCCCTTGAGCTGTCTTTAAAAATGCCCACGATTCGTTAGTTTTTGAAATAGGTAAGAAGTCTAATCTAATCTAACAACTACACTAGACTATACGGCTGAACTAACAAGCTGAACTACAGGTAAGGAAACCGCCTATCATCTGAGTCGATATATATACATACCTGTATATGTATAGTCGGTGATCCCGTCTCAATAATATCATATCCGATACCATATCTATAATCAGGCATCCCAAGTCAAGAGTGCGGATCAATCATCAATATAGCTCGTACGTAAATCCGTCGTACGGTATCCCAATCTGGGTACGGGTCAATATCACATTCTTCATACTATTCACATGGTATCCTCTTTATCAAATATCATGATCGGGGTACTGATCTACGTCTAGTACCATACTGATACCGCCTACGTATGCATGGACGTGTGTGAAACACTACGTCAAGGACCCACTACAACGTCATGTCGTATCTAAGATACGAACCCTGCTATATCACCGATCTCACGGCCTCAAATCAAATCTCATCGACTCATTATAAATCCCAAGTACTATCATCCTCAATCCGTATGTGAACACATAGTCCCATACCCATGTGAACACATAACTATATAATCCCGTATAAGCGCAAATGAAAGAAGAAAGTATGCAAGTATGGGTGTGTGTGTGCATGTGTGGTGCGACCACTACTCTAGGGTTTCGCGACACCAAATCATCCAAGAACACCAAATATCTATATCATCGATAATATCAAACAAATTATAGTCAAAATATATATATATATATATGTGTGTGTGTATACGTATTCGTATACATCACCACGAACTGCGGGGGTGCTATACGCCATCCACCCGACTTCTCCCCGTAGATATAAATCTACTCACCTGGTCCTCGCTCGCCGGTGCTGACGTCACCACGCGCTTGCTTGCCGTCTCGAAGTCCACATGGGGTACCTACATATCACAACGTATCGTATCGCATAAAAACCCAATTCAAAATCGAAACGGCATACGAAAACTAAATCGGCACGCGTATCATGCATAGGTCAAAACCTATCGCCTACACATGCAAGAATAGTCAAACCAACCCTCGATGTCGATGTACGAATGTCAAACCATCGAGAAAAAAACCCAAACGCACCCCTTTGCGCATTCACAAACACTAATTATAATATGAAATAGGTTAGAATTCACAAAAACCTCAAACTCACTTTAAAAGCGATTTTTCCGAAAACCTAGTAAGCAAACTTTTCCATTTTTGTACAAAACTAAATGTTTTAATGATTTTAGTGGCTACAATGCTCACTAAATATCTTAACTAAGCCACCCAAACCATTACTAGATTTTAAACTTACTCATTTCCATAAATCCCAAAATTCTTGTTTGCAATTTAGCTTAAATAGTAAAATTCTAAAATACGATTTGCAAACTAGTTACTAGGTTTGATTTAACATGCCTTAATATGATAAATTACACACTTAAACCATGTTCAAATGATATACAACCCTAACTAGATTTAAATCTCTCATATATATGCATTTCATAAAAACCTAGTTTACATAAAAGCTTATTTATTGCAAATCTTAAATTAACAAATTGCAACTAGCAACTAGATTAGGTTTTACATTCCCACAAGATGATAATCTACACTTGATTATCCTATTAGTGATGGTTAAACCCAAATTAGCTTCAAACCATACTCTTGAATTCTCAAATTAGCAACAAGAGCAAAATTAACACTTTAACAACTTAGCCTTAAGAAATTAACTAACTAATTAAGCAAAAATGGTTAGAATTTATACCCAATGAATTGAAGATCCACAAGCACACACATAGCCTCCCAAATTGGAATCTTGTTCCCTAGATCCTTGCAATTTTGGCTATAGAGAAATGGGTAGGAGTCGGATTTTGATTTTGTGAGGGTTTGTGTTGATTTTTTTTGTTGATTTTTTGAAGGAAAATGGAGGTGAAGGAAGATGGATACTTGGAGAAAATGGGGGGGGCTGTTTCTGGCCGAAAATGGGGAGGGTGAGGTGAGTGGGAGAGTGAGAGAGAGAGAGTGTTGGTTTCAAAGTCAAAGAAAAGTCAAAAGCCCATTCTTATACATTCTTTTATCCTTTCTTTTCCTTTTCTATGAAATTCAAGTGGGGACCAAAGAGGGGCTGCTGAATTCAGCCATGGGGATGAGTGAATGGGGGTGTGTGGGTGTGGGTACGGGTGTGGGGTGATGAAAAATGATAAATACAATACCCCAAACATCCATTTACCCTAAAAAAAAGCCTTTTTTCTTCAATAATTTCTAAACCGTTTTGGCAAATGATTTCGTTCCAAAAACCACATGATAAATTTTTATTTAATGTTTTATGATGCAAAAAATTTGTTTCAACTCATTCCAATTTGTAATTTTCCCTAATTAAATGTATTAGTGACGGCTTAAAATAATAATAAAATAATATTTTTTTTTTCAGAAAATTTGAAATTTCACCAGCGGCTCAATAAACACCAAATAATAGCAATTACATAGCTAGAATATATATATTTAATTTTTATAATAAGATATTTGTATTTTGACTTTTTACAGAAAACCCCCTTATTTTACCGTTTTTTCGAAATTCCACCGAAACGATTTTCAAAACGTTACAATCTTCCCCCCTTAAAGAAATTCGGTCCCCGAATTTAAATTCAAACTCCCCCAAATACTAAAACATCTAAGAAAACCCATCAAGTCGTCGGGGCTCCGAAATTATAAATACATAAAACAAGTCGTAGCGCAGCGCATGCGCTTGAAAAATGAGTATATAACTCAAATCAAAACTCCTCCAAGCATCCCGCGATCATCGGAGTCGTGGAGAAGACATCAATGCCAAATCCAAATCAAAACCAATATGATATAACTCAAAACTATAAATGTAAATATCGAATCTATATCTGTAAGCATCTGAAGGAAATGCATGCCAAATCTCTTTAAGTCGCTGTGCAACGCGTATAACACTGCACAGTGGCGGACGTCTACCATAAGAAAATAACTATATACATATATACTTTTGTTTGAAATGTACGTTCCGCCGTTTTGGAAACAATTTAGAAGGGTCTCCTTGTGTTAAACATTTCGTGTCATATAAGACACGTAGGTAAATACTGAGGCTATAGCTCGCTTTTGGAAATCCCTTCAATAACTATCAATGCATGCAAAATGTATTCAGGTACTGTCCTCTGACTAGTCCTGCTCAGTACGAAAACACATAGCAATATCATAAAAACGTACTGCTCTATACGAAATCAATCCCCAAAATATGCACATGAATGCTACGTGCGTTTGGTGCGCACGGAAATCAAAATCCATGAATGTGCCATACATGCGCACAGAAACAACATCTAAGTGCATCTGGTATGCACGAAACATCTGTCGTAGGCAACATGTGTGCCTGACAGCAAAATCAGGTGCATCTAACATGCATGAAAAATCTCACTTTAGTGCATCTGGTGTGCACCAAAATCGCATCTCAAGACATGCGCTCAACATGCGCGAAAATCCAAATCAAGTGCATCCATCGCGCACGAAATCATGAAATCCAATATCAAGCGCCGAACGTGCGCAAAATCAATCAGGTGCACAAGGTGCACAAAACAAATATCGAGTATCATAATCGAAATCGAAGTCCAGTGCATCTAAGTGCACATAAGGCGTATCACTGCACTGCAAGCATATATAAACTATACCGAGTGCAGGAACGAAATCGTGTGCATGCATACGCACAAAACCAACTCAACTATTTAAAACCGTAATATCACAAACATGTGAAACTAAAGCACGAAAACGATATCAAGTGCAACACTGTGCAAAGGTCGTAAATCCTCAATCATCAAAATCAAATCATACGAATAAATCACCCAAAACATCGTAATCAATAATGGCGGAATAGTACTGCTCAAGCGCATCCTCTAAGAATCTCGGCAACTGTCGCGGTCACTAGTGGGACGTCTCGTCGATGATCATGAACTCTGTCCTGCTGGCGTGCGTAACCATGACCACTCCTGGGTCAAGGTCTTCACTGTGAATTACCAATCTTTCGGTCCATCGGCTCATCGGCCCTGTCAGGTGTGCTAACGGGGACGATTCCGTTCTGGCACTCCTCTGGTCATCTCTTGGTCAATCATCGCGACCACTCGTGAGACAGCATATCACTGGCGTCGGCCTCTGGCTCCCTAAATGTACGTAACACATCTGATCCTGGGTGCAAGTATCATTGCAGCAGTGTCCTGGAAGGAATCCTGCTCACGGTCTCTTCCATGTCTCGTCTTCTGCCAACTGTCCGGAAGTCATTGTCCTTTCCTATATCTGCATCTTTCTCTGTAACGGCTGCATACCCATCGCGACTCCTTCTGGAAGGTATATCCAGTACCATGCCTCGGCATGCGCATCGCCTCTCTGATGTCGGCGGAGTGGAACGTCATCTCATCTACATCTGGTGCGAACCTCTTACTTCACTTTTCTCTAACGTCGTCTGCTTTGGACTCGTCTCGTCGCGGCTGCATGGACTGAGCTCCAACGGCTATCCTTGTATCTGGAGTCTCCCAAGAATGCATCTCACCACCTAGCATCCGAATTAATTCGAGTCATCCGATCGAGTCGTCAAAACCTCATAATCCCCCAAGAGCTCAACATCTTGGGCACGGTTTAATAGTATCGAGTACATACCACAGCATCGGTGGTCCAGCCGTAGAAGGGCAAACCCAAGCCTCACTAATGGCGCCGCAGAACTGCCGCAAACCCTAAGGTTCAAAGCCTTTCATACGGTCATTAAGTCGAGTTAGGGTTTCATTCTTCTAGAGGGACCATAGAATTGCCTGCATGTCTTTCCGAATACTTTAAACTTGGAATAGTAAGTTTCTGACATTCGATCGTCTCTGTCGACTCCCAACGTCTCCGCGTGAAGTCGTCTCTAGCTGGAATCAATCTATCTGATGACCTCGCATCGGGGTAAGCGAACGAACCACCTGTCCTAGTCATTCATCACCGGGTGACTAGCGACCTTCTATCATCTATTCGTACAACTCGCCCCGCCATAGTTCCAACATATGGGGCGATATCTCGTCGCTCGCAGCAACAACTGGCTCGCTCGTCTGCACGCTGAACAGTGCCTCAATCATCAGGAGTAAGCAACACACCAACGGTCATCAAAATCTGGCTGGTCTCTGTCAGTGGCTCAATCCTCTAGTGTCGATCAGCACATCCGAGTAACCTCATAAAGGCGATCCGCCAAACGCTCGCGGCGCGGAAACACAGTAAAAAGACACATCTCTGCAATCGTGTGTCGCCGGAATTTCGTCCTAGTCAGTCCTCGTTCGTGATGAGCTTGTGCTGACCGCAACTCTAGCCGTAGCTCTCCCTGCCGGTAACCGTAGCAGCAAGACCAAACTGGTACCGATGAGGCTAGATCAGGAAGGAATATAATACTGAACAAGGAAATGTACATCCTAAGGCTTCATAAGTGGAGTGGCGTGTCGTAAATATGCCGCGGAACATACCAACGGTACGTCACTCTACTTTAATCACCTATTCCATCAACCAAGGGTCATCCTACGCTCCGAATGTAAAACCTAACGCTCTGATACCAACTTTGTCACGTCCCGAAAATACGGAACATGACCGGCACTTAAACTACGAACGTCTCGAGGCGTACGTAATCTAAGTAAACCGAAAACCCAGAAATCCAAACCAAGAAAATAGTAGAGTGCAGGAAAAACAACTTAAAGCAAGTAATTTCAATAGCATAAGCCGAATTATGCGGTTTTTAAAACATCAAAATTTTACTGAAAATTTCGGCAGAGTCTCCTTTGTAAATACTGGCTCCCAAACGGGATACAACATGAATAGTATACGAAATCAATAAAAGGCATCCCCAAGCAGGAGCTAGCTCTTCGTCAATCGACGGTCACGACTACACAAGCAATATAATATACAACGCCAACGGCGAGGATCAAAAACTCAAAAGGAAACTCAAAACCACCAGAAAAATAACGAGCGACTCTAAGGTCGAAAGAATAACCAACAATGGTCTCTATCTCAAAAAAAATACATGTTTGGTTGATGGAATTTACTAGATACAACTGAATAATATCATACAAGGTAAATAATGGGGGTATGATACAAGTAAACCCACCTACTAGCAAATCACCCGAATGAAACTATGCCCGCAAAGCCGTAAGGAAACCGGTACGGCAAACCTGCAAGAAACTGGGGCACAACGGGGGTGAGTTGCCAACTCGTGAATAGAAAAACATCTACGCACAGAAATCACATAAATAACGCAATCCTAGGTCAATGATCATAATATATCCTCAAAATAAGTATATAACATGCAGCCTATAACAAGGCTAGGGTAAATATCTAACCCGAGTGTAATCTCATGTGCCCGTGTCAGTGCCTCAAGTAGCAATATATCATATGAATGAGGTATGAATGCATGAAACAGAATACATGTAAATGAAGAAACTGTTTTCATAAATTAGTGAGATTTCCTTCGTATTTTTAAACTGAGGTATCATAATGAAATCAGTATCAACAGTGTCTAGCATCGACACAAAACATAAATCTCACTGTCTCGAAATATCAATGTCTCAATCTCAATATCTAGGGCGCCGTCAGTCCAGACCGGCCCCTACCATCCATTTCAAGACCACGACGGTATCCTCCGGATATCCGACGCGTCGGGTAATATCACCGGTAGGTAGTGCTCCCCAGCCAGGCTCAACGTCAAAACCACATTCCTCTTGCCCCGGGGTACCATACCGGGCCCACCATGTACCCGTGACGGTTCCTCCACTCCTCGACACGGATCTCCAAAACCACAGCAAACACATGGTGGACGACACTTTACATCACTAGAAAACCGCACATTTTATATTTTAAAAGATCATAAGTTGTAAATTTTGCGGCTTTCCCCGAAATCCAGAAATATCATAAATCTCAAGAAATCATCACAAGTGCATATGTCAATGATAATGAACTAGGCATGAACAACTGAATAACAGTATGCATGAAGTGGTAGGTAATAACTACAATGTCTAATATGGCATATAGGGGAAGTACACTAATATCATGTCAACACTACTAGCTAACAATCTAAGTCAAGCAATTATATTCTCTAAAGTGTACGTGACATAGCAATTACCGATGAAGATGTGTGTGAGCCGGCAAGTAGGTGTACGTGGTACATACGCATCATCGGTAATGGTGCTGGTGTCCTAACAACATGATATCAATAATGGAATATGCAGCAAAATAAATATGCGAGGCAGAGCGAACAACAATAATGTGCGGGAGCTGAATACTAGACACAACGATAACTAATCTGCAATAATCTAATATAAGTCCTACGAATGGTGCCTTTTGAAATAACACGAATCATGGGGTTTTGAAAATAGGGGCTACGGTGTTTTTATGAAAAGATACGTCGTTTTTGAAATATCCGTAGATTCCCTTGAGCTGTCTTTAAAAATGCCCACGATTCGTTAGTTTTTGAAATAGGTAAGAAGTCTAATCTAATCTAACAACTACACTAGACTATACGGCTGAACTAACAAGCTGAACTACAGGTACGGAAACCGCCTATCATCTGAGTCGATATATATACATACCTGTATATGTATAGTCGGTGATCCCGTCTCAATAATATCATATCCGATACCATATCTATAATCAGGCATCCCAAGTCAAGAATGCGGATCAATCATCAATATAGCTCGTACGTAAATCCGTCGTACGGCATCCCAATCTGGGTACGGGTCAATATCACATTCTTCATACTATTCACCTGGTATCCTCTTTATCAAATATCATGATCGGGGTACTGATCTACGTCTAGTACCATACTGATACCGCCTACGTATGCATGGACGTGTGTGAAATACTACGTCAAGGACCCACTACAACGTCATGTCGTATCTAAGATACGAACCCTGCTATATCACCGATCTCACGGCCTCAAATCAAATCTCATCGACTCATTATAAATCCCAAGTACTATCATCCTCAATCCGTATGTGAACACATAGTTCCATACCCATGTGAACACATAACTATATAATCCCGTATAAGCGCAAATGAAAGAAGAAAGTATGCAAGTATGGGTGTGTGTGTGCATGTGTGGTGCGACCACTACTCTAGGGTTTCGCGACACCAAATCATCCAAGAACACCAAATATCTATATCATCGATAATATGAAACAAATTATAGTCAAAATATATATATATATATATATATGTGTGTGTGTGTATACGTATTCGTATACATCACCACGAACTGCGGGGGTGCTATACGCCATCCACCCGACTTCTCCCCGTAGATATAAATCTACTCACCTGGTCCTCGCTCGCCGGTGCCGACGTCGCCACGTGCTTGCTTGCCGTCTCGAAGTCCACATGGGGTACCTACATATCACAACGTATCGTATCGCATAAAAACCCAATTCAAAATCGAAACGGCATACGAAAACTAAATCGGCACGCGTATCATGCATAGGTCAAAACCTATCGCCTACACATGCAAGAATAGTCAAACCAACCATCGATGTCGATGTACGAACGTCAAACCATCGAGAAAAAAACCCAAACGCACCCCTTTGCGCATTCACAAACACTAATTATAATATGAAATAGGTTAGAATTCACAAAAACCTCAAACTCACTTTAAAAGCGATTTTTCCGAAAACCTAGTAAGCAAACTTTTCCATTTTTGTACAAAACTAAATGTTTTAATGATTTTAGTGGCTACAATGCTCACTAAATATCTTAACTAAGCCACCCAAACCATTACTAGATTTTAAACTTACTCATTTCCATAAATCCCAAAATTCTAGTTTGCAATTTAGCTTAAATAGTAAAATTCTAAAATACGATTTGCAAACTAGTTACTAGGTTTGATTTAACATGCCTTAATATGATAAATTACACACTTAAACCATGTTCAAATGATATACAACCCTAACTAGATTTAAATCTCATATATATATGCATTTCATAAAAACCTAGTTTACATAAAAGCTTATTTATTGCAAATCTTAAATTAACAAATTGCAACTAGCAACTAGATTAGGTTTTACATTCCCACAAGATGATAATCTACACTTGATTATCCTATTAGTGATGGTTAAACCCAAATTAGCTTCAAACCATACTCTTGAATTCTCAAATTAGCAACAAGAGCAAAATTAACATTTTAACAACTTAGCCTTAAGAAATTAACTAACTAATTAAGCAAAAATGGTTAGAATTTATACCCAATGAATTGAAGATCCACAAGCACACACATAGCCTCCCAAATTGGAATCTTGTTCCCTAGATCCATGCAATTTTGGCTATAGAGAAATGGGTAGGAGTCGGATTTTGATTTTGTGAGGGTTTGTGTTGATTTTTTTTGTTGATTTTTTGAAGGAAAATGGAGGTGAAGGAAGATGGATACTTGGAGAAAATGGGGGGGGCTGTTTCTGGCCGAAAATGGGGAGGGTGAGGTGAGTGGGAGAGTGAGAGAGAGAGTGTGTTGGTTTCAAAGTCAAAGAAAAGTCAAAAGCCCATTCTTATACATTCTTTTATCCTTTCTTTTCCTTTTCTTTTCTTTTCTATGAAATTCAAGTGGGGACCAAAGAGGGGCTGCTGAATTCAGCCATGGGGATGAGTGAATGGGGATGTGTGGGTGTGGGTACGGGTGTGGGGTGATGAAAAATGATAAATACAATACCCCAAACATCCATTTACGCTAAAAAAAAAGCCTTTTTTCTTCAATAATTTCTAAACCGTTTTGGCAAATGATTTCGTTCCAAAAACCACATGATAAATTTTTATTTAATGTTTTATGATGCACAAAATTTGTTTCAACTCATTCCAATTTGTAATTTTCCCTAATTAAATGTATTAGTGACGGCTTAAAATAATAATAAAATAATAATTTTTTTTTCGGAAAATTTGAAATTTCACCAGCGGCTCAATAAACACCAAATAATAGCAATTACATAGCAAGAATATGTATATTTAATTTTTATAATAAGATATTTGTATTTTAACTTTTTACAGAAAACCCCCTTATTTTACCGTTTTTTCGAAATTCCACCGAAACGATTTTCAAAACGTTACAATCTTCCCCCCTTAAAGAAATTCGGTCCCCGAATTTAAATTCAAACTCCCCCAAATACTAAAACATCTAAGAAAACCCATCAAGTCGTCGGGGCTCCGAAATTATAAATACATAAAACAAGTCGTAGCGCAGCGCATGCGCTTGAAAAATGAGTATATAACTCAAATCAAAACTTCTCCAAGCATCCCGCGATCATCGGAGTCCTGGAGAAGACATCAATGCCAAATCCAAATCAAAACCAATATGATATAACTCAAAACTATAAATGTAAATATCGAATCTATATCTGTAAGCATCTGAAGGAAATGCATGCCAAATCTCTTTAAGTCGCTGTGCAACGCGTATAACACTGCACAGTGGCGGACGTCTACCATAAGAAAATAACTATATACATATATACTTTTGTTTGAAATGTACGTTCCGCCGTTTTGGAAACAATTTAGAAGGGTCTCCTTATTTTAAACATTTCGTGTCATATCAGACACGTAGGTAAATACTGAGGCTATAGCTCGCTTTTGGAAATCCCTTCAATAACTATCAATGCATGCAAAATGTATTCAGGTACTGTCCTCTGACTAGTCCTGCTCAGTACGAAAACACATAGCAATATCATAAAAACGTACTGCTCTATACGAAATCAATCCCCAAAATATGCACATGAATGCTACGTGCGTCTGGTGCGCACGGAAATCAAAATCCATGAATGTGCCATACATGCGCACAGAAAAAACACCTAAGTGCATCGGGTGTGCACGAAACATCTGTCGTAGGCAACATGTGTGCCTGACAGCAAAATCAGGTGCATCTAACATGCATGAAAAATCTCACTTTAGTGCATCTGGTGTGCACCAAAATCGCATCTCAAGACATGCGCTCAACATGCGCGAAAATCCAAATCAGGTGCATCCATCGCGCACGAAATCATGAAATCCAATATCAAGCGCCGAACGTGCACAAAATCAATCAGGTGCACAAGGTGCACAAAACAAATATCGAGTATCATAATCGAAATCGAAGTCCAGTGCATCTAAGTGCACATAAGGCGTATCACTGCACTGCAAGCATATATAAACTATACCGAGTGCAGGAACGAAATCGTGTGCATGCATACGCACAAAACCAACTCAACTATTTAAAACCGTAATATCACAAACATGTGAAACTAAAGAACGAAAACGATATCAAGTGCAACACTGTGCAAAGGTCGTAAATCCTCAATCATCAAAATCAAATCATACGAATAAATCACCCAAAAAATCGTAATCAATAATTGCGGAATAGTACTGCTCAAGCGCATCCTCTAAGAATCTCGGCAACTGTCGCGGTCACTAGTGGGACGTCTCGTCGATGATCATGAACTCTGTCCTGCTGGCGTGCGTAACCATGACCACTCCTGGGTCAAGGTCTTCACTGTGAATTACCAATCTTTCGGTCCATCGGCTCATCGGCCCTGTCAGGTGTGCTAACGGGGACGATTCCGTTCTGGCACTCCTCTGGTCATCTCTTGGTCAATCATCGCGACCACTCGTGAGACAGCATATCACTGGCGTCGGCCTCTGGCTCCCTAAATGTACGTGACACATCTGATCCTGGGTGCAAGTATCATTGCAGCAGTGTCCTGGATGGAATCCTGCTCACGGTCTCTTCCATGTCTCGTCTTCTGCCAACTGTCCGGAAGTCATTGTCCTTTCCTATATCTGCATCTTTCTCTGTAACGGCTGCATACCCATCGCGACTCCTTCTGGAAGGTATATCCAGTACCATGCCTCGGCATGCGCATCGCCTCTCTGATGTCGGCGGAGTGGAACGTCATCTCATCTACATCTGGTGCGAACCTCTTACTTCACTTTTCTCTAATGTCGTCTGCTTTGGACTCGTCTCGTCGCGGCTGCATGGACTGAGCTCCAACGGCTATCCTTGTATCTGGAGTCTCCCAAGAATGCATCTCACCACCTAGAATCCGAATTAAGTCGAGTCATCCGATCGAGTCGTCAAAACCTCATAATCCCCCAAGAGCTCAACATCTTGGGCACAGTTTAATAGTATCGAGTACATACCACAGCATCGGTGGTCCAGCCGTAGAAGGGCAAACCCAAGCCTCACTAATGGCGCCGCAGAACTGCCGCAAACCCTAAGGTTCAAAGGCTTTCATACGGTCATTAAGTCGAGTTAGGGTTTCATTCTTCTAGAGGGACCATAGAATTGCCTGCATGTCTTTCCGAATACTTTAAACTTGGAATAGTAGGTTTCTGACATTCGATCGTCTCTGTTGACTCCCAACGTCTCCGCGTAAGTCGTCTCTAGCTGGAATCAATCTATCTGATGACCTCGCATCGGGGTAAGCGAACGAACCACCTGTCCTAGTCATTCATCATCGGGTGACTAGCGACCTTCTATCATCTATTCGTACAACTCGCCCCGCCATAGTTCCAACATATGGGGCGATATCTCGTCGCTCGCAGCAACAACTGGCTCGCTCGTCTGCACGCTGAACAGTGCCTCAATCATCAGGAGTAAGCAACACACCAACGGTCATCAAAATCTGGCTGGTCTCTGTCAGTGGCTCAATCCTCTAGTGTCGATCAGCACATCCGAGTAACCTCATAAAGGCGATCCGCCAAACGCTCGCGGCGCGGAAACACAGTAAAAAGACACATCTCTGCAATCGTGTGTCGCCGGAATTTCGTCCTGGTCAGTCCTCGTTCGTGACGAGCTTGTGCTGACCGCAACTCTAGCCGTAGCTCTCCCTGCCGGTAACCGTAGCAGCAAGACCAAACTGGTACCGATGAGGCTAGATCAGGAAGGAATATAATACTGAACAAGGAAATGTACATCCTAAGGCTTCATAAGTGGAGTGGCGTGTCGTAAATATGCCGCGGAACATACCAACGGTACGTCACTCTACTTTAGTCACCTATTCCATCAACCAAGGGTCATCCTACGCTCCGAAGGTAAAACCTAACGCTCTGATACCAACTTTGTCACGTCCCGAAAGTACGGAACATGACCGGCACTTAAACTACGAACGTCTCGAGGCGTACGTAATCTAAGTAAACCGAAAACCCAGAAATCCAAACCAAGAAAATAGTAGAGTGCAGGAAAAACAACTTAAACCAAGTACTATCATCCTCAATCCGTATGTGAACACATAGTCCCATACCCATGTGAACACATAACTATATAATCCCGTATAAGCGCAAATGAAAGAAGAAAGTATGCAAGTATGGGTGTGTGTGTGCATGTGTGGTGCGACCACTACTCTAGGGTTTCGCGACACCAAATCATCCAAGAACACCAAATATCTATATCATCGATAATATCAAACAAATTATAGTCAAAATATATATATATATATATATATATATGTGTGTGTGTGTATACGTATTCGTATACATCACCACGAACTGCGGGGGTGCTATACGCCATCCACCCGACTTCTCCCCGTAGATATAAATCTACTCACCTGGTCCTCGCTCGCCGGTGCCGACGTCGCCACGCGCTTGCTTGCCGTCTCGAAGTCCACATGGGGTACCTACATATCACAACGTATCGTATCGCATAAAAACCCAATTCAAAATCGAAACGGCATACAAAACTAAATCGGCACGCGTATCATGCATAGGTCAAAACCTATCGCCTACACATGCAAGAATAGTCAAACCAACCCTCGATGTCGATGTACGAACGTCAAACCATCGAGAAAAAAACCCAAACGCACCCCTTTGCGCATTCACAAACACTAATTATAATATGAAATAGGTTAGAATTCACAAAAACCTCAAACTCACTTTAAAAGCGATTTTTCCGAAAACCTAGTAAGCAAACTTTTCCATTTTTGTACAAAACTAAATGTTTTAATGATTTTAGTGGCTACAATGCTCACTAAATATCTTAACTAAGCCACCCAAACCATTACTAGATTTTAAACTTACTCATTTCCATAAATCCCAAAATTCTAGTTTGCAATTTAGCTTAAATAGTAAAATTCTAAAATACGATTTGCAAACTAGTTACTAGGTTTGATTTAACATGCCTTAATATGATAAATTACACACTTAAACCATGTTCAAATGATATACAACCCTAACTAGATTTAAATCTCACATATATATGCATTTCATAAAAACCTAGTTTACATAAAAGCTTATTTATTGCAAATCTTAAATTAACAAATTGCAACTAGCAACTAGATTAGGTTTTACATTCCCACAAGATGATAATCTACACTTGATTATCCTATTAGTGATGGTTAAACCCAAATTAGCTTCAAACCATACTCTTGAATTCTCAAATTAGCAACAAGAGCAAAATTAACACTTTAACAACTTAGCCTTAAGAAATTAACTAACTAATTAAGCAAAAATGGTTAGAATTTATACCCAATGAATTGAAGATCCACAAGCACACACATAGCCTCCCAAATTGGAATCTTGTTCCCTAGATCCATGCAATTTTGGCTATAGAGAAATGGGTAGGAGTCGGATTTTGATTTTGTGAGGGTTTGTGTTGATTTTTTTTGTTGATTTTTTGAAGGAAAATGGAGGTGAAGGAAGATGGATACTTGGAGAAAATGGGGGGGGGGGGCTGTTTCTGGCCGAAAATGGGGAGGGTGAGGTGAGTGGGAGAGTGAGAGAGAGAGAGTGTTGGTTTCAAAGTCAAAGAAAAGTCAAAAGCCCATTCTTATACATTCTTTTATCCTTTCTTTTCCTTTTCTTTTTTATGAAATTCAAGTGGGGACCAAAGAGGGGCTGCTGAATTCAGCCATGGGGATGAGTGAATGGGGGTGTGTGGGTGTGGGTACGGGTGTGGGGTGATGAAAAATGATAAATACAATACCCCAAGCATCCATTTACGCTAAAAAAAATGCCTTTTTTCTTCAATAATTTCTAAACCGTTTTGGCAAATGATTTCGTTCCAAAAACCACATGATAAATTTTTATTTAATGTTTTATGATGCACAAAATTTGTTTCAACTCATTCCAATTTGTAATTTTCCCTAATTAAATGTATTAGTGATGGCTTAAAATAATAATAAAATAATATTTTTTTTTTCAGAAAATTTGAAATTTCACCAGCGGCTCAATAAACACCAAATAATAGCAATTACATAGCTAGAATATGTATATTTAATTTTTATAATAAGATATTTGTATTTTGACTTTTTACAGAAAACCCCCTTATTTTACCGTTTTTTCGAAATTCCACCGAAACGATTTTCAAAACGTTACAGATATATGTTAATTGTATTATTTTATTTTGTTAAATAAATATTATATATGTGATATATAATATTGTAACATGTTATAATTACTAATGCAACATGATTAGTGGAGATTAAACAAGGTTAGGGTTTGATTTGGGTTAGCTCTTTCTAGAAGTTTCTAGAAGGTTTTGTTTTTGTTTTTGCAAAGATATTTGTGAGTGACTCATTCTTTAACCTAATCTAAACCCTAACTCTTGGTTAAGTCTCTACAATGGTTAGCCTATCATCTTGAACCATGGTTGCATAAGCAATTATTAACACAATTCATTATTCATCACAAATAGAATTACTATTCTTCTTCTTCTTCTTCCTTGATGAAAATAGCTTTCTAGCTTTGATTTTGTGATGAAAAATGTGTGAGAAAAAGATTATAAATGAGAGAAAAAATCCTACTTCATCATCCTCATCTACCCTTGCCCTTTAGATGAGAGTGTTCACTTCATTTAGTGAGTGTTAGCTTGTGTTAATGAAACTACAAGGTAGATCATCTTTGTTATCGAAGATCGGAAGCAAGACTGCATCTTTCTGTTCGTGAAGCCTCTTGAGAGTCCGGTACACGATGATCACAGCGAAGGGACCTCAACATGGAGCTTAAGAAGTGAAGACCGGATCTACGAAGGTTGTAATCCCTCTCACTTAGTGTTAAAGAGTTTAACATGATTGTTTTCGCCAAATCTCTCACTTAGTGTTAAAGAGTTTAACATGCTTGTTTTCGCCAAATCTCTATTTTAAAGATCCGGCTTTGGGTTGTTCGGCACGGATAATTTTTAAATCGGGCATGGTTGATGCCTCGCAGACCCTTGTGCGTGTGCCTAGCAACCCTACAATATGTCCCAACAATATACTCAAAGTCTATAAGTATGCTGATATCATCCAACCATATAATCAATGTATGTATGCATGTGGATCCCGTCCAACCATATAATCAATGTATGTATGCATGTGGATCCCGCCCAACCATATAATTAATGTATGTATGCATGTGGATCTCGTCCAACCATATAATCAATGTATGTATGCATGTGGATCTCGTCCAACCATATAATCAATGTATGTATGCAAGTAATTATGAGGATATAAATCAATAGGTGTCCCTCCGACACATCAAAATCATGAAACCTGGGTGTGCAACATCGTCACCCGAAAACATCATGAAACCCGTGTCCAGCATCGACACGTAAATCCTCATATCTCAAGCTCCGTCAGTCCGGATCGGCCCTCGGGCTCCGTCATTCCGGTTCGGCCCATCTCATCTCTCGACTCCGGTCGGTATCCTCCGGATATCCGCCGAGCCTAAATACTATCACCGGTAGGTAGTGGTCCCTCAGCCAGGCTTACCGTCCACTACACAGCAAATCCGTTCTCGCCCCGGGTACCATACCGGGTCCACCATGTACCCGCAATCAGCCTCATCTAGCTCCTCGAATCGGGTTTCACATGTCACACGTCTCAGAACCGAGAAAACGCATGGTGGACGCACTGAAATATCATATCAAGAGAAACCGGGTTTTCAAAACAACACATAATCTCTTTTAAAATGTCCACGGTTCTCAAATCCAGAAATCTCATAAAAACAGCATATCTCAATGCGTAAAATCATAGAGCATGATGTATGCGACATATAATAGAAATGTAAGCATATCCGTATATCATGCAACATGGAACAGTGATATGACATATTAAGGGAAAACTGCTCTTTTAAATGATTCCAGTTTTTAAAATATAACATGCGGTTCCCAATTTTCCAATAAAACTAGTTATCTATGTAGGTACAATATGTATGCGCAAGTATAGAGGTACCAATGTGTATATGCGCCAGTATGGGTGTACAAGTGGTATATACGCAAGCATGAGTGTACAATATGTATGTACGCCAATATGGGTGTACAAGTGGTATATACGCAAACATGAGTGTACAATATGTATGTGCGCCAATATGGTGTACAAGTGCTATATACGCAAGCATGAGTGTACAATATGTATGTGCACCAATATGGGTGTACAAGTGGTATATACGCAAGCATGTTACGCGAAGAGTCATATCATGATGCAGCAATCCTACTGTGTAGTGACATAGCAATTATCGATGATGAAGTGTGAGAGCCTACAATCTGTACGTGTAACATACGCATCATCGATAATGGTGTAGGTGTACTATCACAGGTATAAGTAATGCAATGCGAATAACATGATGGCAACATAAGGTAAATCATGTGCAAATGCTGACGGGTATACGTATCTAACATGACCGAGTCGGTGAATCTAACAATCGGCATCTAGCCACACCACATCGCGTACGGTACTATCCATTATACGGTATCCTCTAGTCAAGGGTATGGATCAATCATCAAGTCAAACTCATCTCGCACGGAAAATCATCGTACGGCGGCATTAAAACATTAGGGATCCTATCAACCTTTACGACAATGAGGGGTATGGACCTAACGTCTCGTACGACATATGACACATGATTCACGATATTCTATATATATATTTATATCCTATGTACCAGGCCTCATCCAAAAAAATCTCATATCAGGGGGACCGGCAATCAATCATCTCAATCGACTCGCATCCGTATACCAACATATCACCAAATTCATCATATCGCATCGTACAATCCTTTTCATCACATTTATATCTCACATTGAGTCAAATGTTATATATATACATTCTACCTTTACTATAATAATATTGATCTAATCAAACATACACACCCGAACCATACAATCAGTTTTTTTTAAAAGATGCGAATCGTAGTTTTGAAAATAGGCGTTACGGTGTTTTTAAGAAAAAGATCTTGTTTGAAAATCCGTAACGTCCCTCAAGATATCTGTTTAAAAGATGTATATGATTCTTCTGTTTGGAAATAGGCATGGTTCGGATGACACACCTACGTCGACTATCTAGTCTTATACTACCCTAAACGGCAATATCATTAATATCATCCTCAAATCCCGTCATCATATACTAGTCATATCAAAACACTTCTAACTATCCTATAGTTTCCAATATGGTTTGTATAGCTATCTTAATTCTAACCCTAGTTTGCTACTCTAGGTTTTCTTAATCATATGCTACCAATCGGTTTCCACCAAAACTTTGCGGGGGTGCTATACGCCATCCACCCGACTTCCCCCGTAGATATAGATCTACTCACCGTGGTCTTCGCTTGCCGAGGTTGATGACGCCACGCTCCATCGCCTCGAAATCCATGCGAAGGTACCTACAATAATAAACAATCGCAATAGCTATTAACATCATGTCCAGAAACCAAAATGGCACACAGATCGCTTATAGGATAGAACTTATAGCCACGTATGCAAAACCAACAAATTACCCCCTAGTCGTTGATGTACAAACATTCAACAACCAAAAACAAATACAAATATCAAAAGTAAACATTTCAAAACATGGAAAACAAAGCCAAAATCACACTAATGTGCTCCCATATTTTGACTCAGGCCAAAAGGAGTTGCACAAACAAGTTTAGGGTGTTGTACATGAAGTATATGAGCTACTGGACCAACCTAGACCCCAAATACCCACATGGGGCCGGCCACAACCCCACAAAATCCAATGAGCTCGGTTACCCCTACTCAGATGGGGTCCATCTTGTTAAGGTGGTCTCCTAGTACCCTAATTTGGTCCCTGGAGTTGTTTGCTAAGCTCAAAAAGTCCCCGGGTTGCTCCAGATTTCCCTGCACACAATATATCCTCACAAAACCGACATGGAAAAAATCCTAAATTCATATTTTGGTTTCTATACTAAATTTTAGGTCTTAAACAGCTACTCTACAGCCACTCAATCATCACCAATCCACAATTTCACTCAAACCCTCACTAGGATTTCTAAGTATCACCAATCCATCACTAAACGAACTCTAAAATTAAACAAAAAGCTAAGAAAACTTGAAACTAAACTAATGAAAGAAATTATACCTCATTGATGTCACTTAAGAAAATCCTAGAAGTCCCAAAGTTGTCAAAATCCCACTTTGCTTGGTCCAATGTGTAGAGGAAGAGATGGGGATTAATATTTGTGAAGGGGGTATAAGGTTTTGGGGATTATTTGGAGATGGATCTAGGGTTAGAAGTGGAGGGAGATGAGGGTGAGGAAGATGAAGAAGAAGAAGAAGAAAATGATGGGGTAAAGAAAACTTGGCAGCAGCCCCCCCTCTCTCTCACTTATTCTCACACACACACACACACACTCTCTCTCTCCAATCATTCACCTTTTTAACCCTTTTTCATTCCTTTTTCTTTTCACTTTTAAATTTCAAAACCAAATCACATAATACCCATAAAACAACACAAATGCAACAACATGTAACCAAATGTAACATGAAATGGTTCACCAGCCATGGAAAACTGTAGAAATACGGATTTGGCCTAATCGCGATTAGTAGTGCACTAATCGGGTTTTTATCGAAACTGTATATAATAAATTTTAAAAATGACAAATCCTTTAAATATATTATTAAATGAATAAATCATTTTAATTTAAATTTATTTCACAATTATTGGTATATATTTATACCTCTTCTCAAAACCCCCAATTTCGCAAATCGGGAAATTTTCGGGAAATATATTATTTTAATATTAAATTCCAAAAATAATATTTTATATTTTCTGAAATGTTACAGTCTTTCCCCCGTAAATAAATTCGGTCCCCAAATTTAAATTTAAACCCCCAAATACCAAAACATTTCAAGAATCAACTCAAATCAAAAGGGCTCTGAAATCACGGAAGATATAGAAATAGCACCGCGCATTGCGTGCGCCTGAAAACGAGTATAAACTCAAAATCGAACTCCGTCAAGCGTCACGCAAAGTATCGGATTTGCACGCATGTCCTCAGAGTTACAGAGGAGATACTGATCTCGAAATCCAATACTGAAATCCAACATACACTAGTCCAATACTATAATACGTATATAGTACGCATCTTTGGAAAACTTTCAAGAACTGAATAAAAGTCATGCAAAAATCTTTTCTAAATCGCCGTGTGATGCGTAACTCACGGCCTAAGTAACGGACGCTCATTTGTAAAATAATAATATATGTCCATATATGTTTTTCTAAATATATGTTCCGTCGTTTTTCAAAATATCCCAAAAGGTTTTCTTTTAAAAAACGTTCGTGTCGCTCACGGACATGTAGGAAATAGCGAGACTATAGCTCTTTTTCAAAAACCTCTTGATAAAATATTAATGCATGCAAAGTACTCAGGTACTGTCCTCAGATCAGTCCCGTTTGGCCATTATATAATATGGTGCCCAAAACGAAAACAAAGTGCTCAAAAGCAAAATCAACCTCAAAAGGCATATCCAACAATTTCGTGCGTCTGGTGTGCACGGAATCAAATCTGAATACAGGTGCCACAATATGTACAAAAGCAAAAGTAAGTGCAACAGGTGTGCATGAAAACATATGTCCAGTGCAACGGGTGTGCACGACAACAATATCTGGTGCATCTATTATGCACGAAAATTTCAAATCTTGGGCATCAAATGCACGAAACACAAGTACGGTGCAACCAAGGTACGAAAATCACATTAATAACTCAAATGCATATAAAAACAACACCGAGTGTACCAAGGTGTATAAATCAAAACGTGTGCAACTATGTGCACAAATCCGTATCAATGCACTACAAGCACATGTGAGCTATACCGAGTGCAAAAATCACATCATCCGTATGAAATCCACGAAATCATAAACACATGCTACGAAGGTATAAAATCGATATCAAACGCAATAGGTATGCACAAATCGAAAATCAACACAACGGTGTATGAAATATATATCCAGTGCAATAACTATGACCAAAATGTAAATACCTAGCAGGTGCAGCCATGGTGCACGAAAACCAATATCACGAAACTCAATCATCAAAACTCAAATACAAGTGATATAAGCGTGATACTCGGATCATAAACGCAAATCGTAATAAATGACATTGAGGTACACCTCCTACAATGTCGAAAAATAAATCGGTGCGCCTAAAACCGGTAGAACAAGAATATCCGCTTGCCTCCTACTCACGGTCTGGCGTCCTCAGTCTCTGGGTCCTTATCTTCTCTATGGATTCACCAATCTCGCAATCCATCAGCTCATCGGCCCGGTCAGGTGTGCTAACGGGAACGATTCCGCTCTAGCACTTCTCCGGTCATCTCTCGGCCAATCATCATGACCACTCGTAAAGCAGCACATTACTGGCATCGGCCTCTGGCCCGCTGAATACACGTCACACATCTGATCCTGGGTGAAAATCTTATTATAGCAGTTTCCTGGAAAGAATCCCGCTCAAGGTCTCTTTCGATCTCGCCTATGCCGAACTGTACGGAGGCTGGTACTCTTACATAATCTTTTCTCGTTTTCTGGACATCTGTGTTTTCCGCACACATTTCCTCGGGAACTGGTTGTACCTCACGGCTCTGTATGAATATCAGATCTCTAATCTCAATGGGGATTAGCAACAGCTCGTCAGCATCTCGCACGAACCTCTTGTTCCACTCGTCTTTATCATCATCCACTTCGACGTCACGCCGTGCTATCTGTGCACTGCAACTGTTCTTGGCTACGGTCAATCCGAAGTCTCTCACACGAACTCGAAATCATATCTTCATCACTCTGTAGAAGATCTCTAGCCGAACAGGGAACTCGTCCCAACCATTGGAGAAATACTCAATACTCGTCCATCCTCGATCAACTCCAAACGCATCTGGGTGAGGTCCTTTATCTGAAGCTGGTCAGCTTACCAGTCTCCTATCAAATGATATCCGAACGACGTCAAACTTTTCAATTGAGTCATCAAGGTCCCAAAATTTCCTGAAAGCTCAACACCTGAGCACAATCTAAAATATCTAGTACATACCACAGTACCTCTGACCAGCCGTAGAAGGAAAAACCAAGCCTCACTGATGGCACTGCTAAACTGCCGCAAACCCTAAGGTTCAAAAGCGGTTCCATGGTCATCATGTCGAGTTAGGGTTTCATTCTTCTAGAGGGTCCACAGAATCACTCGCATGTTCCTCCGAACACTTTAAACTTGGGAAAAAATGGGTTTCTGACACTCGCTCGAACTTTTTAGCTTCGCCTAGCCGACAAGTGAATACCCTTCGTCCGCATGCTAAACAATGCCTCAATCCTCCAGGAAAGACGATACATCAACGGTCATCTCTGGATCGGTCTGCTCTAGATCTGAGTAAGACTCTTCACACTGGAAATCTTCAACTCGACTGGGCCTGCGTCGGCACATCAATCTGACGAATCACCTTCGTCTCTCAACTCGGGATAGACTAGCAATCATCTGTCGCATTTCTACCTAGAAGCTCCGGCGATCTCAGCTCATAAGCTCTGGAAGCGACATCCTATCAATCTCGGCAACAGCTGGGTCATCTGTATGCATGGTAGGCGGCATCACAATCTCTGAGGTATGCTGTACATCAACAGACCTCTCGCAATAGGTAGCTCTATCAATGTCCCGATCATCCGGTGTAAAACCAAACACTCGCCTCTACAAGAGGTTGTTAGTTATATGTATTCCCTAGAGGCCATTACTGTACATAGGATGTATATTGTAGTGGATGCTGAGACATATATAGGTAGGACTTTCTTGCTCGACATGATAGTACACTATCTGGTTGCACTTTATCTTAACATGTACACTTTCTGTCTCTCTGTTACATGTTGATAAAGCCCTTAGGATGTGTACTTGACTTCCAAGACTATGATGTAGATCATACTAGTAGGGCCTGGGTAGTCCATGAGTACATCCTTCAATGTTCCTAGTCGCGGGAATATCGAGACGGGGCATCGATATTCCAGAGTAGACTAGCGTACATCTTCTCGACCCATGTGATGGGCGATGGATGATCCCATATCCATTGGTGTTTGACATCAGAGATGGTATGCGGGTGCTCAGTGGAGACGGGTATACTGAACGGACTCGCCGAGAACTCCCAGATGGTATTATACCCCACGTCAGATGGCAGTTCTCTGGTGACACTGGTACAGCTTAGTCTGTCGACCCGAGATCGTCATAGAGTCTTGTGTGTCTCCCACTGTGCTTTGATTTCCACCCTACCAGGGCTCTACTGAGTCGTGCAAACAGGTAGTTTTTAGGTACAGTCCCGATTCACATGGAGGCAATGAGCGATAGGAGGGGATTCGTCTCTCCCGGTATTGGGGGCTGATGTTGCGCTATGCTCGACTGGCCATAACTGGAAATCCCTGGCCAGGGTTGCTGTGATATACTGGTAAGAGTTATCAGTAGTTTCACGTTTGTTATGGACCTTATATCGGCATGACTTATCGAGCTACTGGGGTCTGACGTTTACCACCCCTTGGCGAGATATGCGACATATCAGACAAACAGACCGGACTGTACGGTAAGTGTTACTGGTTGGATTCACAGGTGTGTGAGCGGGCTTGCTCGTTGATCTTCTGATCGCTCAATACCCGGGTGGCCGTTACGTTTAGCAGACCACTTGCGGCTTGTGGGTGTTTGATATGATCATCACCTGCTGCCGACGTATTGACGAGTCTTTAGAGTCCTACACAGAGGTTTCCTGGCTCAAGCGAAACGAAATAGGAGCGCATATGAGATATGTGCGGGACCGAGAATAATACCAGTATGTGATACTGAATTCTATTCTCGCGATTTATATCATCGGACGGTTATATAAGATATAGCCGGGTTACCGAATCAAGTGTTGATTCGGTACATTGTTACACTTGATATTAGTCGGTTATATGCAATATGACCGGATCATTAAATCAAGTGTTGATTTAATGATTTAATGTATAATTATATATTTGATATATTACTTTACATTAACTAGTATTTGTTCACTTAAGATTGATTTTCTCACTTGATGTGCACAAGTAGTATATGTGATATATTTTTGTACACTTGTTTGTATCATGTTTGATGATACATGCAAACTTGGGTGTATGTTTGATTTAAACCATATTTAGGTTAATGGTTAGGGTTTTCTTATCTTTACTTATTTTCTTTATTCATTTTTGGGAAAGAAATAAAATGGTGGCTTCTTTTGTTTTTTACTTGAAGCTTCATGAAGCTTTGAAAAGCTTTGACCATTTTGTTTCTTTCCTTAACCTAACCATTCAACTAAACCGTAGTTTAGTCTCTACACTAGTTACACTCACCCATGGTTACTAAAATGATAACCATCACTTGTTTTTCTTTTTGAAATTAATTCATTTTCTTTCTTCTTCTTCATCTTCCTCAAGAGGTGAAGAAAGCTTACTAGAAAATTACAAGTGATGAATCCAAGTGAGAAATCCAAATCCAAAGTGAACCCACTTCCTATTTCTTCATCCTCTACCACTTGCCATGTAGTAGAGTGTGTTATATTCACAATTTTTATGACCAAGTGAAGATGGAGCTTGATCTTGAGTTGCCTCGACGTAGATCATCTTCGGCATCGAAGTCGACGACCTAGCCCGATCATTTCTCCGACGAAACCATCGCCAGAGTCCGGGATCCGATGATCGCAGCGGAGGGACGTCAACACGGAGCTAGAGAAGTGGAGGACCGGATCTACAAAGGTTGTAGTCACTTTCCTTTTAGTTAAAGTTGTTAACTTGCATTCTTTCGCCTTACCTCTAGTTATCGATCTTGCCTAGGGTTTCTTTGGCACATGAAAATTATGAATTGGACATGTTTGATCAGTTGTAGAACCTCTTTAGTGTGCCTAGGAACCCTACAGTGGTATCAGAGCCTAGCTAGAGCTTTAGGCGAAGTGTAGACGATGTTAGAAGTTTGATCGAACCCGAAACCCTAATTCAAAAACCTTCTCTGTACAATTTTTCAAAACTGGGATTTTTGTGAATTAAAAATATGCAAAAAAATCAGCAGGCTTTTATAAGAAATACTGTGCAACACGTGCGCCTGAGTCGACTAAAGCGCCGCGGAACCGCGGCACGAGCATGGCTCGTGCGGCGGTTCCGCGGCCATATAGTATCATTATTTTGTGAATTTTGCACAGTAATTTCTTTCTTTAGTTGCTGAGTTTTCTGGGAATTTTTAAATTATACTCAAGAGTTGAGTTTTCTGGGTTGTATTGGGAGTTCGTTGTTTCGATCGAAAGTTTAACTTCGTCTATGTGTTTTTCCGGGTATTTTAGAACATGTTAAATAGTTCGACCGGATATAAATACCCAATTTTTCCCCTGTCGGGAAATTTCCAAATGTTGGAATTTTCCGTGGTTTAAAGACGTTCTAAGTAGTGCAAGTAACGCGATGGACCCTCTAGAAGACAACAAACCTTAACTGGATTATGTGACCGTCTTGAACTGCCCTTTGAACCTTAGGGTTTGGGGCAGTACGGCGTGCCACATGTGAGGCGTTGGCTTGACCCTTCTACGGCTGGACCGTTGGTACTGTGGCATGAAGTGAATGTTCTTAAACTTATTTCATGTGTTGAGCTGTTTCGGGAAAACTTGGGTGTTTGATTGTTCGATCGGAAAGTTTAACAGTTTCTATTTATCTGGAATGTGATACAATATTTGGAATCCACAAGTAGTTATAAGATAACTGATTTGGATGTTATAAACATAGCAGTTTAGTCTCACTTGATCGGTTGCCACAGAATTTTGATGTGATCAAAAGTCCGTCGCAATCACGTAGCGTACGCGGATACTCGCCGGGTAAACTTAATAGACAGTCACACACCATAGCCCCGACCAAGTGACTGTAGGAGAACCCCGTCGCCGAAAGCATCCGTTCGGGTGCTCGCGGCAGCGGTGTTCCGCCTTAGTGCACTTCGTCGACGGCATCGGGGGTACGGCAGTCTACTAAAGTTTGTGACGAGCATTCGATCAGGATGTCGGGAATCTTGTTGAATTGCCCGACTTGAAATTGAAAAGAGTTTTCGATAATGAGACTAAAATGCGGGGTTTATAATTGTTAGGCTTGCGATGTCAAAGGAATTCATTTAATTAGGCATGCGATGTCTAAAGAGGTTGCGGATTCCAACTGTTGTAGTTTTACACTTTTTTTTCTGCGACCGTAAGTGTAATATGTGATATCGCCGGTTTCGTTGCTATATGTCAACGAAAATTGGGATGGGCATATTTACTTACGTTGATGACATGTGATGTTATGTGTTGCTGGATATGTTATATTGGATCGTCGTGTTTGAATAGCCAGGGGGTTTTTATGTGAGATGAGTGTTTTTCATTTTCATTCATGTAAAAACTTGTATGTAATATTCTTTTATTGGGGCACTTCCAGGTTGCAGAAGATGTCACCGTTGATGTATATTATTTTCTTTTCCGCATTAGGATAGACCCAAGGAGGGGAGCACAAGTAACCGGGTTCTAAGGACCAGTGGGAGACCATCTCGAGGAGTCGAGTCCGGGTCTCCTAACCCTAGAATTGGTAGGGTTGCTTGCCTCTCTCGGAGGGGTCTAGGGGTGTGGGATTGGCTATTCATCACAACCGTGGAATCCGTGTTTTATACTGGCTCGTATTAAAAACACGGACGTCTTAGTATATCCAATATTTCATATGATATTTTTTGCTGCGTTATCTGTGATGTGATCATGTGATATGTTCAGATAGATATTGTATATAGTATATATGATATATTATATAGATGTTACTTATGTTTTACACCCGCGCTAGCCCTGCCTCGCTCTGGCATTAGTTACCTAACCTAACGGTGCAGACGGGACATCGAGGTGAATGCGGATGGCATAAGCGTACGTTATATTTATCTGTGATGTTTAGGTGGACTTAAATGATGGGATATTCATTAATGTGATTAATGAAAGAAAATAAACCTAAAAGATGTTGTGGAATCGAATTTCAAAAATAAAAACAGGTAGCTACAGTTCTTGCTTTGCATCGCAGTGTTCCTTGTAGAACATCATGCACCTTATTCGATAAGGAAAGGACCGAGATCCCTTCACCGGGAGTGACTCCTTTAGCAATAACTGGCAGATGCTACAACCCTCGGTTTGTCTTTTGATTGCTTCTATAGTTTCTGCTTTGCACAGCGGTATATATGATATATCCTGCACCTTATTCGATGAGGAAAGGGCCGACGATCCCTTCACCGGGAGTGACCCCTTTAGCAAAACTAGAAAAGCCTAAAAAACACTCCATTTAAAAACCATTTGATTCCGCAACGAGATCAAGTTCAAAGCGTTAAAGGTTTTCATAAAATCCATTCGCAACCCTCCGTCATTTTAGGAAATAGAGTACTTAGTATTCGTGCTGTGTTTGTTGACCATAGTCAAGGCACAGTGTACGGTAGCTAAGTGATGTCTTCCTACACCGCATATGTTGCGATTAGTTAGGACAATCGCGTGACTTTGTTGACCTTAGTTAAGGGTCATGTGGGTGGGTCTAATTAATCACGAAATGACGGGTAGAACTTGACTAGTGCTTATGATTTGTTGACCATAGTTAAGGTCATAGGTGCTAGGGGTAAAAACCTTTATCGGAAATTTCAAGTGTTGAAATTTGCAATAAGATTGCATACCTTCTATATGATAGTTGGATCCCGATACCCACTGCGAGTAATTGTTACACCTGGGAGAGTTTTGCACTTTACAATTAGCCGATCAAGTAGGTGTCTAGAAAGGTGTCAACGGGGTTATGCCCCTGGGAAAACGAGGTTTACTGTAATTAGGTCCATGCGAAAGCACGGGGAACCTCCCTCAAAGTACCGACACTGGCCTGGCTGAAAGATTGGCGAACTTGTAGAGTGTAATTAATTCCGGCTAGTCTTTCCTTTTAAGGTTTGAAGGAAGATTTGATAAAAACAGTGCGAGTCATCCTGATTAGATAAAATAAATAACTAATCTAATCTTGCAAGAGCGCACGCAGAGTGTTTTCTTCTCTCTCTCTCCAGATAGCGACCATATCACGCCATAATCAAGATAATAATATGGATGTATTGACCAAACCCGCTTGTTATACTGAGCTGGGGAACGTTGGTCCCGCTCCAACTTATAATTGTTATAAGACCGAGCAGGAAATAAGGGAATACCAGAATTCCTATGCCGCCCAAACGAAGAAAGTGCATGTGATGCATCTCCTTCGTGTTCATTATAAAAGACTGTTTCTCAGTGCCCTCTACGTCCTAGGTATTAAATACCGGATCAGGATCCCGCAAATGTAATCCGTTACATAGGTCTACAGAAAGGTAGAGAACTGAGTACGGGTGATAAGTTTCCTGAGACAGAAAACGGGGCAAGTGTTGCAGCCAAGTCTGTTGGTCACTGTCACCCTGTATTACCAGTACATTGATTCTGAACGAATGTTATTAGATACCGAACCTGATATATAAAATCATATCAGTCTCTTTATTAGTAAAGAAATGATAAAATTTTGTATTTTTGGATAATGTTTTGAACATTTCCTATTTCAAAAGTTGATCGGTTCAGGCACGTTATCTAAAAGCATTGACATTCTAAATCAAACTACAGTTCCTAGTATACAGAACACACACAAGAGGAAGAGTTCAGAAATGAACGGATTCTTCTTGAGGTATTATAGACTAGGTCATATCAATGTGACCCGACTAGCTTAAGTTACATTTAAGATGCATATTTAAATCAGTTTGAATTTACATCTTGTGAAACTTGCCAGTCATGTCACAAAGATAAGATGACCATAGCTCTGTTTACTGGAAACAGAGAAAGAGTTAGTGAACTCTTGGGATGATACATGTTGATGTATGTAGATCCCCTGTCTACACATGCCAAGACTGGTTCTTTGTATTTCATTACATTCTCTGATAATCTCTCAAGATTCAGACATATGTTCCTGTTGAAACACAAGTCCGAACCTTTTGAGATATTCACAGAATATAAGTTAGAAATAGAGAACCAAAAACTGGGTATAAGTATTATGTCCTAAGATAACATCAGTGAGGAGAATACTTGTGCATAGAATTCCTGGATTATTCTAAAGGAGAATGAGATTCTCTATCGGTGTTACTCCTCTGATTATACCACAGCACAACGGTGTATCGGGGCGGAGCAATCGCACCCTATATGATATGGTGTGCTCTATGATGAGTATTACTAAGTTACCTGTTTCTTTTAAGGGGTTATGCACTTGAGAAGCTGCATACCTATTGAATTAGGTTCGAATCAAATCAGTGCCTACCACTCTATATAGGATATGGTATAGGAAGAGCCCATCTCTTATGTAAGTTAAGATTTGGGGATGTCCGGCCTATGTCAAAAGAAAAATCCGGACAAGATCGAGGCAGTGTCAGTTCTATAGAACTGGAAAGGTTCCAGCTATACAAAACTGCAGCTGATTTGACAGAACCGAAGGATTCAATAGTCCCCAACGAACCTCAGCCTCTCCGCCGATCTAGCAGGGTTCCTCATCCGCCAGAGAGATACTTCGGTTTCTCGATGACAGTGGGAGCGAAGAATGCATCATGAGATGATGACCCAACTAGTTTCGAGCAGGCCATCGAGATTAAGGACTCTGTAAGAATGGCAGGATGCTTAGCGATCTGAGATGGAATCCATGTACACCAACAAAGTATGGACTTTGGTTGCTATATCTGAAGGGTTAAATCCCCATCAGAAGCAAGTATATCTTGAGAAGATTACTTGGTGTAGATGGAAAAGTTGAGACTTTCAAAGCTAGACTTGTTAAAGATTTTCGTCATCGACCAGGCGTGGATAATGATGATACCTTTTCCAGTGCCTATGCTTAAGTCCATCCGGATCCTACTTAACATTGCTGCATACCATGACTACGATATCTGGTGGTTGGGTGCCATGACTGCTTTTCTAAATAATGATTTAGAAGAGAACGTCTATAAGTACACAGCCAGATGGCTTCGTAAACAGTGGGAGCAGCGGAAATGTAAGCAAGTTGCTTTACAGGATAAAGCAGGCATCGCGGAGTTGAAACATCTGTTTTGATGTGGTAGTCAAAGAGTTTGACTTCATCAAAATGGTAGATGAACCTTGTATGTACAAAAAGGTAGTATGGAGTATGGTGATGATCCTCGTAGAGTACGTGGATGACATACTCTTGATAGAAAAAGAGTTTCCTATGCTACGCACGGTCAATCTCCTCTTATCACATGGATTCTCCATATAGGATCAAAGTGATACCTCCTAAATCCTGGGTTTTGGATCTATGAGATAGATCTAAATGGATGTTAGGATTCTCACTAGTTGTAGTGAGATGGTATCAATTGATCCTGGAGAGAATCACTGGAAAGGTTCCACGGTGATAAGGACGACTGAATGTCAGTCGCAGGCATTGTATTTACCCTTAGTTAAGGGACGGTATGTTGGAAGTGTTCCAAGCTAGATACCGTGGCAGACTAGACGATAAAGGCTGGTAACATCGCTATTAAAGATACTACCAAAGAGGCAGTTTGGGTGTATATTGGTTCATGAGATGAGCTAGGTTCCTTCCATTGTGTGACAATGGAAGTATGGCTTTGGCCCAGGAACCCCGGTCCCATCAGTGACCCAGACATATTCTGAGGCAGCATCACCTGATCATCGAGATAGTTGATCTCCACGGTGTCGAGGTTAGGAGAGTAGACTCAGAGGACAACACGACGGATCCACTCACAAAGGCCTTTTCCCATAGAGAGACTTATATGGGATGGTTGAGTATGTGATACTGCAACCACTGCTACAGATGACCCTAGTGCAAGTGGGAGATTGTTAGTTATATGTATGCCCTAGAGGCCATTACTGTACATAGGATGTATATTGTAGTGGATGCTGGGACATATATAGGTAGGACTTTCTTGCTCGACATGATAGTACTGTTAGGTTTACCTAGAACCCTATGTAGAGTTTGGAAGCATCACATGTCACAAAGTTCAAGTTTTTATGGTGCTAAGAAAGCATACATGGGATCGATCCTAGAAAATTAGGGTTTCTAAATGTTAAAAGCAATAAAGACTAGGGTTTCGAGACTACAACCTTTGTAGCTCACTTCGCTAAACTCTTTGGCCTCTTGGGTGTTGGAGGAAGGTCCTCTTGAAGTCTTCTTGTGTCCACGACGATCCACCCGAAGCTCCTTCGTCCAAGCTATCGACTTCACTTTCCAAGAAAAGAAAAGAAGATAACACTCTAAACAAGTGGGCTAGACTTGTGTAGAATGATATTGTGGTTGTAATTCTCACTTCAAAAACCTTTCTTGATGTGTGTTTTGCTTACTATAAAAACTAGAGAGCAAATGGTGAAGGAGGAAGAAGATGATGGCTTTCTTTTTAACAAGAGTAAAAAGATAACTCATGAAAAGAAATGAAAATATATCCTTATATATTTATTTCTTCTCATCTCAAACCATGGTTAAATGTTTGAGTTATTATTTAATTAGAGTTTAAAACATAGAAGTAAAGTTTAATCCATGGTTAAGGGTAGGTGAGGATGGTTAGGTTAAAGAAGGATGTAGAAACAAGTCAATAATTATCCTTTCCTTTCCATTTTGTTTTAAACACAAAATCACATAATAATTCATATATTTATCCATGGTGTGAGTCTTATATTGCCATCATTTTCAATGTGTAATCAACCATGATAGATGATGTATATATGTATGTATGCATATCCATATGTGCATGAAACTAGAAAGAAAGAAAGAAAAACATACATGCATGCATACATCCATCAAATACAAGAAAAGGTTTTAAGTGAAAAAACTAATGGTTAAATGATAAATCAACACTTGATTTATCAATCCGGCAATATCACATATGACCCCACCAAAAGCAAGTCGCCCGATCAATGTACGGTATCCTATACGCGCATTTTAATCGGGTCCATGCGCATATCGCATACGCGCACCACAACGTTTCTCCTGGACTAGGTAAATCCTTTGTGGGACTCTAAGACTCGTCAATACGCTGGCAGTAGGTGATGATCATATCAAGCACCCCCAAGCCGCAAGCGGTCAGCTAAACGTAACGGCCACCCGGGTATTGAGCGATCAGAAGAAAACAAGCGAATCTGCTACAACTCCCGTCGAGCCAACCGGCAACACTACCGTACAGTCCGGTCTCTTCGTCAGATATGCTGCATATCGAGCCTAGGGATGGTCACGTTGACCCCAATAACTCAATAAGTCATGCCGGTGAATGGTCTATAACAGATCGAGAAACTACTGATAACACTTATCAGCAAATCTCAGCAGCCCTGGCCAGGGACTTACTGATATAACCAGTCGGGCACAGCACAACATCAACTCCCAATACCGGGAGAGACGAAACCCCTCCTATCGCTCATTGCCTTCGTGTGTCTCGGGACTGTACCCAACGGCCACCTGTTTGCACGACTCAGTAGAGCCGTGGTAGGGTGGCAATCAAAGTACAGTGGGAGAACACACAAGACTCTATGACGATCTCGGGTCTACAGACTAACCTGTACCAGTGTCACCTGAGAACTGCTATCCGACGATAGATATAATTCCATATAGGAGTTCTCGGTGAGTCCGTCCAGTGTACCCAGTCACCACTGAGCACCCATATATGATCTTGATGTCAAACATCGATGAATGTGGGAACCTTCATCGCCCATCGTATGGGTCTAGTATCATATACGCTAGTCTACTATGGTATATCAATGCCCCGTCTCGATATACCTACGACTAGGGACTTTCCAGGATATGCTTATAGACTACAGATGTCCCACTAGTAAGATCTCCATCATAATCACAGCAGTCAAGCCGATATCCTCAGGGCTTCATCAGCATGTATGAATGAATAAAAGCATGATCAAATCAACATGTCAGATAAAGAAGAACCAGATAGCATACTATCATGTCGAGCAAGAATGTATACTGAATATTTATACATGTACAAATACATCAACTATCATATAATGGTCTCTAGGGCATACAGATATCCAACAATCTCCCACTTGCACTAAGGCCAGTTATTGGTGTATCTCATACCCAACATCTCAAAAAGTCGCTCATGCTGCGGCTAAGGGAGGGCCTTGGTGAATGGATCCACGGCGTTATTCTTTGTGTCTACTCTCCTAATCTCGATCTCACGGCGATCTACAATCTCCCGGATCAAATGAAAATGCCTCAGGATGTGTCTGGACCGCTGATGGGATCTGGGCTCCTTGGCTAACGCCATAGCCCCATTATTATCACAATACAAAGGTATTGGATCAATAATGGTTGGAACTACTCCTAGCTCCGAGACGAACTTCTTCATCCAGACGGCTTCCTTGGCGGCATCATTCGCAGCATTGTACTCAGCTTCCATCGTTAAGTCTGAAACGGTATCCTATTTGGATCTCTTCCAACTTACCGTCCCTCCATTGAGGGTAAATACAAACCCAGAGATAGATTTGCTGTCGTCCTTATCGCTCTGGAAGCTCGAATCGGTAAAGGCCTCCATTTGGAGATCTCCATTACCATACACCAAGAACAATTCATTAGTCCTTCGCAAGTACTTAAGAATGTTCTTCACAGCTGTCCAGTGGTTCTCCCCTGGGTTGGATTGATACCTGCTTACAACACTAAGTGCATAAGCTACATCTAGGCATGTACATAACATCGCATACATTATAGATCCTACTGCCGAAGCATAGGGTATAACGCTCATGCGAGCTCTCTCTTCATCGGTCTTTGGACAAGAATCCTTGGAGAGAGTGACCCCATGGCAAGCGGGTAAGGCACCCCGCTTGGAGTCTTCCATACTAAAACTTTTTAGGATGGTGTTGATGTACCTGGTTTGGGACAATCCCAATAACTTTTTGGATCTATCCCTATAGATCCTTATGCCCAGGATGTATGTGGCATCACCCAGGTCCTTCATGGAGAATCTTAGTGATAAGAAAGATTTGACCGACTGTAGCATAGGAATATCATTTCCTATCAGAAGAATGTCATCCACGTTCAATACGAGGAATGTGACAGCTCTTCCTACAGCCTTCTTATAAGCACAAGGTTCATCTGGATTTTTGATGAAATCAAACTCTTTGATAACATCATCGAAACAGATGTTCCAACTCCGAGATGCCTGCTTTAACCCATATATGGATTTAAGCTATCTACATGCTTTCCCGCTGCTCCCACTGTCATTGAAGCCCTCTGGCTGATCCATATAAACGCATTCTTCTAAATCTCCATTTAGAAATGCTGTTTTAACGTCCATCTGCTAGATTTCATAGTCGTAGTGAGAAGCAATAGCAAGTAGGATCCGAATGGATTTAAGCATGGCTACGGGCGAAAAAGTTTCGTCATAGTCCAAACCTGGTCTTTGACGAAAACCCTTCGCCACAAGTCTTGCCTTATAAGTCTCTACCTGCCCATCTACACCAATCTTTCTTTTAAAGATCCATTTGCATCCCACAGGTTTTATCCCAGGGGGTACAACGTCCAAAGTCCATACTTTGTTGGTGTACATAGACTCCATTTCGGATCTCATGGCATCCAGCCACTTCACAGAGTCTCCACTTGTGATAACTTGCTGAAAACTAGTAGGATCATCATCATCCATGATGCAGTCTTCTGAGCCTGGATAGTCCATGAGTACATCCTTGAAATGTTCCTAGTCGAGGGAATATCGAGACGGGGCATCGATATTCCAGAGTAGACTAGCGTATATCTTCTCGACCCATGCGATAGGCGATGGATGATCCCATATCCATTGGTGTTTGACATCGGAGATGGTATGCGGGTGCTCAGTGGAGACTGGGTACACTGAACGGACTCGCCGAGAACTCCCAGATGGTATTATACCTCACGTCAGATGGCAGTTCTCTGGTGACACTGGTACAGCTTAGTCTGTTGACCCGATATCGTCATAGAGTCTTGTGTGTCTCCCACTGTGCTTTGATTTCCACCTTACCACGGCTCTACTGAGTTGTGCAAACAGGTGGTTTTTGGGTACAGTCCCGATTCACATTGTAGCGTTTTGAAAATCGTTTCGGTGAAATTTCGAAAAAAATCGGTAAAATAAGGGGGTTTTCTGTAAAAAATCAAAATACAAATATCTTATTATAAAAATTAAATATACATATTCTAGCTATGTAATTGCTATTATTTGGTGCTTATTGAGCCACTGGTGAAATTTCAAATTTTCTGAAAAAAAAAATTATTTTATTATTATTTTAAGCCGTGACTAATACATTTAATTAGGGAAAATTACAAATTGGAATGAGTTGAAACAAATTTTGTACATCATAAAACATTAAATAAAATTTTATCATGTGGTTTTTGGAATGAAAATATTTGCCAAAACGGTTTAGAAATTATTGAAGAAAAAAGGCTTTTTTTTAGCGTAAATGGATGTTTGGGGTATTGTATTTATCATTTTTCATCACCCCACACCCGTACCCACACCCACACACCCCCATTTACTCCTCCCCTTAGCCAAATTCAGCAGCCCCCATTTTTTCCCCACTTGAATTTCAAAGGAAAAGAAATGATAGAAAAGAAAAGAAAATGGATGAATTAGGTGGACTTTTGACTTTATGTTGACTTGGACTTTCCTCCCTTGTATTTTCTCTACCTCCCTCTCTCTCCTCACTCCCATTTCTGGCCGAAATTCTCCCCCTCCCAACAGCAGCAGCCCTCCCCCCCAAATCCCACTCTTTTCTTCATCAAAAAAATCCACAAATCACTTCAAAATCCATGCAAATTCAAATCTAAACCCAAATCCGACTCCTACCCATTTTAGCTTAGCCCGTATAGCATGGATCCTTGTGAAAAGAGAGCATTTTGGGAGGCCATGGATGCTTGTGGACCTTCATATATTTTTGGGTATAATTCTAAAACTTTTTGCTTAAATTGTTACTTGTTTCTTAAAGCTAATTTAAATTAAGTGTTAACTTGGATATGTGAGTTTAAATTGCAAGTTTTGGATTTCAAGTTAGGGTTTGTTGTGAAAATGAGTTGTGTTTGATTGTTCATGGTTTAGTGAAGTGGTTTAACATAATTAGTTTTGTAGAAAACTAATCTAGTTGTTAATTACAAGTTGTTACTTGAAAAATTGTGTTAATTTGCTAATTGCTTACTAGGTTTTTGAAATTTGTTAAATTCTTGGGATTAAAAATGTGATTAGGGTTTTCTTGTCTTCATTAACTTTAATAAGTGTGGTTTAATGCTTTGGATCATGCAAATCTAAGCTAGATTGTAGTTTGCGCATTTTTGCATTGAAATTGTTAAAAAAGGGTATTTTTGTAAACTAGAATATTAGGATTTTTGGAATTTAATGAGATTAAATTCCGGAAATTGTTTATACGACTTATTTAAGATATTTAATAAGTATACTGGCCGCTACTTTCATTTAAACATCATGTTTTGTACAAAACGGCGAATTGTGCTTGCTAGATTTTCGGAAAAATGACTTTTTAAGTGAAAATGGGGTTTTTGTGAGTTTTAACCTAGTTTATATTAAAATTAGTGTTCGTGAATGTGCAAATGAGTGTGATTGGATTTTTCTCGATGGTTTGACGTTTGTACATCGACATCGAGGGTTGGTTTTACTATTCTTGCATGCGTAGGCGATAGGTTTGGACCTATGCGTGATACGCGTGCCGATTTGATTTTCGTATGCCGTTTCGATCTCGAATTTAGTTTTAATGCGATATGGTGCGTTATGATATGTAGGTACCCCCACGTGGACTTCGAGACGACAAGCAAGCGCGTGGCGACGTCGGCACCGGCGAGCGAGGACCAGGTGAGTAGATTTATATCTACGGGGAGAAGTCGGGTGGATAGCGTATAGCACCCCCGCAGTTCGTGGTGATGTATACGAATACGTATACACACATATATATATATTTTGACTATAATTTGTTTGATATTATCAATGATATAGATACTTGGTGTGTTGGACTATTTTTAGTGTTGCGAACCCTAGGGTAGTGTTACACACACATACACACATACATACTTGCATACATTCCTATTGATATGTGCTCATGGGATTCTTTATAGTTATGTGTTCACATGGGTATGGGACTATGTGTTCACATACGGATTGAGGATGATACTTGGGATTGAGCTGAGTCGATGAGATTTGATTTGAGGCCGTGAGATCGGTGATATAGCAGGGTTCGTATCTTAGATACGACGTGACGTTGTAGCGGGTCCTTGACGTAGTGTTTCACACACGTCCATGCATACGTAGGCGGTATCAGTATGGTACTAGACGTAGATCAGTACCCCGATCATGATATTTGATAAAGAGGATACCAGGTGAATAGTATGATGAATGTGATATTGACCCGTACCCAGATTGGGATGCCGTACGACGGATTTACGTACGAGCTATATTGATGATTGATCCGCACTCTCGACTTGGGATGCCTGATTATAGATATGGTATCGGATATGATATTATTGAGGCGAGATCACCGACTATACATATACAGGTATGTATATGTATCGACTCAGATGATAGGCGGTTTCCTTACCTGTAGTTCAGCTTGTAGTTCAGCCGTATAGTTTAGTGTAGTTGTTAGATTAGATTAGACTTCTTACCTATTTCAAAAAACTAACGAATCGTGGGCATTTTTAAAGACAGCTCAAGGGAATCTACGGATATTTCAAAAACGACGTATCTTTTCATAAAAACACCGTAGCCCCTATTTTCAAAACCCCATGATTCGTGTTATTTCAAAAGGCACCATTCGTAGGACTTATATTAGATTATTGCAGATTAGTTATCGTTGTGTCTAGTATTCAGCTCCCGCACATTATTGCTGTTCGCTCTGCCTCGCATATTTATTTTGCTGCATATTCCATTATTGATATCATGCTGTTAGGACACAGCACCATTACCAATGATGCGTATGTACCACGTACACCTACTTGCCGGCTCACACACATCTTCATCGGTAATTGCCATGTCACGTACACTTTAGAGAATATAATTGCTTGACTTAGATTGTTAGCTAGTAGTGTTGACATGATATTAGTGTACTTCCCTTATATGCTATATTAGATATTGTAGTTATTACCTACCACTTCATGCATACTGTTATTCAGTTGTTCATGCCTAGTTCATTATCATTGACATATGCACTTGTGATGATTTCTTGAGATTTATGATATTTCTGGATTTCGGGGAAAGCCGCAAAATTTACAACTTATGATCTTTTAAAATATAAAATGTTGCGGTTTTCTAGTGATGTAAAGTGTCGTCCACCATGAGTTTGCTGTGGTTTTGGAGATCCGTGTCGAGGAGTGGAGGAACCGTCACGGGTACATGGTGGGCCCGGTATGGTACCCCGGGGCAAGAGGAATATGGTGTTGACGTTGAGCCTGGCTGGGGAGCACTACCTACCGGTGATATTACCCGACGCGTCGGATATCCGGAGGATACCGTCGTGGTCTTGAGATGGATGGTAGGGGCTGGTCTGGACTGACGGCGCCCTAGATATTGAGATTGAGACATTGATATTTCGAGACAGTGAGATTTATGTTTTGTGTCGATACTAGACACAGTTGATACTGATTTTAATTATGATACGTCAGTTTAAAATATGAAGGAAATCTCACTAATTTATGAAAACAGTTTCTTCATTTACATGTATTCTGTTTTCATGCATTCATACCTCATTCATATGATATATTGCTACCTGAGGCACTGACACGGGCACATGAGTTTACACTCGGGTTAGATATTACCCTAGACATTGTCATAGGCTGCCTGTTATACATATATTTGAGGATATATTATGATCTTTGACCTAGGATTGCGTTATTTATGCGATTTCTCTGCGTAGATATTTTTCTATTCACGAGTTGGCAACTCACCCCCGTTGTGCCCCAGTTTCTTGCAGGTTGCCGTACAGGTTCATTACGGCTTTGCGGGCATAGTTTCATTCGGGTGATTTGCTAGTAGGTAGGTTTACTTGTATCATACCCCCATTATTTATCTTGTATATCATTATTCTGTTGTATCTAGAATTCCATCAACCAAACATGTATTTTTTGAGATAGAGACCAGTGTTGGTTATTCTTTCGACCTTAGAGTCGCTCGTTATTTTTCTGGTGGTTTTGAGTTTCCTTTTGAGTTTTGATCCTCGCCGTTGGCGTTGTATATTATATTGTTTGTGTGGTTGTGACCGTCGATTGACGAAGAGCTAGCTCCCGCTTGGGGATGCCCTTTTCTTGATTTCGTATACTATTCATGTTGTATCCCGTTTGGGGGCCAGTATTTACAAACGAGACTCTGCCGAAATTTTCAGTAAATTTTTGATGTTTTAAAAACCGCATAATTCGGCTTATGCTATTGAAATTACTTGCTTTAAGTTGTTTTTCCTGCACTCTACTATTTTCTTGGTTTGGATTTCTGGGTTTTCGGTTTACTTAGATTACGTACGCCTCGAGACGTTCGTAGTTTAAGTGCCGGTCATGTTCCGTACTTTCGGGTCGTGACAAAGTTGGTATCAGAGCGTTAGGTTTTACCTTCGGAGCGTAGGATGACCCTTGGTTGATGGAATAGGTGACTAAAGTAGAGTGACGTACCGTTGGTATGTTCCGCGGCATATTTAAGACATGCCACTCCACTTATGAAGCCTTAGGATGTACATTTCCTTGTTCAGTATTATATTCATTCCGATCTAGCCTCATCAGTACCAGTTTGGTTTTGCTGCTATGGTTACGGACAGGGAGAGCTACGGCTAGAGTTGCGGTCAGCACAAGCTTGTCACGAACGAGGACTGACCAGGGCGAAATTCCGGCGACACACGATTGCGGAGATGTGTCTTTTTACGGTGTTTTCGCGCCACGAGCATTTGGCGGATCACCTTTATGAGGTTACTCGGAGGTGCTGATCGACACTAGAGAATTGAGCCAATGATAGAGGCGAGCCAGATTTTGATGACCGTTGGTGTGTTGCTTACTCCTGATGATTGAGGCACTATTCAGCGTGCAGATGATCGAGCCAGTTGTTGCTGCGAGCGACGAGATATCGTCCCATATGTTGGAGCTATTGCGGGACGAGTTGTACGAATAGATGATAGAAGGTCGCTAGCCACCCGAGGATGAATGACTAGGACATGTGGTTCGTTCGCTTACCCCGATGCGAGGTCATTAGATAGATTGATTCCAGCTAGAGACGACTTCACGCGGAGACGTTGGGAGTCGACAGAGACGATCGAATGTCAGAAACCTATTATTCCAAGTTTAAAGTAGTCGGAAAAACATGCAGGCAATTCTATGGTCCCTCTAGAAGAATGAAACCCTAACTCGACTTAATGACCGTGTGAAAGCCTTTGAACCTTCGGGTTTGCGGCAGTTCCACGGCGCCATTAGTGAGGCTTGGGTTTGCCCTTCTACGGCTGGACCACCGATGCTGTGGTATATATATTCGATACTATTAAACTGTACCAAGATGTTGAGCTCTTGGTGGATTATGAGGTTTTGACGAATCGATCGAATGGTTCGACTTCAATCGGATGCTAGGTGGTGAGATGCATTCTTGGGAGACTCCAGATACGAGGATAGCCGTTGGAGCTCAGTCCATGCAGCCGCGACGAGACGAGTCCAAAGAAGACGACATTAGCGAAAAGTGGAGTAAGAGGTTCGTACCAGATCTAGATGAGATGACGTTCCACTCCGCCGACATCAGAGATGCGATGCGCATGCCGAGGCAGAGTACTGGATATACCTTCCAGAAGGAGTCGCGATGGGTATGCAGCCGTTACAGAGCAAGATGCAGATATAGGAAAGGACAATGACTTCCGGACAGTTGGCAGAGACGAGACATGGAAGAGACCGTGAGCAGGATTCCTTCCAGGACACTGCTGCAATGATACTTGCACCCAGGATCAGATGTGTCACGTACATTCAGAGAGCCAGAGGCCGACGCCAGTGATATGCTGTCTTACGAGTGGTCGCGATGATTGACCAAGAGATGACTAGAGGAGTGCCAGAACGGAATCGTCCCCGTTAGCACACCTGACAGGGCCGATGAGCCGATGGACCGAAAGATTGGTAATTCACAGTGAAGACCTTGACCCAGGAGTGGTCATGGTTACGCACGCCAGCAGGATAGAGTTCATGATCATCGACAAGACGTCCCACAAGTGACCGCGACAGTTGCCGAGATTCTTAGAGGATGCACTTGAGCGGTACTATTCCGCCATTATTGATTACGATGTTTTGGGTGATTTATTCGTATGATTTGATTTTGATGATTGAGGATTTACGATCTTTGCACAGTGTTGCACTTGATATCGTTTTCGTGCTTTAGTTTCACATGTTTGTGATTTTACGGTTTTAAACAGTTGAGTTGGTTTTGTGCGTATGCATGCACACGATTTCGTTCCTGCACTCGGTATAGTTATATATGCTTGCAGTGCAGTGATACGCCTTTTGTGCACTTAGATGCACTGGACTTCGATTTCGATGGTGATACTCGATATTTGTTTTGTGCACCTTGTGCACCTGATTGATTTTGCGCACGTTCGACGCTTGATATTGGATTTCATGATTTCGTGTACGATGGATGCACCTGATTTGGATTTTCGCGCATGTTGGGCGCATGTTTTGAAGGGTGATTTTGGTGCACACCAGATGCACTGAATCGAGATTTTTTTTCGTGCATGTCAGATGCACCTGATTTTGCTGTCAGACACACATGTTGCCTACGACAGATGTTTCGTGGACACCCGATCCACTTAGATGTTGTTTCGGTGCGTATGTATGGCACATTCATGGATTTTGATTTCCGTGCGCACCAGACGCACATAGCATTCATGTGCATATTTTGGGATTGATTTCGTATAGAGCAGTACGTTTTTATGATATTGCTATGTGTTTTCGTACTGAGCAGGACTAGTCAGAGAACAGTACTTGAATATATTTTGCATGCATTGATAGTTATTGAAGGGATTTCCAAAAAGCGAGCTATAGCCTCAGTATTTACCTACGTGTCTGATATGACACGAAATGTTTAAAACAAGGAGACTCTTCTAAATTGTTTCCAAAACGGCGAAACGTACATTTCAAACAAAGGTATATATGTATATAGTTATTTTCTTATGATAGACGTCCGCCACTGTGCAGTGTTATACGCGTTGCACAGCGACTTAAAGAGATTTGGCATGCATTTCCTTCAGATACTTACAGATATAGATTCGATATTTACAAGTATAGTTTCGAGTTATGTCATATTGGTTTTGATTTGGATTTGGCATTGATGTCTTCTCCATGACTCCGATGATTGCGGAATACTTGACGGAGTTTTGATTTGAGTTTTATGCTCATTTTTCAAGCGCGTGCGCTGCGCTACGATTTGTTTTATGTATTTACAATTTCGGAGCCCCGACGACTTGATGGGTTTTCTTAGATGTTTTAGTATTTGGGGGAGTTTGAATTTAAATTCGGGGACCGAATTTCTTTAAGGGGGGAAGATTGTAGCGTTTTGAAAATCGTTTCGGTGAAATTTCGAAAAAAATCGGTAAAATAAGGGGGTTTTCTGTAAAAAATCAAAATACAAATATCTTATTATAAAAATTAAATATACATATTCTAGCTATGTAATTGCTATTATTTGGTGTTTATTGAGCCACTGGTGAAATTTCAAATTTTCTGAAAAAAAAATTTATTTTATTATTATTTTAAGCCGTCACTAATACATTTAATTAGGGAAAATTACAAATTGGAATGAGTTGAAACAAATTTTGTGCATCATAAAACATTAAATAAAATTTTATCATGTGGTTTTTGGAATGAAAACATTTGCCAAAACGGTTTAGAAATTATTGAAGAAAAAAGGCTTTTTTTTAGCGTAAATGGATGTTTGGGGTATTGTATTTATCATTTTTCATCACCCCACACCCGTACCCACACCCACACACCCCCATTTACTCCTCCCCTTAGCCAAATTCAGCAGCCCCCATTTTTTCCCCACTTGAATTTCAGAGAAAAAGAAATGATAGAAAAGAAAAGAAAATGGATGAATTAGGTGGACTTTTGACTTTATGTTGACTTGGACTTTCCTCCCTTGTATTTTCTCTACCTCCCTCTCTCTCCTCACTCCCATTTCTAGCCGAAATTCTCCCCCTCCCAACAGCAGCAGCCCCCCCCCCCCAAATCCTACTCTTTTCTTCATCAAAAAAATCCACAAATCACTTCAAAATCCATGCAAATTCAAATCTAAACCCAAATCCGACTCCTACCCATTTTAGCTTAGCCCGTATAGCATGGATCCTTGTGAAAAGAGAGCATTTTGGGAGGCCATGGATGCTTGTGGACCTTCATATATTTTTGGGTATAATTCTAAAACTTTTTGCTTAAATTGTTACTTGTTTCTTAAAGCTAATTTAAATTAAGTGTTAACTTGGATATGTGAGTTTAATTGCAAGTTTTGGATTTCAAGTTAGGGTTTGTTGTGGAAATGAGTTTTGTTTGATTGTGCATGGTTTAGTGAAGTGGTTTAACATAATTAGTTTTGTAGAAAACTAATCTAGTTGTTAATTACAAGTTGTTACTTGAAAAATTGTGTTAATTTGCTAATTGCTTACTAGGTTTTTGAAATTTGTTAAATTCTTGGGATTAAAAATGTGATTAGGGTTTTCTTGGCTTCATTAACTTTATTAAGTGTGGTTTAATGCTTTGGATCATGCAAATCTAAGCTAGATTGTAGTTTGTGCATTTTTGCTTTGAAATTGTTAAAAAAGGGTATTTTTGTATACTAGAATATTAGGATTTTTGGAATTTAATGAGATTAAATTCCGGAAATTGTTTATACGACTTATTTAAGATATTTAATAAGTATATTGGCCGCTACTTTCATTTAAACATCATGTTTTGTACAAAACGGCGAATTGTGCTTGCTAGATTTTCGGAAAAATGACTTTTTAAGTGAAAATGGGGTTTTTGTGAGTTTTAACCTAGTTTATATTAAAATTAGTGTTCGTGAATGTGCAAATGAGTGTGATTGGATTTTTCTCGATGGTTTGACGTTTGTACATCGACATCGAGGGTTGGTTTTACTATTCTTGCATGCGTAGGCGATAGGTTTGGACCTATGCGTGATACGCGTGCCGATTTGATTTTCGTATGCCGTTTCGATCTCGAATTTAGTTTTAATGCGATATGGTGCGTTATGATATGTAGGTACCCCCACGTGGACTTCGAGACGACAAGCAAGCGCGTGGCGACGTCGGCACCGGCGAGCGAGGACCAGGTGAGTAGATTTATATCTACGGGGAGAAGTCGGGTGGATAGCGTATAGCACCCCCGCAGTTCGTGGTGATGTATACGAATACGTATACACACATATATATATATTTTGACTATAATTTGTTTGATATTATCAATGATATAGATACTTGGTGTGTTGGACTATTTTTAGTGTTGCGAACCCTAGGGTAGTGTTACACACACATACACACATACATACTTGCATACATTCCTATTGATATGTGCTCATGGGATTCTTTATAGTTATGTGTTCACATGGGTATGGGACTATGTGTTCACATACGGATTGAGGATGATACTTGGGATTGAGCTGAGTCGATGAGATTTGATTTGAGGCCGTGAGATCGGTGATATAGCAGGGTTCGTATCTTAGATACGACGTGACGTTGTAGCGGGTCCTTGACGTAGTGTTTCACACACGTCCATGCATACGTAGGCGGTATCAGTATGGTACTAGACGTAGATCAGTACCCCGATCATGATATTTGATAAAGAGGATACCAGGTGAATAGTATGATGAATGTGATATTGACCCGTACCCAGATTGGGATGCCGTACGACGGATTTACGTACGAGCTATATTGATGATTGATCCGCACTCTCGACTTGGGATGCCTGATTATAGATATGGTATCGGATATGATATTATTGAGGCGAGATCACCGACTATACATATACAGGTATGTATATGTATCGACTCAGATGATAGGCGGTTTCCTTACCTGTAGTTCAGCTTGTAGTTCAGCCGTATAGTTTAGTGTAGTTGTTAGATTAGATTAGACTTCTTACCTATTTCAAAAAACTAACGAATCGTGGGCATTTTTAAAGACAGCTCAAGGGAATCTACGGATATTTCAAAAACGACGTATCTTTTCATAAAAACACCGTAGCCCCTATTTTCAAAACCCCATGATTCGTGTTATTTCAAAAGGCACCATTCGTAGGACTTATATTAGATTATTGCAGATTAGTTATCGTTGTGTCTAGTATTCAGCTCCCGCACATTATTGCTGTTCGCTCTGCCTCGCATATTTATTTTGCTGCATATTCCATTATAGATATCATGTTGTTAGGACACAGCACCATTACTGATGATGCGTATGTACCACGTACACCTACTTGCCGGCTCACACACATCTTCATCGGTAATTGCCATGCCACGTACACTTTAGAGAATATAATTGCTTGACTTAGATTGTTAGCTAGTAGTGTTGACATGATATTAGTGTACTTCCCTTATATGCCATATTAGACATTGTAGTTATTACCTACCACTTCATGCATACTGTTATTCAGTTGTTCATGCCTAGTTCATTATCATTGACATATGCACTTGTGATGATTTCTTGAGATTTATGATATTTCTGGATTTCGGGGAAAGCCGCAAAATTTACAACTTATGATCTTTTAAAATATAAAATGTTGCGGTTTTCTAGTGATGTAAAGTGTCATCCACCATGAGTTTGCTGTGGTTTTGGAGATCCGTGTCGAGGAGTGGAGGAACCGTCACGGGTACATGGTGGGCCCGGTATGGTACCCCGGGGCAAGAGGAATGTGGTGTTGACGTTGAGCCTGGCTGGGGAGCACTACCTACCGGTGATATTACCCGACGCGTCGGATATCCGGAGGATACCGTCATGGTCTTGAGATGGATGGTAGGGGCCGGTCTGGACTGACGGCGCCCTAGATATTGAGATTGAGACATTGATATTTCGAGACAGTGAGATTTATGTTTTGTGTCGATGCTAGACACTGTTGATACTGATTTTAATTATGATACCTCAGTTTAAAATATGAAGGAAATCTCACTAATTTATGAAAACAGTTTCTTCATTTACATGTATTCTGTTTTCATGCATTCATACCTCATTCATATGATATATTGCTATCTGAGGCACTGACACGGGCACATGAGTTTACACTCGGGTTAGATATTACCCTAGACATTGTCATAGGCTGCCTGTTATACATATATTTGAGGATATATTATGATTTTTGACCTAGGATTGCGTTATTTATGCGATTTCTCTGCGTAGATATTTTTCTATTCACAAGTTGGCAACTCACCCCCGTTGTGCCCCAGTTTCTTGCAGGTTGCCGTACAGGTTCATTACGGCTTTGCGGGCATAGTTTCATTCGGGTGATTTGCTAGTAGGTAGGTTTACTTGTATCATACCCCCATTATTTATCTTGTATATCATTATTCTGTTGTATCTAGAATTCCATCAACCAAACATGTATTTTTTGAGATAGAGACCAATGTTGGTTATTCTTTCGACCTTAGAGTCGCTCGTTATTTTTCTGGTGGTTTTGAGTTTCCTTTTGAGTTTTGATCCTCGCCGTTGGCGTTGTATATTATATTGTTTGTGTGGTTGTGACCGTCGATTGACGAAGAGCTAGCTCCCGCTTGGGGATGCCCTTTTCTTGATTTCGTATACTATTCATGTTGTATCCCGTTTAGGGGCCAGTATTTACAAAGGAGTCTCTGCCGAAATTTTCAGTAAATTTTTGATGTTTTAAAAACCGCATAATTCGGCTTATGCTATTGAAATTACTTGCTTTAAGTTGTTTTTCCTGCACTCTACTATTTTCTTGGTTTGGATTTCTGAGTTTTCGGTTTACTTAGATTACGTACGCCTCGAGACGTTCGTAGTTTAAGTGCCGGTCATGTTCCGTACTTTCGGGTCGTGACACACATGGAGGCAATGAGCGATAGGAGGGGATTCGTCTCTCCCGGTATTGGGGGTTGATGTTGTGCTATGCTCGACTGGCCATAACAGGAAATCCCTGGCCAGGGTTGCAGTGATATACTGGTAAGAGTTATCAGTAGTTTCACGAATGTTATGGACCCTACGTCGGCATGACTTATCGAGCTATTGGGGTCTGACGTTTTACCACCCCTAGGCGAGATATGCGACATATCAGACGAACAGACCGGACTGTACGGTAAGTGTTACTGGTTGGATTCGCAGGAGTGTGAGCGGGCTTGCTCGTCGATCTTCCGATCGCTCAATACCCGGGTGGCCGTTACGTTTAGCAGACCGCTTGCGGCTTGTGGGTGTTTGATATGATCATCATCCGCTGCCGGCGTATTGACGAGTCTTTAGAGTCCTACACAGAGGTTTCCTGGCTCATGCGAAACGAAATAGGAGCGCATATGAGATATGTGCGGGACCGAGAATAATGCGTGTATGTGATACCGTATTTCATTCTCGCGATGAATGTGTCGAATGGTTGTATGCGATATAACCTAGTTATCGAATCAAGGATTGATTCGATAAGCCGATACATTGGATACTAGCCGGTTATATGCGATATAACCGGATCATTGAATCAAGTGTTGATTTAATGATTTAATGTATAATTTTATATTTGATATATCACTTTGCATTAACTAGTATTGGTTCACTTTAAATGGATTTTCTCACTTGGTATGCACAAGTTGTATATGTGATATACTTTTGTGCACAAGATTGTATCATGTTTGATGATACATGCAAGCTAGGGTTTGTGTAAAGAATTGACCATGGTTATATGAATGGTTAGGGTTTCATTTTATTTGCTTATTTATTTATTCATTTATTCTTTATTGAAAGAAATAAAATAGTGGCTAAGTTTGGATAATCTTTGAAGCTTCATGAAGCTTTGAATGGTTGACTATTTTGTTTGTTTCCTTAACCTTAACCATTCACTTTAACCTTAGTTTGTTCTCTACATCTAACCATAGTTGACATTATGATAAGAATGATTTATTTTCTATTTTCATATATCTTATCATAATTCTTTATCATCTTCTTCTTCATCTTCAAGTTGAAAAAAGCTTGCACCTTCAATGGCAACTAGCCAAATCAAGTGAGAAATCCTAATCTAAAGTCTACCCACTTCCTATTTCTTCATCCTCTACTACTTGCCATGTAGTAGAGTGTGTTGTCTTCACAAGTTTCTTGACTTGGCGAAGGCGGAGCTCGAGTTTTATGATGTCTCGACGTAGATCATCTTCGGCATCGAACCGACGATCAAGCCCGCCCATTCTCCGATGGAGCCGATGCCAGAGTCATGGATTTGATTTGGACAGCGGAGGGACCTCGTCACGGAGTCTAGGATGTGGTGGACCGGATCTACAAAGGTTGTAGCCCCTTCCATTTAGCTATATTTCCGTATACTTGCTTACTTCGCCTATATATCTAGTTAACGATCCGTTCTAGGTTTTCTCGGCACTAGGAATTTTTGATTTATGTATGTTTGATCACTTGAGAGACTCCATTAGAGTGCCTAGGAACCCTACAGTGGTATCAGAGCCTAGCTAGAGCCTTAGGCGAAGTCCCGACGGAATTTGAAGTCCGAACGACCCGAAAACCCAACCCTAAATATGCTCTCTGTATTTTTTTTTAATTTCAGGGATTTTTCTATATTAAAAATATGGAGAAATATCAGCAGGAAAATATAAGAGTAACTGTGCAATTCGTAACCCTAATTCCATCAAACTGCCGCGGTTCCGCGGCACGAGCTTGGCTCGTGCGGCGGTTCCGCGGCTATTTTGTCGTATATTGCATTGAATTTGGCACAGTAACTCATATTTGACAGTGCTGGTTTTCCTGAGAATTTTTAATATTTATTTAAGAGTTGAAATTTCTGGGTTGATTTGGGGACTCGGTGTATTCGATCGGACTGTCTAATTTTGTCGGTGTGCCTTTCCGGGTAATTTTAGAATATGTTAAAAAGTTCGACCGGATATAAATACCCACTTTTTCCCCTGTCAGGAAATTTCCAAGTGTTGGATTTTTCCGTAGTTTAACGACGTTCTAAGTAGTGCAAGTAACGCGATGGACCCTCTAGAAGACAACAAACCTTAACTCGATTATGTGACCGTCTTGAACTGCCCTTTAAACCTTCGGGTTTGGGGCAGTACGGCGTGCCACATGTGAGGCGTTGGCTTGACCCTTCTACGGCTGGACCGTTGGTACTGAGGCACGAACTGAATGTTGTTAGACTTATTTCATGTGTTGAGCTGTATTGGGAAAACTTGGGTGTTCGATTGTTCGATCGAAAAGTTTAGCATTTTCTATTTATCCAGAATGTGATACAATAATTGGAATTCACAAGTAGTTATGAGATAACTGAATGAATGTTATAAATCTGGCGGTTTAGTCTCACTTGATCGGTTGCCACGGAATTTTGATGTGATCAAAAGTCCGTCGCAATCACGTAGCGTACGCGGATACTCGCCGGGTAAACTTAATAGACAGCCTCACTCCATAGCCTCGACCAAGTGACTGTAGGAGAACCCCGTGGCCGAAAGCATCCGGTCGGGTGCTCGCGGCAGCGGTGTTCCGCCTTGGTGCACTTCGTCGACGGTATCGGGGGTGCGGCCGCCTGCTAAAGTTTGCGACGAGCATTCGATCAGAATGTCGGGAATCCTGTTGAATTGCCCGACTCGATATTGAAAAGAGTTTTCGATAATGAGACTAAAATGCGGGGTTTATATTTGTTAGGCATGCGATGTCTAAGGAATTCATTTGGTCAGGCATGCGATGTCTGAGGTGGTTGCGGATTCCAACTGTTGTAGTTTTACACTTTCTTTTCTGTGACCGTAAGTGTAATATGTGATGTCGCCGGTTTCGTTGCTATATGTCAACGACAATTGGGATGCGCATATTTACTTACGTTGATGACATGTGATGTTATGTGTTGCTGGATATGTTATATTGGATCGTCGTGTTTGAATAGCCGGGGGTTTTTATGTGAGATGAGTGTTTTTCATTTTCATTCATGTAAAAACTTGTATGTAATATTCTTTTATTGGGGCACTTCCAGGTTGCGGAAGTAGTCACCGTTTGTATATTATTTACTTTTCTGCACTAGGATAGACCCAAGGAGGAGGGCACAAGTAACCGGGTTCTGGAGTCCAGTGGGAGACCAACTCGAGGAGTCGAGTCCGGGTCTCCTAACTCTAGAATTGGTAGGGTTGCTTGCCGCTCTCGTAGGGGTCTTAGGGTGTGGGTTTGGCTATTCATCACGACCGTGGAATCCGTGTTCTATACTGGCTCGTATTGAAAACACGGACGTCCTAGTATATCCAATATTTCATATGTTTTTTGTTCTGCTGCGTTATCTGTGATGTGATCATGCGATGTTCTGTGCTCTGTGACAGATATTATAGTATATATGATATATTATATAGACGTTACTTATGTTTTACACCCGCGCTAGCCCTGCCCCGCTCTGCCGTTAGTTACCTAACCTAACGGTGCACGAGGGGACATCGAGGCGAATGCGGATGGCATAAGTGTACGTCATATCTATCTGTGATGTTTAGGTAATTTAAATGATGGGATATTCATTAATGAGATTGATGAAAGAAAATAAACCTAATTGATGTTGTGGAATCGAATTTCAAAATAAAAACAGGTAGCTACAGTTCTTGCTTTGCATCGTGGTGTTCCTTGTAGAACATCCTGCACCTTATTCGATAAGGAAAGGACCGAGATCCCTTCACCGGGAGTGACTCCTTTAGCAATAACTGGCAGATGCTACACACTCGGTTTGTCTTTGATCGCTTCTATAGTCTCCGCTTTGCACAGTGATATATATGATATATCCCGCACCTCATTCGACGAGGAAAGGGCCGACGATCCTTTCACCGGGAGTGACCCCTTTAGCAAAACTAGAAAAGCCTCAAAAACATTCCATTTAAAAACCATTTGATTCCGCAACGAGATCAAGTTCAAAGCGTTAAAGGTTTTCACAAAAACCAGCCGCAACCCTCCGTCATTTTAGGAAGTAGAGTACTTAGTATTCGTGCTGTGTTTGTTGACCATAGTCAAGGCACAGTGTACGGTAGCTAAGTGATGTCTTCCCACACCGCATATGATGCGATTAGTTAGGACAGTCGCGTGACTTTGTTGACCTTAGTTAAGGGTCATGTGGGTGGGTCTAATTAATCACGAAATGACGGGTAGAACTTGACTAGTACTTATGATTTGTTGACCATAGTTAAGGTCATAAGTGCTAGGGGTAAAAACCATTATCGGGAGTTTCAAGTGTTGAAATTTGCAATGAGATTGCATACCTTCTATGTGATAGTTGGATCCCGATACCCACTGCGAGTAATTGTTACTCCTGGGAGAGTTTTGCACTTTACAATTAGCCGATCAAGTAGGTGTCTAGAAAGGTGTCAACGGGGTTACACCTCTGGGAAAACGAGGTTTACTGTAATTAGGTCCGTGCGAAAGCACGGGGAACTTCCCTCAAAGTACCGACACTGGCCTGGCTGAAAGATTGGCGAACTTGTAGAGTGTAATTAATCCCGGCTAGTCTTTCCTTTTAGGGTTTGAAGGAAGATTTGATAAAAACAGTGGGAGCCATCCTGATTAGATAAAATATATAACCAATCTGATCTTGCAAGAGCGCACGCTGAGTGTTTTCTTTTCTCTCTCTCCAGGTAGCGACCATATCACGCCTTAATCAAGATAATAATATGAATGTATTGACCGAACCCGCTTGTTATACTGAGCTGGGGAACGTTGGTCCTGCTCCAACTTATAATTGTTATAAGACAGAGCAGGAAATAGGGGAATGCCAGGATTCCCATGCCGCCCAACCGAAGAAAGTGCATGAGATGCATCTCCTTTGGGTGTGTTCATTACAAAGAACTGTTTCTCAGTATCCTCTGCATCCTGGGTATATGATACCGGATCAGGATCCCAGATATGTAATATGTTACATAGGGCTACAAAAGGGTAGAAAAACTGAGAACGGGTGATAAGTTTCATGAGGCAGAAAATGGGGCAAGTGTTGCAGCCAAGTCTGTTGGTCACTGTCACCCTGTATTACCAATACATTGATTCTGAACAAATGCTATTAGATACCGAACCTGATATACAAAATCATATCAGTCTCTTTATTAGTAAAGAAATGATATAATTTTGTATAGATGGATAATGTTTTGAACATTTCCTATATCAAAAGTTGATCGGTTCAGGCACGTTATCTAAAAGCATTGACGTTCTAAATCAAACTACAGTTCCTCGTATACAGAACACACACAAGAGGAAGAGTTCAGAAATGAACGAATCATTCTTGAGGCATTGTAGACTAGGTTACATCAATGCGACCCGACTGGCTGAAGTTACATTTTAGATGCATATTTAAATCAGTTTGAATTTACATCTTGTGAAACTTGCCAGTCATGTCACAAAGATTAGATGACCATAGCTCTGTTTATTAGAAACAGAGAAAGAGTTAGTAAACTCTTGGGACTGATACATGATGATGTATGTAAAGTCTCCTGTCTACACATGCCAGGACTGGTTCTTCATACTTCATTATATTCTTTGATAATCTCTCAAGATTCAGTCATATGTTCCTGTTGAAACATAAGTCCGAACCATTTGAGATATTCACAGAATATAAGTTAGAAGTAGAGAACCAAAATACGGGTATAAGTATTATGTCCTATGATAAGATCAAGGAGGAGAATACTTGTGCATAGAATTCCTGGACTATTCTAAAGGAGAATGAGATTCTCTCTCAGTGTTACTCCTCTGAATACATCACAGCACAACGGTGTATCGGGGCGGAGCAATCACACAATATTAGATATCGTGTGCTCTATGATGAGTATTACTGAGTTACCTATTTCCTTTTGGGGTTATGCACTTGAGAAGCTGCATACCTATTGAATTAGGTTTGAATCAAATCACTGCCTACCACTCCATATAAGATATGGTATGGGAAGGACCCATCTCTTAAGCGAGTTAAGATTTGGGGTTGTCCGGCCTATGTTTAAAGAAAAATCCGGACAAGATCGAGGCAGGATCAGTTCTGTAGAACTGGAAAGGTTCCAGCTATACAAAACCGCAGTTGATGATTTGACAGAACCATAAGATTCTATAGTTCCCGACGAACCTCAGCCTCTCCGCCGATCTAGTAGGGTTCCTCATCCGCCTGAGAGATACCTCGGTTTCTCGATGACAGTGGGAGCAAGGATTGCATCATGAGATGATGACCCAACTATTTTCGAGCAGGCCATCGAGAGTAGGGACTCTGTAAGAATGGCTGGATGCTTAGCAATCTGAGATGGAATCCATGTACACCAGCAAAGTATGGACTTTAGCTGCTATATCTGAAGGGTTAAATCCCCATCAGGAGCAAGTATATCTTGAGAAGATTACTTGGTGTAGATGGAAAAGTTGAGACTTTCAAAGCTAGACTTGTTAAAGGTTTTCGTCATCGACCAGGCGTGGATAATGATGAAACCTTTTTCCAGTAGCTATGCTTAAGTCTATCCAGATCCTACTTACCACGGCTACATACCATGACTACGATATCTGGTGGTTGGGTGCCATGACTGCTTTTCTAAATACTGATTTAGAAGAGAACGTCTATAAGAACACAGCCAGAGGTCTTCGTAAACAGTGGGAGCAGCGGAAACGTGTGCAAGTTGCTTTACATAATGAAGCAGGCATCGCGGAGTTGGAACGTCTGTTTTGATGTGATAGTCAAAGTGTTTGACTTTATCAAAATGATAGACGAACCTTGTATATACAAAAGGGTAGTAGAGAGTAAGGTGGTCATCTTCGTATTGTACGTAGACAACATACTCTTGATAGGAAAAGAGTTTCCTATACTACGATCGATCAATCTCCTATTATCACAAGGATTCTCCAAATAGGATAAAGATGATACCTCCTAAATCCTGCGATTTGGACCTATGAGATAGATCTAAAGGGATATTAGGGTTCTCACTAAGTATAGTGAGATTGTATCAATCGATCCTGGGGAGAATCACTGGAAGTGTTCCAGGGTGATAAAGACGACTGAATGTCAGTCACAGGCATTGTCTTTACCCTCTGTAAAGGGACGGTATGTTGGAAGAGTTCTAAGCAAGATACCGTGGCAAACTAGACGATAAAGGCTGGTAACATCGCTATTAAAGATACTACCAAAGAGGCAGTTTGGGTGTATATTGGTTCATAGGATGAACTAGGTTCCTACCATTATGTGACAATGGAACTGTGGCTTTGGCCCTGGAACCCTGGTCCCATCAGTGACCCAGACATAATCTAAGGCAGCATCACCTGATCATGGAGATAGTTGATCTCCAGGGTGATCGAGGTTAGGAGAGTAGACTCAGATGACAACACGGCGGATCCACTCACGAAGGCCCTTTTCCTAAAGAGAGACTTTTAGGGGATGGTTGAGTATGTGATACTGCAACCACTGCTACAGATGGCCCTAGTGCAAGTGGGAGATTGTTAGTTATATGTATGCCCTAGAGGCCATTACTGTACATTGGATTTATATTGTAGTGGATGCTGGGACATATATAGGTAGGACTTTCTTGCTCGACATGATAGTACGCTATCTGGTTGCTCTTTATCTTAACATGTATACTTTCTGTCTCTCTGATTACATGTTGATAAAGCCATTAGGATGTGTACTCGACTTCCAGGACTGTGATGCAGATCATACTAGTGGGGCCTGGATAGTCCATGAGTACATCCTTGAAATGTTCCTAGTCGAGGGAATATCGAGACGGGGCATCGATATTCCAGAGTAGACTAGCGTATATCTTCTCGACCCATGCGATAGGCGATGGATGATCCCATATCCATTGGTGTTTGACATCGGAGATGGTATGCGGGTGCTCAGTGGAGACTGGGTACACTGAACGGACTCGCCGAGAACTCCCAGATGGTATTATACCTCACGTCAGATGGCAGTTCTCTGGTGACACTGGTACAGCTTAGTCTGTTGACCCGAGATCGTCATAGAGTCTTGTATGTCTCCCACTGTGCTTTGATTTCCACCCTACCACGGCTCTACAGAGTTATGCAAACAGGTGGTTTTTGGGTACAGTCCCGATTCACATGGAGGCAATGAGCGATAGGAGGGGATTCGTCTCTCCCGGTATTGGGTGTTGATGTTGTGCTATGCTCGACTGGCCATAACAGGAAATCCCTGGCCAGGGTTGCAGTGATATACTGGTAAGAGTTATCAGTAGTTTCACGAATGTTATGGATCCTACGTCGGCATGACTTATCGAGCTATTGGGGTCTGACGTTTTACTACCCTAGGCGAGATATGCGACATATCAGACGAACAGACCGGACTGTACGGTAAGTGTTACTGGTTGGATTCGCAGGAGTGTGAGCGGGCTTGCTCGTCGATCTTCTGATCGCTCAATACCCGGGTGGCCGTTACATTTAGCAGACCGCTTGCGGCTTGTGGGTGTTTTATATGATCATCATCCGCTGCCGGCGTATTGACGAGTCTTTAGAGTCCTACACAGAGGTTTCCTGGCTCAAGCGAAACGAAATAGGAGCGCATATGAGATATGTGCGGGACCGAGAATAATGCGTGTATGTGATACCGTATTTCATTCTCGCGATGAATGTGTCGAATGGTTGTATGCGATATAACCTAGTTATCGAATCAAGGATTGATTCGATAAGCCGATACATTGGATACTAGCCGGTTATATGCGATATAACCGGATCATTGAATCAAGTATTGATTTAATGATTTAATGTATAATTTTATATTTGATATATCACTTTGCATTAACTAGTATTGGTTCACTTTAAATGGATTTTCTCACTTGGTATGCACAAGTTGTATATGTGATATACTTTTGTGCACAAGATTGTATCATGTTTGATGATACATGCAAGCTAGGGTTTGTGTAAAGAATTGACCATGGTTATATGAATGGTTAGGGTTTCATTTTATTTGCTTATTTATTTATTCATTTATTCTTTATTGAAAGAAATAAAATAGTGGCTAAGTTTGGATAATCTTTGAAGCTTCATGAAGCTTTGAATGGTTGACTATTTTGTTTGTTTCCTTAACCTTAACCATTCACTTTAACCTTAGTTTGTTCTCTATATCTAACCATAGTTGACATTATGATAAGAATGATTTATTTTCTATTTTCATATATCTTATCATAATTCTTTATCATCTTCTTCTTCATCTTCAAGTTGAAAAAAGCTTGCACCTTCAATGGCAACTAGCCAAATCAAGTGAGAAATCCTAATCTAAAGTCTACCCACTTCCTATTTCTTCATCCTATACTACTTGCCATGTAGTAGAGTGTGTTGTCTTCACAAGTTTCTTGACTTGGCGAAGGCGGAGCTCGAGTTTTGTGATGTCTCGACGTAGATCATCTTCGGCATCGAACCGACGATCAAGCCCGCCCATTCTCCGATGGAGCCGATGCCAGAGTCATGGATTTGATTTGGACAGCGGAGGGACCTCGTCACGGAGTCTAGGATGTGGTGGACCGGATCTACAAAGGTTTTAGCCCCTTCCATTTAGCTATATTTCCGTACATTTGCTTACTTCGCCTATATATCTAGTTAACGATCCGTTCTAGGTTTTCTCGGTACTAGGAATTTTTGATTTGTGTATGTTTGATCACTTGGGAGACTCCATTAGAGTGCCTAGGAACCCTACAAAAGCCATTTTGACATTCCACAGCCAATCTTTATAGTTTGGCCCTGTCAGTATATTTTTCTCTAAAAGTAACTTAAGTCCAGTCATTTTCAGGGTTGCTGCAATTAGGAGAGAGAGAAGAAAACTCTTTAGCATGATGCTCTTGCAAGTTTAGAGTGGTTTTTAGTTTATCTAAACTGGATGGCTCCGACTGTTTCTCGAATCCTTCCTCAAACCATAAAAGAAGAATTAGCCAGGACTATTCTCACTGTACAATTCTTGCTTAACCGTTCAGCCAGGCTAGTGTCGATACTTCGAGGGAGGTTTTCCAACGCTTTCGCGAAGTTCCTTAATTAAATAACCACTTTTCTCTGGGGGCGTAACCCCGCTGACACCTTTTTTGACACCTACTTGGTTTATAGCATTGATCGTTAAGTGACGAATATCCTGATAAGTAGCATATACTCACAGTAGGATCGGGATCCAAATATCATTGTATGATAATGTTGAAGGAATCCTACCGACATTCATCAAACTCCAAATGGTATGCAACTCTTTGCAAATTTCAGTTTCTTTTAGAAATTCCCGATATATATTTTTGCCCCATGCTCTTATGACCTTGGCTTTGGTCAAAATGTCATAAGTCACATGTCAAGTTCTACCCGTCATTATCTTGTCAATTTGAGCCCATCCGTATATACCCCTGACTTTGGTCAAATGATAATACGACTGTCCCAAAACAACTCATCTATCTTATGCAACAAATGAAAACCCAGCAGCTACCAAACACTATGCCTTGACTTTGGCCAAAATGCATAGCTTGAATACTACTGAATACCCAAATGAAATGACGGAGGGCTACGAATGGTTTTGGCGAAACCCTGAACGTAGTGAACTTGATATAACCGAAGGAACCTGATAGCTTTTAAAAGGAGTGGTTAAAGCTCCGCATTTAAAAATATCTGGTTTTAAAATTAACCGAGTGGTTTCTTTTAAATTGTTCCAACGATTAAACTTTTTGGTTTATTTTCTTTGCATTATAAATAATGCGTCCCATCATTAACCTATCATTGCAGAAAACAACGAAAATACAACGTTCTCTTATGCCATCCGCATTCGCCACGGGGTCCCGTCATCACCCGTTAGGTTACTTAACTAACGACAGAGCGGGGGCTGGGCTAGCGCGGGTGTAAAACATAAGTGGCGTCTAAATAGCTATCATATATAGATATTGTACATTCGTCAGACGCAATAATAGGCATTCCAGATCACAGATGAATTTTATTGGATTTGCAAGCAATCCGTGTTTGTTTTGAGCCTGCAACAAAAGACGGATTACACAGTTGTGATGAATAGCCATTACCCCACCCAAGACCCCAACGGGTACGGCAAACTACCCGCCCGGCAGTTTGTGCACCCCACCTTGGGTCTGTCCTAGGAGCAAAAACAGTAAAATGAAATAATAAAACGGTGGCTACAACCGCAACCTGGATGTGCCCCGCAAAATAATATTACAACAATCTACATTTACATCAAATGAATTAAATAATAACCCATCACATAACCCCGGCTATACATCACAACAGTCCAACACAGTTCATATACACAAACAGTAAAAACCATTACAAAAATATGCAACACCCTGCCAACCGACATACTAGCAGTTAGGGGAGGTTTACGAACACATTATACAAACACAGATATAATCCAACAAGCAAATACTGTATAATTTCGATCGATTAAAAAGTTTTAATTTTGCTCCAATACTTCTCTGTAAATCTGAAACCTGAGCAAAAATAAAAACTTCCAGAAAATACCAAATATCACAGAGAAGCAACACAGGAAAATTGGGTTCCTGAATCGCCAACTCGGCGGCGGAAGCGCAGCGGATCGGTGCGATCCGCCGCGGTTCCGCGGCTCTTTAGGCGATTCAGGGGCCCAAATTTCTTGGGTGTTCTTATACTGTCTTTTTAAGCTTTCTGAACCTCCCTGAAAAATTTTAGGACTTCATTTAAAATTCGACAGAAAACCATGATTTTGGGCTTTTCCGGTTTCGTTTTTTCCGTTCGAAATTCATACAAATTTGCAAGTAAGTTATTTATTGTTTAGCGAGGCTCTGATACCACTGTAAGTCGATGTACAACACCCCACGACTTGCGGGGAGGCGGAAATATGGAAAACGATCTTGTTCTATGCTTAAACATCGACTAACCGCATGAATCGAAGCTAACGATAACTAACATCAAACATAGAAGTTCTATACTACTATGTTTAGGGATTATACCTATCGAATCGTGTCCTTCGTCTTTGCGAACTCCACCTCCTCCTCGGCCTTCTCGAAGTAGTAGACGATCCACCCGAGAGCTTTACTCCAAGCTTAGCCTCTAAACTTGAGGCAACTAAACTTCTTTAAGTGCTAATCAAAGAAGCTAGGTGATATAGAGTGAGGGTTATGGTTTAATAAGTCTAACTAATCCTTGTACTCAACACATGAGAGGGGAGGATTAGGGTTTGAAGAGGGAGAGCTTGAGGAGAGAGAAGATGAACATAATAATGAAGTGAGAATAATGAGTTATGATAATATATATCAAGCATTTCTTTTTATCAAGAAAAGAAAATAAATCATTTAACAACCATGCTTGATAATATCTAGTGATGATTCATCTCCATGAGTCATTAAGCATTTATGATGCATTAATGACATGGATGAATCATCCATATGACTCACTAATCACATTCATTGTATATGCCACCTAAACTTCCTTAGTCACCACCTTCTAGAAGCTTCTCGCGCAATTACGAGAACGCCCCTCCTTTCCGCAAAAATACGGAAAAACTTTAGACTGTATAAATCCAATAACCGGATACCAGTAACTGGCTTAAACCAAAGCCGACTGGTAAAAACTGTCCGAAAGTCGTACGTGCGTAAACACACGTATGCGTCCGAACCCTTGTCGTAAAACCATACGACCTCTATATCGTTTCGCCTGGAGTAGGGAAACTCTCTGTGTGGGACTCTAGAGACTCGACTACTACGCTGGCAGTGGGTTTAACCACAGACCGCAAGCGGCACTAGCCGTACGTAACGGTCCCCAGGTAGATGTCGATAAGAAGGCCGATGAGGAAACCCATCCGAACTCCTACTGAGTCTGATGTGACAATCTCCATACAGTCCGGTCCGTTCGTCTAAGACTATCGCATATCGGGCCTAGGGGCGGCAAGCGTCAGTCCTCTAATAGCGGTATAAGTCGTGTCGGAGCGAAGCCCATTACACCCTGAGAAACTACTGGAACCTACCAGCAAATCTCGCTTGCCCTGGCCAGGGACTTTGCGTAATGGCTCTCTGACACAGCGCGATATCAACCCCCAATACCGGGAGAGACGAATCCTGTCTAATCGCCACTGCCTCCAAGTGCTCGGGACTGCACCCAACTGCTACCTGTTTGCACGACTCCTTTGAGCCGTGGCAGGGTAGTAATCTAAGAACAGTGGGACACACTCGAGGCGAAGTAGCAGTGTCAAGTCTGCGGACTATGCTGTACTCATGTCACCTGGGAACTGTTCACTGACGACTGGTATAAAACCAACCAACAGTTCCCTATGAGTCCTGTCCGGTGTACCCGTAACCCAACGAGCACCTGCATACTATCTCCAGTACGACGTACTGACGGCTGTGGGATAGACCATCTCCCCAACTAGGATGAGAAGCGTACACACTAGTCTACTCCGGAGTATCGATGCCCTGTCTCGATAATCCTACGACTAGGGACCCGAATAAGGATGTGCTTGTAGACTACCCAGCCCCCACTAGTGTGACTGCCATCACAACGCCGGTAGTCAAGCAAGATCCTAAGAGCTCTATCAATACGTATACTCACATATTAAGATAGAAGAAACCAAGTAGCATACTACCATGTTTAGCAAGACTGTTATATACATGTGAATATCCCAAGCTTCCATTAAGTAATATACAAACTAGTATGATACAATAATGGCCCCTATGGCATATACACTAACAAATCCAACCAGTAACACTTACCGTACAATCCGGTCTGATCGTCTGATATGTCGCATATCTCGCCTAGGGGTGGTAAACGTCAGACCCCAATAGCTCTATAAGTCGTGCCGATATGAGGTCTATAACAATTCGAGAAACTACTGGTAACACTTACCAGTAAATCTCAGCAACCCTGGCCAGGGATTTCCGGTTATAGCCAATCGAACACAACGCAACATCAACTCCCTATACCGGGAGAGACGAATCCCCTCCTATCGCTCATTGCCTCCATGTGATTCGGGACTGTACCCAAAAACCACCGTTTTGCATGCCCTCTTGGACGTGGTAAGGTAGAAATCAAAGCACAGTGGGAACCACACAAGACTCTATGACGATCTCGGGTCAACAGACTACTCTGTACCAGTGTCACCAGAGAACTGCCATCTGACGTAAGGTATAATACCATCTGGGAGTTCTCGGCGAGTCCATCCAGTGTACCCAGTGTCTACTGAGCACCCGTATATCATCTCTGATGTCAAACACCAATGGATATGGGATCATCCATCGCCCATCTGTATAGGTCGAGAAGGTATACGCTAGTCTACTCTGGTATATCGATGCCCCGTCTCGATACACCCACGACTAGGGACTTTGAAGGATGTACTTATGGACTACCATGTCCCCACTAGTATGATCCGCATCATAGTCCAGGTAGTCAAGTACACATCCTAAGGGCTTTACCAACATGTAACAGAGAGACAATCAGTATACACGTTAAGGTAAAGAGTAACCAGATAGCATACTATCATGTCGAGCAAGAAAGTCCTCCCTATATATGTCCCAGCATCCACTACAATATACATCCAATGTACAGTAATGGCCTCTAGGGCATACATATAACTAACACTCGGGCATGAAGCTGGCGAGTCGACGTGCCCAAGAATTGCTGTAGGCTACTGTAGAATGGTTGTCCCATTTGGGGTAGTGAAGTTGCCATGATGGAGGAATGAACTTTGGAGAATGATGGTGTTCTCATTTTTCTAGCAAAGGAAAAATGAAATGAGATGAAGAAATCACTACACAAAATGAATCCCCCTCTCCCCTCACTAATGTGGCCGGCATCTTTCATGAATGGTGGAGGAGAGTAAAGAAAAAGCACAAGGGAGGTGAGTGTAGTAGAATGAAAAAGGGTGACCATAAACAAAAAGCAAGTCTCATTTCAAAGATGCAAATCAATCCCATCCTAATCCTTTCTCATTAAAGAAAACCATCATGATGAATAAAGAAAAGGAAACAAATGATGATAGTCTTATCATAATTCCTATTTACAAACAAACCCCTCCACAAAGGATAATTTGCACAACTGCAAATAACCCCCCTCCATCAGAAAAGTCCGGCCGGGAAGGAACAAAGGAAAACTGGCCGGAACGGAATGCAAACTGGCAACTTCAGAAAACTGATCCCGTAATAAATTACAGGAAAACCCCGTGACTGTATATACATACCCGCATTTGTGTTCCTACTGAATACAAATGCAAAGAGACAAAATCTACACTGTACAATACTAGGATCCGGCTTAAACCAAAGCCCGCTAGTAAAATCAGTCCGATCATGATCCTTGCAATACCGCACGTATCTGATCGAACCCTGCCATATCTCCATACGGCCTCTACAGCGTTTCGCCTGAAACTTGAGAAACTGGTCTGTGGGGGACTCTAAAGACTCATCAATACTTTGGTTGTGGATTTAACCACTGGCACGTCAGAGGTATTAGCCAATACGTAATGGGCTACCAAGTATTGACCAAAAGGGACGTCTGCGAGCGAACTCATGCTGACACCCTACTGAGCCTGTCAGTGACAATATCCGTACAGTCCGTTCCGTTCGTCTATGAGCATCGCATGGCGGGCCTAGGGGGTTGGTAAAAGTCAGACCCCCAAAAGCGGTACAAGTCGTGTCGGAGTGTAGCCCAGAACACCCTGAAATACTACTGGAATACCTACATGTAAATCTCCTGACTTGGCCAAGGACTTCGTGTAAGGGCTCTCCTAGACACAGCGCGATCTCACCCCCAATACCGGGAGAGACGAACCCCTGCAGATCCACTCACTGCCTCCATGTGGCTCGGGACTGTACCCAACTAAAATCTATTTGCTCGTCTCCTTTGAGCGTGGTAGGGTAGTAATCAAAGCACAGTGGGAACTCACACGAGACAAATGACGATCTCAGGTCGATGAACTAACCTGTACACATGTCACCAGGGAACTGCTATCTGACGTCAGGTATAAGACCAACTAGCATGTTCCCGGCGAGTCCTGTCCGGTGTACTCATAACCCAATGAGCACCTGTATACATCTTAGGTGAACCAACTGACACCAGTGGCTTGTGAGACCGGCCACCGCCCCTCGTCGGGGTCTCGACTGTATACACTAGTCTACTTTGGAGTATCGATACCCTGTCTCGAAACTCCCACGACCATGGACTTTTCAAGGATGTGCTTATAGACCCCAGCTCCCATGTATATGATCGCCATCATACTGCTGGCAGTCAAGTAAGAATCCTAGGGGCTCTATCAACGTGCAATAGCGACTCGTAAGGTCACTTAAAGAAGTACACGATGATAAAGATAAACCAGATAGTATACTATCATCTTGAGTAAGACTGTCCTACCGGCATAGGTCCTCCCTCAATCATTGCAATCATGTGCCTGTGATCTAATAATTGACTCTGAGGGCACTATACCCAACAATTGATTCATTTTCTCACAGGGTAATACATTGATATATATGCGATATATGTTAATTGTATTATTTTCTTTTGTTACAAAATATATTATATATGTGATATATAATATTGTAACATGTTATGATAACTAATGCAACATGATTAGTGGAGATTAAACAAGGTTCGGGTTTGATTTGGGTTAGTCCATTCATGAAACTTCTAGAAGGTTTTTCTTTTGTCATCAGCTAAGATATTTTATGTTGATATTTGTAAGATATTTCTTAACCCAAACCACACTCTGAACCCTAGTCAAGTCTCTACAATGGTTAGCATATATTATTTGCAACCATGGTTGCATTTGTGATTATTATTACATTTTCATTATTCATCACAAAAGGATTTTCCTTCTCCCTCTTCTTTCTTGAGCTCACAAAAGCTTTCTAGGTTTTCATTTTGTGATGGATTAGTGTGAGAAAAAGATAATAAAAGAGAGCATAAATCCTACTTCATCATCCTCATCTAATCTAGCCCATTAGATTAGGTTGTTCACCTCTTTAGTGAGAGAGAGAGCTTGAGTTATAGAAACTTCGAGGTAAATCATCGGAGAAAAGGAAGACTACAAGCTAGCATGGATCATTCGGGTTGTGGAGCCTCTCTTGAGTCCCGGAGATCATGGATCGCTGCGAAGGGATTTCTACTCGGAGCTTATGAAGAGAAGGAGCGGACTACAAAGGTTGTAATCCCTCACTCTTAGTTGTAAAGATGTTTACTTTCATATTAAACCCTAATAATCTAGCAAAGATCCCGGCTTTGGGTTGTTTCGGCACGTCTAAATTTTAAATCGGGCATGGTTGATACCTTATAGACCCTTGTATGACTTCCTAGGAACCCTACAGTGGCATCAAAGCCAAGCTACAGCATTAGGCGACGTGTATACGAAGTTAAAATTCTGATCGAACCCGAAACACCGATTTTGACCCCCTCTCTGGATAATTTTTAAAAATGTGATTTTTTCTGTATTAAAAATACTCAAAAAATTCAGCAGGGAATTATAAGTATTACTGTGGAAAACGAGAAGATAAATCGTACGGACCGCCGCGGAACCGCGGCAATACCTTGCTTGTGCCGCGGATCCGCAGTCGTACAGTCGGATTTGGCTTTGGTTTTTGCACAGTAATATCCGTAGTTGTTAGTGCATATTTCTGGGTATTTTTAATCTGACTCAAGTGTTGAGTGTTCTCAGGATTATTTTGAATTCGTTGATTCGATCGGAAAATTTAATTTCGTTCTTTTTCAGTTTAATTTAGAAACTATTAAAATGTTCGAACGGATATCATTAACTCAATTTTTCCCGGCACGAAAAACTTTCAAGTGTTGAATTTTTCTTGAGTTTAAATCTTTCGGAAAAACGTGCAAGTAACACGGTGGTCCCTCTAGAAGAACACAAACCTTAACTCGATTATGTGACCGTCTAAACCGCCTCTAAACCTCAGGGTTTGGGGCAGTACGGCGTGCCATATGTGAGGCGTTGGCTTGACTCTTCTACGGCTGGACCATTGGTACTGTGACATATTCTGCGATTATTTGAACTCCGCTCAAGTGTTGAGCTATTTAGGAAATCTTGGGTATTTGATTATCCGATCGGAAAGTTTAATACTGTCTATTTATCTGGAATGTGATACAATATGTGGAATTCATATAGTTAGGCATGAAATGCGAAGTATGTGATATTTCGGATTTACGATGTCTAAAGTGATTGTGGATTCCAAATGTTGTAGTTTTACAATTTCTTTTCTGTGACCGTAAGTGTAGTATGTAGTTGTATTGCCGGTTTTCGTTGCTATACATCAACGACGATCGGTGTATGCATACTTACTTACGTTGATGATATGAGATATTATGTGTTGCTGTGATATGTTATATTGGATCGTCGTGTTCTGAATAGCCGGGGATTTTATGTGAGATGAGGGTTTTTATTTTCATTCATGTAAAATTCATTTGTATGTAATATTCTTTTATTGGGGCACTTCCGGGATGAGGTTGATGTCACCAGTGTATATTATTTACTTTTCGAGCATAAGTAACCGGGTTCTAGGGTACAGTAGGAAGCCATCTCGAGCAGTCGAGACCGGGTTTCCTAACCCTAGAATTGGCAGTGTTACTTGCCGCTCTCATAGGGGTCTAGGGATGTGGGTTTGGCTATTCATCGCGACCGTGGAATCCGTGTTTTATACAGGCTCGTATTAAAAACACGGACATCCTAGTATATCCAATATTTCATATATGTTCTTCTGCTGCAATGTTCTGTGATGAGATCATATTACTGCCTGAAACGAATGCTTATACTATATATATATGCTAATATATAAATATTACTGTTTTCGTTTCTTCTGTGATGCTTAGGAAGCATAAGCTGATGGATTTATTAATGAGATTAATAAAAGAAAAGAAACCTAAAAGATGTTGTAAAATAATAACTTTATAAAAATGACAGCTACAGTTTTGCTTTGCACAGCGGTATATATGATATACCCTGCACCTTATTCGATGAGGAAAGAGCCGAGATCCCTTCACCGGGAGTGACCTCTTTAGCGAAACTGGAAAATGCTACAAACTCGCGGTTTAGTTTTTGACAGCTTATATAGTTCTTGATTTGCACAGCGGTATATATGATATACCCTGTACCTTATTCGATGGGGAAAGAGCCGAGATCCCTTCACCGGGAGTGACCTCTTTAGCGAAATTGCAAAAGCCTCAAAAACACTCCTTTTCAAAATCACTTGTTTCTACAACGATATCAAGTTCATTACGCTCATGGTTTTCTGAAAAACCTGCGTAGCCCCCCGTCATTTTAGGAAAATAGAGTACATAGTAGTCGTGCTGCGTTTGTTGACCATAGTTAAGGTACAGTGTACGGTAGCTGAGTGATGTTTTCCTATATAACATATGATGTGATTAATTAGAACAGTCATATGACTTTGTTGACCATAGTTAAGGGTCATGTGGGTCGGTCTAAATTAATCAAGAAATGACGGGTAGAACTTGACTAGTGCTTATGATTTGTTGACCATAGTTAAGGTCATAAATCGCTAGGGGAAAAAGCATTATCGGGAATTTCAAGTATTGAAATTTGCAATGAGATTGCATACCTTCTATGAGATAGATGGATCCTGATACCCACTACGAGTAAGAGTTACTCCTGAGAGAGTTTTACACAGGACAATTAGCCGATGAAGTAGGTGTCTAGAAAGGTGTTAACGGGGTTATGCCTCTGGGAAGATGAGGTTTATTTTAATTAGGTCCGTGCGAAAGCACGGGGAACCTACCTCAAGTACCGACACTGATCTGGCTGAAAGATTAACGAAATTGTAGGGTGTAATTAATCCCGGCTAATCTTACCTTTTAGGGTTTGAAGGAAGATTTGATAAAAACAGTGGGAGACATCCTGATTAGATAAGATAATAACCAATCTAATCTTGCAAGAGCATACGCTAAAGTGTTTCCTTCTTTCTCTCTCTCTCCATGTAGCGACCATGTCAGGACTTAATCAAGATAATAATATGGATGTATTGACTGAAGCCGCTTATTATACTGAGCAAGGGAACGTTGGTCCCGTTCTTTCTTATAAGAGTTATAAGACTGAACAGGGAATAGGAGAATATCTAGATTCTCACGCCGCCCAAACAGAGAACATGCATGTTGATGCACCTTCTTCGGGTGTGTTAGTTATTGAGAACTGTTTCTCAGTTCACCCTATGTCCTGGGTATTAGATACCGGATCAGGATCCCACATATGTAAATTGCTACATGGGCTACGTAAAGATAGAGAACTGGGAAAAGGTGATCATTCCGTTCAAGTAAGGAATGGTGCAAGTATTGTAGCCAAAGTAGTTGGCGAATATCACCTAGTATTACCAAGTCGTAATACACTGATTCTGAATGAGTGCTATTATATACCGAACATGATGTGCAATATTATATTAGTTTCTTTATTAAGTAAAGAAGGATATAATTTTGTAGTAAAGGATAATGTTATGAACATATTCCTAGATCAAAAGTTGATTGCATCAGGCTCGTTACATAATAGCATATTCATTCTCAATCAACATACAGTCCTCAATATACAAAACACATATAAGAGGAAGAGTTTAGAAATGAACGAATCCTTCTTGTGGCATTGTAGGCTTGGTCATATCAATGCGACACGACTAGCTAAGTTACATAAGGATGGATATTTGAATCCGTTCGAATTATTATCTTATGATACTTGCCATTCATGTCTCAAAGGTAAAATGACCAAAGCTCCGTTTAGTGGACACGGAGAAAGAGTTACGGAACTCTTAGGACTGGTATATAGTGATGTATGCGGTCCTATGTCTACGCATGCTAGGAACGGTTCTTCCTACTTCATTACATTCACTGACGATCTCTCTAGATTCGGACATGTGTTCATGATGAAACACAAGTCTGAAGCTTTTGAGAAATTCAGAGAATATAAGCACGAAGTAGAGAACCAAACGGGCAAAAGTATTAAAATTCTTCGATCTGATCGAGGAGGAGAATACTTGAGCAATGAGTTCCGGGATTATCTAAAAGTGAATGGGATTCTCTCTCAGCTTACTCCTCCTTATACACTACAGCATAACGGTGTATCGGAGCAGAGGAATCACACCCTATTGGATATGGTGCGCTCTATGATGAGCACTGCTGAGTTACCTATCTCCTTTTGAGGTTATGCGCTGGAGACAGCCGCATACCTATTGAATAGAGTTCCAACTAAATCAGTGCCTACCACTCCATATGAGATTTGGAATGGGAAGAGACCATCTCTTAAACGAGTTAAGATATGGGGTTGTCCGGCCTATGTTAAAAAGCAAAATCCGGACAAGCTCGAGGCAAGATCAGGTCTATGTAAGTTTGTAGGATATCCAAAAGATTCCTATGGATATATCTTCTACCACGGTGAGGAACAAAAGGTGTTTGTTTCTCAATATGCCACCTTTTTAGAAAAGGAATTTCTTGCAAAAGAAATTAGTGGCAAAAAGGTAGAGCTGGAAGAGGTTCCAGCACCGCAAACTACAACTGATGATTTATTGGAACCAGAGGATTCAGTAATACCCGACGAACCCCAGCCTTTCCGCTGATCTAGCAGGGTTTCTCATCCACCTGAGAGATATTACGGTTTTCTCATTGATTGTGGGAGCAAGGATTGCATCATGGAAGATGATGACCCGACTAGTTTCGAGCAGGCCATCACGAGTGGTGACTTTGTGAAATGGCTGGATGCAATGCGATCTGAGATGGAACACCAACAAAGTATGGACTTTAGAAGTTGCTCCTGAAGGGGTAAAACCCATTGGGAGCAAGTGGATCTTTAAAAAGAAAATTGGTGTAGATGGAAAAGTTGAGACTTTCAAAGCTAGACTTGTTGCAAAGGGTTTTCGTCAACGACCAGGTGTGGATTATGACGAAACCTTTTCTCCAGTAGCTATGCTTAAGTCCATCTGGATCTTACTTGCCATTGCTGCATACCATGACTACAAAATCTGGAAAATGGATGTTAAGACCGCCTTTCTAAACAGAGATTTAGAAGAGAGCGTGTACATGACTCAACAAGAGGGCTTCGTAGTTAGTGGGAGCAGCGGAAAGGTGTGCAAACTGCTTAAATCCATTTATGGGTTAAAGCAAGTATCGCGGAGTTGGAACATCCACTTTGATGTTGTAGTCAAAGAGTTTGACTTCATCAAAAACGTAGATGAACCTTGTATCTATAAGAAGGTTGCAGAGAGTAAGGTAGTCTTCCTCATATTGTACGTCGATGACATACTCTTGATAGGAAATGATGTTCCTATGCTGCAGTCAGTCAAGCTCTTCTTATCACAAAGATTCTCAATGAAAGATCTAGGTGATGCCTCTTGCATACTGGGAATTATGATCTATAGAGATAGATCTAAACGGATACTAGGATTGTCCCAATCCAGGTACATTGACACCATACTAAAGAGATTTAGTAAGGAAGAATCCAAGTGTGGGAACCTACCCACGATCTCTGGACTCACTCTCTCCAAAGAGATGTCTCCCAAGACTAATTTGGAAAGAGCTCGCATGCAAGGGATACCCTATGCTTCGGCAGTAGGCTCTATCATGTATGCGATGCTATGTACCAGACCCGATGTAGCATACTCACTAAGTGTAGTGAGTAGGTATCAAGCAGATCCTGGAGAGAGTCACTGGACAGCTGTAAAGAACATTCTCAAGTACTTATGAAGGACTAAAGAGATGTTCTTGGTGTATTGTAACGGAGAACTCCAGGTGGAGTCCTTTACCAATTCCAGCTTCTAAAGTGATAAGGACGACTCTAAGTCGCACTCGGGATTTGTCTTTACCCTCAATGGAGGGGCGGTGTGTTGGAAGAGTTCCAAACAGGATACCGTTGCAGACTTGACGATGGAGACTGAATACATCGCTGCCAACGATGCTGCCAAAGAGGCTGTCTGGAAAAAGAAGTTCATTAGTGAACTTGGTGTGGTTCCATCCATTGAACATCCAATACCTCTGTATTGTGATAACAATGGAGCTGTGGCTTTGGCCAAGGACCCAGGTCCCATCAGAAGTCCAGACATATTCTGAGGCGGTATCACCTGATCAGGGAGATAGTTGATCGCCGGGAGATCGAGGTCAGGAGAGTTGATACGAAGGACAACACTGCGGATCCACTCACGAAGGCCATTTCCCAGATAGAGTTTGAGAGATTATTCGGGATGCTAGGTATGAGATACTACAGCAGCTGGCCTTAGTGCAAGTGGGAGATTGTTAGTTATGTACCATTGTTGTACATATGATGTATATTATAATGGATGTTTGGATATATATAGAGAGGACTTTCTTGCTCGTCATGATAGTATGCTATTTGGTTTCACTTTATCTTAACATGTTGACTTGTATATGTTTACAGTCTTACTCTCACATGTTAATAAAGCCCTTAGGATCTGTACTCGACTACTGGGACTATGATGAGATCATACTAGTGGGGCCACGGTAGTCGATGAGTACATCCTATAACTGTTCCTAGTCGAGGGTGTGTCGAGACAGGGCATCGATACACCAGAGTAGACTAGCGTATACGCATCTTCACTCATATGATGGGCGATGGATGATCCCATATCCATCGGTGTTTGACATCAAGGATGGTGTACGGGTGCTTAGTGGAGACTGGGTACACTGGACGGACTCGTCGAGAACTCCAAGATGGTGATATACCTCACGTCAGATGGCAGTTCTCCGGTGACACTGGTACAGGGTAGTCTGTAGACCCGAGATCGTCATAGAGTCTTGTGTGATTCCCACTGTGCTTTGATTTCCACCTTACCACGTCCAAGAGGGTGTGCAAAACAGTGGCTTTTAGGTGCAGTCCCGAATCACATGGAGGCAATGAGCGATAGGAGGGGATTCGTCTCTCCCGGTATAGGGAGTTGATGTTGTGCTGTGTTCGATTGGCTATAACTGGAAGTCCCTGGCCAGGGCTGATATAGAGATTTACTGGTATGTGTTACCAGTAGTTTCTCGACCCGTTATGAGCCTCACATCGACACGACTTATCGGTTACTGGGGTCTGACGTATACCACCCCTAGACTAGATATGCGACATATCAGACGAAGAGACCAGACTGTACGGGAGTGTTACTGTTTGGATTCACAGAAGAATGTACAGGCTTGCTTGTTGATCTTCTGATCGCTCAATACATCGGTGGCTGTTACGTTTAGCTGACCGCTTGCAGCTTGTGGGTGTTTGATATGATCATCACCTGCTACCGGAGTATTGACGATTCTTTAGAGTCCTACACAGAGCTTTCTTGACTCAGGCAAAACGGAATAGGAGCACATATGTGATATGTGCATGACCGAGGATAATGCGATATGAGATACCGTATTCTATTCTCATGATATTTGATATTAGCCGGGTCATCGGATCAAGTGTTGATTCGATGAATCGGTACAGATAATATTAGCCGGTTATATTCGATATTGCCGGATTGTCGGATCAAGTGTTGATTCGATAATTTAATGTATAATAATATATGTGATATATTATATTACATTATCTAATATTGGCTCGCTTTATTGATTCATTTTCTCACAAGGTAATACATTGATATATATGCGATATATGTTAATTGTATTATTTTCTTTTGTTACAAAATATATTATATATGTGATATATAATATTGTAACATGTTATGATAACTAATGCAACATGATTAGTGGAGATTAAACAAGGTTCGGGTTTGATTTGGGTTAGTCCATTCATGAAACTTCTAGAAGGTTTTTCTTTTGTCATGAGCTAAGATATTTTATGTTGATATTTGTAAGATATTTCTTAACCCAAACCACACTCTTAACCCTAGTCAAGTCTCTACAATGGTTAGCATATATTATTTGCAACCATGGTTGCATTTGTGATTATTATTATATTTTCATTATTCATCACAAAAGGATTTTCCTTCTCCCTCTTTTTCCTTGAGCTCACAAAAGCTTTCTAGGTTTTCATTTTGTGATGAATTAGTGTGAGAAAAAGATAATAAAAGAGAGCATAAATCCTACTTCATCATCCTCATCTAATCTAGCCCATTAGATTAGGGTGTTCACCTCTTTAGTGAGAGAGAGAGCTTGAGTTATAGAAACTTCGAGGTAGATCATCGAAGAAAAGGAAGACAACAAGCTAGCATGGATCATTCGGGTTGTGGAGCCTCTCTTGAGTCCGGGAGATCATGGATCGCTGCGAAGGGACTTCTACTCAGAGCTTATGAAGTGAAGGAGCGGACTACAAAGGTTGTAATCCCTCACTCTTAGTTGTAAAGATGTTTACTTGTATGTTAAACCCTCATAATCTAGCAAAGATCCCGGTTTTAGGTTGTTTCGGCACGTCTAAATTTTAAATCGGGCATGGTTGATGCCTTATAGACCCTTGTATGACTGCCTAGGAACCCTACAGTTTCTACTTCTTACCTTCTGTACACCGTTCTTGCGCTAACTGGTTTTCTTCCTTCCTACCTTTCGGCACCAGCCTAAGGTTTGGAAGAAAACTATCTAATAAGCGTAACATGTGTACTCTCCTAATCAAGGAGCTCTTGCATCCTGAGAGAAGGTAAAGGGAAGAGACAACTGAATAATACTATTCAATTTCTTTAGAACCCGTGGCCATTCTCGACTGAAGTAACTGTAAGTCGATGTCGCGCATCCTGCGGGTTCGCGGGGAGGCGGAATTTACTAAAACGATTTTTTCAAGCTTCGCAACACCGACTAAACTCCAGGATCTTTACAGAACCTTAACTAGCTAAACTATCTAGGAGGTTCTAACTACTATGATAGATTGTTATACCTCCTAGAACCAGTCCTTCGGGTCTTCTTCTCCTCCTCTCCTTAAGTTCCTCGAAGAACGGATGAAGGTTGCAATGTCGTCCTCCTCGTGTCGAAGATGATCCACCCGAGAGTTTGTACTTCTAGCTCTTACCTTTAAACCGAGGTAACTAGGGTACTTAGTTCGCTAATCTAAGTATCTTAGGTGATGTAGAGTAGCTAATGCAGTGTATTATCTCATCAGATCCTTTGTTTCACAACACATGCGAGGGTAAGGATCTCTTTGAGGAAGGAGGAGGAAACTTTTAGAGAAAGAATGAAAAGAACCAAATGAGCTTAGATTAGCAAGTGTGTAGAATGTCTCAAGACTTTCAATAATGAAACATGTATTATTTTCTCATAGAAAATAGTCACCATGCTTCAATAGTGAACACAAAAAAATAAACAAATCATTTGAGCCATGCTTCACACCCATGCCACAAATATCTCCAATTACACTTCATTAATCTATTTTGCATAAATAGCTAATCCAATAATGAGGTGTCCCCTCTAGAAGCATACCATCTAAAATTACAAGTGCCCTCACCGTATATACATACCCGTATTCGTATTCCGAAAAATACGAATATAATGAGATGATAACAATCTAATAATGTAATAGTAGGATCTGGCTTAAACTAAAACCCACTGGTATTATCCGTCCGAATATCATCCGTGTAGCAGTACACGTATGTGATCGGTGTTAGTGTATATGCCCTAGAGGCCATTACTGTATCATACTAGTTTGTATATTACTTGATGGAAGCTTGGGATATTCACAGTTGTATAGACAATCTTGCTCGAAATGGTAGTATGCTACTTGGTTTGTTTCTACTTTAATGTGTGCATGTGTTTCTTTTAGCATATCGCCTATACACATTAGTGGAGCCCTTAGGATCTTTACTTGATTACCAGCGTTGTGATGGCAGTCACACTAGTGGGGGCTGGGTAATCTACAAGCACATCCTTATACAGGTCCCTAGTCGTAGGATTATCGACACAAGGCATCGATACTCCAGAGTAGACAAGCGTATGCGCTTCTCATCCTAGCAGGGGAGATGGTCTGTCCCACAGCCATTAGTACATCGTACTTGAGATAGTATGCGGGTGCTCGTTAGGTTACGAGTACACTGGACAAGACTCGTCGGGAACTATTGGTTAGTACTATACCTATCGTCAGTTATCAGTTCCCAGGTGACATGAGCACAGCTTAGTCCGCTGACTTGACACTGTCACTTCGCCTCGAGTGTGTTCCCACTGTTCTTAGATTGCTACCCTACCATGGCTCAAATGAGTCGTGCAAACAGGTAGCAGTTGGGTGCAATCCCGAAGCACTTGGAGGCAGTGACGGTTAGACAGGATTCGTCTCTCTCGGTGTTGGGGGTTGATATCGCGCTGTGTCTAGGAGAGCCATTACACAAAGTCCCTGGCCAGGGCAAGCGAGATATACTGGTAGCGTTTACAGTGTTATCTCAGGGTGTTCTGGGCTACATTCTGACACGACTTGTACCGCTATTAGGGGACTGACGTTTACCGCCCCTTGGCCCGCCATGCGATACTCTCAGACGAACAGGCCGGACTGTACGGAGATTGTCACATTCAGGCTCAATTGGAGTTCGGATGGGTTCACCTTATCATTCTTCTTATCGGCATCTATCTGGGGACCGTTACGTACAGCTAGTACCGCTTGCGGCCTGTGGTTAAACCCACTGCCAGTATAGTGTCGAGTCTTTAGAGTCCCACACAGAGGGCTATTCGCCTTTGGGCAAAATAGAGTAGAGGTCGCATGGTTTTGCGACAGGGTTCGTTCACATCCGCGCACTTGTGCACGTTTGGTGTCCGGGCAGTTATTACTAGCGGGCTTTGGTTTAAGCCAGATCCTAGTATATGTTTTGGGATAGGTTTTATCTTATTGTATTCGTGTTCCTCGGAACACGGATGCGGGTGTGTATGCACAGTTGACAGAGGCAGAGGCAGAGGCAGAGGATCCTCATTAGGGTTGTTGACCATTGAATTTTTACAAACCCTAATGAGAATGAGGAACATGGTTAATAATATTAATTAAGGATAATTGTGTAAGTCGATGTTCTACACCCCAATACTTGTGGGGAGGCGGAATTTTCAAAAACGAACTTGTTTAGTGAACAAACATCGACTAACCGCTTGTATCGAAGCTAAACGATAACTAACCAAACATATAGTTGTTCTAAACTACTATGCTTAGGGATTATACCTATCGAACCAAGTCCTTCGTCTTTACGATCTCCTCATCCTCCTCGGCCTTCTCTTTGTAGTAGACGATCCACCCGAGAGCAAAACTCCAAGCTTAGCCTCTAAACTTGAGGCAACTAACCTTCTTGGATTGCTAATCAAAGAAGATAGATTGAGATAGAGTGATGGTTATGGATTGTTTAGTCTAACTAATCCTAGATCTCAACACATGAGGGGTGAGGATTAGTCTTTTGAAGAGAGTGAGCTTGAGGAGAGAGAATGTGAATAATATTATCAGTGAGAATAGTAAGCTATCATAATATATATGAAGCATTATCTTTTAACAAGAAAAGAAAATAAATGATGAATAAGCATGCTTCATAAATATCTAATGGTGATTCATTATCATGAGTCATTAAGCATTTATGATGTATTAATGACTATGATGAATCACTCTCATGACTCACTAATCTCATTCAATGCATATGACACATAAACCTCCTTAGTCACCATCTTCTAGAAGCTTCTCGAGTAATTACGAGAACGCCCCTCCGATCCGTAAAAATACGGAAAAACTTTAGACTGTATAAATCCAATAACCGGATACCAGTAACTGGCTTAAACCAAAGCCGACTGGTAAAAACTGTCCGAAAGTCGTACGCGCGTAAATGCACGTACGCGTCCGAACCCTTGTCGTAAAACCATACGACCTCTATATCGTTTCGCCTGGAATAGGAAACTCTCTATGTGGGACTCTAGAGACTCGACTACTACGCTGGCAGTGGGTTTAACCACAGACCGCAAGCGGCACTAGCTGTACGTAACGGTCCCCAGGTAGTTGTCGATAAGAAGGCCGATAAGGAAACCCATCCGAACTCCTACTGAGTCTGATGTGACAATCTCCATACAGTCCGGTCCGTTTGTCCAAGACTATCGCATATCGGGCCTAGGGGGGCGGCAAGCGTCAGTCCCCTAATAGCGGTATAAGTCGTGTCGGAGCGAAGCCTATTACACCCTGAGAAACTACTGGAACCTACCAGTAAATCTCGCTTGCCCTGGCCAGGGACTTTGCGTAATGGCTCTCTGACACAGCGCGATATCTACTCCCAATACCGGGAGGGACGAATCCTGTCTAACCGCCACTGCCTCCAAGTGCTCGGGACTGCACCCAACTGCTACCTGTTTGCATGACTCCTTTGAGCCGTGGTAGGGTAGCAATCTAAGAACAGTGGGACACACTCGAGGCGAAGTAGCAGTGTCAAGTCTGCGGACTATGTTGTACTCATGTCACCTGGGAACTGCTCACTGACGACTGGTATCAAACCAACCAACAGTTCCCTGTGAGTCCTGTCCGGTGTACCCGTAACCTAATGAGCACCTGCATACTATCTTCAGTACGACGTACTGACGGCTGTGGGACAGACCATCTCCCCAACTGGGATGAGAAGCGTACACACTAGTCTACTCCGGAGTATCGATGCTCTGTCTCGATAATTCAACGACCAGGGACCTGAATAAGGATGTGCTTGTAGACTACCCAGCCCGCACTAGTGTGACTGCCATCACAACGCTGGTAGACAAGCAAGATCCGATGTGCTCTATCAATACGTACACTCACATATTAAGATAGAAAAACCAAGTAGCATACTACCATGTTTAGCAAGACTGTTATATACATGTGAATATCCCAAGCTTCCATTAAGTAATATACAAACTAGTATGATACAGTAATGGCCTTCTAGGGCATAAACACTAACAATCTCCCACTTGCACTAGGGCCATGTACTGGCATATCGTAGACCGATGATCTCGAGTAGCCTCTCGAACTGAATCTGAGGTAGGGCCTTCGTGAATGGATCAGCAATGTTCTCTTCAGAAGCAACTCTCCGAACCTCGATCTCCTGACGATCAATGATCTCCCTGATCAGGTGATACCGCCTCAAGATGTGTCTGGACTTCTGATGGGACCTTGGTTCCTTCGCTAAAGCTATAGCTCCGTTGTTGTCGCAATACAGAGGTCTTGGATCAACTATGGTAGGAACCACCTGAAGTTCTGTTAGGAACTTCTTCATCCAGACTGCTTCTTTTACGGCATCGCAAGCAGCTATATACTCCGCTTCCATCGTCGAGTCAGCAACGGTGTCCTGCTTGGAGCTCTTCCAGCACACCGCCCCTCCATTGAGGGTAAAGGCATAACCCGACATGGACTTGGAATCGTACTTATCACTCTGAAAGCCGGAATCAGCAAAGGCCTCCAACCTGAGGTCTTTTCCGCCGTAAATCAAGAACATCTCCTTAGTCCTTCTCAGGTACTTGAGAATGTTCTTTACTGCTATCCAGTGCTTCTCCCCTGGGTCTGACTGATACCGGCTTACCACGCTCAGTGCGTAAGCTACATCTGGTCTGGTACACAACATCACATACATTATAGAGCCTACCGCAGAAGCGTAGGGTATAATAGACATGCGTTCCCTTTCCAAATCAGTCTTGGGAGACATCTCTTTGGAGAGGGTGATTCCGTGACAAGCCGGTAAATTACCGCGCTTAGAATCTTCCATACTGAATCTTTTCAGTACAGTGTCGATATACCTGGACTGCGAAAGTCCCAACATCCTCTTGGATCTATCACGATAGATCCGGATCCCCAGAATGTACGAGGCATCACCCAGGTCTTTCATGGAGAACCTGTGTGACAAGAATCCTTTGACAGATTGTAGCATAGGAATGTCATTTCCTATCAATAGAATGTCATCCACGTACAAGACGAGGAATACGACACTTCTTGCTACAACTTTACTATATATACACGGTTCATCTGGATTTTTGATAAAGTCATATTCTTTGACTGTCTCATCAAAACAGATGTTCCAACTCCGCGATGCCTGCTTTAGTCCATAAATGGACTTAAGCAGCTTGCATACTTTCCCGCTGCTCCCACTCTGATTGAAGCCCTCTGGCTGATCCATATAGACGCTCTCTACTAAATTTCCATTCAGAAAAGCCGTTTTTACGTCCATCTGCCAGATTTCATAATCATGGAAGGCAGCAATAGCAAGAAGGACCCGAATGGATTTGAGCATAGCCACTGGAGAAAAAGTTTCGTCATAGTCCAAACCAGGTCTTTGACGAAAACCCTTTGCAACAAGTCTAGCCTTATAGGTTTCCACCTGTCCATCTACACCAATCTTTTTCTTGAAGATCCATTTGCATCCTATGGGTTTTACCCCATCTGGAGCAAAGTCCAAAGTCCATACTTTGTTGGTGTACATGGACTCCATCTCGGTCCGCATTGCATCTAGCCATCGTACCGAGTCGCCGCTCTGGATGGCCTGCTGGAAGTCAGTAGGTTCATCATCATCTATGATGCAATCCTCTCTATCCCCATCTATGAGAAAACCGTAGTATCTCTCAGGCGGATGAGACGGCCTACTACTCCTGCGGCAGAGGCAGATGAGTTCTGTTCTTCTTGAACCTCTGGTTCTACTCCTGCGGAGGGGTGCGGGAATGTTCTGTTCTTCTTGAACCTCTGGTTCTACCAAACTTTCAGTAACAGTTTGTGGTTCTGGAATTTCTTCCAGTTCTACTGCGCTCCCACTCTTCTGATTTTCTAAAAATTCAGTTTCTAAGAAGTGGGCATGACGAGAAACAAAAACCTTTTGTTCCTCTGCGTAATAGAAATAATATCCCTTGGAGTTCTTTGGATATCCCACAAGCTTACACAGTACTGAGCGTGCCTCGAGCTTGTCCACATGCTGGTTTTTTACAAAAGCTGGACACCCCCATGTCCTAAAATGTTTTAGACAGGGTTTCTTCCCACTCCACATCTGATATGGTGTGGTAGGCACAGTCTTGGTTGGAACCTGGTTTAAAAGATATGCCGCTGATTCTAGCGCATAACCCCAGAAAGATCGCGGTAACTCAGCATTACTCATCATGGATCGTACCATATCCAATAGGGTTCGATTCCGTCTCTCCGATACACCGTTATGCTGTGGAGTGTATGGAGGAGTAAGCTGAGAGAGAATTCCTTTCTCTTTTAGGTAACCTAGGAACTCGGCACTTAAGTATTCTCCACCTCGATCAGATCTCAGTGTCTTAATACTTTTGCCTGTTTGGTTTTCCGCTTCACTCTTGTATTCCTTGAATTTCTCAAAGGCCTCGGATTTATGCTTCATTAAGAAGACATGTCCAAACCTAGAGAAATCATCTGTAAAAGTAATGAAGTAGGAATAACCACCTCTTGCATGTGTAGACATTGGACCGTATACATCGCTGTGTATGAGTCCTAAGAGCTCGCTCGCTCTTACTCCTTGTCCAGTAAATGGAGTCTTTGTCATCTTTCCTTTGAGACAGGATTGACAAGTGTCATAAGTTTGATATTCGAACGAGTCCAAATATCCTTCTCTATGCAACTTAGTCAACCTTCTCTCATTGATGTGACCCAGTCTACAATGCCATAAGAAAGCTTTATTTAAATCTGGAGACTTTCTTTTTAGTGTGTTCTGGACATTGAAAATTTGGAGTTGGTTTAAAACATATATGCCGTTATTTAGAGTACCGGACCCAATCAAACCATGATTAAGGTGGATGTTAACAACATCTCTTACAAACGTGAAATCATAACCTTTATTTGATAACAAGGAAACTGATATGATATTACACGTTAAGCTTGGTACAAAATAACAGTTATGCAAAACCAAAATATGTCCACTCGTCAATCCTAGGTGATAATCCCCGACGGACGCAGCTCCCACGCTAGCTCCGTTAGCAACCTTTAGGGTCATATCACCTTCCTTCAGCACTCTACGGTTTCTCAGTGCCTGCAAAGAATTGCAAATATGAGATCCTGATCCGGTATCCAATACCCAGGAAGTAGAGTTGATTGACAGACAATTCTCAATTACAAACACACCTGAAGTCGAAGCCACAGCTTGCTTCGGTTCCTGGTTCTTGGCGTTCCACGCCTTGCAATCCTTCTTCCAGTGCCCTTTCCTGTGACAATGGAAGCACTCATCCTGGCCAACTACCGGTGCTGCAAACTTTTTCTTTCCCTTCTTTCCCACCTTACTAACACCTCCTCTAGGTTTGGGTGCGGCATTCTTCTTCCTTCCTTTGGCCCTAGCCTTGGACCCGGAAGAAGATGCACCGCCAACAAACATAGCAGGTGTTTCCCTTGCCTTCTGGAAGGTGCCCTCTGCACTCCTTAACATGTTCAGGAGTTCCGCAAGTTCAACTTCTTTTCCTTGAAGGTTGAAGTTGAGGATAAACTGGGCGTAGGTGGGAGGAAGGGACTGGAGAATAAGGTCTGTATAGAGCTCATTATCCAAAGTCGTCTCAAGGTCTGCGAGCTCTTCAATATAGCCGATCATTTTTAGGACATGTTCACCTACCGATGACCCGACAGCCAACCTCGCTCGAAACAAGTTCTTAGAGGTCTCGTATCTTGCTATACGAGATTGCTCTCCATAAAGTTCCTTTGTATGGAGAAATATGCCATCTAGGGACATATCCTCGTGCCTCCTCTGATGTTCATTGTTCATTGAGGCAAGCACGATGCACTTGGCTCTCGCGCAATCTAAATCCCAGGTTTTGCGGATTTCCTTATCCGCATTGCTGGATTTGGGACCAGGGACAGCAGGTGCCGTAGCGGTGAGGATGTACCCCAATTTGTCATAGGTCAAAGCCATTTTGACATTCCGCAGCCAATCTTTATAGTTTGGCCCTGTCAGTATATTTTTCTCTAAAAGTAACATAAGTCCAGTCATTTTCAGGGTCGCTGCAATTAGGAGAGAGAGAAGAAAACTCTTTAGCATGATGCTCTTGCAAGTTTAGAGTGGTTTTTAGTTTATCTAAACTGGATGGCTCCCACTGTTTCTCGAATCCTTCCTCAAACCATAAAAGAAGAATTAGCCAGGACTATTCTCACCGTACAATACTTGCTTAACCGTTCAGCCAGGCCAGTGTCGATACTTCGAGGGAGGTTTTCCAACGCTTTCGCGAAGTTCCTTAATTAAATAACCTCTTTTCTCTGGGGGCGTAACCCCGCTGACACCTTTCTGGACACCTACTAGGTTTATAGCATTGATCGTTAAGTGACGAATATCCTGATAAGTAGCATATACTCACAGTAGGATCGGGATCCAAATATCATCGTATGATAATGTTGAAGGAATCCTACCAACATTCATCAAACTCCAAATGGTATGCATCTCTTTGCAAATTTCAGTTTCTTTAGAAATTCCCGATATTTATTTTTGCCCCATGTTCTTATGATCTTGACTAAGGGTCAACAAATCATAAGTCGCATGTCAAGTTCTGCCCATCATTATCCTGTTGATTTGAACCCATCCGTATATACTCTTGACTAAGGGCCAAACAAAGTAATACGAGTGCCCCAAACCAACTCATCTATCTATGCAACAAATGAATACCCCAGCAGCTACCAATCACTATGTCTTGACTAAGGGCCAAACAAACATAGCTTGAATACTACTGACCATTCATAAGAAATGACGGAGGGCTACGACTGGTTTTGGCGAAACCGTGAACGTAGTGAACTTGATATAACCGAAGGAACCTGATAGCTTTTAAAAGGAGTGGTTAAAGCTCCGCATTTAAAAATATCTGTTTTTAAAATTAACCGAGTGGTTTCTTTTAAACTGTTCCAATGATTTAAACTTTGGTTTGTTTTTCTTTGCATTATAGATAATGCGTCCCATCATTAACCTATCATTGCAGAAAACAACGAAAATACAACGTCCTCTTATGCCATCCGCATTCGCCACGGGGTCCCGTCATCACTCGTTAGGTTACTTAACTAACGACAGAGCGGGGGCTGGGCTAGCGCGGGTGTAAAACATAAGTGACGTCTAAATAGCTATCATATATATAGATATTTTACATTCGTCTGACGCAATGATATACATTCCAGAACACAGATAAACAATATTGGATTTGCAAGCAATCTGTATTTCTTTTGAGCCTGCAAGAAAAGACAGATTACACAGTTGTGATGAATAGCCGTTACCCCACCCTCGACCCCTACGGGTACGGCAAACTACCCGCCCGGCAGTTTGTGTACCCCACCTTGGGTCAGTCCTAGGAGCAAAAACAGTAAAATGAAATAATACAACGATGGCTACAACCGCAACCTGGATGTGCCCCGCAAAAATAATATTACAACAAATTACATTTACAACAAATGAATTAAATAATAACCCATTGCTAAACCCCGGCAATACACCACAACAGTCCAATACAGTTCATATGCACAAACAGATATAACCATTACAGAAATGTGCAACCCCCTGCCAACCGACATACTAGCAGTTAGGGGAGGTTTACGAACACATTAAACAATCAGAGATATAATCCAATATGCAAATACTGTACAATTTCGATCGATTAAACATCTTTAATATTGCTCCAAAAACTGCTCTGTAAAACTGAAACCTGAGCAAATATTAAATATCCCAGAAAATCCCAAATAACCCAGAGAAGCAGCACATGAAATTTGAGTTCCTGACTCGGCAACTCGGCGGCGGAAGCGCGGCGGATCGGTGCGATCCGCCGCGGTTCCGCGGCCGTGTTGCCGATTCAGGAGCTCAAATTTCTTGGGTGTTCTTCTGGTTTCTTTTCAAGCTCTCTGAACTTACCTGAAAAATTTTTGGACTTCATTTAAATTTCGACAGAAACTTGACAGTTTTAGGGTTTTCCGGCTTCGTTTTTCTGTTCGAAATTCGTACAAATTTGCAATTAAGTTATTTATTGTTTAGCGAGGCTCTGATACCACTGTAAGTCGATGTTCTACACTCCAATACTTGTGGGGAGGCGGAATTTTCAAAAACGAACTTGTTTAGTGAACAAATATCGACTAACCGCTTGAATCGAAGCTAAACGATAACTAACCAAACATATAGTTGTTCTAAACTACTATGCTTAGGGATTATACCTATCAAACCAAGTCCTTCGTCTTTACGATCTCCTCGTCCTCCTCGGCCTTCTCTTTGTAGTAGACAATCCACCCGAGAGCAAAACTCCAAGCTTAGCCTCTAAACTTGAGGCAACTAACCTTCTTGGATTGCTAATCGAAGAAGATAGATTGAGATAGAGTGATGGTTATGGATTGTTTAGTCTAACTAATCCTAGATCTCAACACATGAGGGGTGAGGATTAGTCTTTTGAAGAGAGTGAACTTGAGGAGAGAGAATGTGAATAATATTATCAGTGACAATAGTAAGCTATCATAATATATATGAAGCATTATCTTTCAACAAGAAAAGAAAATAAATGATGAATAAGCATGCTTCATAAATATCTAATGGTGATTCATTATCATGAGTCATTAAGCATTTATGATGCATTAATGACTATGATGAATCACTCTCATGACTCACTAATCTCATTCAATGCATATGACACATAAACCTCCTTAGTCACCATCTTCTAGAAGCTTCTCGAGTAATTACGAGAACGCCCCTCCGATCCGTAAAAATACGGAAAAACTTTAGACTGTATAAATCCAATAACCGGATACCAGTAACTGGCTTAAACCAAAGCCGACTGGTAAAAACTGTCCGAAAGTCGTACGCGCGTAAACGCACGTACGCGTCTGAACCCTTGTCGTAAAACCATACGACCTCTATATCGTTTCGCCTGGAATAGGAAACTCTCTATGTGGGACTCTAGAGACTCGACTACTATGCTGGCAGTGGGTTTAACCACAGACCGCAAGCAGCACTAGCTGTACGTAACGGTCCCCAGGTAGTTGTCGATAAGAAGGCCGATGAGGAAACCCATCCGAACTCCTACTGAGTCTGATGTGACAATCTCCATACAGTCCGGTCCGTTTGTCCAAGACTATCGCATATCGGGCCTAGGGCGGCGGCAAGCGTGAGTCCCCTAATAGCGGTATAAGTCGTGTCGGAGCGAAGCCCATTACACCCTGAGAAACTACTGGAACCTACCAGTAAATCTCGCTTGCCCTGGCCAGGGACTTTGCGTAATGGCTCTCTGACACAGCGCGATATCTACTCCCAATACCGGGACGGACGAATCCTGTCTAACCGCCACTGCCTCCAAGTGCTCGGGACTGCACCCAACTACTACCTGTTTGCACGACTCCTTTGAGCCGTGGTAGGGTAGCAATCTAAGAACAGTGGGACACACTCGAGGCGAAGTAGCAGTGTCAAGTCTGCAGACTATGCTGTACTCATGTCACCTGGGAACTGCTCACTGACGACTGGTATCAAACCAACCAACAGTTCCCTTTGAGTCCTGTCCGGTGTACCCGTAACCTAACGAGCACCTGCATACTATCTCCAGTACGACGTACTGACGGCTGAGGGACAGACCATCTCCCCAACTGGGATGAGAAGCGTACACACTAGTTCTACTCCGGAGTATCGATGCTCTGTCTCGATAATCCAACGACCAGGGACCTGAATAAGGATGTGCTTGTAGACTACCCAGCCCGCACTAGTGTGACTGCCATCACAACGCTGGTAGACAAGCAAGATCCGATGTGCTCTATCAATACGTACACTCACATATTAAGATAGAAAAACCAAGTAGCATACTACCATGTTTAGCAAGACTGTTATATACATGTGAATATCCCAAGCTTCCATTAAGTAATATACAAACTAGTATGATACAGTAATGGCCTTCTAGGGCATAAACACTAACAAATTGTGCTATGGTTAGGGTTGTTGACTATTTGACTTTTGTTGGCTTGTTGACTTTGTTGACCGGTTGACCATTGTGGACTTGTTGACCATCATCGTTTCATTTCAAAGATACTTCTTGTTCTTTGCAAAATGCATTAAATGAATGAAATGATAATGGTCATTCATAAACTAACCATCACATTTCTTAATTATTATTACTATCATCATTATTCCAAATATGAGAGTATGGTTGCTAAATTATTCTCATTCTCACTTGCTCACTCTCTCTCATCAAAAGTTCATCCTCTTCCTCTCTCTCAAAGCTCTCATGTCTCATGTGTTGAGAACCATGAGCTATTGAGATAAAACCACTAAAACTCCACTCTACTCACTCCAGAGTTCTAGGTTTAGCAAGCCAAACACTTTAGTTATCTCTAGGTTGAGGTAGGAGCTCAAGGTAGAGGCTTTCGGGTGGATCCTTCTTCGACAAAGCGAAGACTACGAGGTGGAGCCGTTCAAACCACTCCAAGGAGCAAGAAGAGAAGGAGTTCAAGACCTAGGTATAACCCTCTAACCGAGTAGTTAAACTTGTGGTTAGTTTGCTAGGTTTTTGTTTAGCAAAGATCATCTTTTTAGTCCATGTTGCCTTGTGTCAAAAAAATCATTTTTTACCGTTTCCGCCTCCCCGTAAGAACCGGGGTGGGCAACGTGGACTTACAGTGGTATCAGAGCCTAGCTAACAACAACTAGCATGTTAGCTAAGTATTTAGAATTTCGATCCGAGAAAAAATCGCAAAACACGTCCGAAAACTTAACTTTCTGCCGATTTTTAAAACTGCTCCAAAAATAATTCCACATATCTTAAAAATCGGCTCAAGGTTTTCTAAGAACATGCAGCAAAAACGAGCCCCTGACTCGGTCAACGCACCGCGGAACCACGGCGAGACGATGCGTCTCGCCGCGGATCCGCGGCCGAGTTGACTCGGCCGCGACTCGTCTTTGCTGCAGTTTGCTCAGTGTTCTGTTTTGGGATTTTTAGGATATTTTGTTTCTGCCCAGAATTTCAAGAGAACAAAGTTGTGTTTGGGGTAGTTACAAATCCGTATTTTTGATCGAAGTTCTATAGACTTTAGCTAATGGGTTATATCTGTGATGTGATATATACACTGAACGTCAACTAATCGCTATACGTCGATTAGTGAGGGTTGTGCATATCTGTGATCTGTAATGTTTTTGGATTGTGTATATGAACTCGTTGGATTGTCGCGGATGAATAGCCGGAGGTTGTGAGATGAGAGTTTTCTTTATCTTTCATTTGATATAATATGTAAATTGATGTAATATTATTTTTATGGCCGCACATCCGGGATGAGGTTGTAGCTGCCATTGTATATTATTTCTTTTACTGTTTTTGCTCCTAGGATAGACCCAAGGTGGGGTGCACAGACTACCGGGTACCTCGAAGTGCCGAGTGTCCTACTCACTGTAACGTTTTGAAAATCGTTTCGGTGAAATTTCGGAAAATTGGCAAAATAATGGGGTTTTCTGTAAAAAGTCAAAATACAAATATTTTTATTATAAAATTAAATATACATATTATAGCTATGTAATTGCTAGTATTTGGTGTTTATTGAGCCACCGGTGAAATTTCAAATTTTCTGAAATTTTTTTCGAAATTAATTATTTTAATATTATTTTAAGCCGTCACTAATACATTTAATTAGCGAAAATTACAAATTGGAATGAGTTGAAACAAATTTTGTGCATCATAACACATTAAACAAAATTTTAACATGTGGTTTTTGAATTGAAATGAAGTTATTAATCGGTTTTAGAAAATATTGAAGAAAAAGGCTTATTTTGTGAAAATAAAAGGGTTTTGGTGCATATTGAATTGGTGTTTGGTGTTCATTGCTTCACAGACACACACCCTCTCTCCTCCCCACCATATGGCCGACCCCCCCTTTTTGATAGCCCTCTCTCTCTCTCTCTCCAATCACCTCATTTTTCACTACTTTTAAAATGAAATAAAAAGAAAATGAGAAGAAGAAAGATGTATGGGCTTTAGTTGACTTTGACACACACCTGCCTTTTCTCTCTCCCCTCTCCCCTAATTCCAGCTGACCCCATTTCAGCAGCCTCCCCCATCTTTCCCCACCTCTTTCTCTTCAAGAAAAGTTCTCCAATTTCATCAAAAAAATCATCCAAATTGCTTCAAAAATCCCACAAAATCAAAATCTAATCCCTACCCATTTTTACTTGACCATTCTAGCATGGATTTTGGTGAAAAGTTTTCAAATTGGAGGTCAAGATTTTCGTGCTAGATCTCAAATCTTGTGAGGTATAAATCTTGACTTTTTGTTAAATTGTTGTTTAACTATGATAATCTATCTTATTCAAGTGTTAATTTTGGTGTAATTGCTAGTTTAGGATATTCTAGAAAAAGGTTTGATTTTGGGATTAGGGTTTGTAAAATTGAAGTGAGGGTTTCTAGCATTAGATTATGGTTCTAATGAGTGATTAACATGTTAATTCTATGCAAAACTAAACCTTGTTGCTTATTGCTAGATTGTTAAATTTAAATTGTCCTAATTATGATTGTTTTGCAAACTAGATTCTTGTAATTTATATAAAGTAGTGAGATTAAATTCTAGTTAATTGTTGTGTGTCTTAGTTAATATGTTTTAAGTAGAATTATGGCCACTAGAATTGTTAAAATATTTAAAGTTGATTAAAACACCAAGTTTTGAGCTAAAATGGAAAATTGTGCTAATTTTGTTAACTAGGTTTTGTAAATATATATATTTTGATGAGATTAAATTATCGGAATGGTTTATATGACTTGGTTATGACATTGAGTGGATATTGCGGCCGCTAGATTTGTTTAAACATCGAGTTTTGTACTAAAACGGGTAATTTTGCTTGCTAGATTTTCGGAAAAATAGCCTTTAAAGTGAGTTTGAGGTTTTTTGTGAATTTTAACATATTTTATATTATAATTAGTACTTGTGATTGTGTAAATGAGTGTGTTTGGGTTTTTCTCGATAGTTTGGCATTTGTACGCCGACGTCGAGGGTTTTTGGGTTGATTTGTAAAAGCAAACCATAGGTTTTGACCTATGTGGGATTCGTGTGTCGTTTTGGTCATGAGTCGGATTTTAATGCGATACGGTGCGTTATGATATGTAGGTACCCCATATGGATTTGGAGACGACAAGCAAGCGTGTGGCGACGTCGGCACCGGCGAGCGAGGACCAGGTGAGTAGATTTATATCTACGGGGAGAAGTCGGGTGGATGGCGTATAGCACCCCCGCAGTTCGCAGTGATGTATACGAATACGTATACACTTAAATTTATATTATATTAATACGAAGCTTTGAGGATAAAGGTAGATGCTAGGTGTTCATGGATTAGTTTAATGTTAGTTGCGAAACCCTAGCTTAGTTGTTACACACACACAAACGCACACACACATGCATACATCTACGTTATTACCTATGCGTATATGGGGATATGTGTTTATGTGTTCACATGGGTATGGGACTATGCGTTCCCATACTGGATTTGAGGATAATGTTTGGGATTTGAGGTGAGTCGATGAAATTGATTTGAGACCGTGAGATCGGTGATATAGCAGGATTCGTAATTGAGATACGTCCTGATGTTATAGCGGATCTTGGGACGACGATACATATGAATAGTGTTATACATTGAATGGTTGACATGTGATCGTGATATGAGATAGGATATGTTAAGATATTCATAATAGGTCGCATTAGGCGATGTATACCTCTTTATGACGATATATGATGATGATATCGGTTTGTATGAGGCTGTGGATCAGCAGTCAGATCATGACTATATTGATGATATTAGTATCGTACTAGACGTAGATCAGTACCCCGGATTATGATCTTTGATAAAGAGGATACCAAATGATTAATTTGATGAATGTGATACTGACCTGTACCCAGATTTGGGGTGCCGTACGACGGATTTACGTACGAGCTATATATTGATGTTTGATCTGCACTCTTGACTTGGGAATGTCTGATTATAGATATGGTATCGGATGTGATATTATTGAGGCAGGATCACCGACTAACATATACATGTAGGTATATGTATCGACTTAGAGGTTAGGCGGTTTCCTTACCTTCAGTAGCCAGTTAGCTTAGCCCTTTAGTTTAGTGTAGTTGTTAGACTAGATTTATATTAAATATAGATCTGTTATCTTGTATCTAGTATTTAGCTCCCGCTCATTATTGTTGTTCGCTCCGCATCGCCTGCTTACATTATGATTCATATTCTATTGTTGATATCATGCTGTTAGGACACCAGCACCATTACCGATGACGCGTATGTACCACGTACACTTACTTGCCGGCTCACACACATCTTCATCGGTAATTGCCATGTCACGAATACTTTAGAAAATACTATTTCATTTGATATAGGTTGTTAGCTAATAGTTTAGACATGATATTAGTGTACTTGCCTTATATGCTAGTTTAGATTTGTAGATATTACTTGCTACTTCATGCATGTTATTATTCATTGATATGCCGCATTCATGGATTTTTATGTCTATATTCACTGCTCACATGCTATTGAGGATTTGGATTCGGATTTTTCATGAGATTTCCTGGATTTGGGGGAAAACCGCAAAAACACTTATAAAATTCTTTTTCTTTTTTTTTTAAAGAAAAGTGCGGTTTTCCCATGATGTATGAGTCGTCCACCATGAGTTTGCTGATAGATTTCGAGACCCGAGTTTGAGGAGTGGAGGAACCGTTTCGGGTATATGGTGGACCCTGTGCGGTACCCCAGGGCAAGAGCATCGCAGATGATGGCGTTGAGTCTGGCAGGGGAGCACTACCGACCGGTGATATTACCCGACGCGTCGGATATCCGGAGGATACTGTCGCGGTCTTGAGATTGATGGTAGGGGCCAGTCTGGATTGACGGCGCCCTAGATAGTGAGATTGAGACATTGAAATCCTGAGTTATTGAGATATTAGGATTTATGTTTTGTGTCGATGCTAGACACTGTTTATGCTGATTTCATTTATGATACCTCTTTTAAAAGTATAGAAATCTCACTAAATTATGAAAGTAGTTTTATTCAGTACATGCATTCTGTTTCATGCATTCATACATCATCTATATGATATATTGCTACCTGAGGCACTGACACGGGCACATGGGATTACACTCGGGTTAGATATTTACCCTAGTCATTGTTATAGGCTGCATGTTATATATATTTGAGGATATATTATGATCTTATGACCTAGGATTGCGTTGTTCATGCGGTTTCTGTTCGTAGATGTTTTTCTACTCACGAGTTGGCAACTCACCCCCGTTGTGCCACAGTTTCTTGCAGGTTTTGCCGTACAGGTTTCAATACGGCAGTTGGAGATAGTGCCCTCAGAGTCAATTATTGGATCACAGGAACGTGATTGCAATGATTGAGAGAGGACCTATCCCGGTAGGACAGTCTTACTCGAGATGATAGTATGCTATCTGGTTTATCTTTATCATCGTGTACTGCTTTAGGTGACCTGACATGTCGCTATTACACGTTGATAGAGCCCCTAGGATTTTTGCTTGACTACCAGCAGTATGATGGCGATCATATACAAGGGAGCTGGTAGTCTATAAGCACATCCTTAAAAGGTCCCTAGTTGTAGGAGTTTCGAGACAGGGCATCGATACTCCATTAGTAGACTAGTGTATACAGTCGAGACCCCGACGAGGGGCGGTGGCCGGTCTCACAAGCCACTGGTGTCAGTTGGTTCACCTAAGATGTATACAGGTGCCCATTGGGTTATGAGTACACCAGACAGGACTCGCCGGGAACCTGCTAGTTGGTCTTATACCAGATTTCAGATAGCAGTTCACTGGTGACATGTGTACAGGTTAGTTCATCGACCTGAGATCGTCATTTGTCTCGTGTGAGTTCCCACTGTGCTTTGATTACTACCCTACCACGGCTCAAAGGAGTCGTGCAAACAGGTTTTAGTTGGGTACAGTCCCGAGCCACATGGAGGCAGTGAGCGGATCTTCAGGGGTTCGTCTCTCCCGGTATTGGGGGTGAGGTCGCGCTGTGTCTAGGAGAGCCATTACGCAAAGCCCTCGGCCGAGGTAGGAGATTTACTGGTAGGTATTCCAGTAGTATCTCAGGGCGTTCTGGGCTACACTCCGCACGACTTGTACCGCTTTTGGGGGTCTGACTTTAACCAATCCCCTAGGCCCGACATGTGATGCTCATAGACGAACGGACCGGACTGTACGGATATTGTCACTGACAGGCTCAGTAGGGTGTCAGGATGAGTTCGCTCATCGACGTCCCTTTTGGTCAATAGCTGGTGGCCTGTCACGTATTGGCTAATACCTCTGACGTACTAGTGGTTAAATCCACAGCCATAGTATTGACGAGTCTTTAGAGTCCACCAAACTTTCAGTTACTCAAGCTTTCGGGCGAAACGCTGTAGAGACCGTATGGAGATATGGCAGGGTCCGATCAGACATGTGCGGTATTGCACGGATCAGGATCGGACGGTTTGTACTAATGGCCGTATGGTTATATGGCAGGGTTCGATCTGATACGTGCGGTATTGCACGGATCAGGATCGGACGGATTTTACTAGCCGGCTTTGGTTTAAGCCGGATCCTAGTTTAGTACAGTGTAGATTTTGTCTCATTGCATTTGTATCCGGTCGGAATACAGATGTGGGTGTGTATGCACAGTATCGGGGTTTTCCTGTAATTTATTACGGGACCAGTTTTCTGGAGTTGCCAGTTTGCTTTCCGTTCCGGCCGGTTTTCCTTTGTTCTTTCCCGGCCGGACTTTTCCGATGGAGGGGGTAATTTGCAGTTTTGCAAATTACATTTGGGGAGGGGGTTTCTTGCATATGTGGGATTATGATATGACCATCATCATTCTCTTTACATCACTTGCATTATTCATGGTAGTAATGTGAAGTGATTGATTTGTGTTTGGATGTGAGGTTTGCTTTTGATATGGTCACCTCTTACCTTTTACTACACTCACCTCCCAATGTATTTTTGTTGTTTTTCCCTCCACCATTTCCCAGCAAGCTTGGCCGGCTACATTTGGAGAGGGGAGAGGGAGAGGGGAGAAAAATGAGAGAGGTTCATTTTGATTTGGTGTGGGAAATTCATCATCCATCTCATTTTTCCATTGCTACCAAAATCCCCAAGTTCATTTCTCAACCTCATTCCTCCATCAAGGCAACATAACCCCAAAGAGACAAAGCACTACACATTCTACAGCAAATCTGGGGCGTGTCGGCTAGCCAACTTCGCGCCCGAGTTGCCTCGGTATTGAGGTGGGAGCCCGTAAAAGATACAGACGATGTGGTGCCCTTCCGGCAAGGATGCGACGACCGGAGTTTCCGCGGGAGATCGGGACGATGACGATAAGACCGGAGGACTCGGATCACTCGGTATATCTCTCACCCTTTCTCTTTTTAGCTAGTATCAGTTAATGGTTACGATCCGGGTATATTGTCCGCGGTAGCGCCAGTTTAAAGTTAAGAAAAAATTTGATTCCGCATTTTGGCCTCGGATAGACGGCCGGGGCGCTGCCGTGTCGCAACATGGTATCAGAGCCAGGCCATTAACCCTGCCTAGCTTGTTCTAATGCGTTTTACTTATCCGATCGACCAAAATTCCAAAATCCGCGTTTTGCATGCATCAGTTTTCTGTCGTTTTTTTTTCCGGGCTCGAAAATTTTTTCAGGTGATTGCAGAATGATGTACAGAGAATCCTAAGAACACTGCAAAAATTTGGTAGCTTGATCATTCCATACGACCGCGGAACCGCGGCAATGATCCCTCTTTTGCCGCGGTTCCGCCGCAGGAATAGTGTATCATTCCACCAATTTTTTGCAGTGGGCTTTTGGGCTTAAGATAGGGGTTTTGGAATATTAAAATTGGGCCCATAATTTCTGTGAGTGCTACAGTATTACTTGGGGGCCCACTTGTTAATTTTTGATCGATTGGATATTTTAAACACATTATTTCACAGTATTTACATTATATCTGTGACCGTGAATATCACTTGATCGGTAAATCCTGTCTAACTGCTATAGCCCGGTTAGACGGATTTGCGAACGTGATTTTCACGTTGATGTTCTGTGTTTATGCTGTGTTGTTGCGGATCGGTCGTGGGGGATAGCCTGGATGCAATGCTAGTACTGTTTTGTTTTATATGTACATTTGATATTGCGGGGCGAGCGTCCGACATGTGGACTGCCGTCACTGCCTGTTTGTATTATTCTTTTGGGGCACGACCTGGTTGCGGTCGATGTACCCGGTGTATGTATATTTTACTTTCTGTACTAGGATTGCCCCGCGGTGGGGTGCACGGATAGCCGGGTTCTGGAGGGCAACAAGCCCGCATCTCATGGCATTGGGACGGAGGGGGCTTCACTCCAGGATTGGCGGGCTATTCACCGCACTCGTAGGGGGTACAGGTTGACCCAGGAGGGGTGCCCGAGTTACCGGATTCCGTGAAGTGCTGGGTGGTCCATTCACGTTGCTGAAGGGGGCTGCCTCGCTTCAGGTTTTGGCGGGTGACTTGCCGCGCCCGTAGGGGTCTAGGTTTTCATTGCACAGGCTATCCACACGACCAGGGGAACGTCGGGTTTCAGCAGCGGCTCTGTGAAACCCGGGGCTTCCAGATATCTGTATTGTTCTGTGATGCTGTACATTTCTGTGATGTTGCATTTTATCACGCCTTGAGCGAATATAATATATTGGTATATATATTAGTAGATGTTATATATGTTTTGCATCCGCGCTAGTCCAGTCCCCGCTCTGTCGTTAGTTAGCTAACCTAACGGGTAATGACGGGACCCAGTGGCGAATGCGGATGGCATATACGTACATCAGTATATTTTCGTTCTTTGTGGTGTGATCAATTGATGGGACTTGCGTTGATTCGGATCAATGCAAGCTAAACAAACATATTCTGATGTTGTTGGAACACTTTTCAAAAAGCTGTTATTGCAAGGACGTTCACTTTTGTTTTGCATCGCGGTATTCATTTGGAATATCCTGCTCCTCAGTCGACGAGGTAAGGGCCGAGATCCCTTCACCGGGAGTGACCCCTTGGACAGAAGTTTGCGTCAGGGCATTAACTTCACTATAGCCGATTACTTTTGCTTTGCATCGTGGTATTCAGTTGGAATATCCTGCACCTCATTCTACGGGGAAAGAGCCGAGATCCCTTCACCGGGAGTGACCTCTTTAGCAAAAGTTTTCGTCACTATATTTTTATAAAAAGTTATGCAGTTCCTTCAACGATATCAAGTTCATTACGTTAAAGGTTTTTCGCCAAAAACCAGCCGTAGCCCTCCGTCATTTCCTACAGGTATTATTTAGTATTCGTGCTGCGTTTGTTGACCTAGTCAAGACGTAGTGTTCGGTAGCTAAGTGGTACTTGTTTGTTGCATAAGTGGGATTGGTTAAGACAGTCGTGCGGCCTTGTTGACCTAGTCAAGGGCACGTACGGGTGGGTTTAATTCAATCCAGAATAATGACGGGTTGAACTTGACTGGCGGTTTATGGTTTGTTGACCTAGTCAAGGTCATAAACCGCTTGGGGTAAAAATCACATCGGGAGTTTCAAAAGAACTGAAACTTGCCAGACATGCGCATACCTTCTGGAGTGTGGTGACGTGAGTGGATTCCGTCACGTTATCATGCGATGATAGTTGGATCCCGATTCCCACTGATGAGTTGGTTTACTCCTTGGGTGACCCCGACTAATTCTTCTTTCAGGTTTGGGGAAGAATTTGAGGTTACAGTGGGAGGTTCCAGATTAGATAAAGTGATAACCATTCTGATCTAGGTTAGAATGCACGCTGAGTGTTTCTTTTCTCTCTCTCTCTCTGGCAGCGACCATTGACCCGACCCTGGACTATGACTCAGTGACCAAGTTGACCGAACCTTCTTAACACTGGCTTTTGGATTGTCTGAGTTGCAAACCTCATTGCCACTCCTACTTTTACCCTTTTCTCCAGGACACCCCGTATTACTGCGAACGTCCACTTCCATTGGACAAAACCATCGTATGGTTATATACGAACTCGAAGGACTTCGAGGATGGTTTCTGGTTCTGGAGAAAACGAATAGGATTATTCAGTTGTCTTTTCTTTTCACCTTCTCTCATTGCGAGTACTCCTTGGTTTAGGAGATAGTATACCTATTACGCAAATTGGATAGTCTTCTTCCAAACCTTAGGCTGGTGCCGAACGGCGGGGAATGAAGAAAACCAATTAGCATAACGATGGTGTACAGAAGGTATTAAGTTAAGACAAAGCAAGGGATTAGTAAGAGGGCAAAGTAAATTGCGACTGCTATTCACGACCAAACCAAGTATTTCTTCACCAATCCTAAATCACCTTTGTATTTCTCCAGGACACTCCGTATCACTACGAAGATCCCAAGTTTATTGGATAATCCATCGTATGGTTATATACGAACTCGAAAGGAACTTGTTCCAGTTTGGGGATGGATTCTGGTTCAGGAGAAATAGGAATATGGTTTATTCGGTTGTCTTTTATCTTCACCTTCTCTCGCATTCCGAGTGCTCCTAGGATTAGGACAGTACACCCATTATGCTTATTGGATACTCTTCTTCCAAACCATAGGCTGGTGCCGAACGGTAGGGAAGGAAGAAAACCATTTGGCCTAAGGGGTGTGCAGAAGGTAATGACTAAAGACATATAAAGGGATTTGGAGAGGTGGCAAAGAATTATGCGGTTATAGTTGTGAATCTGGATAATGGTAGAGGCATTACTAGGAATACCAGGATACCCCATCGAAACATTTTAATGTTTCAGTTCAACTGTGTACTGTTAAAAGAAAACTGATTTCCCGATTAGACACTTGCTCCAGGGTATGTATTTACCAGGTTGGATTCTCACATCTGTATGGCTTTACAGATGATGAGTGGGAGTAAGTTATTGGGAATTAGGTGACCATCCTCATTATATCGGGATTCGTTGTAATTGGTGATATTTGAGGAAGCCACCTGGGTTGTTTGCCGGTCGGCGAATATTTGGTTTTGAATATCCGCTGTTGTGCACCAATTTCAAATTGATATATCTTGTAACGTTTTGAAAATCGTTTCGGTGAAATTTCAAAAAATCGGTAAAATAAGGGGGTTTTCTGTAAAAAGTCAAAATACAAATATCTTATTATAAAAATTAAATATACATATTCTAGCTATGTAATTGCTATTATTTGGTGTTTATTGAGCCGCTGGTGAAATTTCAAATTTTCTGAAAAAAATATTATTTTATTATTATTTTAAGCCGTCACTAATACATTTAATTAGGGAAAATTACAAATCGGAATGAGTTGAAACAAATTTTGTGCATCATAAAACATTAAATAAAATTTTATCATGTGGTTTTTGGAACGAAATCATTTGCCAAAACGGTTTAGAAATTATTGAAGAAAAAAGGCTTTGTTTTAGCGTAAATGGATGTTTGGGGTATTGTATTTATCATTTTTCATCACCCCACACCCGTACCCATACCCACACACCCCCACTTACTCCTCCCCATGGCTGAATTCAGCACCCACCATAATTTTTCCCCACTTGATTTCAAAGGAAAAGAAATGAAAGAAAAGAAAAGAAAATGGGTGAATTAGGTGGACTTTTGACCTTACCTTGACCTTGACTTTCCTCCCTTGCATTTTCTCTACCTCCCTCTCTCTCCTCACTCCCATTTCTGGCCTCCCAACAGCAGCAGCCCCCCCCTCAAATCCCACTCTTTCTTCATCAAAAAAATCCACAAATCACTTCAAAATCCATGCAAATTCAAATCTAAATCCAAATCCGACTCCTACCCATTTTAGCTTAGCCCGTATAGCATGTATCCTTCTGAAAAGAGAGTATTTTGGAGGGCCATGGATGCTTGTGGATCTTCATATGTTTTTGGGTATAATTCTAAACTTTTTGTTGCTTAAATTGTTACTAATTTCTTAAGCTAATTTACTTAAGTGTTAATTTGGTTATGTGAGTTTAATTGCAAGTTTTGGAATTCAAGTTGTGAATTTGATTGCAAGTTAGGGTTTTATAAAATTGGTGTATGGTTGTGTGTTATATTTAGGCTTTGTTGTCATGATAATACAAGGTTAGTAGCTAGTGTGAATGGTTAGTTTTAAAATTGTGTTAATTTGCTAAATTGCTTACTAGGTTTTTGAAATTTGTTAAATTCTTGGGATTAAAAATGTGTTTAGGGTTTTCATGACTTCATTAACTTTATTAAGTGTGGTTTAATGCTTTAGATCATGGAAATCTAAGCTAGATTGTAGTTTGTACATTTTTGCTTTGAAATTGTTAAAAAGGGTATTTTTGTAAACTAGAATATTAGGATTTTTGGAATTTAATGAGATTAAATTCCGGAAATTGTTTATACGACTTATTTAAGATATTTAATAAATATATTGGCCGCTACATTCATTTAAACATCGTGTTTTGTACAAAAACGGCGAATTGTGCTTGCTAGATTTTCGGAAAAATGACTTTTTAAGTGAAATTGGCGTTTTTGTGAGTTTTAACCTAGTTTATATTAAAATTAGTGTTCGTGAATGTGCAAATGAGTGTGATTGGATTTTTCTCGATGGTTTGACGTTTGTACATCGACATCGAGGGTTGGTTTTACTATTCTTGCATGCGTAGGCGATAGGTTTGGACCTATGCGTGATACGCGTGCCGATTTGATTTTCGTATGCCGTTTCGATCTCGAATTTAGTTTTAATGCGATATGGTGCGTTATGATATGTATGTACCCCCATGTGGACTTCGAGACGACAAGCAGGCGTGTGGCGACGTCGGCACCGGCTAGCGAGGACCAGGTGAGTAGATTTATATCTACGGGGAGAAGTCGGTTGGATGGCGTATAGCACCCCCGCAGTCCGTGGTGGTGTATACGGATGCGTATACACACCAACAATTATTATATGTTATTTGGGATTAATAACGATTCTTAGGATGGATATTGGTGTGTTGGATTATTTTAGCGTTGCGAACCCTAGGGTAGTGTTGCACTACACACACACACACACATACACACCTACATACTTGCATACATTCCTATTGATATGTGCTCATGGGATTCTTTATAGCTATGTGTTCACATGGATATGGGACTATGTGTTCACATACAGATTGAGGATGATAGTACTTGGGATTTATGATGAGTCAATGAGATTTGATTTGAGGCCGTGAGATCGGTGATATAGCAAGGTTCGTATTTGAGATACGACATGACGTTGTAGCGGGTCCTTGACGTAATGTTTCACACACGTCCATGCATACGTAGGCGGTATCAATATGGTACTAGACGTAGATCAGTACCCCGATCTTGATATTTGATAAAGAGGATACCAGGTGAATAGTATGATGAATGTGATATTGACCCGTACCCAGATTGGGATGCCGTACGACGGATTTACGTACGAGCTATATTAATGATTGATCCGCACTCTTGACTTGGGATGCCTGATTATAGATATGGTATCGGATATGATATTATTGAGGCGAGACACCGACTATACATATACAGGTATGTATATGTATCGACTCAGATGATAGGCGGTTTCCTTACCTGTAGTTCAGCTTGTTAGTTCAGCCGTATAGTTTAGTGTAGTTGTTAGATTAGATTAGACTTCTTACCTATTTCAAAAACTAACGAATCGTGGGTATTTTAAAAGACAGCCCAAGGGATCCTACGGATATTTCAAAAGACGTATCTTTTCATAAAAACACCGTAGCCCTTATTTTCAAAAACCCCATGATTCGTGTTATTTCAAAAGGCACCATTTGTAGGACTTATATTAGATTAATACTGATTAGTTATCGTTGTGTCTAGTATTCTGCTCCCGCACATTATTGCTGTTCGCTCTGCCCCGCATACTTTTTTTGCTGCATACTCCATTATTGATATCATGCTGTTAGGACACCAGCACCATTACCGATGATGCGTATGTACCACATACACTTACTTGCCGGCTCACACACATCTTCATCGGTAATTGCCATATCACGTACACTTAGAAAATACTATTGCTTGACTTAGGTTGTTAGTTAGTAGTTGATACGATATTAGTGTACCTGCCTTATATGCCAGTTTAGACATTGTAGTTATTACTTGTCACTTCATGCATACTGTTATTCCATTGTTCATGCCTAGTTATTAATCACACATTGCAACTTGGTTATTGATACCATATACATTCATTATCATTGACATATGCACTTGTGATGATTTCTTGAGATTTATGATATTTCTGGATTTCGGGGGAAAGCCGCAAAATTTCTAAACTTATTATATTTTAAAAATATGTAAATTGCGGTTTTCTAGTGATGTAAGTGTCGTCCACCATGAGTTTGCTGTGGTTTTCGAGATCCGTGTCGAGGAGTGGAGGAACCGTCACGGGTATATGGTGGGCCCGGTATGGTACCCCGGGGCAAGAGGAATGTGGTGTTGACATTGAGCCTGGCTGGGGAGCACTACCTACCGGTGATATTACCCGACGCGTCGGATATCCGGAGGATACCGTCGTGGTCTTGAGATGGATGGTAGGGGCCGGTCTGGACTGACGGCGCCCTAGATATTGAGATTGAGACATTGATTTTTCGAGACAGTGAGATTTATGTTTTGTGTCGATGCTAGACACTGTTGATACTGATTTCATTATGATACCTCAGTTTAAAAACCAGAAGGAAATCTCACTAATTTATGAAAACAGTTTCTTCATTTACATGTATTCTGTTTTCATGCATTCATACCTCATTCATATGATATATTGCTACCTGAGGCACTGATACGGGCACATGAGATTACACTCGGTTAGATATTACCCTAGCCATTGTTATAGGCTGCATGTTATACATATTTTTGAGGATATATTATGATCATTGACCTAGGATTGCGTTATTTATGCGATTTCTGTGCGTAGATGTTTTTCTATTCACGAGTTGGCAACTCACCCCCGTTGTGCCCCAGTTTCGTGCAGGTTGCCGTACAGGTTCATTACGGCTTTGCGGGCATAGTTTCATTCGGGTGATTTGCTAGTAGGTGGGTTTACTTGTATCATACCCCCATTATTTATCTTGTATATCATTATTCTGTTGTATCTAGAATTCCATCAACCAAACATGTATTTATTGAGATAGAGACCAGTGTTGGTTATTCTTTCGACTTTAGAGTCGCTCGTTATTTTTCTGGTGGTTTTGAGTTTCCTTTTGAGTTCTGATCCTCGCCGTTGGCGTTGTATATTATATTGCTTGTGTGGTTGTGACCGTCGATTGACGAAGAGCTAGCTCCCGCTTGGGGATGCCTTTTTCTTAATTTCGTATACTATTCATGTTGTATCCCGTTTGGGGGCCAGCATTTACAAAGGAGACTCTGCCGAAATTTTCAGTAAATTTTTGATGTTTTAAAAACCGCATAATTCGGCTTATGCTATTGAAATTACTTGCTTTAAGTTGTTTTTCCTGCACTCTACTATTTTCTTGGTTTGGATTTCTGGGTTTTCGGTTTACTTAGATTACGTACGCCTCGAGACGTTTGTAGTTTAAGTGCCGGTCATGTTCCGTACTTTCGGGTCGTGACAAAGTTGGTATCAGAGCGTTAGGTTTTACCTTCGGAGCGTAAGATGACCCTTGGTTGATGGAATAGATGACTAAAGTAGAGTGACGTACCGTTGGTATGTTCCGCAGCATATTTACGACACGCCACCCCACTTAAGGAGCCTTAGGATGTACATTTCCTTGTTCAGTATTATATTCCTTCCTGATCTAGCCTCATCGGTACCAGTTTGGTTTTGCTACTACGGTTACGGGCAGGGAGAGCTACGGCTAGAGTTGCGGTCAGCACAAGCTCGTCACGAACGAGGACTGACCAGGGCGAAATTCCGGCGACACGATTGCAGAGATGTGTCTTCTTACTGTGTTTCCGCGCCACGAGCGTTTGGCGGATCGCCCTTATGAGGTTACTTGGAGGTGCTGGTCGACACTAGAGAATTGAGCCGATGATGGAGGCCAGCCAGATTTTGATGACAGTTGGTGTGTTGCTTAATCCTGATGATTGAGGCACTGTTCAGCGTGCAGACGAGCGAGCCAGTTGTTGCTGCGAGCGACGAGATATCGCCCCATATGTTGGAGCTATTGCGGGGCGAGTTATACGAATAGATGATAGAAGGTCGCTAGTCACCCGATGATGAATGACTAGGACAGGTGGTTCGTCGCCTACCCCGATGCGAGGTCATCAGATAGATTGATTCCAGCTAGAGACGACTTCACGCAGAGACGTGAGGGTCGACAGAGACGATCGAATGTCGGAAAACCTATTATTCCAAGTTTAAAGTATTCAGAAAGACATGCAGGCAATTCTATGGTCCCTCTAGAAGAATGAAATCCTAACTCGACATAATGACCGTGTGAAAGCCTTTGAACCTTCGGGTTTGCGGCAGTTCCACGGCGCCATTAGTGAGGCTTGGGTTTGCCCTTCTACGGCTGGACCACCGATGCTGTGGTATATATATTCGATACTATTAAACTGTGCCCAAGATGTTGAGCTCTTTGGGGATTATGAGGTTTCGACGAATCGATCGAATGGTTCGACTTCAATCGGATGCTAGGTGGTGAGATACATTCTTGGGAGACTCCAGATACAAGGATAGCCGTTGGAGCTCAGTCCATGCAGCCACGACGAGACGAGTTCGAAGCGGTCGACATTAGAGAAAATGGAGTAAGAGGTTCGTATAAGATCCAGATATGATGACGTTCCCCTCCGCCGACATCAGAGATGCGATGCGCATGCCGAGGCAGAGTACTGTATATACCTTCCAGAAGGAGTCGCGATGAGTATGCAGTCGTTCCAGAGCAAGATGCAGATATAGGAAAGGACGATGACTTCCGGACAGTTGGCAGAGACGAGACATGGAATAGACCGTGAGCAGGATTCCTTCCAGGACACTGCTGCAATGATACTTGCACCCAGGATCAGATGTGTCACGTACATTTAGAGAGCCAGAGGCCGACGCCAGTGATATGCTGTCTTACGAGTGGTCGCGATGATTGACCAAGAGATGACCAGAGAAGTGCCAGAACAGAATCGTCCCCGTTAGCACACCTGACAGGGCCGATGAGCCGATGGACCGAAAGATTGGTAATTCACAGTGAAGACCTTGACCCAGGAGTGGTCATGGTTACGCACACCAGCAGGACAGAGTTCATGATCATCGACGAGACGTCCCACTAGTGACCACGACAGTTGGCCGAGATTCTTAGAGGATGCACTTGAGCGGTACTATTTCGCCATTATTGATTACGATGTTTTGGGTGATTTATTCGTATGATTTGATTTTGATGATTGAGGATTTACGACCTTTGCACAGTGTTGCACTTGATATCGTTTTCGTGCTTTAGTTTCATATGTTTGTGATATTACGGTTTTAAACAGTTGAGTTGGTTTTGTGCGTATGCATGCACACGATTTCGTTCCTGCACTCGGTATAGTTTATATATGCTTGCAGTGCAGTGATACGCCTTATGTGCACTTAGATGCACTGGACTTCGATTTCGATTATGATACTCGATATTTGTTTTGTGCACCTTGTGCACCTGATTGATTTTGCGCACGTTCGGCGCTTGATATTGGATTTCATGATTTCGTGCGCGATGGATGCACCTGATTTGGATTTTCGCGCATGTTGAGCGCATGTCTTGAGATGCGATTTTGGTGCACACCAGATGCACTAAATTGAGATTTTTCGTGCATGTCAGATGCACCTGATTTTGCTGTCAGGCACACATGTTGCCTACGACAGATGTTTCGTGCACACCCGATGCACTTAGATGTTGTTTCTGTGCGCATGTATGGCACATTCATGGATTTTGATTTCCGTGCGCACCAGACGCACGTAGCATTCATGTGCATATTTTAGGGATTGATTTCGTATAGAGCAGTACGTTTTTATGATATTGCTATGTGTTTTCGTACTGAGCAGGACTAGTCAAAGGACAGTACCTGAATATATTTTGCATGCATTGATAGTTATTGAAGGGATTTCCAAAAAGCGAGCTATAGCCTCAGTATTTACCTACGTGTCTGATATGACACGAAATGTTTAAAACAAGGAGACCCTTCTAAATTGTTTCCAAAACGGCGGAACGTACATTTCAAACAAAGGTATATATGTATATAATTATTTTCTCATGATAGACGTCCGCCACTGTGCAGTGTTATACGCGTTGCACAGCGACTTAAAGAGATTTGGCATGCATTTCCTTCAGATACGTACAGATATAGATTCGATATTTACATGTATAGTTTCGAGTTATATCATATTGGTTTTGATTTGGATTTGGCATTGATGTCTTCTCCATGACTCCGATGATTGGGGGATGCTTGACGGAGTTTTGATTTGAGTTATATACTCATTTTTCAAGCGCATGCGCTGCGCTACGATTTGTCTTATGTATTTACAATTTCGGAGCCCCGACGACTTGATGGTTTTTCTTAAATGTTTTAGTATTTGGGAGAGTATGAATTTAAATTCGGGGACCGAATTTCTTTAAGGGGGGAAGATTGTAACATTTTGAAAATAGTTTCGGTGAAATTTCGAAAAATCGGTAAAATAAGGGGGGTTTCTGTAAAAAGTCAAAATACAAATATCTTATTATAAAAATTAAATATACATATTCTAGCTATGTAATTGCTATTATTTGGTGTTTATTGAGCCGCTGGTGAAATTTCAAATTTTCTGAAAAAAATATTATTTTATTATTATTTTAAGCCGTCACTAATACATTTAATTAGGGAAAATTACAAATCGGAATGAGTTGAAACAAATTTTGTGCATCATAAAACATTAAATAAAATTTTATCATGTGGTTTTTGGAATGAAATCATTTGCCAAAACGGTTTAGAAATTATTGAAGAAAAAAGACTTTTTTTTAGCGTAAATGGATGTTTGGGGTATTGTATTTATCATTTTTCATCACCCCACACCCGTACCCACACCCACACACCCCCACTTACTCCTCCCCATGGCTGAATTCAGCACCCACCATAATTTTTCCCCACTTGATTTCAAAGGAAAAGAAATGAAAGAAAAGAAAAGAAAATGGGTGAATTAGGTGGACTTTTGAACTTACCTTGACCTTGACTTTCCTCCCTTGCATTTTCTCTACCTCCCTCTCTCTCCTCACTCCTATTTATGGCCTCCCAACAGCAGCAGCAGCCCCCCCCTCAAATCCCACTCTTTCTTCATCAAAAAAATCCACAAATCACTTCAAAATCCATGCAAATTCAAATCTAAATCCAAATCCGACTCCTACCCATTTTAGCTTAGCCCGTATAGCATGTATCCTTGTGAAAAGAGAGTATTTTGGAGGGCCATGGATGCTTGTGGATCTTCATATGTTTTTGGGTATAATTCTAAACTTTTTGTTGCTTAAATTGTTACTAATTTCTTAAGCTAATTTACTTAAGTGTTAATTTGGTTATGTGAGTTTAATTGCAAGTTTTGGAATTCAAGTTGTGAATTTGATTGCAAGTTAGGGTTTTATAAAATTGGTGTATGGTTGTGTGTTATATTTAGGCTTTGTTGTCATGATAATACAAGGTTAGTAGCTAGTGTGAATGGTTAGTTTTAAAATTGTGTTAATTTGCTAAATTGCTTACTAGGTTTTTGAAATTTGTTAAATTCTTGGGATTAAAAATGTGTTTAGGGTTTTCATGACTTCATTAACTTTATTAAGTGTGGTTTAATGCTTTAGATCATGCAAATCTAAGCTAGATTGTAGTTTGTAAATTTTTGCTTTGAAATTGTTAAAAAGGGTATTTTTGTAAACTAGAATATTAGGATTTTTGGAATTTAATGAGATTAAATTCCGGAAATTGTTTATAAGACTTATTTAAGATATTTAATAAATATATTGGCCGCTACATTCATTTAAATATCGTGTTTTGTACAAAAACGGCGAATTGTGCTTGCTAGATTTTCGGAAAAATGACTTTTTAAGTGAAATTGGCGTTTTTGTGAGTTTTAACCTAGTTTATATTAAAATTAGTGTTCGTGAATGTGCAAATGAGTGTGATTGGATTTTTATCGATGGTTTGACGTTTGTACATCGACATCGAGGGTTGGTTTTACTATTCTTGCATGCGTAGGCGATAGGTTTGGACCTATGCGTGATACGCGTGCCGATTTGATTTTCGTATGCCGTTTCGATCTCGAATTTAGTTTTAATGCGATATGGTGCGTTATGATATGTAGGTACCCCCATGTGGACTTCGAGACGACAAGCAGGCGCGTGGCGACGTCGGCACCGGCTAGCGAGGACCAGGTGAGTAGATTTATATCTACGGGGAGAAGTCGGGTGGATGGCGTATAGCACCCCCGCAGTCCGTGGTGGTGTATACGGATGCGTATACACACCAACAATTATTATATGTTATTTGGGATTAATAACGATGCTTAGGATGGATATTGGTGTGTTGGATTATTTTAGCGTTGCGAACCCTAGGGTAGTGTTGCACTACACATAAACATACACATACACACCTACATACTTGCATACATTCCTATTGATATGTGCTCATGGGATTCTTTATAGCTATGTGTTCACATGGGTATGGGACTATGTATTCACATACGGATTGAGGATGATAGTACTTGGGATTTATGATGAGTCGATGAGATTTGATTTAAGGCCGTGAGATCGGTGATATAGCAGGGTTCGTATTTGAGATACGACATGACGTTGTAGCGGGTCCTTGACGTAGTGTTTCACACACGTCCATGCATACGTAGGCGGTATCAATATGGTACTAGACGTAGATCAGTACCCCGATCTTGATATTTGATAAAGAGGATACCAGGTGAATAGTATGATGAATGTGATATTGACCCGTACCCAGATTGGGATGCCGTACGACGGATTTACGTACGAGCTATATTGATGATTGATCCGCACTCTTGACTTGGGATGCCTGATTATAGATATGGTATCGGATATGATATTATTGAGGCGAGACCACCGACTATACATATACAGGTATGTATATGTATCGACTCAGATGATAGGCGGTTTCTTACCTGTAATTCAGCTTGTTAGTTCAGCCGTATAGTTTAGTATAGTTGTTAGATTAGATTAGACTTCTTACCTATTTCAAAAACTAACGAATCGTGGGTATTTTAAAAGACAGCCCAAGAGATCCTACGGATATTTCAAAAGACGTATCTTTTCATAAAAACACTGTAGCCCCTATTTTCAAAAACCCCATGATTCGTGTTATTTCAAAAGGCACCATTTGTAGGACTTATATTAGATTAATACTGATTAGTTATCGTTGTGTCTAGTATTCTGCTCCCGCACATTATTGCTGTTCGCTCTGCCCCGCATACTTATTTTGCTGCATACTCCATTATTGATATCATGCTGTTAGGACACCAGCACCATTACCGATGATGCGTATGTACCACATACACTTACTTGCCGGCTCACACACATCTTCATCGGTAATTGCCATGTCACGTACACTTAGAAAATACTATTGCTTGACTTAGGTTGTTAGTTAGTAGTTGATACGATATTAGTGTACCTGCCTTATATGCCAGTTTAGACATTGTAGTTATTACTTGTCACTTCATGCATACTGTTATTCCATTGTTCATGCCCAGTTATTAATCACACATTGCAACTTGGTTATTGATACCATATACATTCATTATCATTGACATATGCGCTTGTGATGATTTCTTGAGATTTATGATATTTCTGGATTTCGGGGGAAAGCCGCAAAATTTCTAAACTTATTATATTTTAAAAATATGTAAATTGCGGTTTTCTAGTGATGTAAGTGTCGTCCACCATGAGTTTGCTGTGGTTTTCGAGATCCGTGTCGAGGAGTGGAGGAACCGTCACGGGTACATGGTGGGCCCGGTATTGTACCCCGGGGCAAGAGGAATGTGGTGTTGACGTTGAGCCTGGCTGGGGAGCACTACCTACCGGTGATATTACCCGACGCGTCGGATATCCGGAGGATACCGTCGTGGTCTTGAGATGGATGGTAGGGGCCGGTCTGGACTGACGGCGCCCTAGATATTGAGATTGAGACATTGATATTTCGAGACAGTGAGATTTATGTTTTGTGTCGATGCTAGACACTGTTGATACTGATTTCATTATGATACCCCAGTTTAAAAACCAGAAGGAAATCTCACTAATTTATGAAAACAGTTTCTTCATTTACATGTATTCTGTTTTCATGCATTCATACCTCATTCATATGATATATTGCTACCTAAGGCACTGACACGGGCACATGAGATTACACTAGGTTAGATATTACCCTAGCCATTGTTATAGGCTGCATGTTATACATATTTTTAAGGATATATTATGATCATTGACCTAGGATTGCGTTATTTATGCGATTTCTGTGCGTAGATGTTTTTCTATTCACGAGTTGGCAACTCACCCCCGTTGTGCCCCAGTTTCTTGCAGGTTGCCGTACAGGTTCATTACGGCTTTGCGGGCATAGTTTCATTCGGGTGATTTGCTAGTAGGTGGGTTTACTTGTATCATACCCCCATTATTTATCTTGTATATCATTATTCTGTTGTATCTAGAATTCCATCAACCAAACATGTATTTATTGAGATAGAGACCAGTGTTGGTTATTCTTTCGACCTTAGAGTCGCTCGTTATTTTTCTGGTGGTTTTGAGTTTCCTTTTGAGTTCTGATCCTCGCCGTTGGCGTTGTATATTATATTGCTTGTGTGGTTGTGACCGTCGATTGACGAAGAGCTAGCTCCCGCTTGGGGGTGCCTTTTTCTTAATTTCGTATACTATTCATGTTGTATCCCGTTTGGGGGCCAGCATTTACAAAGGAGACTCTGCCGAAATTTTCAGTAAATTTTTGATGTTTTAAAAACCGCATAATTCGGCTTATGCTATTGAAATTACTTGCTTTAAGTTGTTTTTCCTGCACTCTACTATTTTCTTGGTTTGGATTTCTGGGTTTTCGGTTTACTTAGATTACGTACGCCTCGAGACGTTCGTAGTTTAAGTGCCGGTCATGTTCCGTACTTTCGGGTCGTGACATATCTGTACGTCTATTTTTATAGAGTGAGATATACCTTTTGAAATTATGTCTATGACATTTACCTATATCAGTGGATGGTTAGGTAAGGAGCATTGAACAGCGGTGTAATTCTTCTTAACCATAGTACAGTTTTCAACCTACGACACACAGTGAATGAGTTGTTAGACTCAAGGACTTATACAGAGTATTGTATATTGTCCAGTGTCCATTAGGACAGTGGGGTTGGTCCTCATACTATATTCTGTTTACTTTTAACTACTCTAATTCTTAGACATGTGTTTCGTAGAAACACAGGGTCTGAGTTTTGAGGAGTTATTGGTATAAGAATAGAGTAGAGAACCAGGTATTGCAAGTATCGGGATTCTTCAAGGTGATCGAAGATGTAGATACTTGTCTATGGTATTCAGTTGATAGTAATGAGAACTTGCTTCTCTTTCAGGTTACTCATAATTGGAAGCATTCCTAAGTTGGGTAATGCTGATCGGCCTCCTTCGATTTAGTTGACATGCACTGGAGACAGCTGCATGATTTGAATCTGGTTCAATTAAATCAGTGCCTCTGGTTCTATATTGGGTATAGAACAGTTCATATCTTAACGATGTTAAGGTACGGGGAGTTGTCCGGCTTATGATTAAAACCAGACACTGGACAACTCAAGGCGCGTTTCTGTAATGGCTGTTTGTGGGTTGACCCAGGCTATGACGAGGGTTGACTTTCTACCATCTGGAAGATCAATAGTGATACTGTTCTTGACTCGCCACAGTTTTAATAAAAATGTTTTTTTTTTCAGAAAACAGTAGTGGGAGTATGGTAGAACTGGAAGTAATTCCAGAATCACAAACGATTACTGAAGATTTGATAAGGAACCTAAAGATTCAATCTGGATTGACATTCCATTATCCACTCCGCAGATATGGTGGGTAACCTCAGGCACTCGAGAGGTACTTCGGTATGCTCAAGGACGGTGGCAGGGAGGTTCTTGTTTACCCAGACTTACCATTGCTGTTGTTCCAGACTGTGAGACCCGGCAGGAGGATGAGTATAGCGTCGTTCTAAACTAGCTTTAGAAGTGTACGTCTATATGACTCTGCCAGAGGGTTGTCGTAGTCAGTGGGAGCAGCGGAAGCATTGGTGGACAGGTGGCTTATGTCTATTTATAGACTAAAGCAGATACAGCGGAGATAGATCATCTATTTCTGATGTGACAGTCATAGGTTTGACTTCATCAGAATAGGGGATGGATCTGTTGAGAAGGTAGTAGGGTGTGATGTCATGGTATTTGGATGACATACATAGAGTAGGAAGTGATATTCCTATACTACGATCGGTTATACTTTGGTTGTCACACAGTAGTTTCTCCACACATGACTTGGATATTATATCAGACATTCTGGTTTCTAGATCTATGGTTTTAGATCTAGATTTGGGTAGTTTCCCAATCTGGGTACCTTGACAGCATTCTATGAGTATTTAGAATGGACGACTCCTGGCACGGTAGTGTACCTGCAGTTGATGGAGTCACCCTCTCGAAAGGTGCCTTACAGACTAAAGGGGAGAGGGATACGCATGATTGACAGATCACTTGCTTAGGCAATTGAGTCAATCATGAGATGTCAAGTACCACACCAGATGTTGTTCTTGCAGTAGATGCAATAAGTTGATATTGATCCAATCCTGGAGAAACAGTCGGAAGCAGTTTTAGAACATAAGTGGATGTTCTAAGGATATGATAACGACAGCCTCATTAGGGAGGCAGTTATCATTCCAGGCTTCCAAGGTGACATGGACGACAGGGTGATCGTCAGAGTTATAGTTATCCTTCTGACGAGGGGCAGTATTTTGGACAGGTGGTCCAAGGGAATACTGAGGGTGGCATGGCGCAGGATACTGATTAAGTTCAGTTGACGATACAGTCTAAGAAGTTTGGATTTGGAGTTCATTTATGAGCTAGGTCCCATCAGACATCCAGACATTCTAAGACAGGTATTGCTCATTTCGGGAGATGGCTTTCTCCGCGAACTTGAGATAGAGAGAGACATAGAAAGAAACATCAAGGCGGATCCACTCACTGAGGCTATTCCTCGAACGCAATAGTTTCACAAATGGATTTTGTGAGACTGACTAGTAAAGGAGTTGGGTGTTCGGTATCACACGGGCTGTGAGTATGCGACATCGCAATAATTAGCCTTGAGTGCAAGTGGGAGATTGTTGGAGATAGTGCCCTCAGAGTCAATTATTGGATCACAGGCACGTGATTGCAATGATTGAGGGAGGACCTATCCCGGTAGGACAGTCTTACTCGAGATGATAGTATGCTCTCTGGTTTATCTTTATCATCGTGTACTGCTTTAGGTGACCTGACATGTCGCTATTACACGTTGATAGAGCCCCTAGGATTTTTGCTTGACTACCAGCAGTATGATGGCGATCATATACGAGGGAGCTGGTAGTCTATAAGCACATCCTTAAAAGGTCCCTAGTCGTAGGAGTTTCGAGACAGGGCATCGATACTCCATTAGTAGACTAGTGTATACAGTCGAGACCCCAACGAGGGGCGGTGGCCGGTCTCAAAAGCCACTGGTGTCAGTTGGTTCACCTAAGATGTATACAGGTGCTCATTGGGTTATGAGTACACCGGACAGGACTCGCCGGGAACCTGCTAGTTGGTCTTATACCAGATGTCAGATAGCAGTTCCCTGGTGACATGTATACAGGTTAGTTCATCGACCTGAGATCGTCATTTGTCTCGTGTGAGTTCCCACTGTGCTTTGATTACTACCCTACCACGGCTCAAAGGAGTCGTGCAAACTGGTTTTAGTTGGGTACAGTCCCGAGCCACATGGAGGCAGTGAGCGGATCTTCAGGGGTTCGTCTCTCCCGGTATTGGGGGTGAGATCGCGCTGTGTCTAGGAGAGCCATTACGCAAAGCCCTCGGCCGAGGCAGGAGATTTACTGGTAGGTATTCCAGTAGTATCTCAGGGCGTTCTGGGCTACACTCCGACATGACTTGTACCGCTTTTGGGGGTCTGACTTTAACCAACCCCCTAGGCCCGACATGCGATGCTCATAGACGAACGGACCGGACTGTACGGATATTGTCACTGACAGGCTCAGTAGGGTGTCAGGATGAGTTCGCTCATCGACGTCCCTTTTGGTCAATAGCTGGTGGCCCGTCACGTATTGGCTAATACCTCTGACGTGCTAGTGGTTAAATCCACAGCCATAGTATTGACGAGTCTTTAGAGTCCACCACACTTTCAGTTACTCAAGCTTTCGGGCGAAACGCTGTAGAGGCCGTATGGAGATATGGCAGGGTCCGATCAGACACGTGCGGTATTGCACGGATCAGGATCGGACGGTTTGTACTAATGGCCGTATGGTTATATGGCAGGGTTCGATCTGATACGTGCGGTATTGCACGGATCAGGATCGGACGGATTTTACTAGCCGGCTTTGGTTTAAGCCGGATCCTAGTTTAGTACAGTGTAGATTTTGTCTGATTGCTTTTGTATCCGGTCGGAATACAGATGCGGGTGTGTATGCACAGTATCGGGGTTTTCCTGTAATTTATTACGGGACCAGTTTTCTGGAGTTGCCAGTTTGCTTTCCGTTCCGGCCGGTTTTCCTTTGTTCTTTCCCTGCCGGACTTTTCCGATGGAGGGGGTAATTTGCAGTTTTGCAAATTACATTTGGGGAGGGGGTTTCTTGCATATGTGGGATTATGATATGACCATCATCATTCTCTTTACATCACTTACATTATTCATGGTAGTAATGTGAAGTGATTGATTTGTGTTTGGATGTGAGGTTTGCTTTTGATATGGTCACCTCTTACCTTTTACTACACTCACCTCCCAATGTATTTGTGTTGTTTTTCCCTCCACCATTTCCTAGCAAGCTTGGCCGGCCACATTTGGAGAGGGGAGAGGGAGAGGGGAGAAAAATGAGAGAGGTTCATTTTGATTTGGTGTGGGAAATTCATCATCCATCTCATTTTTCCATTGCTACCAAAATCCCCAAGTTCATTTCTCAACCTCATTCCTCCATCAAGGCAACATAACCCCAAAGAGACAAAGCACTACACATTCTACAGCAAATCTGGGGCGCGTCGGCTAGCCAACTTCGCGCCCAAGTTGCCTCGGTATTGAGGTGGGAGCCCGTAAAAGATACAGACGATGTGGTGCCCTTCCGGCAAGGATGCGACGACCGGAGTTTCCGCGGGAGATCGGGACGATGACGAGAAGACCGGAGGACTCGGATCACTCGGTATATCTCTCACCCTTTCTCTTTTTAGCTAGTATCGGTTAATGGTTAAGATCCGGGTATATTGTCCACGGTAGCGCCAGTTTAAAGTTAAGAAAAAATTTGATTCCGCATTTTGGCCTCGGATAGACGGCCGGGGCGCTGCCGTGGCGCAACAACGGCTTTGCTGGCACTACTTCCTTTTCCGGGTGATTTGCTAGTAGGTGGGTTTATTTGTATCGCACCCCCCATTATATACCTTGTATATTATTACTCTGTTGTATCTAGAAGTTCCATCAACCAAACATGTATTTATTTTGAGATAGAGATCAGTGATGTTATTCTTTCGACCTTAGAGTCGCACGTTATATTTCTGTGGATTTCTTGTTGTTTTGAGTTTCCTTTTGACTTGTGATCCTCGCCCTTGGCGTTGTATATTATATTGCTTGTGTGGTTGTGACCGTCGATTGACGAAGAGCTAGCTCTCGCTTGGGGATGCCTTTATTGATTTCGTATACTATTCATGTTGTATCCCGTTTGGGGGCCAGTATTTACAAAGGAGACTCTGCCGAAATTTTCAGGAAATATTTAATGTTTTAAAAAAAATGCATAATTCGGCATTATGCTATTAAACTACTTGCTTTAAGTTGGTTTTTCCTTCACTCTATTACTTTTCTTGGTTTGGATTTCTGGGTTTTCGGCTTACTTAGATTACGTACGCCTCGAGACATTTCGTAGTCTAAGTGCTGGTCATGTTCCGTACTTTCGGGTCGTGACAAAGTTGGTATCAGAGCGTTAGGTTTTACTTTTGGAGCGTAGGATGACCCTTGGTTGATGGAATAGGTGACTAAAGTAGAGTGATGTACCGTGGGTATGTTCTGCGGCATATTTACGATACGCTACTCCAATTAAGAAGCCTTAGGATGTACATTTCCTTGTTCAGTATTATATTCATTCCTGATCTAGCCTCATCGGTACCAGTTATGGTTTTGCTGCCACGATTACGGGCAGGGAGAGCTACGGCTAGAGTTGCGGTCAGCACGAGCTCGTTACGAACGAGGATTGACCATGGCGTAATTCCGGCGATACACGATTGCAGAGATGTGTCTTTTTATTATGTTTTCGCGCCACGAGCGTTTGATGGATTCCTGTATGAGATTACTCGGATGTGCCGATCAGTACTAGATGATTGAGCCAATGATAGAGGCCAGCCAGATTTTGATGACCGTTGGCGTATTGCTAATTCATGATGATTGAAGCACTGTTCAGCGTGCAGACGGGTGAGCCAGTTATTGCTGCGAACGACGAGATATCGCCCCAGATGTTGGAGCTATTGCAGTACGAGTTGTACTAAGAGATGATAGAAGGTCGCTAGTCACCCGAGGATGAATGACTAGGACGTGTGGTTCGTTCGCCTACCCCGATGCGAGGTCATCAGATAGATTGATTCCAGCTAGAAGCGACTTCACGCGGAGACATTGAGAGTCGACAGAGACGATCGAATGTCAGAAACCTATTATTCCAAGTTTAAAGTATTCGGAAGAGCATGCAGGCAATTCTATGGACCCTCTAGAAGAATGAAACCCTAACTCGACTTAATGACCGTGTGAAAGCCATTGAACCTTAGGGTTTGCGGCAGTTCCGCTGCGCCATTAGTGAGGCTTGGGTTTGCCCTTCTACGACTGGACCATCGATGCTGTGGTACGTACTCGATACTGTTAAACTGTACCCAAGATGTTGAGCTCTTAGGGGATTATGAGGTTTTGACGAATCGATCGGATGGTTCGACTTCATTCGGATGCTAGGTGGTGAGATGCATTCTTGGGAGACTCCAGATACGAGGATAGCCGTTGGAGTTCAGTCCATGCAGCCACGACGAGACGAGTCCGAAGCAGTCGAGGTTAGAGAAAAGTGGAGTAAGAGGTTCGTACGAGGTCTTGATGAGACGACGTTCCACTCTGCCGACATCAGAGATGCGATACGCATGCCAAGGCATTGTACTTGGATATACCTTCCAGAAGGAGTCGCGATGAGTATGTAGCCGTTCCGGAACAAGAAACAGATATAGTAAAGGACGAAGACTTCCGGACAGTTCGGCAGAGACGATATTTGGGAGAGACCTCGACAGGACCTTTCTGGAATAAATTACGAGAAGACTTAGGCCCAGGGGTGGTCATGTTACGCACACCGGCAGGCCAGAGTTCAGGATTGTCGACGAGATATGCTATGAGTGACCACGACAGTTGGCCAGAGATTCTTGGAGGATGTGCTTGAGCGGGACTATTCCGCCATACTTGATTTTGGTATTTTGAGCGATCTATTCGCATAATTTGGTTTTGATGATTGAGTTTCATGATATCGTTTTCATGCGCCATGGTTGCACCTACTGAGTATTTACGATTTTTGCACAGTTGTTGCACTTGAGATAGTTTTCGTGCCTTGGTTTCTCATGTTTGTGATTATATGGATTTCATACAGTTGAGTTGAGTTGTGCATATATACGCATACGATTTGGTTTTTGCACTCGGTATGATTCACATATGCTTGCAATGCAGTGATACGCATTTTGTGCACTTAGATGCACTAGACTTCGATTTCGATTGTGATACTCGATATTTGTTTTATGCACCTGATTTGATTTTGCGTATGTTCGGCGCTTGATATTGGATTTCATGATTTCGTGCATGATGGATGCACCTGGTTTGGATTTTCGCGTATGTTGAGCGCATGTTTTGAGAAGCGATTATGTGCACACTAGATACACTAAATCGAGATTCTTCGTGCGTGTCAGACGCACCTGTCCTTGCTGTCAGGCAGACACGTTGCCTATGACAGATGTTGTGTGCACACCCGATACACTTAGATGTTGTTTCTATGTGCATGTATGGCACATATATGGATTTTGATTTCCGTGCGCACCAGACGCACATAGAATTTATATGCATATTTTGGGATTGATTTCTTATGGAGCAGTACGTTTTTATGATGATTGCTATGAGTTTTTGTACTGAGCAGGACTAGTCAGAGAACAGTGTTAGTGTTTATGCCCTAGAAGGCCATTACTGTATCATACTAGTTTGTATATTACTTAATGGAAGCTTGGGATATTCACATGTATATAACAGTCTTGCTAAACATGGTAGTATGCTACTTGGTTTTTCTATCTTAATATGTGAGTATACGTATTGATAGAGCTCTAAGGATCTTGCTTGACTACCAGCGTTGTGATGGCAGTCACACTAGTGGGGGCTGGGTAGTCTACAAGCACATCCTTATTCAGGTCCCTAGTCGTTGGATTATCGAGACAGGGCATCGATACTCCGGAGTAGACTAGTGTGTACGCTTCTCATCCCAGTTGGGGAAATGGTCTGTCCCACAGCCGTCAGTACGTCGTACTGGAGATAGTATGCAGGTGCTCGTTAGGTTACGGGTACACCGGACAGGACTCACAGGGAACTGTTGGTTGGTTTTATACCAGTCGTCAGTGAACAGTTCCCAGGTGACATGAGTACAGCATAGTCCGCAGACTTGACACTGCTACTTCGCCTCGAGTGTGTCCCACTGTTCTTAGATTGCTACCCTACCACGGCTCAAAGGAGTCGTGCAAACAGGTAGCAGTTGGGTGCAGTCCCGAGCACTTGGAGGCAGTGGCGGTTAGACAGGATTCGTCTCTCCCGGTATTGGGGGTTGATATCGTGCTGTGTCAGAGAGCCATTACGCAAAGTCCCTGGCCAGGGCAAGCGAGATTTGCTGGTAGGTTCCAGTAGTTTCTCAGGGTGTAATGGGCTTCCCTCCGACACGACTTATACCGCTATTAGGGGACTGACGCTTGCCGCCCCCCTAGGCCCGATATGCTATAGTCTAAGACGAACGGACCGGACTGTATGGAGATTGTCACATCAGGCTCAGTAGGAGTTCGGATGGGTTTCCTCATCGGCCTTCTTATCGACATCTACCTGGGGACCGTTACGTACAGCTAGTGCCGCTTGCTGTCTGTGGTTAAACCCACTGCCAGCGTAGTAGTCGAGTCTCTAGAGTCCCACACAGAGAGTTTCCCTACTCCAGGCGAAACGATATAGAGGTCGTATGGTTTTACGACAAGGGTTCGGACGCATACGTGTGTTTACGCACGTACGACTTTCGGACAGTTTTTACCAGTCGGCTTTGGTTTAAGCCAGTTACTGGTATCCGGTTGTTAGTTATATGTATGCCCTAGAGGCCATTACTATACATAGGATGTATATTGTAGTGGATGCTGGGACATATATAGGGAGGACTTTCTTGCTCGACATGATAGTATGCTATCTGGTTACCCTTTACCTTAACGTGTATGCTGATTGTCTCTCTGTTACATGTTGGTAAAGCCCTTAGGATCTGTGCTTGACTACATGGACTATGATGCGGATCATACTAGTGGGGACAAGGTAGTCCATAAGTACATCCTTCACAGTCCCTAGTCGTGGGTGTATCGAGACGGGGCATCGATATACCAGAGTAGACTAGCGTGTACCTTCTCGACCCATACAGATGGGCGATGGATGATCCCATATCCATCGGTGTTTGACATCAGAGGAGATATACGGGTGCTCAGTAGAGACTGGGTACACTGGACGGACTCGCCGAGAACTCCCAGCTGGTATTATACCTCACGTCAGATGGCAGTTCTCTGGTGACACTGGTACAGAGTAGTCTGTTGACCCGAGATCGTCATAGAGTCTTGTGTGGTTCCCACTGTGCTTTGATTTCCATCTTACCACGTCCAAGAGGGCGTGCAAAACGGTGGTTTTTGGGTACAGTCCCGAGTCACATGGAGGCAATGAGCGATAGGAGGGGATTCGTCTCTCCCGGTATATGGGGGTTGATGTTGCGCTGTGTTCGATTGGCTATAACAGGAAATCCCTGGCCAGGGTTGCTGAGATTTACTGGTAAGTGTTACCAGTAGTTTCTCGAACAGTTATAGACCTCATATCGACACGACTTATTGAGCTATTGGGGTCTGACGTATACCACCCCTAGGCGAGATATGCGACATATCAGACGATCAGACCGGACTGTACGGTAGTGTTACTGGTCGGATTCACTGGAGTGTGAGCGGGCTTGCTCGTCGATCTTCAGATCGCTCAATACCCGGGTGGCCGTTACGTTTAGCAGACCGCTTGCGGCTTGTGGATGTTTGATATGATCATCATCCGCTGCCGGCGTATTGACGAGTCTTTAGAGTCCTACACAGAGGTTTCCTGGGTCAAGCGAAACGAAATAGGAGCGCATATGAGATATGTGCGGGACCGAGAATAATGCGTGTATGTGATACCGTATTCTATTCTCGCGATAAATATATCGAAAGGTTGTATGCGATATAACCTAGTTATCGATTCAAGCGTTGATTCGATAAGCCGATATATTAGATACCAGTCGGTTATGTGCGCATGACCGGATCATTGAATCAAGTGTTGATTTAATGATTTAATGTATAATTATATATTTGATATATTACTTTGCATTAACTAGTATCGGTTCACTTTAGACGGATTTTCTCACTCGGATGTGCGCATTGTATATGCGATATACTTTTGTGCACTTGCTTGTATCATGTTTGATGATACATGTCATGCTAGGGTTCAAGTGTAAAGATTAAACCTTGGTTAATGAAGTAGTTTAGGGTTTCTTATTTGTTATTCATTTATCTATTTATTTATCCTTTTTATTTTTGATAAATGAATATGAGAAAAGAATGGTGGCTTCTTTTGTTCTTTAGTTGAAGCTTCATGAAGCTTTGTTCAAGTCAACCATACTTATCTCATCCTTAACCCTAACCATTCCCACTAACCATGATTCATTCTCTACACTTAACTCTAGTTAATATTATGATAAGAATTCATTTTCTTTTCATTTTCTATTAACTTATCATAATGTTTTTCTTCTTCTTCTTCATGCTTCAAGTGAAGAAGCTTGAAGTCCATCAATGGTGATTGATGCATATGAGTGAGAAATCCAATTCTAAAGTCTACCCACTTCCTATTTCTTCATCCTCTACCTCTTGCCAAGTAGTAGAGTGTGTTTCCTTCACAAGATTTTAGGGTTTGGTGAAGGTGGAGCTTGATTCATCGATGCTTCGACGTAGATCATCTTCGGCATGGACATCGACGACCTAGCTTGCCCATTCTCCGACGAAGCCGATCCTAGAGCCCAGATTCGATTTGGACAGCGGAGAGGACCTCGTTGCGGAGCCGTGGAGGTGGATATCCGGATCTACAAAGGTTGTATTTCCGTATTCCCTTAGTTAACTGTTAACTAGTTCATGTTCGCCTAGACATCTAGCAAACGATCCGTACTTTAGGGTTTGTAGGCACCATAATTTTTGAAATTGCCATGGTTGATGGCTTGGGAGACCTCACTAGAGTGCCTAAGAACCCTGCAGTGGTATCAGAGCCTAGCTAGAGCCTTAGGCGAAGTCCAGACGGAAATTGAAGTCCGAACGAACCCGAAACCCCGAACCAAATGAGCTCTCTGTACTTTTTTCAAAAACAGTGATTTTTCTATATTAAAAATATTCAGTAAAATCAGCAGGAGATTACAAGGACAACTGAAAAATTCGTAGCCCTAATTCCTTTATAGAGCCGCGCTTCCGCGGCACGAGCATGCCTCGTGCGGCGGAAGAGCGGCCGATTTGTCGTTTTGCGCTACAAATTTTCTACAGTAATTCCTATTCTGCTGTTCTGGTTTTCCTGGATATTTTTGATATTTTTTCAAGAGTTGATTTTTCTGAGTTGATTTGGGGATTCGGTATTTCGATCGGGGTATCAAATTTTGTCCGTGTGGCTTTCTGGATAAATTTTAGAATATGTTAAAAAGTTCGACTGGATATAAATACCCAATTTTTCCCCTGTCGGGAAATTTCCAAGTGTTGGATTTTTCCGTAGTTTAACAACGTTCTAAGTAGTGCAAGTAACGCGATGGTCCCTCTAGAAGACACAAACCTTAACTCGATTATGTGACCGTCTTGAACTGCCCTTTGAACCTTCGGGTTTGGGGTAGTACGGCGTGCCACATGTGAGGCGTTGGCTTGACCCTTCTACGGCTGGATCGTTGGTACTGAGGCACGAACGGAATGTTGTTAGACTTGTTTCATGTGTTGATCTGTATCGGGAAAACTTGGGTGTTCGATTGTTCGATCGAAAAGTTTAACATTTTCTGTTTATCTGGAATGGGATACAATAATTGGAATTCACAATAAGTTATGAGATAACTAAATGAATGTTATAAACATAGCACTTTAGTCTCACTTGATCGGTTGCCACGGAATTTTGATGTGATCAAAAGTCCGTCGCAATCACGTAGCGTACGCGGATACTCGCCGGGTAAACTTAATAGACAGCCTCACTCCAGCGCCCCGACCAAGTGACTGTAGGAGAACCCCGTCGCCGAAAGCATCCGTTCGGATGCTCCCGGTAGCGGTGTTCCGCCTTGGTGCACTTCGTCGACGGTATCGGGGGTGCAGCCGTCTACTGAAGTTTGCGACGAGCATTCGATCAGGCTGTCGGGAATCTTGTTGAATTGCCCGACTTGATATTGAAAAGTGTTTTCGATGATGGGACTAAAATGCGGGGTTTATAATTGTTAGGCATGCGATGTCTAAGTAATTCATTTGGTCAGGCATGCAATGTCTGAGGTGATTGCGGATTCCAACTGTTGTAGTTTTACACTTTCTTTTCTGTGACCGTAAGTGTAATATGTGATATCGCCGGTTTTGTTGCTATATGTCAACGACAATTGGGATGGACATATTTACTTACGTTGATGACATGTGATGTTATGTGTTGCTGGATATGTTATATTGGATCGTCGTGTTTGAATAGCCGGGGGTTTTTATGTGAGATGAGTGTTTTTCATTTTCATTCATGTAAAAACTTGTATGTAATATTCTTTTATTGGGGCGCTTCCAGGTTGCGGGAGTTGTCACCTGTTGTATATTATTTACTTTTCCGCACTAGGATAGACCCAAGGAGGAGGGCACAAGTAACCGGGTTCTGGAGTCCAGTGGGAGACCAACTCGAGGAGTCGAGTCCGGGTCTCCTAACTCCAGAATTGGTAGGGTTGCTTGCCGCTCTCGTAGGGGTCTAGGGGTGTGGGTTTGGCTATTCATCACGACCGTGGAATCCGTGTTTTATACTGGCTCGTATTGAAAACACGGACGTCCTAGTATATCCAATATTTCATATATTTCTTCTGCTGCGATATCTGTGATGAGATCATGTGATGTTTCTGTGATGGATATTGTATATAGTATATATGATATATTATATAGACGTTACTTATGTTTTACACCCGCGCTAGCCCTGCCCTGCTCTGTCGTTAGTTACCTAACCTAACGATGCACGAGGGGACATCGAGGCGAATGCGGATGGCATAAGTGTACGTCATATCTATCTGTGATGTTTAGGTACTTAAATGATGGGACTTCATTAATGTGATTAATGAAATTAAAAGAAACCTAAGATGTTGTAGAATCGAATTTCAAAATAAAACCAGGTAGCTACAGTTCTTGCTTTGCATAGCGGTATATGTGATATATCCTGCACCTCATCCGACGAGGAAAGGACCGAGATCCCTTCACCGGGAGTGACTCCTTTAGCAATAACTGGCAGATGCTACATCCTCGGTTTGTCTTTTGATTGCTTTTAAGTGTTTTTGCTTTGCACAGTGATATATGTGATATATCCCGCACCTCATTCGACGAGGAAAGGACCGACGATCCCTTCACCGGGAGTGACTCCTTTAGCAAAACTAGAAAATCCTCAAAAGCACTCCATTTCAAAATCATTTGATTCTACAACGATATCAAGTTCATTACGCAATAGGTTTTCAGAAAAACCTGACGTAGCCCTCCGTCATTTCAGATAAGTACTAGTTAGTATTCGTGCTACGTTTGTTGACCTCTGTCAAGGCGTAGTGTGCGGTAGCTGATTAGTGCTTATCTGCATAAGCATATGATGTGATTGATTTAGGGTAGTCGTGCGACCTTGTTGACCTCTGTCAAGGGTCGTGCGGGTGGGTTTACTTCAATCAGGAAATGACGGGTTGAACTTGACTAGCAGCCTATGGTTTGTTGACCTCTGTCAAGGTCATAGGACGCTAGGGGCAAAACATTATCGGGAATTTCAAGTGTTGAAATTTGCAATGAGATTGCATACCTTCTATGAGATAGTTGGATCCCGATACCCGCTGCGAGTAAGAGTTACTCCTGGGAGAGTTTTATACATTACAATTAGCCGATCAAGTAGGTGTCTAGAAAGGTGTCAACGGGGTTACGCCTCTGGGAAAACGAGGTTTACATTAATTAGGTTCGTGCGAAAGCACGGGGGACCTCCCTCAAAGTACCGACACTGGCCTGGCTGAAAGATTGGCGAACTTGTAGTGTGTAATTAATCCCGGCTAGTCTTTCCTTTTAGGGTTTGAAGGAAGATTTGATAAAAAGCAGTGGGAGCCATCCTGATTAGATAAAATAATAACCAATCTATTCTTGTTAGAGCGCACGCTGAGTGTTTTCTTCTCTCTCTCTCCAGGTAGCGACCATATCACGCCTTAATCAAGATAATAATACGGATTATTGACCGAACCCGCTTGTTATACTGAGCTGGGGAACGTTGGTCCCGCTCCAACTTATAATTGTTATAAGACAGAACAGGAAATTGGGGAATACCAGATTTCCCGTGCCACCCAAACGAAGAGAGTGCATGCTGATGCATCATCTTCGGGTGTGTTCATTATACAGAACTGTTTCTCAGTATCCTTTACGTCCTGGGTATATGATACCGCATCAGGATCCCAGATATGTAATCTGTTACATAGGGCTACAGAAAGGTAGAGAACTGAGAACGGGTGATAAGTTTCATGAGGCAGAAAACGGGGCAAGAGTTGCAGCCAAGTCTGTCGGTCACTGTCACCCTGTATTACCGATACATTGATTCTGAACGAATGTTGTTAGATACCGAACCTGATATACAAAATCATTTCAGTCTCTTTATTAGTAAAGAAAGGATATAATTTTGTATTGTTGGATAATGTTTTGAACATTTCCTATATCAAAAGTTGATCGGTTCAGGCACGTTATCTAAAAGCATTAATGTTCTAAATCAAAATACAGTTCTAAGTATACGGAACACACACAAGAGGAAGAGTTCAGAAATGAACGAATTCTTCTTGAGGCATTGTAGACTAGGTCAGATCAATGTGACCCGACTAGCTAGAGTTACATAAAGATGTATATTTAAATCAGTTTGAATTTACATCTTCTGAAACTCGCCAGTCATGTCACAAAGATAAGATGACCATAGCTCCGTTTACTGAAACAGAGAAAGAGTTAGTAAACTCTTGGGATGATACATGTTGATGTACGTAGGTCCCCTGTCTACATATGCCAGGACTAGTTCTTTATACTTCATTATGTTCTCTGATGATCTCTTTAGATTCAGACCTATGTTCCTGTTGAAACACAAGTCCGAACCTTTTGAGATATTCACGGAATATAAGTTTGAAGTAGAGAACCAGAATATGGGTATAAGTATTATGTCCTTTGATGTGATCAAGGAGGAGAATACTTGAGCACGGAATTCCTGGACCATTCTAAAGGAGAATGAGATTCTCTCTCAGCATTACTCCTCTGTATACACCATGGCACGATGGTATATCGGGGCCGAGCAATCACACCCTATGTGATAAGGTGTGCTCTATGATGAGTAATACTGAGTTACCTTTTTCCTTTTGGGTGTTATGCACTTGAGAAGCTGCATACCTATTGAATAGGGTTCGAATCAAATTAGTTGCCTACCATTTCATATGTGATGTGGAAAGGGAAGAGCCTATGTCTTAAGTTAGTTAAGATTTAGGGTTGTCCGGCCTATGTCTAAAAGCAAAATCCGGACAAGCTCAAGGCAAGGTCTGTTATGTAGAACTGGAAAAGTTCCAGCTATACGAACTACAGCAGATGATTTGATAGAACCAAGGGATTCAGTAGATACCAACGAACCTCAGCCTCTCCGCCGATCTAGTAGGGTTCCTCACCCACCTGAGAGATACTTCGGTTTCTCTATGATAGTGGGAGCGAGGATTGCATCATGAGATGATGACCCAACTAGTTTCGAGCTGGCCATCAGGAGTAAGACTCTGTAAGAATGGCTGGATGTTTAGCGATCTGAGATGGAATCCTTATACGCCAACAAAGTATGGACTTTGGTTGCTATATCTGAAGGGTTAAATCCCCATCAGGAGCAAGTATATCTTGAGAAGACTACTTGGTGTAGATGGAAAAGTTGAGACTTTCAAAGCTAGACTCGTTAGAGGTTTTCGTCATTGACCAGGCATGGATAATGATGAAACCTTTTCCAGTACCTATGCTTAAGTCCATCCAGATCCTACTTACCACGGCTACATACCATGACTACGATATCTGGTGGTTGGGTGTCTTGACTGCTTTTCTAAATAATGATTTAGAAGAGTGCGTCTGTAAGTACACAGCCAGAGGGCTTCGTAGACAGTGGGAGCAGCGGAAACGTGTGCAAGATGCTTTATAGGATAAAGCAGGCATCGCGGAGTTGGAACATCTATTTTGATGAATTAGTCAAAGAGTTTGACATCATCAAAATGGTAGATGAACCTTGTATAAACAAAAAGGTAGTAGGGAGTATGGTGACGATCCTCGTAGAGTACGTGGATGACATACTTTTGATAGGGAAGGAGTTTCCTATGCTACGCTCGGTCAATCTCCGTTTATCACCAAAATTCTCCACATAGGATCAAAGTGATACCTACTAAATCCTGGATTTTGGATCTATGAGATAGATCTAATTGGATGTTAGGACTCTCACTAGTTGTAGTGAGACGGTATCAACCGATCCTGGGGAGAATCACTGGAAAGGTTCCAGGGTGATAAAGACGACTGAATGTCAGTCGCAGGCATTGTCTTTACCCTCAGTAAAGGGACGGTATGTTGGAAGAGTTCCAAGCTAGATACCGTGACATACTAGACGATAAAGGCTGGATACATCGCTACTTAAGATGCTACCAAAGAGGCTGTTTGGGTGTATATAGGTTCATGAGATGAACTATGTTCCTCCCATTGTATGACAATGGAGTTGTGGCTTATGCCAAGGAACGCCCGTCCCATCAGTGATCCAGACATATTCTAAGGCAGCATCGCCTGATCATGGAGATAGTTGATCTCCAGGGTGATCAAGGTTTGGAGAGTAGACTCAGAGGACAACACAGCGGATCCACTCACAAAGGCCTGTTCCCAGAGAGAGACTTTTATGGGATGGTTGAGTATGAGATACTTCAAACCACTGCTACAGATGGCCCTAGTGCAAGTGGGAGATTGTTAGTTATATGTATGCCCTAGAGGCCATTACTATACATAGGATGTATATTGTAGTGGATGCTGGGACATATATAGGGAGGACTTTCTTGCTCGACATGATAGTATGCTATCTGGTTACCCTTTACCTTAACGTGTATGCTGATTGTCTCTCTGTTACATGTTGGTAAAGCCCTTAGGATCTGTGCTTGACTACCTGGACTATGATGCGGATCATACTAGTGGGGACAAGGTAGTCCATAAGTACATCCTTCACAGTCCCTAGTCGTGGGTGTATCGAGACGGGGCATCGATATACCAGAGTAGACTAGCGTGTACCTTCTCGACCCATACAGATGGGCGATGGATGATCCCATATCCATCGGTGTTTGACATCAGAGGAGATATACGGGTGCTCAGTAGAGACTGGGTACACTGGACGGACTCGCCGAGAACTCCCAGCTGGTATTATACCTCACGTCAGATGGCAGTTCTCTGGTGACACTGGTACAGAGTAGTCTGTTGACCCGAGATCGTCATAGAGTCTTGTGTGGTTCCCACTGTGCTTTGATTTCCATCTTACCACGTCCAAGAGGGCGTGCAAAACGGTGGTTTTTGGGTACAGTCCCGAGTCACATGGAGGCAATGAGCGATAGGAGGGGATTCGTCTCTCCCGGTATATGGGGGTTGATGTTGAGCTGTGTTCGATTGGCTATAACAGGAAATCCCTGGCCAGGGTTGCTGAGATTTACTGGTAAGTGTTACCAGTAGTTTCTCGAACAGTTATAGACCTCATATCGACACGGCTTATTGAGCTATTGGGGTCTGACGTATACCACCCCTAGGCGAGATATGCGACATATCAGACGATCAGACCGGACTGTACGGTAGTGTTACTGGTCGGATTCACTGGAGTGTGAGCGGGCTTGCTCGTCGATCTTCAGATCGCTCAATACCCGGGTGGCCGTTACGTTTAGCAGACCGCTTGCGGCTTGTGGATGTTTGATATGATCATCATCCGCTGCCGGCGTATTGACGAGTCTTTAGAGTCCTACACAGAGGTTTCCTGGGTCAAGCGAAACGAAATAGGAGCGCATATGAGATATGTGCGGGACCGAGAATAATGCGTGTATGTGATACCGTATTCTATTCTCGCGATAAATATATCGAAAGGTTGTATGCGATATAACCTAGTTATCGATTCAAGCGTTGATTCGATAAGCCGATATATTAGATACCAGTCGGTTATGTGCGCATGACCGGATCATTGAATCAAGTGTTGATTTAATGATTTAATGTATAATTATATATTTGATATATTACTTTGCATTAACTAGTATCGGTTCACTTTAGACGGATTTTCTCACTCGGATGTGCGCATTGTATATGCGATATACTTTTGTGCACTTGCTTGTATCATGTTTGATGATACATGTCATGCTAGGGTTCAAGTGTAAAGATTAAACCTTGGTTAATGAAATAGTTTAGGGTTTCTTATTTGTTATTCATTTATCTATTTATTTATCCTTTTTATTTTTGATAAATGAATAAATGAATATGAGAAAAGAATGGTGGCTTCTTTTGTTCTTTAGTTGAAGCTTCATGAAGCTTTGTTCAAGTCAACCATACTTATCTCATCCTTAACCCTAACCATTCCCACTAACCATGATTCATTCTCTACACTTAACTCTAGTTAATATTATGATAAGAATTCATTTTCTTTTCATTTTCTATTAACTTATCATAATGTTTTTCTTCTTCTTCTTCATGCTTCAAGTGAAGAAGCTTGAAGTCCATCAATGGTGATTGATGCATATGAGTGAGAAATCCAATTCTAAAGTCTACCCACTTCCTATTTCTTCATCCTCTACCTCTTGCCAAGTAGTAGAGTGTGTTTCCTTCACAAGATTTTAGGGTTTGGTGAAGGTGGAGCTTGATTCATCGATGCTTCGACGTAGATCATCTTCGGCATGGACATCGACGACCTAGCTTGCCCATTCTCCGACGAAGCCGATCCTAGAGCCCAGATTCGATTTGGACAGCGGAGAGGACCTCGTTGCGGAGCCGTGGAGGTGGATATCCGGATCTACAAAGGTTGTATTTCCGTATTCCCTTAGTTAACTGTTAACTAGTTCATGTTCGCCTAGACATCTAGCAAACGATCCGTACTTTAGGGTTTGTAGGCACCATAATTTTTGAAATTGCCATGGTTGATGGCTTGGGAGACCTCACTAGAGTGCCTAGGAACCCTGCACCGGTTATTGGATTTATACAGTCTAAAGTTTTTCCGTATTTTTGCGGAAAGGAGGGGCGTTCTCGTAATTGCACGAGAAGCTTCTAGAAGATGGTGACTAAGAAGGTTTAGGTGGCATATACAATGAATGTGATTAGTGAGTCATATGGATGATTCATCCATGTCATTAATGCATCATAAATGCTTAATGACTCATGGATGTGAATCAACACTAGATATTATCAAGCATGGTTGTTAAATTCATTTCTTTTCTTTTCTTGATAAAAAGAAATGCTTGATATATATTATGATAACTCATTCTTCTCACTTCATTATTATCTTCATCTTCTCTCTCCTCAAGCTCTCCCTCTTCAAACCCTAATCCTCCCCTCTCATGTGTTGAGTACAAGGATTAGTTAGACTAATTAAACCATAACCCTCACTCTATATCATTAGCTTCTTTGATTAGCACTTAAAGAAGGTTAGTTGCCTCAAGTTTAGAGGCTAAGCTTGGAGTAAAGCTCTCGGGTGGATCATCTACTACTTCGAGAAGGCCGAGGAGGAGGAGGAGTTCGCAAAGACGAAGGACACGATTCGTTAGGTATAATCCCTAAACATAGTAGTATAGAACTTCTATGTTTCTTGTTAGTTATCGTTTAGCTTCGATTCGTGCGGTTAGTCGATGTTTAAGCAAAGAACAAGATCGTTTTTCATATTTCCGCCTCCCCGCAAGTCGTGGGGTGTTGTACATCGACTTACAGTGGTATCAGAGCCTCGCTAAATAATAAATAACTTACTTGCAAATTTGTATGAATTTCGAACGGAAAAAACGAAACCGGAAAAACCCGAAATCACAAGTTTCTGTCGATTTTTAAATGAAGTCCAAAATTTTTTCAGGGAGGTTCAGAAAGCTTAAAAAGACAGTAGAAGAACACCCAAGAAATTTGGGCCCCTGAATCGCCTAAAGAGTCGCGGAACCGCGGCGGATCGCACCGATCCGCCGCGCTTCCGCCGCCGAGTTGGCGATTCAGGATCCCAAATTTCCTGTGTTGCTTCTCTGTGATATTTGGTATTTTCTGGAATATTTTATTTTTGCTCAGATTTCAGATTTACAGAGAAGTATTGGAGCAAAATTAAAAGTGTTTAATCGATCGAAATTATACAGTATTTGCTTGATGGATTATATCTGTGTTTGTATAATGTGTTCCTAAACCTCCCCTAACTGCTAGTATATCGGTTGGCAGGGGGTTGCACATTTCTGTAATGGTTTTTACTGTTTGTGGATATAAACTGTGTTGGACTGTTGTGATGTATAGCCGGGGTTATGTGATGGGTTATTATTTAATTCATTTGATGTAAATGTAATTTGTTGTAATATTATTTTGCGGGGCACATCCAGGTTGCGGTTGTAGCCACCGTTGTATTATTTCTTTTTACTGTTTTTTGCTCCTAGGACAGACCCAAGGAGGGGTGCACAAACTGCCGGGCGGGTAGTTTGCCGTACCCGTTAGGGTCTTGGGTGGGGTAATGGCTATTCATCACAACTGTGTAATCCGTCTTTTGTTGCAGGCTCAAAACAAACACGGATTACTTGCAAATCCAATAAAGTTCATCTGTGATCTGGAATGCCTATTATTGCGTCTGACGAATGTACAATATCTATATATGATAGCTATTTAGACGTCACTTATGTTTTACACCCGCGCTAGCCCAGCCCCCGCTCTGTCGTTAGTTAAGTAACCTAACGGGTGATGACGGGACCCCGTGGCGAATGCGGATGGCATAAGAGGACGTTGTATTTTCGTTGTTTTCTGCAATGATAGGTTAATGATGGGACGCATTATCTATAATGCAAAGAAAAACAAACCAAAGTTTAAATCGTTGGAACAATTTAAAAGAAACCATTCGGTTAATTTTAAAAACAGATATTTTTAAATGCGGAGCTTTAACCACTCTTTTTAAAAGCTATCAGGTTCCTTCGGTTATATCAAGTTCACTACGTTCACGGTTTCGCCAAAACCAGTCGTAGCCCTCCGTCATTTCTTATGGATAGTCAGTAGTATTCAAGCTATGTTTGTTGGCTTTCGTCAAGGCATAGTGTTTGGTAGCTACTGGGTATTCATTTGTTGCAGAGATAGATGTGTTGGTTTGTGACAGTCGCATTACCTTGTTGGCTTACGTCAAGGGTATATACGGGTGGGTTCAAATTAACAAGATAATGATGGGCAGAACTTGACATATGACTTATGATTTGTTGGCTTACGTCAAGGTCATAAGAGCATGGGGCAAAAACCTATATCGGGAATTTCTAAAGAAACTGAAATTTGCAAGGAGATGCATACCATTTGGAGTTTGATGAATGTTAGTAGGATTCCTTCAACATTATCATACGATGATATTTGGATCCTGATCCTACTGTGAGTATATGCTACTTATCAGGATATTCGTCACTTAACGATCAATGCTATAAACCAAGTAGGTGTCTGTTAGGTCCACGTTACCTCTCCCGGTACTTTCGGGGTTGCGGAAACGGTAAATCAAAATTTTTCTTAACTTTGTAACATGGACCGTAAAAGCCGGATCTTTGCTAAACTAAACTAGCAAACTTGCAAAGAAGAATTAACTACTCGGCAAAGTGGTTATACCTCAACTTGAACTCCTTCACTTCTTGTTGTTGTTCTTCTTTGATGTTCTTCTCTTCTTGTTGTTCTTCTCATTGCTTGCTCAATGGTTGATCCGGACTTCGGTCACCTCCGCGGCCTCCTTGAGTCGAAGACGATCCACCCGAGAGATGTACACCGAGCTCCACCTCGAGCCGAGGTAACTAGGGCAAGGAGATTGCTAATCTAGAAGCCCTAGGTTGTGTAGAGAGGATGTATGGATGTGTTTGTCAAGTAGAATCCTTTTTCTCTCAACTCATGAGATCAAAGGAGAAATCAAGAGGAGGAAGAAGAAGGAGATTTTCTAGCAACCATGGAGCTTCTCATTTCAAGAGAGAGAATGAGAATGAGCAAATGAAAAGCTTAACCAAGAGAAAAGCTAACCATGGTTGCAATAATGCACAAAACATTATCATTACAAATCCAATCAAGATAAAGGTGATGGCTACAAATGACATGACCATTATCATAACTTAAAAAGAAAACCAAAGAATACTTTAGATCTTCTAAGAAGGTCCAAGTCAACTTTGGTCAAAAGGTCAACAAAGTCAAGATGGTCAAATGGTCAATGTAATTAGCCATAACAAAATTATCAATGAAAGGATTAGTAAATAATGTCCCCGGCTCATTTATGGTTTTGACCAAACGAACTGTCGAAACCCTAATGAGTCCGCCTCAAAATGGTTTTGACCGAATCAACTGTCAAAACCCTAATGAGCCTGCCACATAGTGGTTTTGGCCGAACCAACTGCCAAAACCCTAATGAGGCACCTCCTCCTCCATCGCTCCAGAAAACTGTGCATACACACCTGCATCCGTATTCCGTAGAATGCGGATGCGCAGAAGACAAAACAGATCCATCCGTGCAATACTAGGATATGGCTTAAACCAAAGCCCACTAGTACTGCCTGCCCGAACATCATACGCACACAAGTGTACGTAAGTGATCGCAGCCCTGCCGTAAAACCATACAGCCTCTACACGTTTCGCTCAGTGCAGGGAAACTCTCTGTGTGGGACTCTAAAGACTCGACACTACGCTGGCAGTGGGTTTAACCACAGACCGCAAGCGGCACTAGCTGTACGTAACGGTCCCCAGGTGGATGTCGATAAGAAGGCCGATGAGGTAAACCCATCCGAACTCCTACTGAGTCTGCATGTGACAATCTCCGTACAGTCCGGTCTGTTTGTCTGATACATCGCATGTCGGGCCTAGGGGGGCGGCAAGCGTCAGACCCCTAATAGCGGTACAAGTCGTGTCGGAGTGAAGCCCAGAACACCCTGAGATAACACTGGAACCTACCAGTATATCTCGCTTGCCCTGGCCAGGGACTACTCGTGTAATGGCTCTCCCAGACACAGCGCGATGTCAACCCCCAATACCGAGAGAGACGAATCCTGTCTAACCGTCACTGCCTCCAAGTGCTCCGGGACTGCTCCCAACTACTACCTGTTTGCACGACTCAGTAGAGCCGTGGTAGGGTAGTAATCAAAGAACAGTGGGAACACACTCGAGGCGAAGTGACAGTATCAAGTCAGCGGACTATGCTGTACTCATGTCACCTGGGAACTGATAACTGACGATAGGTATAATACCAACCATCAGTTCCCGACGAGTCCTGTCCAGTGTACTCGTAACCTAACGAGCACCCGCATACTATCTCAAGTACGACGTACCGACGGCTGTGGGACAGACCGTCTCCCGTGCTGGGATGAGAAGCGCATACGCTAGCCTACTCCGGAGTATCGATGCCCTATCTCGGTACTCCCACGACTAGGGACGTGTATAAGGATGTGCTTGTAGATTACCCAGCCCCCACGAGTGTGATCGCCATCACAACGCCGGTAATCAAGCAAAGATCCTAAGGGCTCTACTAATGCGTATAGGTGATATAATAAACAAACACACATGTACACATTAAAGCAGAGGCAAACCAAGTAGCATACTACTATATTGAGCAAGATTGTCTGTACAACTGTGAATATCCCAAGCTTCCATCAAGTAATATACATACTAGTATGATACAATAATGGCCTCTAGGGCATATACACCAACAATCTCCCACTTGCACTAAGGCCATGTACTGGCGTATCGAAGACCTATCATCTCGATCAGCCGCTCGAACTGAGTCTGGGGTAAAGCCTTTGTGAATGGGTCCGCAGTGTTGTCCTTTGTGTCCACTCTCCGCACCTCGATTTCCTGTCGATCAATGATCTCCCTGATCAGGTGATACCGCCTTAAGATGTGCCTGGACTTCTGATGGGACCTTGGTTCCTTCGCTAAAGCTATAGCCCCATTGTTATCGCAATACAGAGGTATTGGGTCAACAATGGACGGAACCACCTGAAGTTCATTAATGAACTTCTTTATCCAGACCGCCTCTTTTGCGGCATCGCTTGCAGCAATGTATTTAGCCTCCATCGTCGAGTCTGCGACGGTATCCTGCTTGGAACTCCTCCAACATACCGCCCCTCCGTTGAGGGTAAACACAAAACCCGATACAGACTTGCTGTCATCTTTGTCACTCTGGAAGCTTGAATCGGTAAAGGACTCGACCCTGAGGTCTCCATTACCGTAAACCAGGAACATCTCCTTAGTCCTTCTCAGGTACTTGAGAATGTTCTTCACTGCTGTCCAGTGGTCCTCCCCTGGGTCTGACTGATACCGGCTTACCGCGCTCAACGCGTAAGCTACATCTGGTCTTGTACATAGCATCGCATACATTATAGATCCTACCGCCGAAGCGTAGGGTATAGTGCTCATGCGAACCCTCTCCTCGTCAGTCTTAGGAGACATCTTCTTGGAGAGGGTAATTCCGTGCAATGCGGGTATGTTACCGCGCTTGGAACCCTCCATACTAAATCTCTTTAGTACGGTCTCTATGTACCTGGACTGCGAAAGTCCCAATAGTCTCTTGGATCTATCTCTATAGATCTTGATCCCCAGAATGTATGAGGCATCTCCCAGGTCCTTCATGGAGAACCTTTGTGACAAAAATAGCTTGACCGATTGTAGCATAGGAATATCATTTCCTATCAAAAGAATGTCGTCCACGTACAAGACTAGGAATACGACAGTTCGTCCTACAATCTTCTTATATACACAGGGTTCATCTTCGTTCTTGATGAAATCAAATTCCTTGATTGCCTCATCAAAACAGATGTTCCAGCTCCGCGATGCTTGCTTTAATCCATAAATGGATTTAAGCAACTTGCACACCTTTCCGCTGCTCCCACTGTCTATGAAACCTTCTGGTTGATCCATGTAAACGCACTCTTCCAAACAACCGTTTAGGAAAGCCGTCTTAACATCCATCTGCCAGATTTCATAGTCATGGAAGGCAGCAATGGCAAGTAGGATCCGAATGGATTTGAGCATAGCCACCGGAGAAAAAGTCTCGTCATAGTCCAAACCAGGTCTTTGACGAAAACCTATTGCAACGAGTCTAGCTTTATAGGTTTCCACCTGCCCATCTACACCAAGTTTCCTTTTGTAGATCCATTTGCATCCAACGGGTTTTACCCCAGGTGGAGCAATATCCAAGGTCCACACTTTATTGGCGTACATGGACTCCATTTCGGATTGCATTGCTTCCTGCCATTTATCAGAGTCCCTACTGATAATGGCCTGCCTGAAACTGGTAGGGTCATCTTCTTCCAAGATGCAATCCTCTCGATCCCCGTCAATGAGAAAACCGTAGTATCTCTCGGACGGATGAGAAATCCTACCAGATCTGCGGAGTGGCTGAGGTTCGTTTGGGGTTATAGAATCTAGCGGTTCCTCCAAATTTTCAGTTACATTTTGTGGTCGCTGAAATTCTTCCAGTTCTACCGAACTCCCACTAGTTTCTTTTGCAAGAAACTCCCTTTCTAAGAAGGTGGCGTGGCGAGATACAAACACCTTCTGTTCCTCAGTGTGGTAGAACAGATATCCTAGTGAGTCTTTAGGATATCCCACAAATTTACAGAGAACTGACCGTGCCTCTAACTTGTCCGGTTTCTGTGTTTTCACATAGGCCGGACAACCCCATATCTTAATAAACTTCAGACATGGTTTCTTATTGCTCCATATTTCATACGGAGTTTTAGGCACAGATTTGGACGGAACTTAATTCAAAAGGTATGCCGGTGTCTGAAGCGCATGTCCCTAGAATGAAAGAGGTAACTCAGCACTACTCATCATGGAGCGAACCATATCCAATAGGTTACGATTCCTCCGCTCCGATACACCGTTGTGTTGTGGTGTATAAGGAGGAGTAAGCTGAGAGAGAATACCATTCTCTTTTAAGTAATCTAGGAATTCCGTGCTTAAGTACTCCCCTCCCCTGTCAGACCGGAGGATCTTGATACTTTTGCCTGTCTGGTTCTCTACTTCCTTTCTGAATTCCTTGAATTTCTCAAAAGCTTCAGATTTGTGTTTCATCAGATACACATATCCGAACCTAGAGAGATCGTCAGTGAATGTGATGAAGTACGAGAACCCACCCCTTGCATGTATAGACATCGGACCACATACATCACTATGTATGAGTCCCAAGAGCTCTGCTGCTCTTTCTCCATGTCCGGTGAACGGAGATTTGGTCATCTTCCCTTTGAGACAAGACTGACAAGTTTCATAAGATGAAAACTCGAACGCATCCAAGAGTCCATCTTTATGCAACTTACTCAGTCTTTTCTCTCCGACATGACCAAGTCTACAATGCCACAAGTAGGATTCATTCGTATCTGAATTCTTCCTCTTGCGTGTGTTTTGTATATTGAGAACTGTATTCTGATTTAGAACGTAGATACCATTAAACAGTGTACCCTCTGCAACCGGTACCTTATCAAGGTAAATGTTCATGATATTCTTTTCAAGAACAAACTTATATCTATCTTTATCGAGTAAAGAAACTGATATGATGTTGCAAACCATGGAGGGTACATAGTAGCAATCGTTCAAAATCATAGTCTTGCCATTTGGCAATACTAGGTGATATTCACCGACGGCTGCCGCATTAACTTGTGCTCCGTTCGCTACTCTGAGCGACATATCACCCGGTGCAACTTTCCTACTTTTTCTCAGTCCTTGCAATAAATTACAGATATGAGATCCTGATCCGGTATCAAGTATCCAGGAGGTAGGGCTGACCGTAAAACAGTTCTCAATTACAAGAACACCTGAAGTAGATGCAAAACCATGCTTCTTCTTCGACTGGGTAACCTGGAAATCCATACAATCCCCTTTCCCATTCTCATACTCATGACTGTTGTCACAAGTTAGAGCTGAACCAACTTTCCCCAGTCCCGAATAAGAATTCGGATCGGTCAAGCGATACATTTTATTATCTTGATTAGGGCGTGAAAAGGTTGCTGCCTGGAGAGAGAGAAAAGAAACACTCAGCGTATGCTCGTGCAAGATTAGATTGGTTTATTAATTTATCTAACCAGGATGTCTCCCACTGTTTCCTCAAATCCTTCTTAAAACCTTTTAAAAGAAGAACTAGCCGGGTTTTAATTCACATCACAATACTTGCTTAACCTTTCAGCCAGGCTAGTGTCGGTACTTCGAGGGAGGTTTTCCAACACTTTCGCGAAGTTCCTTAATTAAAGAACCTCTTTTCCCTGGGGGCTTAATCCCGCTAACACCTTTCTTGACACCTACTAGGTTTATAGCATTGATCGTTAAGTGAAATAATCTCCCGAGAGTAAACCAACTCATCAGTGGGATCGGGATCCAACTGTCATTGTGTGATAACCTAGATGGAATCCACTCTAGTCACCACACTCCAGAAGGTATGCTAAATCTGCAAGTTTCAGTTCTTTTGAAACTCCCGATGTGGTTTTTGCCCCTAGGACCCAAGTGACCTTGACGAATAATCAACAAATCAAAAGGTCCTAGTCAAGTTCAACCCGTCGTCATCCAGGATTGCATTAGACCCGCCCGCATGACCCTTGACGAATAATCAACAAAATCATGCGACCGTCCTAACCAATCGCATCTATCAGTGCAACAGAGAATTATTACTCAGCTACCGTTCACTGTGTCTTGACGAATAATCAACAAACGCAGCACGAATACTAAGTATTAATTATCCGAAACGACGGAGGGCTATGGCTGGGTTTTTGGCGAAAAACCCGTTAACGTAATGAACTTGATATCGTTGAAGGAACCTGATAATCTTTTTGAAAATATAGTGGCGAAAACTTTTGCTAAAGAGGTCACTCCCTGCGAAGGGATCTCGGCTCTTTCCTCGTCGAATGAGGTGCAGGATATTCCAAACTGAATACCTCGATGCAAAGCAAGAATAATCGACTATAGTGAAGTTATTACCCTGACGCAAACTTTTGTCCAAGGGGTCACTCCCGGTGAAGGGATCTCGGCCCTTGCCTCGTCGACTGAGGTGCTGGGCATTCACAACCGAATACCGCGATGCAAAACAAAAATGAACGTCCTTGTAATAACGGCTTTTTGAAAAATTGTTCCAACAACGTCTTTTAGGTTTATTTTCTTGCATTAGTTCTTTTAATGCGTGATATTCTTGCATTAGTTCTTTTAATGCGTCCCATCATTTAATCATACCATTGCAGAAAACAACCAAAATATGACGTACGCTTATGCCATTCGCATTCGCCACGGGGTCCCGTCATCACTCGTTAGGTTACTTAACTAACGACAGAGCGGGGGCTGGGCTAGCGCGGCTGTAAAACATAAGCAACGCCTAAATAGTAAAGCAATGATAGACATTACAGATCACAGATGAATACATTGGATATACTAGCAATCCGCAATCCTTTCGAGCCTGGAACAAAAAAGCGGATAACACGGTCGCGGTGAATAGCCAAATACCCCACCCAAGACCCCTACGGGTGCGGCAAACTACCCGCCAAGTTCTCGGCAGTTTGTGCACCCCCTCCATGGGTCTATCCTAGGAGCAAAAACAGTAAAAAGAATTATACAATGACGGCTACAACCCCGACCCGGTTGTGCGGCCAAACAAATAATAATATTACATCAATTTACATTTACAATGAATGAAAGAAAAACAAAAGCTCATCTCACATCCACCCCGGCTATTCACCCGCGACAGTCCAACACATTCATATACACAAACCATCAAGAACAATCACAGATCACATATATGTATAACCCCAACTAATCGACATATAGCGATTAGCCGACGTTCAATACATAAGAACATAACAGATATAACCTTTATAGTCAAAGTATATTGAAGTTCGGAAAAATACGGAATTATAGGCCCCCAAAAACAAATTTCTATTCTGGAAAATCTGGGCACATATAATATATCTGAAAAATCCTAAAACCATGTCAGAAACACACTGCACCAAAATCGATGCAGTAACTCACCAAGTTGGCCGCGGAAGCGCGGCGCTATGGTTGAGTCGCTGCATCGTTTTTGGTGGTTTTCTTATAAAAACCCTGAGATGATTTTTGGGATATAACAAATTTTGTTTTGACCAGAAAAAGTTTTAACAGAAACTCAGATTTTTACAACTTGGTTTTTTTTTCGATTTTTCCGTTTCGAACTTCGATACACTTTACTACCAAGCTAGTTTATGTTTAGTTAGGCTCTGATACCACTGTTAGGTCCACGTTACCTCTCCCGGTACTTTCGGGGTTGCGGAAACGGTAAATCAAAATTTTTCTTAACTTTGTAACATGGACCGTAAAAGCCGGATCTTTGCTAAACTAAACTAGCAAACTTGCAAAGAAGAATTAACTACTCGGCAAAGTGGTTATACCTCAACTTGAACTCCTTCACTTCTTGTTGTTGTTCTTCTTTGATGTTCTTCTCTTCTTGTTGTTCTTCTCATTGCTTGCTCAATGGTTGATCCGGACTTCGGTCACCTCCGCGGCCTCCTTGAGTCGAAGACGATCCACCCGAGAGATGTACACCGAGCTCCACCTCGAGCCGAGGTAACTAGGGCAAGGAGATTGCTAATTAAGAAGCCCTAGGTTGTGTAGAGAGGATGTATGGATGTGTTTGTCAAGTAGAATCCTTTTTCTCTCAACACATGAGATCAAAGGAGAAATCAAGAGGAGGAAGAAGAAGGAGATTTTCTAGCAACCATGGAGCTTCTCATTTCAAGAGAGAGAATGAGAATGAGCAAATGAAAAGCTTAACCAAGAGAAAAGCTAACCATGGTTGCAATAATGCACAAAACATTATCATTACAAATCCAATCAAGATAAAGGTGATGGCTACAAATGACATGACCATTATCATAACTTAAAAAGAAAACCAAAGAATACTTTAGATCTTCTAAGAAGGTCCAAGTCAACTTTGGTCAAAAGGTCAACAAAGTCAAGATGGTCAAATGGTCAATGTAATTAGCCATAACAAAATTATCAATGAAAGGATTAGTAAATAATGTCCCCGGCTCATTTATGGTTTTGACCAAACGAACTGTCGAAACCCTAATGAGTCCGCCTCAAAATGGTTTTGACAGAATCAACTGTCAAAACCCTAATGAGCCTGCCACATAGTGGTTTTGGCTGAACCAACTGCCAAAACCCTAATGAGGCACCTCCTCCTCCATCGCTCCAGAAAACTGTGCATACACACCTGCATCCGTATTCCGTAGAATGCGGATGCGCAGAAGACAAAACAGATCCATCCGTGCAATACTAGGATCTGGCTTAAACCAAAGCCCACTAGTACTGCCTGCCCGAACATCATACGCACACAAGTGTACGTAAGTGATCGCAGCCCTGCCGTAAAACCATACGGCCTCTACACGTTTCGCTCAGTGCAGGGAAACTCTCTGTGTGGGACTCTAAAGACTCGACACTACGCTGGCAGTGGGTTTAACCACAGACCGCAAGCGGCACTAACTGTACGTAACGGTACCCAGGTGGATGTCGATAAGAAGGCCGATGAGGTAAACCCATCCGAACTCCTACTGAGTCTGCATGTGACAATCTCCGTACAGTCCGGTCTGTTCGTCTGATACATCGCATGTCGGGCCTAGGGGGGCGGCAAGCGTCAGACCCCTAATAGCGGTACAAGTCGTGTCGGAGTGAAGCCCAGAACACCCTGAGATAACACTGGAACCTACCAGTATATCTCGCTTGCCCTGTCCAGGGACTACTCGTGTAATGGCTCTCCTAGACACAGCGCGATGTCAACCCCCAATACCGGGAGAGACGAATCCTGTCTAACCGTCACTGCCTCCAAGTGCTTCGGGACTGCTCCCAACTACTACCTGTTTGCATGACTCAGTAGAGCCGTGGTAGGGTAGTAATCAAAGAACAGTGGGAACACACTCGAGGCGAAGTGACAGTATCAAGTCAGCGGACTATGCTGTACTCATGTCACCTGGGAACTGATAACTGACGATAGGTATAATACCAACCATCAGTTCCCGACGAGTCCTGTCCAGTGTACTCGTAACCTAACGAGCACCCGCATACTATCTCAAGTACGATGTACCGACGGCTGTGGGACAGACCGTCTCCCGTGCTTGGATGAGAAGCGCATACGCTAGCCTACTCCGGAGTATCGATGCCCTATCTCGGTACTCCCACGACTAGGGACGTGTATAAGGATGTGCTTGTAGATTACCCAGCCCCCACGAGTGTGATCGCCATCACAACGCCGGTAATCAAGCAAAGATCCTAAGGGCTCTACTAATGCGTATAGGTGATATAATAAACAAACACACATGTACACATTAAAGCAGAGGCAAACCAAGTAGCATACTACTATATTGAGCAAGATTGTCTGTACAACTGTGAATATCCCAAGCTTCCATCAAGTAATATACATACTAGTATGATACAGTAATGGCCTCTAGGGCATATACACCAACAGTGTCCAGAAAAGTGTCAGCGGGGTTACGCCCCCAGAGAAAAGAGGTTATTTAATTAAGGAACTTCGCGAAAGCGTTGGAAAACCTCCCTCGAAGTATCGACACTGGCCTGGCTGAACGGTTAAGCAAGTATTGTATGGTGAGAATAGTCCTGGCTAATTCTTCTTTTATGGTTTGAGGAAGGATTCGAGAAACAGTGGGAGCCATCCAGTTTAGATAAACTAAAAACCACTCTAAACTTGCAAGAGCATCATGCTAAAGAGTTTTCTTCTCTCTCTCCTAATTGCAGCGACCCTGAAAATGACTGGACTTACGTTACTTTTAGAGAAAAATATACTGACAGGGCCAAACTATAAAGAATGGCTGCGGAATGTCAAAATGGCTTTGACCTATGACAAATTGGGGTACGTCCTCACCGCTACGGCACCTGCTGTCCCTGGTCCCAAATCCAGCAATGCGGATAAGGAAATCCGCAAAACCTGGGATTTAGATTGCGCGAAAGCCAAGTGCATCGTGCTTGCCTCAATGAACAATGAACATCAGAGGAGGCATGAGGATATGAACCTAGATGGCATATTTCTCCATACAAAGGAACTTTATGGAGAGCAATCTTGTATAGCAAGATACGAGACCTCTAAGAACTTGTTTCGAGCGAGGTTGGCTGTCGGGTCATCGGTAGGAGAACATGTCCTAAAGATGATCGGCTATATTGAAGAGCTCGCAGACCTTGGGACGACTTTGGATAATGAGCTCTATACAGACCTTATTCACCAGTCCCTTCCTCCCACCTACGCCCAGTTTATCCTGAACTTCAACCTTCAAAGAAAAGAAGTTGAACTTCCGGAACTCCTGAACATGTTAAGGAGTGCAGAGGGCACCTTGCAGAAAGCAAGGGAAACACCCGCTATGTTTGTTAGCGGTGCATCTTCTTCCGGGTCCAAGGCTAAGGCCAAAGGAAGGAAAAAGAAGGCCGCCACCAAACCTAGAGCAGGTGTTAGTAAGGTGGGAGGGAAGGGAAAGAAAAAGTTTGCGGTACCGGTAGTTGGCCAGGATGAGTGCTTCCATTGTCACAGGAAAGGGCACTGGAAGAAGGATTGCAAGGCGTGGAACGCCAAGAACCAGGAACCGAAGCAAGCTGTGGCTTCGACTTCAGGTGTGTTTGTAATTGAGAATTGTCTGTCGATCAACTCTACTTCCTGGGTATTGGATACCGGATCAGGATCTCATATTTGCAATTCATTGCAGGCACTGAGAAACCGTAGAGTGCTGAAGGAAGGTGATATGACCCTAAAGGTTGCTAACGGAGCTAGCGTGGGAGCTGCGTCCGTCGGGGATTATCACCTAGGATTGACGAGTGGACACATTTTGGTTTTACATAACTGTTTTTTTTGTACCAAGCTTAACGTGTAATATCATATCAGTTTCCTTGTTATCAAATAAAGGTTATGATTTCACGTTTGTAAGAGATGTTGTTAACATCCACCTTAATCATGGTTTGATTGGGTCCGGTACACTAAATAACGGTATATATGTTTTAAACCAACTCCAAATTTTCAATGTCCAGAACACACTAAAAAGAAAGTCTCCAGATTTAAATAAAGCTTTCTTATGGCATTGTAGACTGGGTCATATCAATGAGAGAAGGTTGACTAAGTTGCATAGAGAAGGACATTTGGACTCGTTCGAATATCAAACTTATGACACTTGTCAATCTTGTCTCAAAGGAAAGATGACAAAGACTCCATTCACTGGACAAGGAGTAAGAGCGAGCGAGCTCTTGGGACTCATACACAGCGATGTATGTGGTCCAATGTCTACACATGCGAGAGGTGGTTATTCCTACTTCATTACTTTTACAGATGATTTCTCTATGTATGGACATGTCTTCTTAATGAAGCATAAATCCGAGGCCTTTGAGAAATTCCGGGAATACAAGAGTGAAGCGGAAAACCAAACAGGCAAAAGTATTAAGACACTGAGATCTGATAGAGGTGGAGAATACTTAAGTGCCGAGTTCCTAGGTTACCTAAAAGAGAAAGGAATTCTCTCTCAGCTTACTCCTCCATACACTCCACAGCACAACGGTGTATCGGAGAGACGGAATCGAACCCTATTGGATATGGTACGATCCATGATGAGTAATGCTGAGTTACCACGATCTTTCTGGGTTTATGCGCTAGAATCAGCGGCATATCTTTTGAACAGAGTTCCAACCAAAACTGTGCCTACCACACCATATCAGATGTGGAGTGGGAAGAAACCCTATCTTCAGTACCTGAAGACATGGGGATGTCCAGCTTTTGTAAAAAAGCAGCATCCGGACAAGCTCGAGGCACGCTCAGTAGAGTGTAAGTTTGTAGGATATCCAAAGAACTCTATGGGATATTGTTTCTATTACGCAGAGGAACAAAAGGTTTTTGTTTCTCGTCATGCCCGCTTCTTAGAAACTGAATTTTTGGAAAATCAGAAGAGTGGGGGCAAAATAGAACTGGAAGAAATTCCAGAACCACAAACTGCTACTGAAAGTTTGGTAGAACCGGTAGTTCAAGAAGAACAGGACATTCCCGCACCCCTCCGCAGGAGTAGTAGGCCGTCTCATCCGCCTGAGAGATACTACGGTTTTCTCATAGATGGGGATAGAGAGGATTGCATCATAGATGATGATGAACCTACTGACTTCCAGCGGGCCATCCAGAGCGGTGACTCGGTACGATGGCTAGATGCAATGCGGACCGAAATGGAGTCCATGTACACCAACAAAGTATGGACTTTGGACTTTGCTCCAGATGGGGTAAAACCCATAGGATGCAAATGGATCTTCAAGAAAAAGATTGGTGTAGATGGACAGGTGGAAACCTATAAGGCTAGACTTGTTGCAAAGGGTTTTCGTCAAAGACCTGGTTCGGACTATGACGAAACTTTTTCTCCAGTGGCTATGCTCAAATCCATTCGGGTCCTTCTTGCTATTGCTGCCTTCCATGATTATGAAATCTGGCAGATGGACGTAAAGACGGCTTTTCTAAATGGAAATTTAGAAGAATGCGTTTATATGGATCAGCCAGAGGGTTTCAATCAGAGTGAGAGCAGCGGGAAAGTATGCAAGCTGCTTAAGTTTATTTATGGACTAAAGCAGGCATCGCGGAGTTGGAACATCTGTTTTGATGAAACAGTCAAAGAATATGACTTTATCAAAAATCCAGATGAACCGTGCATATATAGTAAAGTTGTAGCTAGAAGTGTCGTATTCCTCGTCTTGTACGTGGATGACATTCTATTGATAGGAAATGAAAATCCTATGCTACAATCTGTCAAAGGATTCTTGTCACACAGGTTCTCCATGAAAGACCTGGGTGATGCCTCTTACATTCTGGGGATCCGGATCTATCGTGATAGATCCAAGAGGATGTTAGGACTTTCGCAGTCCAGGTATATCGACACTGTACTGAAAAGATTCAGTATGGAAGATTCTAAGCGTGGTAATCTACCGGCTTGTCACGGAATCACCCTCTCCAAAGAGATGTCTCCCAAGACTGATTTGGAAAGGGAACGCATGTCTATTATACCCTACGCTTCTGCGGTAGGCTCTATAATGTATGCGATATTGTGCACCAGACCAGATGTAGCTTATGCACTGAGCGTGGTAAGCCGGTATCAGTCAGACCCAGGGGAGAAGCACTGGATAGCAGTAAAGAACATTCTCAAGTACCTGAGAAGGACTAAGGAGATGTTCTTGGTTTACGGCGGAAAAGACCTCAGGTTGGAGGCCTTTGCTGATTCCGGCTTCCAGAGTGATAAGGACGATTCCAAGTCCATGTCGGGTTATGTCTTTACCCTCAATGGAGGGGCGGTGTGCTGGAAGAGCTCCAAGTAGGACACCGTTGCTGACTCAACGATGGAAGCGGAGTATATAGCTGCTTGCGATGCCGCAAAAGAAGCAGTCTGGATGAAGAAGTTCCTAACAGAACTTCAGGTGGTTCCTACCATAGTTGATCCAATACCTCTGTATTGCGACAACAACGGAGCTATAGCTTTAGCGAAGGAACCAAGGTCCCATCAGAAGTCCAGACACATCTTAAGGCGGTATCACCTGATCAGGGAGATCATTGATCGTCAGGAGATCGAGGTTCGGAGAGTTGCTTCTGAAGAGAACATTGCTGATCCATTCACAAAGGCCCTACCTCAGATTCAGTTCGAGAGGCTACTCGAGATCATCGGTCTTCGATACGCCAGTACATGGCCCTAGTGCAAGTGGGAGATTGTTAGTGTTTATGCCCTAAAAGGCCATTACTGTATCATACTAGTTTGTATATTACTTAATGGAAGCTTGGGATATTCACATGTATATAACAGTCTTGCTAAACATGGTAGTTTGCTACTTGGTTTTTCTATCTTAATATGTGAGTATACGTATTGATAGAGCTCTAAGGATCTTGCTTGACTACCAGCGTTGTGATGGCAGTCACACTAGTGGGCGCTGGGTAGTCTACAAGCACATCCTTATTCAGGTCCCTAGTCGTTGGATTATCGAGACAGGGCATCGATACTCCGGAGTAGACTAGTGTGTACGCTTCTCATCCCAGTTGGGGAAATGGTCTGTCCCACAGCCGTCAGTACGTCGTACTGGAGATAGTATGCAGGTACTCGTTAGGTTACGGGTACACCGGACAGGACTCACAGGGAACTGTTGGTTGGTTTTATACCAGTCGTCAGTGAACAGTTCCCAGGTGACATGAGTACAGCATAGTCCGCGGACTTGACACTTCTACTTCGCCTCGAGTGTGTCCCACTATTCTTAGATTGCTACCCTACCACGGCTCAAAGGAGTCGTGCAAACAGGTAGCAGTTGGGTGCAGTCCCGAGCACTTGGAGGCAGTGGCGGTTAGAAAGGATTTGTCTCTCCCGGTATTGGGGGTTGATATCGTGCTGTGTCAGAGAGCCATTACGCAAAGTCCCTGGCCAGGGCAAGCGAGATTTGCTGGTAGGTTCCAGTAGTTTCTCAGGGTGTAATGGGCTTCCCTCCGACACGACTTATACCGCTATTAGGGGACTGACGCTTGCCGCCCCCTAGGCCCGATATGCGATAGTCTAAGATGAACGGACCGGACTGTATGGAGATTGTCACATCAGGCTCAGTAGGAGTTCGGATGGGTTTCCTCATCGGCCTTCTTATCGACATCTACCTGGGGACCGTTACGTACAGCTAGTGCCGCTTGCGGTCTGTGGTTAAACCTACTGCCAGCGTAGTAGTCGAGTCTCTAGAGTCCCACACAGAGAGTTTCCCTACTCCAGGCGAAACGATATAGAGGTCGTATGGTTTTACGACAAGGGTTCAGACGCATACGTGTGTTTACGCACGTACGACTTTCGGACAGTTTTTACCAGTCGGCTTTGGTTTAAGCAAGTTACTGGTATCCGGTTATTGGATTTATACAGTCTAAAGTTTTTCCGTATTTTTGCGGAAAGGAGGGGCGTTCTCGTAATTGCGCGAGAAGCTTCTAGAAGATGGTGACTAAGGAGGTTTAGGTGGCATATACAATGAATGTGATTAGTGAGTCATATGGATGATTCATCCATGTCATTAATGCATCATAAATGCTTAATGACTCATGGATGTGAATCATCACTAGATATTATCAAGCATGGTTGTTAAATTCATTTCTTTTCTTTTCTTGATAAAAAGAAATGCTTTATATATATTATGATAACTCATTCTTCTCACTTCATTATTATCTTCATCTTCTCTCTCCTCAAGCTCTCCCTCTTCAAACCCTAATCCTCCCCTCTCATGTGTTGAGTACAAGGATTAGTTAGACTAATTAAACCATAACCCTCACTCTATATCACCTAGCTTCTTTGATTAGCACTTAAAGAAGGTTAGTTGCCTCAAGTTTAGAGGCTAAGCTTGGAGTAAAGCACTCGGGTGGATCATCTACTACTTCGAGAAGGCCGAGGAGGAGGAGGAGTTCGCAAAGACGAAGGACACGATTCGTTAGGTATAATCCCTAAACATAGTAGTATAGAACTTTTATGTTACTTGTTAGTTATCGTTTAGCTTCGATTCGTGCGGTTAGTCGATGTTTAAGCAAAGAACAAGATCGTTTTTCATATTTCCGCCTCCCCGCAAGTCGTGGGGTGTTGTACATCGACTTACAAACAGTACCTGAATATATTTTGCATGCATTGATAGTTATTGAAGGGATTTCCAAAAAGCGAGCTATAGTCTCAGTATTTACCTACGTGTCTGATATGACACGAAATGTTTAAAACAAGGAGACCCTTCTAAATTGTTTCCAAAACGGCGGAACGTACATATTAAACAAAGGATATATATATATATATATATATATGTAGTTATTTTCTTACAATAGACGTCCTCCAATGTGCAGTGCTGCGAGTATCGCACAGCGATTTGAAGAAGATTTGGCATGCATTGCTTCCAGATGTTTTAATGATGTTTATCATATTGATTTTCATTTTGGATTTAGACATTGTGTGTTCACCATGACTCCGATGATTGCGGGATGCTGGATGGAGTTTTGATTTTGAGTTACTTGCTCATTTTTCATGCGCATGCGCTACGCTACGATTTGTTTTATGTATTTATGACTTCGGAACCCCAACGACTTGATGGTTTTGCTTAGATGTTTTAGTGTTTGGGGGAAGTTTTAATTTAAATTCGGGGACCAAATTTCTTTAAGGGGGGAAGATTGTAACATTTTGAAAATCGTTTCGATGAAATTTCGGAAAATCGGCAAAATAAGAGGGTTTTCTGTAAAAAGTCAAAATACAAATATCTTTATTATAAAATTAAATATACATATTCTAGCAATGTAATTGCTAGTATTTGGTGTTTATTGAGCCACCGGTGAAATTTCAAATTTTCTGAAATTTTTTCCGAAATTAATTATTTTAATATTATTTTAAGCCGTCACTAATACATTTAATTAGGGAAAATTACAAATTGGAATGAGTTGAAACAAATTTTGTGCATCATAACACATTAAACAAAATTTTAACATGTGGTTTTTGAATTGAAATGAAGTTATTAATCGGTTTTAGAAAATATTGAAGAAAAAGACTTATTTTGTGAAAAAAAAGGGTTTTGGTGCATATTGAATTGGTGTTTGGTGTTCATTACTTCACACACACACACACCCTCTCTCCTCCCCACCATGTGGCCGGCCCCCCCTTTTTGACAGCCCTCTCTCTCTCTCTCTCTCCAATCACCTCATTTTTCACTACTTTTAAAATGAAATAAAAAGAAAATGAGAAGAAGAAAGATGTATGGGCTTTAGTTGACTTTGACACACACCTACCTTATCTCTCTCCCCTCTCCCCCAATTCCAGCTGACCCTATTTCAGCAGCCTCCCCTATATTTCCCCACCTCTTTCTCTTCAAGAAAAGTTCTCCAATTTCATCCAAATTGCTTCAAAAATCCCACAAAATCAAAATCTAATCCCTACCCATTTTTACTTGACCATTCTAGCATGGATTTTGGTGAAAAGTTTTCAAATTGGAGGTCAAGATTTTCATGCTAGATCTCAAATCTTGTGAGGGCTAGATCTCAAATCTTGTGAGGTTTAAATCTTGACTTTTTGTTAAATTGTTGTTTAACTATGATAATCTATCTTATTCAAGTGTTAATTTTGGTGTAATTGCTAGTTTAGGATATTCTAGAAAAGGGTTTGATTTTGGGATTAGGATTTGTAAAATTGAAGTGAGGGTTTCTAGCATTAGATTATGGTTCTAATGAGTGATTAACATGTTAATTCTATGCAAAACTAAACCTTGTTGCTTATTGCTAGATTGTTAAATTTAAATTGTCCTAATTATGATTGTTTTGCAAACTAGATTCTTGTAATTTATATAAAGTAGTGAGATTAAATTCTAGTTAATGGTTGTATGGCTTAGTTAATATGTTTTAATGATAATTATGGCCACTAGAATTGTTAAAATATTTAAAATTGATTAAAACACCAAGTTTTGAGCTAAAATGGAAAATTGTGCTAATTTTGTTAACTAGGTTTTGTAAATATATATATTTTGATGAGATTAAATTATTGGAATGGTTTATATGACTTGGTTATGACATTGAGTGGATATTGTAGGGTTCCTAGGCACACTAATGAAGTCTCACAAGTGATCAAACATGCACAAATCAAATTTTACGGGTGCCTACAAACCCTAATACGGATCGTTAACTAGATATATAGGCGAAGGAAGCATGTAATCGAATTAAATGCTAAGGGAAAGTGACTACAACCTTTGTAGATCCGGTCCACCACTTCCTAAGCTCCGCGATGATCTCCCTCCTCTGTCCAAATCGAAACCTTGACTCTAGCATTGGCATCATCGAAGAATGGGCGGGCTTGATCGTCGGTTCGATGCCGAAGATGATCTACGTCGAGGCATCACAAGAACAAGCTCCAACTTCACCAAGCCTTGAAAACTTGTGAAGGAAACACCCTATACAACTTGGCAAGAGGTAGAGGATGAAGAAATAGGAAGTGGGTAGACTTTAGATTTGGATTTCTCACTCATTTTGGCTAGTTGCCATTGATGGTGCAAGCTTTCTTCAAGTTGAAGATGAAGAAGAAGATGATAAAGAATTATGATAAGTGTTATGTAAATGATAAATAAATCAATACTTATCATTTACTAACCCTTGGTTAGTTGTAGAGAATGGACCATGGTTAACTTGAATGGTTAGGGTTAAGGATGAGACAAGAATGGTGACTTAGTCAAAGTTTCAAGAAACTTCAACTACAAACAAATCAAGCCACCATTCTATTTTCTTTATCATTTCCTTTTTCCAAAATAAACAAAAAGAATAAATAAATGAATAAGTAAATAAAAAGAAAACCCTAATCATAAACTTAACCATGGTCTAATTTTTTACACTAACCCTAGCTTGCATGTATCATCAAACATGATACAATCATGTGCACAAAATATATCACATATACAATGTGCGCAAACCAAGTGAGTAAATCCATTTAAAGTGAACCAATACTAGTTGAAGCAAAGTAATATATCAAATATATAATTCTACATTAAATCATTAAATCAACACTTGATTTAACGATCCGGTCATGTCGCATATAACCAGCTAGTATCCAATGTGTCGGCTTATCGAATCAATCCTTGATTCGATAACTAGGTTATATCGCATACAACCATTCGACACATTCATCGCGAGAATGAAATACGGTATCACATACACGCATTATTCTTGGTCCCGCACATATCTCATATGCGCTCCTATTTCGTTTCGCTTGAGCCAGGAAACCTCTGTGTAGGACTCTAAAGACTCGTCAATACGCCGGCAGCAGATGATGATCATATCAAACACCCACAAGCCGCAAGCGGTCTGCTAAACGTAACGGCCACCCGGGTATTGAGCGATCAGAAGATCGACGAGCAAGCCCGCTCACACTCCTGTGAATCCAACCAGTAACACTTACCGTACAGTCCGGTCTATTCGTCTGATAAGTCGCATATCTCGCCTAGGGGTGGTAAACGTCAGAACCCAGTAGCTCGATAAGTCATGCCGACTTGAGGTCCATAACATTCGTGAAACTACTGATAACTCTTACCAGTATATCACTGCAACCCTGTCCAGGGATTTCCTGTTATGGCCAGTCGTGCATTGCGCAACATCAACCCCCAATACCGGGAGAGACGAATCCCCTCCTATCGCTCATTGCCTCCATGTGAATCGGGACTGTACCCAAAAACCACCTGTTTGCACGACTCAGTAGAGCCGTGGTAGGGTGGAAATCAAAGCACAGTGGGAGACACACAAGACTCTATGACGATCTCGGATCAACAGACTAAGCTGTACCAGTGTCACCAGAGAACTGCCATCTGACGTGAGGTATAATACCATCTGGGAGTTCTCGGCGAGTCCGTTCAGTGTACCCAGTCTCTACTGAGCACCCGCATACCATCTTTGATGTCAAACACCAATGGATATGGGATCATCGATCGCCCATCGCATGGGTCGAAAAGATATGCGCTAGTCTACTCTGGAATATCGATGCGCCGTCTCGATATTCCCTCGACTAGGAACATTTCAAGGATGTACTCATGGACTACCCAGGCCCCACTAGTATGATCTGCATCATAGTCCTGGAAGTCGGGTACACATCCTAAAGGGCTTTATCAACATGTAACAGAGAGACAGAAAGTATACACGTTAAGATAAAGAGTAACCAGATAGCGTACTATCATGTCGAGCAAGAAAGTCCTACCTATATATGTCCCAGTATCCACTACAATATACATCCAATGTACAGTAATGGCCTCTAGGGCATACATATAACTAACAATTGAGGCCGCTAAATTTGTTTAAATGTCGAGTTTTGTAGTAAAACGGGTAATTTTGCTTGCTAGATTTTCGGAAAAATAGCCTTTAAAGTGAGTTTGAGGTTTTTTGTCAATTTTAACCTATTTTATATTATAATTAGTACTTGTGATTGTGTAAATGAGTGTGTTTGGGTTTTTCTCGATGGTTTGGCGTTTGTACGCCGACATCGAGGGTTTTTGGGTTGATTTGTGAAAGCAAACCATAGGTTTTGACCTATGTGGGATTCGTGTGTCGTTTTGGTCATGAGTCGGATTTTAATGCGATACGGTGCGTTATGATATGTAGGTACCCCATGTGGACTTGGAGACGACAAGCAAGCACGTGGCGACGTCGGCACCGGCGAGCGAGGACCAGGTGAGTAGATTTTTATCTACGGGGAGAAGTCGGGTGGATGGCGTATAGCACCCCCGCAGTTTGCAATGATGTATACGAATACGTATACACTTAAATATATATTATATTAATATGAGGCTTTGAGGATAAAGGTAGATGCTAGGTGTTCATGGATTAGTTTAGTGTTGTTACGAAACCCTAGATTAGTTGTTACACACACACACACGCATGCATACATCTATGTTATTACCTATGCGTATATGGGGATATGTGTTTATGTGTTCACATGGGTATGGGACTATGTGTTCACATACTGGATTTGAGGATAATGTTTGGGATTTGGGGTGAGTCGATGAAATTGATTTGAGGCCGTGAGATCGGTGATATAGCAGGATTCGTAATTGAGATACGTCCTGATGTTATAGCGGATCTTGGGATGACAATACATGTGAATAATGTTATACATTGAATGGTTGACATGTGATCGTGATATGAGATAGGATATGTTAAGATATTCATAATAGGTCGCATTAGGCGATGTATACCTCTTTATGACGATATATGATGATGATATCGGTTTGTATGAGGCTGTGGATCAGCAGTCAGATCATGACTATATTGATGATATTAGTATCGTACTAGATGTGGATCAGTACCCCGGATTATGATCTTTGATAAAGAGGATACCAAATGATTAATTTGATGAATGTGATACTGACCTGTACCCAGATTTGGGGTGCCGTACGACGGATTTACGTACGAGCTATATATTGATGTTTGATCCGCACTCTTGACTTGGGAATGTCTGATTATAGATATGGTATCGGATGTGATATTATTGAGGCAGGATCACCGACTAACATATACATGTAGGTATATGTATCGACTTAGAGGTTAGGCGGTTTCCTTACCTTCAGTAGCCAGTTAGCTTAGCCCTTTAGTTTAGTGTAGTTGTTAGACTAGATTTATATTAAATATAGATCTGTTATCTTGTATCTAGTATTTAGCTCCCGCTCATTATTGTTGTTCGCTCCGCATCGCCTGCTTACATTATGATTCATATTCTATTGTTGATATCATGCTGTTAGGACACCAGCACCATTACCGATGACGCGTATGTACCACGTACACTTACTTGCCGGCTCACACACATCTTCATCGGTAATTGCCATGTCACGAACACTTTAGAAAATACTATTTCATTTGATATAGGTTGTTAGCTAATAGTTTAGACATGATATTAGTGTACTTGCCTTATATGCTAGTTTAGATTTGTAGATATTACTTGCTACTTCATGCATGTTATTATTCATTGATATGCCGCATTCATGGATTTTTATGTCTATATTCACTGCTTACAAGCTATTGAGGATTTGGATTCGGATTTTCATGAGATTTCCTGGATTTGGGGGAAAACCGCAAAAAGACTTATAAAATTCTTTTTCTTTTTTTTTTAAAGAAAAGTGCGGTTTTCTCATGATGTATGAGTCGTCCACCATGAGTTTGCTGATGGATTTCGTGACCCGAGTTCGAGGAGTGGAGGAACCGTTTCGGGTACTGATCAGTCGAAAATATCGCATTTCTAACACGGCAATTTCCCTACCTTTTGCATTCATGTATAGGTATCCGGTATTCATATCGCACATATTAGCAAAACACATGTAAAATACTGGATTACTTGTACTGTATACTAAAACCAGCACTTTTAGGGAAATTGTGTGTTTTTCATGGCATCGCATCATCCTTGTATTGCGCAACTCTTGTCTGGGGTCTAATGCAGGAAATTCCAGAAGCAAAAGCCCAAAATTAGGAAAAGATCCGATAAAAGAAACGCCAACTCAAAGGCTAAAGATCTGGTAGCAATATAGAAGGCCTAAGAGAAATTAAAATATCAGAATAAGGCCCATTTGACAGCCCAAAACTACACCAGAGAAATCAAGCCAAGAGGCTTCCAAACCGCCGCGGTTCCGCGGCGGGAGCTGGCTTGCGCCGCGGAACCGCGGCGCTTTGGTGTGATCACAGCACCAAATTTTGTACACGTGTCTCTTATAATGGCCAAAGCTTCCAGAAGACCCCAGAAGCTCCACGTGGCACATCTAGAAGGCTCGGCTTAACAAACTCTTGGAGGGAAATTCAAATTTTGGGCTTAACTAACTTTTTGGAGGGAAATTTAAATCTTTTGGTTAACTAACTTGTGGAGGGAATTCAAATTTCAATCCTAGATCTTGAATTTGGAGGTCTATATAAGAGATCCTTGATATAGGGTGCAAGTTGTTCAAGAATCACCACCATCTTCAACCCACAAGTTTAGTGACAAAAACTTGTGCCTCAAATTCAACCCCAATTCAAAATCAAGATCAAGATCCCGAGAGCAATTCAAGCAAGAGTGCCTTCAACCTTTAGAAGTGACGCCGGATTCCAACGGAGCAAGAGATCCATGCCGATCCGTGACTCAAGGAGCCGAGCGAAGCCGAAATCGACGATCTACTTCCTACCTTTTGTAAATTCAAGAGAGTTGTAACGAAATTTGTCGATAAATAAAGGTGAATTTTCTATATTCTTGCTTATCTTTTAATTCAAGCATAATGATTAGATCTCAATTTGTGATTGTGTTTGTGATCATGATGTTTGAGTATCTCCGCTCGTGTAGGAGTTATGACGATCTTTAGATGATGATGATTTAGATATTTTTACAATTCTTAAATCCTATAATGTTTGGAAATTCCAGTGAATCAAATGATTAATGACCTAGTTTCGAGATGATGCTTTCTTGATCGTGTTCACTCGAAACTAGGGAACAACTATTGACCATTTGATTAACTAGAAGCTAGAATTTGAATGCGATCCATCGAAAGGACAAAGGATGAGTTGCGAAATCCCTAATTTCCTCGCAAGATCCTTAAACCTCGATGAATTTGCATCGATCTAGTATCAATTCGTTAACGGATAAGAATGAGTAATCATTAGATCTCATCACATCTATAGATCCGATCGATTCCTACGAGCCATACTTCTAATCTTGATTGTTGGTTGGAAATTATCACGCATCTCAATTCTTGTTTTTAATGTCTTTTCTAGATCTAGATTTTTCTTATTTCTTGATCTTCAAATGCAAATCATGAATTGTTTTCTTTTCTTTTCATTAAATTTTCAACTCATCTAATTCAAGAATTGAACGGATCTCACTTTCCCTGTGGACGATCCGCACTCACTAACAATCTACATCCGACACCGTAGTTGATTGCGGTCAAAATATTTTTGGTTATGATTTCTAAATACAATTTTCTAAAAACCAACCACACAATCCGAAATCGTATTCAATCAAATGGCGCCGTTGCCGGGGATCGTGTGCTATTTGTTCATTTTTTGAAATTTGAGTTGAAAAGTTTATTCCATCAATATTTTTTAGATCAAAACTCGCGCAAAATACTAATACGTGTTGTTATGGTTAATTGCAAGGAGATCTGGAGCTTGCTGTGAAATTGGAAAATTATTTGAAGAATTCCAGAGGACTAAAGAAGTGATCTGGAGCTTGCTGGAAAAATTTTGTGCAGGGATTCCACTAAAGCACCGCGTTTCCGCGGCCCTAGCTCCCAAATGCGGCGGTTCCGCGGCTTCATGAGGGCTTCTCTGTAAAAATTTTATCTGGTAACCTCTAACTTTCTTATCTCCTTCCTAAAATCTGCTCCAATCAACAACTTGTTGTAAGCTTCTTTGCAAAAAAATCGCAGCGCCGCGCAAAAAGCAAAATAAATTGTGCTTGTTTTGATTTTGTGGTTGTTTGCATAATTAATACGGACATTAAGGGGCAAAGACCAAATCCAGATTAGGTGGGGAGTTCATTACCCTTCCTAAGCCCCAAAAATCGCAAAACTTGCATCCGCATTTACCCTCATTAATTAAAAAATATCTAGAGATGACTCTAAGGACCGTCGCGCTCACTTAGGACAGAAGAAGGCCGTGGGTAATTCATTGCTTATCCGCGTTTTCTTGTGGTGTCTAAGGCAAGTGTGTCGAAGGCTAGTGGTTATTAATTAGGCCCACTACTTACGTAGTGGAGTACCTTCCCACTTACCTGGCACTTACCTGGTCACAGGGGGATAACGAGGCAGTGGAGGATTTTATCCTGCGACTTGTCTTTTGGCAGTTAGGAGCGGTCTAGAGCCTGACCTAGGTGACCACTAGATTTTAGGGTATTGCTTGTTGCATTTGTTGTGATCGCATCATATTTTCAAAATCCGTATCACTTTTCAAAACAAACACCGCATTCATTTCATTACCCTAATTATAAATCACGCTGCCACTTGTACTAACCCTTTTTAGTGCAAGATAGGCTGGACACGGGATTCTAGTGCCCGACTTGTCCGCGTCCCCTCGATCGACTCCGAAGTCGGTATTTCTCCATTTACCTTTCTTTTACCCCCTACCACACCCACACCGATGGATCCGTCTCCATCGAACCTCTTTACCGCTGCTCTGCCGCCGTCCGTTGGTGCGCAGAATCCTCCCCGCATCTCTCTCCAAGAGAGGTGTTACCCTTTGCGAGGTCCTCTCTCGACCTGCTTATCCATTCCACCAGCCAATGGGGATAACTTTGAGATTAAGCCCCAGTACATCAACCTCCTACCCAAATTCCACGGTCTCGAGACTGAAGACGCGTACGTTTTTATTACCAAATTTGAAAACGTATGCGCAATGATAGGTACATCACAACTTTCTGTGGATGCCATGCGTCTACGACTTCTTCCATTTACCTTGTGCAATTTAGCCGAGAAGTGGCTATATAACACCACCGCACATTCCATAACGAATTGGGAAGAATTCGTTGCAGCATTCCTTAAGAAATTCTACCCCATGCAAAAGACAGCTCGAATCCGTAGCGAACTATATCAATTCTCCCAGCTTCCAGCTGAACCATTCTCAAAATACTTTGACCGATTTAAGAATCTTTTGGTTCAATGCCCACATCACGGCATCCCGAGATGGGATCTTTGCCGAATCATATATAAGGGCAGTAACCCTACCACTAAACAAAACCTTGAAAACATGTGTCAAGGCACCTTTATGACCAAGGATGATGGGGAAGCATGGAAATTTTTAGATGAGTTCGCTGAAAAGTCACTACAGTGGGAGACTGGAACCCAGCCATCCAGTAGGGGTGGCGTACACCAAATAGACGTGTCTATAGGTGTTCGAGCTGAGATGGCAGCAATGCAAAAGAAGCTCGACGCTATGGAACACAAATTCTTAGCAGCCTCCCTAAACCCAATGTCGCTCCCCAAAACTGTTTGTAGGTGCTGTTCTGATCCTTCTCACTTGACGGAAGAATGTCCATTAAACTTTCAGTTTCGAGGTCTCGAGCATACCAATGCTGCATTTCAAAGACCTGGAAACGACCCTTTTTCTTCCACATATAATCAGGGTTGGAGGAATCACCCGAATTTTGCTTGGAACCAATCCCAAAACACAGTTCCAAACCCTAATCAATTCCAATGGGTCCCTCCACCACAACAACAACCACTTCAACTCACCCAGCACCCCTACCAGTCACAAAATTTCCAAATCCAGGTCAACCCTCCTGCACCTTCTAATCCTATGCAGTCGACCTATTCTGACGAGTTCTCTCAAGTCGCTCAAACCATGAAATCACTCTTGTCAAATTTCATGGAAGTGTCGGCCGAGGTTAGGTCTTCTGTCGGTGAGATAAAGAAAAACTCAGCATCCCAAGCTGAGAGTATCAGAACGATGGAAGCTGAAATTGCACGACTTAAGGCCGAAATGAGTGCAAGAGAGAAAGGGAAACTCCCAGCTCAACCTTTACCCAATCCTGGCTATTCACATCATGTGAATGCAATCACCATGTTGAGATCTGGGAAAGTGCTGGATAACCATGTTGGGGAAGAAGTTGATGATATTGATGATCCTATCAACACCGCGGCTGAGACCTTCCCTCACACACACACTTCTACGTCTGATTCTTGTTCTCTTACCCCACCGCCTTCTCGCGAGCCTATTCTCCATTTCCCTCTAGGCTCGACACCTCAGCCCACCTCTTCTAGTCTACCACCGACGATCCCCACTTCTATTTTGGGATCAGGTCCACACACACTTCCTTCTCCTACGATGGACCCGACGCTTATTGCTAAAGCACCTTATCCTAATCGGTTAAGGGCTAACACATCGAGTCCACATATGGAGAAGATTATGGACATGTTTAAGAAAGTTAACATCAACATCCCTCTCCTAGATACGATTCAACAAGTCCCCGCTTATGAGAAAATTCTTAAGGACTTGTGCACTAGGAAGAGGAAGACTCAAGTGCCAAAGAAGGTCTTCATGTCCAATAACATTAACACTGCTTTTATCCCTCCGCTACCAAAGAAATGTAAGGACCCAGGATGTCCTACGATATCGATTTCTATTGGGGATAAACACATCAACCGTGCTCTTTTAGACCTTGGCGCAAGTGTTAACCTGCTTCCTTTCTCAGTCTATGAGCAACTAGGGATCGGAGAGTTGAAACCAGCCCATTGTACTCTCCAGATGGCTGACTGCTCAATCACCAAACCTAGGGGTGAACTGAAGGATGTGTTAATAAAAATTGGGGAATTTGTATTCCCTGTGGATTTTATTGTACTTGATACACTGCCTGTAGCGAACCAACGGAATCAAATTCCGGTGATTTTAGGTCGCCCCTTTTTGGCCACTTCCAACGCTATCATCAGCTGTCGTAATGGTTCTATGACCCTATCTTTCGGGAATAGGTCAATAGAACTGAACATTTACAAGTTGGGAAGTGTACCCTCCGAACCTACTGCTCAGGTCTGTTCTGTCGACTTAATGGATGTCGACAGCAGCGAATTTGATGATCCTCCTGATACCGATCTTGACTCTTTTCATACGTTGTTGTTTGACCCAACTATGTATCATACACATACGGACTCTTCCACCGAGATGTCCGGGTCAACAACTAACACCGATTATGAATTGCTTTTAGAGTTTGAAGATCACCCCGCACTTTGTGATGACATTATTCTTCGGGGTATTGATGAAACTTTTGAGGAGATCTTCGCTGATGAACTCGCATTTCTGAATAACACAGGTGTTGAGATGAATCATGTCCCAATCAATGAAATTGAACCTCCACCCCTTCTTTTGAACTGTAAAAAGAATGCGAGCAATCCATCACATTCACTGCATCGTCTCTCCAAAATGAGACGCACACACATTCTGTTCCACCACTTACCCTTTCCCCACTTCTTCTTCCACCAACCCGAACACTGCATTGATAAAATCTTCGAATGGTTGGTGTTGATTTTCGGTCTTTGCAAAGGTTGGCATCGACCACTGATTTTTGACCCTCTCATGTGATTTTCAAAGCTTAACATTGCATAACTCAAGTTTGGGGGGGAGCAATTTTTCTGGCTCTTGAAAAGAAAATTTTTACAAAAATTTTGAATGAAAAGAATAAGTTTGGGGGAGGATCTTCATTTATATATTTTTCCCCCACTAATAAATTCCTCCCAGGCTTACAGGTTTTGTAGATATAGCAGTTGGCAATAGTGAGGACACTGTTGGAAACAAGTTTTGGGGAGGTTTGTGCTTAGTTTTGCATCATGTGCATATCATTTGCATAAGCACAAAACATTTCTTTAAAAACCATAAAAATTTAAAAATTTTCAAAACCTATAAAAATTCTGTGTACATATTTTTGGCTCATCGTTTTTTGTAAATAATTTTTCAAAACCCATAAAAACCTATAAAAATTTAAAATTTTTCAAAATCCATAAAAATTCAAAAATTTTCAAAACTGATAAAAATTAAAAAATTTTCAAAATATAAAAATATTTAATATTTATGATACTAAAAGATTAGATAGTGAACAATTACATCCATGAGATTAGAAAAATTTAAGAAAACCAAGAAAATTAGAAGTTTTCTTATACGAATTAGTAATAAGTTGTTATGAGCCGTTGTCCCAAGGGTTAGTAAGATGGAGGAAGTCACTAATCTGAGGATAAAAATAAGTCTGAAAAATAGTTTCTATTCTGGAAAGCCAAACATTTTGAACGTTGATACCCTGCTATTCGCACTTACACACGTCTTAAAGCCCGGGATAGTAGAGGATACCTTGAAATGCTCTTGTCTTAAAGCCAATGTATGAAGGAAATAAAAAAAATGAATAAAATATAAAGTGGTGAGAAAAATGGACACTGGTCTTTGTTATCCCCAAGGGCAATAAAAAAATGTATAGCGAGGGTGCCTCTTCACCTAGTGCCCTAAGGCCAACTGGTCTGAGAGTCACTGCTATGCCTAAGGTGGTGCAAGACGAGGAAAATACACCAAATAAGCAAACACATGAGTAATCGGTCGGTTAGTACCTCAAGAAGTATTAACGGTCGCATGAAAGTGTGTGAGAAAATTCGTCTAAATATTCATTAATTAAAAAAAGTACTGAAGCTGATTGGCAAGAGTATGATAGCTTGAATTGAATTCTCCGGGTGCAGGGATGTCCTTTACACGCACGCAGGGTGATATGATCGATGTTTGGAAGAAAGATAGGAATGAAGAATAAGACGATGTTTTATTGAGGGAGGACGTGATTTCTGACATCTTTTCATGACCATTAAGATAGGGCTTATGACAACCGAAAAGCTTGCTTAGTTGGAAACCCTAATTTTCAAGGATTTTCTTTTACAATTCTTTTCTTTAAATGTAATATTCATGATCTTTCTTTTATTATTGGATTTTGTGGGTGCAATCCGCTGAAAACCCTCAGGAGACAACACTCCTCCTACTAGGGACACCTAGAGATTTAAAGGCTTGTTGCACATGCTCAGTGCAATCGTGTTGCCTACGAAAGTGTGCTTTTCTCTTTCTTTATCTTCTCCTTCTCTTTTTAATAAAATAGTTCGATCGAGACGATCGAAAATAAGTTTAGAGGAATTTGATCAGTCGAAAATATCGCATTTCTAACACAGCAATTTCCCTACCTTTTGCATTCATGTATAGGTATCCGGTATTCATATCGCACATATTAGCAAAACACATGTAAAATACTGGATTACTTGTACTGTATACTAAAACCAGCACTTTTAGGGAAATTGTGTGTTTTTCATGGCATCGCATCATCCTTGTATTGCGCAACTCTTGTCTGGGTCTAATGCAGGAAATTCCAGAAGCAAAAGCCTAAAATTGGGAAAAGATCCGATAAAAGAAACGCCAACTCAAAGGCTAAAAATCTGGTAGCAATATAGAAGGCCTAAGAGAAATTAAAATATCAGAATAAGGCCTATTTAACAGCCCAAAACCACACCAGAGAGATCAAGCCAAGAGGCTTCCAAACCGCCGCGGTTCCGCGGCGGGAGCTGGCTTGCGCCGCGGAACTGCGGCGCTTTGGTGTGATCACAGCACCAAATTTTGTACACGTGTCTCTTATAACGGCCAAAGCTTCCAGAAGACCCCAGAAGCTCCACGTGGCACATCTAGAAGGCTCGGCTTAACAAACTCTTGGAGGGAAATTCAAATTTTGGGCTTAACTAACTTTTTGGAGGGAAATTTAAATCTTTTGGTTAACTAACTTGTGGAGGGAATTCAAATTTCAATCCTAGATCTAGAATTTGGAGGTCTATATAAGAGAGCCTAGATCTAGGGTGCAAGTTGTTCAAGAATCACCACCATCTTCAACCCACAAGTTTAGTGACAAAAACTTGTGCCTCAAATTCAACCCCAATTCAAAATCAAGATCAAGATCAAGATCCCGAGAGCAATTCAAGAAAGAGCGACTTCAACCTTTAGAAGCGACGCCGGATTCTAACGGAACAAGAGATCCACGTCGATCCGCGACTCAAGGAGCCGAGCGAAGCCGAAATCGACGATCTAGTTCCTACCTTTTGTAAATTCAAGAGAGTTGTAACGAAATTTGTCGATAAATAAAGGTGAATTTTCTATATTCCTGCTTATCTTCTAATTCAAGCATAATGATTAGATCTCAATTTATGATTGTGTTTATGATCATGATGTTTGAGTATCTCCGCTCGTGTAGGAGTTGTGACGATCTTTAGATGATGATGATTTAGATATTTTTACAATTCTTAAATCCTATAATGTTTGGAAATTCTAGTGAATCAAATGATTAATGACCTAGTTTCGAGATGATGCTTTCTTGATCGTGTTCACTCGAAACTAGGGAACAACTATTGACCATTTGATTAACTAGAAGCTAGAATTTGAATGCGATCCATCGAAAGGACAAAGGATGAGTTGCGAAATCCCTAATTTCCTCGCAAGATCCTTAAACCTCGATGAATTTGCATCGATCTAGTATCAATTCGTTAATGGATAAGAATGAGTAATCATTAGATCTCATCACATCTATAGATCCGATCTATTCCTACGAGCCATACTTCTAATCTTGATTGTTGGCTGGAAATTATCACGCATCTCAATTCTTGTTTTTAATGTCTTTTCTAGATCTAGATTTTTCTTATTTCTTGATCTTCAAATGCAAATCATGAATTGTTTTCTTTTCTTTTCATTAAATTTTCAACTCATCTAATTCAAGAATTGAACGGATCTCACTTTCCCTGTGGACGATCCGCACTCACTAACAATCTACATCCGACATCGTAGTTGATTGCGGTCAAAATATTTTTGGTTGTGATTTCTAAATACAATTTTCAAATACCGACACAATGGAAAATCATATCAATCAGGTACATGGTGGACCCGGTGCGGTACCCGGGGCAAGAGGATCGCAGATGATGGCGTTGAGCCTGGCAGGGGAGCACTATCGACCGGTGATATTACCCGACGCGTCGGATATCCGGAAGATACCGTCGTGTTCTTGAGATTGATGGTAGGGGCTGGTCTAGATTGACGGCGCCCTAGATAGTGAGATTGAGACATTAAGATCTTGAGATATTGAGACATTGGGATTTATGTTTTGTGTCGATGCTAGACACTGTTTATGCTGATTTCATTTATGATACCTCTTTTAAAAGTACAGAAATCTCACTAAATTATGAAAGCAGTTTTATTCAGTACATGCATTCTATTTCATGCATTCATACATCATCCATATGATATATTGCTATCTGAGGCACTGACACGGGCACATGGGATTACACTCGGATTAGATATTTACCCTAGTCATTGTTATAGGCTGCATGTTATATATATTTGAGGATATATTATGATCTTATGACCTAGGATTGCGTTGTTCATGCGGTTTCTGTTCGTAGATGTTTTTCTACTCACGAGTTGGCAACTCACCCCCGTTGTGCCACAGTTTCTTGCAGGTTTTGCCGTACAGGTTTCATTACAACTTTGCTGGCACTACTTCCTTTTCCGGGTGATTTTCTAGTAGGTGGGTTTATTTGTATCGTACCCCCCATTATATACCTTGTATATTATTACTCTGTTGTATCTAAAAATTCCATCAACCAAACATGTATTTATTTTGAGATAGAGATCAGTGATGTTATTCTTTCGACCTTAGAGTCGCGCGATATATTTATGTGGATTTCTTGTTGTTTTGAGTTTCCTTTTGACTTGTGATCCTCGCCCTTGGCGTTGTATATTATATTGCTTGTGTGATTGTGACCGTCGATTGATGAAGAGCTAGCTCCCGCTTGGGGATGCATTTATTGATTTCGTATACTATTCATGTTGTATCCCGTTTGGGGGCCAGTATTTACAAAGGAGACTCTGCCGAAATTTTCAGGAAATATTTGATGTTTTAAAAAAAACGCATAATTCGGCATTATGCTATTAAACTACTTGCTTTAAGTTGGTTTTTCCTTCACTCTAGTACTTTTCTTGGTTTGGATTTCTGGGTTTTCGGCTTACTTAGATTACGTACGCCTCGAGACATTTCGTAGTCTAAGTGCTGGTCATGTTCTGTACTTTCGGGTCGTGACACTCACGTTGTTGAGGGAGGTTGCTTCACTTCGGGTACTTGGTGGGTAGTTTGCCGCACCCGTAGGGGTCTAGGGTGGGGTTTGGCTATTCATCGCGATCGTGTAATCCGTCTTTCGTTGCAGGCTCGAACAAAACGCGGATTCCTAGCATATCCAATATGTTCATCTGTGATCTGGAATGGTTATCATTGCATCTGACGAATGTGTATATCTATATATGATATCTAGTAGGCGTTGCTTATATTTTGCATCCGCGCTAGTCCAGCCCTCGCTCTGTCGTTAGTTAAGTAACCTAACGGGTGATGACGGGGCCCCGTGGCGAATGCGGATGGCATAAGCGTACGTCATATTTTCGTTGTTTTCTGCAATGGTAGGATCAATTGATGGGACGCATTAAATTAATGCAAGAAAATAAACCAAAGTTAAAGTCATTGGAACAATTTCAAAACCACTCGGTTTCTTTTCAAAACAACTTTTAAACGCGGAGCTTAAACCACTCCTTTTTAAAAGTTATCAGGTTCCTTCGATTATATCAAATTCACTACGTTCACGGTTTCGCCAAAACCATTCGTATCCCTCCATCATTTCAGTTAAATATTCGGTAGTCTTCAAGCTATGTATTTTGACCTACGCCAAGGCACAGTGATTGGTAGCTGCCGGATATTTATCTGTTGCATAGATAGATGCGTTGGTTTGAGACAGTCGTACTGCCATTTTGGCCTACGTCAAGGGTATGTACGGGTGGGTTCAAATTAACCTGGTAAATGATGGGTAGAACTTGACATGTGACTTATGATATTTTGGCCTACGTCAAGGTCATAAGAGCATGGGGCAAAAATCCACATCGGGAGTTTCTAAAGAAACTGAAACTTGCTAGTGCTGTATACCGTCTGGAGTGTGATGATTCTGGTAGGATTCCTTCAGTTTTATCGCACGATGATATTTGGATCCCGATCCTACTGTGAGTATATGTCGGGAACTTTCTCACTTAACGATTAATGCTATAAACCAAGTACGTGTCTAGAAAGGTGTTAGCGGGGCTACGCCCATAGAGAAAAGAGGTTATTTAATTAAGGAAGTTTGCGAAAGCGTTGGAAAACCTCCCTCGAAGTACCAACACTGGCCTGGCTGAACGGTTAAGCAAGTATTGTACGGTGAGATTGATCCCGACTAATTCTTCTTTTTTGGTTTGAGGAAGGATTCGAGAAACAGTGGGAGCCATCCTGTTTAGACAAATTAAAAACCACTCTAAACTTGCAAGAGCATCATGCTAAAGTGTTTCTTCTCTCTCTCCTAATTGCAGCTGCCTCCAAGTGCTTCAGGACTGTACCCAACCACTATCTATTTGCATGACTCTTTTGAGCCGTTCTAGGGTAGTAATCTAAGAATAGTGGGAACACACTCGAGACGAAGTAGCGATATCAAGTCAACGGACTAAGATGTACTCATGTCACCTGGGAACTACTTCATGACGATAGGTATAATACCAACCAACAGTTCCCAACGAGTCCTGTCCAGTGTAACTCATAACCCAATGAGCACCTGTATACTATCTCCAGTACGACGTATTAATGGTTGTGGGACAGACCATCTACCCTGCTGGGATGAGAAGCGTATACACTAGTTTACTATGGAGTATCGATGCCCGTCTCGATAATCCTACGACCAGGGACCTGGATAAGGATGTGCTTATAGACTATCCAGCCCCCAGTAGTGTGACTGCCATCACAACGCTGGTAGTCAAGCAAAGATCCTAAGGGCTCTATCAATATGTATAAGCGTATAAGCGATATGGTAAAAGAAACACATGCACATATTGAGATAGATCAAACCAAGTAGCACACTACCATTTTGAGCAAGACTGTTGTTATAACTGTGAATATCCCAAGCTTCCAATATATAATATACAATCCAGTATGATACAATAATTGTCTCTATGGCATATCTCACTAACAACAACTTCTTTGAGTTCGTATGTAACTATATGATGGCCATTCCAAGCAATATGGATCATCGTAGAGATACGACGTATTCTGAAGAAATGCAAAGGGTAGAGTAGGAGTTGTAGGGATATATGTGATTTTGTCGTGAATCAAGACAAGTCCAAGCCAAAGGGTGTAAGAAGGTTTGGTCAAATTGGTTCATGAGTTTTTAAGATAAGTCATAGGTCGCTGTACCAGATAGAGAGAAAAGAAGCACTCAGCTTGCACTCTATCAAGATCAGATTGGTTATCACTTTATCTGATCTGGATGGCTCCTACTGTTTCCTCGAATTCTCCTTAAAACCCTAAAAGGAGAACTAGTCGGGATCATTTAAGTGAAAAATCTTTCGAGGAGTAATACGTACTCATCAATGGGAATCGGAACCCAACTATCATCATGTGATAGCATGACGGAATCCACTCAAGTCACCACACTCCAGAAGGTATGCGCATGCCTGGCAAGTTTCCCGTATGTTTGAAACTTTCGATATGCTTTTTGCCCCTAACGACTTCATGGCCTTGATAGAGACCAACGTGCCATAAGTCGCTAGTCAAGTTCAACCCGTCGTTATCCAAAATTGATTTAAACCCACCCGCACAAGCCCTTGATAGAGACCAACGTGACTATGCGGTTGTCCTAGATAATCGTATATCCATGCTACAGACAAGTATCATGTAGCTACCGTACACTATGCCTTGATAGAGACCAACGTATATAGCTCGAATACTACGAGGTACTTATTTGAAATGACGGAATGCTACGACTGGTTTTTGGTGAAAAACGTTTAACGTAATGAACTTGATATCATTGAAGGAACTCGAGTGGCTCTGAAATGTAATGGTTTAAGCTCTTTTTTTGAAACTAGTAACATAAACTGTCACGACCCGAAAGTATGGAATATGACCGGCACTTAAATTACGAAACGTCTCGAGGCGTACGTAATCTAAGTAAGCCAAAACCCAGAAATCAAAACCAAAGAAGTAGTAGAGTGAAAGAAAAACCAATTTAAAGCAAGTAGTTTTAACAACATAGGCCGAATTATGTATTTTTAAAATCTCAAGTATTTTCTGAAAATTTCGGTAGAGTATCCTTTGTAAATACTGGCCCCAAACGGGATACAACATGAATAGTATACGAAATGAAATAAAAGGCATCCCCAAGTAGGAGCCAGCTCTTCGTCAATCGACGGTCACAACCACGCAAGCAATATAATATACAACGCCGAAGGGCGAGGATCAAAACTCAAAAGAAAACCCAAAATCAGCATGAAAACCATAATAATACAATGCACGACTCTAAGGTCGAAAAATAACAAGTCTAGTCTTCTATCTCTATCAAATATACAATCTGGTTGATGGAGTTTCTAGATACAACTGAAATAATAAATACACTAAGGTGGTCTTGATGCAAAGAACCCACCTGCCAAAGCAATCACCCGGAAGGAACAGTGTGCCAGCAAGGCCGCAACGGAACCTGTACGGCAAAACCTGCAAGGAACTGTGGTATAACGGAGGTGAGTTGCCAACTCGTGAGTAGAAAACATCTACCAGAAGAAATCGCATGTATAACGCAATCCTAGGTCATACGATCAGTAATATCCTCAAAATAACAATATGGCCTGAAGCATAACATAATGGTAAGGGTAAACATCTATCCCTAGGTGTAATACCAAGTATGTAGGGTTCCTAGGCACACTAATGAGGTCTCACAAGGCATCAACCATGCCAATTTCAAACTTTACGGTGCCGAGAAACCCTAGACTACGGATCGTTAACTAGATTTTAGGCGATAAAAAGAAGCTAGTTAACAACTTAACTAAAAGAACGGAAATACAACCTTTGTAGATCCGGTCCTCCACCTCCATAGCTCCGCAATGAAGTCTCCTCGCTGTCCAAATGGAATCCCGGGCTCTAGCGTCGGCTTCATCGGAGAAATGGGCGGGCAAGGTCGTCGGCTTCGTGCCGAAGATGATCTACGTCGAGGCATCACAAGATCAAGCTCCCACTTCACCAAGTCATGAAACTTGTGAAGAAAACACACTCTACTACTTGGCAAGAGGTAGAGGATGAAGAAATAGGAAGTGGGTTCACTTTAGAATTGGATTTCTCACTCATTTGCTCAAGTTGCCATTGTTGAAGCAAGCTTTCTTCAAGTGAAGAAGAAGAAGAAGCAAGAAAGAATATGATAAGTGTTAATTAAAATGGAAAAGAAAATCAAACCTTATCATATTCAAACCATGGTTATGTGTAGAGACTAAACTAGGGTTAGTGGGAATGGTTAGGGTTAAGCATGAAACAAAATGGTGACTTAGTCAAAGCTTCATGAAGTTTCAACATACAAACAAACAAAGCCACCATTTTCCTTTATGCTTTTCATTTTCCAAAAAGAATAAATAAATAGATAAATGAATAAGAAAATGAAAACCCTAACCAATCTACAACCATGGTTTAATCTTCACACAAACCCTAGTGAGCATGTATCATCAAACATGATACAAACTTGTGTACAAAAGTATATCACATATACAATGTGCACAATCCAAGTGAGAAAACCATTTAAAAGTGAACCGATACTAGTTAATGCAAAGTAATATATCAAATATATAATTATACATTAAATCATTAAATCAACACTTGATTTAACGATCCGGTCATATCGCATATGACCGACTAATATCCAATGTATCGATCTATCGAATCAATCCTCGATTCGATAACTAGGTTATATCGCATACAACCATTCGACACATTCATCGCGAGAATAGAATACGGTATCACATACACGCATTATTCTCGGTCCCGCACATATCTCATATGCGCTCCTATTTCGTTTCGCTTGAGCCAGGAAACCTCTGTGTAGGACTCTAAAGACTCGTCAATACGCCGGCAGCAGGTGATGATCATATCAAACACCCACAAGCCGCAAGCGGTCTGCTAAACGTAACGGCCACCCGGGTATTGAGCGATCAGAAGATCGACGAGCAAGCCCGCTCACACTCCTGTGAATCCAACCAGTAACACTTACCATACAGTCCGGTCTGATCGTCTGATATGTCGCATATCTCGCCTAGGGGTGGTAGACGTCAGACCCCAATAGCTTGATAAGTCGTGTCGATATGAGGCCTATAACAGTTCGAGAAACTACTGGTAACACTTACCAGTAAATCTCAGCAACCCTGGCCAGGGATTTCCGGTTATAGCCAATCGAACACTGCGCAAAATCAACTCCCTATACCGGGAGAGACGAATCCCCTCCTATCGCTCATTGCCTCCATGTGATTCGGGACTGTACCCAAAAACCACCGTTTTGCATGCCCTCTTGGACGTGGTAAGGTGGAAATCAAAGCACAGTGGGAACCACACAAGACTCTATGACGATCTCGGGTCAACAGACTACTCTGTACCAGTGTCACCAGAGAACTGCCATCTGACGTACGGTATAATACCATCTGGGAGTTCTCGGCGAGTCCGTCCAGTGTACCCAGTCTCTACTGAGCACCCGTATATCATCTCCGATGTCAAACACCAATGGATATGGGATCATCCATCGCCCATCTGTATGGGTCGAGAAGGTATACGCTAGTCTACTCTGGTATATCGATGCCCCGTCTCGATACACCCACGACTAGAGACCTTGAAGGATGTACTTATGGACTACCATGTCCCTACTAGTATGATCCGCATCATAGTCCAGGTAGTCAAGTACACATCCTAAGGGCTTTACCAACATGTAACAGAGAGACAATTAGTGTACACGTTAAGGTAAAGAGAAACCAGATAGCATACTATCATGTCGAGCAAGAAAGTCCTCCCTATATATGTCCAAGCATCCACTACAATATACATCCTATGTATAGTAATGGCCTCTAGGGCATACATATAACTAACAATCTCCCACTTGCACTAGGGCCATCTGATAGCAGTGGTTGAAGTATCTCATACTCAACCATCCCATAAAAGTCTCTCTCTGGGAAAAGGCCTTTGTGAGTGGATCCGCCGTGTTGTCCTCTGAGTCTTCTCTCCTAACCTCGATCAACCTGGAGATCAACTATCTCCATGATCAGGTGATGCTGCCTCAGAATATGTCTGAATCACTGATGGGACTGGCGTTCCTTGGCATAAGCCACAACTCCATTGTCACACAATGGGAGGAACTAAGTTCATCTCATGAACAAATATACATCCAGACTTCCTCTTTGGTAGCATCTTAAGTAGCGATGTATCGAGCCTTTATTGTCTAGTATGCCACGGTATCTAGCTTGGAACTCTTCCAACATACCGTCCCTTTTCTGAGGGTAAAGACAATGCCTGTGACTGACACTCAGTCGTCTTTATCACCCTGGAACACTTCCAGTGATTCTTCCCAGGATCAATTGATACCGTCTCACTACAACTAGTGAGGCTCCTAACATCCATTTAGATCTATCTCATAGATCCAAAACCCAGGATTTAGGAGGTATCACTTTGATCCTATATGGAGAATCCTTGTGATAAGTGGAGATTGACCGAGCGTAGCATAGGAAACTCCTTTCCTATCAAGAGTATGCCATCCACGTACTCTACGAGGATCGTCACCATACTCCTTACTACCTTTTTGTTTATACAAGGTTCATCTACCATTTTGATGATGTCAACTTCTTTGACTACTTCATCAAAACAGATGTTCCAACTTCGCGATGCCTGCTTTATCCTATAAAGCATCTTGTACACGTTTCCGCTGCTCCCACTGTCTACGAAGCCCTCTGGCTGTGTACTTATAGACGTTCTCTTCTAAAACATCATTTAGAAAAGCAGTCATGGCACCCAACCGCCAGATATCGTAGTCATGGTACGTAGCCGTGGCAAGTAGGATCCGGATGGACTTAAGCATAGCTACTTGAAAAGGTTTCATCATTATCCACGCCTGGTTGATGACGAAAACCTTTAACAAGTCTAGCTTTGAAAGTCTCAACTTTTCCATCTACACCAAGTAATCTTCTCAAGATATACTTGCTCCTGATGGGGATTTAACCCTTCAGATATAGCAGCCAAAGTCCATACTTTGCTGGTGTACATGGATTCCATCTCAGATCACTAAGCATCCAGCCATTCTTACAGAGTCCTACTCCTGATGGCCAGCTTGAAACTAGTTGGGTCATCATCTCATGATGCAATCCTCGCTCCCACTGTCATAGAGAAACCGAAATATCTCTCAGGTGGGTGAGGAACCCTACTAGATCGGCGGAGAGGCCGAGGTTCGTTGGTAACTATTGAATGCTTTAGTTTTTTCAAATCATCAACTGCAGTTTGTATAGCAGGAACATTTCCAGTTCTACATAACTGACCTTGCCTCGAGCTTGTCCGGATTTTGCTTTTAAACATAGTCCGGACAACCCCAAATCTTAACTAACTTAAGATATGGGCTCTTCCCTTATCATATCACATATGAAGTGGTAGGCAACTGATTTGATTCGAACCCTATTCAATAGGTATGCAGCTTCTCAAGTGAATAACTCCCAAAAAGGAAATAGGTAACTCAGTAGTACTCATCATAGAGCACACCATATCACATAGGGTGCTATTGCTCCGCCCCGATATACCATCGTGCTATGGTGTATACGGAGGAGTAATGCTGAGAGAGAATCTCAATCTCCTTTAGAAAAGTCCAGGATTTCCGTGCTCAAGTATTCTCCTCCTTGATCTCATCAAAGGACATAATACTTATACCCGTATTTTGGATCTCTACTTCTAACTTATATTCTGTGAGTTTCTCAAAAGGTTCGGACTTGTGTTTCAACAGGAACATAGGTCTGAATCTCGAAAGATCATCAGAGAATGTAATGAAGTATAAAGAACCGGTCCTGGCATATGTAGACAGGGGACCTTACATACATCAACATGTATCATCCCAAGAGTTTACCAACTCTTTCTCTGTTTCCAATAAACAGAGCTATGGTCATCTTATCTCTGTGACATGACTGGCAAGTTTCATAAGATGTAAATTCAAACTAATTTAAATATGCATCTATATTTAACTTCAACTAGTCGGGTCGCATTGATATGACCTAGTCTACAATACCTCAAGAAGGATTCGTTCATTTCTAAACTTTTCCTCTTGTGTGTGTTCTGTATACTTAAGAACTGTAGTTTGATTTAGAACATCAATGCTTTTAGATAACGTGCCTGAACCGATCAACTTTTGATATAGGAAATGTTCAAAACATTATCCAACTATACAAAATTTTATCATTTCTTTACCAATAAAGAGATAGATATGATTTTGTATATCAGGTTCGGTATCTAATAACATTCGTTCAGAATCAATGTATTGGTAATACAGGGTGACAGTGACCAACAGACTTGGCTGCAACACTTGCCCCGTTTTTCTGTCTCATGAAACTTATCACCCGTTCTCAGTCCTCTACCTTTCTGTAGCCCTATGTAACAGATTACATATCTGGGATCCTGATCTGGTATCACATACCCAGGACGTAAATGATACTGAGAAACAGTTCTGTATAAAGAACACACCCGAAGATGATGCATCATATGCACTTTCTTCGTTTGGGCGGCACGGGAATTCTGGTAATCCCCAATTTCTTGCTCTGTCTTATAACAATTATAAGTTGGAGCAGGATCAACGTTCCCCAGCTCAGTATAACAAGCGGGTTCGGTCAATAATCCATTTTTATTATCTTGATTAAGGCGTGATATGGTCGCTACCTGGAGAGAGAGAGAAGAAAACACTCGGCGTGCGCTCTTGCAAGAATAGATTGGTTTTTATTTTATCTAATCAGAATGGCTCCCACTGTTTTTATCAAATCTTCCTTCAAACCCTAAAAGGAAAGACTAGCCGGGATTAATTACACACTACAAGTTCGCCAATCTTTCAGCCAGGCCAGTGTCGGTACTTTGAGGGAGGTTCCCCGTGCTTTCGCACGGACCTAATTAATGTAAACCTCGTTTTCCCAGAGGCGTAACCCCGTTGACACCTTTCTAGATATCTACTTGATCGGCTAATTGTAATATGTAAAACTCTCCCAGGAGTAACAATTACTCGCAGTGGGTATCGGGATCCAACTATCTCATAGAAGGTATGCAATCTCATTGCAAATTTCAACACTTGAAATTCCCGATAATTTTGCCCCTAGCGTCCTATGACCTTGACGCAGGCCAACAAACCATAGTGCGCTAGTCAAGTTCAACCCGTCATTTCCTGATTGAATTAAACCCACCCGCACGACCCTTGACGCAGGCCAACAAAGTCGCACGACTACCCTAATCCAATCTGCATCATATGCATAAGCAGATAAATAATAGTTAGCTACCGCACACTACGCCTTGACGCAGGCCAACAAACGTAGCACGAATACTAACTACTACTTATCTGAAATGACGGAGGGCTACGACAGGTTTTTCTGAAAACCTATTGCGTAATGAACTTGATATCGTTGTAGAATCAAATGATTTTAAAATGGAGTGTTTTTGAGGCTTTTCTAGTTTTGCTAAAGGAGTCACTCCCGGTGAAGGGATCGTCGGTCCTTTCCTCGTTGAATGAGGTGCGGGATATATCATATATATCACTGTGCAAAGCAAAAACTCTTAAAAGCAATCAAAAGACAAACCGAGTGTGTAGCATCTGCCAGTTATTGCTAAAGGAGTCACTCCCGGTGAAGGGATCTCGGTCCTTTCCTCATCGAATAAGGTGCAGGATATATCACATATACCTCTGTGCAAAGCAAGAACTGCAGCTACCTGTTTTATTTTGAAATTCGATTCTACAACATCTTAGGTTTCTTTTATTTTCATTAATCACATTAATGAAGTCCCATCATTTAAAATACCTAAACATCACAGATAAATACGACGTACACTTATGCCATCCGCATTCGCCTCGATGTCCCCTCGTGCACCGTTAGGTTAGGTAACTAACGGCAGAGCGGGGCAGGGCTAGCGCGGGTGTAAAACATAAGTAACTTCTATATAATATATCATATATACTATATAAAGTATCCATCACAGAACATCACATGATCACATCACAGATATCGCAGCAGAAGAATCATATGAAATATTGGATATACTAGGACGTCCGTGTTTTCAATACGAGCCAGTATAAAACACGGATTCCACGGTCGTGATGAATAACCAAACCCACACCCCTAGACCCCTACGAGAGCGGCAAGCAACCCTACCAATTCTAGAGTTAGGAGACCTGGACTCGACTCCTCGAGTTGGTCTCCTACTGGACTCCAGAACCCGGTTACTTATGCCCTCCTCCTTGGGTCTATCCTAGTGCGGAAAAGTAAATAATATACAAAAGGTGACATCTTCCGCAACCTGGAAGTGCCCCAATAAAAGAATATTACATACAAGTTTTTACATGAATGAAAATGAAAAACACTCATCTCACATAAAAACCCCCGGCTATTCAAACACGACGATCCAATATAGCATATCCAGTAACACATAACATCACATGTCATCAACGTAAGTAAATATGCGCATCCCAATTGTCGTTGACATATAGCAACGAAACCGGCGATATCACATATTACATTTACGGTCACAGAAAAGAAAGTGTAAAACTACAATAGTTGGAATCCGCAATCTCCATAGACATCGCATGCCTAATCAAATGAATACCTTAGACATCACATGCCTAACAATTATAAACCCCGCATTTTAGTCTCAAAATCGAAAACACTTTTCAATATCAAGTCGGGAATTCAACAGGATTCCCGATGTTCTGATCGAATGCTCGTCGCAAACTTTACTAGACGGCCGCACCCCCGATGCCGTCGACGAAGTGCACCAAGGCGGAACACCGCTGCCGCCAGCACCCGAATAGATGCTTTCGGCGACGGGGTTCTTCTACAGTCACTTGGTCGGGGCTATGGAGTGAGGCTGTCTATTAAGTTTACCCGGCGAGTATCCGCGTACGCTACGTGATTGCGACGGACTTTTGATCACATCAAAATTCCGTGGCAACCGATCAAGTGAGACTAAACTGCTATGTTTATAACATTCATTCAGTTATCTCATAACTTCTTGTGAATTCCAATTATTGTATCACATTCCAGATAATTAGAAAATGTTAAACTTTCCGATCGAACATTCAAACACCCAAGTTTTCCCGATACAGATCAACACATGAAACAACTCTAAAAACATTCAGTTCGTGCCACAGTACCAACGGTCCAGCCGTAGAAGGGTCAAGCCAACGCCTCACATGTGGCACGCCGTACTGCCCCAAACCCGAAGGTTCAAAGGGCAGTTCAAGACGGTCACATAATCGAGTTAAGGTTTGTTGTCTTCTAGAGGGTCCATCGAGTTACTTGCACTACTCAGAACGTCTTTAAACCACGGAAAAATCCAACACTTGGAAATTTCCCGACAGGGGAAAAATTGGGTATTTATATCAGGTCGAAGTTTTTAACATATTCAAAAATTATCCGGAAAGCCAAATAGACAAAGTTAAATAATCCGAACGATTCATCGAATCCCCAAAACAACCCAAGAAAATTGAACTCTTGAATAAATATTAAAAATTCCCAGAAAACTCAACACCTGAAAACATGAATTACTGTGCAAAAATTAATCAGTGATAACATGTATTGGCCGCGGAACCGCCGCAGAAGCCACTCTTCTACCGCGGTCCCGCCGCACTGTAGCAGCTTCACTCAAAAAATTTTGCATCGTAATTCATAGTTTTTCCTGCTGAATTTTTTAAGAATTTTTAATCTGGAATAAACCCAGTTTTTAGAAAAAGTCCAGAGAGCACTTTGATGTTAGGGTTTCGGGTCGATCGGGTTTCAAACTTCGTCTACGCATCGCCTAGGGCTCTAGCTAGGCTCTGATACTACTGTAGGGTTCCTAGGCACACTAATGAGGTCTCACAAGGCATCAACCATGCCAATTTCAAACTTTACGGTGCCGAGAAACCCTAGACTACAGATCGTTAACTAGATTTTAGGAGATAAAAAGAAGCTAGTTAACAACTTAACTAAAAGAACGGAAATACAACCTTTGTAGATCCGGTCCTCCACCTCCATAGCTCCGAAATGAAGTCTCCTCGCTGCCCAAATGGAATCCCGGGCTCTAGCGTCGGCTTCATCGGAGAAATGGGCGGGCAAGGTCGTCGGCTTCGTGCCGAAGATGATCTACGTCGAGGCATCACAAGATCAAGCTCCCACTTCACCAAGTCATGAAACTTGTGAAGAAAACATACTCTACTACTTGGCAAGAGGTAGAGGATGAAGAAATAGGAAGTGGGTTCACTTTAGAATTGGATTTCTCACTCATTTGCTCAAGTTGCCATTGTTGAAGCATGCTTTCTTCAAGTGAAGAAGAAGAAGAAGCAAGAAAGAATATGATAAGTGTTAATTAAAATGGAAAAGAAAATCAAACCTTATCATATTCAAACCATGGTTATGTGTAGAGACTAAACTAGGGTTAGTGGGAATGGTTAGGGTTAAGCATGAGACAAAATGGTGACTTAGTCAAAGCTTCATGAAGTTTCAACATACAAACAAACAAAGCCACCATTTTCCTTTATGCTTTTCATTTTCCAAAAAGAATAAATAAATAAATAAATGAATAAGAAAATGAAAACCCTAACCAATCTACAACCATGGTTTAATCTTCACACAAACCCTAGTGAGCATGTATCATCAAACATGATACAAACTTGTGTACAAAAGTATATCACATATACAATGTGCACAATCCAAGTGAGAAAACCATTTAAAAGTGAACCGATACTAGTTAATGCAAAGTAACATATCAAATATATAATTATACATTAAATCATTATATCAACACTTGATTTAACGATCCGGTCATATCGCATATGACCGACTAATATCCAATGTATCGATCTATCGAATCAATCCTCGATTCGATAACTAGGTTATATCGCATACAACCATTCGACACATTCATCGCGAGAATAGAATACGGTATCACATACACGCATTATTCTCGGTCCCGCACATATCTCATATGCGCTCCTATTTCGTTTCGCTTGAGCCAGGAAACCTTTGTGTAGGACTCTAAAGACTCGTCAATACGCCGGCAGCAGGTGATGATCATATCAAACACCCACAAGCCGCAAGCTGTCTGCTAAACGTAACGGCCACCCGGGTATTGAGCGATCAGAACATCGACGAGCAAGCCCGCTCACACTCCTGTGAATCCAACCAGTAACACTTACCGTACAGTCCGGTCTGATCGTCTGATATGTCGCATATCTCGCCTAGGGGTGGTAGACGTCAGACCCCAATAGCTCGATAAGTCGTGTCGATATGAGGCCTATAACAGTTCAAGAAACTACTGGTAACATTTACCAGTAAATCTCAGCAACCCTGGCCAGGGATTTCCGGTTATAGCCAATCGAACACTGCGCAACATCAACTCCCTATACCGGGAGAGACGAATCCCCTCCTATCGTTCATTGCCTCCATGTGATTCGGGACTGTACCCAAAAACCACCGTTTTGCACACCCTCTTGGACGTGGTAAGGTGGAAATCAAAGCACAGTGGGAACCACACAAGACTCTATGACGATCTCGGGTCAACAGACTACTCTGTACCAGTGTCACCAGAGAACTGCCATCTGACGTAAGGTATAATACCATCTGGGAGTTCTCGGCGAGTCCGTCCAGTGTACCCAGTCTCTACTGAGCACCCGTATATCATCTCCGATGTCAAACACCAATGGATATGGGATCATCCATCGCCCATCTGTATGGGTCGAGAAGGTATACGCTAGTCTACTCTGGTATATCGATGCCCCGTCTCGATACACCCACGACTAGGGACCTTGAAGGATGTACTTATGGACTACCATGTCCCCACTAGTATAATCCGCATCATAGTCCAGGTAGTCAAGTACACATCCTAAGGGCTTTACCAACATGTAACAGAGAGACAATTAGTGTACACGTTAAGGTAAAGAGCAACCAGATAGCATACTATCATATCGAGCAAGAAAGTCCTCCCTATATATGTCCAAGCATCCACTACAATATACATCCTATGTATAGTAATGGCCTCTAGGGCATACATATAACTAACAAAGTACTCATGTCAGTGCCTCCGGTAACAACATGCCACGAATGTGATGTACAAATGTCAGGTAACAATATGTCACAAAAATGATGTGCAATGCATGTAATGAGAATAGAGTACATCATGAATCGAAGAACTATTTTTCTTTAATCTATGAGATTTCTGTATGTATATAAATCAAGATATCATTAGTGAAATCAACATAGAATCCGTGTCAAGTATCAACACAAAACACTAATCCCAATATCTCAGTGTCTCAAATCTCAATATCTAAAAACCTCGGGCTCCGTCAGTCCGGATCGGCCCATATCATCAATCTCACGACCACGAACGGTATCCTCCGAATATCCGCCGCGCCAGGTAAAATCACCGGTAGGCAGTCTGCTCCTACCGAGCTCATCGTCTACTACTCGAACTTCTTGCCGTGGGGTACCATACCGGGTCCACCATGTACCCGAGATGGTTCAACCAACTCCTCAAATCGGGTCTCGAAAACATCTCAGAACCGAGAAAACATCATGGTGGACGATACTCAACATATCAAGGAAAACCGCATTTTTTTCTCTTTAAAATGGTTCATCAGTTTACAAAACTTTCAAATGCTGTTTCCAAATCCATAAAATATCAAGAAGAATCCGAAATCATCAAGTCACCATGTCAATAACAATGAAAACCGGCATAAATCTCCATAATACCGTATAACCAATGAATATATGGATGCATATGATATCATGCAATAATTAAACTAGCATATGAAAGCTATAACATGTAGCAACTATCAGTTCGCAAGCTATGTCAATGAAATAATATTTTCTAAAGTGTACGTGACATGGCAATTACCGATGATGATGTGTGTGAGCCGGCAAGTAAGTGTAAGTGGAACATACGCATTATCGGTAATGGTGCTGGTGTCCTGACAGCATGGTTCATAATCACTAAGTACACAATAAACATGCACTGAGATGATAACAACATGATAAATGGCAATGAATGGTAATTGCAACAATAATATTCAGAACAGGAATGATAACGTAACAATAAGGAATCTACATCGCTACACCTGTGTTATACTGATTTGCCGTTTGAAATAGTATGAATCGTGGCGTTTTAAAAACAGGGGCTACAGTGTTTTTAAGAAAAGATACGTCTTTTGAAATATCTGTAGTATCCCTTGACATGTCTTTAAAATCCTCACGATTCGTTAGTTTTGGAAAAAAGGTATAACTCGGGTCCAGTCTGACATCTTCTAAGTAAACTACAGGTCTAACTAACAACCAATCAAAAAGGATATAGAAACCACCTACATCTGAGTCGATATATATATACATATATATAGTCGGTGATCCCGCCTCAATAATATCTCATAGGATACATCATCTAATATGACATCCTCGAGTCAAGAGTGCGGATCTATCATCAATAGCTCGTACGGTAAATCCATCGTACGGCATCCCAAATTAGGGTATGGGTCAAATATCACATTCATCACATTATTCATCTGATATCCTCTTTATCAAAAATCATGATCCGGGGTACTGATCTACGTCTAGTACAAAAGTAATACCATCTAAGAAATGCCTGCGTGTATATGAAAACACCACGTCTAAAGAACCCGCTAAAATATCATGTCGTATCTCAAATACGGACCGTATCACCTCACCGATCTCACGGCCTCAAGCCCAATCTCATCGACTCATCTCCAATCCCAAGTACTATCCTCATAATCTGTGTATATGTATACGCGCGCGTGTGTGTGTGTGTGTGTGTGTGTATAGTCCCATACCCATGTGTGTGTATATACACACACACACACACACACATCCCCATATACGTACAGGTAATAAAGTGAAGGCAGGTGTGTGCGTGTGGGTGTAAACCTATTCTAGGTTTCGCGACTAAGAAGTTATGCTAGTTCTCTTCTAATAACTCCAAACTAACCATAAACACATAATCATAACTTGATAATCATCCACGGATCATAAACCATATATATATCCAATTATATATCATAAATATACTACGAACTGCGGGGGTGCTATACGCCATCCACTCGACTTCTCCCCGTAGATATAAATCTACCCACCTGGTCTTCACTTACCGAAATCGATGTCGCCAAGCGCTTGCTTGTCGTCTGGAAGTTCACATGGGGGTACCTACATGTCACAACGTATCGTATCGCACAAAAACCCAATTCGAAATCGAAACGGCATACGAAAACCAAATCGGCACGCGTATCACGCATAGGTCAAAACCTATCGCCTACACATGCAAGAATAGCCAAACCAACCCTCGATGTCGATGTACAAATGTCAAACCATCGAGAAAAACTCAAACACACCCATTTTCACATTCACAAACACTAATTATAGTATGAAATAGGTTAAAATTCACAAAACCCAAAACTCACTTTAAAAGTTATTTTTCCGAAAACCTAGCAAGCAAAATTAACCGTTTTAGTACAAAACTTAATGTTTTAGCAAAACTAGTGGTCACACTACTCACTAATTATCTTATTTTGGCCACATAAACATTTACTAGATTTTATCACACTAATTTATATTAAACCAACATTTTTAGTTTGCGCATTAATCCAATTTTAACCATTTCGAAGCAACAATACCCCAGATCCACAAGTAGACTAGGTTTTGCATGCTCTAAAGTGTTAAACTACACATTATATTGCTAATGATGTGATAAAAACCCTAACCATATTTTTAATCTCGCATTTTGAATTAAATCTAAAAACCATGTTTGCAATTTAAGCAATTTGGACAATTTTAAATGTAATAATTTAGCAATTGAGCAACTAGATTAGGTTTTCAAATTCACAAGAGGTTCAACTACCCAATTAAATCATGAACAAATTATGAAAACCCTAACTCAAATCAAAATCCTCACTATAATTTCCAAACTCTCAAATAAACCCATAATTAAACACCTAATAACTTTAATTAAGCAACTAATCAATAATCAAACCAAGGGACAAAGATTTATACCTCAAAGATCATGAGATCCCATATGCAACTTGTCTCCAAAATGCAAACTTTTCACCAAGAACCATACTATAGTAGCCATAAATAATGGGTAAGGTGTTATTTATGTATACCTAGAGGCCATTGTTGTACATATGATGTATATTATGATGGATGCTTGGATATATACAGAGAGGACTTTCTTGCTCGTCATCATAGTATGCTATTTGGTTTCACTTTATCTTAACATGTTGACTTGTATTGGTTTACTGTCTTTCTCTCACATGTTGATAAAGCCCTTAGAATCTGTACTCGACTACTGGGACTATGATGAGATCATACTAGTGGGGCCACGGTAGTCGATGAGTACATCCTATAACTGTTCCTAGTCGAGGGTATATCGAGACAGGGCATCGATACACCAGAGTAGACTAGCATATACGCATCTTGACCCATATGATGGGCGATGGATGATCCCATATCCATCGGTGTTTGACATCAGAGATGGTGTATGGGTGCTCAGTGGAGACTGGGTACACTGGACGGACTCGCCGAGAACTCCCAGATGGTGATATACCACACGTCAGATGGCAGTTCCCCGGTGACACTGGTACAGGGTAGTCTGTAGACCCGAGATCGTCATAGAGTCTTGTGTGATTCCCACTGTGCTTTGATTTCCACCTTACCACGTCTAAGAGGGCGTGCAAAATGGTGGCTTATGGGTACAGTCCCGAATTATATGGAGGCAATGAGCGATAGGAGGGGATTCGTCTCTCCCGGTATAGGGAGTTGATGTTGTGCTGTGTTCGATTGGCTATAACTGGAAGTCCCTGGCCAGGGCTGATATAGAGATATACTGGTAAGTGTTACCAGTAGTTTCTCGACCTGTTATGAGCCTTCATCGACATGACTTATTGGTTACTGGGGTCTGACGTATACCACCCCTAGACTTGATATGCGACATATCAGACAAACAGACCGGACTGTACGAGAGTGTTACTGATTGGATTCACAGGAGAACGGACAGGCTAGCTTGTTGATCTTCTGATCGCTCAATACCTAGGTAGCTGTTACGTTTAGCTGACCGCTTGCAGTTTGTGGGTGTTTGATATGATCATCACCTGTTACCGGCGTATTGACGATTCTTTAGAGTCCCACACAGAGGTTTCTTGGCTCAGGCAAAACGGAGTAGAGGCACGTATGTGATATGTGCAGGACCGAGGATAATGCGATATGTGATACCGTATTATATTCTCGCGATAGTTAGATATGAACCGGGTCATCGGATCAAGTGTTGATTCGATGAATCGGTACATGATATATTAGTCGGTTATATTCGATATAACCCAATTGTCGGGTCAAGTGTTGATTCGATGATTTAATGTATAATAATATATATGATATATTATATTACAATATCTAATATTGGCTCACTTTATTATTTCATTTTCTCACCGGATTAATACATTGATATATATGCGATATATATTAATTGTATTATTTTCTTTTGTTACAAATATAATATATATGTGATATATATTATAATAACATGATATGATTTATTATGAAACATGTTTAAGGATGATAAAAAGAGATTAGGGTTTGATTAGGGTTAGCTTCTTCTTGCACCATCTAGAAGCATTGCTTTTGTCTTGGTTAAGATATTATGGTTGATATTTATCCATGACTCATTACTTAACCTAACCAAATCCTAGCTCTAGTTTATTCTCTACAAAGGTTAAGCTTCTCATCCTTGACCATGGTTCCATAATCTATCATATATTCTTTACTACTATTCATCACAAAAGGATTATCTTTTTCATTCATCATCTTCTTCTCTCTTAAGCTTTGAGAAAGCTCACTAGATTTTCCTTTGGTGATGATTTCTTGTGAGAAAATGATATAAAAAGAAAGCATAAATACTACTCCATCATCCTCATCTAATCTAGCCCATTAGATTAGGGTGTTCACCTCTTTAGAGTGAGAGAGCTTGAGCTATTGCAACTTCGACGTAGATCATCGGAGAAAAGGAATACGACAAGCTTTCATGGATCGTTCGAGTCGTGGAGCCTCTCTTGAGTCCGGGAGATCATGGATCGCGGCGAAGGGACTTCTACTCGGAGCTTGTGAAGCAAAGGAGCGGACTACAAAGGTTGTAATCCCTCACACTTAGTAGTAAAGATGTTTACTTGCATGTTAAACCCTAATAATCTAGCAAAGATCCCGACTTTGGGTTGTTCGGCACGTCTAAAATTTTATTCGGGCATGTTTGATGCCTTATGAACCTTCACAAGAGTGCCTAGGAACCCTACAGTGGTAACAGAGCCTAGCTAGAGTATTAGGCGACATGTTTACGAAGTTAATACTCCGATCGAACCCGAACCGACAAAATAAAACCCCTCTCTGGACTTTTTCTAAAAACTGGGATTTTTCTGAATTAAAAATACCTAAAAAAATCACCAGGTAAATTCAAGAATATGTGTGAGAAACGATGACGTCATCCCTACAGAGCGCCGCGGAACCGCGGCCGTACCTTGCTTGGGCCGCGGATCCGCGGCACTAATGTTTGAAAAGAGACTTCTGTTTCCACAGTAATTCTTTTTGCTGTTTGTATATTTTCAGGGTATTTTTTATTCTGACTGAAGTTTTGAATATTCTGGGGTTTATTTTGTAATCGTAGATTCGATCGGAATATTTAAATTCGTTATTATTTCTGGATATTTAGAAACTGTTAAAATGTTCGAACGGATATCATTAACTCAATTTTTCCCGGCACAAAAAACATTCAAGTGTTGAATTATTCTCGGGTTTAAATCTTTTGGAAAAACGTACAAGTAGCACTGTGGACCCTCTAGAAGACAACAAACCTTAACTCGATTATGTGACCGTCTTGAACTGCCTCTAAACCTTAGGGTTTGGGGCAGTACGGCGTGCCACATGTGAGGCGTTGGCTTGACCCTTCTACGGCTGGATCACCGGTACTGTCACATATTCTGGGATTATTTGAACTCCGCTCAAGTGTTGAGCAATTTAGGAAATTTTGGGTATTTGATTATCTGTTCGGAAAGTTTAATACTGTCTATTTATCTGGAATGTGATACAATATATGGAATTCATAGAGTTAGGTATGAAATGCGAAGTATGTGATATTTCGGATTTACGATGTCTAAAGTGATTGTGGATTCCAAATATTGTAGTTTTACAATTTCTTTTCTGTGACCGTAAGTGTAGTATGTAGTTGTATTGCCGGTTTTCGTTGCTATACATCAACGACGATCGGTGTATGCATACTTACTTACGTTGATGATATGTGATATTATGTGTTGCTGTGATATGTTATATTGGATCGTCGTGTTTTGAATAGCCGGGGGTTTTATGTGAGATGAGGGTTTTTATTTTCATTCATGTAAAATTCATTTGTATGTAATATTCTTTTATTGGGGCACTTCCGGGATGAGGTTGATGTCACCTTTGTATATTATTTACTTTTCCGCATTAGGTAGATCCAAGGAGGGGAGCACAATGTTAGTGTATATGCCCTAGAGACCATTACTGTATCATACTAGTTTGTATATTACTTAATGGAAGCTTGGGATATTCACCTTGTATATACAATCTTGCTCAAAATAGTAGTATGCTACTTGGTTTGTTTCTACTTCAATGTGAACATGTGTTTATTTTAGTATATCACCTATACACATTAGTGGAGCCCTTAGGATCTTTGCTTGATTACCAGCGTTGTGATGGCAGTCACACTAGTGGGGGCTAGGTAATCTATAAGCACATCCTTATGCAGGTCCCTAGTCGCAGGACTATCGAGACAGGGCATCGATACTCCGGAGTAGACTAGCGCATGCGCTTCTCATCCCAGAGTGGGAGATAGTCTGTCCCACAGCCATCAGTACGTCGTACTGGAGATAGTATGCGGGTGCTCGTTGGGTTACAAGTACACTGGACAGGACTCGTCGGGAACTGACCGGTTGGTATTATACCTATCGTCAGTTATCAGTTCCCAGGTGACATGAGTACAGCCTAGTCCACTGACTTGACACTGTCACTTCGCTTCGAGTGCGTTCCTACTGTACTTTGATTACTACCCTACCACGGCTCAAAGGAGTCGTGTAAACAGGTAGTAGTTGGGTGCAGTCCCGAAGCACTTAGAGGCAGTGATGGTTAGACAGGATTCGTCTCTCCCGGTATTGGGGGTTGACATCGCGCTGTGTCTAGAAGAGCCATTACACGAGTAGTCCCTGGCCAGGGCAAGCGAGATATACTGGTAGGCTTCCAGTGCTATCTCAGGGTGTATTGGGCTTCACTCCGACACGACTTGTACCGCTATTAGGGGACTGACGTTTACCGCCCCCCTAGGCCTGCCATGCGATGTATCAGATGAACAGACCGGACTGTACGGAGATTGTCACATTCAGGCTCAGTAGGAGTTCAGATGGGTTTCACCTCGTCAGTCTTCTTGTCGGCATCTACCTGGGGACCGTTACGCACAGCTAGTGCCGCTTACGGTCTGTGGTTAAACCCACTGCCAGCGTAGTGTCGAGTCTTTAGAGTCCCACACAGAAAGCTATTCGCATTTAGGCAAAAGAGTAGAGGTCGCATGGTTTTGCGACAGGTCGCATGGTTTTGCGACAGTGTTCAGTCACATCAGTGCAGTTGTGCACGTTTAGTGTCCGGACAGTTTACACTAGCGGGCTTTGGTTTAAGCCAGATCCTAGTGTACGTATTGGGATTGGTTTTATTCAGTTTGTATTCGTGTTCCTCGAAACGCGAATGCGGGTGTGTATGCACAGTTGACGAAGAGACAGAGGCAGAGGATTCTCATTAGGGTTGTTGATCGTTGACTGTTGACTATTGACTTTTTTCTCAACCCTAATGAGAATATGATATGTAATTAACAATAATATTAATTAAGTATTGTGGTGACATGGTTGTTGAGGGGTTGACTTTGTTGACTTGTTGACTTTGTGGACCGGTTGACTAGGTTGGACTAGTTGACCATCATGATGACAATGGCTATCATTTCATGGCAAAGACTTTTTACTTGCTTGTTCTCTTGTGCAATATGAGTGCATGAAATGATATAGCCATTTTGACTTAAACCATTTACACAATACTTGATTACTATTTTTGTGATGATGGTTTTGGATTATGAGAGCCAAGTGAGAAAAGTCTTGCTCATTCTATCATTTTCATTCTCTCTCTTGTGTTCTTGAGCTCTCATCTCCTTCCTCTTGCTCTCCCTCTCTTTACTCTATGGTTCACTTGTCTCATGTGTTGAGAACCAAGAACCATAGAGAAAATCCCAACACACTCTCCTCTACTCACTCTAGTTCACAAGGTTTGGCAAACCGAGTGAACTAGTTTCTTCAAAGTTCGAAGAAGAAGCCAAAGGTAGAAGCTTTCAGGTGGATCGATCTTCGGCGCAAGGAAAAGACGTGGTGAAGCCGATCCGGACAACCATCGAAGCTTGAAGACGAAGGAGTTCAAGAAAGAAAGGTATAACCCTCTAACCGAGTAGTTAACAACTCCTAGTTAGGTTGTTAGTTAGATGTTTAACAAAGATCCGGTTTTGAGTCCATGTTACCGCCTCTAGAAAATTGTTTTTCACCAAATTCCGCATGCCCGAAAGTACCAGGAGAGGTAGCATGGACTTACAGTGGTATCAGAGCCTAGTTAAACACTACCTAACATGTTAGCATAGTAACTAGAAATTCGATCGGAGAAAATGTCGCGAAATACACCCGGATTTCAAACTTTCTGTCGATTTTCAAAGTGCTGCAAAAATTATTTGAGATATACCAAAAATCGACTCAGGGTTTTTAGAAGAAACTGCAAAAATTCGACCCACTGAATCGATCAACGCGCCGCGTTTCCGCGACGGGAGCTTGCTCCCGCCGCGGAACCGCGGCCAAGTTGACTCGGTCGTGGGGTTTTATTTTTGCAGTTTGTTCATAGGGGTATTTTGGGATTTTTGGAATATGTCTTTTCAGCCCAGATTTTCCAGAACGAAAATTTTATTTTTGGGGCTTTAAAAACCGTATTTTGATAGAATTTCTTATGACTTAAGCTGACGGGTTTATTTCTGTGATGTGATATTTGTATTGAACGTCTGCTAATCGCTATATGTCGATTAGTGGGGGTTATACAAATCTGTGATCTGTAATGTTGCTGGAATGTGTATATGAATCCGTTGGATTGTCGCGGGTGAATAGCCGGGGGGTTGTGAGGCGAGAGTTTTTCTTTTCTTTCAATTCATGTAAATTTGTAAATTGATGTAATATTATTTGTATGACCGCACAACCGGGTCGGGGTTGTAGCCGTCATTGTATAATTTCTTTTTACTGTTTTTGCTCCTAGGATAGACCCATGGAGGGGGTGCACAAACTACCGGGTATCTCGAAGTGCCGAGTGGCCTACTCACGGTGTTGAGGGAGGTTGCTCCACTTCGGGTACTTGGCGGGTAGTTTGCCGCACCCGTAGGGGTCTTGGGTGGGGTATTGGCTATTCACCGCGACCGTGTAATCTGCTTTTCGTTACAGGCTCATACGAATTGCGGATTCCTAGTATATCCAATGTATTCATCTGTGATCTGAAATGGCTATCATTGCAATATATCTATATATGATATTATTTAGGCGTTGCTTATGTTTTACAGCCGCGCTAGCCCAGCCCCCGCTCTGTCGTTAGTTAAGTAACCTAACGGGTAATGACGGGGCCCCGTGGCGAATGCGAATGGCATAAGCGTACGTCATATTTTGGTTGTTTTCTGCAATGGTAGGATTAAATGATGGGACGCATTAAAAGAACTAATGCAAGAATATCACGCATTAAAAGAACTAATGCAAGAAAAATAAACCAGGTAAAAGTCGTTGGAACACTTTCGAAAAACCACTCGGTTCTTTTCAATACCAACTTTTAAATGCGGAGCTTGAGCCACTTCTTTTAAAAGCTATCTCGTTCCATCGATTATATCAAGTTCACTACGTTCACGGTTTTGCCAAAACTATTCGTAGCCCTCCGTCGTTTCACATGAATGGTCAATAGTATTCAAGCTATGTATGTTGGCTAAAGTTAAGGCATAGTGATTGGTAGCTATTGGGTATTCATGTGTAGTATAGATAGATGCGTTGGTTTGGGACAGTCGTACTGCCATTTTGGCCAAAGTCAAGGGTAGGTATGGGTGGATCCAAATTAACCTGGAGAATGACGGGTAGAACTTGACATGTGACTTATGATATTTTGGCCAAAGTCAAGGTCATAAGAGCATGGGGCAAAAATCCACATCGGGAGTTTCAAAAGAACTGAAACTTGCTAGTGTTGCATACTATTTGGAGTGTGATGATTCTGGTAGGATTCCTTCAGTTTCGTCACGCAATGATATTTGGATCCCGATCCTACTGTGAGTATATACTACTCCTTGGGAAATTTCTCACTTAACGATCAATGCTATAAACCAAGTAGGTGTCTAGAAAGGTGTTAGCGGGGCTACGCCCCCAGGGAAAAGAGGTTATTTAATTAAGGAACTTCGCGAAAGCGTTGGAAAACCTCCCTCGAAGTACCGACACTGGCCTGGCTGAACGGTTAAGCAAGTATTGTACGGTGAGATTGATCCTGACTAATTCTTCCTTTTCGGTTTGAGGAGGGATTCGAGAAACAGTGGGAGCCATCCTGTTTAGACAAACTAAAAACCATTCTAAACTTGCAAGAGCATCATGCTGAGTGTTTCTTCTCTCTCCAAATTGCAGCGACCAATCGACATGACTGGACTTAAGTTACTTCTAGATAAAAACATACTGACAGGGCCAAACTACAAAGATTGGCTCAGGAATGTCAAGATGGCAATCACTTACGACAAGCTGGGGTATCTTCTTACCACCAAAGCTCCCCCTGTCCCAGGTCCCAAAACCAGCGTCGCGGATAAGGAAATCCGTAAGACCTGGAAAATCGATTGCGTGAAGGCCAAGTGCCTCGTGCTTGCTTCTATGGACAACGAACATCAGAGGAGGCACGAGAATATGGACCTCGAATCCATATTTCTCCATACAAAAGAACTGTATGGAGAGCAGTCTCGTATCGCAAGATACGAAGTGTTGAAGAAGTTATTTTCGGCAAGGTTGGCCGTCGGATCATCGGTAGCGGAACACGTGCTTAAGATGATTGGCTACATAGAAGAGCTCGCGGACCTTGGGACCACGTTGGAGAATGAGCTCTATACGGACTTGATTCTCGAGTCCCTTCCTTCCACTTACACCCAGTTTATCCTGAACTTCAACTTACAAGAAAAAGAAGTTGAACTTTCAGAACTCCTCAACATGCTGAGGAGCGCAGAGGGCACCCTACAGAAAGGTAGGGAAACATCTACTTTGTTTGTAGGAGGATCTTCCTCTTCTAGGTCCAAGGCGAAAGCCAAGGGAAAGAAGAAGAAAGCCCCCGCCAAACCAAGGGGCGGTGTTAGTAAAGTGGATACGAAGGGAAAGGCAAAAGCAACAAAGAAAGTGGGAAAGCTTGTGGATAAGGAAGAATGCTTCTATTGTCATAAGAAGGGACACTGGAAGAATGATTGCAGGGCTTGGAAGGCCAGAACACAGGATCTGAAGCAGGTTGCGGCTTCAGCTTCAGGTGTGTATGTTATTGAAAACTGTCTTTCAATAAACTCTACTTCCTGGGTATTGGATACCGGATCAGGATCTCATATCTGTAATTCTTTGCAGGCGTTGAGAAACCGTAGGGTTTTGAAGGCAGGTGACATGACCCTCAAAGTTGCAAACGGAGCTAGCATGGATGCTAAGGCCGTGGGGGACTATCACCTGGGGTTGTCAGATGGACACGTTTTGGTTTTGCGTAATTGCTATTTTGTACCCAACGCAACTTGTAATATCATTTCTGTATCTTTGACTTCTAAAGAAGGTTATGAATTTGCGTTTGTAAGTAATGTTGTAAACATTCACCTTAATCAAGTTCTGATTAGGTCAGGTACATTAAGCAATGGTATATACGTATTAAACCAACCACAGATTTTCAATGTCCAGAATACACACAAAAGAAAGACTCCGGAAATCAATCAGACTTTCTTATGGCATTGTAGACTGGGTCACATCAATGAGAGAAGGTTGACGAAGTTACATACAGAAAGATATTTGAATCCGTTCGAATATCAATCGTATGCCACTTGTCAATCCTGTCTTAAAGGAAAGATGACAAAGACTCTGTTCACTGGACACGGAGTAAGGGCGAGCGAGCTCTTGGGACTCGTACACAGCGACGTGTGCGGTCCAATGTCTACACATGCGTGAAGCGGTTATTCTTACTTCATTACTTTCACGGATGACTTTTCAAGGTACGGTTATGTCTTCTTAATGAAACATAAGTCCGAAGCCTTTGGAAAATTCCAGGAATATAAGAATGAAGTAGAAAAACAAACCGGCAAAAGTATCAAGATTCTAAGATCGGATCGAGGTGGTGAATACTTAAGTGCCGAGTTCCTGGACTATTTAAATGAGAACGGAATTCTCTCTCAGCTTACTCCTCCATACACTCCGCAACATAACGGTGTATCGGAGAGACGGAACCGAACCCTATTGGATATGGTACGGTCCATGATGAGTAACGCTGAGTTACCGCGATCATTCTGGGGGTATGCGCTAGAATCAGCAGCATACCTTTTGAACCGAGTTCCAACTAAGACTGTGTCTACTACACCATATGAGATGTGGTGTGGGAAGAGACCCTATCTTAATCACATTAAGACATGGAGAAGTCCAGCTTTTGTCAAAAAGCAGCATGCGGACAAGCTCGAGGTACGCTCAGTACAGTGCAAGTTTGTGGGATATCCAAAGAACTCCAAGGGATATTTCTTGTACTGCGAAGAGGAACAAAAGGTTTTTGTTTCTCGTCATGCCTACTTTCTAGAACACCAGTTCTTAGAAAAGGAAATTAGTGGGAGCGCAGTAAAACTGGAAGAAATTCCAGAACCACAGACTATTGTTGAAAGCTTAGTGGAACCAGAGGGTTCAAAAGAACAGGACATTCCTACACCGCTCCGTAGGAGCAGTAGGCAGTCTCATCCGCCCGAGAGATACTACGGTTTTGACATAGACGGGGATAGAGAGGATTGCATCATAGATTATGGTGAGCCTACTAGCTTCCAGTAGGCCGTTCAGAGCGTTGACTCGGTAAAATGGCTGGATTCAATGCGGACCGAAATGGAGTCCATGTACACCAACAAGGTATGGACGTTGGACATTGCTCCAGACGGGGTAAAACCCGTAGGATGCAAGTGGATCTTCAAAAGGAAGATTGGTGTAGATGGACAGGTTGAGACCTATAAAGCTAGACTTGTTGCAAAGGGTTTTCGTCAAAGACCTGGTTTGGACTATGACGAAACCTTTTCTCCAGTGGCTATGCTGAAATCCATTCGGATCCTTCTTCCCATTGCTGCCTTCCACGATTATGAGATCTGGCAGATGGACGTAAAGACCGCTTTTCTAAATGGAAATTTAGAGGAGTGTGTCTATATGGACCAACCAGAAGGTTTCATTCAGAGTGGGAGCAGCGGAAAGGTGTGCAAGTTGCTTAAGTCCATCTATGGACTAAAGCAGGCATCGCGGAGTTGGAACATCTGTTTTGATGAGACGGTCAAGGAATTTGGCTTTATCAAAAATCCAGATGAACCATGCATCTATAGTAGATTTGTAGCGAGAACTGTAGTATTCCTCGTTTTATACGTGGATGACATTCTCTTAATAGGAAATGACATTCCTATGCTACAATCTGTCATGGGGTTCTTGTCACACAGGTTCTCCATGAAAGACCTGGGTGATGCCTCATACATCCTGGGGATCCGGATCCATCGTGATAGATCTAAGAGGATATTAGGAATTTCACAGTCCAGGTACATTGACACCATACTGAAGAGATTCAGTATGGAAGATTCCAAGCGCGGTAACCTACCGGCTTGTCACGGGATCACCCTCTCTTAAGAGATGTCTCCCAAGACTGATTTGGAGAGGGATCTATTATACCCTACGCTTCTGCGGTAGGCTCTATAATGTATGCGATGTTGTGTACCAGACAGGATGTAGCTTATGCACTGAGTGTGGTAAGCCGGTATCAGTCAAACCCTGGGGAGAAACACTGGATAGCGGTAAAGAACATTCTCAAGTACCTGAGAAGGACTAAGGAGATGTTCTTGGTGTATGGCGGAAAAGACCTCCAGATCGAGGCCTTTGCTGACTCCAGCTTCCAGAGTGACAAGGATGATTCCAAGTCCATGTCGGGTTTTGTCTTTCCCCTCAATGGAGGGGCGGTGTGTTGGAAGAGTTCCAAATAGGAAACCGTTGCAGACTCGACGATGGAAGCGGAATACATCGCTGCATCTGATGCCGCAAAAGAAGCTGTCTGGATAAGGAAGTTCTTAAAAGAACTTCAGGTGGTTCCGTCCATTGTTGATCCAATACCTCTGTATTGTGACAACAACGGGGCTATAGCTTTAGCGAAGGAACCCAGGTCCCATCAGAGATCCAGACACATCTTGAGGCGATATCACCGGATCAGGGAAATCATGGATCGCCAGGAGATCGAGGTTCGGAGGGTTGCTTCAGAAGATAACACTGCAGATCCATTCACCAAGGCCTTGCCCCAGACTCAGTTCGAGCGGCTGATCGAGATGATAGGTCTTCGATACGCCAGTACATGGCCTTAGTGCAAGTGGGAGATTGTTAGTGTATATGCCCTAGAGGCCATTACTGTATCATACTAGTTTGTATATTACTTAATGGAAGCTTGGGATATTCATCTTGTATATACAATCTTTCTCAAAATAGCAGTATGCTACTTGGTTTGTTTCTACTTCAATGTGTACATGTGTTTATTTTAGTATATCACCTATACACATTAATGGAGCCCTTAGGATCTTTGCTTGATTACCAGCGTTGTGATGGCAGTCACACTAGTGGGGGCTGGGTAATCTATAAGCACATCCTTATGCAGGTCCCTAGTCGCAGGACTATCGAGACAAGGCATCGATACTCCGGAGTAGACTAGCGCATGCGCTTCTCATCCCAGAGTGGGAGATGGTCTGTCCCACAGCCATCAGTACGTCGTACTGGAGATAGTATGCGGGTGCTCGTTGGGTTATGAGTACACTGGACAGGACTCGTCGGGAACTGACCGGTTGGTATTATACCTATCGTCAGTTATCAGTTCCCAGGTGACATGAGTACAGCTTAGTCCGCTGACTTGACACCGTCACTTCGCCTCGAGTGTGTTCCCACTGTACTTTGATTACTACCCTACCACGGCTCAAAGGAGTCGTGCAAACAGGTAGTAGTTGGGTACAGTCCCGAAGCACTTGGAGGCAGTGACGGTTAGACAGGATTCGTCTCTCCCGGTATTGGGGGTTGACATCGCGCTGTGTCTAGGAGAGCCATTACACGAGTAGTCCCTGGCCAGGGCAAGCGAGATATACTGGTAGGCTTTCAGTGCTATCTCAGGGTGTATTGGGCTTCATTCTGACACGACTTGTACCGCTATTAGGGGACTGACGTTTACCGCCCCCTAGGCCCGCCATGCGATGTATCAGACGAACAGACCGGACTGTACGGAGATTGTCACATTCAGGCTCAGTAGGAGTTCAGATGGGTTTCACCTCGTCTGTCTTCTTGTCGGCATCTACCTGGGGACCGTTACGCACAGCTAGTGCCGCTTGCGGTCTATGGTTAAACCCACTGCCAGCGTAGTGTCAAGTCTTTAGAGTCCCACACAGAAAGCTATTCGCCTTTAGGCAAAAGAGTATAGGTCGCATGGTTTTGCGACAGGTCGCATGGTTTTGCGACAGGGTTCGGTCACATCCGTGCACTTGTGCACGTTTAGTGTCCGGACAGTTTACACTAGCGGGCTTTGGTTTAAGCCAGATCCTAGTGTACGTATTTGGATTGGTTTTATCCAGTTTGTATTCGTGTTCCTCGGAACGCGAATGCGGGTGTGTATGCACAGTTGACGGAGAGACAGAGGCAGAGGATTCTCATTAGGGTTGTTGACCGTTGACTGTTGACTATTGAATTTTTGCTCAACCCTAATGAGAATATGATATGTAATTAACAATAATATTAATTAAGTATTGTGGTGACATGGTTGTTGAGGGGTTGACTTTGTTGACTTGTTGACTTTGTTGACCGGTTGACTAGGTTGGACTAGTTGACCATCATGATGACAATGGCTATCATTTCATGGCAAAGACTTTTTACTTGCTTGTTCTCTTGTGCAATATGAGTGCATGAAATGATATAGCCATTTTGACTTAAACCATTTACACAATACTTGATTACTATTTTTGTGATGATGGCTTTGGATTATGAGAGCCAAGTGAGAAAAGTCTTGCTCATTCTATCATTTTCATTCTCTCTCTTGTGTTCTTGAGCTCTCATCTCCTTCCTCTTGCTCTCCCTCTCTTTAGTCTATGGTTCACTTGTCTCATGTGTTGAGAACCAAGAACCATAGAGAAAATCCCAACACACTCTCCTCTACTCACTCTAGTTCACAAGGTTTGGCAAACCGAGTGAACTAGTTTCTTCAAAGTTCGAAGAAGAAGCCAAAGGTAGAAGCTTTCAGGTGGATCGATCTTCGGCGCAAGGAGAAGATGGGGTGAAGCCGATCCGGACAACCATCGAGGCTTGAAGACGAAGGAGTTCAAGAAAGAAAGGTATAACCCTCTAACTGAGTAGTTAACAACTCCTAGTTAGGTTGTTAGTTAGATGTTTAACAAAGATCCGGTTTTGAGTCCATGTTACCGCCTCTAGAAAAAAAAATTTCACCAAATTCCGCATGCCCGAAAGTACCGGGAGAGGTAGCATGGACTTACACACAAGTAACCGGGTTCTAGGGTCCAGTAGGAGGACATCTCGAGGAGTCGAGACCGGGTCTCCTAATCCTAGAATTGGCAGTGTTACTTGCCGCTCTCGTAGGGGTCTTGGGATGTGGGTTTGGCTATTCATCGCGACCGTGGAATCCGTGTTTTATACAGGCTCGTATTGAAAACACGGACGTCCTAGTATATCCAATATTTCATAAATGTTCTTCTGCTGCAATGTTCTGTGATGAGATCATATTACTGTCTGAGACGAATGCATATACTATATATATATATATGCTGATATATAAATATTACTGCTTTCGTTTCTTCTATGATGCTTAGGAAGCATATACTGATGGGATTTTATTAATGAGATTAATAAAAAGAAAAGAAACCTAAAAAGATGTTGTAGAATCAAAACTTTATAAAAAGAGTAGCTACAGTTTTTCTTTGCATAGCGGTATATATGATATACCCTGCACCTTATTCGATGAGGAAAGAGCCGAGATCCCTTCACCGGGAGTGACCTCTTTAGCGAAACTGGCAGATGCTACAAAACTTGGTTTGTTTTTTGATTGCTTTTAAAGTTTTTGCTTTGCACAGTGATATATATGATATGTCCTGCACCTTATTCGATGAGGAAAGAGCCGAGATCCCTTCACCGGGAGTGGCCTCTTTAGCAAAACTAATGAAAGCCTAAAAAACACTCCATTTCAAAATTTCACTTGATTCTACGACGATATCAAGTTCATTACGCTCATGGTTTTCTGAAAAACCTACGTAGCCTTCCGTTATTTCAGATAGATATTATTTAGTATTCGTGCTATGTTTGTTGACTTAGTCAAGGCATAGTGTACGGTAGCTAAATAGTGTTTATCTGCTAAAACATGAGATGTGATCGGATTAGGGTATTCGCACGGCTTTGTTGACTCAGTCAAGGGTCGTACGGGTGGGTTTAATTCAATCGAGAAATGTACGGGTTGAACTTGACTTGCGATTTATGGTTTGTTGACTTAGTCAAGGTCATAGATTGCTAGGGGCAAAATATTATCGGGAATTTCAAGTGTTGAAATTTGCAATGAGATTGCATACCTCCTATGAGATAGTTGGATCCCGATACCCACTGCGAGTAAGAGTTACTCCTGGGAGAGGTTTACATAGGACAATTAGCCGATCAAGTAGGTGTCCAGAAAAGTGTTAACGGTGTTACGCCTCTGGGAAAACGAGGTTTACTTTAATTAGGTCCGTGCGAAAGCATAGGGAACCTCCCTCAAGTACCGACACTGATCTGGCTGAAAGATTGACGAAATTGTAGGGTGTAATTAATCGTGGCTAATCTTACCTTTTAGGGTTTGAAGGTAGATTTGATAAAAACAGTGGGAGACATCCTGATTAGATAAGATAATAACCAATCTAATCTTACAAGAGCATACGCTAAAGTGTTTTCTTCTCTCTCTCTCTCCAGGTAGCGACCATGTCAGGCCATAATCAAGATAATAATATGGATGTATTGACTGAACCCGCTTATTATACTGATCAGGGGAACGTTGGACCCGTTCTTTCTTATAAGAGTTATAAGACTGAACAGGGAATAGGAGAATATCTGGATTCTCAAGCCGCCCAAAAGAACATGCATGTTGATGCATCTTCTTCAGGTGTGTTAGTTATTGAGAACTGTTTCTCAGTTCACCCTACGTCCTGGGTATTTGATACCGGATCAGGATCCCACATATGTAAATTGTTACATGGGCTACAGAAAGGTAGAGAACTGGGAAAAGGTGATCATTCCGTTCAATTAGGGAATGGGGCTATCACGACCCGAAATTGGCACGTGACGGCCCTAATACTACGCAACGTCTATAGGCGTAACGTAGTAAAAGAAAGCCAAAACCCAGAAATCTAAACCATTAAAAGACAAGAAAAGATAAGAAACATTGTTTAAACCTTTTTAAAAAATCTCAAGTATAAATTCTTTAAGTCCAATTTTCTTTTTTGAAAATTTCGGCAGCACCTCCTTTATAAAAACCAACCCCAAAAATGGGTACAACATAATATAAAGTAAAGCATCCCCAACGGGAGCAAATCCACGCCCAAAGGCGGAAAACAACCACCACAACAAATATACGACGCCGTAGCGAAGAAATAGAAGACGATAGAAAGGAAACTGTATAAAAGACTACAAATCCAACATAATATACAACATCGTCCTCACCAAGTCTCTAAGTCAATATGAAAATAGTAGATGGAGAGTACAGGGATACAACGAATATACAACACAACGAATAACCACAAAACCCACCTAAGCAAACTGCACACTGTGAGCTGATGCGGTATCCGTAGCAAAAGATGATAAGATGTATGATAATAGCCTGCCTCTGACTATCCTGAGGAACACCTGCAAACACTGTGGCACAACGGGGGTGAGTTGCCAACTCGTGAATAGTAAATAACATATGCAGGTAATTGCAAGTATGCACGTAAAGCGTGAATCTAAGATATGCAGTTAACAGTAATAACATGTCATATGAATGCAGAATAATGGAAAGTACACTAGCAGGTACAACCAATATATATAAAGCAATAATGATATGACAACAGTATGCAATAATCATGCGATAGGGATATGAGAATGTATCTGTGCAATAATCATGAAAGGTACACTAACAGGTACTACTAATACAAGAAGCAGTGCACAAACAGATAAGGTGAGGTATGAAGTGAAGTATGTCATTTCCACGGAATCCTGACATCGTGGTAGGATCACAATCCAGCAAGACAATTTAAATACCAATTCCTCGAATCCGCTCCCAAATTGGCTCTCATATTATCTAAGTATCAGATCTCCTCAATTGCACAATATCAAGTATATCTCATATATCCCGAATGTACAACCTCAAGTATATCTCACATATATCGAATGTACAATCATCAAGTATATCTCGTATATATCGAATGTACAAAATCAAGCGGATCTCACATATCTCGTATGTACAATATCAAGTATATCTCACATATCTCGAATGTACAACAGCAAGTAGATCTCACATATCTCGAATGTACAACATCAAGTAGATCTCACATATCTATCCAGTATCCAATCTCAAATGAATCTCTTATATCCCGAATCAAATCTCCAGCAAAATTCTAACATCCTAAATATAATGACATAATTAAATATGATGAGGTCAATACACATATATCAGCGTCCCATTCCACTAATATTGGTGTAAGGGTATATATAACAGCGGCTCAATCCCCTGTTATACATACAAAAGAGTAATTAGAAATATCATGAAACCAATGTGCCAAACATCGACACAGAAATACTGATCTATCAGGTGCTGTCACCACGACTGGCCCCCTGATAGGTACGTATCATATGCTATCCCGAAAGCTCGAGTGCCTAGCTCTGACCCTCGCCTCTCGACGTATCTATACGTACATGACTCCCAACGGTATCCCCACGATCCCCGCCGAGTCATCGGTACTGTCACTGGTAGGTACTCGCCCGCCTCCAGGCTCAATCGGCAAAGTCCATCGATCTTCTTGCCGAGGGGAACCATACCGGGCCCCACCATGTACCCTCATACGGTATCCACACCTCGTATGGAGTATATAATCAGAACCGATAAATCTCATGGTGGCTGCGCAAATATCATATCAAGGAAACCGGGTTTTTCAATTAATGCATAATTTCATGAACTCCCGCGGTTCCCAAATCCAGAAAACATCATGTAAAATCCAAATAACAATGCGCAAATCCAGGAATAAATATGTGCGATATATCTGAAATGCGAGCATATAAAGGAAAATATGTAGCTGAAACCAGATGTATGCGAAATCAATATGGTACAGCTAAGTATAGGTGTCTACCTATAAGCAAATGATGTAGTATACCCCCCTGGGTATAGGTAAAATATGTAGGGTACCCCCCGGTATAAGTAACATATATGCAAAGTATACCTGTAGTTGTATCGTAGTGTATGCACCTATCACTAATGGTACGATACACTATAAGTATACAGATAACTAGCATGTAAATATGTCAGAACATATGTGTAAGCATGTAGGTATACAGGTATGCTATAAGTCCATGCGTAAAGAAATATGAATCAAAGTCTCAATGTCCCTAACCAAGCAATATTATATCTATAAGTGGGTTATGCGTGACATGGCAATTATTGACGGTGTGTGTAGCATACAATCAGTGCTCGTGCAACATGAATCGTTAATAATATGTGCAGTGTCCTACTACTAATAGTCCAGACACAACTACATCTAAGTAATACTGTAAAGGCGCAATTCTAACAATAACGTAGAATATGCGACAAGTAATAAAATCTCTAGCCCTGACGCATAACGCCATGCGGGCGATTCCCCTATAGATGTTAAATCTACTCACCAACGCTCCAAGCTAGGTGAAGCCTACCACCTGTTTTCCCCTTGTCGCAGTGTCCGAAGTCTCCGCTTGCGAACCTAAAATTTCACAAACACATCACATAAGCATATATTCTACATCGACGAAAAGACATCGAAACGCAAGAATAACGCCCTGAAAATTACACTGCGCGCTTAGCGAATCTAACGCGCACGACATCGGCCAAAAATCCTAACGAGGGTCGCCAAACTACGAAATACCTATTCTAGATTCTGATCGTCCCGATCGCGCATTCAAAACTCAATAATAAACGTGAACTCAAAATAAATAACGTCGCAATATCAAAAGAAACCCACGCCTAAAAGTTACCGAAATCTAGTAAGCAGTACCTATCTTTATAGCACAAAACTACGAGTTTTACCAAAACTATAATTTACAAATATCTTCAAATAGCAAGGTTAAACCATTTAAACCATTTCTATATTTTTAAACTTGCTTAATTAAGTTTTAGCAAAAACCTAGTAAGCAAAAACCCTTAATTAGACAAAGTAGTAATTAACAAAAATTAGCATTTTCTACTAGGTTAAGCTTTTCAAATTCACAAATTAACACTTCAATTAAATATTAAACACTTAAATTAAGCTTTATTCTTAACTTGAATTTCTAAAACCATTTCTAGAATTTTGAAACATGAAATTTAAAGCTTAAACTAACATCTAATTAAGCTAGCATAAAGTATTAAGCAACAAAAAAAGAGATTAGAGTTAAGGTTTTATACCTTCAAGAACACCACTTGAATCAAGGATAAAACCAAACTTTAGCCTCCAAAATCCTCACTAGAATGAAGATCCAAGCAACTTTTGTGAAGGAGAATGAAGGTTTTGGATTTAATTTGAATTTTTATGAATTAAATTCGATTTTTCATGATTTATTTGTGTAAGAAATGATGAAAAAAGAGTGAGGAAGAACAAGGGCAGCAAGGGGGAGAGAGAGACCGGCCATGAGGGTGTGGGGGTTGTTTTGTGCCAAAAAGAAGAAGAAAGTTCTAGTTTAAATCATTAAATGCTTCATTAAATGCAAAAAATGGCACCTTTTCTTTCTTTTCTTTTCTTTTTTAATTCAAAAACCTTTTGCACTAAAAATATCTAGATATTTAAAAAGAAAGTTCTAAAAATAATTGTGGTGATGATTTCCAAGAATTTTCATTTAGAAGAAATTTCCCGATTTACGTGCACAAAATACCGCTTAAAATAATATTTTATTTGGGAAAAAATCTATCTGAACCAAAACCTCCCAAATACCCCTAAAGTTCGCGCACGAGCTTTATTTTAGCTAAAATAGGTGCCGGTAAGCTTATACGGACGTTTGATCGAAATCGGGTTAAAACGGGAAAAACCGACAATTTTGCCCTAAAACGGAAAAATTCGCAAAACGATTTCTGAAACGTTACAATCTCCCCCCTTATAAAAATTTGTCTCCGAATTTAAAATTTTCACTAAGCGTACCTTCAAAGAGAAGAGTATAAAACTCCTAATTCTCGCTCGCAGCCTACCTAGTGATCATCTCACTATACGGCTACGTCCAAGAAAACTCTCCACAGATTGCAAGACCTTTGATCGAAGTTTCTCCACCTGCCGGGCCATTAACACAATTGGCTGCTGGTGAACGAAAGATCGCGTCCAAGCTGAATGGTCTGGTGCTGAATCATGCGAGAAAGGTCATGAAGGTAATTGCAAAGTATCGACACAAGGAATACGGGGTGAAAACTCAATAATCTAGAAGGAAGTGCCAAATTAAAGGCAACGAACTAACTCGCTTAAAGGATCTCGAAAGGACCTACAATTCTGGGTAAGCTTCCCAAAACTCAACACGTCCTTCATCGGAAAAATCCGTAGGAATACATGATCTGCTATAGCGAACTCGAGCCTGCGATCACCATGGTCGGCATAAGACCTCTGTCCGCACAGGACTGTCATCATCCTCACCTGAAACAGCTGGATCATTTCTGAAGTCTCTAGACTAGCTGGGGTCCAAAAATCCTACTACGCCGAGTCAGAAAAACAGACTAGAGATCGACACCACCTAACAAACAAAACTTAAAGGTTGCCAATTGGAATGTCTCCTGATAACTGCTATCGAAGGAGAATCCGAACAATGGCAAGTGACGATCCCAACTGCCGACAACAATTAATACGTACGCACAAGCATATCCTTCAGAGTCGGTATAGCCCGCTCTCACAAAACCATCATCCTAAGGATGGAAAAACGGAGCTAAAGCTCAACCAGTACGCAAGGCTTCCTGAAGCTCCTGCCCAAGACGGCAAGAGAACAGGGGGCCTTCATTGGATACGACCCTAGAAGGAACTCCATGCAACGCACAAACTTAACAAAGAACAAATGAACAGACTGAGAAAAACCGGACAACACGCATCCGAATGGAGTCACACCCTGACTAAACCTGGGTAGGCACCATAACGAATTTCATGGAGATCTGCTCCCATTCCCACTTCGGAACAGTTAAAGATTGCAACTCTCCAGCCGGTCTCAGATGCTCAACCCAAAACACACAACAAGACAACCACCTTGAAACAAAACCTGAAATTTCTCTTTACATTCCTGCACACCCGTAACTATCTCACAAGTTACATCAATGTTGGTGAACTTGAATGAATACAGAGAATTGACAGATATGCCAGCTCTAGGATTTCACGTCTCTACCCGATAATATCAGGTACACAAACGCATTCCTAACTTAGCACACCCTTTTCACAAATCCAGGACTCCGAATCATTACCCAACCGAGTATGCTCAAGTATCTCTAACGAACGAGCGTCGGCGGGCAGTGCCTCACGAAAGCGATTAAGGACAAGTGGTCGGGCGCGGATATGAGCAAGCTGTCCCCTCCGTAGGGACGAACCTAAGCTGTACTCAACGATCGCACAAGAACTGTAAATCTACAGAAGACTGTCTCAACAATCTACACCCGCTGCAGGAAGATGTATATTAAGCTCTGGTGGTCCGTGAAAATCTGACACAACTCTCGAACAAGTAGTGTCTCTAAATCTCCATCGTAAAACCACCGCGGCCATCTCCAGATCATGAGTGGGATATCATGCTAATACTTCCTCCAAGTGTAGGGAAGAAAAAGCGATAACTCTATAATGTCACCTCTATACACACTCGAGCCCCACTCACGAAACATCACAGTTAAACAACAAGGTCGCCCGAACCAGAAAGCAAAGAAAGAATGATGCAGTTGTTAACCGAGTCTTCAACTGCCGAAAACTCCGCACACATGCCTCAGTCCAAGGAAAAAGAACCTCCTTTCCGGTCATTCCAGTCAACTGTGCAGCGATACACAGACAATCCTGCATGAAACGGCGGTAGAAACCTGCTAAGCCCAAAATCTGCGGACCTTCGTCCGTACACAAGCCTGGGCCAAAGCTGTACGACCTCGATCTTCCTCGGGACCATACGAAAACCGTCTCCCGTAACTACAAGACCTAGGATTCAACACAAACAAGCCTGAAGGAACACTCCGAGAATCTTGCAACAGTTGGGCTCTTCCAATGTCTGCAAAACAAATCCTCAAGTGCTACTCCTGTTCCTCATGACACATTGAATAGACCAGAATGTCGTCAATAACACAACAATAACTGGTCGAGGAACGGCCTGAAGAAATCTGGTGTATCATGTCTATGAATGCTGCTAGGGCATTGGCGAGTCCAAAGACACCACCAAAACACACAGAGTCGTAGCATGCCTTCGGAATGCCATCACTCCGAACCCGCAACAAAGATGACCTGATCCCAACAACTTAGAAAAAGTCTCGCACTTAGGAGCCGATCGAAGAAATCGTCAATGCGAGGTAAATGATACGTATCCGCACCGTAAGCCGGTTCAATTGACGATCTATCAATACACAACCTCAACTGCCGTCCTTCTCCTTGACGAACAGAAATAGGAGCTCCTCAAGGCGAAACACACAGACGCACAAACCTCCCAACAACAACTCTGCAGCTGATCCTTAAGCTCCCTAAGCTTCGCCGGCTCATCTAGAACAACGTCGGAAAACTCTCGCACGATAAGTACCCGGTCCAACAATCCCACTATAGCTCCGGTATCACGAATGAACGCAAAGAATCCTCGACATCCTCTCCTCAAAAGCGGACTAGCGAAAAAGGATGAATTCGAGCTGTGAGAAGCGACAGCACTGTCCCCCTGCACAACAAGAACTGACTTGCCGGGAAAACAAAGCTGACTGTTACCTCGTGGTAGTCCACAGACGCCTAGCACGTAACTAACCAGTCCGTGCCCAGGAGAACGTCAAATCCAACATCTCTAGAAGGATCAAGTGACGGATGAATCTCCTAACCGATTGGCATACGACTGAAATGTTAGTGTATATGCCCTAGAGGCCATTACTATATCATACTAGTTTGTGTATTACTTAATGGAAGCTTGGGATATTCACCTTGTATATACAATCTTGCTCAAAATAGTAGTATGCTACTTGGTTTGTTTCTACTTCAATGTGTACATGTGTTTATTTTAGTATATCGCCTATACACATTAGTGGAGCCCTTAGGATCTTTGCTTGATTACCAGCGTTGTGATGGCAGTCACACTAGTGGGGGTGGGTAATCTATAAGCACATCCTTATGCAGGTCCCTGGTCGCAGGACTATCGAGACAGGGCATCGATACTCCGGAGTAGACTAGCGCATGCGCTTCTCATCCCAGTGTGGGAGACGGTCTGTCCCACAGCCGTCGGTACGTCGTACTTGAGAGAGTATGCGGGTGCTCATTGGGTTACGAGTACACTGGACAGGACTCGTCGGGAACTGACTAGTTGGTATTATGCTTATCGTCAGTTATCAGTTCCCAGGTGACATGAGTACAGCTTATTCCGCTGACTTGACACTGTCACTTCGCCTCGAGTGTGTTCCTACTGTACTTTGATTACTACCCTACCATGGCTCAAAGGAGTCATGCAAACAGGTGGTAGTTGGGTGCAGTCCCGAAGCACTTGGAGGCAGTGACGGTTAGACAGGATTCGTCTCTCCCGTTATTGGGGGTTGACATCGCGCTGTGTCTAGGAGAGCCATTACACGAGTAGTCCCTGGCCACGGCAAACGAGATATACTGGTAGGCTTCCAGTGTTATCTCAGGGTGTTTTGGGCTTCACTCCGACACGAATTGTACCACTATTGGGGGACTGACGTTTACCGCCCCCTAGGCCCGCCATGCGATGTATCAGACGAACAGACCGGACTGTACGGAGAATGTCACATTCAGGCTCAGTAGGAGTTCAGATGGGTTTCGCCTCGTCAGTCTTCTTGTCGGCATCTACCTGGGGACCGTTACGCACAGCTAGTGCCGCTTGCGGTCTGTGGTTAAACCCACTGCCAGCGTAGTGTTGAGTTTTTAGAGTCCCACACAGAAGGCTATTCGCCTTTAGGCAAAAGAGTAGAGGTCGCATGGTTTTGCGACAGGGTTCGGTCACATCCGTGCACTTGTGCACGTACAGTGTCCGGACAGTTTACACTAGCGGGCTTTGGTTTAAGCCAGATCCTAGTGTACCTTTTGGGATTGGTTTTATCCAGTATGCATCCGTGTTCCTCGGAACGCGGGTGCGGGTGTGTATGCACAGCTGACAGAGAGACAGAGGCAGAGGATTCTCATTAGGGTTGTTGACCGTTGACCGTTGACTATTGACTTTTTGCTCAACCCTAATGAGAATATGATATATGATTAACAATTATATTAATTAAGTATTATGGTGACATGGTTGTTGAGGGATTGACTTTGTTGACTTGTTGACTTTTGTTGACGTGTTGACTTTGTTGACCGGTTGACTAGGCTTGACTAGTTGACCATCATGATAACTATAGCTATCATTTTATGGCAAAGACTTTTGCTTGCTTGCTCTTTTGTGCAAAATGAGTGCATGAAATGATATGGCTATAGTTTCTTAAACCATCACATAATACTTGATTGATATGAGGTGTTATGATTGTTTTGGACTATGAGAGCCAAATGAGAAAAGTCTTCTCTCATTTCTTTCATACTCATTCTCTCTCTTGTTCTTGAGCTCTCATCTTCCTCCTCTTGCTCTCCCTCTCTTGATTCTATGGTTCACTTGTCTCATGAGTTGAGAACCAAGAACCATAGATAAAATCCCATACAAACTCTTCTCTACTCACTCTAGTTCACAAGGTTTAGCAAACCGAGTGAACTAGTTTCTTCAAAGTTCGAAGAAGGAGCCAAAGGTTGAAGCTTTCAGGTGGATCTATCTTCGGCGCAAGGAGACGACGGGGAGAAGCCGATTCGGACGACCATCGAAGCTTGAAGACGAAGGAGTTCGAGAAAAAGAAAGGTATAACCCCCTAACCGAGTAGTTAGCAACTCGTAGTTAGGTTGTTAGTTAGATGTTTAACAAAGATCCGGTTTTGAGTCCATGTTACCACCTCTAAGAAAATTGTTTTTCACCAAATTCCGCATGCCCGAAAGTACCGGGAGAGGTAGCATGGACTTACATGAAATACGTGTCGCGCAATAAAAGAATCGCTGACAGAAGTTAACACAACAAACGGCTGATCTAGCTAACATGAATCCCCTCGTCCCAAACCTCTGCTACTCCCGCAACGGTCACGAAAGCTGTCTCGCTGACTAAGCCTCTGTCTCTGAGCTGATACCCCGGTACGAGTCCTCCACGGTTCCGGAACTCCCAAAGTCTCTGGAATACGTGTCTCGTCAACTAGGGCTGCATCCACTGGTGCAATGTAACTGACGGAAAGCTGTGTGCTAATCGCAAGGAACAACTGGGTAACAGGGGTGACCACCTCCTGTCGCTGTGCTCGAATGGTCTCCACCAAAGAACTCATCGTCTGGCGCAAGTCCTGCATCTCTTCCATAAGCCTAGCGATACTATCTGTCAAAGGCGGATCTGTCTGCACCTGTGCAACGAGCGTGCCATCCTGGTCAGTCCTCGCTCTCCCCGAGTCAATACTGACCTCGGCCCTCGCTGCACCTCACTGAGTCCCCATAGTCGTCGTTAGCAAAGGCTATAAAATAGAATAGGATTCGATATGAACACGGAAATCGAATCACAAGGATATGAATCATCAAGGAAGGAATTTCAACTAATTGTACTTAGGTCACTTTAGATGGAGTACTGCATCGTGAGTATGCTGCAGACATACACACACTACGTTACTCTGCTTAAGCTACCTACTCCAACATATCAAGGTCATCCTACACTCCGTAAGGTAAAAACCTAGCTCTGATACCAACTTTGTCACGACCCGAAATTGGCACGTGACAGCCTTAATACTACGCAACGTCTACAGGCATAACGTAGTAAAAGAAAGCCAAAACCCAAAAATCTAAACCATTAAAAGACAAGAAAAGATAAGAAACATTGTGTAAACCTTTTAAAAAAATCTCAAGTATAAATTCTTTAAGTCCAATTTTCTTTCTTGAAAATTTCGGCAGCACCTCCTTTATAAAAACCAACCCCAAAAATGGGTACAACATAAATATAAAGTAAAGTATCCCCAACGGGAGCAAATCCACGCCCAAAGGTGGAAAACAACCACCACAACAAATATACGACGCCGTAGCGAAGAAATAGAAGACGATAGAAAGGAAACGGTATAAAAAACAACAAATCCAACATAATATACAACATCGTCCTCACCAAGTCTCTAAGTCAATATGAAAATAGTAGATGGAGAGTACAGGGATACAACGAATATACAACACAACGAATAACCATAAAACCCACCTAAGCAAACTGCACACTGTGAGCTGATGCGGTATCCGTAGCAAAAGATGATAAGATGTGTGATAATAGCCTGCCTCTGACTATCCTGAGGAACACCTGCAAACACTGTGGCACAACGGGGGTGAGTTGCCAACTCATGAATAGTAAATAACATATGCAGGTAATCGCAAGTATGCACGTAAAGCGTGAATCTAAGATATGCAGTTAACAGTAATAACATGTCATATGAATGCAGAATAATGGAAAGTACACTAGCAGGTACAACCAATATATATAAAGCAATAATGATATGACAACAGTATGCAATAATCATGCGATAGCGATATGAGAATGTAACTGTGCAATAATCATGAAAGGTACACTAACAGGTACTACTAATACCAGAAGCAGTGCACAAACAGATAAGGTGAGGTATGGAGTGAAGTATGTCATTTCCACGGAATCCTGACATCGTGGTAGGATCACAATCCAGCAAGACAATTTAAATACCAATTCCTCGAATCCGCCCCCAAATTGGCTATCATATTATCTAAGTATCACATCTCCTCAATTGCACAATATCAAGTATATCTCATATATCCCGAATGTACAACCTCAAGTAGATCTCACATATATCGAATGTACAATCATCAAGTATATCTCGTATATATCGAATGTACAAAATCAAGCGGATCTCATATATCTCGTATGTACAATATCAAGTATATCTCACATATCTCGAATGTACAACAGCAAGTAGATCTCACATATCTCGAATGTACAACATCAAGTAGATCTCACATATCTATCCAGTATCCAATTTCAAATGAATCTCTTATATCCCGAATCAAATCTCTAGCAAAATTATAACATCCTAAATATAATGACATAATTAAATATGATGAGGTCAATACATATATATTAGCGTCCCATTCCACTAATATTGGTGTAAGGGTATATATAACAGCGGCTCAATCCCCTGTTATACATACAAAAGAGTAATTAGAAATATCATCAAACCAATGTGCCAAACATCGACACAGAAATACTGATCTATCAGGTGCTGTCACTACGACTGGCCCTTTGATAGGTACATATCATACGCTATCCTGAAAGCTCGAGTGCCTAGCTCTGACCCTCGCCTCTCGACGTATCTATACGTACATGACTCCCAACGGTATCCCCACGATCCCCGCCGAGTCATTGGTACTGTCACCGGTAGGTACTCGCCCGCCTCCAGGCTCAATCGGCAAAGTCCATCGATCTTCTTGCCGAGGGGAACCATACCGGGCCCCACCATGTACCTTCATACGGCATCCACACCTCGTATGGAGTATATAATCAGAACCGATAAATCTCATGGTGGCTGCGCAAATATCATATCAAGGAAACCGGGTTTTTCAATTAATGCATAATTTCATGAACTCCCGCGGTTCCCAAATCCAGAAAACATCATGTAAAATCCAAATAACAATGCGCAAATCCAGGAATAAATATGTGCGATATATCTGAAATGCGAGCATATAAAGGAAAATATGTAGCTGAAACCAGATGTATGCGAAATCAATATGGTACAGCTAAGTATAGGTGTCTACCTATAAGCAAATAATGTAGTATAACCCCCTGGGTATAGGTAAAATATGTAGGCTACCCCCCGGTATAAGTAACATATATGCAAAGTATACCTATAGTTGTATCGTAGTGTATGCACCTATCACTAATGGTACGATACACTATAGGTATACAGATAACTAGCATGTAAGTATGTCAAAACATATGTGTAAGCATGTAGGTATACAGGTATGCTATAAGTCCATGCGTAAAGAAATATGAATCAAAGTCTCAATGTCCCTAACCAAGCAATATTATATCTATAAGTGGGTTATGCGTGACATGGCAATTATTGACGGTGTGTGTAGCATACAATCAGTGCTCGTGCAACATGAATCGTTAATAATATGTGCAGTGTCCTACTACTACTAGTCCAGGCACAACTACATCTAAGTAATACGGTAAAGGCACAATTCTAACAATAACGTAGAATATGCGACAGGTAATAAAATCTCTAGCCCTGACGCATAACGCCATGCAGGCGATTCCCCTGTAGATGTTAAATCTACTCACCAACGCTCTAAGCTAGGTGAAGCCTACCACCTGTTTTTCCCTTATCGCAGTGTCCGAAGTCTCTGCTTGCGAACCTAAAATTTTACAAACACATCACATAAGCATATATTCTACATCGACGAAAAGACATCGAAACGCAAGAATAACGCCCTGAAAATTACACTGTGCGCTTAGCGCATCTAACGCGCACGACATCGGCCAAAAATCCTAACTAGGGTCGCCAAACTACGAAACACCTAGTCTAGATTCCGATCGTCCCGATCGCGCATTCAAAACACAATAATAAACGTGAACTCAAAATAAATAACGTCGCAACGTCAAAAGAAACCCATGCCTAAAAGTTACCGAAATCTAGTAAGCAGTACTTATCTTTATAGCACAAAACTACGAGTTTTACCAAAACTATAATTTACAAACATCTTCAAATAGCAAGGTTAAACCATTTAAACCATTTCTATATTTTTAAACTTGCTTAATTAAGCTTTAGCAAAAACCTAGTAAGCAAAAACCCTTAATTAGACAAAGTAGTAATTAACAAAAATTAGCATTTTCTACTAGGTTAAGCTTTTCAAATTCACAAATTAACACTTCAATTAAATATTAAACACTTAAATAAAGTTTTAACCTTAACTTGAATTTCTAAAACCATTTCTAGAATTTTCAAACATGAAATTTAAAGCTTAAACTAACATCTAATTAAGCTAGCATAAACTATTAAGCAACAAAAAACGAGATTAGAGTTAAGGTTTTATAACTTCAAGAACATCACTTGAATCAAGGATAAAACCAAACTTTAGCCTCTAAAATCCTCACTAGAATGAAGATCCAAGCAACTTTTGTGAAGGAGAATGAAGCTTTTGGATTTAATTTGAATTTCTATGAATTAAATTGGATTTTTCATGATTTATTTGTGCAAGAAATGATGAAAAAAGTGTGAGGAAGAACAAGGGCAGCAAGGGGGAGAGAGAGACCGGCCATGAGGGTGTGGGGAGGGGGTGTTTTGCGCAAAAAAGAAGAAGAAAGTTCCAGTTTAAATCATTAAATGCTTCATTAAATGCAAAAAATGACATCTTTTCTTTCTTTTCTTTTCTTTTTTAATTCAAAAACCTTTTGCACTAAAAATATCTAGATATTTAAAAAGAAGGTTCTAAAAATAATTGTGGTGATGATTTCCAAGAATTTTCATTTAGAAGAAATTTCCCGATTTACGTGCACAAAATACCGCTTAAAATAATATTTTATTTGGGAAAAAATCTATCTGAACCAAAACCTCCCAAATACCCCTAAAGTTCGCGCACAAGCTTTATTTTAGATAAAATAGGTGCCGGTAAGTTTATACGGACGTTTGATCGAAATCGGGTTAAAACGGGAAAAACCGACAATTTTGCCCTAAAACGGAAAAATTCGCAAAACGATTTCTGAAACGTTACAGGGGAAAATGTTGCAGCCAAAGCAGTTGGTGAATATCACCTAGTATTACCAAGTGGTGATACACTGATTCTAAATGAGTGCTATTATATACCGAACATGATGTGCAACATTATATCAGTTTCTTTATTAAGTAAGGAAAGATATAATTTTGTAGTAAAGGATAATTGTATGAATATATTCCTAGATCAAAAGTTGATTGCATCAGCTCGTTACATAATGGCATATTCATTCTAAATCAAAATACAGTCCTCAATATACAAAACACACACAAGAGGAAAAGTTCAGAAATGAACGAATCCTTCTTGTGGCATTATAGACTTGGCCATATCAATAAGACACGGCTAGCTAAGTTACATAAGAATGGATATTTGAATTCATTCGAATTATCATCTTATGACACTTGCCATTCATGTTTCAAAGGAAAAATGACTAAAACTCCGTTTAGTGGACACGGAGAAAGAGTTACTGAACTCTTAGAACTGGTACATAGTGATGTATGCGGTCCAATGTCTACACACGCCAGGAACGGTTCTTCCTACTTCATTACATTCACTGATGATCTCTCTAGATACGGGCATGTGTTCCTGTTGAAACACAAGTCTGAAGCTTTTGAGAAATTCAGAGAATATAAGCACGAAGTAGAGAACCAAACAGGCAAAAGTATTAAGATTCTTCGATCTGATCGAGCAGGTGAATACTTAAGCAATGAGTTCCTAGATTATCTAAAAGAGAATGGGATTCTCTCTCAGCTTACTCCTCCTTATACACCACAGCACAACGGTGTATCGGAGTGGAGGAATCGCACCCTATTAGATATGGTGCGCTCGATGATGAGCGATACTGAGTTACCTATTTCCTTTTGGGGGTATGCGCTTGAGACAGCCATATATCTATTGAATCTGGTTCCATCCAAATCTGTACCTACCATATCATATGAGATATGGAGTGGGAAGAGATCATATTTTAAAAAAGTTAAGATATGGGTTGTCCGGCCTATTTCAAAAGGCAAAATCCGAACAAGCTCGAGGCACGATCAGTTCTTTGCAAGTTTGTGGGATATCCAAAGAATTCTCAAGGATATTTTTTCTACCACGCTGAGGAACAAAAAGTGTTTGTTGCTCAACATGCCACCTTTTTGGAAAGGGAATTTCTTGCAAAAGAAATTAGTGGCAAAGAGGTAGAGCTGGAAGAGGTTCCAGCAACACAAACTGCAACTGAAGATTTAGAAGAACCAGAGGATCAGTAGTACCCGACGAACCCCAGCATCTCCGCCGATCTAGTAGGGTTTCTCGTCCACCTGAGAGATACTACGGTTTTCTCATTGATGGTGGTATCGAGGATTGCATCATGGAAGATGATGACCCGACTAGTTTCGAGCAGGCCATCACGAGTGGTGACTCTGTGAAGTGGTTGGATGAAATGCGATCTGAGATGGAATCCATGTACACCAACAAAGTATGGACTTTGGAAAATGCTCCTGAAGGGGTAAAACCCATTGGGAGCAAGTGGATTTTTAAAAAAGAAATTTGGTGTAGATGGAAAAGTTGAGACTTTCAAAGCTAGACTTGTAGCAAAGGGTTTTCGTCAACGACCAGGTGTGGATTATGACGAAACCTTTTCTCCAGTGGCTATGCTTAAGTCCATCCGGATCTTACTTGCCATTGCTGCATACTATGACTACAAAATATGGCAAATGGATGTTAAGACCGCCTTTCTAAATGGTGATTTAGAAGAGTGCGTGTACATGACTCAGCCAGAGGGCTTCATAGATAGTGGGAGCAGCGGAAAGGTGTGCAAACTGCTTAAATCCATTTATGTGTTAAAGCAAGCATCGCGGAGTTGGAACATCTGTTTTGATGTTGTAGTCAAAGAGTTTGACTTCATCAAAAATATAGATGAACCTTGTATCTATAAAAAGGTAGCAGAGAGTAAGGTTGTCTTCCTCGTATTGTACGTGGATGACATACTCTTGATAGGAAATGATATTCCTATGCTGCAATCAGTCAAGCTCTTCTTATCACAAAGATTCTCAATGAAAGATCTAGGTGATGCCTCCTGCATATTGGGGATTATGATCTATAGAGATAGATCCAAAAGGATACTGGGATTATCCCAATCCAGGTACATTGACACCATACTAAAGAGGTTTAGTATGGAAGAATCCAAGCGTGGGAACCAACCCACGATCTCTGGACTCACTCTCTCCAAAGAGATGTCTCCCAAGGCTGATTTGGAGAGAGCTCGCATGCAAGGGATACCCTATGCTTCGGCAGTAGGCTCTATCATGTATGCGATGCTATGTACCAGACCCGATGTAGCATACTCACTAAGTGTAGTGAGTCGGTATCAAGCAGATCCTGGAGAGAGTCACAGGACAGTTGTGAAGAACATTCTCAAGTACTTACGAAGGACTAGAGACATGTTCTTGGTGTATGGTAACGGAGAACTCCAGGTGGAGTCCTTCACCGATTCCAGCTTCCAAAGTGATAAGGACGACTCTAAGTCGTACTCGGGATTTGTCTTTACCCTCAATGGAGAGGCGGTATGTTGGAAGAGTTCCAAACAGGATACCATTGCAGACTCGACGATGGAGGCTGAATACATCGCTGCCAACGATGCTGCCAAAGAGGCTGTTTGGATGAAGAAGTTCATCACTGAACTTGGTGTGGTACCATCCATTGAGCATCCAATACCTCTGTATTGCGAAAACAATGGAGCTGTGGCTTTGGCCAAGGAACCCAGATCCCATCGGAAATCCAGACATATTCTGAGGCGGTATCACCTGATCAGGGAGATAGTTGATCGCCGGGAGATCGAGGTCAGGAGAGTAGATACGAAGGACAACACTGCGGATCCACTCACGAAGGCTATTCCCCAGATACAGTTTGAGAGATTATTCGGGATGCTAGGTATGAGATACTACAGCAGCTGGCCTTAGTGCAAGTGGGAGATTGTTAGTTATGTATATGCCCTAGAGGCCATTGTTGTACATATAATATATATTATGATGGATGCTTGGATATATACAGAGAGGACTTTCGTGCTCGTCATGATAGTATGCTATTTGGTTTCACTTTATCTTAACATGTTGACTTGTATTGGTTTACTGTCTTTCTCTCACATGTTGATAAAGCCCTTAGGATCTGTACTCGACTACTGGGACTATGATGAGATCATACTAGTGGGGCCACGGTAGTCAATGAGTACATCGTATAACTGTTCCTAGTCGAGGGTATATCGAGACAGGGCATCGATACACCAGAGTAGACTAGCGTATACGCATCTTGACCCATATGATGGGCGATGGATGATCCTATATCCATCGGTGTTTGACATCAGAGATGGTGTACGGGTGCTCAGTGGAGACTGGGTACACTGGACGGACTCGCCGAGAACTCCCAGATGGTGATATACCACACGTCAGATGGCAGTTCCCCAGTGACACTGGTACAGGGTAGTCTGTAGACCCGAGATCGTCATAGAGTCTTGTGTGATTCCCACTGTGTTTTGATTTCCACCTTACCACGTCCAAGAGGGCGTGGAAAACGGTGGCTTTTGGGTACAGTCCCGAATCACATGGAGGTAATGAGCGATAGGAAGGGATTCGTCTCTCCCGGTATAGGGAGTTGATGTTGTGCTGTGTTCGATTGGCTATAACTGGAAGTCCCTGGCCAGGGCTGATATAGAGATATACTGGTAAGTGTTACCAGTAGTTTCTCAACCTGTTATGAGCCTTACATCGACACGACTTATCGGTTACTGGGGTCTGACGTATACCACCCCTAGACTTGATATGCGACATATCAGACGAACAGACCTGACTGTACGGGAGTGTTACTGATTGGATTCACAGGAGAACGGACAGGCTAGCTTGTTGATCTTCTGATCGCTCAATACCTGGGTAGCTGTTACGTTTAGCTGACCGCTTGCAGCTTGTGGGTGTTTGATATGATCATCACCTGCTACCGGCGTATTGACGATTCTTTAGAGTCCTACACAGAGGTTTCTTGGCTCAGGCAAAACGGAGTAGAGGCACGTATGTGATATGTGCAGGACCGAGGATAATGCGATATGTGATACCGTATTATATTCTCGCGATATTTAGATATGAACGTGGTCATCGGATCAAGTGTTGATTCGATGAATCGGTACATGATATATTAGTCGGTTATATTCGATATAACCCAATTGTCGGGTCAAGTGTTGATTCGATGATTTAATGTATAATAATATATATGATATATTATATTACATTATCTAATATTGGCTCACTTTATTATTTGATTTTCTCACCGGATTAATACATTGATATATATACGATATATATTAATTGTATTATTTTCTTTTGTTACAAATATAATATATATGTGATATATATTATAGTAACATGATATGATTTATTATGAAACATGTTTAAGGATGATAAAAAGAGATTAGGGTTTGATTAGGGTTAGCTTCTTCTTGCACCATCTAGAAGCATTGCTTTTGTCTTGGTTAAGATATTATGGTTGATATTTATCCATGACTCATTACTTAACCTAACCAAACCCTAGCTCTAGTTTATTCTCTACAAAGGTTAAGCTTCTCATCCTTGACCATGGTTTCATAATCTATCATATATTCTTTACTACTATTCATCACAAAAGGATTATCTTTTTCATTCATCATCTTCTTCTCTCTTAAGCTTTGAGAAAGCTCACTAGATTTTCCTTTGGTGATGATTTCTTGTGAGAAAATGATATAAAAAGAAAGCATAAATACTACTCCATCATCCTCATCTAATCTAGCCCATTAGATTAGGGTGTTCAACTCTTTAGAGTGAGAGAGCTTGAGCTATTGCAACTTCGACGTAGATCATCGGAGAAAAGGAATACGACAAGCTTTCATGGATCGTTCGAGTCGTGGAGCCTCTCTTGAGTCCGGGAGATCATAGATCGCGGATTGCGGTGAAGGGACTTCTACTCGGAGCTTGTGAAGCAAAGGAGCGGACTACAAAGGTTGTAATCCCTCACACTTAGTAGTAAAGATGTTTACTTGCATGTTAAACCCTAATAATCTTGCAAAGATCCCGACTTTGGGTTGTTCGGACTAAAATTTTATTCGGGTATGTTTGATGCCTTTTGAACCTTCACAAGAGTGCCTAGGAACCCTACATAAGGCTTGGATTTTGAATTAGCTTTGATTTTCATGGATTTTGAGGCAAAATTGTGGATTTTTGATGAGAATGAGAGGAGAAGAAATGGGAGGGCTGCTGCAGAATTTGGTGAAGGGGAGGCTTATTGGATATATGTATGCCGTAGAGGCCATTATATGATAGTGGATGTATCTGTACATGTATATATATTCAGTGTACATTCTTGCTCGACATGATAGTGTGCTATCTGGTTTTTCTTTATCTGACATGTTGATTTGATCATGCTTTTATTCATTCACACATGTTGATAAAGCCCTGAGGATATTGGCTTGACTACTGTGATTATGATAGAGATCACACTAGTGGGACATCTGTAGTTTATCAGCATATCCTGAAATGTCCCTAGTCGTAGGTATATCGAGACGGGGCATTGATATACCAGAGTAGACTAGCGTATATGATACTAGACCCATACGATTGGCGATGAATGTTCCCACATTCATCGATGTTTGACATCGAGATCATATACGGGTGCTCAGTGGTGACCGGGTGCTCAGTGTTGACTGGGTACACTGGACGGACTCACCGAGAACTCCTATATGGAATTATATCTATCGTCGAATAGCAGTTCTCAGGTGACACTGGTGCAGGTTAGTCTGTAGACCCGAGATCGTCATACAGTCTTGTGTGCTCTCCCACTGTACTTTGATTACCACCCTACCACGGCTCTACTGAGTCGTGCAAACAGGTGGCCGTTGGGTACAGTCCCGAGACACACGAAGGCGATGAGCGATGTGAGGGGTTTCGTCTCTCCCGGTATTAGGAGTTAATGCTGTGCTGTGCTTGACTGGTTATATCATTAAGTCCCTGGCCAGGGCTGCTGAGATTTACTGATAAGTGTTATCAGTAGTTTCTCGATCTGTTATAGACCATTCACCGGCACGACTTATTGAGTTATTGGGGTCGACGTGACCATCCCTAGGCTCGATATGCAGCATATCTGACGAAGAGACTGGACTGTACTGTAGTCTTGCCGGTTGGCTCGACGGGAGTTGTAGCAGGTTCACTTGTTTTCTTCTGATCGCTCAATACCCGGGTGGCCGTTACGTTTAGCTGACCGCTTACGGCTTGGGGTTGTTTGATATGATCATCACCCACTGCCGGCGTATTGACGAGTCTTAGAGTCCCACAAAGGAGTTACCTAGTCCAGGCGAAACGTTGTGGTGCGTGTATGCGACATGCGCATGGACCCGGTTAAAATGCGCGTATAAGATACCGTATATTAATCGGGCGGCTTGCTTTTGGTTGGGTCGTATGTGATATGGCCGGATTGCTAAATCAAGTGTTGATTTATCATTTAACCATTAGTTTCTCACTAGAAATCCTTTCTTGTATTTTTGGATGTATGCATGCATGTATGCATTCTTTCTTGTTCATGCACATATGGATGTGCATGCACACATACATACATACATCATCCTTCATGGTTGTATATACATAGAAGATGGTGGCAATATAAGACTCACACCTTGTGTTAATATATGGATTATTATTTGTATTTGTGATGAAGGGTTTGGAAGCATCACATGTCTCAAAATTAAATTTTTAAGGTGCTAAGTGAACACACAAAGAATCATTCTTAGAAAATTAGGGTTTCATAACTTAAACAACATCACAAGTAACAAAGGATAGGGTTTTGAGAGTACAACCTTTGTAGCTCCCTACGCTAGACTCCTTGGCCACTTGAGGGTTGGAAAAGGGTTCGCTTGAGGTCTTCTAATGTCCACGACGATCCATCCGAAGCTCCTTTATCCAAGCTTGCAACTTCACTTGATCAAGAGAAGAAAATGAGGCTAACACTCTTCACAAGTAGGCAAGATTTGTTTAGAATGGTGTGGTGGTGGCTTTTCTCACTTCAAAATCCTAACTTGGTGAGTGTTTTGCTCACTAGAGAAATCTAGAGAGTAAAAGAACAAGGAGGAAGAAGATGATGGCCTTTTGAAGAACAAGAGAAAAGATAATGTATGTTGAAAAATAGAAAATATAAACATATATATTTTCCACTCTTCATCTCAAACCATGGTTAAATAATAAAGATATTATTGAATTTGAGTTAAAACACAAAAGTAAAGTTAATCCATGGTTAAAAGGTGGGTGAGCAAGGTTAGGTCAAAGAAGAGTGTAGAAACAAAACCATGAATTACCCTTTTTCTTTTCTTTTGTTTTTAACACAAATACAAATAATAATCCATATATTAACACAAGGTGTGAGTCTTATATTGCCACCATCTTCTATGTATATACAACCATGAAGGATGATGTATGTATGTATGTGTGCATGCACATCCATATGTGCACGAACAAGAAAGAATGCATACATGCATGCATACATCCAAAAATACAAGAAAGGATTTCTAGTGAGAAACTAATGGTTAAATGATAAATCAACATTTGATTTAGCAATCCGGCCATATCACATACGACCCAACCAAAAGCAAGCCGCCCGATTAATATACGGTATCTTATACGCGCATTTTAACCGGGTCCATGCGCATATCGCATACGCGCACCACAACATTTCGCCTGGACTAGGTAACTCCTTTGTGGGACTCTAAGACTCATCAATACGCCGGCAGTGGGTGATGATCATATCAAACACCCCCAAGCCGCTAGCGGTCAGCTAAACGTAACGGCCACCCGGGTATTGAGCGATCAGAAGAAAACAAGCGAACCTGCTACAACTCCCGTCGAGCCAACCGGAAACACTACCGTACAGTCCGGTCTCTTCGTCAGATATGCTGCATATCGAGCCTAGGGATGGTCACGTCGACCCCAATAACTCAATAAGTCGTGCCGGTGAATGGTCTATAACAGATCGAGAAACTACTGATAACACTTATCAGTAAATCTCAGCAGCCCTGGCCAGGGACTTACTGATATAACAAGTCGAGCACAGCACAGCATCAACTCCCAATACTGGGAGAGACGAAACCCCTCCCATCGCTCATCGCCTTCGTGTGTCTCGGGACTGTACCAAACGGCCACCTGTTTGCATGACTCAGTAGAGCCGTGGTAGGGTGGTAATCAAAGTACAGTGGGAGAGCACACAAGACTCTATGACGATCTCGGGTCTACAGACTAACCTGCACCAGTGTCACCTGAGAACTGCTATCCGATGATAGATATAATTCCATATAGGAGTTCTCGGTGAGTCCGTCCAGTGTACCCAGTCACCACTGAGCACCCGTATATGATCTCGATGTCAAACATCGATGAATGTGGGAACATTCATCGCCCATCGTATGGGTCTAGTATCATATACGCTAGTCTACTCTGGTATATCAATGCCTCGTCTCGATATACCTACGACTAGGGACATTTCAGGATATGCTTATAAACTACAGATGTCCCACTAGTATGATCTCTATCATAATCACAGTAGTCAAGCCAATATCCTCAGGGCTTTATCAACATGTGTGAATGAATAAAAGCATGATCAAATCAACATGTCAGATAAAGAAAAACCAGATAGCACACTATCATGTCGAGAAAGAATGTACACTGAATATATATATACATGTACAGATACATCCACTATCATATAATGGCCTCTAGGGCATACATATATCCAACAATCTCCCACTTGCACTAAGGCCAGTTATTGGCGTATCTCATACCCAACATCTCAAAGAGTCGCTTATGCTGCGGCTGAGGGAGGGCCTTGGTGAGTGGATCCGCGGCGTTATTCTTCGTTTCTACTCTCTTAATCTCGATCTCGCGGCGATCTACTATCTCCCGGATCAAATGAAAGCGCCTCAGGATATGTCTGGATCGCTGATGAGACCTGGGCTTCTTGGCTAACGCCATAGCCCCATTATTATCACAATACATTTGTATTGGATCAATAATCGTTGGAACTACTCCTAGCTCCGAGATGAACTTCTTCATCCAGACGGCTTCCTTGGCGGCATCATTAGCAGCAATGTACTCAGCCTCCATCGTAGAGTCTGCAACGGTAACCTGTTTGGAACTCTTCCAACTTACCGCCCCTCTATTGAGGGTAAATACAAACTCAGAGATAGATTTTCTATCGTCCTTATCGCTCTGGAAGCTCGAATCGGTAAAGGCCTCCATTTGGGGATCTCCATTACCATACACCAAGAACAATTCTTTAGTCCTTCGCAAGTACTTAAGAATGTTCTTCACAGCTGTCCAGTGATTCTCCCCTGGGTTGGATTGATACCTTCTTACAACACTAAGTGCATAAGCTACAGCTGGGCGTGTACATAACATCGCATACATTATAGATCCTACTGCCGAAGCATAGGGTATAACGCTCATGCGAGCTCTCTCTTCATCGGTCTTTCGGCAAGAGTCCTTGGAAAGAGTGACCCCATAGCAAGCGGGTAAGGCACCCTGCTTGGAGTCTTCCATACTAAACCTTTTTAGGATGGTGTTGATGTACCTGGTTTGGCACAATCCCAATAACCTCTTGGATCTATCCCTATAGATCCTAATACCCAGAATGTATGTGGCATCACCCAGGTCCTTCATGGAGAACCTTAGTGATAGGAAAGATTTGACCGACTGCAGCATAGGAATATCATTTCCTATCAGAAGAATGTCATCCACGTACAATACGAGGAATGTGACAGCTCTCCCTACAGCCTTCTTATAAACACAAGGTTCATCTGGATTTTTGATGAAATCAAACTCTTTGATAACATCATCGAAACAGATGTTCCAACTCCGTGATGCCTGCTTTAACCCATATATGGATTTAAGCAATCTACATGCTTTCCCGCTGCTCCCACTATCAATGAAGCCCTCCGACTGATCCATATAAACGCATTCTTCTAAATCCCCATTTAGAAATGCCGTTTTAACGTCCATCTGCCAGATTTCATAGTCGTAGTGAGCAGCAATAGCAAGTAGGATCCGAATGGATTTAAGCATGGCTACGGGCGAAAAAGTCTCGTCATAGTCCAAACCTGGTCTTTAACGAAAACCCTTCGCCACAAGTCTTGCCTTATAGGTCTCTACCTGCCCATCTACACCAATCTTTCTTTTAAAGATCCATTTGCACCCTACAGGTTTTATCCCAGGGGGTACAACGTCTAAAGTCCATACTTTGTTGGTGTACATAGACTCCATTTCGGATCTCATGGCATCCAGCCACTTCACAGAGTCTCCACTCGTGATAGCTTGCTGAAAACTGGTAGGATCATCATCCTCCATGATGCAGTCTTCTCTGTCACCATCAATAAGGAAACCGTAGTACCTCTCCAGTGGGCAAGAAGTCCTACCAGACCTACGGAGTGGCCGAGGTTCTTCAGTTTCTATTACAACAGCCGGTTCAACCAAGTTGTCATTTGTAGTTTGTGTCTCTAGAACCTCTTCTAGATCTACCACCTTGCCATCATCTTTATCTGTGAAAAATTATTTTTCTAAAAATGTGGCTGTAGGGTTCCTAGGAATGCTCAAGAGGTCTCACAAGGCATCAAACATGCCAAATTCAAAAATTCTAGGTGCCGAGAAACCCTAATGCGATCGTTGACTAGAGTTTTAGGCGAAACAACCAACTAGTTAACAACTTAACTAATAAGTGAACGGAAATACAACCTTTGTAGATCCGGTCCTCCACCTCCATATCTCCGTGATGAAGTCCCTCCGCTGTACCCATCGGATCCTGGACTCTCGCGGTGGTTTCATCGAAGAAATGATCGGGCTAGGTCGTCGACTTCGATGCCGAAGATGATCTACGTCGAGGCAACACAAGATCAAGCTCCAACTTCACCAAGTCAAGAAACTTGTGAAGAAAACACCCTATTCTACTTGTCAAGTGGCAGAGGATGAAGAAATAGAAAGTGGGTTCACTTTAGAATTGGATTTCTCACTCTTTTTCTCAAGTTGCCATTAATGGTAGCAAGCTTTTCTTCATTGTTGAAGAAGAAGAAGAAGAAAGAATATGATAAGTATATCTAAAGTAGAAAATAAAATGATACTTATCATATTTTCAACCATGGTTTAGTGTAGAGAACTAACTAAGGTTTAGTAGAATGGTTAGGTTTAGGAGATGAAGACAAAATGGTCACTTTAGTCAAAGATGCATGAAGCATCAAGAACCTTCTAATATGAAAGCAACCATTTAGTTTTTCTTTTACATTTAACCAAAATGAATAGATAAATAAACAAGTGAAATGAAACCCTAACCATTCACTAAACATAGTTTAAGTCTTTACACAAACCCAAGTTTGCATGTATCATCAAACATGATACAATCTTGTGCACAAAAGTATATCACATATACAACTTGTGCACTTCAAGTGAGAAAATCCATTTAATGTGAACCAATACTAGTTAATGCTAAGTAATATATCAAATATATATAATTATACATTAAATCATTAAATCAACACTTGATTTAATGATCCGGTCATATCGCATATAACCGACTAGTATCAAGTGTATCAATGTATCGAATCAACACTTGATTCGGTAACCCGGCTATATCACATATAACCTGCCGATGTTACTAATCGCGAGAATAGAATACAGTATCACATACACGCATTATTCTTGGTCCCGCACATATCTCATATGCGCTCCTATTTCGTTTCGCTTGAGCCAGGAAACCTCTGTGTAGGACTCTAAAGACTCGTCAATACGCCGGCAGCAGGTGATGATCATATCAAACACCCACAAGCCGTAAGCGGTCTGCTAAACGTAACGGCCACCCGGGTATTGAGCGATCAGAAGATCGACGAGCAAGCCCGCTCACACTCCTGTGAATCCGACCAGTAACACTTACCGTACAGTCCGGTCTGTTCGTCTGATATGTCGCATATCTTGCTTAGGGTTGGTAAACGTCAGACCCTAATAGCTCGATAAGTCGTGTCGATATGAGGTCTATAACAGTTCGAGAAACTACTGGTAACACTTACCAGTAAATCTCAGCAACCCTGGCCAGGGATTTCCGGTTATAGCCAATCGAACACAGCGCAACATCAACTCCCTATACCGGGAGAGACGAATACCCTCCTATTGCTCATTGCCTCTATGTGATTCGGGACTGTACCCAAAAACCACCATTTTGCATGCCCTCTTGGACATGGTAAGATGGAAATCAAAGCACAGTAGGAATCACACAAGACTCTATGACGATCTCGGGTCAACAGACTACTCTGTACCAGTGTCACCAGAGAACTGCCATCTGACGTAAGGTATAATACCATCTGGGAGTTCTCGGCGAGTCCGTCCAGTGTACCCTGTCTCCACTGAGCACCCGTATATCATCTCTGATGTCAAACACCGATGGATATGGGATCATCCATCGCCCATCTGTATGGGTCGAGAAGGTATACGCTAGTCTACTCTAGTATATCGATGCCCCGTCTCGATACACCCACGACTAGGGACCTTAAAGGATATACTTATGGACTACCATATCCCACTAGTATGATCCGCATCATAGTCCAGGTAGTCAAGTACACATCCTAAGGGGTTTACCAACATGTAACAGAGAGACAATCAGTGTACACGTTAAGGTAAAGAGTAACCAGATAGCATACTATCATGTCGAGCAAGAAAGTCATCCCTATATATGTCCAAGCATCCACTACAATATACATCCTATGTATAGTAATGGCCTCTAGGGCATACATATAACTAACAATCTCCCACTTGCACTAGGGCCATCTGATAGCAGTGATTGTAGTATCTCATACTCAACCATCCTATAAAAGTCTCTCTCTGGGAAAAGGCCTTTGTGAGTGGATCCGCCGTGTTGTCCTCTGAGTCTGTTCTCCTAACCTCGATCACACTGGAGATCAACTATCTCCATGATCAGGTGACACTGCCTTAGAATATGTCTGGATCACTGATGGGACCGGCGTTCCTTGGCATAAGCCACAACTCCAGTGTCTCACAATGGTCGGAACGTAGTTCATCTCATGAACCAATATACACCCAAACAGCCTCTTTGGTAGCATCTTAAGTAGCGATGTATCCTGCCTTTATCGTCTAGTTAGCCACAGTATCTAGCTTAGAACTCTTCCAATATACCGCCCCTTTACTGAGGGTAGAGACAATGCCTGTGACTGACTTTCAGTCGTCCTTATCACCCTGGAACCCTTCCAGTGATTCTCCCCAGGATCGATTGATACCATCTCACTACAACTAGTGAGTATCCTAATATCCAATTAGATCTATCTCATAGATCCAAAACCCAGGATTTAGGAGGTATCACTTTGATCCTATATGGAGAATCATTGTGATAAGCGGAGATTGATCGAGCGTAGCATAGGAAAATACTTCCCTATCAAGAGTATGTCATCCACGTACTCTACGAGGATCGCCACCATACTCCTTACTATCTTTTTGTATATACAAGGTTAATCTACCATTTTGATGAAGTCAAACTATTTGAATACTACATCAAAACAGATGTTCCAACTCCGTGATGCCTGCTTTATCCTATAAAGCATCTTGTACACGTTTCCGCTGCACCCACTGTTTACGAAGCCCTCTGACTGTGTACTTATAGACTCTCTCTTCTAAAACATCATTTAGAAAAGCAGTCATGACACCCAACCGCCAGATATCGTAGTCATGGTACGTAGCCGTGGCAAGTAGGATCCGGATGGACTTAAGCATAGCCACTGGAAAAGGTTTCATCATTATCCACGCCTGGTCGATGACGAAAACCTTTAACAAGTTTAGCTTTGAAAGTCTCAACTTTTCCATGTACACCAAGTAATCTTCTCAAGATATACTTGCTCCTGATGGGGATTTAACCCTTCAGATATAGCAACCAAAGTCCATACTTTGTTGGTGTATATGGATTCCGTCTCAGATCGCTAAGCATCCAGCCATTCTTACAGAGTCCCTACTCTCGATGGCCTGCTTGAAACTAGTTGGGTCATCATCTCATGATGCAATCCTCGCTCCCACTGTCATAGAGAAACCGAAGTAACTCTCAGGTGGGTGAGAAACCCTACTAGATCGGCGGAGAGGCTGAGGTTCGTTGGTAACTATTGAATCCTTTGGTTCTTTCAAATCATCAGCCGCAGTTTGTATAGCTGGAACATTTCCAGTTCTACATAACAGACCTTGCCTCGAGCTTGTCCGGATTTTGTTTTTAGACATAGGCCGGAAAACCCCAAATCTTAACTAACTTAAGAGATGGGCACTTCCTTTATCATATCAAATAGGAAGTGGTAGGCAACTGATTTGATTTGAACCCTATTCAATAGGTATGTAGCTTCTCAAGTGCATAACTCCCAAAAAGGAAATAGGTAACTCAGTAGTACTCATCATAGAGCACACCTTATCATATAGGATGTGATTGCTCCGCCCCGATATACCATCGTGCTATGGTGTATACGGAGGAGTAATGATGAGAGAGAATCTCATTCTCTTTTAGAGAAGTCCAAGAATTCCGTGCTCAAGTATTCTCCTTCTTGATCTCATCAAAGGACATAATACTTATACCCGTATTGGTTCTCTACTTCTAACTTATATTCTGTGAATATCTCAAAAGGTTCGGACTTGTGTTTCAACAGGAACATATGTCTGAATCTAAAGAGATCATCAGAGAATGTAATGAAGTACAAAGAACCGGTCTTGGCATATGTAGACAGGGGACCTACATACATCAACATGTATCGTCCCAAGAGTTTACCAACTCTTTCTCTGTTACCAATAAACAGAGCTGTGGTCATCTTATCTCTGTGACATGACTGGCAAGTTTCATAAGATGTAAATTCAAACTGATTTAAATATGCATCTATATGTAACTTCAGCTAGTCGGGTCGCATTGATATGACCCAGTCTACAATACCTTAAGAAGAATTCGTTCATTTCTGAACTCTTCCTCTTATGTGTGTTCCATATACTAAGAACTGTAGTTTGATTTAGAACATCAATGCTTTTAGATAACGTGCCTGAACCGATCAACTTTTGATATAGGAAATGTTCAAAACATTATCCAACAATACAAAATTTTATCGTTTCATTACTAATAAAGAGACGGATATGATTTTGTATATCAGGTTCGGTATCTAATAACATTCGTTCAGAATCAATGTATTTGTAATACAGGGTGACAGTGACCAACAGACTTGGCTGTAACACTTGCCCCGTTTTCTGCCTCATGAAACTTATCACCCGTTCTCAGTTCTCTACCTTTCTGTAGCCCATGTAACGGATTACATTTGCGGGATCCTGATTCGGTATCTAATACCCAGGACGTAGAGGATACTGAAAAACAGTTCTCTGTAATGAACACACCCGAAGATGATGCATCAGCATGCACTCTCTTCGTTTGGGCGGCACGAGAATTCTGGTAATCCCCTATTTCCTGCTCTGTCTTATAACAATTATAAGTTGGAGCGGGACCAACGTTCTCCAGCTCAGTATAACAAGCGGGTTCGGTCAATTCTTCCGTGTTATTATCTTGATTAAGGCGTGACATGGTCGCTACCAGGAGAGAGAGAGAAGAAAACACTCTGCATGCGCTCTTGCAAGATCAGATTGGTTATTATTTTATCTAATCAGGATGGCTCCCACTGTTTTTATCAAATCTTCCTTCAAACCCTAAAAGGAAAGACTAGCCGGGATTAATTACACACTACAAGTTCGCCAATCTTTCAGCCAGGCCAGTGTCGGTACTTTGAGGGAGGTCCCCCGTGCTTTCGCACGAACCTAATTAATGTAAACCTTGTTTTCCCAGAGGCGTAACCTCGTTAACACCTTTTTAGACACCTACTTGATCGGCTAATTGTAATGTGTAAAACTCTCCCAGGAGTAACAATTACTCGCAGCGGGTATCGGGATCCAACTATCTCATAGAAGGTATGCAATCTCATTGCAAATTTCAACACTTGAAATTCCCGATAATATTTTGCCCCAAACGATCTATGACCTTGACAAGGTCAACAAACCATAGACCGTAAGTCAAGTTCAACCAGTCATTTCTTGATTGAATCAAACCCACCCGCACGACCCTTGACAAGGTCAACAAGGCCGTACGACTACCCTAACCCAATCAGCATCATATGCATAAGCAGATAAATACTGGTTAGCTACCGCACACTGCGCCTTGACAAGGTCAACAAACGCAGCACGAATACTAAACAGGACTTATCTAAAATGACGGAGGGCTACGACAGGTTTTTCTGAAAACCTATTGCGTAATGAACTTGATATCGTTGTAGAATCAAATGATTTTAAAATGGAGTGTTTTTTAGGCTTTTCTAGTTTTGCTAAAGGGGTCACTCCCGGTGAAGGGATCGTCGGCCCTTTCCTCGTCGAATGAGGTGCGGGATATATCATATATATCACTGTGCAAAGCAGAAACTATAGAAGCTATCAAAAGACAAACCGAGTGTGTAGCATCTGCCAGTTATTTCTAAAGGGGTCACTACCGGTGAAGGGATCGTCGGCCCTTTCCTCATCAAATAAGGTGCAGGATATATCATATATACCGCTGTGCAAAGCAAGAACTGTAGCTACCTGTTTTATTTTTGAAATTCAATTCTACAACATCTTTAGGTTTCTTTTCTTTCATTAATCACATTAATGAAGTCCCATCATTTAAGTACCTAAACATCACAAATAAATACGACGTACACTTATGCCATCCGCATTCGCCTCGATGTCCCCTCATGCACCGTTAGGTTAGGTAACTAACGGCAGAGCGGGGCAGGGCTAGCGCGGGTGTAAAACATAAGTAATGTCTATATAATATATGATATATACTACATACAGTATTTATCACAGAACATCACATGATCACATCACAGATATCGCAGCAGAAAATATCATATAAAATATTGGATATACTAGGACGTTCGTGTTTTCAATATGAGCCAGTATAAAACACAGATCCACGGTCGCGATGAATAGCCAAACCCACACCCCTAGACCCCTACGAGAGTGGCAAGCAACCCTACCAATTCTAGAGTTAGGAGACCCGGACTCGACTCCTCGAGATGGTCTCCCACTGGACCCTAGAACTCGGTTACTTGTGCTCCCCTCTTTGGGTCTACCTAGTGCGGAAAAGTAAATAATATACAAAAGGTGACATCTTCCGCAACCTGGAAGTGCCCCAATAAAAGAATATTACATACAAGTTTTTACATGAATGAAAATGAAAAACACTCATCTCACATAAAAAAAACCCCGGCTATTCAAACACGATGATCCAATATAACATATCCAGCAACACATAACATCACATGTCATCAACGTAAGTAAACATGCGTATCCCAATTGTCGTTGACATATAGCAATGAAACCGGCGATATCACATATTACACTTACGGTCACAGAAAAGAAAGTGTAAAACTACAACAGTTGGAATCCGCAACCTCCATAGACATCGCATGCCTAATCAAATGAATTCCTTAGACATCGCATGCCTAACAATTATAAACCACGCATTTTAGTCTCATTATCGAAAACTCTTTTCAATATCAAGTCGGGCAATTCAACAACATTCCCGACATCCTGATCGAATGCTCGTCGCAAACTTCAGTAGACGGCTGCACCCCCGATGCCTTCGACGAAGTGCACTAAGGCGGAACACCGCTGCCGCGAGCACCCGAACGGATGCTTTCGGCGACGGGGTTCTCCTACAGTCACTTGGTCGGGGTTACGGAGTGAGGCTGTCTATTAAGTTTACCTAGCGAGTATCCGCGTACACTACGTGATTGCGATGGACTTTTGATCACATCAAAATTCCGTGGCAACCGATCAAGTGAGGCTAAACTGTTATGTTTATAACATTCATTCAGTTATCTCATAACTACTTGTGGATTCCAAATTTTGTATTACATTCCAGATAAATAGAAAATGTTAAACTTTCCGATCGAACAATCAAACATCCAAGTTTTCCCGAAACAGATCAACACATGAAACAAGTTTTAAAACATCCAGTTCATGCCTCAGTACCAACGGTCCAGCCGTAGAAGGGTCAAGCCAACACCTCACATGTGGCACGTCGTACTGCCCCAAACCCGAAGGTTCAAAGGGCAGTTCAAGACGGTCACATAATCGAGTTAAGGTTTGTTGTCTTCTAGAGGGTCCATCGCATTACTTGCACTACTTGGAACGTCATTAAACTACGGAAAAATCCAACAATTGGAATTTTCCCGGCAGGGGAAAAAGTGGGTATTTATATCCAGTCGAACTTTTTAACATATTCGGAAAAACTCATATACAAAGTTTGAAATTTCCGATCGAATCATCGAAGCTCCAAAACACCCCAGAAAACTCAACTCTTGAGTGCAAATTAAAAATTCCCAGAAAACTCAGCACCAGAAGAGACAAATTACTGTGCAAAAATTGAAGTCTAACCTCATTATTTGGCCGCGGAACCGCCGCAGAAGCCAAGCTTCTGCCGCGGTTCCGCCGTGCTTTAGCCATATCACTTGGTCATTTTTGCACCGTAATTCTTAGAATTTCCTGCTGAATTTTTTAAGAATTTTTAATCTGTAAAAAACCCAGTTTTGAAATAATGTCCAGAGAGGGTTGAAATTTAGGGTTTCGGGGTTCGATCAGGTTTCTAATATCGTCTACGCATCGCCTAAGGCTCTAGCTAGGCTCTGATTCCACTGTAGGGTTCCTAGGCATGCTCAAGAGGTCTCACAAGGCATCAAACATGCCAAATTCAAAAATTCTAGGTGCCGAGAAACCCTAATGCGATCGTTGACTAGAGTTTTAGGCGAAACAAGCAACTAGTTAACAACTTAACTAATAAGTGAACGGAAATACTGTAGGGTTGCTAGGCACGCGCACAAGGGTCTATGAGGCATCAACCATGCCCGATTAAAATTTTAGCCGTGCCGAACAACCCGAATACGGATCTCTAAACTAGAGATTAGGCGAAAACAAGCATGCTAAACACTTTAACACTAAGTGAGAGGGATTACAACCTTTGTAGATCCGGTCCTTCACTTCATATGCTCCGTGTTGAGGTCCCTTCGCTGCGATCATCGTGTTCTGGACTCTCGAGAGGCTTCACGAAGAGAATGATGCAACCTTTGCTTCCGATCTTCGATATAAAGATGATCTACCTTGAAGTTTCGTTAACACAAGCTATCACTCATGAAATGATGTGAACACTCTCATCTAAAGGGCAAGAGAAGATGAGGATGATGAAGTAGGATTTTTGCTCTCTTTATTTATCTTTTTCTCACATATTTTCATCATAAATATCAAAGCAAGAAAGCTTTGCATGAAGAACTCAAAGAAGAAGAAGAATAGTGATCCATTTTCTTTTGTGATGAATAATGAAAGGATTAATATGATAAATAATGCAACCATGGTTGACTTAACCATTGTAGAGAATTAACCAAGGCTTAGGGTTTGGGTTGAGTTAAGTATGAGTCATAGATAAAAATCTACACAAATATCTTTATCATGACAAAAGAAAAGCTTCTAGAATCAACTAGAAGTGTTAACCCTAATCCAAACCCTAATCATGTTTAAACTCCACTAAACATGTTGCATTAGTTATCATATCATGTTACAATATTATATATCACATATATAATATTTATCGTAACAAAATAAAATAATACATTTAACATATATCGCATATATATCAATATATTACCCGAGTGAGAAAAGAATCTTTTAGTGAGCTAATATTAGTTAATGTAATTTAATATATCATATATATTATTATACATTAAATTATCGAATCAACACTTGATCCGACAATCCGGCTATATCTCATATAACCGACTAATATTTATCCGTACCGACTCATCGAATCAACACTTGATCCGATGACCCGGCTGATATCAAATATCGCGAGAATAGAATACGGTATCTCATATCGCATTATCCTCGGTCCCGCACATATCACATATGTGCTCCTACTCCGTTTTGCCTGAGCCAAGAAACCTCTGTGTAGGACTCTAAAGAATCGTCAATACGCCGGCAGTAGGTAATGATCATATCAAACACCCACAAGCTGCAAGCGGTCAGCTAAACGTAACAGCTACCCAGGTATTGAGCGCTCAGAAGATCAACAAGCAAGCCTGTACATTCTCCTGTGAATCCAAACAGTAACACTCCCGTACAGTCCGGTCTCGTCGTCTGATATGTTGCATATCTCGCCTAGGGGTGGTAAACGTCAGACCCCAGTAGCTCGATAAGTCGTGTCGATATGAGGTCTATAACAGTTCGAGAAACTACTGATAACACTTACCAGTAAATCTCAGCAACCCTGGCCAGGGATTTCCGGTTATAGCCAATCGAACACAGCACAACATCAACTCCCTATACCGGGAGAGACGAATCCCCTCCTATCGCTCATTGCCTCCATGTGATTCGGGACTGTACCCAAAAGCCACCTTTTTGCATGCCCTCTTGGACTTGGTATGATGGAAATCAAAGCACGGTGGGAATCACACAAGACTCTATGACGATCTCGGGTCAACAGACTACTCTGTACCAGTGTCACCGGAGAACTGCCATCTGACGTGAGGTATAATACCATCTGGGAGTTCTCGGCGAGTCCGTCCAGTGTACCCAGTCTCCACTGAGCACCCGTACACCATCCTTGATGTCAAACACCGATGGATATGGGATCATCCATCGCCCATCATATGGGTCAAGATGCGTATACGCTAGTCTACTATGGTGCATCGATGCCCTGTCTCGATATACCCTCGACTAGGAAAAGTTATAGGATGTACTCATCGACTACCGTGGCCCCACTAGTATGATCTCATCATAGTCCCAGTAGTCGAGTACACATCCTAAGGGCTTTATCAACATGTAATATAGAGACAATCAGAGTACATGTTAAGATAAAGTACAACCAGATAGCATACTATCATGTCGAGCAAGAAAGGCCTCCCTATATATGTCCAAGCATCCATTACAATATACATCGTATGTACAGTAATGGCCTCTAGGGCATACATATAACTAACAATCTCCCACTTGCACTAGGGCCATCTGTTGTGGTATCATATACCCAACAATTAGCTGTGGTTGAAGTATCTCATACTCAACCATCCCATAAAAGCCTCTGCTGGGAAAAAGGCCTTTATGAGTGGATCCGCGCTGTTGTCCTCTGTGTCTACTCTCCTAACCTCGATCTCCCTGGAGATCAACCATCTCCATGATCAGGTGATACTGCCTAAGAATTATATCTGGATTTCTTATGGGACGGTAGTTCCTTGGCTAAAGCCAAAACTCCATTGTCACACAATGGTAGGAACGAAGTTCATCTTATGAACTTATATATATCAAGACTGCCTCTTTGGTAGCATCTTTGGTAACGATGTATCTTGCCTTTAATCGTCTAGAATGTCACGTTATCTAGCTTGGAACTCTTCCAACATACCGTCCCTCCACTGAGGGTAAAGACAATGCCTGCGACTGACATTCAGTCGTCCTTATCACCTTGGAACCTTTCCAGTGATTCTCCCCAGGATCGATTGATACCATCTCACTACAACTAGTGAGTATCCTAACATCCAATTAGATCTATCTCATAGATCCAAAACCAAGGATTTAGGAGATATCATTTTGATCCTATATGGAGAATCCTTGTGATAAGCGGAGATTCACCGAGTGTAGCATAGGAAACTCCTTCCCTATCAAGAGTATGTCATCCACGTACTCTACGAGGATCACCACCATACTCTCTACTACCCTTTTGTATATACAAGGTTCATCTACCATTTTGATGAAGTCAAACTCTTTGACTACCACATCAAAATAGACGTTCCAACTCCGTGATGCCTGCTTTATCCTATAAAGCATCTTGCACACGTTTCCGCTGCTCCCACTGTCTACGAAGCCCTCTGGCTGTGTACTTATAGACGCTATCTTCTAAAACATCATTTAGAAAATCTGTCATGACACCCAACCGCCAGATATCGTATTTATGGTATGTAGCCGTGGCAAGTAGGATCTGGATGGACTTAAGCATAGCTTTGAAAGTCTCAACTTTTCCATGTACACCAAGTAATCTTCTCAAGATATACTCGCTCCTAATGGGGATTTAACCCTTCAGATAAAGCAACCAAAGTCCATACTTTGTTGGTGTATAAGGATTCCATCTCAGATCGATAAGCATCCAGCCATTCTTACAGAGTCCCACTCCTGATGGCCAGCTCGAAACTAGTTGGGTCATCATCTCATGATGCAATCCTCGTTCCCACTGTCATAGAGAAACCGAAGTATCTCTCGGGTGAGTGAGGAACCCTACTAGATCGGCGGAGAGGCTGAGGTACGTTGGAAACTATTGAATCCTTTGGTTCTACCAAATCATCAACTGCTTGTCCGGGTTTTGCTTTTAGACATTGGCCGGACAACCCCAAATCTTAACCAACTTAAGATATAGACTCTTCCCTTTCCATATCACATATGAAGTGGTAGGCAACTGATTTGATTTGAACCCTATTCAATAGGTATGCAACTTCACAAGTGCAGAACTCCCTAAAGGAAATAGGAAACTCAGTAGTACTCATCATAGAGCACACCATATCACATAGGGTGCTATTGCTCCGCCCCGATATACCATCGTACTATGGTGTATATGGAGGAGTAATGCTGAGAGAGAATCTCATTCTCCTTTAGAATAGTCCAGGAATTCCGTGCTCAAGTATTCTCCTCCTTGATCTCATCAAAGGACATAATACTTATACCCGTATTTTGGTTCTTTACTTCTAACTTACATTCTGTGAATATCTCAAAAGGTTCGGACTTGTGTTTCAACAGGAACACATGTCTGAATCTTGAGAGATTATCAGAGAACGTAATGAAGTAAAAAGAACCGGTCTTGGCATGTGTAGACAGGGGACCTTCATACATCAGCATGTATCAATCCCAAGAGTTCAATAACTCTTTCTCTGTTTCCAATAAACAGAGCTGTGGTCATCGTATCTTTGTGACATGACTGGCAAGTTTCACAAGATGTAAATTCAAACTTCTTTAAATATGCATCTAAATGTAACTTCAGCTAGTCGGGTCGCATTGATATGACCTAGTCTACAATGCCTCAAGAAGGATTCGTTCATTTCTGAACTCTTCCTCTTGTGTGTGTTCTGTATACTAAGAACTGTAGTTTTATTTAGAACGTCAATGCTTTTAGATAACGTGCCTGAACCGATCAACTCTTGATATAGGAAATGTTCAAAACATTATCCACCTATACAAAATTATATCCTTTCCTTAGTAATAAAGAGACTGATATGATGTTGTACATCAGGTTCGATATCTAATAACATTCGTTCAGAATCAATGTATTCTGGTAATACAGGGTGACAGTGACCAACAGACTTGGCTGCAACACTTGCACCGTTTTCGGTCTCATGAAACCTATCACCCGTTCTCAGTTCTCTACCTTTCTGTAGCCCATGTAACAGATTACATATGCGGGATCCTGATCCGGTATCACATACCCAGGACGTAAAGGATACTGAGAAACAGTTCTCTGTAATGAACAAACCCGAAGAAGATGCATCAGCATGCACTTTCTTCGTTTGGGCGGCACGGGAAATCTGGTATTCCCCAATTTCCTGCTCTGTCTTATAACAATTATAAGTTAGAGCGGGACCAACGTACCCCAGCTCAATATAACAAGCGGGTTCGGTCAATATATCCGTATTATTATCTTGATTAAGGCGTGATATGGTCGCTACCTAGAGAGAGAGAGAAGAAAACACTCAGCGTATGCTCTTGCAAGATTAGATTGGTTATCTAATATATCTAATCAGGATGTCTCCCGCTGTTTTTTGTCAAATCTTCCTTCAAACCCTAAAAGGAAAGACTAGCCGGGATTAATTACACACTACAAGTTCGCCAATCTTTCAGCCAGGCCAGTGTCGGTACTTTGAGGGAGGTCCCCCGTGCTTTCGCACGAACCTAATTAAAGTAAACCTTGTTTTCCCAGAGGCGTAACCCCGTTAACACCTTTCTAGACACCTACTTGATCGGCTATTTGTAATGTGTAAAACTCTCCCAGGAGTAACTCTTACTCGTAGCGGGTATCGGGATCCAACTATCTCATAGAAGGTATGCAATCTCATTGCAAATTTCAACACTTGAAATTCCCAATAGTATTTTACCCCTAACGTGCTATGACCTTGACGAAAGCCAACAAACCATAGCCCGCTAGTCAAGTTCAACCCGTACATTTCTTGATTGAATTAAACCCACCCGCACGACCCTTGACGAAAGCCAACAAAGCCGCACGACTACCCTAATCCAATCGCATCGTATGCAGCAGATAAGCAGCATATAGCTACCGCACACTACACCTTGACGAAAGCCAACAAATGTAGCACGAATACTATATACAACTTATCTGAAATGACGGAGGGTTACGACAGGTTTTTAAGAAAACCCTTTGCGTAATGAACTTGATATCGTTGTAGAATCGAGTGATTTTAAATGGAGTGTTTTTTAGGCTTTTCTAGTTTTGCTAAAGGGGTCACTCCCGGTGAAGGGATCGTCGGCCCTTTCCTCATCGAATAAGGTGCAGGATATATCATATATACCGCTGTGCAAAGCAAAAACTATAGAAGCAATCAAAAGACAAACCGAGAGTTGTAGCATCTGCCAGTCATTGCTAAAGGAGTCACTCCCGGTGAAGGGATCTCGGTCCTTTCCTTGTCGAATAAGGTGCAAGATGTTCTACAAGGAACACCGCTATGCAAAGCAAGAACTGTAGCTACCTGTTTTATTTAGATATTCGATTCCACAACATCTTAGGTTTCTTTTAGTTTCATTAATCTCATTAATGAAGTCCCATTTTATTATGCTTCACAAGCATCTCTTTTGAAACGAAATCTGCAATATAACATATATCTCATATATAATATAAACATTCGTCTCAGGCAGTAATATGATCTCATCACAGAACATTGCAGCAGAAGAACATATATGAAATATTGGATATACTAGGACGTCCGTGTTTTCAATATGAGCCTATATAAAACAAGGATTCCACGGTCGCGATGAATAGCCAAACCCACATCCCTAGACCCCTACGAGAGCGGCAAGTAACACTGCCAATTCTAGGGTTAGGAGACCCGGTCTCGACTCCTCGAGATGGTCTCCCACTGGACCCTAGAACCCGGTTACTTGTGCTCCCCTCCTTGGGTCTATCCTAATGCGGAAAAGTAAATAATATACATCAACGGTGACATCTTCCGCAACCTGGAAGTGCCCCAATAAAAGAATATTACATACAAATAAATTTTACATGAATGAAAAAGAAAAAACTCTCATCTCACATAAAACCCCCGGCTATTCAAACGCGACGATCCAATTCAACATATCACAGCAACACATAATATCTCATATCATCAACGTAAGCAAGTATGCGTATCCCGATTGTCGTTGATGTATAGCAACGAAGCCGGCGATACACCACATACTACGCTTACGGTCACAGAAAAGAAAGTGTAAAACTACAACAGTCGGAATCCGCAATCTCTTTAGACATCGCATGCCTAACCAAATGAATTCCTTAGACATCGCATGCCTAACAATTATAAACCCCGCATTTTAGTCTCTTTTTCGAAAACTCTTTTCAATGTCAAGTCGGGGAATTCAACAAGATTCCCGATATTTTGATCAAATGCTCGTCGCAAACTTTAGTAGATGGCCGCACCCCCAGATGCCGTCGACGAAGTGCACTAAGGTGGAACACCACTGCCGCGAGCATCCGAACGGATGCTTTCGGCGACGGGGTTCTCCTACAGTCACTTGGTCGGGGCTATGAGGCGTAGCTGTCTATTAAGTTTACCCGGCGAGTATCTGCGTACGCTACGTGATTGCGACGGACTTTTGATCACATCAAAATTCCATGGCAACCGATCATCTGAGACTAAACTGCTATATTTATATATTCAAATTAGTTATCTCATAACTACCTGTGGATTCCAAATATTGTATCACATTCCAAATAAATAGACAATGTTAAACTTTCCGATCGAATAATCAAACACCCAAGATTTCCCCAATATATCTCAACACTTGAAATCAGTTTAAAAACATCCATCACATGCCACAGTACCAATGGTCCAGCTGTAGAAGGGTCAAGCCAACGCCTCACATGTGGCATGCCGTACTGCCCCAAACCCTAAGGTTCAAAAGGCAGTTCAAGACGGTCACATAATCGAGTTAAGGTTTGTTGTCTTCTAGAGGGTCCACCACGTTACTTGCACAACTTAGAACATTCTTAAACACGAGAAAAAATCCAACTTTTGAAAAAATTTCCGACAGGGGAAAAAGTGAGTTATTGATATCCGTTCGATCTTTTTAACAGTTTCTAAAATTATCCGGACAAACTAAACAAAGTTAAATTATACGATCGAATCAACGATTCCCCAATACAACCCTTGAAAACTCAACACTTGAGTGGAATTAAAATATTTACAGAAAAAAATAACAAGAAAGGGCCTAAAAATAATTACATGAAATTTCAGGGACTAAGTCCAAATTTTGGCCGCGGAACCGCCGCAAAACCCATGGTTTCGCCGCGGTTCCGCGGTCAAATTTTCGAGTTAGAGGTCCGTACTTCACAGTAATTCTTAGATTTTCCTGCTTAATTTTCTGAGAATTTTTAATTCAGAAAAAACCACATTTTTGAAAAATGTACAGAGAGGGTTCCGTGTCGGGGTTTCGGCGTTCGATCGGACTTTAAACTTCGTCTAGACTTCGCCTAAAGCTCTAGCTTGGCTCTGATACCACTGTAGGGTTGCTAGGCACGCGCACAAGGGTCTACGAGGCATCAACCATGCTCGATTAAAATTTTAGCCGTGCCGAACAACCCGAATACGGATCTTTAAACTAGAGATTAGGCGAAAACAAGCATGCTAAACACTTTAACACTAAGTGAGGGGGATTACAACCTTTGTAGATCCGGTCCTTCACTTCATATGCTCCGTGTTGAGGTCCCTTCGCTGCGATCATCGTGTTCTGGACTCTCGAGAGGCTTCACGAAGAGAATGATGCAACCTTTGCTTCCGATCTTCGATACAAAGATGATCTACCTTGAAGTTTCGTTAACACAAGCTATCACTCATGAAATGATGTGAACACTCTCATCTAAAGGGCAAGAGAAGATGAGGATGATGAAGTAGGATTTTTGCTCTCTTTATTTATCTTTTTCTTACATATTTTCATCACAAATATCAAAGCAAGAAAGCTTTGCATGAAGAACTCAAGGAAGAAGAAGAATAGTGATCCATTTTCTTTTGTGATGAATAATAAAAGGATTAATATGATAAATAATGCAACCATGGTTGACTTAACCATTATAGAGAATTAACCAAGGCTTAGGGTTTGGGTTGAGTTAAGTATGAGTCATAGATAAAAATCTACACAAATATCTTTATCATGACAAAAGAAAAGCTTCTAGAATCAACTAGAAGTGTTAACCCTAATCCAAACCCTAATCATGTTTAAACTCCACTAAACATGTTGCATTAGTTATCATATCATGTTACAATATTATATATCACATATATAATATTTATCGTAACAAAATAAAATAATACATTTAAGATATATCGCATATATATCAATGTATTACCCGAGTGAGAAAAAGAATCTTTTAGTGAGATAATATTAGTTAATGTAATTTAATATATCATATATATTATTATACATTAAATTATCGAATCAACACTTGATCCGACAATCCGGCTATATCTCATATAACCGACTAATATTTATCCGTACCGATTCATCGAATCAACACTTGATCCGATGACCCGGCTGATATCAAATATCGCGAGAATAAAATACGGTATCTCATATCGCATTATCCTCGGTCCCGCACATATCACATATGTGCTCCTACTCCGTTTTGCCTGAGCCAAGAAACCTCTGTGTAGGACTCTAAAGAATCGTCAATACGCCGGCAGTAGGTGATGATCATATCAAACACCCACAAGCTGCAAGCGGTCAGCTAAACGTAACAGCTACCCAGGTATTGAGCGCTCAGAAAATCAACAAGCAAGCCTGTACATTCTCCTATGAATCCAAACAGTAACACTCCCGTACAGTCCGGTCTCGTCGTCTGATATGTTGCATATCTCGCCTAGGGTTGGTAAACGTCAGACCCCAGTAGCTCGATAAGTCGTGTCGATATGAGGTCTATAACAGTTCGAGAAACTACTGATAACACTTACCAGTAAATCTCAGCAACCCTGGCCAGGGATTTCCGGTTATAGCCAATCGAACACAGCACAACATCAACTCCCTATACCGGGAGAGACGAATCCCCTCCTATCGCTCATTGCCTCCATGTGATTCGGGACTGTACCCAAAAGCCACCTTTTTGCATGCCCTCTTGGATGTGGTATGACGTAAATCAAAGCACGGTGGGAATCACACAAGACTCTATGACGATCTCGGGTCAACAGACTACTCTGTACCAGTGTCACCGGAGAACTGCCATCTGACGTGAGGTATAATACCATCTGGGAGTTCTCGGCGAGTCCGTCCAGTGTACCCAGTCTCCACTGAGCACCCGTACACCATCCTTGATGTCAAACACCGATGGATATGGGATCATCCATCGCCCATCATATGGGTCAAGATGCGTATACGCTAGTCTACTCTGGTGCATCGATGCCCTGTCTCGATATACCCTCGACTAGGAAAAGTTATAGGATGTACTCATCGACTACCGTGGCCCCACTAGTATGATCTCATCATAGTCCCAGTAGTCGAGTACACATCCTAAGGGCTTTATCAACATGTAATATAGAGACAATCAGAGTACATGTTAAGATAAAGTACAACCAGATAGCATACTATCATGTCGAGCAAGAAAGTCCTCCCTATATATGTCCAAGCATCCATTACAATATACATCGTACGTACAGTAATAGCCTCTAGGGCATACATATAACTAACAATCTCCCACTTGCACTAGGGCCATCTGTTGTGGTATCATATACCCAACAATTAGCTGTGGTTGAAGTATCTCATACTCAACCATCCCATAAAAGTCTCTGCTGGGAAAAAGGCCTTTGTGAGTGGATCCGTGCTGTTGTCCTCTGTGTCTACTCTCCTAACCTCAATCTCCCTGGAGATCAACCATCTCCATGATCAGGTGATACTGCCTAAGAATTATATCTGGATTTCTTATGGGACGGTAGTTCCTTGGCTAAACCCACAACTCCATTGTCACACAATGGTAGGAACGAAGTTCATCTTATGAACTTATATATATCCAGACTGCCTCTTTGGTAGCATCTTTGGTAACGATGTATCTTGCCTTTAATCGTCTAGAATGTCACGGTATCTAGCTTGGAACTCTTCCAACATACCGTCCCTCCACTGAGGGTAAAGACAATGCCTGCGACTGACATTCAGTCGTCCTTATCACCTTGGAACCTTTCCAGTGATTCTCCCCAGGATCGATTGATACCATCTCACTACAACTAGTGAGTATCCTAACATCCAATTAGATCTATCTCATAGATCCAAAACCCAGGATTTAGGAGATATCATTTTGATCCTATATAGAGAATCCTTGTGATAAGCGGAGATTGACCGAGTGTAGCATAGGAAACTCCTTCCCTATCAAGAGTATGTCATCCACGTACTCTACGAGGATCACCACCATACTCTCTACTGCCCTTTTGTATATACAAGGTTCATCTACCATTTTGATGAAGTCAAACTCTTTGACTACCACATCAAAATAGACGTTCCAACTCCGCGATGCCTGCTTTATCCTATAAAGCATCTTGCACACGTTTACGCTGCTCCCACTGTCTACGAAGCCCTCTGGCTGTGTACTTATAGACGCTATCTTCTAAAACATCATTTAGAAAATCTGTCATGACACCCAACCGCCAGATATCGTATTTATGGTATGTAGCCGTGGCAAGTAGGATCTGGATGGACTTAAGCATAGCTTTGAAAGTCTCAACTTTTCCATGTACACCAAGTAATCTTCTCAAGATATACTCGCTCCTGATGGGGATTTAACCCTTCAGATAAAGCAACCAAAGTCCATACTTTGTTGGTGTATAAGGATTCCATCTCAGATCGATAAGCATCCAGCCATTCTTACAGAGTCCCACTCCTGATGGCCAGCTCGAAACTAGTTGGGTCATCATCTCATGATGCAATCCTCGTTCCCACTGTCATAGAGAAACCGAAGTATCTCTCGGGTGAGTGAGGAACCCTACTAGATCGGCGGAGAGGCTGAGGTACGTTGGAAACTATTGAATCCTTTGGTTCTACCAAATCATCAGCTGCAGTTTGTATAGCTGGAACCATTCCAGTTCTACATAACAGACCTTGCCTCGAGCTTGTCCGGATTTTGCTTTTAGACATTGGCCGGACAACCCCAAATCTTAACCAACTTAAGATATAGACTCTTCCCTTTCCATATCACATATGAAGTGGTAGGCAACTGATTTGATTTGAACCCTATTCAATAGGTATGCAACTTCATAAGTGCAGAACTCCCTAAAGGAAATAGGAAACTCAGTAGTACTCATCATAGAGCACACCATATCACATAGGGTGCTATTGCTCCGCCCCGCTATACCATCGTACTATGGTGTATATGGAGGAGTAATGCTGAGAGAGAATCTCATTCTCCTTTAGAATAGTCCAGGAATTCCGTGCTCAAGTATTCTCCTCCTTGATCTCATCAAAGGACATAATACTTATACCCGTATTTTGGTTCTTTACTTCTAACTTACATTCTGTGAATATCTCAAAAGGTTCGGACTTGTGTTTCAACAGGAACACATGTCTGAATCTTGAAAGATTATCAGAGAACGTAATGAAGTAAAAAGAACCGGTCTTGGCATGTGTAGACAGGGGACCTTCATACATCAGCATGTATCAATCCCAAGAGTTCAATAACTCTTTCTCTGTTTCCAATAAACAGAGCTGTGGTCATCGTATCTTTGTGACATGACTGGCAAGTTTCACAAGATGTAAATTCAAACTTCTTTAAATATGCATCTAAATGTAACTTCAGCTAGTCGGGTTAAGAAGGCAGTTCAAGACGGTCATATAATCGAGTTAAGGTTTGTTGTCTTCTAGAGGGTCCACCACAAAACTTGCACGTATTTCCGAAAGATTTAAACCCCTTGAAAAGTGAGCAAATGACACTCGTTCGAACAATTCAATACTTTCTAATTATACGGAAAAAACACGAAATTAAAATTCCGATCGAATCACCGAATCCAAAAACCATCCCCAGAACATATATTACTGAAACCAGATTAAAAATATCCAAAAACATCTACAAGCAGGTAAGCAGAACAGTGTATAAAAACCAGGCCTTAATGGCTCTGTACGGCCGCGGAGCCGCGGCCTAAGCAAGCTTTGGCCGCAGTTCCGCGGTGGGAATAGCTAATTAGGGCTTCGTTTTTTTACAGTGTTTCCTAGAATTCCCTGCTGAATTTTTTACATATTTTTGTTGGAGATAGTGCCCCCAGAGTCAATTATTGGATCACAGGCACGTGATTGCAATGATTGAGGGAGGACCTGTCCCAGTAGGACAGTCTTACTCGAGATGATAGTATGCTATCTGGTTTATCTTTATCATCATGTACTTCTTTAGGTGACCTTACATGTCGCTATTACACGTTGATAGAGCCCCTAGGATTCTTGCTTGACCACCAGCAGTATGAGGGCGATCATATAAGTGGGAGCTGGGGGTCTATAAGCACATCCTTAAAAGGTCCCTAGTCGTGGGAGTTTCGAGACAGGGCATCGATACTCCAGAGTAGACTAGTGTATACAGTCGAGACCCCGTCGAGGGGCGATGGCCGGTCTCACAAGCCATTGGTGTCAGTTGGATCACCTAAGATGTATACAGGTGCTCATTGGGTTATGAGTACAACGGACATGACTCGCCGGGAACATGCTAGTTGGTCTTATACCTGACGTCAGATAGCAGTTCCCTGGTGACATGTGTACAGGTTAGTTCATCGACCTGAGGATCGTCATTTGTCTCGTGTGAGTTCCCACTGTACTTTGATTACTACCCTACCATGCTCAAAGGAGACGTGCAAACAGGTTTTAGTTGGGTACAGTCCCGAGCCACATGGAGGCAGTGAGCGGATCTTCAGGGGTTCGTCTCTCCCGGTATTGGGGGTGAGGTCGCGCTGTGTCTAGGAGAGCCATTACACGAAGCCCTCGGCCGAGGCAGGAGATTTACTGGTAGGTATTCCAGTAGTATCTCAGGGTGTTTTGGGCTACACTCCGACACGACTTGTACCGCTTTTGGGGGTTTGACTTTACCAACCCCCTAGGCCCGCCATGCGATGCTCATAGACGAACGGACCGGACTGTACGGATATTGTCACTGACAGGCTCAGTATGGTGTCAGGATGAGTTCGCTCATCGACGTCCCTTTTGGTCAATACCTGGTGGCCCGTTACGTATTGGCTTATACCTCTGACGTGCTAGTGGTTAAATCCACAACCAAGGTGTTGACGAGTCTTTAGAGTCCCCCACATTCAGTTGCTCAAGTTTTCGGGCGAAAAGCTGTAGAGGCCGTATGGAGATATGGCAGGGTTCGATCAGATACGTGCGGTATTGCACGGATCAGGATCGGACGGTTAGTACTAGAGGCCGTATAGTGATATGGCAGGGTTCGATCAGATACGTGCGGTATTGCACGGATCAGGATCGGACGGTTAGTACTAGAGGCCGTATGGATATATGGCAGGGTTCGATCAGATACGTGCGGTATTGCACGGATCAGGATCGGACGGATAATACTGGCCGGTTTTGGTTTAAGCCGGATCCTAGTATAGTACAGTGTAGATTTTGTCTCATTGCATTTGTATTTCGGTCGGAATACAAATACGGGTGTGTATACACAGTATCGGGGTTTTCCTGTAATTTATTACGGGACCAGTTTTCTGGAGTTGCCAGTTTGATTTCCGTTTCGGCCATTTTCATTTGTATCCTTCATTGGCCGAAGATTGGTGGAGGAGAGCTTATTTGCATTTGTGCAAATAAGCATTAGTGGAGGGGGTTCTTTGCATTTTGTTGCTTCATGATAGCTCTTGTTGACCTTGACTTGTTCACTTCATCATTGCTTGACTTTTGGAGTCATCATGTTTGATGATGGTTGAGGTTGAGTGTGGATGTGTTTGTGATCATGTTCTTTCATGATTTCTTTTGATTCCGTCTTGCATTATTGTGTGGCCTCTCTTATTTTTTGATACACACTCTCATTTCTCTCCACTCCATCATGCATGGCCGGCCAAGCTCCTTGGGGGCTGTCCAAAATTCTAGAGGTGGGGTTTTTGTGCTTTCTCTTTGATAAAAATCCCACAAGATCAATCTCCATTAGCTTGTATCATCCCTCCCCAAAAGGCAACCTCCATGAACCCCAAAATGAGACATGAGAACTACACGCATTCTACAGCAAACCTTGGGCACATCGGCTCGCTAACTTCGTGCCCGAGTTGCCTCGGTATAGAGATGGGAGCCCGTAAAAGAAGCCGGCGACGTGGTGCCCTTCCGGCGACGAGGTGGAGACCGGATCTTCCGCGGGAGATCGGGACGACGACGAGAAGACCGGAGGACACGGATCAGTCGTTATATCTCTCTTCCCTATCTTATAGTTAGCTAGGACTAGTCAATGGTACGATCCGGGTTTTTAGTGCGCGGTGGTGCCGGTTTGAAAATCAAAGTTAACCATCGCTTCTGCATTTGGCCTCGGGATGGAGGCCGGGGCACCGCCGTGCACTTACATTGGTATCAGAGCCTCGCCATTAACATAGTCTAGCTTTGTCTAATGTGTTTTACATTTCCGATCGAACAATTTTCCAAAAACCGTATTTTTCTTCACATCAGTTTCTGTCGAAATTTTTTGAAGTCCAAAAATTTTTCAGGTTGTTTCAGAATGATGTGTAGGACATTCTAAGAGTTCTGTGAAAATTTGGGCTCGTGAACAGTCCAAACCACCGCGGAACCGTGGCCAAACCCATGCTTAGGCCACGGTTCCGCCGCGACTTGAACTGTTCAGTCCCCCAAAATTCTACAGAATGCTCCTGAGTGGAAAATAGGTTTTCTGGAATGTTATTTTTTGGGCCCAGATTTCTTGATGTGCTACAGTAGTACTTGGGGGCCCACTTGGTAAAATTTGATCGATCGGATATTTTAAACACATTAGTTCACAGTATTTACATTATATCTGCGACCGTGAATGTCACTTGATCGGTAAATCCTGTCTAACTGCTATAGCCCGGTTAGACGGATTTGCGAACGTGACTTTCACGTTGATGTTCTGTGTATTGCTGTGATGTTGCGGACCGGTCGTGGGGGATAGCCTGGTTGCAGTGGTAGTACAGTTTTATTGTATTATGTACATTTGATATTGCGGGGCGAGCGTCCGACCTGTGGACTGCCGTCACTGCCTATTTGTATTATTCTTTTGGGGCACGACCAGGTTGCGGTCGATGTACCCGTTGTATTATATTTTACTTCCTGTACTAGGATTACCCCAAGGAGGGATGCACGGATAGCCGGGTTCTAGAGGGCAACGAGCCCGCATCTCATGGCATTGAGACGGAGGGGGCTTCACTCTAGAATTGGCGGGCTATTCGCCGCACTCGTAGGGGGTACAGGTTGACCCAGGAGGGGTGCCCGAGTTACCGGATTCCGTGAAGTGCTGGGTGGTCCATTCACGTTGCTGAAGGGGGCTGCCTCGCTTCAGGTTTTAGCAGGTAACTTGCCGCGCCTGTAGGGGTCTAGGATTTCATTGCACAGGCTATCCACACGACCAGGGGAACATCAGGTTTCAGTAGTGGCTCTGTGAAACCCGGGGATCCCAGATATCTGTATTGTTCTGTGATGCTGTACATTTCTGTGATGTTGCATTTTATCACGCCTTGAGCGAAATATTATATATTGGTATATATATTAGTAGATGTTGTATATGTTTTGCATCCGCGCTATTCCAGTCCCCGCTCTGTCGTTAGTTAGCTAACCTAACGGGTAATGACGGGACCCAGTGGCGAATGCGGATGGCATATACGTACATCAGTATATTTTCGTTCTTTTTGGTGTGATCAATTGATGGGACTGAGTTGATTCAGATCAATGCAAGTTAAAAACAAACCTAATCTGATGTTGTTGGAACACTTTTCAAAAAGCTGTTATTGCAAGGACGCTCACTTTTGTTTTGCATCGTGGTATTCAGTTGGAATATCCTGCTCCTCAGTCGACGAGGCAAGGGCCGAGATCCCTTCACCGGGAGTGACCCCTTGGACAGAAGTTTGTGTCAGGGCAATAACTTCACTATAGCCGATTACTTTTGCTTTGCACCGTGGTATTCAGTTGGAATATCCTGCACCTCATTCTACGGGGAAAGAGCCGAGATCCCTTCACCGGGAGTGACCTCTTTAGCAATGGTTTTCGTCACTATATTTTTTTTAAAAAAAAGCTATCAGTTCCTTCAACAATATCAAGTTCATTACGTTAAAGGTTTTCTCCAGAAACCATTCGTAGCCCTCCGTCGTTTCATATGGGTGGTCAATAGTATTCAAACTGTGTATGTTGGCCAAAGTCAAGGCACAGTGATTGGTAGCTATTGGGGTATTCATATGCAGCATAGATAGATGCGTTGGTTTGGGACAGTCGTACTGCCATTTTGGCCAAAGTCAAGGGTAGGTACGGGTGGATTCAAATTAACCTGGAAAATGACGGGTAGAACTTGACATGTGACTTATGATATGTTGGCCAAAGTCAAGGTCATAAGAGCATGGGGCAAAAATCACATCGGGAGTTTCAAAAGAACTGAAACTTGCCAGATATGCGCATACCTTCTGGAGTGTGATAGCGTGAGCGGATTCCGTCACGTTATCATGCGATGATAGTTGGATCCCGATTCCCACTGATGAGTTAGTTTACTTCTCGGGTGACCCCGACTAATTCTTCTTTCAGGTTTGGAGGAGAATTTGAGGTACAGTGGATGGTTTCCAGATTAGATAAATTGGTAACCATTCTGATCTAGGTTAGAGTGCACGCTGAGTGTTTCTTTTCTCTCTCTCTCTTTGGCAGCAACCATTGACCCGACCCTAAGACTATGACTCAGTGACCAAAATTAACCGAACCTTCTTAAACACTGGCTTTTGAATTGTCAGAGTTGCAAACCTCATTGCCACTCCTACTTTTACCCTTTTCTCCAGGACACCCCGTATTACTACGAACGTCCACTTCCATTGGATAAAACCATCGTATGGTTATGTACGAACTCGAAGGAATTTATTCGAGGATGGTTTCAGGTTCTGGAGAAAACGGATAGGACTATTCAGTTGTCTTTTCCTTTTACCTTCTCTCAGGTTGCGAGTACTCCTTGGTTAAGGAGAAAGTGCACCTATTACGCAAATTGGATAGTCTTCTTCCAAACCATAGGCAGGTGCCGACCGATAGGGAATGAAGAAAACCAGTTAGCCTAAACGGTGTACAGAAGGTATTGGGTTAAGACAACGAAAGGGATTAGTAAGAGGGCAAAGTAAATTGCGACTGATATTCACGACCAAACCAGGTATTTCATTACCACTCCCACTTCACCTTTGTATTTCTCCAGGACAATCCGTATCACTACGAAGATCCACAGTTTATTGGATACTCCATCGTATGGTTATATACGAACTCGAAAGGAACCCGTTCCAGTTCGGGGATGGATTCTGGTTCAGGAGAAATAGAAATAAGGTTTATTCGGTTGTCTTTTATCTTCACCTTCTCTCGCATTGCGAGTATTCCTAGGATTAGGACAGTACACCCATTATGCTTATTGGATAGTCTTCTTCCAAACCATAGGCTGGTGCCGAACGGTAGGGAAGGAAGAAAACCATTTGGCCTAAAGGGGTGTGCAGAAGGTGTTAGTTGTATGTATGCCCTAGAGGCCAGTATTGTACAGATGATGTATATTATATTGGATGCTTGGACATATATAGAGATGACTTTCTTGCTCGATATGATAGTATGCTATCTGGTTACTCTTTATCTTAACATGTACACTAGTCTCTTTAAACTGTCTTATAGTTACATGTTGGTAAAGCCCTTAGGATGTGTACTTGACTACCTGGACTATGATGCAGATCATACTAGTAGGGACATGGTAGTCCATAAGTACATCCTTCAAAGTCCCTAGTCGTGGGTGTATCGAGACGGGGCATCAATATACCAGTGTAGACTAGCGTATACGCTTCTCGACCCATGAGATGGGCGATGGATGATCCCATATCCATTGGTGTTTGACATCAGAGATGGTATACGGGTGCTCAGTGGAGAATGGGTACACTGGACGGACTCGCCGAGAACTCCCAGATGGTATTATACCTCACGTCAGATGGCAGTTCTCAGGTGACACTTGTGCAGGTTAGTCTGTAGACCCGAGATCGTCATAGAGTCTTGTGTGATTCCCACTGTGTTTTGATCTCCACCTTACCACGTCCATGAGGGCGTGCAAAACGGTGGTCTTTGGGTACAGTCCCGAGTCACATGGAGGCAATGAGCGATAGGAGGGGTTTCGTCTCTCCCGGTATTGGGGGTTGATGTTGCGCTGTGCTCGATTGGCCGTAACAGGGAAGTCCCTGGCCAGGGATGATCAGAGATTTGCTGGTAAGTGTTACCAGTAGTTTCTCGACCCGTTATGAGCCTCACATCGGCACGACTTATCGGTTATTGGGGTCTGACGTTTACCACCCGTATACTTGATATGCGACATATCAGACGAACAGACCGGACTGTACGGTAAGTGTTACTGGTTGGATTCACAGGAGTGTGAGCGGGCTTGCTCGTCGATCTTCTGATCGTTCAATACCCGGATGGCCGTTACGTTTAGCAGACCGCTTGCGGCTTGTGGGTGCTTGATATGATCATCATCTGCTACCGGCGTATTGACGAGTCTTTAGAGTCCTACACAGAGGTTTCCTGGCTCAAGCGAAACGAAATAGGAGCGCATATGAGATATGTGCAGGACCGAGAATAATGCGTGTATGTGATACCGTATTCCATTCTCGCGATGAATGTTTAAATTGGTTATATGCGATATAACCTAGTTATCGAATCAAAGATTGATTCGATAAGTCGATGCATTGTATACTAGTCGGTTATGTGCGACATGACCGGATCATTGAATCAAGTGTTGATTTAATGATTTCATGTATAATTATATATTTGATATATTACTTTGCATTAACTAGTATTGGTTCATTTTAAAAGGATTTTCTCACTTGATGTGCACATTGTATATGTGATATATTTTTGTGTACACATGTTTGTATCATGTTTGATGATACATGTTAACTTGTGGTTGTGTAAAAATTAAACCATGGTTAGGGTTTTATTTACTTGTTCATTTATTTATATTGATTATTCATTTTGGAAAGGAAAAGAAAAATGGTGGCGTTATTTGTTTCTTTCATGAAGCTTCATGAAGAGTTGAATAATTGACCATTTTTGTTTTCTTCTCTTAACCTAACCATGCACCTAACCCTAGTTTGCTCTCTACACTTCACCATGGTTAGTATATGATAAGTAATGATATTATTCTCATTTTTAATCTAATACTTATCATATTCTATCTTCATCTTCTTCTTCTTCTTAAAAGAAAAAGCTTGACACCATTAATGGCACCTTGAGCTAAAGAGTGAGAAATCCAATTCTAAAGTGAACCCACCTCCTATTTCTTCACCCTCTACCTCTTGCCAAGTAGTATAGGGTGTTTTCTTCATAAGTTTCACAACTTGGTGAAGTCGGAGCTTGATCTTGTGAAGCCTCGACGTAGATCATCTTCGGCACGAAGCCGACGACCTTACCCGCCCATTTCTCCGATGAAGCCGATGCTTGAGTTCGGGATTCGAGACGGACAGCGAGAGGACGTCTACGTGGAGCTAAGGAAGTGGATAACCAGATCTACAAAGGTTGTAGCTTCTTATCTTTGGTTAAGTTGTTAACTAGATTCGTATTTCGCCTAAACTTCTAGTCAACGATCCGTATTAAGGTTTCTCGGCACCCGTAAAATTTGAAATTGGCATGGTAGATGCCTTGTGAGACATCTATAGTGTGCCTAGGAACCCTACAGTGGTATCAGAGCCTAGCTAGAGCCTTAGGCGAAGTCTAGACGACGTTTGAAACCCGAACGAACCCGAAACCCTAAATCCAAAATGCTCTCTGTACATTTTCTAAAATCGTGGATTTTTGAGAATTAAAAATATGCAGAAAAAATCAGCAGGTATTTCTAAGAATTACTGTGAAGTTCGAGAACCTGAATCGCTAAAGGCGCGGCGGAACCGCGGCAATAGCATGCCTATTGCGGCGGTTCCGCGGCCAGTTTGTCTCTTCAGACGATTTTGTTTACACAGTAATTCCTAGTTTTTAGTGTTGGTTTTCCTGGGAATTTTTAATTTGAACTCAAGAGTTGAGTTTTTTGTGTTGTATTGGGAGTTCGTATATTCGATCGGATTATCAAACTTTGTCTATGTGTTTTCCGGATAATTTTTGAATATGTTAAAAAGTTCGACCGGATATAAATACCCAACTTTTTCCCTGCCGGAAAATTTTCAAGTGTTGGATTTTTCCGAGATTTAAAGACGTTCTAAGTAGTGCAAGTAACGCGATGGACCCTCTATAAGACAACAAACCTTAACTCGATTATGTGACCGTCTTGAACTGCCCTTTGAACCTTCGGGTTTGGGGCAGTACGGCGTGCCACATGTGAGGCGTTGGCTTGACCCTTCTATGGCTGGACCGTTGGTACTGAGGCATGAAGTGAATGTCTTTGAACTTATTTCATGTGTTGAACAGTTTCGGGAAAACTTGGGTGTTCGAATGTTCGATCAGAAAGTTTAATATTTTCTATTTATCCGGAATGGGATACAATAATTGGAATTCACAAACAGTTATGAGATAACTGAATGAATGTTATAAATCTAGCGGTTTAGTCTCACTTGATATTGAAAAGAGTTTTCGATAATGAGACTAAAATGCGGGGTTTATAACTGTTAGGCATGTGATGTCTAAGTATTTCATTTGATTAGGCATGTGATGTCTAAAGAGGTTGCGGATTCCAATTGTTGTAGTTTTACACTTTCTTTTCTGTGACCGTAAGTGTAATATGTGATATCACCGGTTTCGTTGCTATATGTCAACGACAATTGGGATGCGCATATTTACTTACGTTGATGACATGTGATGTTTTGCGTTGCTGGATATGTTATATTGGATTGTCGTGTTTGAATAGCCGGGGGTTTCTATGTGAGATGAGTGTTTTTCATTTTCATTCATGTAAAAACTTGTATGTAATATTCTGTTATTGGGGCACTTCCAGGTTGCGGAAGTTGTCACCCTTTGTATATTATTTACTTTTCTGCACTAGGATAGACCCAAGGAGGGGAGCACAAGCAACCGGGTTCTGGGGTCCAGTGGGAGACCATCTCGAGGAGTCGAGTTCGGGTCTCCTAACCCTAGAATTGGTGGGGTTGCTTGCTGCTCTCGTAGGGGTCTAGGGGTGTGGGATTGGCTATTCATCACGACCGTAGAATCCGTGTTTTATACTGGCTCGTATTGAAAACACGGACGTCCTAGTATATCCAATGTTTCATATGTTTCTTCTGCTGCGATTTCTGTGATGTGATCATGTGATGTTCTGTGATAGATACTGTATATAGTATATATGATATATTATATAGGCGTTACTTATGTTTTACACCCGCACTAGCCCTGCCCCGCTCTGTCGTTAGTTACCTAACCTAACGGTGCACGAGGGGACATCCAGGTGAATGCGGATGGCATAAGTGTACGTCGTATTTATCTGTGATGTTTTAGGTATTTAAATGATGGGACTTCATTAATGTGATTGATGAAAGAAAAGAAGCCTAAGATGTTGTAGAATCAAATTTTAAACAAAAACAGGTAGCTACAGTTCTTGCTTTGCATAGCGGTATATATGATATACCCTGCACCTTATTCGATGAGGAAAGGACCGAGATCCCTTCACCGGGAGTGACTCCTTTAGCAATAACTGGCAGATGCTACATACTCGATCTGTTTTTGATTGCTTCTATAGTTTCTGCTTTGCACAGTGATATATATGATATATCCCGCACCTCATTCGACGAGGAAAGGGCCGACGATCCCTTCACCGGTAGTGACCCCTTTAGCAAAACTGGAAAAGCCTCAAAATCACTCCATTTCAAAACTTCATTTGATCCTACAACGATATCAAGTTCATTACGCAATAGGTTTTCAGAAAAACCTGTCGTAGCCCTCCGTCATTTCAGATAAGTAGTAGTTAGTATTCGTGCTACGTTTGTTGGCCTGCGTCAAGGCGTACTGTGCGGTAGCTAACTAGTATTTAGCTGCTTATGCATATGATGCAGATTGGATTAGGGTAGTCGTGCGACTTTGTTAGCCTGCGTCAAGGATCGTACGGGTAGGTTTAATTCAATCAGGAAATGACGGGTTGAACTTGACTAGCGCACTATGGTTTGTTGGCCTGCGTCAGGGTCATAGGACGCTAGGGGCAAAATATTATCGGGAATTTCAAGTGTTGAAATTTGCAATGAGATTGCATACCTTCTATGAGATAGTTGGATCCCGATACCCACTGCGAGTAAGAGTTACTCCTGGGAGAGTTTTACACATTACAATTAGCCGATCAAGTAGGGGTCTAGAAAGGTGTCAACGGGGTTACGCCTCTGGGAAAACGAGGTTTACATTAATTAGGTTCGTGCGAAAGCACGGGGGACCTCCCTCAAAGTACCGATACTGGCCTGGCTGAAAGATCGACGAAGTTGTAGGGTGTAATTAATCCCGGCTAGTCTTTCCTTTTAGGGTTTGAAGGAAGATTTGATAAAAACCAGTGGGAGCCATCCTGATTAGATAAGATAATTGTAGGGTTCCTAGGCACACTATAGAGGTCTCACAAGGCATCAACTATGCCAATTTGAAATTTTACGGGTGCCGAGAGACCCTAATACGGATCGTTGACTAGAAGTTTAGGCGATATATGAATCTAGTTAACAACTTAACTAAAGATAAGAAGCTACAACCTTTGTAGATCTGGATATCCACTTCCTTAGCTCTACATAGGCATCCTCTCACTGTCCATCTCGAATCCCGGACTCAATCGTCGGCTTGATCGGAGAAATAGGCGGACTAGGTCGTCGGCTTCGTGCCGAAGATGATCTACGTCGAGGCATCACAAGTTCAAGCTCCGACTTCACAAAGTTGTGAAACTTGTGAAGAAAACACCCAAAACAACTTGAAAAGAGGTAGAGGGTGAAGAAATAGGAGGTGGGTTCACTTTAGAATTGGATTTCTCACTTTAGAACTCAAGTTGCCATTGATGGCATCAAGCTTTTCTTGAAGAAGAAGATGATCAAGAAAAAGAAAGAATATGATAAGTGTTGAATTAAAAAGAAAATAAATCAATACTTATCATAAGCTAACTAAGGTTAAGTGTAGAGAATAGACCATGGTAAGTGGGAATGGTTAGGGTTAAGCAAGAAGACAAATGGTCTCTTTAGTCAAACCTTCATGAAGCTTCAACAAGCTTCATGATAAAAAGAAACCATTTTCTTTTCTTTTATCTATTTAAATAAATAAAGAATGGATAAATAAATAGATGAATACCACAAAACCTTAACCATTATCATAACCATGGTTTAATTCTTTGCACAAACCCAAGTAAGTATGCATCATCAAACATGATACAATCAAGTGCATACAAAAGCATATCATATATACAATGTGCACTTCAAGTGAGAAAATCCTTTTAAAATGAACCAATACTAGTTAATGCAAATTAATATATCAAATATACAATTATACATTAAATCATTAAATCAACACTTGATTCAATGATCCGGTCATGTCTCACATAACCGACTAGTATATAATGTATCGATTTATCGAATCAATGATTCGATAACTAGGTTATATCGCATACAACCAATCGAAACATTCATCGCGAGAATGAAATACGGTATCACATACATGCATTATTCTCGGTCCCGCACATATCTCATATGCGCTCCTATTTCGTTTCGCTTGAGCCAGGAAACCTCTGTGTAGGACTCTAAAGACTCATCAATACGCCGGTAGCAGATGATGATCATATCAAGCACCCACAAGCCGCAAGCGGTCTGCTAAACGTAACGGCCATCCGGGTATTGTGCGATCAGAAGATCGACTAGCTAGCCAGCTCACACTTCTGTGAATCCAACCAGTAACACTTACCGTACAGTCCGGTCTGTTCGTCTGATATGTCGCATATCAAGTCTAGGGGTGGTATACGTCAGACCCCAATAACCGATAAGTCGTGCCGATGTGAGGCTCATAACGGGTCGAGAAACTACTGGTAACACTTACCAGCAAATCTCTGATCAGCCCTGGCCAGGGACTTCCCTGTTACGGCCAATCGAGCACAGCGCAACATCAACCCCCAATACCGGGAGAGACGAAACCCCTCCTATCGCTCATTGCCTCCATGTGACTCGGGACTGTACCCAAAGACCACCGTTTTGCACGCCCTCATGGACGTGGTAAGGTGGAGATCAAAGCACAGTGGGAATCACACAAGACTCTATGACGATCTCGGGTCTACAGACTAACCTGCACAAGTGTCACCTGAGAACTGCCATCTGACGTGAGGTATAATATCATCTGGGAGTTCTCGGCGAGTCCGTCCAGTGTACCCAGTCTCCACTGAGCACCCGTACACCATCTCTGATGTCAAACACCAATGGATATGGGATCATCCATCGCCCATCTCATGGGTCGAGAAGCGTATACGCTAGTCTACACTGGTATATCGATGCCCTGTCTCGATACACCCACGACTAGGGACCTTGAAGGATGTACTTATGGACTACCATGTCCCCACTAGTATGATCTGCATCATAGTCCAGGTAGTCAAGTACACATCCTAAGGGCTTTATCAACTTGTAACTAAAAGACAGTTTAAAGAGACAAGTTTACATGTTAAGATAAAGAGTAACCAGATAGCATACTATCATATCGAGCAAGAAAGTCATCTCTATATATGTCCAAGCATCCAATATAATATACATCATCTGTACAATACTGGCCTCTAGGGCATACATACAACTAACAATCTCCCACTTGCACTAGGGCCAGCTGCTGTAGTATCGCATACCGAGCATCCCGAAGAGTCTCTCAAACTGTATCTGGGGAATGGCCTTCGTGAGTGAATCCGCCGTGTTGTTCTTCGTGTCAACTCTCCTGACCTCGATCTCCCGGCGATCAACTATCTCCCGGATCAGGTGATACCGCCTCAGAATATGCCTGGATCGCTGATGGGACCTGGGTTCCTTGGCCAAAGCCACCGCTCCATTGTTATCGCAATACAAAGGTATTGGATGCTCAATGGATGGAACCACTCCAAGTTCAGTAATGAACTTCTTGATCCAGACAGCCTCTTTGGCAGCATCGTTGGCAGCGATGTATTCAGCCTCCATCGTCGAGTCTGCCACGGTTTCCTGCTTGGAACTCTTCCAGCTAACCGCCCCTCCGTAAAGGGTAAAGACAAAGCCCGACTGCGACTTAGAGTCGTCCTTATCACTCTGGAAGCTCGAATCGGTAAAGGACTCCACTTGGAGTTCTCCGTTACCATACACCAAGAGCATCTCTTTAGTCCTTCACAAGTACTTGAGAATGCTCTTCACAGCTGTCCAGTGACTCTCTCCAGGATCAGCTTGATACCTGCTCACTACACTTAGTGAGTATGCTACATCGGGTCAGGTACATAGCATCGCATACATGATAGAGCCTACAGCCGAAGCATAGGGTATCCCTTGCATGCGAGCTCTCTCCAAATCAGTCTTGGGAGACATCTCTTTGGAGAGAGTGACTCCAGAGATCGTGGGCAAGTTCCCACGCTTGGATTCTTCCATACTAAACCTCTTTAGTATGGTGTCAATGTACCTGGATTGGGACAATCCCAAAATCCGTTTGGATCTATCTCTATAGATCCTAATTCCCAATATGCCGGAGGTATCACCAAGATCTTTCATTGAGAATCTTTGTGATAAGAAGAGCTTGACCGATTGCAGCATAAGAATATCATTTCCTATCCAGAGTATGTCGTCCACGTACAATACGAGGAAGACAACCTTACTCTCTGCCACCTTCTTGTAGATACAAGGTTCATCTGGGTTTTTGACGAAATCAAACTCTTTGATAACGACGTCAAAGCAAATGTTCCTACTCCGCGATGCTTGCTTTAATCCATAAATGGATTTAAGCAGCTTGCATACCTTCCCGCTGCTCCCACTGTCTACGAAGCCCTCTGGCTGAGTCATGTACACGCACTCTTCTAAATCACCATTTAGAAATGCGGTCTTAACATCCATTTGCCAGATTTCGTAATCATGATATGCAGTGATGGTAAGCATGATCCGGATGGATTTAAGCATAGCCACTGGAGAAAAGGTTTCGTCATAGTCCACACCTGGTCTTTGACGAAAACCCTTTGCAACAAGTCTAGCTTTGAAAGTCTCCACTTTCCCATCTACACCAAGTTTTTTCTTGAAGATCCACTTGCTCCCGATGGGTTTTACCCCTTCAGGAGCAACTTCCAAAGTCCATACTTTGTTGGTGTACATGGATTCCATCTCGGACCGCATAGCATCCAGCCATTTCACCGAGTCCCTACTCGTGATGGCCTGCTCGAAGCTAGTTGGGTCATCATCCTCCATGATGCAATCCTCGCTCCCACCGTCCATGAGAAAACCGTAGTATCTCTCAGGTTGGCGAGGAACCCTACTAGATCGGCGGAGAGGCTGAGGTTCATTGGGAGCTACTGAATCCTCTGGTTCCACTAAATCTTCAATTACGGCTTGTGTATCTGGAACTTCTTCCATCTCCACCACTTTGCCACTAATTTCTTTTTCAAGGAATTCCTTTTCTAAAAAGTTGGCATATTGAGAAACAAACACCTTTTGTTCTTCAGCATGGTAGAAAAGATACCCTTGTGAATTCTTAGGATATCCCACAAACTTGCAAAGAACTGACCGTGCCTCGAGTTTGTCTGGATTTTGCCTTTTGACATAGGCCGGACAACCCCATATCTTAACTCGTTTAAAATATGGTCTCTTCCCACTCCATATCTCCTATGGTGTGGTAGGTACAGATTTAGATGGAACTTGATTCAATAGGTATGTTGCTGTCTCCAGCGCATATCCCCAAAAGGAAATAGGTAACTCAGCTGTGCTCATCATAGAGCGCACCATATCTAATAGGGTGCGGTTTCTCTATTCTGATACACCGTTGTGCTGTGGTGTATATGGAAGAGTCAGCTGAGAGAGAATCCCATTCTCTTTTAGGAAGTCCAGGAATTCATTGCTCAAGTATTCACCTCCTCGATCAGATCGAAGGATTTTAATACTTTTTCCGGTTTGGTTTTCGACTTCTTGTTTATATTCTCTAAATTTCTCAAAAGCTTCTGATTTGTGTTTCATCTGGAACACATATCCGAATCTAGAGAGATCGTCAGCGAATGTAATGAAGTACGAAGAACCATCCCTGGCATGTGTAGACATAGGACCGCATACATCACTATGTATCAGTCCCAAGAGTTTGGTAACTCTTTCTCCGTGTCCCGTAAACGGAGTTTTGGTCATCTTGCCTTTGAGACATGACTGGCAGGTGTTATAAGATGAAAATTCGAATGGTTTCAAATATCCATCCTTATGCAACTTAGCCAGTCGTGTCGCATTGATGTGACCCAGTCTACAATGCCACAAGAAGGATTCGTTCAGTTCTGAACTCTTCCTCTTGTGTGTGTTTGTTATGCTCAGAACTGTTGATTGATTTAGAACATAAATGCCATTGCACAACGTGCCTGATCCAACCAACTTTTGGTTACGGAAAATGTTCATAACATTGTCCTGTAATACAAAATTATATCCCTCTTTACTTAATAAAGAAACCGATATAATGTTGCATATCAGGTTCGGCATGTAATAGCATTCGTTCAGAACCAATGTATTACCAGTAGGTAATACAATGTGATATTCCCCGACAGTCTTAGCTGCAACAATTGCACCATTTCCAACTCTAATGTCTTTATCACCTTCTCCAAGTTCTTTACCTTTCCTTAGCCCATGTAACTGATTACATATATGGGATCCTGACCCGGTATCTAATACCCAGGACGTAGAGCAAATGGAGAAACAGTTCTCTGTAACGAACACACCCGAAGAAAATGCATCAACATGTACTTTCTTCATTCGGGTGGCATGGGAATCCTGGTATTCCCCTATATCCTGTTCATTCCTATAACTCTTATAAGAAAGAACGGAACCAACGTTCCCCAGCACAGTATAACATGCGGGTTCGGTCAATACATCCATATTATTATCTTCATTAGGGCATGAAATGGTCGCTACCTGGAGAGAGAGAGAAGAAAACACTTTAGCGTATGCTCGTGCAAGATCAGATTGGTTATTATCTTATCTAATCAGGATGGCTCCCACTGGTTTTTATCAAATCTTCCTTCAAACCCTAAAAGGAAAGACTAGCTGGGATTAATTACACACTACAAGTTCGCCAATTTTTCAGCCAGGCCAGTGTCGGTACTTTGAGGGAGGTCCCCCGTGCTTTCGCACGAACCTAATTAATGTAAACCTCGTTTTCCCAGAGGCGTAACCCCGTTGACACCTTTCTAGACACCTACTTGATCGGCTAATTGTAATGTGTAAAAACTCTCCCAGGAGTAACTCTTACTCGCAATGGGTATCGGGATCCAACTATCTCATAGAAGGTATGCAATCTCATTGCAAATTTCAACACTTGAAATTCCCGATAATATTTTGCCCCTAGCAGCTATATGACCTTAACATAGTCAACAAATCATAAGTGCTAGTCAAGTTCAACCCGTCATTTCCTGATTGAATTAAACCCACCCGCACGACCCTTAACATAGTCAACAAAGTCGCACAACTACCCTAATCCAATCTGCATCATATGCATAAGCAGATAAATACTGGTCAGCTACCGCACACTACGCCTTAACATAGTCAACAAACGTAGCACGAATACTAACTAGTACTTATCTGAAATGACGGAGGGCTACGACATGTTTTTCTGAAAACCTATTGCGTAATGAACTTGATATCGTTGTAGAATCAATTGAAGTTTTGAAATGGAATGATTTTTGAGGCTTTTCTAGTTTTGCTAAAGGGGTCACTCCCGGTGAAGGGATCGTCGGCCCTTTCCTCGTCGAGTGAGGTGCGGGATATATCATATATATCACTGTGCAAAGCAGAAACTATAGAAGCTATCAAAAGTCAAACCGAGTGTGTAGCATCTGCCAGTTATTGCTAAAGAAGTCACTCCCGGTGAAGGGATCTCGGTCCTTTCCTCATCGAATAAGGTGCAGGGTATATCATATATACCGCTATGCAAAGCAAGAACTGTAGCTACCTGTTTTATTTGAAATTTGATTCTACAACATCTTAGGTTTCTTTTCATTCATTAATCACATTAATGAAGTCCCATCATTTAAATACCTAAACATCACAGATAAATACGACGTACACTTATGCCATCCGCATTCGCCTCGATGTCCCCTCGTGTACCGTTAGGTTAGGTAACTAACGACAGAGCAGGGCAGGGCTAGTGCGGGTGCAAAACATAAGTAACGTCTATATAATATATCATATATACTATATACTTTATCTATCACAGAACATCATATGATCACATCACAGATATCGCAGCAGAAGAAACATATGAAACATTGGATCTACTAGGACGTCCGTGTTTTCAATACGAGCCAGTATAAAACACGGATTCCACGGTCGTGATGAATAGCCAATCCCACACCCCTAGACCCCTACGAGAGCGGCAAGTAACCCTACCAATTCTAGGGTTAGGAGACCCGGACTCGACTCCTCGAGATGGTCTCCCACTGGACCCTAGAACCCGGTTACTTGTGCTCCCCTCCTTGGGTCTATCCTAGTGCAGAAAAGTAAATAATATACAAAGGGTGACATCTTCCGCAACCTGGAAGTGCCCCAATAAAAGAATATTATATACAAGTTTTTACATGAATGAAAATGAAAAACACTCATCTCACATAAAAACCCCCAGCTATTCAAACACGACAATCCAATATAACATATCCAGCAACACATAACATCACATGTCATCAACGTAAGTAAATATGCGCATCCCAATTATCGTTGACATATAGCAACGAAACCGGCGATATCACATATTACACTTACGGTCACAGAAAAGAAAGTGTAAAACTACAACAATTGGAATCCGCAACCACTTTAGACATCGCATGCCTAACACTTATAAACCCCGCATTTTAGTCCCATCATCGAAAACTCTTTTCAATATGAAGTGAGACTAAACTGCTAGATTTATAACGTTCATACAGTTATCTCATAACTGTTTGTGAATTCCAATTATTGTATCCCATTCCGGATAAATAGAAAATATTAAACTTTCCGATCGAACATTCGAACACCCAAGTTTTCCCGAAACCGATCAACCCATGAAATAAGTTCAAAGACATTCACTTCATGCCTCAGTACCAACGGTCCAGCCGTAGAAGGGTCAAGCCAACGCCTCACATGTGGCACGCCGTACTGCCCCAAACCCGAAGGTTCAAAGGGCAGTTCAAGACGGTCACATAATCGAGTTAAGGTTTGTTGTCTTCTAGAGGGACCATCGCGTTACTTGCACTACTCAGAACGTCCTTAAACCACAGAAAAATCCAACACTTAGATATTTTCCGGCAGGGGAAAAGTTGGGTATTTATATCCGGTCGGACTTTTTAACATATTCTAAAGTTATCCGGAAAAACACATAGACGAAGTTTAACAATCCGATCGAATCTACGATTCCCAATGCAACCCCAGAATACTCAACTTTTGAGTCAATTTAAAAATTCCCAGAAAACTCAGCATAATTAAATAGGAGTTACTGTGCAAATGAGGAGGGCTGACGTCATCATCAGGCCGCGGAACCGCCGCATAAGCCATGCTTATGCCGCAGTTCCGCCGCACTATATACTGTTCATGTGAAAAAATTTGCACCGTAATTCTTAGAATTCCCTGCTGAATTTTTTAAGCATTTTTAATGTGGACAAATCCCAGATTTTAGAAAAAGTCCAGAGAGCATGAAAAAGTTAGGGTTTCGGGTTCGATCGGGTTTCAAACATCGTCTAAGCATCGCCTAAGGCTCTAGCTAGGCTCTGATACCACTGTAGGGTTCCTAGGCACACTATAGAGGTCTCACAAGGCATCAACCATGCCAATTTGAAATTTTATCGCCGTGGCACCAACGGGTCCCTCAGCGGCTACTTTTTACGCATGCCCCCTCGCGAGGACTACAACCCGCCGGAACACCTTCCGGTCTCGGGACACCCTGGGGGTAAGAGCCTATGCTTCGCCACACTGTCACACAGTGAGAACCCCCCATAGGTCGACATCCAATGCCTAGTAGCTCTGATACCAATCGTTGACTAGAAGTTTAGGCGATATATGAATCTAGTTAACAACTTAACTAAAGATAAGAAGCTACAACCTTTGTAGATCCGGATATCCACTTCCTTGGCTCCACGTAGGCGTCCTCTCGCTGTCTATCTCGAATCCCGGACTCAATCGTCGGCTTGATCGGAGAAATGGGTGGACTAGGTCGTCGGCTTCATACCGAAGATGATCTACGTCGAGGCATCACAAGTTCAAGATCCGACTTCACAAAGTTGTGAAACTTGTGAAGAAAACTGTAGGGTTCCTAGGCACTCTAATGGAGTCTCACAAGTGTTCAAACATGCCAATTTCTAAAAATTACGGTGCCGAGAAACCCTAATACGGATCGTTAACTAGATAAATAGGCGAAACAAGCATGTAATCGAATTAAATGCTAAGGGAAAGTGACAACAACCTTTATAGATCCGGTCCACCACTTCCTAAGCTCCGTGATGATCTCCCTCCGCTGTCCAAATTGAATCCCGAACTCAAGTATCGGCTTCGTCGAAGAAATGGGCGGGCTTGATCGTCGGTTCGATGCCGAAGATGATCTACGTCGAGGCATCACAAGAACGAGCTCCGCCTTCGCCAAGTCAAGAAACTTGTGAAGACAACACACTCTACTACATGGCAAGTAGTAGAGGATGAAGAAATAGGAAGTTGGTAGACTTTAGATTTGGATTTCTCACTTGTTTTCTCAAGTTGCCATTGAACTAGAAAGCTTTTCTTTTTCTTAGTTCTTGAAGAAGAAGAAGAAAGATATGATAAGTTAATAATAATAGGAAAGAAAATATAATACTTATCATATCATTAACCTTAGTTAGGTGTAGAGAATTGACTAAGGTTAGTTTGAAGGGTTAGGGTTAAGAAAGAAGACAAAATGGTCACTTAGTCAAAGTTTCAAGAAACTTCAACTACAAACAAAATAAGCCACCATTTCATTTTCTTTACCTTTTTCTTTTTCCAAAATAAACAAAAAGAATAAATAAAAGAATAAGTAAATAAAATGAAACCCTAACCATTCATATAACCATGGTCAATTCTTTACACAAACCCAAGCATGCATGTATCATCAAACATGATACAATCATGTGCACAAATGTATATCACATATACAACTTGCACAATTCAAGTGAGAAAATCCATTTAAAGTGAACCAATACTAGTTAATGCAAAGTAATATATCAAATATATAATTATACATTAAATCATTAAATCAACACTTGATTTAACGATCCGGTCATGTCGCATATAACCGGCTAGTATCCAATGTATCGGCTTATCGAATCAATCCTTGATTCGATAACTAGGTTATATCGCATATAACCAATCGACACATTCATCGCGAGAATGAAATACGGTATCACATACACGCATTATTCTCGGTCCCGCACATATCTCATATGCACTCCTATTTCGTTTCGCTTGAGCCAGGAAACCCCTGTGTAGGACTCTAAAGACTCGTCAATACGCCGGCTGCAGATGATGATCATATCAAGCATCCACAAGCCGCAAGCGGTCTGCTAAACGTAACGGCCACCCGGGTATTGAGCGATCAGAAGATCGACGAGCAAGCCCGCTCACACTCCTGCGAATCCAACCAGTAACACTTACCGTATAGTCCGGTCTATTCGTCTGATATGTCGCATATCTCGCCTAGGGATGGTAAACATCAGACCCCAATAGCTCGATAAGTCATGCCGACTTGAGGTCCATAACATTTGTGAAACTACTGATAACTCTTACCAGTATATCACAGCAACCCTGGCCAGGGATTTCCTGTTATGGCCAGTTGAGCATAGCACAACATCAACCCCCAATACCGGGAGAGACGAATCCCCTCCTATCGCTCATTGCCTCCATGTGAATAGGGACTGTACCCAAAAACCACCTGTTTGCACGACTCAGTAGAGCCGTGGTAGGTGGAAATCAAAGCACAGTGGGAGACACACAAGACTCTATGACGATCTCGGGTCAACAGACTAAGGTGTACCAGTGTCACCAGAGAACTGCCATCTGACGTGAGGTATAATACCATCTGGGAGTTCTCTGCGAGTCCGTTCAGTGTACCCAGTCTCCACTGAGCACCCGCATACCATCTTCGATGTCAAACACCAATGGATATGGGATCATCCATCGCCCATCGCATGGGTCGAGAAGATATGCGCTAGTCTACTCTGGAATATCGATGCCCCGTCTCGATATTCCCTCGACTAGGAACATTTGAAGGATGTACTCATGGACTACCCAGGCCCCACTAGTATGATCTACATCATAGTCCTGGAAGTCGAGTACACATCCTAAGGGCTTTATCAACATGTAATCAGAGAGACAGAAAGTATACATGTTTAGATAAAGAGCAACCAGATAGCGTACTATCATGTCGAGAAAGAAAGTCCTACCTATATATGTCCCAGCATCCACTACAATGTACATCCAATGTACAGTAATGGCCTCTAGGGCATACATATAACTAACAATCTCCCACTTGCACTAGGGCCATCTGTAGCAGTGGTTGCAGTATCACATACTCAACCATCCCTTAAAAGTCTCTCTTTGGGAAAAGGCCTTCGTGAGTGGATCCGCCGTGTTGTCCTCTGAGTCTACTCTCCTAACCTCGATCACCCCGGAGATCAACTATTTCCATGATCAGGTGATGCTTCCTCAGAATTTGTCTGGGTCACTGATGGGACCAGGGTTCCAGGGCCAAAGCCACACTTCCATTGTCATACAATGGCAGGAACCTAGTTCATCTTATGAACCAATATACACCTAAACTTCCTCTTTGGTAGTATCTTTAATAGCGATGTTACCAGCCTTTATCGTCTAGTTTGCCACGGTATCTAGCTTGGAACTCTTCCAACATACCGTCCCTTTACTGAGGGTAAAGACAGTGCCTGTGACTGACATTCAGTCGTCTTTATCACCCTGGAACACTTCCAGTGATTCTCCCCAGGATCGATTGATACAATCTCACTACACCTAGTGAGAACCCTAATATCCCTTTAGATCTATCTCATAGGTCCAAATCTCAGGATTTAGGAGGTATCATCTTTATCCTATTTGGAGAATCCTTGTGATAATAGGAGATTGATCGATCGTAGTATAGGAAACTCTTTTCCTATCAAGAGTATGTTGTCTACGTACAATACGAAGATGACCACCTTACTCTCTACTACCCTTTTGTATATACAAGGTTCGTCTACCATTTTGATGAAGTCAAACACTTTGACTATCACATCAAAACAGACGTTCCAACTCCGCGATGCCTGCTTCATTATGTAAAGCAACTTGCACACGTTTCCGCTGCTCCCACTGTTTACGAAGACCTCTGTCTGTGTTCTTATAGACGTTCTCTTCTAAATCAGTATTTAGAAAAGCAGTCATGGCACCCAACCGCCAGATATCGTAGTCATGGTATGTAGCCGTGGTAAGTAAGATCTGGACAGACTTAAGCATAGCTACTGGAAAAAGGTTTCATCATTATCCACGCCTGGTCGATGACGAAAACCTTTAACAAGTCTAGCTTTGAAAGTCTCAACTTTTCCATCTAAACCAAGTAATCTTCTCAAGATATACTTGCTCCTGATGGGGATTTAACCCTTCAGATATAGAAGCTAAAGTCCATACTTTGCTGGTGTACATGGATTCCATCTCAGATCGCTAAGCATCCAGCCATTCTTACAGAGTCCCTACTCTCGATGGCCTGCTCGAAACTAGTTGGGTCATCATCTCATGATGCAATCCTTGCTCCCACTGTCATCGAGAAACCGAGGTATCTCTCAGGCGGATGAGGAACCCTACTAGATCGGCGGAGAGGCTGAGGTTCGTCGGGAACTATAGAATCTTATGGTTCTGTCAAATCATCAACTGCAGTTTTGTATAGCTGGAACCTTTCCAGTTCTACAGAACTGATCCTGCCTCGATCTTGTCCGGATTTTGCTTTAAACATAGGCCGGACAACCCCAAATCTTAACTCGCTTAAAAGATGGGTTCTTCCCATACCATATCTTATATGGAGTGGTAGGCAGTGATTTGATTCAAGCCTAATTCAATAGGTATGCAGCTTCTCAAGTGCATAACCCCAAAAGGAAATAGGTAACTCAGTAATACTCATCATAGAGCACACCATATCTAATATTGTGCAATTGCTCCGCCCTGATACACCGTTGTGCTGTGGTGTATTCAGAGGAGTAACACTGAGAGAAAATCTCATTCTCCTTTAGAATAGTCCAGGAATTCTATGCACAAGTATTCTCCTCGCTGATCTTATCATAGGACATAATACTTATACCCGTATTTTGGTTCTCTACTTCCTACTTATATTCTGTGAATACCTCAAAAGGTTCGGACTTATATTTCAACAGGAATATATGACTGAATCTTGAGAAATTATCAGAGAATATAATGAAGTATAAAGAACCAGTCCTGGCATGTGTAGACAGGAGATCTTACATACATCATCATGCATCAGTCCCAAGAGTTCATTAACTCTTTCTCTGTTTCCAATAAACAGAGCTATGGTCATATTATCTTTGTGACATGACTGGCAAGTTTCACAAGATGTAAATTCAAACTGATTTAAATATACATCTAAATGTAACTTCAGCCAGTCGGGTCGCATTGATATGACCTAGTCTACAATGCCTCAAGAAGAATTCGTTCATTTCTGAACTCTTCTTCTTGTGTGTGTTCAGTATACTAGGAACTGTAGTTTGATTTAGAACGCTAATGCTTTTAGATAGCGTGCCTGAACCGATCAACTTTTGATATAGGAAGTGTTCAAAACATTATCCATCAATACAAAATTATATCCTTTCTTTACTAATAAAGAGACTGATATGATTTTGTATATCAGGTTCGGTATCTAATAGCATTTGTTCAGAATCAATGTATTCGTAATACAGGGTGACAGTGACCAACAGACTTGGCTGCAACACTTGCCCCATTTTCTGTCTCATGAAACTTATCACCCGTTCTCAGTTTTTCTACCCTTTTATAGCCCTATGTAACAGATTACATATCTGGGATCCTGATCCGGTATCATATACCCAGGATGCAGAGGATACTGAGAAACAGTTCTTTGTAATGAACACACCCGAAGGAGATGCATCATATGCACTTTCTTCGTTTGGGCGGCATAGGAATTCTGGTATTCCCCAATTTCCTGCTCTGTCTTATAACAATTATAAGTTGGAGCGGGACCAACGTTCCCCAGCTCAGTATAACAAACGGGTTCGGTCAATACATCCGTATTATTATCATGATTAAGGCGTGATATGGTCGCTACCAGGATAGAGAGAGAAGAAAAAACTCTGCGTGCGCTCTTGCAAGATCAGATTGGTTATATATTTTATCTAATCAGGATGGTTCCCACTGTTTTTATCAAATCTTCCTTCAAACCTTAAAAGGAAAAACTAGCCGGGATTAATTACACTCTACAAGTTCGCCAATCTTTCAGCCAGGCCAGTGTCGGTACTTTGAGGGAGGTTTCCCGTGCTTTCGCACGGACCTAATTACAATAAACCTCGTTTTCCCAGAGGCGTAACCCCGTTGACACCTTTCTAGACACCTACTTGATCGGCTAATTATAAAGTGCAAAACTCTCCCAGGAGTAACAATTACTCGCAGAGGGTATTGGGATCCAACTATCATATAGAAGGTATGCAATCTCATTGCAAATTTCAACACTTAAAACTCCCGATAATGGTTTTTACCCCTAGCACCTATGACCTTGGCTATGGTCAACAAATCATAGGTACTAGTCAAGTTCTACCCGTCATTTCGTGATTAATTAGACCCACCCACATGACCCTTGGCTAAGGTCAACAAAGCCACATGACTGTCCTAACTAATCGCATCATATGCGGTGTAGGAAGACATCACATAGCTACCGTACACTGTGCCTTGACTATGGTCAACAAACACAGCACGAATACTAAGTACTCTACTTCCTAAAATGAAGGAGGGTTGCGAATGGTTTTTGTGAAAACCTTTAACGCTTTGAACTTGATCTCGTTGCGGAATCAAATGGTTTTAAAATGGAGTGTTTTCGAGGCTTTTCTAGTTTTGCTAAAGGGGTCACTCCCGGTGAAGGGATCGTTGGCCCTTTCCTCGTCGAATGAGGTGCGGGATATATCATATATATCACTGTGCAAAGCAGAAACTATAGAAGCGATCAAAAGACAAACCGAGGGTTGTAGCATCTGCCAGTTATTGCTAAAGGAGTCACTCCCGGTGAAGGGATCTCGGTCCTTTCCTTATCGAATAAGGTGCAGGATGTTCTACAAGGAACACCACGATGCAAAGCAAGAACTGTAGCTACCTGTTTTATTTTGAAATTCGATTCCACAACATCAATTAGGTTTATTTTCTTTCATTAATCTCATTAATGAATATCCCATCATTTAAATCCACCTAAACAACACAGATAAATATAACGTACGCTTATGCCATCCGCATTCGCCTCGATGTCCCGTCTGCACCGTTAGGTTAGGTAACTAACGGCAGAGCGGGGCAGGGCTAGCGCGGGTGTAAAACATAAGCAACGTTTATATAATATATCATATATACTATATATAATATCTGTCACAGAACATCACATGATCACAGATAAATCACAGCAGAAGAAACATATGAAATATTGGATATACTAGGACGTCCGTGTTTTCAATACGAGCCAGTATAAAACACGGATTCCACGGTCGTGATGAATAGCCAATCCCACACCCCTAGACCCCTACGAGAGCGGCAAGTAACCCTACCAATTCCAGGGTTAGGAGACCCGGACTCGACTCCTCGAGTTGGTCTCCCACTGGACCCCAGAACCCGGTTACTTGTTCTCCCCTCCTTGGGTCTATCCTAGTGCAGAAAAGTAAATAATATACAAGTGGTGACAACATCCGCAACCTGGAAGTGCCCCAATAAAAGAATATTACATACAAGTTTTTACATGAATGAAAATGAAAAACACTCATCTCACATAAAAACCCCCGGCTATTCAAACACGACGATCCAATATAACATATCCAGCAACACATAACATCACATGTCATCAACGTAAGCAAACATGCGTATCCCAATTGTCGTTGACATATAGCAATGAAACCGGCGATATCACATATTACACTTACGGTCACAGAAAAGAAAGTGTAAAACTACAACAGTTGGAATCCGCAACCACCTCAGACATCGTATGCCTGATCAAATGAATTCTTTAGACATCGCATGCCTAACAATTATAAACCCCGCATTTTAGTCTCATTATCGAAAACACTTTTCAATATCAAGTCGGGCAATTCAACAGGATTCCCGACATTCTGATCGAATGCTCGTCGCAAACTTTAGTAGGCGGCCGCACCCCCGACGCCGTCGACAAAGTGCACCAAGGCGGAACACTGCTGCCGCGAGCACCCGAACGGATGCTTTCGGCGACGGGGTTCTCCTACAGTCACTTGGTCGGGGCTATGGAGTGAGGCTGTCTATTAAGTTTACCCGGCGAGTATCCGCGTACGCTACGTGATTGCGACGGACTTTTGATCACATCAAAATTCTGTGGCAACCGATCAAGTGAGACCAAACTGCTACGTTTATAATATTCATTCCGTTATCTCATAACAATTTGTGAATTCCAATTATTGTATCACATTTCGGATAAATAGAAAATGCTAAACTTCTCGATCGAACAATCGAACACCCAAGTTTTCCCGATACAGCTCAACACATGAAATAAGTCTAACAACATTCAGTTCGTGCCTCAGTACCAACGGTCCAGCCGTAGAAGGGTCAAGCCAACGCCTCACATGTGGCACGCCGTACTGCCCCAAACCCGAAGGTTCAAAGGGCAGTTCAAGACGGTCACATAATCGAGTTAAGGTTTGTTGTCTTCTAGAGGGTCCATCGCGTTACTTGCACTACTTAGAACGTCGTTAAACTACGGAAAAATCCAACACTTGGAAATTTCCCGACAGGGGAAAAATTGGGTATTTATATCCGGTCGAACTTGTTAACATATTCTAAAATTTATCCGGAAAAACACACTGACAAAATTAGACAATCCGATCGATACACTGAGTTCCCAATACAACCCAGAAAATAAAACTCTGGAATAAATATTAAAATATTCCCAGGAAAACCAGCACTGCATACTAAGAATTACTGTGCACATTTCATCAAATAAAGATACATTATGGCCGCGGATCCGCCGCATAAGCCATGCTTATGCAGCGGAAACGCGGCTCTTTGATGGATACAGGAGCTCGAATTTCACAGTAAGTCTTAGATCTTCCTGCTGATTTTTCTGAATATTTTTAATTCACAAAAAACCACGAATTTCAAAAAAGTCCAGAGAGCATGTTAAAATCGGGGTTTCGGGTCGATCGGACTTCTAACTCCGTCGGGACTTCGCCTAAGGCTCTAGCTAGGCTCTGATACCACTGTAGGGTTCCTAGGCACTCTAATGGAGTCTCACAAGTGATCAAACATACCAATTTCTAAAAATTACGGTGCCGAGAAACCCTAATACGGATCGTTAACTCGATAAATAGGCGAAACAAGCATGTAATCGAATTAAATGCTAAGGGAAAGTGACAACAACCTTTGTAGATCCGGTCCACCACTTCCTAAGCTCCGCGATGATCTCCCTCCGCTGTCCAAATCGAATCCCGAACTCAAGTATCGGCTTCGTCGAAGAAATGGGCGGGCTTGATCGTCGGTTCGATGCCGAAGATGATCTACGTCGAGGCATCACAAGAACGAGCTCCGCCTTCGCCAAGTCAAGAAACTTGTGAAGAAAACACACTCTACTACATGGCAAGTAGTAGAGAATGAAGAAATAGGAAGTGGGTAGACTTTAGATTTGGATTTCTCACTTGTTTTCTCAAGTTGCCATTGAACTAGAAAGCTTTTCTTTTTCTTAGTTCTTGAAGAAGAAGAAGAAAGATATGATAAGTTAATAATAATAGAAAAGAAAATATAATACTTATCATATCATTAACCTTAGTTAGGTGTAGAGAATTGACTAAGGTTAGTTTGAAGGGTTAGGGTTAAGAAAGAAGACAAAATGGTCACTTAGTCAAAGTTTCAAGAAACTTCAACTACAAACAAAATAAGCCACCATTTCATTTTCTTTACCTTTTTCTTTTTCCAAAATAAACAAAAAGAATAAATAAAAGAATAAGTAAATAAAATGAAACCCTAACCATTCATATAACCATGGTCAATTCTTTACACAAACCCAAGCATGCATGTATCATCAAACATGATACAATCATGTGCACAAATGTATATCACATATACAACTTGCACAATTCAAGTGAGAAAATCCATTTAAAGTGAACCAATACTAGTTAATGCAAAGTAATATATCAAATATATAATTATACATTAAATCATTAAATCAACACTTGATTTAACGATCCGGTCATGTCGCATATAACCGGCTAGTATCCAATGTATCGGCTTATCGAATCAATCCTTGATTCGATAACTAGGTTATATCGCATATAACCAATCGACACATTCATCGCGAGAATGAAATACGGTATCACATACACGCATTATTCTCGGTCCCGCACATATCTCATATGCACTCCTATTTCGTTTCGCTTGAGCCAGGAAACCCCTGTGTAGGACTCTAAAGACTCGTCAATACGCCGGCAGCAGATGATGATCATATCAAGCATCCACAAGCCGCAAGCGGTCTGCTAAACGTAACAGCCACCCGGGTATTGAGCGATCAGAAGATCGATGAGCAAGCCCGCTCACACTCCTGCGAATCCAACCAGTAACACTTACCGTATAGTCCGGTCTGTTCGTCTGATATGTCGCATATCTCGCCTAGGGGTGGTAAACGTCAGACCCCAATAGCTCGATAAGTCATGCCGACTTGAAGTCCATAACATTCGTGAAACTACTGATAACTCTTACCAGTATATCACAGCAACCCTGGCCAGGGATTTCCTGTTATGGCCAGTCGAGCATAGCACAACATCAACCCCCAATACCGGAAGAGAAGAATCCCCTCCTATCGCTCATTGCCTCCATGTGAATCGGGACTGTACCCAAAAACCACCTGTTTGCACGCCTCAGTAGAGCCGTGGTAGGGTGGAAATCAAAGCACAGTGGGAGACACACAGGACTCTATGACGATCTCCGGTCAACAGACTAAGCTGTACCAGTGTCACCAGAGAACTGCCATCTGACGTGAGGTATAATACCATCTGGGAGTTCTCTGCGAGTCCGTTCAGTGTACCCAGTCTCCACTGAGCACCCGCATACCATCTTCGATGTCAAACACCAATGGATATGGGATCATCCATCGCCCATCGCATGGGTCGAGAAGATATGCGCTAGTCTACTCTGGAATATCGATGCCCCGTCTCGATATTCCCTCGACTAGGAACATTTGAAGGATGTACTCATGGACTACCCAGGCCCAACTAGTATGATCTACATCATAGTCCTGGAAGTCGAGTACACATCCTAAGGGCTTTATCAACATGTAATCAGAGAGACAGAAAGTATACAAGTTTAGATAAAGAGCAACCAGATAGCGTACTATCATGTCGAGCAAGAAAGTCCTACCTATATATGTCCCAGCATCCACTACAATGTACATCCAATGTACAGTAATGGCCTCTAGGGCATACATATAACTAACAAAAACACCCAAAACAACTTGGCAAGAGGTAGAGGGTGAAGAAATAGGAGGTGGGTTCACTTTTGAATTGGATTTCTCATTTTAGAACTCAAGTTGCCATTGATGGCATCAAGCTTTTCTTGAAGAAGAAGATGATCAAGAAGAAGAAAGAATATGATAAGTGTTGAATTAAAAAGAAAATAAATCAATACTTATCATATGCTAACTAAGGTTAAGTGTAGAGAATAGACCATGGTAAGTGGGAATGGTTAGGGTTAAGCAAGAAGACAAATGGTCTCTTTAGTCAAACCTTCATGAAGCTTCAACAAGCTTCATGATAAAAAGAAACCATTTTTTTTTCTTTTATCTATTTAAATAAATAAAGAATGGATAAATAAATAGATGAATACCACAAAACCTTAACCATTATCATAACCATGGTTTAATTCTTTGCACAAACCCAAGTAAGAATGCATCATCAAACATGATACAATCAAGTGCACACAAAAGCATATCATATATACAATGTGCACTTCAAGTGAGAAAATCCTTTTAAAATGAACCAATACTAGTTAATGCAAATTAATATATCAAATATACAATTATACATTAAATCATTAAATCAACACTTGATTCAATGATCCGGTCATGTCGCACATAACCGACAAGTATATATTGTATCGATTTATCGAATCAATGATTCGATAACTAGGTTATATCGCATACAACCAATCGAAACATTCATCGCGAGAATGAAATACGGTATCACATACACGCATTATTCTCGGTCCCGTACATATCTCATATGCGCTCCTATTTCGTTTGGCTTGAGCCAGGAAACCTCTGTGTAGGACTCTAAAGACTCGTCAATACGCCGGTAGCAGATGATGATCATATCAAGCACCCACAAGCCGCAAGCGGTCTGCTAAACGTAACGGCCATCCGGGTATTGAGCGATCAGAAGATCGACGAGCTAGCCCGCTCACACTCCTGTGAATCCAACCAGTAACACTTACCGTACAGTCCGGTCTGTTCGTCTGATATGTCGCATATCAAGTGTAGGGGTGGTATACGTCAGACCCCAATAACCGATAAGTCGTGCCGATGTGAGGCTCATAACGGGTCGAGAAACTACCGGTAACACTTACCAGCAAATCTATGATCAGCCCTGGCCCGGGACTTCCCTATTACGGCCAATCGAGCACAGCGCAACATCAACCCCCAATACCGGGAGAGACGAAACCCCTCCTATCGCTCATTGCCTCCATGTGACTCGGGACTGTACCCAAAGACCACCGTTTTGCACGCCCTCATGGACGTGGTAAGGTGGAGATCAAAGCACAGTGGGAATCACACAAGACTCTATGACGATCTCGGGTCTACAGACTAACCTGCACAAGTGTCACCTGAGAACTGCCATCTGACGTGAGGTATAATACCATCTGGGAGTTCTCGGCGAGTCCGTCCAGTGTACCCAGTCTCCACTGAGCACCCGTACACCATCTCTGATGTCAAACACCAATGGATATGGGATCATCCATCGCCCATCTCATGGGTCGAGAAGCGTATACGCTAGACTAGGGACCTTGAAGGATGGGGCATCGATATACCAGTGTAGACTAGCGTATACGCTTCTCGACCCATGAGATGGGCGATGGATGATCCCATATCCATTGGTGTTTGACATCAGAGATGGTATACGGGTGCTCAGTAGAGACTGGGTACACTGGACGGACTCGCCGAGAACTCCCAGATGGTATTATACCTCACGTCAGATGGCAGTTCTCAGGTGACACTTGTGCAGGTTAGTCTATAGACCCGAGATCGTCATAGAGACTTGTGTGATTCCCACTGTGTTTTGACCTCCACCTTACCACGTCCATGAGGGCGTGCAAAACGGTGGTCTTTGGGTACAGTCCCGAGTCACATGGAGGCAATGAGCGATAGGAGGGGTTTCGTCTCTCCCGGTATTGGGGGTTGATGTTGCGCTGTGCTCGATTAGCCGTAACAGGGAAGTCCCTGGCCAGGGCTGATCAGAGATTTGCTGGTAAGTGTTACCAGTAGTTTCTCGACCCGTTATGAGCCTCACATCGGCACGACTTATCGGTTATTGGGGTCTGACGTTTACCACCCCTAGACTTGATATGCGACATATCAAACGAACAGACCGGACTGTACGGTAAGTGTTACTGGTTGGATTCACAGGAGTGTGAGCGGGCTTGCTCGTCGATCTTCTGATCGTTCAATACCCGGATGGTCGTTACGTTTAGCAGACCGCTTGCGGCTTGTGGGTGCTTGATATGATCATCATCTGCTACCGGCGTATTGACGAGTCTTTAGAGTCCTACACAGAGGTTTCCTGGCTCAAGCGAAACGAAATAGGAGCGCATATGAGATATGTGCAGGACCGAGAATAATGCGTGTATGTGATACCGTATTCCATTCTCGCGATGAATGTTTCGATTGGTTATATGCGATATAACCTAGTTATCGAATCAAAGATTGATTCGATAAGTCGATGCATTGTATACTAGTCGGTTATGTGCAACATGACCGGATCATTGAATCAAGTGTTGATTTAATGATTTCATGTATAATTATATATTTGATATATTACTTTGCATTAACTAGTATTGGTTAATTTTAAAAGGATTTTCTCACTTGATGTGCACATTGTATTTGTGATATATTTTTGTGTACACATGTTTGTATCATGTTTGATGATACATGTTAACTTGTGCTTGTGTAAAGATTAAACCATGGTTATATGGATGGTTAGGGTTTTATTTACTTGTTCATTTATTTATATTGATTATTCATTTTGGAAAGGAAAAGAAAAATGGTTGCTTTATTTGTTTCTTTCATGAAGCTTCATGAAGAGTTGAATAATTGACCATTTTTGTTTTCTTCTCTTAACCTAACCATGCACCTAACCCTAGTTTGCTCTCTACACTTCACCATGGTTAGTATATGATAAGTAATGATATTATTCTCATTTTTAATCTAATACTTATCATATTCTATCTTCATCATCTTCTTCTTCTTAAAAGAAAAAGCTTAACACCATTAATGGCACCTTGAGCTAAAGAGTGAGAAATCCAATTCTAAAGTGAACCCACCTCCTATTTCTTCACCCTCTACCTCTTGCCAAGTAGTATAGGGTGTTTTCTTCACAAGTTTCACAACTTGGTGAAGTCGGAGCTTGATCTTGTGAAGCCTCGACGTAGATCATCTTCGGCACGAAGCCGACGACCTTGCCCGCCCATTTCTCCGATGAAGCCGATGCTTGAGTTCGGGATTCGAGATGGACAGCGAGAGGACGTCTACATGGAGCTAAGGAAGTGGATAACCGGATCTACAAAGGTTGTAGATTCTTATTTTTAGTTAAGTTGTTAACTAGATTCGTATTTCGCCTAAACTTCTAGTCAACGATCCGTATTAGGGTTTCTCGGCACCCGTAAAATTTGAAATTGGCATGGTAGATGCCTTGTGAGACCTCTATAGTGTTCCTAGGAACCCTACAGAAGGTAATGACTAAAGACATATAAAGGGATTTGGAGAGGTGGCAAAGAACTATACGGTTACAGTCGTGAATCTGGAAGAGGCATTACTAAGAATACCGGGATACCCCATCGAAACATTTCAATGTTTCAGTTTCACTTTGTACTGTTAAAGGAAAACTGATTTCCCAGTTAGACACTTGCTCCAGGGTATGTATTTACCAGGTATGATTCTCACATCTGTATGGTCTTACAGATGATGAGTGGGAGTAAGTTATTGGGAATTGGGTGATCATCCTCATTATATCGGGATTCGTTGTAATCGGTGATATTTGAGGAAGTCACCTGGGTTGGTTGCCGGATGGTAAATATTTGGTTTTGAATATCCGCTGTTATGCACCAATTTCAAATTGATATATCTGTACGTCTATTTTCATAGAGTGAGATATACCCTTTTTGAAATTATGTCTGTGACATTTACTTATATCAGTGGATGGTTAGGTAAGGAGCATTAAACAGCGGTGTAATTCTTCTTAACCATAAGTACAGTTTTCAACCTACGACACACAGTGAATGAGTTATCAGACTCAAGGGACTTATACAGATTATTGTATGTTGTCCAGGGTCCATCAGGACAGAGGGGTTGGTCCTCGTACTATATTCGGTTTACTTATGACTTCTCTAGTTTTAGACAGGTGTTTCGTGGAAACACAGGGTCCGAATTTGGAGAAGTTATAGGTATTTGAATATAGTGGAGAACCAGGTGTAGCAAGTATCGAGATTCTTCAAAGTGATCGAAGATGTAGATACTTGTATATGGTATTCAGTTGATAGTAATGATAAAGAGAACTTGCTTCTCTTTCAGGTTACTCATAATTGGAAGCATTCCTAAGTTGAGTAACGCTGATCGGCCTCCTTCCATTTAGTTGACATGCACTGGAGAAGCTGCATGATTTGAATCTGGTTCAATTAAATCAGTGCCTCTGTTTCTGTATTGGATATAGAACAGTTCATATCTTAACGATGTTAAGGTACAGGGAGTTGTCTGGCTTATGATTAAAACCAGACTCTGGATAACTCAAGGCACGTTTCTGTAATGGCTGTTTGTGGGTTGACCCAGGCTATGACGAGGGTTGACTTTCTACCATCTGGAAGATCAATAGTGATATTGTTCTTAACTCGCCACAGTTTTAACAAAAATGGATTTTTTCAGAAAACGGTAGTGGGAGTATGGTAGAACTGGAAGTGATTCCAGAACCACAAACGATTACTGAAGATTTGATAGGAACCTAAAGATTCAATCTGGTATGACATTCCATTGGCCACTCCGCAGATACGGTGGGTAACCTCAGGCACCCGAGAGGTACTTCGGTATGCTCAAGGACGGTGGCAGGGAGGTTCTTGTTTACCCACACTTACCATTGCTGTTGTTCCAGGCTGCGAGACCCGGCGGGAGGATGAGTATAGCGTCGTTCTAAACTGGCTTTAGAAGTGTACGTCTATATGACTCTGCCAGAGGGTTGTCGTAGTCAGTAGGAGCAGTGGAAGCATTGGTGGACAAGTTGCTTGTGTCTATTTATAGACTAAAGCAGATGTAGCGGAGATAGATCATCAATTTCTGATGTGACAGTCATAGTTTTGACTTCATCAGAATAGGGGATGGATCAGTTGAGAAGGTAGCAGGGTGTGATGTCCTGGTATTTGATGACATATACAGAGTAGGAAGTGATATTCCTATACTACAATCGGTTATACTTTGGTTGTCACACAGTGGTTTCTCCACATGGGACTTGGACATTATATCAGACATACTGGTTATTAGATCTATGGTTTTAGATCTAGATTTGGGTGGTTTCCCAATTAAGGGTACTTAGACAGCATTCTAAGAGTATTTAGAATGGACGACTCCAGGCACGGTAGTGTACCTGCAGGTAATGGAGTCACCCTCTCTAAAGGTGTCTTATAGACTAAAGGGGAGAGGGATGTGCATGATTGGCAGATCACTTGCTCAGGCAATTGAGTCAATCATGAGATGTCTAGTACCACACCAGATGTTGTTCTTGCACTATATGCAATAAGTTGATATTGATCCAATCCTGGAGAAACAGTCGGAAGCGGATTTAGAACATAAGTGGATGTTCTAGGGATATGATAACGACAGCCTCATTCGGGAAACGGTTATCATTCCAGGCTTCCAAGGTGACTTGGACGACAGGGAGGTTGTCAGAGTTATAGTTTTTCCTTCTAACGAGGGGCAATATTTTGGACAGGTGATCTAAGGCAATACTGAGGGAGGCATGGCGTAGGATACTGATTAAGTTCAGTTGACGATACAGTCTAAGAAGTTTGGATTTGGAGTTCATTTATGAGCTAGGTCCCATCAGACATCCAGACACATTCTAAGACAGGTATTGCTCATATTGGGAGATGGCTTTCTCCGCGAACTTGAGATATAGAGAGACATAGAAAGAAACATCAAAGCGGATCCACTCACTGAGGCTATTCCTCGAACGCAATAGTTTCGCAAACGAGCTTTGTGAGACTGACTAGTGGAGGAGTTGGGTGTTCGGTATCACACGGGTTGTGAGTATGCGACATCGCAATAATTAGCCTTGAGTGCAAGTGGGAGATTGTTGGAGATAGTGCCCTCAGAGTCAATTATTGGATCACAGGCACGTGATTGCAATGATTGAGGGAGGACCTGTCCCAGTAGGACAGTCTTACTCGAGATGATAGTATGCTATCTGGTTTATCTTTATCATCATGTACTGCTTTAGGTGACCTGACATGTCGCTATTACACGTTGATAGAGCCCCTAGGATTCTTGCTTGACCACCAGCAGTATGAGGGCGATCATATAAGTGGGAGCTGGGGTCTATAAGCACATCCTTAAAAGGTCCCTAGTCGTGGGAGTTTCGAGACAGGGCATCGATACTCCAGAGTAGACTAGTGTATACAGTCGAGACCCCGTCGAGGGGCGATGGCCGGTCTCACAAGCCATTGGTATCAGTTGGATCACCAAAGATGTATACAGGTGCTCATTGGGTTATGAGTACACCAGACAGGACTCGCCGGGAACATGCTAGTTGGTCTTATACCTAACGTCAGATAGCAGTTCCCTGGTGAAATGTGTACAGGTTAGTTCATCGACCTGAGGATCGTCATTTGTCTCGTGTGAGTTCTCACTGTACTTTGATTACTACCCTACCACGCTCAAAGGAGACATGCAAACAGGTTTTAGTTGGGTACAGTCCCAAGCCACATGGAGGCAGTAAGGGGATCTTCAGGGGTTCGTCTCTCCCGGTATTGGGGGTGAGGTCGCGCTGTGTCTAGGAGAGCCATTACACGAAGCCCTCGGCCGAGGCAGGAGATTTACTGGTAGGTATTCCAGTAGTATCTCAGGGTGTTCTGGGCTACACTCCGACACGACTTGTACCGCTTTTGGGGGTCTGACTTTACCAACCCCCTAGGCCCGCCATGCGATGCTCATAGACGAACGGACCGGACTGTACGGATATTGTCACTGACAGGCTCAGTAGGGTGTCAGGATGAGTTCGCTCATCGACGTCCCTTTTGGTCAATACCTGGTAGCCCGTTACGTATTGGCTTATGCCTCTGACGTGCTAGTGGTTAAATCCACAGCCAAGGTGTTGACGAGTCTTTAGAGTCCCCCACATTCAGTTGCTCAAGTTTTCGGGCGAAAAGCTGTAGAGGCCGTATGGAGATATGGCAGGGTTCGATCAGATACGTGCGGTATTGCACGGATCAGGATCGGACGGTTAGTACTAGAGGCCGTATAGAGATATGGAAGGGTTCGATCAGATACGTGCGGTATTGCACGGATCAGGATCGGACGGTTAGTACTAGAGGCCGTATGGATATATGGCAGGGTTTGATCAGATACGTGCGGTATTGCACGGATCAGGATCGGACGGATAATACTAGCCGGCTTTGGTTTAAGCCGGATCCTAGTATAGTACAGTGTAGATTTTGTCTCATTGCATTTGTATTTCGGGCGGAATACAAATGCGGGTGTGTATACACAGTATCGGGGTTTTCCTGTAATTTATTACGGGACCAGTTTTCTGGAGTTGCCAGTTTGATTTCCATTTCGGCCATTTTCATTTGTATCCTTCATTGGCCGAAGATTGGTGGAGGAGGGCTTATTTGCATTTGTGCAAATAAGCGTTAGTGGAGGGGGTTCTATGCATTTTGTTGCTTCATGATAGCTCTTGTTGACCTTGACTTGTTCACTTCATCATTGCTTGACTTTTGGAATCATCATGTTTGATGATGGTTGTGGTTGAGTGTGGATGTGTTTGTGATTATGTTCTTTCATGATTTCTTTTGATTCCCTCTTGCATTATTGTTTGGCCTCTCTCATTTTTTGATACACACTCTCATTTCTCTCCACTCCATCATGCATGGCCGGCCAAGCTCCTTGGGGGCTGTCCAAAATTCTAGAGGTGGGGTTTTTGTGCTTTTGCTTTGATAAAAATCCCACAAGATCAATCTCCATTAGCTTGTATCATCCCTCCACCAAAAGGCAACCTCCATGAACCCCAAAATGAGACATGAGCACTACACGCATTCTATAGCAAACCTTGGGCACGTCAGCTCGCCAACTTCGTGCCCGAGTTGCCTCGGTATAGAGGTGGGAGCCCGTAAAAGAAGCCGGCGACGTGGTGCCCTTCCGGCGACGAGGTGGAGACCGGAGCTTCCGCGGGAGATCGGGACGACGACGAGAAGACAGGAGGACACGGATCAGTCGGTATATCTCTCTTCCCCATCTTGTAGTTAGCTAGGACTAGTCAATGGTACGATCCGGGTTTTTAGTGCGCGGTGGTGCCGGTTTGAAAATCAAAGTTAACCATCGCTTCCGCATTTGGCCTCGGGATGGAGGCCGGGGCGCCGCCGTGCACTTACAATTTTTAATTCTGAAAATGACCAGGTTTGAAAAAATGTCTAGAGAGGGTTCAAAAAGTTCGTATTTTGATTCGATCGGAGTTCCAACTTCGCTAAAGTGTCGCCTAAAGTTCTAGGTCGGCTCTGATACCATTGTTAAGTTTACCTAGCACCTTATGAAGGGTTTGGAAGCATCACATGTCTCAAAATTAAATTTTTAAGGTGCTAAGTGAACACACAAAGAATCATTCCTAGAAAATTAGGGTTTCATAACTTAAACAACATCACAAGTAACAAAGGCTAGGGTTTTGAGAGTACAACCTTTGTAGCTCCCTACGCTAGACTCCTTGACCACTTGAGGGTTGGAAAAGGGTTCGCTTGAGGTCTTCTAATGTCCACGACGATCCACCCGAATCTTCTTTGTCCAAGCTTGCAACTTCACTTGATCAAGAGAAGAAAATGAGGCTAACAAGGCTCGGCCATTTGGTTAGGGGGAAGAGAGAGAGAGAGTGATTGTTTGTATTGGAACAAAAAACACAAGTCAACAACGCCCATGCCTCTTTCTTTTCTTTTCTTTTTCTATTAATTTGTTGCAAATGGGAATGAGATGGAGGGCTTGACAAAAGAGTGGGGGCTGCCACAAATTGGCTCAGCAATGAGAAGAGGGGAGAGTGGGTAAGGTGTGGGTGTGTGGGTTAGGGTAGGAACTTCTCCAATTTTCACATTCATTAAGTCTTTTATTAATTATTTAGTTTTCTTTTATTTTCTAATAACTCATTCCTTAATTTCTAGAACTATCATGACAACTCCAATTCATTTCAAAGCAATATGTTACATTCTAGTTTAATATGTCATGATGCACAAAATTTGTATCAACCCATTCTAATTTGTAATTTTCCCTAATTAAATGTACTAGTGACGGCTTAAAATAATATTAAAATAATTAATTTCGGAAAATTTTTCAGAAATTTAGAAATTTTACAAGTGGCTCAATAAACACAAAATACTATCAATTACATAGCTAGAATATGTATATTAAATTTTATATCAAAGATATTTATATCCTGATTTTTTTACGGAAAACACCCGTTATTTACCGATTAACCGAAATTTCACCTGAACGATTTTCAAAACTTTACAATCTTCCCCCCTTAAAGAAATTCGGTCCCCGAATTTAAATTAAAACTCCCCCCAAATAATAAAATATTTAAGCAAAACCATCAAGTCGTCGGGGCTCCGAAATCATAAATACATAAAACACATCGTAGCGCAATGTATGCGCATGAAAAACAGATATATAAACCAAAATCAAAACTCCGTCAAGTATCCCGCAATCATCGGAGTTATGGGGAAGACATCAATGTCAAGATCCAATACGAAAACTAACATGATATACATCTGGAAGCAATACATGCCAAACCCTTTTCAAATCGCCGTGCGATGTTCGCAACACTGCACAGTGGCGGACGTCTATTGTAAGAAAATAACTATAACTATATATATATATATATATATATCCTTTGTTTAATATGCACGTCCCGCCGTTTTGAAAGCAATTTTAGAAGGGTTTCCCTTGTAAAAAGTTTCGTGTCATCACGGACACGTAGGTAAATACTGAGACTATTGCCCCTATTTGGAAATCCCTTCGATAACTATCAATGCATGTAAAAATATACTCAGGTACTGTCCTCTGACTGGTCCTGCTCAGTACTAAACCAAATAGCAAGTATCATAAAATATACTGCTCCAAAAGAAATCAATCCCAAATATATATATGAATGCCACGTGCGTCTGGTGCGCATGGAAATCGAAATCCATGAACGTGCCATACATGTGCACAAAACCAAATCTAAGTGCAACGGGTGTGCACGAAACACCTGTCAAGGGCAACGTGTGTGCCTGACAGCAAAACCAGGTGCATCTAATATGCACGAAGAATCTCGATTTAGTGCATCTGGTGTGCACCAAAATTGCATCAAGCGCATCAAAGATGCGCAAAATCCAAGTCAAGTGCATAAGGTGCACGAAAACAAATATCGAATATCACAATCAAAATCCCAATCAGGTATACCGTGGTATAAAATCTCACCATCCTGTGCATCGGCATGCACAAAAGCAAATCAAAACACGAAAAGTGCAAGAAAACTATGACGAAAGCATAAGTCAAATCATATGCATGCCCTAGGCATGAAATCAAATATCATGAAACTCGGTCATCAAAATTCAATCATGAACTAAATCACCTAAAAATACTGAAATCCAAAGTGACGGATACGCGATAGTCAACTCACGAAATCACTAATCATAAATATTGTCGTCGACATGTCCGTCCTTCAAGGTCAAGAATATGTCGGTGCATTAAATGCTAGCATAGCAAAATATCTACTTGCCTTCTGATCATGGCATGTCGCCTGGTGCCCTCAGGCTCTCGTCTCTCACTGCGAATTGCTAAGTACATAGCTCATCGGCTCAATGGTCCAATATAGAAATGATAACGGAGCAGTCCGCTCTGACACATCCTCTAAATATCTCTGGCCAACTATCATGGTTACTCATAACATGTCTCGTCGACGATGCCGAACTCTGTCCTACTGGGTGTGCGTCATATGACCGCTTCTGGGTCCAGGTCTTCTCGTTCAGTATTTCCAGAAAGGTCATGTCGGAGTCTCTCCCAAGTCTCGTTTCTGCCGAATTGCCCGGAAGTTATCATCCTTTTACTATATCTATTTCTTGTTCTGGAACGGCTGCATACTCATCATGACTTCTCCTGGAATATATATCCGTAGTCAAAGCTTCTGCTTGCGTATCACATCTCTGATATCGGCGGAGTGGAACGTCATCTCGTCATGATCTCGTACGAATCTCTTACTCTACTTTTCTCAAATGTCGACTGCTTCGGACTCGTCTCCTTGTGGCTGCATGGACCGCGCTCCAACGGCTATACTCGCATCTGGAGTCTCCCAAGTAAGGCATCTCATCACCTTATATCCGAATGAAGTCGAACAATCCGATCGATTGTCAAAACCTCATAATCCTCCAAGAGCTCAATATCTTGGGTAGAGTTTAATAGTATCGAATATATGCCACAGCACCTATGGACCAACCGTAGAAGGGCAGACCCAAGCCTCACTAATGCACTGCTGAACTGTCGCAAACCCTAGGTTCACTGGCGTTCCATGGTCATTAAGTCGAGTTAGGGTTTCATTCTTCTAGAGGGTCCGTAGAATTGCTTGCATTGTTTTCTGAATACTTTAAACTTGGAAAATGCGCTCCTGACATTCGATCGTCTTTATCGACTCTCAACGTATCCGCGTGAAGTCGTCTCTAGCTGGAATCTATCAATCTAATGACCTCGCATCAGGGTAGGCAATGAATCACATGTCCCAGTCTTTCATCTCTGGTGACTAGCGATCTTCTGTCATATCTCGAAGTATAATTCGTACGGCATTAGCTTCAAACATCTAGGGAGATATCTTTTCATTCGCCAAAATCACCGGCTCATTCGTCCGCACGCTGAACAGTGCCTCAATCATCAAAATAATCTGTGCTTTGACGGTCATCACAATCTGGCTGGCCTCTTGCAGTGGCCCAATCCTATGGTGCTGATCTGCACGTCCGAGAAATCTCATAAAAGCGATCCATCAAACGCTCATGGCACGAAAACACAATAAAACAACGCCTATATGCAATCGTATGTCCCTGGAATCACGCCCTGGTAAGTCCTCGTCCATGACGAGCTCATGTTGACCACAACTCTAGCCGTAGCTCTCCACGCCCGTACAAGCGTGATAACAAACCATAAACTGGTACCAATGAGGCTAGATCATAGGAAGGAATATAATACTGTGCAAGTAAATGTACATCCTAAGGCTTCTTAAGTAGAGTATCGTATCGTAAATATGCCGCGGAACATACGTACGGTACGTCTTCTACTCAAGCTACCTACTCCATCAACCAAGGGTTATCCTACACTCCGAAGATAAAACCTTACGCTCTGATACCAACTTTGTCACGACCCGAAAGTACGGAACATGACCGGCACTTAAATTACAAAACGCCTCGAGGCGTACGTAATCTAAGTAAGCCAAAACCAAGAAATCAAAACCAAAGAAGCAGTAGAGTGAAGAAAAAACCAATTTAAAGCAAGTAGTTTTAACAACATAGGCCGAAGTATGTATTTTTAAAATCTCAAGTATTTTCTAAAAATTTCGGCAGAGTATCCTTTGTAAATACTGGCCCCAAACGGGATACAACATGAATAGTATACGAAATGAAATAAAAGGCATGCTCAAGTGGGAGATAGCTCTTCGTCAATCGACGGTCACAACCACGCAAGCAATATAATATACAACGCCGAAGGGCGAGGATCAAAACTCAAAAGAAAACCCAAAATCGGCATGAAAACCATAATAATACAACGCGCGACTCTAAGGTCGAAAAATAACAAGTATGGTCTTCTATAATCTGGTTTATGGAGTTTCTAGATACAACTGAAATAATAAATACATAAAGGTGGTCCTGATGCAAAGAACCAACCTGCCAAAGCAATCACCCGGAAGGAACAGTGTGCCAGCAAAGCCGCAAAACCTGTACGGCAAAACCTGCAAGGAACTGTGGCACATGAGGGTGAGTTGCCAACTCATGAGTCGAAAACATCTACCAGAAGAAATCGCATGTATAACGCAATCCTAGGTCATACGATCAGTAATATTCTCAAAATAATAATATGGCCTGAAGCATAACATAATGGTAAGGGTAAACATCTATCTCTAGGTGTAATACCAAGTACTCGTGTCAGTGCCTCAGGTAACAACATGCCACGAATGTGATGTACAAATGTCAGGTAACAATATGTCACAAAAATGATGTGCAATGCATGTGAGAATAGAGTACATCATGAATCGAAGAACTGTTTTTCTTTAATCAATGAGATTTCTGTATGTATATAAATCAAGATATCATCAGTGAAATCAACATAGAATCCGTGTCAAGTATCGACACAAAACACTAATCTCAATATCTCAATATCTCAGTGTCTCAAATCTCAAAATCTAAATATCTAAAAACCTCGGGCTCCGTCAGTCCGAGCGGTCTTTCTTTCGTTGAGCTCTCTGTCTTTCTCTTCGCTTCTGATACCGGCTTGCATTTTGAGGTATAAAATCTTTGAATACCTCCACAAAGTGGTGACGAAACATCATCAATCTCACGACCACGAACGGTATCCTTCGGATATCTGCCGCGCCAGGTAAAATCACCGGTAGGCAGTCTGCCCCTGCCGGGCTCATCGTCTACTACTCGAACTTCTTGCCCCGGGATACCATACCGGGTCCACCATATACCCAAGACGGTTCATCCAACTCCTCGAATCGGGTCTCGAAAACATCTCAAAACCGAGAAAATATCATGGTGGACGATACTCAACATATCAAGGAAAACCATATTTTTTTCTCTTTAAAATGGTTCATCAGTTTACAAAACTTTCACATGCGGTTTCCAAATCCATAAAATATCAAGAAGAATCCGAAATCATCAAGTCACCATGTCAATAACAATGAAAACCGGCATAAATCTCCATAATACCGTATAACCAATGAATATATGGATGCATCTGATATCATGCAATAATTAAACTAGCATATGAAAGCTATAACATGTAGCAACTATTAGTTCCTAAGCTATGTCAATGAAATAGTATTTTCTATAATGTACGTGACATGGCAATTACTGATGATGATGTGTGTGAGCCGGCAAGTAAGTGTAAGTGGAACATACGCATCATCGGTAATGGTGCTGGTGTCCTGACAGCATGGTTCATAATCACTAAGTACACAATAAACATGCACTGAGACGATAACAACATGATAAATGGCAATGAATGGTAATTGCAACAATAATATGCGGAACAGGAATGATAACGCAACAATAAGGAATCTACATCGCTACACCTGTGTTATACTGATTTGCCGTTTGAAATAGTACGAATTGTAGCGTTTTAAAAACAGGGGCTACGGTGTTTTTAAGAAAAGGTACGTCTTTTGAAATATCCGCAGTATCCCTTGACTTGTCTTTGAAATCCTTACGATTCGTTAGTTTTGGAAAAAGGTATGACTCGGGTTCAATCTGACATCTACTAGGTCTAACTAATAACCAATCAAAAGGGATATGGAAACCACCTACATCTGAGTCGATATATATATACGTATATATAGTCGGTGATCCCGCCTCAATAATATCTCATACGATACATCATCTAATATGACATCCTTGAGTCAAGAGTGCGGATCTATCATCAATAGCTCGGACGGTAAATCCATCGTACGGCATCCCAAATTAGGGTACGGGTCAAATATCACATTCATCACATTATTCATCTGATATCCTCTTTATCAAAAATCATGATCCGGGGTACTGATCTACGTCTAATACAAAACTGATACCATCTATGAAATGTATGCGTGTGTATGAAAACACCACGCCTAAAGAACCTGCTAAAATATCATGTCGTATCTTAAATACGGACCATATCACCTCACCGATCTCACGGCCTCAAGCCCAATCTCATCGACTCATCTCCAATCCCAAGTACTATCCTCATAATCCGTGTATATGTATACATATATATATATATATAGTCCCATATACATGTATATATATATATATACATATCCCCATATACGCACAGGTAATAAAGTGAAGGCAGGTGTGTGCGTGTGGGTATAAACCTATTCTAGGTTTCGCGACTAAGAAGCTATGCTAGTTCTCTTCTAATAACACCAAACTAACCATAAACACATAATCATAACTTGATAATTATCCATGGATCATAAACCAAATATATATCATAAATATACTATGAACTGCGGGGGTGCTATATGCCATCCACCCGACTTCTTCCCGTAGATATAAATTTACTGACCTGGACCTCGCTTGCCGAAATCGATGTCGCCACACGCTTGCTTGTCGTCTGGAAGTCCACATGGGGGTACCTACATGTCACAACGTATCATATCGCATAAAACCCAATTCCAAATCGAAACGGCATACGAAAATCAAATCGGCACGCGTATCACGCATAGGTCAAAACCTATCGCCTACACATGCAAGAATAGCCAAACCAACCCTCGATGTCGATGTACAAACGTCAAACCATCGAGAAAAACCCAAACACACCCATTTTCACATTCACAAACACTAATTATAATATGAAATAGGTTAAAATTCACAAAACCCCAAATTCACTTTAAAAGCTATTTTTCCGAAAATCTAGCAAGCAAAATTAACCGTTTTAGTACAAAACTTGATGTTTTAGCAAAACTAGTGATCACACTATTCACTAATTATCTTAATTAGGCCACATAAACATTTACTAAATTTTATCACAATAATTTGTATTAAACCAACATTTTTAGTTTGCGCATTAAAACAATTTTAACCATTTCGAAGCAACAATTACCCAGATCCACAACTAGACTAGGTTTTGCATGCTCTAAAGTGTTAAACTACACATTATATTGATAATGATGTGATAAAAACCCTAACCATATTTTTAATCTTGCATTTTGAATTAAATCTAAAAACCTAGTTTGCAATTTAAGCAATTTGGACAATTTTAAATGTAATAATTTAGCAATTGAGCAACTAGATTAGGTTTTCAAATTCACAAGAGGTTCAACTACCCAATTAAACCATGAACAAATTATGAAAACCCTAACTCAAATCAAAATCCTCACTAGAATTTCCAAACTCTCAAATAAACCCATAATTAAACACCTAATAACTTTAATTAAGCAACTAATCAATAATCAAACCATGGGATAAAGATTTATACCTCAAAGAGCATGAGATCCCACATGCAACTTGTCTCCAAAATGCAAACTTTTCACCAAGAACCATACTATAGTAGCCAAGAATTAATGGGTAAGGCTTGGATTTTGAATTAGCTTTGATTTTGCATGGATTTTGAGGCAAAATTGTGGATTTTTGATGAGAATGAGAGGAGAAGAAATGGGAGGGCTGCTGCAGAATTTGGTGAAGGGGAGGCTCGGCCATTTGGTCTGGGGGAAGAGAGAGAGAGAGTGATTGTTTGTATTGGAACAAAAAACACAAGTCAACAACACCCATGCCTCTTTCTTTTCTTTTCTTTTTCTATTAATTTGTTGCAAATAGGAATGAGATGGAGGGCTTGACAAAAGAGTGGGGGCTGCCACAAATTGGCTCAGCCATGAGGAGAGGGAAGAGAGGGTAAGGTGTGGGTGTGTGGGTTAGTGTAGGAACTTCTCCAATTTTCACATTCATTAAGTCTTTTATTAATTATTTAGTTTTCTTTTATTTTCTAATAACTCATTCCTTAATTTCTAGAACCCTCATGACAACTCCAATTCATTTCAAAGCAACATGTTACATTCTAGTTTAATGTGTCATGATGCACAAAATTTGTATCAACCCATTCCAATTTGTAATTTTCCCTAATTAAATGTATTAGTGACGGCTTAAAATAATATTAAAATAATTAATTTCGGAAAAAATTTCAAAAATTTAGAAATTTTACAAGTGGCTCAATAAACACGAAATACTAGCAATTACATAGCTAGAATATGTATATTAAATTTTATATCAAAGATATTTATATCCTGATTTTTTTATGGAAAACACATGTTATTTACCGATTAACCGAAATTTCACCTGAACGATTTTCAAAACTTTACATAAACGTTTGCTTAAGAGCAAACTCCCAATGAAGGGATCAAGGATCTTCCCTCATAGAATGAGGTGCGGGATATTCCTAACCGAATACTTCTATGCAAAGCAAAAAAATACGACCATGAGTTTTGAAGAAAACCAAGTAGTTTTAAAATTGGTTCCGACAACATCATTTAGGTTTATTTTTCCTTGAATTATTTCGATAATGCGTTCCCATCATTTTATATTTCCAAGCCACAAAAGAAACAACCAAAATAATATGCTTTTTATATGCCATCCGTATTCGCCCCGGGGCCTCATCATGCACCGTTAGGTTACTTAACTAATGGCAGAGCGGGGGATGGGCTAGCACGGACGCAAAATATATAGAAGCATCTACTATATATAATATATATATCAATATCGCAGGCAGATAATGGTCATCACAAAAAGATAAAAATCATCACAAGCATGCGAATAACAATATGGAATAGCGGATAATCTAAGAGCCCCGCGTTCCATTTGAGCCATAAATGAGACGCGACGTTCCCCGGTCGTATGGATAGCCAGTGTAATGAAGATCTTATACCCCTACGAGTGCGGCAAGTTACCTACCAATCCCCGAAATGAGGCAACCCCAATGAACAAAGTGATTGGGCCACCCAACACTTCACGGAATCCGGTAACTTGAGCACCCCTCCGTGGGTCAACCTATACCCCCTACTAGTGCGGCGAATAGCCCTCCAATTCTAGAGTAAGCCCCCTCGGTCTCAACGCCATATGATGCGGGCCCATTGCCCTTTAGAACCCGGCTATTCAATCACTCCTCCACGGGGCAATCCTAGTACACAAAAGAAATATATATATACAATGGTGATATCGACCTCAATCCGGTTGTGCCCCAATAAAAGAATATACAAACTGGCAGTGACGGCAGTCCACATGTCGGACGATTGTCCCGCAATAAAGAATATACAAATGAATCTGAACTGTATATCTATCATTGCACGCAAGGCTATCCATCACGACAATACGCACAAACCATAACCATATATATATATATATATATATATATATAACCGCAGAAGCAAGCAATACAAGAATGTGTGCAACCCCGTCTAAATGAACATATAGCAATTAAACGACGTTCAGCAACACATATATCACATCACAGATACCAACGATGCAAAAGTTTCGAGTTTTTAAAACTCCAGAGTTGTCCCAAAGCTAAGATGACACAAAGTGAAACTTGGGACAAATCAAACAATACTAAAAATACCAATTAACAAAACCCAAGACACAGCATGAAAACGAGCTCCAGATGTGAATAGTGAAAAGGTGAGGCCGGCCAAAACAAGATTCCTGCCGCTCTAATCATGATGAAATCCGCTCGTTTTCATTGTGTCACTATCTAGTCTAGAGTAAGCTTCTGCCCTTGTTTAAAAAAATTTTAGAGACCAAAACTATTTCGAACGGAACTGGGTTTTTAAAATAGAGTTTTCGGTTTTGAAACTTGAAGCATCGCCAAACACTAGTTTATGGTGTTTGGGTGGCTTTGATATCATGTTGGGATCCGGCGCCTGCGCCGCGGAAGCCGCGGCCGAGACAGAAGCGAAAACAAAAACTTTTTTCGGGCACCGGACGCACACACCCGAGAATTCGATCCAAACACCATAAACAAGAAATCTAAAACATGCATGGTTTGAGAAATACAACCTTTGTTGCCTGTCCACCCAATTGTGGAAGACCCCTCCAAGCTCATAGTCGCCGGGATCGCGCTTGAGAATTGACCACTCTTGCCGAAGATGATCCATCCGAGGGAACGCGGAGGAGGCTCAAACCGATGACCCAAAATTTCTAGGTTTGGATGGTCGGTGATATAGGAATACTCCACTAAATTTTTCTCTAGAATCTTAGTCGAATATGGGAGCAAGAAGAAGAAGATGAAGCATGAACCATGGAGCTCTAGTGAGGAAGTCAAGAAAAACATCGTGTTGAAGTGAGGATGGCTTGCACTTTTTCAACCATACATGAATAGTGCACCCAAATGATTTAATCATTTTTAAAAGAAAACCATGCCTCTCTACAATGTTGTAGCCATGCTTCATTGTTTCTAACTTTACATGCTTCATTGTCTCTAACTTTACACCTCATTTCCCATTTAATTTTCTAAATAGAAAATTAAATATGAGGTGTCCTTCTAGAAGCATTGTCATACAAATACGGAATACTTCACCTGGTATATGTATCGCTACATATATGCGTATCCGTATAAAAATACGGATAGCAATAAAGAGAGAAAATAAATAGTGAACAATAATACTAAAATACATGTATCAAAATACATATATAAATTATTAAATCAAAACCTGATTTAATAATCCGGCTTAATCCAAAGCCAGATAGTATTATCAATCGTCCGATTAAAGTCTGTGTATCGCGCACACGTATTTAATCGGACCCTCTGCACATACCACTGTACGGCTCCTACATCTGTTGCCTGAACTGGGAAAACCCTCTGTGTGGGACTCTAAAGACTCGACAATATGCTGACAGTGGGTTTAACCACAAGCACGTCAGCGGCATTAGCTGTACGTAACGGCTACCCAGGTAATTGTCGAAAATGGGGGTCGACAATCAAGTGCGTCCTTACCCTACTGAGCCTGAATGTGACAATCTCCATACAGTCCGGTCTCTTCGTCCAAGAGTATCGCATATCGGGTCTAGGGGGTGGATAACGTCAGACCCCTACTAACCTGATAAGTCGTGTCTGAGTCTAGCTCATCACCAACTGAGATACTACTGATCAACTATCAGTAAATCTCGCCCACCGTGGCTACGGATTTCTGGTGATAGACAACTGAACACAGCACGGCATCGACTCCTAATACCAGGAGAGACGAATCCTTGGAAGTCGACCGCTGCCTCTATATGGCTCGGGACTGTACCCAACTAAAACCTGTTTGCATGACTCCTTTGAGCCGTGGTGGGGGTAGTAATCAAAGTATAGTGGGAACTCACACGAGAAAAATGACGACTTTAGGTCAAAGGACTAACCTGTACTCATGCCACCTAAAAACTTCCATCTGACGATAGGTATAATACCATCTAGAAGTTCTTGGCGAGTCCGTCCAGTGTACTCACCTCTAGTGAGCACCTGCATACTATCTTAGGTGACATAACACTAATGGCTTGTGAGACCAGCCACCGCCCCTCGTCGGGGTCTCGAAATGTATACACTAGTCTACTCCGGAATATCGATGCCCAGTCTCGATACTCCCATGACTAGGGACATTTAAGGATGTGATTATAGGCTACCCAGCTTTCACGTATAAGATCGTCATCATAATGCTGGTAGTCAAGCAAGAATCCTACGGGGTTCATCATTATGTATTAGCAACACGCAATAACAAGTAAAACGTGTACAAATCAATGATAAAAACAAACCAGATAGCATACTATCATTTCGAGTAAAATTGTTCTACCTGTATAGGTCCCCCCTCAATTATCATAATCGCAAGCCTGCAATTACAATAATTGCCTTGAGGGCACTATATCCAACAGTTATCATTCGCGATAACGCAATTAATTACATGGGCTTGCGTCTGTAGGAAAGATTCGTCTCCATAATCAATAAATCTCACCCTTGGAAGGAATCCGAAAGTCAGCTATATCGGTCGCATCTATCCAAACTTCCGGTATACGGCGCTTTAAATCAACTTAGTGTATTTGGAGAGGTGGATGGATCAAATCTATGCATCTGCCCCAAATTCAGGCAAGACGTTCGACACCGGTTCGTCTGACCCGGTTTTCGGCGGCAAACAGATTCTGGCATGTCCGGTGGGACTATTTTTCTCTTTCCATTCTACACTTCGTGTGTCGTGTTTTCGTGATCAAAATCGCGGTTTTTGATGATTATGATTGCTTTTGGATTATGGAAGGAGCTTCTGTCTTAAGAGACGCTCGACGTCGATACTGGTGTCGATAAAGACAAGCTGGGGGCAGCTCCCAGTCGAGACTCACTTCGCTAACCCCAATGGCAATTGTCCATGCCGCTATTCCAACTGAGAACAGTTTTGAACTGTCGAGGAAGGTAAAGCGCAAATTGTCTACTGCTGTTCTCAAGAAGTCTCCACCATCCGTGGAGGAACTAAATGAGCCAAAGCTGGCGCGCTCACTTCCACGACTTTCCTAAAAATTTATAAAGTCTGGAAGGAGATCAAGGGCTCTATCATCGATCACAGCTTCTTTCCCAAGACGAAGAAACTCAAGATTCAGCCAAACACTGATAACTCACCTCTCAAACCCGAGGTGGCTTTTTATAAAAGACATAGGCCAGAAAAAATCCAATCGCGCAAGGAAAACCCTAAAGGGTGAGATCTCAAGTGTCCTAAGTACGGGACTGAAATAGTTCATACCGTGCTCATGGTGTACTCTGAGAATGAAAGTAATGCTCCCATGAGTCATAGACCTCATACTCGGTCTTTGACTCAAGCTCAAAAGCAGCAAAAGCTGCAAGAAATGGCTGCTCAAGCGGCAACACTTGTTAGTCCTCCGTCCAAAGCAAGCTCGAAGGACGAGCATGAAGAACCAATAGGGCAAGAGTCTGATGTTGACTTTTTGAAGCGTGCCCTCGACAAGAAAGACAAAGAAGCGGCGGAAATGACCGTTAACATGAATAAGATGATCCTCCTGTTCTAGAACATGTGGGCTAATGATTCAACCGTCAGAACCGCCGATCGAAGAAACGCCGGTGGCTCCTGATAATGAAAGGGGATGCTATAAGTCCTTCGCAAGCCTCTCCAGTCGTCAACGGTGATATGATTTTAAAGACGCAGCTTGATGAAAATATTGCCCAACAGATCAAAGCATACCAGGCCAACGTAGCGACAAATAAGCTGGTCAAAACAGGTCGTCCATATCCGGCGTGGTACAACCAAATGCAGTACCTTCCGGGATATATGATCCCAAAGTTTAATGTTTTCAAGAGGACAGGGAACCCTCACCAACATATCACGCAGTTTAAAGCCATATGCGGTAATACCGAAGGTGATGACAAGCTGCTCCTTCGATAGTTCATCAGCAGTCTGACGGACACCGCTTTTGAATGGTATTCAGAGCTCCCAAACGACTCCGTTGAAACCTTTGTTGACATAGAATTACTCTTTACGCAGATATTCATCAGGGCAAGTGAACGTACTACGACTTCTGCGTTAATCAATGAAAGAGTAAGATCCAACGAAATGTTGGTTCAATATGCCATCCGATGGAGGAATCTCTGGTCTAAATGCGAACAACGCATCGCCGAAGGTCCAGCCGTTGGAATGTTCATTGGTACCCTTGATCCACAGTCGAAGGTGTACCCGCTCCTAGCATTTGCCAAGCCTGCAACCTATCAAGAGCTCATCAATAAATTAGTTCTGCTCGAGCATATTGGTTGATCCCCTTCCTCTTCCGGTGGAGAATCTCGGAACAACAAAAGTAAAGACAAGGCGGTGTTTGTCGCCAATGCTCAACAGCAACAAGACGGCTTCATAGCAGCAGGTCACCGAAATGATAACCGTTCGGGTCCCACCCTCGATGAGAAGTTGGGACATGACTACTCATTCGAGTTTCCATGAAGAACTGCATACTGTCACTGCCCGAAACACGGCGACCAGCACAAGCAATTTCGGTCAATAACCTTAACTATTTCCATACCATCAGCTCGTAAGCCACCCGATTGAAGACGGCTGCGTATTCAAGAATTGGGTCGAATACTAATACAATCAAGGCAAGTTTATGTTACCAGACAACTGGAAGGTGGGTTCGCCACAAAGACACGCCCCTAGGAAGGCTGATACGGCAGGGGCATCTTGCTCGATGATGGCAGAAGCTCCATGGGAAATGGTTAACTCGTCAAAGACAAAGAAGATGTTGAAAGAACTACAAGCGTGCTTGATAATCAACTGGAAAAATCCGCTTGAACCACAAGTCATCGAGGGGATGTTAAAACCGTGTCCCGTTCTAAAGGCTGACGACAAGGGGTAAAGACTCCCGAGTCCTTCTTCCAAAAAGAAGAAGAAGAAGGCCAAGAAACCCGTACGACCTGACGAATATGTCGACGGGCATATGGATCTTCAAAAGTATATAGACGCGCTAGAAGAATATAACCAGAAAGCGTGTGTACCGATCACTCTTGAAGAATTTGTAGGGTTCCTAGGCACACTAATGAGGTCTCACAAGGCATCAAACATGCCAATTTCAAATTTTACAAGTGCCTACAAACCCTAATACGGATCGTTAACTAGAGATTAGGCGAAAACTAGAACTAGTAAACTGCTTTACTAAAAAGTGAACGGAAATACAACCTTTGTTGATCCGGTCCTCCACCTCCATAGCTCCGTGATGATGTCCCCTCGCTGCGATCATCGGATCCCGGGCTCTAGCGTCGGCTTCATCGGAGAAATGGGCGGGCTAGGTCGTCGACTTCGATGCCGAAGATGATCTACGTCGAGGCAACACAAGATCGAGCTCCAACTTCACCAAGTCATGAAACTTGTGAAGAAAACACCCTATACTACTTGGCAAGTGGTAGAGGATGAAGAAATAGGAAGTGGGTTCACTTTAGAATTGGATTTCTCACTCTTTTTCTCATGTTGCCATTGTTGGTAGCAAGCTTTCTTCTTTGTTCAAGGAGAAGAAGAAGAAGAAAGAATATGATAAGTATTTGAAAAATTGGAAATACTATGATACTTATCATATTTGCAACCATAGTTAAGTGTAGAGAATGAACCAAGGTTAGGTGAATGGTTAGGGTTAGGGAAAGAAACAAAATGGTCAACCATTTCAAAGCTTCATGAAGCTTCAAAGATAATCGAAAGTTAGCCACCATTTTATTTCTTTCTAAAATGAATAAATAAATAAATGAATAATTAAATGAAGCAAATGAAACCCTAAACATTGACCAACCATGGTTTAAACCAAACACACAAACTTTCATGTATCGTCAAACATGATACAATCAAATACACAAAAGTATATCACATATACAATGTGCACATCAAGTGAGAAAATCCTTTTTAAGTGAACAAATATTAGTTAATGCAAAGTAATATATCAAATATATAATTATACATTAAATCATTAAATCAACACTTGATTTAACGATCCGGTCATATCGCATATGACCGGCTAATATACGATGTATCGACTTATCAAATCAATCCTCGATTCGATAACTAGGTTATATCGCATACAACCAATCGATACAGTCATCGCGAGAATAGAATACGGTATCACATAAACGCATCATTCTCGGTCCTGCACATATCTCATAAACGCTCCTATTTCGTTTCGCTTGAGCCAGGAAACCTCTGTGTAGGACTCTAAAGACTTGTCAATACGCCGGCAGCAGGTGATGATTATATCAAACACCCATAAGCCGCAAGCGGTCTGCTAAACGTAACGTCCACCCGGGTATTGAGCGATCAGAAGATCGACGAGCAAGCCCGCTCATACTCCTGTGAATCCAACCAGTAACACTTACCGTACAGTCCGGTCTCGTCGTCTGATATGTCGCATATCTCGCCTAGGGGTGGTAAACGTCAGACCCCAATAGCTCGATAAGTCGTGTCGATATGAAGTCTATAACAGTTCGAGAAACTACAGGTAACACTTACCAGTAAATCTCAGCAACCCTGGCCAGGGATTTCCGGTTATAGCCAATCGAACACAGCGCAACATCAACTCCCTATACCGGGAGAGACGAATCCCCTCCTGTCGCTCATTGCCTCCATGTGATTCGGGACTGTACCCAAAAACCAACGTTTTGCACGTCCTCTTGGACGTGGTAAGGTGGAAATCAAAGCACAGTGGGAACCACACAAGACTCTATGACGATCTCGGGTCAACAGACTACTCTGTACCAGTGTCACCAGAGAACTGTCATCAGACGTAAGGTATAATACCATCTGGGAGTTCTCGGCGAGTCCGTCCAGTGTACCCAGTCTCCACTGAGCACCCGTATATCATCTCTGATGTCAAACACCAATGGATATGGGATCATCCATCGCCCATCTGTATGGGTCGAGAAGGTATACGCTAGTCTACTCTGGTATATCGATGCCCTGTCTCGATACACCCACGACTAGGGACCTTGAAGGATGTACTTATGGACTACCATGTCCCCACTAGTATGATCCGCATCATAGTCCAGGTAGTCAAGTACACATCCTAAGCGCTTTACCAACATGTAACAGAGAGACAATCAGTGTACACGTTAAGGTAAAGAGCAACCAGATAGCATACTGTCATGTCGAGCAAGAAAGTCCTCCCTATATATGTCCAAGCATCCACTACAATATACATCCTATGTATAGTAATGGCCTCTAGGGCATACATATAACTAACAGAATTTTTCCAGCATCACTTCGAAAATAGCGATACTGAGGAAGAAGACTCAATGAGAGAAATGGAAGAACGTGTGGAAAGTTGCCACATGGTCTCTTATTCTTTTGTATATGATGAAGATGCTCCATTAGTTCCAGAAAGCGATACGGTTGAGTAGGGGACATGACCCATGCAAGGTGGTTCAACTCTGCCGTCAGAAGATCCGATTGATCAGCTGATAGTAGAAGCTGTTCAAGAAGGCGAAGACATCCTAAGGCGTGAAGTGATCATTTATGAAAAGGCCAAGCAACTACACCTAAACAAGCAAACTGCGGAAGGGACGAGCAAAAATGCTCCCCAACCGAAGCAAACTCCGATTAAAGAGAGGAGAAGCAAGACCAAAGCTGAGAAATGGTTCACCAAGGCCCTTTCAGCAGGAATGAAGCTACCACCTCTCATGATGTATACCCAGAAACTCTGTACTTCGACGGAGAGGAAGAGCACTCAAAGTATTGCCTCTACCACCGGAGGTTTTTGCACCCTATCGACTAGTGTAATGCATTCAAGAGATGATGGCGAGGCTATATCTCTCATGAAAGAAAGTTGAAAGAAAAGTGAAAAGCTCGCGATACGATGCTCAAGGACAATAAGCTTGAAGCAGCATGTCAAATAGAATCAGCGATGGAAAACTTCTATATGATTTCTCAAAATAGCAGCCGTCTAAAGAAGACTCAACCCCTAAAAGAAGGGGATGGCAAAGTTCCTACTTTTGGAAGTGACTCCGAAGAAGAAGTCATCTACAATCCCCTTTTTCACAAGCTTCGAGATGAAAGCCTGCGACAACATCCAGCTATGAAATCGCACCCTTCCCGAGAAAAATCTCAGGCCCACAAATAAAACCTCAATGAAGCAGGATAAAAGAAAGAAAAAAGTGATCGAAGAGATCGAAATCGACAAAGAAATTGGTAAAGACCTCACCGCCAAAGACCCGCTTAAGAAGATCAAGGTGGATTATAACGTCCTTACGCATCTAAAAAAGTTGCCATCATATTTGAGCATATACGATGCTATACTCTCATTGAAAGAATTTCGGGAGTCCCTTGTCAAGGCTTTAACCGAACCCAACCAATTTCAAGCTTATTTCGCTGAAGAGAACATGATGGATGAGCTTGCAGAAGTCCATACCGTTGATATAACTTTCAGTGAGGAAGACCTCCTCCTAAGAACGTTCGAGAACAACCGCCCACTCTACGTCGCCGGTTACTGTGAAGATGTGAGGATAAATAAGATCCTCGACAACAATGGATCCTCGGTTAATATCCTTAACTTGAAGGTGCTCAAGGAATTGGCCATGGACGTCAAGTATCTAGCTCGAGAAAAGATCACAATCTCCGGGTTTGATTCCCAGTCTTCCCGAACCTGTGGGTCCGTAGTGTCGACACTTCGATTCAGACAACTCGTCATTGACGTCAAGTTCCATGTCATTGATGCCAAGACATGTTATAAAGCTCTGCTCGGTAGACCTTGGCTACACGAGTACAACATCATCCCTTCTAAACAACATCAGCGCATGACTTATTTCAAAGACGGGAAAGAGCATATCATTAGAGGAGAGCTCAATCCTTTCTCTGTAAATGAAGTCCCAAAGTACGAAGACGTCAAGTACTTCCTACCTGACTTTGAAGATACCGAAAGATGCAGAAAACCCACATCCGATGGAAACAACAAGAAGAAGCAGGTTGCCTCCATCGCGGTCTTCGGAAGCGATTCTGAGAATGAGGAAGAGATGATGTTCTCAGGTACACCTTAGGCGAGAAATGATGAGCAAAGTGCAGTGAACCTCATCCCAGTCTTTGGAAGCGATTTCTAAGAAGAGAATGAAGCCGTGTTCTCCATGCACCTGTTATCAAGAACCTTTGACGAAGCAGATCGGACACTACATGTCATCATGGCTTCATTTTGGCATTATAATGAGCTCGATACTATCAGCACCTATAATGTAGAGGAGTTGATAACCTTCTATGTGCCTCCCAAACATAGGTGCAAAAACGATTCTCTTCTATAAATCTTAAGAGACCAAAGTAGAGAAAGAAATCTGGCCGGTACTTGATCCAAATCTCGACAGGTTGCAGCCGATTCATATGCCGAAATACTTCTCAAGGAGTTTAAAAGAGCTCCTCATGCTTCAAGGAGTACCTTTCAAACAAACCGTTCAAGAAATCCAATTCTATAAAAAGATCTGGGAAGTGCCAGAGGCTCGTAGAGCCGGCCCTAATGGTAAACTAGATACCACTTGATTAGGATATGTCCAATCTAAGAAACGGGAACAAGTTTGCAGCTGCCATACCATAAGATCTTTATGTGAAGAAGGAGAAGCTGTGCCGAGAAACAACATGGCAGAGCAGGGGGCAGGGCCCACGCAAAATGCTTCAACTTTGCCACAAGAAGACACGATTGATCAGCTGATAAAAGAAGCTATTCAAGAAGGCGAAGATATGATATGACGGGAGATAACCATATATAAGAAGGCCAAATGACTGAGCCGAAGCCGACAATCCGCAGAAGGGATGGGCTATAATACTCCTCAACTGCAGCGGCCTCCGTCTTCCTCTATAAAAGGGAAATCTCGAAGCAGCCAAAATAAGAACAAGGCAGGTTTTACCGCCAATACCCAACAACAGCAAGGCGGGTTCCAAAGCACTCGGCCATGGGATGAATGACCATTTGGGTCCTACTCTTCAAGAAAAGAGGTGGATGTGAATACTCCTTTTCCCGTGACAAGACAAAGAAGCTATTTGATCTTGTTATAAAGAATTGCATGTTATCGTTGCCCTGAACGTGACGACCAGCGCAAGCAATTGCGGTCAATGACCTTAATTATTGCCCATACCACCGGATTACAAGTCACCCGATTGAAGACTGCTTCACATTAAAAATTAGACTGAGGAGTATTACAAACAAGACAGGTTTATGTTGACCGACAGCTGGAGGGTGGGTCCACCACAGAAGTATGCGCCGAAGAAAGTCGATACCCCCAGATTGGGATACGTCCAGTCCAAGAAGCAGAAGCCCGCTCATACCTACCGTATGATAAGACTTTCAAATGAGAGGGGACGAAGATATGTCCAAGCTCTTCGATTGCTTCACTAATGAAGATGAAGAGATCTCCAAAATGCCGCCAGTCCTAAAGGAGTTGAAAGATAGGATCCATGCCACGACAGACGAATTAAAGAAAATAAGCTTGGGAACAGAAGATGATCCTAGATCCACGTTTGTCAGTGAGCTGCTGTCCGAAGAACAAGTAGCTATCCTGAAGACTGTACTCATAGAGTACAGGGATTGCTTTGCCTGGAACTATTCTGAGATGCCGGGTCTCGATCCAGACATAGCAATGCATAAGTTAGCCATAACGCCGGGGATAAAACCCATTAAACAAGAACTAAGAAGGATGGGCTTGAACTCGAGCTGAGCATCAATGCCGAAGTCAAGAAACTAATTGACTCCGGTTTCATTCATGAGGTGCAATATCCCGAATGGATTGCGAATATTGTCCCCGTGATGGAAAAAAATGGAACGGTTTGGATCTGCGTAGACTTTCGGGACCTAAACAAGGCTGCCCGAAAGATGATTTCCCTGTGCTAGTTACAGAGCTGATGATCGACAACACCTCCACTCATGAGGTCTTTTCGTTCCTAGATGGATCTTCCGGTTATAATCAAATAAAGATGGATCCTGAAGATCAAAAGCACACAGCCTTCCGTACACCGTTAGATGCCTTCTGCTACAAACTGATGCCTTTCGGACTAAAAAAAGTCGGAGCGACATATCAAAGAGCTATGACCAAAATATTGACGACTTGATCCACGAAATCGTTGAATGCTATATAGACGATCTCGTGGTCAAAAGTATGTCTCATGAGGAGCATTGGGGACATCTCAAAACAGTCTTCGAGCGTCTCCGAAAATATAACCTGAAGATGAATCCGCTATAATGCGTCTTCGGAGTCTCCTCCGGCAAGTTAATAGGATTTACCATTTGCCACCGAAAGATTGAAATCGACCCTTTCAAGATCCGGGCAATTACAGAAATGCCCTCGCTAAGAAACCTTAAGCAATTGCGATTGCTTCAAGGGAAGCTCGCTATATCTGGCGATTCATCGCCAACCTATTTGGCAAATGCCGTTCTTTCTCCCACCTCATGAAGAAAGGAACCCCGTTCGTATAGGATGGACATACCAAAAGGCGTTGGAAGAAATCAAGCAGTACCTGCAAAATTTGTCGGTGTTGGCTGCTCCACTCACGGGGAAACCCCTTATACTATACACAAGAGCACTCGATCACTCTCCACACAACAGCACTCGATCACTCTTTAGGCGCACTATGGGCACAAATAAATGAGCAGGGAAAAGGAAAAGCCATGTACTACTTAAGTTGAGTCTTTCTAAGGGAAGAATGCAACTATTCCCCCAGCGATAAGTATTGCTTGGCGCTGATTTTTGCAGTTACGAAGCTCAGACATTACGCCCTAGCATATGAAGTTCGCCTTATATCAAAGGTGGATCCCCTCAAGTACCTGATGACAAGGGCTATTCTGACAGGAAGGCTTGCTAAATGGTCACTTCTGATGATGGAGTTCTCAATCATATATCACCCTCTCAAGAAGATAAAATGACGTGCCATCACCGATTTCCTCGCTGAACACCCCATCTCCGCAGACTCCCCGCTAAATTATGAGTTGCCGGACGAACACGCATTCAATGCGACTGTCAGTGACAAAGAAGAGACAGAAAAGCGTCAATGAGAGCTCTATTTCGATGGAGCGTCTTCAATAAAGGTGTGAAAGAAGAATACCCCAATCATCAAAGCCGGGGGTGGGTCTTATCTTCATGACTCCTCAAGGTGGAATAATACTCTATGCGATCTCGTTGACGGAATTAAGAACCAATAATGAGGTAGAATATGAAGCCTTCATAGCTAGTCTTGAAATTGCGATCGACATGAGAATCAAAGATACGGAGATTCTCAACTGATCGTCAGTCAAGTCAACGGTGATTACAAAACATGAAAAGCTGAGCTGATAAGGTATGGTGAAGAGGTGCAGCAGTTAACACAAATTCCATCACACGCTGGAGAGCGTACTGCGAGCGGAAAACGGTAAAGCAGACGCGTTAGCCAAACTGGCCAAAGAATTGGCAGATGAAAACCTCGATGACGTAAGGATCATATTGTCCAAAGTCACAAGATCCTAGTGCCGACAGAATTACCTTCGGAGTCTCCAGCGGAACTACCCGAACAAAATGTCCTCCAAGCAGAAGAAAAAGAAGAACGGTGAGAAGTCTTCATCAACTACTTTAAGTCCCAGGGGGTGCCGGGTGCATTGCAAAGACACCAGCTCATCAAATGAGCTCTGTCATTTGCCTTTATGGATGGAACTTTATACAAGAGATCTTTCGACCATATATGGCTAAGATGCCTTGAGCCGAATGAAGCAAGGAAGGTCGTCCAAGAAATTCACGACGGACTTTGCGGATCTCATCAAGCCGGTCTAAAAATGAAGCTTAAAATCAAGAGAATGAGTTACTACCGGTCCACGATGATTCAAGACTGCATCGAGTGCGCCAAAAGGTGTCATTCGTGCCAAATACACGGAGATTTCATCTATCAACATCCCAATCTGCTACATCCTACAATAGCCAGCTGGCCGTTCGAGATGTGGTGGACATATATAATTGGCCCCATTGAACCAGCATCATCCAAAGAACATCGGTTCATCCTGGCCACCATCGATTACCTTTCCAAATGTGCAGAAGTGTAAGTCTACGTTACCTACCCCGGTACTTACGGGGAGGCAGAATAGGTAAAAAACAAATTTTTAACACAAGGTAACATAGACTAAAACTTGAGGATCTTTGCCAAACCATTGCTAACAAACTACATGAGGTTCTATCTACTATGCAAGGAGAATATACCTCACGCTACTAGTCCTTCGGGTCTTCTCCGCTATCCTCCTCGTCTCCGTAGGCTCCATGGGTCTATACGGATCTTAGTCACCTCCACGGCCTCCTTGAGTCGAAGAAGATCCACCCGAGAGTCTATAGTCCGAGCTCCACCTCAAGCCGAGGTAAGTAGGGCAACAAGTTTGCTACTCTTGATGTCCTAGGTGATGTAGAGAAAGAAGATGGATTTGTTTGTCTATTTGGATCCTTATTTTCTCAACATAGTGAGGAGGAAGATGAAGCAACCATGGGAGCTCTCTTTTTTGATGAGAGAGAATGAGCAAGAGATAATGATGCATAAGAAAAACCATTTACTAATCTCTTATGCTTGTTATGGACCTTACATCGGCATGACTTATCAAGCTACTGGGGTCTGACGTTTACCACTCCTAGGCGAGATATGCGACATATCAGACGAACAGACCGGACTGTGCGGTAAGTGTTACTGATTGGATTCACAGGAGTGTGAGCAGGCTTGCTCGTTGATCTTCTGATCGCTCAATACCCGGGTGGCCGTTACATTTAGCAGACCGCTTGCGGCTTGTGGGTGATTGATATGATCACCACCTACTGCCGGCGTATTGACGAGTATTTAGAGTCCTATACAGAGGTTTCCTGGCTCAAGCGAAACGAATTAGGAGCGCATATGAGATATGTTCGGGACCGAGAATAATACCAGTATGTGATACCGTATTCTATTCTCACGATTTGTATCATCGGACGGTTATATGAGATATAGCCGGGTTACCGAATCAAGTGTTGATTCGATATATTGATACACTTGATATTAGTCGGTTATATGCGATATGACCGAATCATTAAATCAAGTATCGATTTAATGATTTAATGTATAATTTTATATTTGATATATTACTTTATATTAACTAGTATTTGTTCACTTAAGATTGATTTTCTCACTTGATGTGCACAAGTTGTATATGTGATATATGTTTGTGCACTAGTTTGTATCATGATTGATGATACATGCAAACTTGGGTGTGTGTATGACTTACACCATATTTAAGTTAATGATTTAGGTTTTTAATTATTTTGGTAAAACAAAATGGTGGCCTTCTTTGTCTTTGCTTGAAGCTTCATGAAGCTTTCAAGCATCTTTGACAAAGTCCAACCATTTTGTTTTGCATGAGATTTTCATTAACCTAACCATTAACTTAAACTAGGGTTTAGTCTCTACAAAGGTTAACTCACCCATGGTTGCATTATGATATACTTCACTAGATTATTCATTTTAGTTAATTCATTATTCATTCACATTCTTTTCTTCTTCTTCTTCTTCTTCAAGAAGAAGAAAGCTTGCTAGAAAATTTTCAAGTGAAGAAAAAGAGTGAGAAATCCAAATCTAAAGTGAACCCACTTCCTATTTCTTCATCCTCTACCACTTGCCATGTAGTATAGGGTGTTCTCTTCGCAAAGTTCATGACCAAGTGAAGATGGAGCTTGAGTTTGAGTCTCCTCAACGTAGATCATTTTTGGCCTCGAAGTCAACGACCTAGCCCGCTCATTTCTCCAAAGAAACCATCGCTAGAGTCTGGGATCCTGATGATCGCAGCGAAGGGACGTCAACACGGAGCTTTAGAAGTGAAGGACCGGATCTACAAAGGTTGTAATCCCTTTCACTTGTAGTTAAAATGTTTAACTTGCTATTAGTTTCGCCTAATCTCTAGTAAACGATCTTGCATAGGGTTGTTCGGCACATAAAAATTTGATTTTGGCATGGTAGATGCCTTGTAGAACCTCATGAGTGTTCCTAGGAACCCTACACAATATCCCCCTTAAGAAAATTCGGTCCCCGATTTTAAAACTTAACTACACGTACTTTCAAAAAGATGGAGAAATTTCTTCCGCATCGCATCCTCGGCCTCCTATGTGACCTCCTCGCGATTCGTTCCTCGCCAAAGAACCTTTACATACAGAAGTACCCATGATCTCAGTTTCTTTGCCTGTCGGTCTAGAATAGCTACTGGCTGCACTGTGTAGGATAAATCCTGCTCAAGCTGTAAAGTCTGATGCTGGATCACGTGAGAGGGATCGTGAAGATACTTGCGAAGCATAGACACATGAAACACTGGATGCACATCGGGAAAACTCCGTGGAAGGGCTAAACGATAACCTACAACACCCACTCTCTCCAGAATCTCATAGGGTCCGACATATCAGGGGCTAAGCTTCCCCTTCTTCCCGAAACGCATCACACCCTTCATCGGAGATACATGAAGGAACACATAGTCTCCCACATCAAACTCGAGTCGGCGATGGCGTCGATCGACATAAGATTTCTGTCTGGACTGGGCCGCTCTCATTCTGTCCCATATCAACTGGATCTTTTATGTAGTCTCATATACTATCTGCGGTCCCAAAATGCTACTCTCGCTGAGTTCTGTCTAGCAAACGGGTGATCGACACTTTCTCCCATATAAAGCTTCGTAGGGTGCCATCTAGATCGTCTCCTGAAAACTGTTGTTGTAAGAGAATTCTATCAACGGTAAGTGACGATCCCAACTGCCACCGAAATCAAGACTATAGGCTCGAAGCATATTCTCTAGAGTGTATGGTCCACTCTGACTGACCATCTGTCTGTGGGTGAAAAGCTGTACTAAAACTCAGTCGGGTACCTAGAGCCTCTTGAAGTTTCTGCCGTAGTCGGCTGGTAAACTGTGTACCCCTGTTTGACACTATGCACGTCGAAACTCCATGCAATCGCACGATCTCATCAATATAAATCTGAGCATACTGCGCATATCCAAACGTTGTCTTCACCGGAAGAAAGTGAGCTGTCTTTGTCAATCTATCTACAATCACCCAGATTGAATCATACCCTCTGCAGTCCTGGGTAGACCCATAATGAAATCAATGGAGATCTGCTCCCATTTCCACTCCGAAATAGGCAAGGGCTGCAACTCTCCTGCCGGCCTCTGGTGCTCGGCCTTAACTTGCTGACAAGTCAAGCATCTCGAAACAAACTCCATGACATCTCCCTTCATTCCTTCCCACCAATAGAAATCCTTCAAGTCACGATACACCTTGGTGGAACCAGGATGAATACTATATGATGATCGATGGGCCTCCTCTAAGATCTCACGTCTTAGTCCCTCTGAATCTGGCACACAAAGACGAGTCCCTAATTGCAATACTCCATGGTCATCTATCACGAACTCAGAATCTCTACCCTGTCTAACCTGATCCAAGATCTCCGACAAACGAGCATCTGCGGGCTGTGTCTCTCGAATACGATCTAATAACTGAGGACGGATGCGAACATGAGCTAACTGTCCTCCTGTCGATATGAACTCAAACTGTACACGGCTATCACACAGAATCTGCCAGTCTGCAGAACACTATCTCTGCATAGCGCACAAATGAGATATGACACCTCCAGGCCTCCGACTCACAGCATCTGCTACAACATTGCTTTTCCCGGATGATAAAGAATCTGGCAATCGTAATCCTTCACGAGCTCCATCCATCGACGCTGCCTCAGATTCAGATCCCGCTGCTGAAAAATATATTTCAAACTCTTGTGATCTGTGAATATCTGGCACGACTCACCGTACAAGTAATGCCTCTAAATCTTCAATGCGAATACCACAGCAGCCATCTCTAAGTCATGAGTGGGGAAATTCTGCTCGTGCCTCTTCAGCTGCCGAGAGGCATAAGCGACGGCCTTTCCGTGCTGTATCAACACACAGCCTAAACCCACTCGAGAGGCGTCACAATAAACAATAAACCCACCTGACCCAGAAGCTAAAGATAAGACTGGTGCAGTCGTCAAGCGAGTCTTCAACTGCTCGAAACTCTGCTCACACGCCTCTGTCCAAAGAAATGGATCCTCCTTCCTGGTCAATCCGGTCAGTGGTGCAACGATCTGAGAAAAATCCTGCACAAAACGTCGGTAGTAACCGGCCAGACCCAAGAAACTGCGAACCTCTGTAACTGACACAGGTCTGGGCCAGTACTGTACTGCTTCGATCTTTTTTGGGTCTACATGTATACCATCTCTCGTAACTACGTGACCTAAGAAATCCACACTGTCCAACCAGAAAGCACACTTGGAGAATTTAGCGAACAGCTGATGCTCCTTTAAGGTCTGCAATGTGATACGCAAGTGCTGCTCGTGCTCCTCCCGGCTTCGGGAATAAACAAGAATATCATCAATGAATACAATAATAAACTGATCAAGGAATGGCCTGAAAATTCGGTTCATCATATCCATGAATTTTTCTGGGGCGTTGGTGAGTCCGAACGACATCACCAGAAACTCATAATGCCTATATCGTGTGCGAAAAGCAGTCTTCAGAATGTCGTCCTTCCGAACTCTAAACTGGTGATACCCTGACCGCAAATCAATCTTCGAGAAATAGCCAGCTCCCTACAGCTGATCAAATAAGTCATCGATACAAGGTAGTGGATATCTATTTCACACAGTAACTCGATTCAACTGCCTGTAGTCGATGCACAGTCTCATACTGTCGTCCTTCTTTTTAACGAACAAGACAGGAGCTCCCCACGGTGATACACTCGGACGAACAATTCCTCTATCCAACAACTCCTGCAACTGACCTTTGAGTTCCTTCAACTTCGTCGGGGCCATCCGATAAGGGGGTATAGAGATAGGCCCCGCACTTGGAATCAATTCAATGCAAAATTCGATATCGCGATCAGGCGGTAATCCTGGTAATTCAGTAGGAAACACATCCGAAAATTCTCGCACTATCGGAACCTGGTCCAACGGGACATCAACAGCTCCTAGGTCCTGAAAAAACGCTAAGAGCCCACATCAACCCTTCTTCAAGAGCCGTCCCGCACAAAGATCAAAAATCATGTTTGCAGGAGTTATACTACAGTCTCCCTGCACAACAAAAATCGGTTCGCCTGGAAAACAGAATCTGACTGCTTTCCCCCGACAATCTACATAAGCATGATAAGCGGCCAACCAATCCATACCAAGAAGTATATCAAAATCTAGCATATCTAGGAGAATCAAATCTACTAATGAATCCCTATCACCAATACGTACTGAATAAGACCTGAATATATGTCGAGCTACAAAAGAATCTCTTTCAGGAGTAATCACAACTAGTGGTAACTCTAACAACGATGACTCTCTCCCCAGAGAAAGTGAAAAGTGTGCAGATACGTAAGAATGCGTAGAAGCGGGGTCAAATAAAATATGTGCATCTAAGGAACATACTGCAAGAGTACCTGTCACAACTGCATTGGATACCTGGGTATCCTGTGGAGTCAGTGCAAAAACTCGTGCCTGGCCCCTACCCGTATCCTGTCGTCCTATCCCTCGGTCTCCTTGGCCTCTCTGAAAGCGTCCTGTAAAGCCCCGACCTCGCAGTGCAATAGCCTGGCGCATAGTGCCAACTGGGGAAGGAAGTAAGTCCATCGAAGTAGAAGGTGGACGGGGTAAAGGAGCCAATGGAAAAATAGTCCCGCCCAGAGGTCTATAATCCCTCACGAAGTGCCCTGGAAGTCCGCAACTAAAACATGTAGATGGGGAACTCTGATCATCGGGGTACGAACTGAACATCTGGCCCTGGGTCCAACCTCGCCCAAAACTGCGGCGTGGAAAGTGTCTGCCTCTACCTCTGCAAAACTGCCTAGTAATCGACCCAATAGGTCTGGCCCTCTTTGGCTCCGGAACAATCACTGCCTCACTTAGACGCTCTTCCACTCGCATAGCTGCGTCCTTGGCCTGCGCATAAGTATCGAAATGCTGGGTGCGTATAGCAAGAAATAGCTGGGTATCCAGGCTCCTCACAAATCTCTTCACCCGGTGTTCCTCCGTGGGAACTAAGTATGGAGCATAGCGTGACACCTAGGTGAACGGTAAATCATACTCTGCCACCGACACACTCGCAGTTTTCCTCAACACTTCAAAACTGCTAGCTCTAGCATCCCTCATGCTCTATGGAAGAAATCTGGCAAGGAAGATATCAGAAAACTCCGTCCACGACATCGGAGGAAGACCCGCAGCTCGCCTTCTCTCTATCGACTCACACCATGTCTATGCAAGTCCCTCTAATCGAAAGCTGGTCAGCTCCACTGACCTCGCATTAGAACATCGCAACGACCTGCCAATCCTGGCCATTCTATCAAGAAAGGACTGAGGATCCTCTGTTGCATCGATCCCTGTAAACACCAGAGGCCTCAACCTCATGAACTCTGGAAGAGATACCTCCATCACTCTCGGTCCTACCAGTGCGACAGTCTGCATAGGCTATTTATCTGGTTCTACCATCGTCGGTTCCTGATCATGCCTCTGAACATGGGTGGCCTTAGTCAATTGTCCCACCATTTGCTGTAGGCCCATCATGCCTTCCTCTATCCTAGTCAGCCTATTTGGAGGAGGAGGATCAACATGCTCATGTACCGCCGGAATGTCCGGTGCGTCGGTCGCCGTCACCAGCGTATTCGCCCTAGCTGCATCCCTGGCTGTGGCTCGTCTAGCTCGCTTAGCCATAGAACCTGGAACAAGAAATGAGAGTTGATAAGGTGTATGAATAGGAGCAGCAATAATAGGAAGTCATAGGAAGGGTTAAGAAAGATATATATCCTAAGGTTACTTAGGCTGAGTATCGTAGCGTAAATATGTTAGTGTTTATTCCCTAGAGGCCATTATTGTATCATACTAGTTTGTATATTACTTAATGGAAGCTTGGGATATTCACAGTTGTATTGACAGTCTTGCTAAAAATGGTAGTATGCTACTTGGTTTGAGTCTACTTTAATATGTGCATAAGTTTCTTTTAACGTATCGCTTATACATATTAGTAGAGCCCTTAGGATCTTTGCTTGATTACCAGCGTTGTGATGGCAGTCACACTAGTGGGGGCTGGGTAGTCTATAAGCAACATCCTATATAGGTCCCTGGTCGTAGGATTATCGAGACAGGGCATCGATACTCCGGAATAGACTGGTGTATACGCTTCTCATCCCAGTTGGGGAGACGGTCTGTCCCACAGCCATCAGTCCGTCGAACTGGAGATAGTATGCAGGTGCTCATTAGGTTACGGGTACACCGGACAGTACTCGCCGGGAACTGCAGGTTGGATTTATACCCATCGTCAGATAGCATTTCCCAGGTGACATGAGTACAGCTTAGTCCGTCGACTTCATACTGCTAGTTCGCCTCGGGTGTGTTCCTACTGTACTTAGCTACCCTACCACGGCTCAAAGGAGTCGTGCAAACGGGTAGTAGTTGGGTGCAGTCCCAAAGCACTTGGAGGCAGTGGCGGTTAGACAGGATTCGTCTCTCCCGGTATTGGGGGTTGATATCGCGCTTTGTATGGAGAGCGATTACGCAAAGTCCCTGGCCTGGGCAAGCGAGATTTACTGGTGGCATCCAGTAGTTTCTCAAGGTGTAATGGGCTTCAATCCGACACGACTTATACCGCTATTAGGGGTCTGACGTTTACCGCCCCCTAGGCCCGATATGCGATAGTCCTAGACCAACAGACCGGACTGTACGGAGATTGTCACATCAGGCTCAGTAGGAGTTCGGATGGGTTTCTTCATCGTCCTTCTTATCGACATCTACCTGGGGACCATTACATACAGATAGTACTGCTTGCGGCCTGTGGTTAAACCCACTGCCAGCGTAGTGTCGAGTCTTTAGAGTCCCACACAGAGAGTTTCCCTGCACTGGGCAAAAGGTGTAGAGGCCGTATGGTTTTACGGCAGAGTCGCGATGACTTACGTACACTTGTGCACGTATTACGATCGGGCAGATAATACTAGCGGGCTTTGGTTTAAGCCAGATTCTAGTATTATACAGATGGATTTATTCAGTCAGAAATTATCCGTGTTATTCGGAAATACGGATGGGAGGGGCAGTCTCGTAATTTGTCGGGAAGCTTCTAGAAGAAGATGACTCATTTGTTTTTATTTTCTTTATGGATTAAACACAAATGAGGTGGAGAGACGAGTTGTAAGTTTTTATTAAATTCTTAATGACTCATAAGGTGATTCACCATTTAGAATTAAATGAAGCTTATAAGATATTTCTAGATATTTATCAAAGAGATATTTGTATGCTTGATATTATTCTTCATGAGTTATTATTCATATCATTATCACAAAAGCCTTCTCTCTCCTCACTTCTTCATCTTCTTCCTCAAACCCTAATAGCTCTCATGAGTTGAGAAACCTAGGGTTTAAGTGACTAACTAATCCATCTTATTACTCTACACCCTCTAGGACTTCTAGATTAGCGATCTAGGAGTCGTTGTTATCTCAGATTCGAGATAGGAGCTCGGACTATAGACTCTCGGGTGTATCGTCTTTGACTCGAGGAGGCCGTTAAGGTGCCGACGTTCCATAGAGCCTACGAGGCATGGAGGATAGTGATGAAGACGCGAAGGACAAGTAATGTGAGGTATAACTTCGAATCAGAGTAGTTAAACCTTTCGTAGTTTTCTATTAATGGTTTAGACACGATCCGTGTGCTCAAGTCCGTGTTATGAAACTTTGATAATTGTTTTTCATATATTCCGCCTCCCCGCAAGCTCGTGGGGTGCTTGACATGGACTTACAGTGGTATCAAAGCCTACTAAGCCTTTACTAGCTTGTTAGCAACTAATTAGAACTTCGATCGTCGGAAAAACGCGAAAACAGAACCCCGGACCCCTTAAGTTTCTGTCAATTTTAAATGTGTCGAAAAAATTATTTGATAGGTATGAAAATTCACAGCAGGGAATTCTAAGAATACTGGGGAAATACGAGGAGGTAACTCGACTGGACTGCCACGGAAGCGCGGTGGATTAGTGCAATCCGCCGCGGATCCACGGCCGAGTCAACTCAGAGTTGACTCGGATTTACACAGTAATTCTTGAATTTGGGTGTTTTGTTTTCCTGTATATTTTATTTCTGCCCAGGTTACTTTAGTGCTGGCTTGCATTTGGGGTAGACACGGAAAAAGGTTATCGATCGATATTCTAAGTTATTTACTAATCGGGTTTTATCTGTAAGTTTAATGTGTTCGTAAACCTCCCCTAATTGCTAGTATGTCGGTTAGCAGGGGGTTGCACATTTCTGTGATGGTTTTTACTGGCTTGTGTATATGAACTTGATTGGATCGTTGTGATAATTAGCCGGGGTCTGAGATGAGATTTTATATTCATTCATTCGATGTAAATTGTAATATGATGTAATATTCTTTTGCAGGGCACATCTGGGCTGAGGTTGTAGCCACCGTTGTATTATTTCATTTACTGTTTTATGCTCCTAGGATAGACCCAAGGTGGGGTGCACAAACTACCGGGTACTTTGAAGTGTCTAGTGGCCTACTCACGTTGTTTAGGGAGACCGCTTCACTTCGGGTACTTGGCGGGTAGTTTGTCATACCCGTAGGGGTCTAGGGTAGGGTAATAGCTATTCATCACAACTGTGTAATCCGTCTTTCGTTGCAGGCTCAAAGGAAACGCGGATTGCTTGTATATCCACTAATGTTCATCTGTGATCTAGAATACCTATTATTGCGTCTCACGAATGTACAATATCTATATATGATAGCTGTAGGGTTCCTAGGCACTCTAACAAGGTTCTACAAGGCATCAACCATATCCGATTTAAAAACTAGCCGTGCCGAACAACCCTAAACGAGATCTTTAAACTAGAGATTAGGCGAAAACAAGCATGTTAAACACTTTAACACTAAGTGAGAGGGATTACAACCTTTGTAGATCTGGTCCTTCACTTCATAAGCTCCGTGTTGTGGTCCCTTCGCTGCGATCATCAAGTTCCGGACTCTCGAGAGGCTCCAAGAAGAGAAAGATGCAAGCTTGCTTCCGATCTTCGATAACAAAGATGATCTACCTTGAAGTTTCGTTAACACAAGCTCTCACTCACTAAATGAAGTGAATACCCTCATCTAAATGGCAAGGATAGATGAGGATGATGAAGTAGGATTTTAGCTCTCATTTGTTTTCTTATTCTCACTCAAAATCATCACTTCATAAAAAGCTAGAAAGCTTTTCATGAAAGAACTCAAGGAAGAAGTAGAATGAATCATGAATCCTTTTGTGATGAATAATGAAAGTCAAGTATGAGATTAGAAATGCAACCATGGTCAATGTAACCTTTGTAGAGATTTTACTAGGGCTAGGGTTTTGGTTGGGTTAAAGAATGAGTCACTTAAAATATCAACACAAATATCTTAGCACAAAACAAAACAAAACCTTCTAGAAACTTCTAGAAAAGCTTAACCCAAATCAAACCCTAACCATGTTTAATCTCCACTGATCATGTTGCATTAATAACCACATCAAGTTACAATATTATATATCATATATATAATATTTATTGTAATAAAGTAAAATAATACAATTAACATATATCGCATATATATCAATGTATTACCCGAGTGAGAAAAAGAATCGTTTAGTGAGCTTATATTAGTTAATGTAATTTAATATATCAAATATATAATTATACATTAAATTATCGAATCAACACTTGATCCGACAATACGGCTATATCGAATATAACTGACTAATATATCATGTACCGATTCATCGCATCAACACTTGATCTGATGATCCGGCTCATATCAAAATAACGCGAGAATATAATATGGTATCTCATATCGCATTATCCTCAGTCCTGCACATATCACATATGTGCCCCTACTTCGTTTTGCTTGAGTCAAGAAACCTCTGTGTAGGACTCTAAAGAATCGTCAATACGCCGACAGTAGGTGATGATCATATCAAACACCCACAAGCTGCAAGCAGTCAGCTAAACGTAACAGCCACCCAGGTATTGAGCGATCAGAAGATCAACAAGCAAGCATGTAGATTCTCCTGCGAATCCAATCAGTAACACTCCCGTACAGTTCGGTCTCGTCGTCTGATATGTCGCATATCTCGCCTAGGGGTGGTATACGTCAGACCCCAGTAGCTTGATAAGTCGTGTCGATATGAGGTCTATAACAGTTCGAGAAACTACTGATAACACTTACCAGTAAATCTCAGCAACCCTGGTCAGGGATTTCCAGTTATAGCCAATCGAACATAGCACAACATCAACTCCCTATACCGGGAGAGACGAATCCCCTCCTATCGCTCATTGCCTCTATGTGATTCGGGACTGTACCCAAAAGTCACATTTTTGCACGCCCTTTTGGACATGGTATGATGGAAATCAAAGCACAGTGGGAATCACACAAGACTCTATGACGATCTCGGGTCAACAGACCACTCTGTACCAGTGTCACCAGAGAACTACCATCTGACGTGAGGTATAATACCATCTGGGAGTTCTCGGCGAGTCCGTCCAGTGTACCCAGTCTCTACTGAGCACCGTACACCATCCTTGATGTCAAACACCAATGGATATGGGATCATCCATCGCCCATCATATGGGTCAAGATGCGTATACTCTAGTCTACTATGGTGTATCGATGCCCTGTCTCGATACACCCTCGACTAGGAACAGTAATAGGATGCACTCATCGACTACCGTGGCCCCACTAGTATGATCTCATCATAGTCCCAGTAGTCGAGTACATATTCTAAGGGCTTATCAACATGTAACATAGAGACAATCAGAGTACATGTTAAGATAAAGTACAACCAGATAGCCTACTATCATGTCGAGCGAGAAAGTCCTCCCTATATATGTCCAAGCATCCACTACAATATACATCGTATGTACAGTAATGGCCTCTAGGGCATACATATAACTAGCAATCTCCCACTTGATCTAGGGCCATCTATTGTGGTATCACATACCCAACAATTAGCTGTGGTTGAAGTATCTCATACTCAACCATCCCATAAAAGTCTCTACTGGGAAAAAGGCCTTTTTGAGTGGATCCGCGCTGTTGTCCTCTGTGTCTACTCTCCTAACCTCGATCTCCGTGGAGATCAACCATCTCCATGATTAGGTGATACTGCCTAACAATTATATCTAGATTTCTGATGGGACGAGGGTTCCATGGCATAAGCCACAACTCTATTGTCACACAATGGTAGGAACGAAGTTCATCTCATGAACTTATATATCCAAACTGCCTCTTTGGTAGCATCCTTGGTAACGACGTATCTTTCCTTTAATCGTCTAATAAGTCACGGTATCTAGCTTAGAACTCTTCCAACATACCGTCCCTCCACTGAGGGTAAAGACAATGCCTGCGACTGACATTCAGTCGCCCTTATCACCCTGGAACCTTTCCAGTGATTCTCCCCAGGATCGATTGATACCATCTCACTACAACTAGTGAGAATCCTAACATCCAATTAGATCTATCTCATTGATCAAAAACCCAGGATTTAGGAGGTATCGCTTTGATCCTATATGGAGAATCCTTGTGATAAGCAGAGATTGACCGAGCGTAGCATAGGAAACACCTTTCCTATCAAGAGTATGTCATCCACATACTCAACGAGGATCACCACCATACTCCCTACTACCTTTCTGTATATACAAGGTTCATCTACCATTTTGATGAATTCAAACTCTTTGACTACCACATCAAAACAGACGTTCCATCTCCGCGATGCCTGATTTATCATATAAAACAACTTGCACAAGTTTCCGCTGCTCCCACTGTTTACTAAGCCCTCTGGCTGTGTACTTACAGTCGCTCTCTTCCAAATCAACATTTAGAAAAGCAATCATGACACCCAACCGTCAGATATCATAGTCATGGTATATAGCCGTAGTAAGTAGGATCTGGATGGACTTAAGCATAGCTTTGAAAGTCTCAACTTTTCCATGTACACCAAGTAACAAGATATACATTCTCTTGATGGGGATTTAACTCTTCAGATAAAACAACCAAAGTCCATACTTTGTTGGTGTATAAGGATTCCATCTCAGATCGCTAAGCATCCAGCCATTCTTACAGAGTCCCACTCTTGATGGCCTGCTCGAAACTAGTTAGGTCATCATCTCATGATGCAATCCTCGCTCCCACTGTCTTAGAGAAACCGAAGTATCTCTCAGGTGGGTGAGGAGCCCTACTAGATCGACGGAGAGGCTGAGGTTCATTAGAAACTATTGAATCTTTTGGTTCTACCAAATCATCAACTGCAGTTTGTATAGGTGGAACTCCTTCCAGTTCTACCTCATGACCAATAATTTCTTCATAAGAAATTCCCTTTCACAAAGGTGGCATGCTGAGAAACAAAACATCTTTTGTTCCTCGATTAGGTAGAAGATATTCCCTTGCGAATGCTTGGGATATCCAACAAACTTCTATAGAACTGACTTTGCCTCGAGCTTGTCCGGATTATGCTTTTAGACATAGGCTGGACAACCCAAAATCTTAACAAACTTAAGATATGGGCTCTTCCCATTCCATATCACATATGAAGTGGTAGGCAACTGATTTGATTGGAACCCTATTCAATAGGTATACAGCTTCTCAAGTGCATAACTCCCAAAAGGAAATAGGAAACTCTGTAGTACTCATCATAGAACGCACCATATCTAATAGGGTGTGTTTTCTCCGCCCCGTTACACCAACGTGCTGTGGTGTATACGGAGGAGTAATGCTGAGAGAGAATCTCATTCTCTTTTAGAATATTCCAGGAATCTGCATGCTCAAGTATTCTCCTCCTTGATCTCATTAAAGGACATAATACTTATACCCATTTTTGGTTCTCTACTTTTAACTCATATTCATTGAATATCTCAAAAGCTTCGGACTTGTGTTTCAACAGGAACATATGTCTGGATCTTGAGAGATCATCAGTGAATCTAATGAAGTAAAAAGAACCAGTCCTGGCATTTGTAGACAGGGGACTTTCATACATCAGCATGTATCAATCCCAAGAGTTCACTAACTCTTTCTCTGTTTCCAATAAACGGAGCTGTAGTCATCTTATCTCTGTGACATGACCGGCAAGTTTCACAAGATGTAGATCCAAACTAATTTAAATATGCATCTATATGTAACTTGAGCTAGTCGGGTCGCATTGATATAACCTATTCTACAATACCTCAAGAAGGATTCGTTCATTTATGAACTCTTCCTCTTGTGTGTGTTCTGTATATTAAGAACTGTGGTTTGATTTAGAACGTCTATGCTTTTAGATAACGTGCCTGAACCGATCAACTCTTGATATAGGAAATGTTCAAAACATTATCCAACAATACAAAATTATATACTTTCTTTACTAATAAAGAGACTGATATGATGTTGTATATCAGGTTCGGTATCTAATAACATTCGTTCAGAATCAATGTATTCTGATAATACAGGGTGATAACTACCAACAGACTTGGCTGCAACACTTGCACCATTTCTATCTCATGAAATTTATCACCCGTTCTCAGTTCTCTACCTATCTGTAGCCCATGTAACAAATTACATTTACGGGATCCTGATCCGGTATCAAATGCCCAGGACGTAAAGGATATTGAGAAACAGTTCTGTGCAATGAACACACCCGAAGAAGATGCATCAACATGCACTTTCTTCGTTTGGGCGGCACGGTGAATTCTGGTAATCCCCTATTTCCTGCTCTGTCTTATAACAATTATAAGTTGGAACGGGACCAACATTCCTGAGCGCAGTATAACAAGCGGGTTCGGTCAATACATCCGTATTATTATCTTGATTAAGGCGTGACATAGTCGTAAGCAGAGAGAAAGAGAAGAAAACACTCAGCGTGCGCTTTTACAAGATTAGATTGGTTATCAATTTATCTAATCAGGATGTCTTCTACTGTTTTAGTCAAATCTTCCTTCAAACCCTAAAAGGAAAGACCAGCCGGGATTAATTACACCCTACAAGTTCGCCAATTTTTCATCCAGGCCAGTGCAGGTACTTTGATGGAGGTTCCCCGTGCTGTCGCACGGACCTAATTAAAATAAACCTCGTTTTCCCAGGGGTGTAACCCCATTAACACCTTTCTAGACACCTACTTGATCGGCTAATTGTAATGTGTAAAACTCTCCCAGGAGTAACTCTTACTCGCAGCGGGTATCGGGATCCAACTATCTAATAGAAGGTATGCAATCTTTTTGAAAATTTCAACACTTGAAATTCCTAATAATATTTTACCCCTACCAGCTATATGACCTTAACATAGTCAACAAATCATAAGTGCTAGTCAAGTTCAACCCGTCATTTCCCGATTGAATTAAACCCACCCGTACGACCCTTAACATAGTCAACAAAGTCGCACGACTACCTTAATCCAATTACATCATATGCTTATACAGATAAGCACTAATCAGCTACCGCACACTACGCCTTAACATAGTCAACAAACGTAGCACGAATACTAACTAGTACTTATCTGAAATGACGGAGGGCTACGACAGGTTTTTAAGAAAACCTTTTGCGTAATGAACTTGATATCGTTGTAGAATCGAGTGATTTTAAATGGAGTGTTTTTGAGGCTTTTCTAGTTTTGCTAAAGAGATCACTCCCGGTGAAGGGATCGTCGGCCCTTTCCTTATCGAATAAGGTGCAGGATATTTCATAAATACCGCTGTGCAAAGCAAGAACTATATAAGCAATCAAAAGACAAACCGAGTTTTTAGCATCTGCTAGTTTCACTAAAGAGGTCACTCCCGGTGAAGGGATCTCGGCTCTTTCCTTATCGAATAAGGTGCTGGATGTTCTACAAGGAACACCGCTATGCAAAGCAAGAACTAGAGCTAACAGTTTTTAAACATGTTTCTACCACATCTTTAGGTTTCTTTTAGTCTCATTAATGAAGTCCCATTTTATTATGCTTCACAAGCATCTCATTTGAAACGAAATCTGCAATATAACATATATCTCATATATATAATATAAACATTCGTCTCAGGCAGTAATATGATTTCATCACAGAACATTGCAGCAGAAGAACATATATGAAATATTGGATATACTAGGACGTCCGTGTTTTAGTACGAGCCTGTATAAAACACGGATTCCACGGTTGCGATGAATAGCCAAGCCCACATCCCTAGACCCCTATGAGAGCGGCAAGCAACGCTGCCAATTCTAGGGTTAGGAGACCCGGTCTCGACTCCTCGAGATGGTCTCCCACTGGACCCTAGAACCCAGTTACTTGTGCTCCCCGCCTTGGGTCTACCTAATGCGGAAAAGTAAATAATATACAATGGTGACATCATCCTCAGCCCGGAAGTGCCCCAATAAAAGAATATTACATACAAATGAATTTTACATGAATGAAAAAGAAAAAACTCTCATCTCACATAAAACCCCCGGCTATTCAAACATGACGATCCAATATAACATATCACAGCAACACATAATATCTCATATCATCAACGTAAGTAAGTATGCATACACCGATTGTCGTCGATGTATAGCAACGAAAACCGGCGATACAGCTACATACTACACTTACGGTCACAGAAAAGAAAGTGTAAAACTACAACAGTTAGAATCCGCAACCTCCTTAGACATTGCATGCCTAACCAAATGAATTCCTTAGACATCGCATGCCTAACAATTATAAACCCCGCATTTTAGTCTCATTATCGAAAACACTTTTCAATATTTAGTCGGGCAATTCAACAAAATTCCCGATATCCTGATCGAATACTCATCGCAAACTTTAGTAGACGGCCGCACCCCCGGATGCCGTCAACGAAGTGCACTAAGGAGGAACACCGCTGCCGCGAGCACCCGAACGGATGCTTTTGGCGATGGGGTTCTCCCACAGTCACTTCGTCGGGGTTATGGGGCATGGCTGTCTATTGAGTTTACCCGACGAGTATCCGCGTACGCTATGTGATTGCGACGGACTTTTGATCACATCAAAATTCCGTGGCAACCGATCAATTAAGACTGAACTGCTAGATTTATAACATTCAAATTAGTTATCTCATAACTACATGTGGATTCCAAATATTGTATCACATTCCAGATAAATAGACAGTGTTAAACTTTCCGATCGAATAATCAAACACCCAAGATTTTCCAAATAGCTCAACACTTGAGCGGAGTTCAAAAAAATATCCATCACATGCCACAGTACCAATGGTCCAGCCGTAGAAGGGCCAAGCCAACGCCTCACATGTGGCAACACCGTACTGCCCCAAACCCTAACGTTCAGAGGCCATTCAGACGGTCACATAATCGAGTTAAGGTTTGTGTTCTTCTAGAGGGTCCACCGCGTTACTTGCATGATTTTCCGGAAGTTTCAAACTCGAGAAAAAATCCAACTTTTGAAAAATTTTCCGATAGGGGAAAAAGTGAGTTATTGATATCCGTTTGAACTTTTTAACAGTTTCTAAAATATCCGGCAAAAAAAATTAAATGAAATTAAATTATCCGATCGAATCAATGAGTCCCCAATACATCCCAGAAAACTCAACACTTGAGAAGAATTAAAAATATCCCAGAAACATGCAGCAGTTCCAACGGATGTTACCGTACAAAATTGAATCCATAATCTCACTGTAGCGCCGCGGAACCGCCGCGCAAGCAAGGGTACGGCCGCGGTTCCGCGGTGCAAAGAAGGTATTGTAGGGTCGTTTTTTACAGCAATTCCTAAAATACTCTGCTGATTTTTTTGAGTATTTTTAATATGAAAAAATCAACATTTTTAGAAAATTTCCAGAAACAAGGGATTAACGGGTATCCGGAGTTCGATCGGACTTTAAACTTCGCCTAGATTTCGCCTAAATCTGTAGCTTGGCTCTGATACCACTGTAGGGTTCTTAGGCACTCTAACAAGGTTCTACAAGGCATCAACCATGCCCGATTTAAAAATTACCCGTGCCGAACAGCCCTAAACGAGATCTTTAAACTAAAGATTAGGCGAAAACAAGCATGTTAAACATTTCAACACTAAGTGAGAGGGATTACAACCTTTGTAGATCCGGTCCTTCACTTCATAAGCTCGGTGTTGTGGTCCCTTCGCTGCAATCATCAAGTTCCGAACTCTCAAGAGGCTCCACGAAGAGAAAGATGCAAGATAGCTTCCGATCTTCGATAACAAAGATGATCTATCTTGAAGTTTCGTTAACACAAGCTCTCACTCGCTGAATGAAGTGAACACCCTCATCTAAAAGGCAAGGATAGATGGGGATGATGAAATAGGATTTTAGCTCTCATTTTTTATCTTATTCTCACTCAAAATCATCACTTCATAAAAATCTAGAAAGCTTTTCATGAAAGAACTCAAAGAAGAAGTAGAATGAATCATGAATCCTTTTATGATGAATAATGAAAGTCAAGTATGAGATTAGAAATGCAACCATGGTCAATGTAACCTTTGTAGAGATTTTACTAGGGCTAGGGTTTTGGTTGGGTTAAAGAATGAGTCACTTAAAATATCAACACAAATATCTTAGCACAAAACAAAACAAAACTTTCTAGAAACTTCTAGAAAAGCTTAACCCAAATCAAACCCTAACCATGTTTAATCTCCACTGATCATGTTGCATTAATAACCACATCATGTTACAATATTATATATCATATATATAATATTTATTGCAACAAAATAAAATAATACAATTAACATATATCGCATATATATCAATGTATTACCCGAGTGAGAAAAAGAATCTTTTAGTGTGCTTATATTAGTTAATGTAATTAAATATATCAAATATATAATTATACATTAAATTATCGAATCAACACATGATCCGACAATCCGGCTATATCGAATATAACCGACTAATATATCATATACCGATTCATCGAATCAACACTTGATCCGATGATCCGGCTTATATCAAAATAACGCGAGAATATAATACGGTATCTCATATCGCATTATCCTCAGTCCTGCACATATCACATATGTGCCCCTACTCTGTTTTGCCTGAGTCAAGAAACCTCTCTGTAGAACTCTAAAGAATCGTCAATACGCCGGCAGCAGGTGATGATCATATCAAACACCCACAAGCTGCAAGCGGTCAGCTAAACGTAATAGCCACCCAGGTATTGAGCGATCAGAAGATCAACAAGCAAGCCTGAACATTCTCCTGCCAATCCAATCAGTAACACTCCCGTACAGTTCGGTCTCGTCGTCTGATATGTCGCATATCTCGCCTAGGGGTGGTATAAGTCAGACCCAAGTAGCTTAATAAGTCGTGTCGATATGAGGTCTATAACAGTTCGAGAAACAACTGATAACACTTACCAGTAAATCTCAGCAACCCTGACCAGGGATTTCCAGTTATAGCCAATCAAACATAGCACAACATCAACTCCCTATACCGGGAGAGACGAATCCCCTCCTATCACTCATTGCCTCCATGTGATTCGGGACTGTACCCAAAAGCCACCCTTTTGCACGCCCACTTTGACGTAGTATGATGGAAATCAAAGCACAGTGGGAATCATACAATACTCTATGACGATCTCGGGTCAACAGACTACTCTGTACCAGTGTCACCGGAGAATTACCATCTGACGTGAGGTATAATACCATCTGGGAGTTCTCGGTGAGTCCGTCCAGTGTACCCAGTCTCTACTGAGCACTATACACTATCCTTGATGTCAAACATCGATGGGTATGGGATCATCCATCGCCCATCATATAGGTCAAGATGCGTATACGCTAGTCTGCTCTGGTGTATCGATGCCCTGTCTCGATACACCCTCGACTAGGAACAGTTATAGGATGTACTCGTCGACTACCGTAGCCCCACTAGTATGATCTCATCATAGTCCCAGTAGTTGAGTACATATCCTAAGGGCTTTATCAACATGTAACATAGAGACAATCAGAGTACATGTTAAGATAAGGTACAACCAGATAGTATACTATAATGTCGAGTGAGAAAGTCCTCCCTATATATGTCCAAGCATCCACTACAATATACATCGTATGTACAGTAATGGCCTCTAGGGCATACATATAACTAACAATAGCTATTAGATGTTACTTATGTTTTACACCCGCGCTAGCCCAGCCCCCGCTCTGTCGTTAGTTAAGTAACCTAACGGGTGAATGACGGGACCCAGTGGCGAATGCGGATGGCATAAGAGGACGTTGTATTTTCGTTGTTTTCTGCAATGATAGGTTAATTGATGGGACGCATTATTTCAATGCAAAGAAAATAAACCAAAGATGAATCGTTGGAACAAATTTAAAAGAAACCACTCGGTTATTTTAAAAGAGCAAAATTTTTAATTGCGGAGCTTTAACCACTCCTTTTAAAAAGCTATCAGGTTCCTTCGATTATATCAAGTTCACTACGTTCACGGTTTCACCAAAACCAGTCGTAGCCCTCCGTCATTTCATATGAATGGTCAGTAGTATTCAAGCTATGTTTGTCTGGCCCTTAGTCAAGACATAGATATTGGTAGCTGTTGGGGTGTTCACATGTAGCATAGATAGATTCGTTGGTTTGGGACAGTCGTATTACTTTGTTTGGCCCTTAGTCAAGAGTATATACGGGTGGGTTCAAATTAACAACATAATGATGGGTAGAACTTGACATGTGACTTATGATTTGTTGGCCCTTAGTCAAGGTCATAAGAGCATGGGGCAAAAATCCACATCGGGAGTTTCTAAAGAAACTGAAACTTGCTAGTGTTGCATACCATTTGGAGTTTGATGAATGTTGGTAGGATTCCTTCAGCATTATCACACGATGATATTTGGATCCCGATCCTACTGTGAGTATCCGCTGCTCATCAGGAAGTTCGTCACTTAACGATCAAGGCTATAAACCAAGTAGGTGTCGAGAAAGGTGTCAGCAGGGCTACACCCCCCCCAGAGAAAAGAGGTTATTTAATTAAGGAACTTCGTGAAAGCGTTGGAAAACCTCTCTCGAAGTACCGACACCGGCCTGCCTGAACGGTTAAGCAAGTATTGTACGGTGAGATCAGTCCTGGCTAATTCTTCTTTTATGGTTTGAGGAAGGATTAGAGAAACAGTGGGAGCCATCCAGTTTAGATAAACTAAAAACCAATCTAAACTTGCAAGAGCATCATGCTAAAGTGTTCCTTCTCTCTCTCATTGCAGCGACCTTGTGACCATGACTAGGTTATTTCTAGATAACAAAATGACTGAATCTGACTTTTATGATTGGCAAAGGTCTGTCCAGATGTCCATTGCCTATGACAAGCTGGACCACCCTATTACTACTCAAACCCCCACCGTCCCAGGTCCAGTTTCCACCGTCACGGATATGGATATCCATCAGACAAGGGAAAAGGATAGTGTGAATGCCCAGTGCCTCGTGTTGGCTTCAGTTGATGGTATATACCAGAAGCAGCACAAGAAGATGGACTTAGTTTCTATCTTTCTCCATAACAAAGATTTATATGGAGAGCAATCTCATATCGCAAGATATGAGACCTCGAACGAATTACTTCAAGCGAGGTTGGCTGTCGGGTCATCTGTAAGGGACAACGTCCTTACGATGACTAGCTATATTGATGAGCTCACGGACCTGGAGACTACGTTGGGAAACAGGTCATATGCTGACTTATTTGCACAGTCCCTACCCTCTACCTACACCCTGAAAGAAACCAGGGAGACACCCGCTCTGCTTAATGGGGGACCTTCTTCTTCTGCATCCAGGGTGAAAGGGTAAAAAGAAGAAGACCTCCAGAAAGGCGATATACGGTGTCAGTGAACTAGAAAGAAAGGGAAGAGCAAAAGTTTCGGACTTGTTGTAGGTAAGGAGGGATATTCCTATTGTTACGGGAACGGGCATTGGCAGAAGGATTGCAGGGCTTTGGAAGCCAGTGGCCAGGATTCGAAGCATGTTGTAGCTTCGGCCTCGAGTGTGTATGTAATTGAGAACTGTTTGTCAATTAACTCTACTTCCTGGGTACTAGATACCGGATCAGGATCTCATATCTGTAATTCATTAGATGCTTTGAGAAACCGTAGAGTTATCAGGGTAGGTGATTTGTCTCTCAGAGTTGCAAACGGAATGAGCATGGACGCTGAATACGTGGGAGAATATCGCATAGGTTTGACAAGTGGGCAGATATTGATTCTACGTAACTGTTTGTATGTACCTAGTTTGACTTGTAATATCATATCAGTGTCCTCACTTTCGAGAGAGGGATATCATTTTACATTCGTAAGCGATGTAGTTCACATCCACCTAAATCAAGTTCTGATTGGGTCCGGTACATTAGATGACGGTATTGTAAGACTACGGTAGCGCCCCGGCCGTCTTTCCGAGGCCAAAATACGGAAACGAAAATTTTTCTAAACTAGAAACCGGAGCTATCGTATGCGTAAAACTCGGATCGAACCATTAAGCTACAACTAGCTACTAGAGAAAGTGTTGGAAAGCTATACCGATCGATCCGTGTCCTTCAGTCTTTGACCACCAACCCAAGCTCCCCGCGGCAACTCCGGTCTCGATCTCCTCTTCGGAAAGGGCACCACATCTACGAGTCTTTTTACGGGCTCCCGCTTCGTCCGAAGCAACTCGGGCTCGAAGTGTGCTAGCCGACGTGTCCAAGGTGTTGTAGAGAATGTCTGTGATCACTTTGTCTCTTGCATCCATGGATTTGGATGGAGGTTAGAGATGAAGCCATTGATGGAGATAATGAGCTAGAGGAAGAAGAAGAAGAAGTGGTTTCTTTTTCTTTTGTTATTGTGTTATGATAAAATGAGAGCAAGAGAGAAATAATACAAGACCAAGCTCACCCAAGGCAGCCCTTCTCTCTCTCTCTTCTTATCATATCAATACCAATCAATCAACTAATGTGACATTTTTCACAAAAAAAGAAACCATGAGTCACTATATATGTCTATGTCACATTTAATGCATCTCATGATGAATTCTAGCTCATTATTTCCATAAGCAAACATTAATCCAAATGTTTACCACAACAAAAAGATACGGCAACATCTAAAGTAAACTCGTGATGGATCACAAAGATACCCCTCACCTGTATATACATACCTACACCCACATTCCGACTGAATGCGAATGCGATGAGACTAAACTAATCCAACAAATCTAATACTAGGATCCAGCTTAAACTAAAGCCCACTAGTATGATCCGTCCGATCATGATCCGTGCATTACTGCACGTATATGATCGGACCCTACCATATATCATACAGCCTCTACAACGTTTCGCTCGAAACTTGAGAAACTGTCTGTGGGGGACTCTAAAGACTCGTCAATACTTTAGCTGTGGATTTAACCACTAGCATGTCAGAGGTATTAGCCGTACGTAACAAGCTACCATGTATTGACCAAAAGGGAGGTCGATGAGCGAACTCATCCTGACACTCTACTGAGCAATGACAATATCCGTACAGTCCGGTCCGTTCGTCTATGAGCATCGCATGGCGGGCCTAGGGGGTTGGTAAAAGTCAGACCCCCAAAAGCGGTACAAGTCATGTCGGAGTGTAGCCCAGAACATCCTGAGATACTACTGGAATACCCACCAGTAAATCTCCTGCCTTGGCCAAGGGCTTTGTGTAATGGCTCTCCTAGACACAGCGCAACCTCAACCCCAAAACCGGGAGAGACGAATCCCCTGCCGATCCGCTCACTTGCCTCCTGTGGCTCGGGACTGTACCCAACTAAAACCTGTTTCCACGACTCCTTTGAGCCGTGGTAGGGTAGTAATCAAAGCACAGTGGGAACTCACACGAGACAAAGGACGACCTCAGGTCGATGAACTGACCTGTACATATGTCACCAGGGAACTGCTATCTGACGTCAGGTATAATACCAACTAGAAGGTTCCCGGCGAGTCCTGTCCGGTGTACTCATAACCCAATGAGCACCTGTATACATCTTAGGTGATCAAACTGACACCAATTGCTTGTGAGACCAGCCACCGCCCCTCGTCGGGGTCTCGACTGTGTACACTAGTCTACTAATGGAGTATCGATGCCCAGTCTCGAAACTCCTATGACTAGGGACCACTTTAAAGATGTGCTTATAGACCCCAGCTCCTACATATATGATCACCATCATACTGCTGGTAGTCAAGCAAGAATCCTAAGGGCTCTATCAACGTGCAATAGTGACCTGTAAGGTCACCTAAAGCAGTACACGATGATAAAGACAAACCAGATAGTATACAAACCTCTCGAGTAAGACTGTCCTACCGGTATAGGTCCTCCCTCAATCATTGCAATCACATGCCTGTGATCCAATAATTGACTCTGAGGGCACTATATCCAACAATCTCCCACTTGCACTCAAGGTTAATTATTGCGATGTCGCATACTCACAGCCCGTGTGATATTTGCGAAACTATTGCGTTCGAGAAATAGCCTCAGCTAGTGGATCCGTCCTGATGTTTCTTTCTATGTCTCTCTTTATCTCAAGTTCGCGGAGAAAACCATCTCCCGAAATGAGCAATACCTATCTTAGAATATGTCTGGATATCTGATGGGACCTAGGTCATAAATGAACTCCAAATCCAAACTTCTTAGACTGTATCGTCAACTGAACTTAATCAGTATCCTGCGTCATGCCTCCCTCAGTGTCCGTTTGGACCACCTGTCCAAAATACTGCCCCTCGTCAGAGGGAAAACTATAACTCTGACAGTCACTCTGTCATCCAGGTCACCTTGGAAGCCTGGAATGATAAATGTCTCCTAAAAGAGGCTGTTGTTATCATATCCCTAGAACATCCAGTTATGTTCTAAAATTGCTTCCGAATGTTTCTCCAGGAATGGATCAATATCAACTTATTGCATCTACTGCAAAAACAACATCTGGTGTGGTACTTGACATTTCATGATCAACTCAATTTCCTAAGCAAGCGATCTGCCAATTATGCACATCCCTCTCCCCTTTAGTCTGTAAGACACCTTTAGAGAGGGTGACTCCATCACCTGCAGGTACAGTACTGTGCGAGGAGTCGTCCGTTCTAAAACACCTTTAGAATGTTGTCTAAGTACCCTGATTGGGACACTTCCCAAATCTAGATCTAAAACCATAGATACAGTAACAAGAATGTATGATATTATATCTATATCCTATATGGAGAAACCAATGTGTGACAAATAAAGCATAACCGACCATAGTTTAGGAATTTCTCTTCCTACTCTGTGTATGTCATCCAAATACCAGGACATCACACCCTACTACCTTCTTAATAGATCCATCTCCTATTCTGATGGAGTCAAACCTATGACCGTCACATCAGAAATATATGAACTATCTCCACTATATCTGCTTTAGTCCATAAATGGACATAAGCTACTTGTCCACTATGCTTCCGCTGCTCCCACTGACTACGACCACCCTCTAGCAGAGTCATATATACGTACACTTCTAAAGCTAGTTTAGAACGACGCTATACTCATCCTCCTGCCGGGTCTCACAGTCTGGAACAACAGCAATGGCAAGTCTGGGTAAACAAGAACCTCCCTATCACCGTCCTTGAGTCTACCGGAGTATCTCTCGGGTGCCTGAGGTTACCCACCATATCTGCGGAGTGGCCAATGGAATTTCAAACCAGATTGAATCTTTAGGTTCTTATCAAATTTTCAGTAATCGTTTGCGATTCTGGAATCACTTCCAGTTCTACCATACTTCCACTACTGTTTTCTAAAAAAATCCATTTTTAATAAAACTGTGGCGAGTCAAGAACAATATCACTATTGATCTCCCAGATGGTAGAAAGTCAACCCTCGTCATAGCCCGGGTCAACCCACAAACAACCATTACAGAAACGTGCCTTGAGTTATCCAGAGTCTCGTTTTAAGCATAAGCCGGACAACTCCCCGTACCTTAACATTGTTAAGATATGAACTATTCTATATCCAATATAGAAACAGAGGCACATTGGAACCAGATTCAAATCATGCAGCTGTCTCCACTTCATGTCAACTAAATGGAAGGAGACCGATCAGTGTTACTCAACTTAGGAATGCATCCAGATATGAGTAACCTAAAAGAGAAACAAGTTTCTCATAATCATTACTATCAACTGAATACCATACACAACTATCCACATCTTCGATGAACTTGAAGAATCCCGATACTTGCAACACCTGGTTCTCTACTTTACTCTTATACCTACAACTTCTCAAAACTTAGACTTTGCATTTCTACGAAACACATGTCTAAGAACTAGAGAAGTCACAAGTAAACAGAATATAATACGAGTACCAACCCCTCTGTCCTAATGGACACTGGAAAACATACAATACTCTGTATAAGTCTCCTGAGTCTAATAACTCATTCCCTGTGTGTCGTAGGTTGAAAACTGTACTTATGGTTAAGAAGAATTACACCGCTGTTTAATGCTCCTTACCTAACCATCCACTGATATAGGTAAATGTCATGGACATAATTTCAAAAAGTTATATCTCACTTTATGAAAATAAACGTACAGATATGTCAATTTGAAATTGGTGCATGACAACGGATATTCAAAACCAAATATTTGCCGTCCGGCAAACAACCCAGGTGATTTCCTCAAATATCACCAATTACAACGAATCCCGATATAATGAGGATGATCACCCGATTCCCAATAACTTACTCCCACTCATCATCTGTAAAACCATACAGATGTGAGAATCAAACCTAGTAAATACATACCCTGGAGCAAGGGCTAATTAGGAAATCAGTTTTCTATTAACAATACACAGTGAAACTGAAACATATAAATGCTTCGAGGGATATCCGGGTATTCCTAGTAATGCCTCTTCCATTATCAGATTCACAACTATAACCGTATATATCTTTGCCATATCTCCAAATCCCTTTATATGTCTTTAGTCATTACCTTCTGTACAACCCTTTAGGCCAAATGGTTTTCTTCCTTCCCTACCGTTCGACACCAGCCTATGGTTTGGAAGAAGACTATCCGATAAGCATAATGGGTGTACTGTCCTAATCCTAGGAGCACTCGCAACCTGAGAGAAGGTAAAGATAAAAGACAACTGAATAAAACCTTGTTCCTATTTCTCCTGAACCAGAATCCATCCCTGAATAGGAATAAGTTCCTTCGAGTTCGTATATAACCATACGATGGAGTATCCAAATAACTGTGGATCTTCATAGTGATACGGAGTGTTCTGGAGAAATACAAAGGTGAAGTAGGAGTGGCGATGAAATACTTGGTTTGGTCGTGAATAGCAGTCGCAGTTTACATTGCCCTCTTACTAATCCCTTTATTTGTCTTTACTTAATACCTTCTGTACACCATAGTTAGGCTAATTGATTTTCTTCATTCCCTACCGTTCGGCACCTGCTTATGGTTTGGAAGAAGACTATCCAATTAGCGTAATAGGTGTACTGTCCTAATCCAAAGAGCACTCGTAACCTGAGAGAAGGTAAAAGGAAAAGACAACTGAATAGTCCTATTCATTTTCTCCAGAACCGGAAACCATCTTCGAATCTGGAACAAGTTCCTTCGAGTTCGTATATAACCATACGATGGTTTTATCCAAGTGAAGTGGATGTTCGTAATAATACGGGGTGTCCTGGAGAAAAGGGTAAGAGTAGGAGTGGCAATGAGGTATGCAACTCTGACAATCCAAAAGCCAGTGTTTTAAGAAGGTTCGGTTAACTAGGTCACTGAGTCGTAGTCAAGGGTCGGGTCATGGTCGCTGCCAAAGAGAGAGAGAAAAGAAACACTCTGGGTGCACTCTAAGCTAGATCAAAATGGTTATCAATTCATCTAATCAGGAAACCTCCCACTGTAACCTCAAATTCTCCACCAAACCTGAAAGAAGAATTAGTCGGGATCACCCGAGGAGTAAACCAACTCATCAGTGGGAATCGGGATCCAACTATCATCGCATGATAACGTGATGGAATCCACTCACGTTATCACACTCCAGAAGGTATGCGCATGCCTGGAAAGTTTCAGTTTCTTTAGAAACTCCCGATGTGATTTTTACCCCTAGGACCCCATTGACCTTGACGGGATCAACAAATCAAAGAGTCCTAGTTAAGTTCAACCCGCCATTATCTTGATTGTATTAAACCCACCCGTACGTGCCCTTGACGGAGTCAACAAGGCCGCACGACTGTCCTAACCAATCCCATATCCATGCTACAAACAAGCACCACTTAGCTACCATACACTACGCCTTGACGGAGTCAACAAACACAGCACGAATACTAAATAATACCCGTAAGAAATGACGGAGGGATACGGTTGGTTTTTGGCGAATAACCTTTAACGTAATGAACTTGATATTGTTGAAGGAACTGCATAGCTTTTCATAAAAATATAGTGACGAAAACCTTTAATAAAGAGGTCACTCCCGGTGAAGGGATCTCGGCTCTTTCCCCGTAGAATGAGGTGCAGGATATTCCATCTGAATACCACGATGCAAAGAAAAAAGTAATCGACTATAGTGAAGTTATTACCCTGACACAAACTTCTGTCCAAGGGGTCACTCCCGGTGAAAGGATCTCGGCCCTTGCCTCGTCGACGGTGTTGGAGATAGTGCCCTCAAAGTCAATTATTGGATCGCAGGTAGGTGATTGCAATGATTGAGGCGGGACCTATACCGATATGACAGTTTTGCTCAAGATGATAGTATGCTATCTGGTTTTTATTTATCATCGTATATATGCTTTAGTTCACTATTGCATGATGATAGAGCCCATAGGATTCATGCTTGACTACCAGCAGTATGATGGCGATCATATACGTAGGAGCTGGGGTCTATAAGCACATCCTTAAAAGTGTCCCTAGTCGTGGGAGTTTCGAGACAGGGCATCGATACTCCAGAGTAGACTAGTTTACACAGTCGAGACCCCGACGAGGGGCGGTGGCCGGTCTTACAATCCACTGGTGTCAGTTGGTTCACCTAAGATGTATACAGGTGCTCATTAGGTTATGAGTACACCGGACAGGACTCGCCGGGAACATACTAGTTGGTATTATATATATCGTCAGATAGCAGTTCCCTGGTGACTTGTGTACAGGTTAGTTTGTCGACCTGAGTTCGTCATTTTTCTCGTGTGAGTTCCCACTATGCTTTGATTCCTACCCTACCACGCTCAAAGGAGTTGTGCAAACAGGTATTTTTTGGGTACAGTCCCGAGCCACATGGAGGCAGTGAGCGGATCGTCGGGGATTCGTCTCTCCCGGTATTGGGGGTTGATGTCGTACAGTGCACGGGTGGCCATCACTTGAAATCCTTGGCCAAGATAGTGGAGAATTACTGATTTGGATCAGTAGTTTCTCAGGTGGTGATGGGCTTCATACCGACACGAATTATCGCGTTATTAGAGGTCTGACTTTATCCACCCCCTAGACTCGATATGTGATACTCTTTAGACGAATGGACCGGACTGTATATACATTGTCACTGTTAGACTCAGTAGGTTTCATAGATGAGTTCGCTCGTCAGCTTCCCTTCCAATCAATACATAGGCAAACCGTTACGAACAGCTTGTACCTCTGACGTGCTAGAGGTTATACCCAGTGCCAGTGTGTTGATGAGTCATTAGAGTCCCCCATAGACACTTTCCCAAGTTCGGGCGAAACGTTGTGGAGGTCGTATGGGTTTATGGCAAGGTTCGGAAAATGCACGTGCGTTTTCGCACTTGTCATTTTTCGGGCAGATAATACTGGTCGGCTTTAGTTTAAGCCGGATCCGAGTATTATACTGTGTAGATATAATATCTTTGTCTCAGTTGCATTTGTATTCGGTCGTAATACAAATACGGGTATGTTTATACTAATACGGGGTTATCCTGAAATTCGTTTCAGGATCACTTTTGGAAGTTGCCAGTTTCCAGTTTCCAGTTTTCTATCAGCCGTATTTAACATTCGGTTAAATGCGGATTTATCTTTTCTTGATGAGGTGAGTCAGTGTTCTAGAAGGTTTTAGAGAGGGTGACAAGACTTGTGAGTCATTAGGTCAATAATGGTGCATTTAATGACAAGGTGACTAGGTTAAGTGATTCATTGTTTTCATTAATGCATTCATACAAGGTGTCTTATGACTCATTCATTTGGTTTAGTGCTAATGGTCACTCTCTTGTTTCCTACACTCACCTCCCTCCTCTTTAAATTGGCCGGCCACCCCTTGGTGGAAAAATCATGGTTGTTGTTTTGAAAAGATTATTGTACTGGATTCATGGAAATTAAGATTGCCACATTTCTCATTTCACCTGATCAAAAAAGGAAACTTCATTAACCGTTCGTCCATAGCCTTGGACGTAACGAGACAAAGTGTTCTACTCATTCTCTACTTCATCTTGGTCGTCTCTTTTAGCAAACTTGACGACCGAGTTGCCTCGGTTCAGAGGCGGGAGCCCGTTTAAAGATCCGTCGACGTGGTGCCACCTGGACGAGAAGACTGGAGATCGAGGAGATCGGAGCAGCCGCAACAAAGCATGGGATGATGGTTGAAAACCGAAGGACTCGGATCATTCGGTATAACGTTTCTACCCATTTGTAATTTGTTAGTTCAGCTTTAATGGCAGATCCGGGTTACGGTACACGATAGCGCCAGTTTATAAAAAGTTTTTGTTCCGCATTTGGCGTCTGTTAGACGGCCGGGGCGCTATACCGTGGACTTACAGTGGTATTAGAGCCTCACCATTAAGCTATACTAACTTGCACTAACACGTTTAAAACATCAATCGAACCGAATTTCGAAAATCACATTTATCAGCACCTGAGTTTCTGTCGATTTTTAAAGGGGCCTAAAAATAATTTTACATATCACAGAAAGCAAAGCAGGGTTTTCTAAGCAAACGGGAAAATTTTAAGCTCGTGATCCCACGTGACCGCCGCGAATCCGCGGTCAAACCTAGGGTTTGACCGCGGAACCGCAGCAGTACTATGGGAACAGTGCATCAAAATTCTCCAGTGGGCTTTTCTTGGGAAATTGTGGTTTTTATTACTGTTCATTTGGGCCCGGATTTTGTTACTGTACAGCAGAAGTATGTGGGGCCCACTTCGGGAAATTTAGTCGATCGAAATTTTAAACTTGTTAGTATGCAGTATTTACATTATATCTCCGACCAGGAATGTCATTTGATCGGTAAACCGCGTCTGATTGCTATAGTTCTTTTAGACGGGTTTGCGAACGTGACATTCGCGTTGATGTTCTGTGTTGTGCTGTGATGTTGCGGATATGTCGTGGTGGATAGCAGGGTGCAATGATAGTGCAGTTTGGATTTATTTGTACATTTGATATTGCGGGGCGAGCGTCCAACATGTGGACTGCCGTCACTGCCTGTTTGTATAATATTCTTTTGGGGCACGACCGGGTTGAGGTCGATATATCCGTTGTACATATTTTTATTTCTGTACTAGGTTTACCCCGGGAAGGAGTGCACGGATAGCCGGGTTCTGAAGGGCAACGGGTCCGTATCTCATGGTTTTGAGAGGCAAAGGGACCTTACTCTAGAATTGGCAGACTATTCGCCGCACTCGTAGGGGGTACAGGTTGACCCAAGGAGGGGTGCTCAATTTACCGGATTCCGTGAAGTGCCAGGTGTTCCATTCACTATGCTGTGGGGACTACCTCGCTTCAGGTTTTGGCGGGTAACTTGCCGCACCTGTAGGGGTCTAGGTTTCATTGCACAGGCTATCCACACGACCAGGGGAACGTCAGGTTTCAGTAGCGGCTCTGTGAAACCCGGGGATCCCAGATTATCTGTATTGTTTTATGATGCTTATTTCTTTTCTGTAATGTCGCATATTATCACGCCTGGAGCGATTACTGTATATTGGTATATATACTATTAGATATTGTATATGTTTTACACCCGCGCTAGTCCAGCCCCCGCTCTGTCGTTAGTTAAGTAACCTAACGGGTGATGACGGGACCCAGTGGTGAATGCGGATGGCATATACGTATATTATATTTTCGTTCTTTTCTGGTGTGATTGATGATGGGACTTCGTTGATTCTTATCAATACAAGATAAAACAAACCTATATTTGATGTTGTTGGAACAAATTTTAAAAGTGTTATTACAAAGACGTTTCTTTTTGTTTTGCATAGCGATATTCATGTTGGTTATATGTATGCCCTAGAGGCCATTACTATACATAGGATGTATATTGTAGTGGATGCTTGGACATATATAGGGAGAACTTTCTTGCTCGACATGATAGTATGCTATCTGGTTGCTCTTTACCTTAACGTATACACTGATTGTCTCTCTGTTACATGTTTGTAAAGCCCTTAGGATGTGTACTTGACTACCTGGACTATGATGCGGATCATACTAGTGGGGACATGGTAGTCCATAAGTACATCCTTCAAGGTCCCTAGTCGTGGGTGTATCGAGACGGGGCATCGATATACCAGAGTAGACTAGTGTATACCTTCTCGACCCATACAGGTGGGCAATGGATGATCCCATATCAATTGGTGTTTGACATCGGAGATGATATACGGGTGCTCAGTGAAGACTGGGTACACTGGACAGACTCGCCGAGAACTCCCAGATGGTATTATACCTTACGTCAGATGGCAGTTCTCTGGTGACATCGGTACAGGTTAGTCTGTAGACCCGAGATCGTCATAGAGTCTTGTGTGATTCCCACTGTGCTTTGATTTCCACCTTACCACATCCAAGAAGGCGTGCAAAACGGTGGTTTTTGGGTACAGTCCCGAGTCACATGGAGGCAATGAGCGATAAGAGGGGATTCGTCTCTCCCGGTATAGGGAGTTGATGTTGCGCTGTGTTCGATTGGCTATAACCGGAAATCCCTGGCCAGGGTTGCTGAGATTTACTGGTAAGTGTTACTAGTAGTTTCTCGAACTGTTATAGACCTCATATCGACATGACTTATCGAGCTATTGGGGTCTGACGTTTACCACCCCTAGGCGAGATATGCGACATATCAGACGATCAGACCGGACTTTACGGTAAGTGTTACTGGTTGGATTCACAGGAGTGTGAACGGGCTTGCTCGTCGATCTTCTGATCGCTCAATACCCTGGTGGCCGTTACGTTTAGCAGACCGCTTGCGGCTTGTAGGTGTTTGATATGATCATCACCTGCTGCCGGCGTATTGACGAGTCTTTAGAGTCCTACACAGAGGTTTCCTGGCTCAAGCGAAACGAAATAGGAGCGCATATGAGATATGTGCGGGACCGAGAATAATGCGTGTATGTGATACCGTATTCTATTCTCGCGATGAATGTATCGATTGGTTGTATGCGATATAACCTAGTTATCGAATCGAGGATTGATTCGATAAGTCGATACATTGGATATTGGTCGGTCATATGCGATATGACCGGATCGTTAAATCAAGTGTTGATTTAATGATTTAATGCATAATTATATATTTGATATATTACTTTGCATTAACTAGTATTGGTTCACTTAAGATGGATTTTCTCACTTGATGTGCACATTGTATATATGATATAGTTTTGTGCACTGGTTTGTATCATGTTTGATGATACATGCAAACTGGGGTGTGTGTATGCTTTTAACTATGATTAGGTTAATGGTTAGGGTTTGATTTATTTACTTATTCATTTATTTATTTATTCATTTTTGGCAAAATGAAATGGTGGCTAATTTTGTATCTTTGCTTTAGCTTCATGAAGCTTCTTTAGATTATCTACCATTTTGTCTTTTGACTAAACCTAACCCTAGTTTATTCTCTACACATAACCAAGGTTGCATTATGATAACTTCACTTAATTTATCATTTGATTTAATTTATTCTCTCATGATATTCATTCTTTCTTCTTCTTCTTCTTCTTCAAGAAGAAGAAACCTTGCTACCATTAATGGTGTCTTGAGAAAAGAGTGAGAAATCCAAATCCAAAATGAACCCACTTCCTATTTCTTCATCCTCTACCACTTGCCATGTAGTATAGGGTGTTTTCTTCACAAGTTTCATGACTTGGTGAAGTTGGAGCTTGATCTTGAGTTGCCTCGACGTAGATCATCTTCGGCATCGAAGTCGACGACCTAGCCCGATCATTTCTCCGACGAAACCATCGCCAGAGTCCGGGATCCGATGATCGCAGTGGAGGGACATCATCACGGAGCTATGGAGGTGGAGGACCGGATCTACAAAGGTTTTATTTTCCGTTCACTTTAGAGTAAAGTTGTTTATTCGGATTTGTTTCGCCTATCCTCTAGTTACGATCTTGCTTAGGGTTCGTTGGCACATATAAATTTTTTGAATTTAGCATGGTTGATGCCTTATGGAACCTCTTGAGTGTGCCTAGGAACCCTACAACTCAGTTAGAATATCCTGCACCTCATTCGACGAGGCAAAGGCCGAGATCCCTTCACCGGGTGTGACCCCTTGGGCAGAAGTTTACGTCAGGGTAATAACTTCACTATAGTCGATTACAAGTTGCTTTGCATCGTGGTATTCAGTTGGAATATCCTGCACCTCATTCCACGAGGAAAGAGCCGGGATCCCTTCACCGGGAGTGACCTCTTTAGCGAAACGTTTTCGCCACTATATTTTTATAAAAAGCTATCAGGTTCCTTCAACGAGATCAAGTTCATTACGTTAAAGGTTTTTCGCCAAAAACCAGCCGTAGCCCTCCGTCATTTCTTATGGATAGTCAGTAGTATTCAAGCTATGTTTGTTGGCCCTTAGTCAAGGCATAGTGTTTGGTAGCTGCTGGGTATTCATTTGTTGCATAGATAGATGAGTTGGTTTGGGACAGTCGTTCTGCCATTTTGGCCCTTAGTCAAGGGCATGTGCGGGTGGGTTCAAATTGACCTGGATAGTGACGGGTAGGACTTGGCATGTGACTTATGACATTTTGGCCCTTAGTCAAGGTCATAAAAGCATGGGGCAAAAATCATATCGGGTGTTTCAAACATAGAGGAAACTTGCCAGGCATGCGCATACCTTCTGGAGTGTGATAACTTGAGTGGGTTCCATCAAGTTATCATGCGATGATAGTTGGATCCCGATTCTCACTGATGAGTTGGTTTACTCCTCGGGTGATCCCGACTAATTCTCCTTTCAGGTTTGGAGGAGAATTTGATATTACAGTGGGAGGTTTCCTGATTAGATAAAGTGATAACCATTCTGATCTAGGTTAGAGTTCACGCAGAGTGTTTCTTTTCTCTCTCTCTTTGGCAACGACCTTTGACCGACCCTAGACTATGACTCAGTGACCAAGTTGATCGAACCTTATAAAAATACTGACTTTTGGATTGTCCGAGTTGCATAAGTCATTGCCGCTCTTTCTTTTAACCTTTGTATTTCTCAGAACACCCCGTATTACTACGGACATCCACTTCCATTAGATAGATCCATCGTATGGTTATATACGAACTCGAAGGTACTACTTCGAGGATGGATCCAGGTTCAGGAGAAATAGAATTGGTTTATTCAGTTGTCTTTTGTTATCACCTTCTCTCAGGTTGCGAGGGCTCCTTGGTTTAGAAGAGTACACCTATTACGCTTATTGGATAGTCTTATTCCAAACCATAGGCAGGTGCCGAAAGGTAGGGAATGAAGAAAACCAATTAGCCTAAGTAGGGTGTACAGAAGGTAATAACTAAAGACAAAATAAAGGGATTAGAAAGAAGGCAAAGTAAATTGTGACTGTTATCATTCACGACCAAACCATATACTTCATCGCCACTCCTATTTCACCTTTTCTTTTTTCCCCAGTTTGGGAGAAATAGAATAAGGTATTATTCTGTTGTCTTTTATCATCACCTTCTCTCAAGTTGCGAGTACTCCTAGGATTAGGAGAGTACACCTATTATGCTTATTGGATAGTCTTCTTCCAAACCATAGGCTGGTGCCGAACGGTAGGGAAGGAAGAAAACCATTTAGCCTAACGATGGTGTACAGAAGGTAGCGACTAAAAACAAATAAAGGGATTTGGAAGATGGCAAGGAGATATACGGTTAAAGTAATGAATTGGATTATGGAAGTAGAATTACTAGGAATACCAGGATACCCCTATGAAACATTTTCATGTTTGAGTGCATTGTTTAAAAGAAAACTGATTTCCCGATTAGATACTTACTCCAGGGTATGTATTTACCAGGTAAGATTCTCACATCTGTATGGTTTTACAGATGATGAGTGGGAGTAAGTTATTGGGAATTAGGTGATCATCTTCATTATATCAGAATTCGTAGTAATTGGTGATATTTGAGGAAATCGCCTGGGTACAGTTTTCAACCTACGACGCACAGGTTATGAGTTATTCAACTCAGCGGACTTATACAGAGTATTGTATATTGTCCAGTGTCCGTAAGGACAGAGGGGTAGGTCCTCGTACTATGTTCTGTTTACTTGTGTCTTCTCTAGTTTTTAGACAAGTGTTTCATAGAAATACAATGTCTAAGTTTTGAGAAGCTGTGGGTATAAGAATAATGTAGAGAACCAAGTATCGCAAGTATCAGGATTCTTCAAAGAAATCGAAGATGTAGATTCTTATGATTGGTATTCAGATGATAGTAATGGTTTTGAGAAACTTGTTTCTCTTTCAGGTTACTCATAATTGGATGCATCCTAAGTTGAGTAATGCTGATTAGCCTTTCTCCATTAAGTTGATATGCACTGGAGACAGCTGCATGATTTGAATCTGGTTCCAATTAAATTAGTGCCTCTGTTTCTATATTGGATATAGAATGGTTCATATCTTAACGATGTTAAGGTAAGGGGAGTTGTCCAGCTTATGCTTAAAACCAAACACTAGATAACTTTAGACGCGTTTCTATAATGGCAGTTTGTGGGTTGACCCTGGCTTTGACGAGGGTTGACTTTTCTACCATCTGGAAGATCAATAGTGATATTGTTCTTGACTTGCCACAGTTTTATTAAAATGGATTTTTCAGAAAACAGTAGTGAGAGTATAGTAGAACTGGAAGTGATTCCAGAACCGCAAACGATTATGGAAAATTTAATAGGACCTATATATTCAATCAGGTTTGACATTCCATTAGCTACTCCACAGATATGGTGGGTAACCTCAGACACCCTAGAGGTACTCAGGTAGCCTCCAGGACGGTGACAGGGAGGTTCTTGTTTACCCAGACTTGACACTACTGTTGTTCCAGATTATGAGACCCGGCAGGAGGATAAGTATAGCGCCGTTCTAAACTAGTTTTAGAAGTGTACGTATATATTATTCTGCCAGAGGGTTGTCGTAGTCAGTGGGAGCAGCGGAAGAATAGTGGGCAAGTAGCTTATGATTATTTATAGACTTAAGTAGTTATAGTGGAGATAGATCATCTAATTTTTTATGTGACAGTTATAGGTTTGACTTCATCAGTATAGGGGATGGATCTGTTAAGAAGGTAGTAGGGTGTGATGTCCTGGTATTTGGATGACATACACAGAGTAGGAAGTAAAATTCCTATACTACGATCGGTTGTACTATGGTCGTCACACAGTTGTTTCTCCACAAAGGAAATGGATATAATATCAGACATTCCTGGTTACTAGATCTATGGTTTTAGATCAAGATTTGGGTAGTTTCCCAATCTGGGTACTTTGAAAATATTCTAATAGTTTTTAGAATTGATGACTCCTGGCATGGTGGTATACCTGCAGGTGATGGAGTCACCCTCTCTAAAGGTATCTTACAGACTAAAGAGGAGAGGGATGTGCATGATTGACAGATCACTTGCTTAGGCAATTGAGTCAATCATGAGAAGTCAAGTACCACACCAGATGTTATTTTTGCACCAGATGCGATAAGTTTATATTAATCCATTCCTGGAGAAACATAAGGAAGCAGTTTTAGAACATAAGTGTATGTTCTACGGATTTGATGACGGGAGACGGTTATCATTCCAGACTTCAGAGGTAACATAGATGACAGAGTGATTGTCAGAGTTAAAGTTTTCCCTATGATGAGGGACAGTATTATGGACAGGTGGTCCAAGAGGATACCGTGGAAGGCATGGTGCGCGATACTGATTAGGTTCAGTTATCAATAAAGTCTAAGAAGTCTGGATTTGGAGTTCTTTTATGAACTAGGTCCCATCAGATATTCAGACATATTCTAAGAAAGGTATTACTCGTTTCGGGAGATGGTTTCCTCCGCGAACTTAAGATTAAGAGAGACATAGAAAGAAACATCAGGGCGGATCCACTCACTGAGGCTATTTCTCGAACACAAGAGTTTTACAAACTAGCTGTGTGAAACTGATTAGTAGAGGAGTTGGAAGTTCGATATCACACGGGCTGTGAGTATGCGACATCGCAATAATTAGCCTTGAGTGCAAGTGGGAGATTGTTGGAGATAGTGCCCTCAAAGTCAATTATTGGATCTCAGGTAGGTGATTGCAATGATTGAGGCAGGACCTATACCGATATGACAGTCTTGCTCGAGATGATAGTATGCTATAGGGTTTGTATTTATCATCGTATATATGCTTTAGTTCACTATTGCATGATGATAGAGCCCATAGGATTCATGCTAGACTACCAGCAGTATGATGGCGATCATATACGTGGGAGCTGGGGTCTATAAGCACATCCTTAAAAGTTTCCCCTAGTCGTGGGAGTTTCGAGACAGGGCATCGATACTCCAGAGTAGACTAGTTTATACAGTCGAGACCCCGACAAGGGTCGGTGGCCGGTCTCACAAGCCACTGGTGTCAGTTGGTTCACCTAAGATGTATACAGGTGCTCATTAGGTTATGAGTACACCGGACAGGACTCGCCGGGGAACATGCTAGTTGGTATTATACATATCGTCAGATAGCAGTTCCGTGGTGATATGTGTACAGGTTAGTTTGCCGACCTGAGATCGTCATTTGTCTCGTGTGAGTTTCCACTGTGCTTTGATTCCTACCCTACCACGCTCAAAGGAGTTGTGCAAACAGGTATTTTTTGGGTACAGTCCCGAGCCACATGGAGGAAGTGAGCGGATCGTCGGGGATTCGTCTCTCCCGGTATTGGGGGTTGATGTCGCACAGTGCACGGGTGGCCATCACTTGAAATCCTTGGCCAAGGTAGTGGAGAATTACTGATTTGGATCAGTAGTTTCTCAGGTGGTGATGGGCTTCATACCGACACGAATTATCGCGTTATTAGGGGTCTGACTTTATCCATCCCCCTAGACTCGATATGCGATACTCTTTAGACGAACGGACCGGACTATATATACATTGTCACTGTTAGACTCAGTAGGGTTCATAGATGAGTTCGCTCGCCAGCTTCCCTTCCAATCAATACATAGGCAAACCGTTACGTACAGCTTGTACCTCTGACGTGCTAGAGGTTATACCCAGTGCCAGTGTGTTGATGAGTCATTAGAGTCCCCCACAGACACTTTCCCAAGTTCGGGCGAAACGTTGTAGGGTCGTATGGGTTTATGGCAAGGTTCGGAAAATGCACGTGCGTTTTCGCACGTGTCATTTTTCGGGCAGATAATACTGGTCGGCTTTAGTTTAAGCCGGATCTGAGTATTATACAGTGTAGATATAATATCTTTGTCTCAGTTGTATTTGTATTCGGTCGTAATACAAATGCGGGTATGTTTATACTAATACGGGGTTATCCTGAAATTCGTTTCAGGATCACTTTTGGAAGTTGCCAGTTTCCAGTTTTCTATCAGCCGTATTTAACATTCGGTTAAATGCGGATTTATCTTTTCTTGATGAGGTGAATCAGTGTTCTAGAAGGTTCTAGAGAGGGTGACAAGGCTTGTGAGTCATTAGGTCATTAATGGTGCATTTAATGACAAGGTGACTAGGTTAAGTGATTCATTGTTTTCATTAATGCATTCATACAAGGTGTCTTGTGACTCATTCATTTGGTTTAGTGCTAATGGTCACTCTCTTGTTTCCTACACTCACCTCCCTCCCCTTTAAATTGGCCGGCCACCCCTTGGTGGAAAAATCATGGTGGTTGTTTTGAAAAGATTATTGTATTGGATTCATGGAAATTAAGATAGCCTCATTTCTCATTTCACCCGATCCAAAAAGGCAACTACATTAACTGTTCGTCCATAGCCTTGGACGTAACGAGACAAAGTGTTCTACTCATTCTCTACTTCATCTTGGTCATCTCTTTTAGCAAACTTGACGACCGAGTTGCCTCGGTTCAGAGGCGGGAGCCCGTTTAAAGATCCGTCGACGTGGTGCCACCTGGACGAGAAGACTGGAGATCGAGGAGATCGGAGCAGCCGCAACAAAGCGTGGGATAATGGTTGAAAACCGAAGGACTCGGATCATTCGGTATAACGTTTCTACCCATTTGTAATTTGTTAGTTCAGCTTTAATGGCAGATCCGGGTTACGGTACACGATAGCGCCAGTTTATAAAAAGTTTTTGTTCCGCATTTAGCTTCTGTTAGACGGCCGGGGCGCTATACCGTGGACTTACAGACTGAGGTGCTGGATATTCATAACCGAATACCACTGTGCAAAACAAAAGAGAACGTCCTTGCAATAACAGCTTTTTAAAAAATGTTCCAACAACAGCAGAATAGGTTTGTTCAGCTTGCATTAATCCGAATCAATGCAGTCCCATCAATTAATCGCACCACAAAAGAACGAAAATATGATGTACGTATATGCCATCCGCATTCGCCACTGGGTCCCGTCATCACCCGTTAGGTTACTTAACTAACGACAGAGCGGGGACTGGACTAGCGCGGGTGTAAAACATATACCACATCTACTAGTATATATATCAATATATAATATTCGCTTAAGGCGTGATAAAATGCAACATCACAGAAATGTAATAAGCATCACAGAACAATACAGATAATCTGGGATCCCCGGGTATAATAGAGCCGCTACTGAAACCCGACGTTCCCCTGGTCGTGTGGATAGCCTGTGCAATGAAATCCTAGACCCCTACGGGCGCGGAAAGTTACCCGCCAAAACCTGAAGCGAGGCAGCCCCCTTCAACAACGTGAATGGACCACCCAGCACTTCACAGAATCCGGTAACATGAGCACCCCTCCTTGGGTCAACCTATACCCCCTACGAGTGCGGCGAATAGCCCGCCAATTCTAGAGTGAAGCCCCCTCCGTCTCAAAGCCATGAGATGCGGGCTCGTTGCCCTCTAGAACCCGGCTACCCGTGCACCCCTCCGCGGGGTAATCCTAGTACAGAAAGTAAAATATACAACGGGTACATCGACCTCAGCCCGGTCGTGCCCCAAACAATAATATACAAACAGGCAGTGACGGCAGTCCACATATCTGACGCTCTCCCCGCAATATCAAATGTACAAATACAACCAAATTGTACTACCATTGCATCCAGGCTATCCACCACGATAAATCCGCAACATCACAGCACAACACAGAACATCAACGTGAATGTCACGTTCGCAAATCCGTCTAAAAGAACTATAGCAATTAGACAGGATTTACCGATCAAATGACATTCACGGTCGCAGATATAATGTAAATAGTGTGAACTAACATGTTTAAAATTTTCGATCAACAAAATTTCACGAAGTGGGCCCCAAGCACAATACCCAGTACTCAAATAAATCTGGGCCCAAAATAAAATTACTAGAAACCCCTTTTCCAAGTCAGAGGCCACCTGAAGAAACTTGGTAAAGTGAAGCTACAGTACGGCCGCGGAACCGCGGCCAAAGCATGGGTACGGTCGCGGTTCCGCCGCGCTACAGTAAAAACAGTGTGCCAAATTTTCTCAGATTTCTTAAAAAACCCTGCCTGATTTTCTGCAATACACCAAATAATTTTTTGACAACAGAAAAATTTCGACAGAAACTGATGACTTGGAAACGCGATTTTTGAAAATTTCGTCCGATCGAAGTTCTAAACACGCTAGAGCAAGCTAGTAAAGGTTAATGGCGTGGCTCTGATACCATATAAGACTACGGTAGCGCCCCGGCCGTCTTTCCGAGGCCAAAATGCGGAAAAGAAATTTTTTCTAAACTATAAACCGGCGCTATCGTATGCTTAAAGCCCGGATCGAACCATTAACCTACAACTAGCTACTAGAGAAAGGGTTGGAAAGATATACCGATCGATCCGTGTCCTTCGGTCTTTGGCCACCATCCCAAGCTCCCCGCGGCAACTCCGGTCTCGATCTCCTCGTCGGAAAGGGCACCACATCTACGATTCTTTTTACGGGCTCCAGCTTCATCCGAAGCAACTCGGGCACGAAGTGTGCTAGCCGACGTGTCCAAGGTGTTGTAGAGAATGTTTGTGATCACTTTGTCTCTTGCATCCATAGATTTGGATGGAGGTTAGAGATGAAGCCATTGATGGAGATAATGTGCTAGATGAAGAAGAAGAAGAAGAGGTTTCTTTTTCTTTTGTTATTGTGTTATGATAAAATGAGAGCAAGAGAGAAATAATACAAGACCAAGCTCACCCAAGGCAGCCCTTCTCTCTCTCTTCTTATCCTATTAATACCAATCGATCCGCTAAAGTGACATTTTTCACAAAAAAAGAGACCATGAGTCACGATAAATGTCTATGTCACATTTAATGCATCTCATGATGAATTCTAGCTCATTATTTCCATAAGCAAACATTAATCCAAATGTTTGCCACAACAAAAAGATACGGCAACATCTAAAGTAAACTCGTGACGGATCACAAGGATACCCCTCACCAGTGTATACATACCTGCACCCGCATTCCGACTAAATGCGAATGCGATGAGACTAAAGTAATCCAACAAATCTAATACTAGGATCCGGCTTAAACCAAATCCCACTAGTTTGATCCGTCCGATCATGATCCATGCATTACTGCATGTATATGATCGGACCCTGCCATAAATCATACGACCTCTACAACGTTTCGCCCGAAACATGAGAAACTGTCTGTGGGGGACTCTAAAGACTCGTCAATACTTTAGCTGTGGATTTAACCACTAGCACGTTAGAGGTATTAGCCGTACGTAACAAGCTACCAGGTATTGACCAAAAGGGAGGTCGATGAGCGAACTCATCCTGACACCCTACTGAGCAATAAAAATATCCGTACAGTCCGGTCCGTTCGTCTATAAGCATCGCATGGCGGGCCTAGGGGGTTGGTAAAAGTCAGACCCCCAAAAGCGGTACAAGTCATGTCGGAGTGTAGCCCAGAACACCCTGAGATACTACTGGAATACCTACCAGTAAATCTCCTGCCTTGGCCGAGGGCTTTGTGTAATGGCTCTCCTAGACACAGCGCAACCTCAACCCCAATACCGGGAGAGACGAATCCCCTGCCGATCCGCTCACTTGCCTCCATGTGGCTCGGGACTGTACCCAACTAAAACCTGTTTCCACGACTCCTTTGAGCCGTGGTAGGGTAGTAATCAAAGCACAGTGGGAACTCACACGAGACAAATGACGACCTCAGGTCGATGAACTAACCTGTACATATGTCACCAGGGAACTGCTATCTGACGTCAGGTATAATACCAACTAGCAGGTTCCCGGCGAGTCCTGTCCAGTGTACTCATAACCCAGTAAGCACATGTATACATCATAAGTGATCCAACTGACACCAATGGCTTGTGAGACCAGCCACCGCCCCTCGTCGGGGTCTTGACTGTATACACTAGTCTACTAATGGAGTATCGATGCCCAGTCTCGAAACTCCCACGACTAGGGACCACTTTAAGGATGTGCTTATAGACCCCAGCTCCCACGTATATGATCGCCATCATACTGCTGGTAGTCAAGCAAAAATCCTAAGGACTCTATCAACGTGCAATAGTGACCTGTAAGGTCACCTAAAGCAGCACACGATGATAAAGACAAAACAGATAGTATACAAACCTCTCGAGTAAGACTGTCCTACCGGTATAGGTCCTCCCTCAATCATTGCAATCACGTGCCTGTGATCCAATAATTGACTCTGAGGGCACTATATCCAACAGGTATATACGTATTGAATCAAGCTCAGGTTTTCAATGTCCAGAACACACTTAAAAGAAAGTCTCCTGAAATAAATCAGGCTTTCTTATTGCATTGTAGACTAGGTCACATCAATAAAACACGGTTGACGAAGTTACATAGAGAAGGATATTTGAATCCGTTCGAATATCAATCTTATGCTACTTGTGAATCTTGTCTCATGGGAAAGATGACAGAGACTCCGTTTACTGGACACGGAGTAAGAGCGAGCGAGCTCTTGGGGCTCGTGCACAGTGACGTGTGCGGTCCAATGTCTACACATGTGCGAGGTGGTTATTCCTACTTCTTTACTTTTACAGATGATTTCTCTAGGTATGGATAAATCTTCTTAATGAAGCATAAATCCGAGGCCTTTGAGAAATTCCAAGAATACAAGAATGAAGTGGAAAAACAGACAGGAAAAAGTATCAAGACACTGAGATCTGATCGAGGTGGTGAATAGTTAAGTGCCGAGTTCCTGGGTTACTTAAAAGAGAATGGAATTCTCTTTTAGCTTACTCCTTCATACACACCACAACACAACGGTGTATCGGAAAGGAGGAATAAAACACTATTGGATATGGTTCGTTCCATGATGAGTAAGGCTGAGTTACCGCGATCTTTCTGGGTTTATGCACTAGAATCAGTTGCATATCTTTTGAACCAGGTTCCAACCAAGACTGTGTCTACCACACCATATCAGATGTGGAGTGGGAAGAAACCCTGTCTTAAACACTTTAGGACATGGGGATGTCCAGCTTTTATAAAAAAGCAGCATCCGGACAAGCTCGAGGCACGCTCAGTACAGTGTAAGTTTGTCGGATATCCAAAGAACTCCAAGGGGTATTATTTCTATTATGCAGATGAACAAAAGGTTTTTGTTTCTCGTCATGCCCACTTCTTGGAAGCTGAATTTTTAGACAATCAGAAGAGTGGGAGCGCAATAGAACTGGAAGAAATTCCAGAACCACAAGCTGTTACTGAAAGTATGGTAGAACCAAAAGTTTCAGAAGAAAGGGACATACCAGCGCCTATCCACAGAAGTAGTAGGAAGTCTCATCCGCCCGAGAGATACTACGGTTTTCTCATAGACGGGGATTGCATCATTGATAATGATGACCCTACTAGCTTCCAGCAAGCCATTCAGAGTGTCGACTCGGTAAAATGGCTGGATGCAATATGGACCGAAATGGAGTCCATGTACAATAACAAAGTATGGACTTTGGACATTGCTCTAGATGGGGTACAACCTGTAGGATGCGAGTGGATCTTCAGAAAGAAGATTGGTGTAGATGGACAGGTTGAAACCTATAAGGCTAGACTTGTTGCAAAGGGTTTTCGTCAAGGACCTGGTTTGGACTATGACGAAACCTTTTCTCCAGTGGCTATGCTCAAATCCATTCGGGTCCTTCTTGCCATTGCTGCCTTCCACGATTATGAGATCTCGCAGATGGACGTAAAGACGGCTTTTCTAAATGGTAATTTGGAAAAGTGCGTCTATATGGATCAGCCAGAGGGATTCATTCAGAGTGGGAGCAGCGGTAAAGTGTGCAAGTTGCTTAAGTCCATTTATGGACTAAAGCAGGCATCGCGGAGTTGGAACATCTGTTTTGATGATACTGTCAAAGAATTCGACTTTATCAAGAATCCAGATGAATCATGCATATACAGTAAGATTGTAGGGAGAGTTGTAGTATTCCTCGTCTTGTACGTGGATGACATTCTCCTAATAGGAAATGATATTCCTATGCTACAGTCAGTCAAAGGATTCTTGTCACAGAAGTTCTCCATGAAGGACCTGGGTGATGCCACCTACATTCTGGGGATCCAGATCTATCGTGATGGATCAAAGAGGATGTTGGGACTTTCGCAGTCCAGGTATATAGACACTATATTGAAAAGATTCAGTATGGAAGATTCGAAGCGCGGTAACTTACCGGCTTATCACGGAATCAACTTCTCCAAAGAGATGTCTCCTAAGACTGATTTGGAAAGGGATCGCATGTCGATTATACCCTACGCTTCTACGGTAGGCTCTATAATGTATGCGATGTTATGTACCAGACCAGATGTAGCATACGCATTAAGCATTGTAAGCCGGTATCAGGCAAACCCAGGGGAGAAGCACTGGATAGCAGTAAAGAACATTCTCAAGTACCTGAGAAGGACTAAGGAGATGTTCTTGGTGTATGGCAGAAAAGACCTCCAGATCGAGGCCTTTGCTGACTCTATCTTCCAGAGTGACAAGGATGACTCCAAGTCCATGTTGGGTTATGCATTTACCCTCAATGGAGAGGTGGTCTGTTGGAAGAGTTCCAAGCAGGACACCGTTGCTGACTCAACGATGGAAGCGGAGTACATAGCTGCTTGCGATGCCCCAAAAGAAGCTGTCTGGATGAAGAAGTTCCTAACAGAACTTCAGGTGGTTCCTACTAGTATTGATCCAATACCTCTGTATTGCGGCAACAACGGCGCTATAGCTTTAGTGAAGGAACCCAGGTCCCATCAGAAGTCCAGACATATCTTAAGGCGGTATCACATGATCAGGGAGATCGTAGATCGATGGGAGATCGAGGTAAAGAGAGTAGATACAGAGAATAACACTGCTGATCCATTCACAAAGGCCATTCCTCAGACTCAGTTCGAGAGGCTATTCGAGATGATAGGTCTGCGATATGCCAGTACATAGCCCTAGTGAAAGTGGGAGATTGTTAGTGTTTATGCCCTAGAGGCCATTACTGTATCATACTAGTTTGTATATTACTTAATGGAAGCTTGGGATATTCACAGTTGTATTGACAGTCTTGCTAAAAATGGTAGTATGCTACTTGATTTGAGTCTACTTTAATATGTGCATATGTTTCTTTTAACGTATCGCTTATACATTTTAGTAGAGCCCTTAGGATCTTTGCTTGATTACCAGCGTTGTGATGACAGTCACACTAGTGGGGGCTGGGTAGTCTATAAGCAACATCCTATATAGGTTCCTGGTCGTAGGATTATCGAGACAGGGTATCGATACTCCGGAGTAGACTGGTGTATACGCTTCTCATCCCAGTTGGGCAGATGGTCTGTCCTACAGCCATCAGTATGTCGTACTGGAGATAGTATGCAGGTGCTCGTTAGGTTATGGGTAAACCGGACAGGACACGCCGGGAACTGCAGGTTGGATTTATACCCATCGTCAGATAGCAGTTCCCAGGTGACATGAGTACAGCTTAGTCCGTCGACTTGATACTGCTACTTTGCCTCGGGTGTGTTCCCACTGTACTTAGATTACTACCCTACCACGGCTCAAAAGAGTCGTGCAAACAGGTAATAGATGGTTGCAGTCCCGAAGCACTTGGAGGCAGTGGCGGTTAGACAGGATTCGTCTCTCCCGGTATTGGGGGTTGATATCGCGCTGTGTATGGAGAGCCATTACGCAAAGTCCCTGGCCAGGGCAACCGAGATTTACTGGTGGCTTCCAGTAGTTTCTCAAGGTGTAATGGGCTTCACTCTGACACGACTTATACCGCTATTAGGGGTCTGACGTTTACCGCCCCTAGGCCCGATATGCGATAGTCCTAGACGAACAGACCAGACTGTACAGAGATTGTCACATCAGGCTCAGTAGGAGTTCGGATGGGTTTCCTCATCGTCCTTCTTATCGACATCTACCTGGGGACCATTACGTACAGCTAGTATCGCTTGCAGCCTGTGGTTAAACCCACTGCCAATGTAGTGTCGAGTCTTTAGAGTCCCATACAGAGAGTTTCCCTGCACCGAGCAAAAGGTGTATAGGCCGTATGGTTTTACGGCAGGGCCGCGATCACTTACGTACACTTTTGCACGTATTATGATCGGGCAGATAATACTAGCGGGCTTTGGTTTAAGCCAGATTCTAGTATTATACAGATGGATTTATTCAGTCAAAGATTATCCGTATTTTTCGGAAATACGAAAGGGAGGGACAGTCTCGTAATTTGTCGGGAAGCTTCTAGAAGAAGATGACTCATTTGTTTTTATTTTCTTTATAGATTAAACACAAATGAGGTGGAGAGATGAGTTGTAAGTTTTCATTAAATGCTTAATGACTCATGAGGTGATTCGCCATTTAGAAGTAAATGAAGCTTACAAGATATTTCTAGATATTTATCAAAGAGATATTTGTATGCTTGATATTATTCTTTCATGAGTTATTATTCATATCATTATCACAAAAGCTTTCTCTCTCCTCACTTCTTCATCTTCTTCCTCAAACCCTAATAGCTCTCATGAGTTGAGAAACCTAGGGTTTAAGTGACTAACTAATCCATCTTATTACTCTACACCCTTTAGGACTTCTAGATTAGCGATCTAAGAGTCGTAGTTATCTCATATTCGAGATAGAAGCTCGGACTATAGACTCTCGGGTGGATCGTCTTTGACTCGAGGAGGCCGTTGAGGTGCCGACGTTCCATAGAGCCTACGAGGTATGGAGGATAGCGATGAAGACCCGAAGGACAAGTAACGTGAGGTATAACTTCGAATCAGAGTAGTTAAACCTTTCGTAGTTTTCTAGTAATGGGTTAGACACGATCTGTTAGTTGTATGTATGCCCTAGAGGCCAGTATTGTATAGATGATGTATATTATATTGGATGCTTGGACATATATAGAGAGGACTTTCTTGCTCGACATGATAGTATGCTATCTGGTTGCTCTTTATCTTAACATGTGTACTTGTCTCTTTATACTGTCATATGGTTACATGTTGGTAAAGCCCTTAGGATGTGTACTTGACTACCTGGACTATGATGCAGATTATACTAGTGGGGACATGGTAGTCCATAAGTACATCCTTCAAGGTCCTAGTCATGGGTGTATCGAGACGGGGCATCGATATACCAGTGTAGACTAGCTTATACGCTTCTCGACCCATGAGATGGGCGATGGATGATCCCATATCCATTGGTGTTTGACATCAGAGATGGTATACGGGTCCTCAGTAGAGATTGGGTACACTGGACGGACTCGCCGAGAACTCCCAGATGGTATTATACCTCACGTCAGATGGCAGTTCTCTGGTGACACTTGTGCAGGTTAGTATGTAGACCCGAGATCGTCATAGAGTCTTGTGTGATTCCCACTGTGCTTTGATTTCCACCTTACCACATCAATAAGGGCGTGTAAAACGGTGGTTTTAGGGTACAGTCCCGAGTCACATGGAGGCAATGATCTATAGGAGGGGTTTCGTCTCTCCCGGTATTGGGGGTTGATGTTGCGCTGTGCTCGATTGGCCGTAACAGGGAAGTCCCTGACCAGGGCTGATTCAGAGATTTACTGGTAAGTGTTACCAGTAGTTTCTCGACCCGTTATTTGCCTCACATCGGCACGACTTATCGGTTATTGGGGTATGACGTTTACCACCCCTAGACTTGATATGCGACATATCAGAGGAGGAGACCGACTGTACGGGAAGTGTTTCCGGCAGGCTTTTACAGGAGTAGGAGCGGGCTTGCTTGCTGATCTTCTGATCACTCAATACCCGGGTAGCCGTTACGTCCAGCTAGTACCGCTGACGGCTTGTGGGTGCGTGATGTGATCATCACCTACTGCCGGCGTATTGACGAGTCTTTAGAGTCCTATATAGAGATTTTACTGGCTCAGGAAAAACGAAATAGGAGCGCATATGTGATATGTGCGGGACCGAGAATAATGCATGTATGTGATACCGCATTCTATTCTCGTGACTTTTTGTATCGGTCGGTTATATATGATATAGCCGGGTTATCGAATCAAGTGTTGATTCGATAAGTCGGTACAATGGATGTTTGTCGGTTATATGAGATATGACCGGATTATTAAGTCAAGTGTTGATTTAATAATTTAGTGTATAATTGTATAATAGATATACTAATTTACATTAACTAACATTTGTTCACTTAAGGATTTTTCTCACATGTGCACAACTTTAGTATATATGAGATATATATTAAAATGTGTTTTCTTTATTGTATCATGGTTGATGATACACTTGACATGGGTGTACAAGACATACACCATGCTATTTGTTATGTTGGGTTTAATGTATTTAATGTAATTACAAAATAAGTGAAAAATTAGAAAGTGCATGAAGCTTGTGGAAAGTTGTGGATGCATTGACTAAAGTCTACTAAGTTTGTTTTTACTTTAGATTTTTGCTAACCTAACCATCACACTTAGCCATGGTCATGTCTCTACAAGAGTTAGTATATGATACTCACTCACCATGGTTAGCTCACTCACTTGATCATTATCCTCATCTCCTTTTTTTGTTCTTCTTCTTCATTGTGAAAAAGAAAAAGCTTGCTAGGGTTTGATCCAAAGTGAGAAAGATTGTGAGAAATAAAATTCTAAAGAGAACCCATTTCCTATTTCTCCATCCTCTACTAGACTAGCACTTTAGTTTAGGGTGTTTGCTTCACTAATTCTCAAGTTAGTGAAGTAGAAGCTTGAGTTGGCATCCCCTCGACGTAGATCATCTTCGGCCTCGAAGACTTCAAGCAAGGACGCGTCTTTCGCCTCGTGAAGCCATGCAAGAGCCCGGGAGAACCATGATCGCAGCGAAGGGACTTCAACAAGGAGCTAAAGAAGTGAAGGACCGATCTACAAAGGTTGTATTTCGTATTCACTTAGTCGTAAACGTAGTTTACTTGCATATGAAACCCTAATTTTCTAGCAAAGATCTTGTTTAGAGTTATTCGGCACGGCTAAAGTTTTAATCCGGCATGGTTGATGCCTTGTAGAACCTTATTAGAGTGCCTTGTAACCCTACAGTGGTATCAGAGCCTAGCTAGAGGATTAGGCGATGTGTTAACAAAGTTAAAACCCCGATCGAACCCGAACACGTCAAAGTTAACCCCCTCTCTGTACATTTTTTCAAAACTGTGTTTTTTCTTAATTAAAAATACCTAAAAAATTCAGCAGGGTTTTATAAGCATCACTGTGCAAAACGAGCACCTAAGTCGTACGGACCGCCGCGGTTCCGCGGCAACACCCTGCTTGTGCCGCGGAACCGCGGCCGTACTGTGACATTGGGCTTTTATGTTTGTACAGTAATGTTCACTTCTGTTATTGGATCTTTATGGGTATTTTTAATTTGACTCAAGTGTTGAGTATTCTGTGGTTTATTTTGTATTCGTGGATTCGATCGGGAATTTTAAATTCGTTATTGTTATTCCAGATAATTTAGAAAGTATTAAAATGTTCGAACGGATATCATTAACTCAATTTTTCCCGACACGAAAAACATTCAAGTGTTGAATTTTTCTCGGGTTTAAATCTTTCGGAAAAACGTGCATGTGACGCGATGGACCCTCTAGAAGACAACAAACCTTAACTCGATTATGTGACCGTCTTGAACTGCATTTTGAACCTTAGGGTTTGAGGCAGTACGGCGTACCACATGTGTGGCGTTGGCTAGACCCTTCTATGGCTGGACCGTTGCTACTGTAACGTATTCTGAAATTTTTGAACTCCGCTCAAGTGTTGAGCTATTTATGAAACCTTGGGTATTTGATTATTCGATCGGAAAGTTTTATACTGTCTATTTATCTGTAATGTGATACAATATGTGGAATTCATACAGTTAGGCATGAAATGCGAAATATGTGATATTTCGGATTTACGATGTCTAAAGAGATTGTGGATTCCAAATGTTGTAGTTTTACACTTTCTTTTCTGCGACCGTAAGTGTAATATGTGATATCACCGGTTTCGTTGCTATATGTCAACGACAATTGGGATGCGCATATTTACTTACGTTGATGACATGTGATGTTATGTGTTGCTGGATATGTTATATTAGATCGTCGCATTCTGAATAGCCGGGGGGTTTTATGTGAGATGAGAGTTTTAATTTTCATTCATGTAAAATAAAATGTATGTAATATTCTTTTATTGGGGCACTTCCGGGATGAGGTTGATGTCACCATTTGTATATTATTTACTTTTCCGCACTAGGATAGACCTAAGGAGGAGAGCACAAGTAACCGGGTTCTGGAGTCCAGTGGGAGACCAACTCGAGGAGTCGAGTCCGGGTCTCCTAACTCTAGAATTGGTAGGGTTGCTTGTCGCTCTCGTAGGGGTCTAGGGGTATGGGTTTGGCTATTCATCGTGACCGTGGAATCCGTGTTTTATACAGGCTCAAAATAAAACACGGACGTCTTAGTATATCCAATGTTTCATATGTTTCTTCTGCTGCGATATCTGTGATGTGATCATTTGATATGTTCTGTGATAAATACTGTATATAGTATATATGATATATTATATAGGCGTTACTTGTTTTACAACCGCGCTAGCCCTGCCCCGCTCTGCCGTTAGTTACCTGACCTAACGGTGCACGAGGGGACATCGAGGCGAATGCGGATGGCATAAGTGTACGTCGTATTTATCTGTGATGTTTAGGTGACTTAAATGATGGGACTTCATTAATGTCATTAATGAAAGAAAAGAAACCTAAAAAGATGTTGTAGAATCAAATTTTTCAAAAAGGGTAGCTACAGTTTTGCTTTGCATAGCGATATATATGATATATCCTGCACCTTATTCGATGAGGAAAGAGCCGAGATCCCTTCACCAGGAGTGGCCTCTTTAGCAAAACTGGCAGATGCTACAACACTCGGTTTGCTTTTGATTGCTTTTGAAGTTTTGCTTTGCATAGTGATGTATATGATATATCCTGCACCTTATTCCATAAGGAAAGAGCCGAGATCCCTTCACCGGGAGTGACCTCTTTAGCAAAACTAATGAAAGCCTCAAAATCACTCCATTTCAAAATTCACTCGATTCTACAACGATATCAAGTTCATTACGCAATAGGTTTTCAGAAAAACCTGTCGTAGTCCCCCGTCATTTCAGATAAATCCTACTTAGTATTCGTGCTATGTTTGTTGGCCTGCGTCAAGGCGTAGTATGCAGTAGCTAACTAGTATTTGTCTGCTTATGCATATGATGCAGATTGGATTAGGTTAGTCGTGCGACTTTGTTGGCCTGCGTCAATGGTCGTACGGGTGGTTTTAATTCAATCAAGAAATGACGGGTTGAACTTGACTAGCGCACAATGGTTTGTTGGCCTGCGTCAAGGTCATGGGACGCTAGGGGCAAAATATTATCGGGAATTTCAAGTGTTGAAATTTGCAATGAGATTGCATACCTTCTATGAGATAGTTGGATCCCGATACCCACTGCGAGTAATAGTTACTCCTGGGAGAGTTCTACACAGGACAATTAGCCGATCAAGTAGGTGTCTAGAAAGGTGTCAACGGGGTTACGCCTCTGGGAAAATAAGGTTTACTTTAATTAGGTCCGTGCGAAAGCACGGGGAACCTCCCTCAAAGTACCGACACTGGCCTGGCTGAAAGATTGGCGAAATTGTAGGGTGTAATTAATCCCGACTAGTCTTTCCTTTTAGGGTTTGAAGGAAGATTTGATAAAAACAGTGGGAGCCATCCTGATTAGATAAAATAAATAACCAATCTGATCTTGCAAGAGCATACGCTAAAGTGTTTTCTTCTCACTCTCTCCAGGTAGCGACCATATCATGCCTTAATCAAGATAATAATATGGATGTATTGACCGAACCCGCATGTTATACTGTGCTGGGGAACGTTGGTTCCGTTCTTTCTTATAAGAGTTATAAGACTGAACAGGATATAGGGGAATACCAGGATTCCCATGCCACCCGAATGACGAAAGTACATGTTGATGCATTTTCTTCGGGTGTGTTCGTTACAGAGAATTGTTTCTCCATTTCCTCTACGTCCTGGGTATTAGATACCGGGTCAGGATCCTATATATGTAATCAGTTACATGGGCTTAGGAAAGGTAGAGAACTTGGAGAAGGTGATAAAGACATAAGGGTTGGAAATGGTGCAATTGTTGCAGCTAAAACCGTCGGGGAATATCACCTTGTATTTCCAACTGGTAATATATTGATTCTAAACGAATGCTATTACATTCCGAACCTGATATGCAACATTATATCGGTTTCTTTGTTGAGTAAAGAGGGATATAATTTTGTATTACAGGATAATGTTATGAACATTTTTCTAAACCAAAAGTTGGTTGGATCAGGCACGATGTGCAATGGCATTTATGTTCTAAATCAATCAACAGTTCTGAGCATAACAAACACACACAAGAGGAAGAGTTCAGAAATGAACGAATCCTTCTTATGGCATTGTAGACAGGGTCACATCAATACGACACGACTAGCTAAGTTGCATAAGGATGGATATTTAAATCCGTTTGAATTTTCATCTTATGACACTTGCCAGTCATGTCTCAAAGGAAAGATGACCAAAACTCCGTTTACGGGACACGGAGAGAGAGTTACGGAACTCTTGGGACTAGTACATAGTGATGTATGCGGCCCCATGTCTACACATGCCAGGAATGGTTCTGCGTACTTCATTACATTCACTGACGATCTCTCTAGATTCGGATATGTGTTCATGATGAAACACAAATCAGAAGCTTTTGAGAAATTTAGAGAATATAAACAAGAAGTCGAGAACCAAACCGGAAAAAGTATTAAAATCCTTCGATCTGATCGAGGAGGTGAATACTTGAGCAATGAATTCCTGTACTTCCTAAAAGAGAATGGGATTCTCTCTCAGCTAACTCCTCCATATACACCACAACACAACGGTGTATCGGAACGGAGGAACCGCACCCTATTAGATATGGTGCGCTCTATGATGAGCACAGCTGAGTTACCTATTTCCTTCTGGGTGTATGCACTGGAAACTGTAGGGTTCCTAGGCATGCTCAAGAGGTCTCACTAGGCATCAACCATGCCAAATTCTAATTTTTTCGGCGCCGAGAAACCCTAATGTCATCGTTAACTAGAGTTTAGGCGAAACGAAATGCTACTAAACTACTTTAGTGCTAAGTGAACGGAAACACAACCTTTGTGGATCTGGTCCTCCACCTCCATAGCTCCGCGTTGACGTCTTTCGGCTGCGATCATCGGATCCCGGACTCTACTAATGGTTTCGTCGAAGAAATGATCGGGCTAGGTCGTCGACTTTGATGCCGAAGATGATCTACGTCGAGGCAACACAAGATCAAGCTCCAACTTCACCAAGCCATGAAACTTGTGGGGAAAACACCCTATACTACTTGGCAAGTGGTAGAGGATGAAGAAATAGGAAGTGGGTTCACTTTAGATTTGGATTTCTCACTCTTTTTCTCAAATCACCATTGAAGGTAGCAAAGGTTTTCTTCATCTTGAAGCAGAAGAAGAAGAAGAAGGAATACGATAAGAATAATGGAAAAAGAAAATAAAGTGATTCTTATTATTTTAGCAACCATGGATTAGTGTAGAGAATAAACTATGGCTTGGGTTTAATGGTTAGGTTAGGCATAAAAAAAATGGTGGACTTATTCAAAGCTTCATGAAGCTTCAACTATAAAAAAAGCAAGTCACCATTTTCCTTTTTGCCAAAAATGAATTAAAGAAAATAAATAAAACATTTAAAGATTACAAAACCCTAACCCTTAACCTAAACAAGGTTTAAAGCATACACATACCCAAGTTTGCATGTATCATCAAACGTGATATAAACTAGTGCACAAAACTATATCATATATACAATGTGCACTCCAAGTGAGAAAATCCATCTAAAGTGAACAAATATTAGTTAATGAAAAGTAATATATCAAATATATAATTATATATTAAATCATTAAATCAACACTTGATTTAACGATCCGGTCATATCGCATATGACCGACTAATATCCAATGTATCGACTTATCGAATCAATCCTCGATTCGATAACTAGGTTATATCACATACAACCATTCGATACATTCATCGTGAGAATAGAATACATTATCACATACACGCATTATTCTCGGTCCCACACATATCTCATATGCGCTCTTATTTCATTTCGCTTGAGCCAGGAAACCTCTGTGTAGGACTCTAAAGACTCGTCAATACGCCGGTAGCAGATGATGATCATATCAAACACCCACAAGCCGCAAGCGGTCTTCTAAACGCAACGGCCACCCGGGTATTGAGCGATCAGAAGATCGACGAGCAAGCCCGCTCACACTCCTGTGAATCCAACCAGTAACACTTACCGTACAGTCCGGTCTGTTCGTCTGATATGTCGCATGTTTCGCCTAGGGGTGGTAAACGTCAGACCCCAGCAGCTCGATAAGTCGTGTCGATATGAGGTCTATAACAGTTCGAGAAACTACTAGTAACACTTACCAGTAAATCTCAGCAACCCTGGCCAGGGATTTCCAGTTATAGCCAATCGAACACAGCGCAACATCAACTCTCTATACCGGGAGAGACGAATCCCCTCCTATCGCTCATTGCCTCCATGCAATTCGGGACTGTACCCAAAAACCACCGTTTTGCACGCCCTCTTGGACGTGGTAAGGTGGAAATCAAAGCACAGTGGGAATCACACATGACACTATGACGATCTCGGGTCTACAGACTAACCTCTACCAGTGTCACCAGAGAACTGCCATCTGACGTAAGGTATAATACCATCTGGGAGTTCTCGGCGAGTCCGTCCAGTGTACCCAGTCTCTACTGAGCACCCGTATATCATCTCTGATGTCAAACACCAATGGATATGGGATCATCCATCGCCCATCTGTATGGGTCGAGAAGGTATACGCTAGTCTACTCTGGTATATCGATGCCCCGTCTCGTTACACCCACGACTAGGGACCTTGAAGGATGTACTTATGGACTACCATGTCCCCACTAGTATGATCCGCATCATAGTCCAGGTAGTCAAGTACTCATCCTAAGGGCTTTACCAACATGTAACAGAGAGACAATCAGTGCACACGTTAAGGTAAAGAGCAACCAGATAGCATACTATCATGTCGAGCAAGAAAGTCCTCCCTATATATGTCCAAGCATCCACTACAATATACATCCTATGTATAGTAATGGCCTCTAGGGCATACATATAACTAACAATCTCCCACTTGCACTAGGGTCATCTGATAGCAGTGGTTGTAGTATTTCATACTCAACCATCCCATAAAAGTCTCTCTCTGGGAAAAGGCCTTTGTGAGTGGATCCGCCGTGTTATCCTTTAAGTCTACTCTCCTAACCTCGATCACCCTAGAGATCAACTATCTCCATGATCAGGTGACACTGCCTCAGAATATGTCTGGATCACTGATGGGATGGGCGTTCCTAGGCATAAGCCACAACTCCATTGTCTCACAATGGTAGGAACGAAATTCATCTCATGAACCAATATACACCCAAACATCCTCTTTGGTAGCATCTTAAGTAGTGATGTATCCTGCCTTTATCGTCTAGTTAGCCACGGTATCTAGCTTGGAACTCTTCCAACATACCATCCCTTTACTGAGGGTAAAGACAATTCCTGTGACTGACATTCAGTCGTTCTCATCACCCTGGAACATTTCCAGTGATTCTCCCCAGGATCAATTGATACCATCTCACTTCAACTAGTGAGAATCCTAACATCCATTTAGATCTATCTCATAGATCCAAAACCCAGGATTTAGTAGGTATCACTTTGATCCTATGTGGAGAATCATTGTGATAAGCGGAGATTGATCGAGCGTAGCATAAGAAACTCCTTCTCTATCAAGATTATTTCATCCACGTACGCTACGAGGATCACCACCATACTCCCTACTACCTTTTTGTATATACAAGGTTCATCTACCATTTTGATGAAGTCAAACTCTTTGACTACCACATCAAAAAAGACGTTCCAACTCCGCGATGCCTGCTTTATCCTATAAACCAACTTGTGCATGTTTCCGCTGCTCCCACTGTCTACGAAGCCCTCTGGCTGTGTACTTATAGACGCCCTCTTCTAAAACATCATTTAGAAAAGCAGTCATGACACCCAACCACCAGATATCGCAGTCATGGTATGTAGCCGTGGCAAGTAGGATCTGGATGGACTTAAACATAGATCCTTAGAAAAGGTTTCAACATAATCCATACCTGGTCAATGATGCAAACCTTTAACAAGTCTAGCTTTGAAAGTCTCAACTTTTCCATCTACACCAAGTAATCTTCTCAAGATATACTTGCTCCTGATGGGGATTTAACCCATCAGATATAGCAACCAAAATCCATACTTTGTTGGTGTACATGGATTCCATCTCAGATCACTAAGCATCCAGCCATTCTTACAGAGTCTCACTCCTGATGGCCAGCTCGAAACTAGTTGGGCCATCATCTCATGATGCAATCCTCGCTCCCACTGTCATAGAGAAACCGAAGTATCTCTCAGGTGGGTGAGGAACCCTACTAGATCGGCGTAGAGGCTGAGGTTTGTTGGTAACTATTGAATCCTTTGGTTTTATCAAATCATCTGCTGTAGTTTGTATAGCTGGAACCTTTCTAGTTCTACGTTACAGACCTTGCCTCGAGCTTGTCCGGATTTTGCTTTTAGACATAGGCCGGTCAACCCTAAATCTTAACTGACTTAAGAGATGGGCTCTTCCCTTACCATATCTTATATGGAGTGGTAGGCTGTAATCTGATTCGAACCTAATTCAATAGGTATGCAGCTTCTCAAGTGCATAACCCCCAAAAGAAAACAGGTAACTCAGTAGTACTCATCATAGAGCGCACCATATCGAATAGGGTGCAATTGCTCCGCCCTAATATATCATCGTGCTATGGTGTATACAGAGGAGTAATGCTGAGAGAGAATCTCATTCTCCTTTAGAATAGTCCAGGATTTCCATGCTCAAGTATTCTCCTCCCTGATCACATCAAAGGACATAATACTTATACCGGTATTTTGGTTCTCTACTTCTAACTTATATTCTGTGAATATCTCAAAAGGTTCGTATTTGTGTTTCAACAGGAACATATGACTGAATCTTGAGAGATCATCAGAGAATGTAATGAAGTACAAAGAACCGTTCCTGGCATGTGTAGATTGGGGACCTTGCATATATCAACATGTATCATCCGAAGAGTTCACTAACTCTTTCTCTGTTTTCAGTAAACAGAGCTGTGGTCATCTTATCTTAGTGACATGACTGGCAAGTTTTCACAAGATGTAAATTCAAACAGATTTAAATATGCATCTATATGTAACTTCAGCTAGTCGGGTCGCATTGATATGACCTAGTCTACAATACCTCAAGAAGGATCCGTTCATTTCTAAACTCTTCCTCTTGTGTGTGTTCTGTATACTAAGAACTGTAGTTTGATTTAGAGCGTCAATGTTTTTAGATAACGTGCCTGAACCGATCAACTTTTGATATAGGAAATGTTCAAAACATTATCCAACAATACAAAATTTTATCATTTCTTTACTAATAAAGAGACTGATATGATTTTGTATATCAGGTTTGGTATCTAAAAACATTTGTTCAGAATCAATGTATTTGGAATATAGGGTGACAGTGACCAACAGACTTGGCTGCAACACTTGCACCGTTTTCTGCCTCATGAAACTTATCACCCGTTCTCAGTTCTCTACCTTTCTGTAGCCCTATGTAACAGATTACATATCTGGGATCCTGATCCGGTATCAAATACCCAGGACGTAGAGGATACAGAGAAACAATTCTTTGTAATGAACACACCCGAAGATGATGCATCAGTATGCACTTTCTTCGTTTGGGCGGCACGGGAATTCTGGTAATCCCCAATTACTTGCTCTGTCTTATAACAATTATAAGTCGGAGCGGAACCAACGTTCCCCAGCTCAATATAACAAGCGGGTTCCGTCAAATATCTGTATTATTATCTTGATTAAGGCGTGATATGGTCGCTACCTGGAGAGAGAGAGAGAAGAAAACACTCAGCGTATGCTCTTGCAAGATCAGATTGGTTATTATTTTATCTAATCAGGATGGCTCCCACTGTTTTTTATCAAATCTTCCTTCAAACCCTAAAAGGAAAGACTAGCCGGGATTAATTACACACTACAAGTTCGCCAATCTTTCAGCCAGGCCAGTGTCGGTACTTTCAGGGAGGTCCCCCGTGCGTTCGTACGAACCTAATTAATGTAAACCTCGTTTTCCCAGAGGCGTAACCTCGTTAACACCTTTCTAGACACCTACTTGATCGGCTAATTGTAATGTATAAAACTTTCCCAGGAGTAACTCTTACTCCCAGCGGGTATCGGGATCCAACTATCTCATAGAAGGTATGCAATCTCATTGCAAATTTCAACACTTGAAATTCCCGATAATATTTTGCCCCTAGCATCCTATGACCTTGACGGAGGCCAAACTACCGATAGTCCGCTAGTCAAGTTCAACCCGTCATTTCCTGATTGAATTAAACCCATCCGCACGACCCTTGACGGAGGCCAAACAATGCCGTACGAATACCCTAAACCAATCGTATCATATGCTAGCAGATAAGCACTAGTTAGCTACCGTACAGTACGCCTTGACGGAGGCCAAACTACCGCAGCACTAATACTAACTAGTACTTATCTGAAATGACGGAGGGCTACGACAGGTTTTTCTGAAAACGTATTGCTTAATGAACTTGATATCGTTGCAGAATCAAATGATTTTAAAATGGAGTGTTTTTGAGGCTTTTCTAGTTTTGCTAAAGGGGTCACTCCCGGTGAAGGGATCGTCGGCCCTTTCCTCGTCGAATAAGGTGCGGGATATATCATATATATCACTGTGCAAAGCAAAAACTCTTAAAAGCAATCAAAAGACAAACCGAGTGTGTAGCATCTGCCAGTTATTGCTAAAGGAGTCACTCCCGGTGAAGGGATCTCGGTCCTTTCCTTATCGAATAAGGTGCAGGATATATCATATATACCGCTGTGCAAAGCAAGAACTGTAGCTACCTGTTTTATTTTTGAAATTCGATTCCACAACATCTTTAGGTTTCGTTTTCTTTCATTAATCATATTAATGAAGTCCCATCATTTAAGTACCTAAACATCACAGATAAATACGACGTACACTTATGCCATCCGCATTCTCCTCGATGTCCCCTCGTGCACCGTTAGGTTAGGTGACTAACGACAGAGTGGAGCAGGACTAGCGCGGGTGTAAAACATAAGTAACGTCTATATAATATATCATATATACTATATATAGTATTTATCACAAAACATCAAATAATCACATCACAGATATCGCAGCAGAAGAATCATATGAAACATTAGATATACTAGGACATCCGTGTTTTCAATACGAGCCAGTATAAAACACGGATTCCACGGTCGCGATGAATAGCCAAACCCACACCCTTAGACCCCTACGAGAGCGGCAAGCAACCCTACCAATTCTAGAGTTAGGAGACCCGGACTCGACTCCTCGAGTTGATCTCCCACTGGACTCCAGAACCCGGTTACTTGTGCCTTCCTCCTTGGGTCTATCCTAGTGCGGAAAAGAAAATAATATACAAATGGCGACATCTTCCGCAACCTGGAAGTGTCCCAATAAAAGAATATTACATACAAGTTTTTACATGAATGAAAATGAAAAACACTCATCTCACATAAAAAAAACCCGACTATTCAAACACGACGATCCAATATAACATATCCAGCAACACATAACATCACATGTCATCAACGTAAGTAAATATGCCCATCCCAATTGTCGTTGACATATAGCAACGAAACCGGCGATATCACATATTACACTTACGGTCACAGAAAAGAAAGTGTAAAACTACAACAGTTGGAATCCGCAAACACTTTAGACATCACATGCCTAATCAAATGAATTCCTTAGACATCACATGCCTAACAATTATAAACCCTACATTTTAGTCTCTTTTATCGAAAACTCTTTTCAATATCTAGTCGGGCAATTCAACAAGATTCCCGGCATCCTGACCGAATGCTCGTCGCAAACTTTAGTAGACGGCCGCACCCCCGATACCGTCGACGAAGTGCACCAAGGCGGAACACCTCTACCGCGAGCACCCGAATGGATACTTTCGGCGACGGGGTTCTCCTACAGTCACTTGGTTGGGGCTATGGGGTGTAGCTGTCTATTAAGTTTATCCGGCGAGTATCCGCGTACGCAACGTGATTGCGACGGACTTTTGATCGCATCAAAATTCCATAGCAACCGATCAAGTGAGACTAAAGTGCTATGTTTATAACATTCAAATCAGTTATCTCATAACTCCTTGTGGATTCCAAATATTGTATCACATTCCAGATAAAAAGAAAATGTTAAACTTTCCGATCGAACAGTCAAACACCCAAGTTTTCCCGAATGGTTTTCAACACTTGAAATAAGTTTAAAAACATCCATTTCATGCCACAGTACCAACGGTCCAGCCGTAGAAAGGTTAAGCCAACGCCTCACATGCGGCACGCCGTACTGCCCCAAACCCTAAGGTTCAAAGGGCAGTTCAAGACGGTCACATAATCGAGTTAAGGTTTGTTGTCTTCTAGAGGGTCCATCGCGTTACTTACACTACTTAGAACATTCTTAAACTACGGAAAAATCCAACACTTAGAAATTTCCCGGCACGGGAAAAAGTGGGTATTTATATCCGGTCAAACTTTTTAACAGTTTCTAAAATATCCGGAAAAACATAAACGAAGTTAAATTATCCGATCAAATTAACGAGTCCCCAATAAAACCCTAGAAAACTCAATACTTGAGTGGAATTAAAAAAAATTCCCATAAAAAATTGCCAAGAAAGGACCTAAGAAAAAATATATGAAATTTCAGGGACTAAGTCCAAATTTTGGCCGTGGAACCGCCGCCAAACCCATGGTTTCGCCGCGGTTCCATGGTCAAATTATTGACTTAGAGGACCGTACTTCACAGAAATTCTTAGTTTTTCCTGCTTGTTTTTCTGAGAATTTTTAATTCACAAAAATCCACTGTTTTGAAAAATGTACAGAGAAGGGTTTTGTCGGGGTTTACGGGTTCGATCGGACTTCTAACTTCGTCTACACTTCGCCTAAAGCTCTAGCTAGGCTCTGATACCACTGTAGGGTTCCTAGGCACGCTCAAGAGGTCTCACTAGGCATCAACCATGCCAAATTCTAATTTTTTCGGTGCCGAGAAACCCTAATGCGATCGTTAACTAGAGTTTAGGAGAAACGAAATGCTACTAAACTACTTTAGTGCTAAGTGAACGGAAATACAACCTTTGTAGATCCGGTCCTCCACCTCCATAGCTCCGCGTTGACGTCCCTCCGCTGCGATCATCGGATCCCGGACTCTAGTAATGGTTTCGTCGAAGAAATGATCGGGCTAGGTCATCGACTTTGATGCCAAAGATGATCTACGTCGAGGCAACACAAGATCAAGCTCCAACTTCACCAAGCCATAAAACTTGTCAAGAAAACACCCTATACTACTTGGCAAGTGGTAGAGAATGAAGAAATAGGAAGTGGGTTCACTTTAGATTTGGATTTCTCACTCTTTTTCTCAAATCACCAATGAAGGTAGCAATGGTTTTCTTCATCTTGAAGAAGAAGAAGAAGAAGGAATATGATAAGGGTAATGGAAAAAGAAAATAAAGTGATTCTTATCATTTTAGCAACCATGGTTTAGTGTAGAGAATAAACTATGGTTTAGGTTTAATGGTTAGGTTAAGCATAAAACAAAATTGGTGGACTTATTCAAAGCTTCATGAAGCTTCAACTATAAAACAAAGCAAGCCACCATTTTCCTTTTTGCCAAAAATGAATTAAAGAAAATAAATAAAATATTTAAAGATTACAAAACCCTAACCATTAACCTAAACAAGGTTTAAAGCATACACATACCCAAGTTTGCATGTATCATCAAACATGATACAAACTAGTGCACAAAACTATATCATATATACAATGTGCACTCCAAGTGAGAAAATCCGTCTAAAGTGAACAAATATTAGTTAATGCAAAGTAATATATCAAATAAATAATTATACATTAAACCATTAAATCAACACTTGATTTAACGATCCGGTCATATCGCATATGACCGACTAATATCCAATGTATCGACTTATCGAATCAATCCTCGATTCGATAACTAGGTTATATCACATACAACCATTCGATACATTCATCGCGAGAATAGAATACGGTATCACATACACGCAGTATTCTCGGTCCCGTACATATCTCATATGCGCTCCTATTTCGTTTCGCTTGAGCCAGGAAACCTCTATGTGGGACTCTAAAGACTCGTCAATACGCCGGTAGCAGATGATGATCATATCAAACACCCACAAGCCGCAAGCGGTCTGCTAAACGTAACGGCCACCCGGTATTGAGTGATCAGAAGATCAACGAGCAAGCCTGCTCACACTCCTGTGAATCCAACCAGTAACACTTACCGTACAGTCTGGTCTGTTCGTCTGATATGTCACATATCTCGCCTAGGGGTGGTAAACGTCAGACCCCAGTAGCTCGATAAGTCATGTCAATATGAGGTCTATAACAGTTCGAGAAACTACTGGTAACATTTACCAGTAAATCTCAGCAACCCGGGCCAGGGATTTTCGGTTATAGCCAATAGAACACAGCGCAACATCAACTCCCTATACTGGGAGAGACGAATCCCCTCCTATCGCTCATTGCCTCCATGCGATTCGGGACTGTACCCAAAAACCACCGTTTTGCATGCCCTCTTGGACGTGGTAAGGTGGAAATCAAAGCACAGTGGGAATCACACAAGACTCTATGACGATCTCGGGTCTACAGACTAACCTGTACCAGTGTCACCAGAGAACTGCCATCTGACGTAAGGTATAATACCATCTGGGAGTTCTCGGCGAGTCCGTCCAGTGTACCCAGTCTCCACTGAGCACCCGTATATCATCTCTGATGTCAAACACCAATGGATATGGGATCATCCATCGCCTATCTGTATGGGTCGAGAAGGTATACGCTAGTCTACTCTGGTATATCGATGCCCCGTCTCGATACACCCACGACTAGAGACCTTGAAGGATGTACTTATGGACTACCATGTCCCCACTAGTATGATCCGGATCATAGTCCAGGTAGTCAAGTACTCATCCTAAGGGCTTTACCAACATGTAACAGAGAGACAATCAGTGTACACGTTAAGATAAAGAGCAACCAGATAGCATACTATCATGTCGAGCAAGAAAGTCCTCCCTATATATGTCCAAGCATCCACTACAATATACATCATATGTATAGTAATGGCCTCTAGGGCATACATATAACTAACAGAAACAGCTACAGACCTATTGAATATGGTTCCCACCAAATCTGTGCTAACCACTCCATATGAGATATGGAAAGGAAAGAGACCATGTCTTAATTATATTAAGATATGGGGTTGTCCGGCCTATGTAAAAACGCAAAATCCGGACAAACTCGTGGCAAGGTCCATTCTGTGTAAGTTTATTGGATATCCCAAACATTCGCGCGGGTATATCTTCTACCACACCGAGGAACAAAAGGTGTTTGTTTCTCGACATGCCACCTTTTTAGAAAAGGAATTTCTTGTAAAAAGAGATTAGTGGCAAGGAGGTAGAACTGGAAGAGGTTTCAGCAATACAGACTACGACAGAAAATTTGGTTGAACCGGAGGATTCAGTAGTTCCCAATGAACCTCGGCCTCTCCGCCGATCTAGTAGGGTTCCTTACCCACCTGAGAGATACTACGGTTTTCTCAAGGATGGTGGGAGCGAGGATTGCATCATGGTTGATGATGACCCAACTAGCTTCGAGCAGGCCATCACGAGTGGGGACTCAGTGAAATGGCTGGATGCAATGCGGTCCGAGATGGAATCCATGTACACCAACAAAGTATGGTCTTTGGAAGATGCTCCTGAAGGGGTAAATGTAAGTCCATGTCATGCACCCCACGAACTTGCGTGGAGGCGGAATATATGAAAAACGATTGTCAAACCATCGTAACACGGACTTGAGCGCATGAGTCGTTATCTAAACCATTGCTAACAATCTACTGGAGGTTCAACTACTAGGATAAGAAGTTATACCTCACGTTACTTGTCCTTCGGGTCTTCATCGATGTCCTCCACTCCTCGTAGGCTTCTTGGAACATCGGCACCTCAACGGCCTCCTCGAGTCAAAGACGATCCACCCGAAAGCTCCTACGTCAAGCTTAATCTCTAACTTGAGATAACTAGATTGCTTAAAGTGCTAATCTAAGCTACCTAGGGGATATAGAGTGAGGTTATGAATGTATTAGTCTAGCTAACCCTTGATCTCAACACATGAGAGGTTAGGGTTAGGGTTTGAAGAGAGAGAGCTTGAGGAGAGAGAAGAGATTGAATGAAAATCCTTCTCACTTCTAATATATAATGAAGCATAAAGATTAATCAAATGAATAAATCAAATGCATTATCACCATGCTTCATTAAATAGATACAATGAATCTTCAAGTGAGTCATTAAGCAATAAATGCTTCATTAACCCACTTGAATGATTCATCTAAGTGAGTCACAAATTCATTAAATGCTAATGCCACCTCACCCTCCATGTCATCTTCCTTCTAGAAGCTTCCTGACAAATTACGAGAACGCCCCTACAATTCGTGAAAACACGGAAAAACTTTAAACTGTATAAATCCAATAACCCGATACTAGAATCTGGCTTAAACCAAAGTCGGCTAGTAAAAACTGTCCGAACATCGTACGTGCATTTAAACACGTATGCGTCCGAACCCTTGTCGTAAAACCGTACGACCTCTATATCTTTTTGCATGGAGCAGGGAAACTCTCTGTATGGGACTTTAAAGACTCGACACTACGCTGGCAGTGGGTTTAACCACAGACCGCAAGCGGCACTAGCTGTACGTAACGGTCCCCAGGTAGATGTCGATAAGAAGGCCGATGAGGAAACTCATCCGAACTCCCACTGAGCCTGATGTGACAATCTCCACACAGTCCGGTCTGTTCGTCTAAGACTATCGCATATCAAGCCTAGGGGGTGGCAAGCGTCAGTCCCCTAATAGCTGTATAAGTCGTGTCGGAGCGAAGCCCATTACACCCTGAGAAGCTACTGGAACCTACCAGTATATCTCGCTTGCCCTGGCCAGGGACTTCGCGTAATGGCTCTTTGACACAGCGCGATATTATCTCCCAATACCGGGAGAGACGAATCCTGTCTAACCACTACTGCCTCCAAGTGCTCGGGACTGCACCCAACTGCTACCTGTTTGCATGACTCCTTTGAGCCGTGGTAGGGTAGCAATCTAAGAACAGTGGGACACACTCGAGGCGAAGTAGCAGTGTCAAGTCTGCGGACTATGCTGTACTCATGTCACCTGGGAACTGTTAACTGACGATGGGTATAATACCAACCAACAGTTCCCCTGCGAGTCCTGTCCGGTGTACCCGTAACCTAACGAGCACCTGTATACTATCTCCAGTACGACGTACTGATGGCTATGGGACAGACCATCTCCCCAATTAGGATGAGAAGCGTACACACTAGTCTACTCTGGAATATCGATGCCTGTCTCGATAATCCTACGACTAGGGACCTGTATAGGATGTTGCTTATAGACTACCCAGCCCCCACTAGTGTGACTGCCATCACAACGCTGGTAATCAAGCAAAGAACCTATGGGCTCTACCAATATGTATAAGTGATACGTTACAAGAAACATATGCACATATTAAAGTAAACACAAACCAAGTAGCATACTACCATTTTTAGCAAGACTGTTATATACAACTATGAATATCCCAAGCTTCCATTAAGTAATATACAACCTAGTATGATACAATAATGGCCCCTATGGCATATACACTAACAATCTCCCACTTGCACTAGGGCCATGAGCTGGCATATCGTAGACCTATCATCTTGAATAGCCTCTCGAACTGCGTCTGAGGAAGGGCCTTTGTGAATGGATCAGCAATGTTATTCTCCGTCTCTACTCTCTTCACCTCGATCTCCCGGCGATCTACGATCTCCCGACGATCTACGATCTCCCTGATCAGGTGATACCGCCTTAAGATGTGTCTGGACTTCTGATGGGACCTGGGTTCCTTCGCTAAAGCTATAGCGCCGTTGTTGTCACAATACAAAGGTATTGGATCAACACTGGTAGGAACCACCTGAAGTTCTGTGAGGAACTTCTTCATCCAGACAGCTTCTTTTGCGGCATCGCAAGCAGCTATGTACTCCGCTTCCATCGTTGAGTCAGCAACGGTTTCCTGCTTGGAACTCTTCCAACAGACCGCCCCTTCATTGAGGGTAAAGACATAACCCGACATGGATTTGGAGTCATCTTTGTCACTCTGGATACCGGAGTCAGCAAAGGCATCCATCTGGAGGTCTTTTCCGCCATATACTAAGAACATCTCCTTAGTCCTCCTCAGGTACTTGAGAATGTTCTTCACGGCTATCCAGTGCTTCTCCCCTGGGTTTGCCTGATACCGGCTTACAACGCTTAATGCGTATGCTATATCTGGTCTGGTACATAACATCGCATACATTATAGAGCCTACCACAGAAGCGTAGGGTATAATTGACATGCGATCCCTTTCCAAATCAGTCTTGGGAGACAACTCTTTGGAGAAGGTGATTCCGTGACAAGCCGGTAGGTTACCGCACTTAGAATCATCCATACTGAATCTCTTCACTATGGTGTCTATGTACCTGGACTGCGAAAGTCCCAATATCCTCTTTGATCTATCACGATAGATCCGGATCCCCAGAATGTAGGTGGCATCACCCAGGTCTTTCATGGAGAATTTATGTGACAAGAATCTTTTGACAGACTGTAACATAGGAATATCATTTCCTATTAGGAGAATGTCATCCACGTACAAGACGAGGAATACTACAGCTCTCCCTAAAATCTTACTGTATATGCATGGTTCATCTGGATTTTTGATAAAGTCAAATTCTTTGACAGCATCATCAAAATAGATGTTCCAACTCCATGATGCCTGCTTTATTCCATAAATGGATTTAAGCAACTTACATACTTTACTGCTGTTCCCACTCTGAATGAATCCCTCTGGCTGATCCATATAGACGCTCTCTTCCAAATTTCCATTTAGAAAGGCCGTCTTTACGTCCATCTGCCAGATTTCATAATCGTGGAAGGCAACAATAGCAAGAAGGACCCTAATGGATTTGAGCATAGCCACTGGAGAAAAGGATTCGTCATAGTCCAAACCAGGTCTTTGATGGAAATCCTTTGCAACAAGTCTAGCTTTATAGGTTTCAACCTGTCTATCTACACCAATCTTCTTTTTGAAGATCCATTTGGATCCTACGGGTTTTACCCCATCTGGAGCAATGTCCAAAGTCCATACTTTGTTGGTGTACATGGACTCCATTTCGGTCCGCATTGCATCCAGCCATTTTACTGAGTCACCGCTCTAAATGGCTTGCTGGAAGCTAGTAGGCTCATCATATTCAATAGTCCAATCCTCTCTATCCCCGTCTATGAGAAAACCGTAGTATCTCTTGGGCGGATGAGATTGCCTACTACTCCTGCGGAGTGGCATCGGGATATCCTGTTCTCCTGAACCTTCTGGTTCTTCCAAGCTTTCAGTAATAGCTTGTGGTTCTGGAATTTCTTCCAGTTCTACTGCGCTCCCACTCTTCTGATTTTCTAAAAATTCAGTTTCCAAGAAGTGGGGATGCTGAGAAACAAAAACCTTTTGTTCCTCTGCGGAATAGAAAAGATACCCCCTGGAGTTCTTTGGGTATCCCACAAACTTACATAGTACTGAGCGTGCCTCGAGCTTGTCCGCATGCTGCTTCTTTACAAAAGCTGGACATCCCCATGTCTTAAAATACTTAAGACAGGGTTTCTTCCCACTCCACATCTGATATGGGGTGGTAGGTACAGTCTTGGTTGGAGCCTTGTTCAAGAAATATGCAGCTGTTTCTAGTGCATAACCCCAGAATGATCGCGGTAACTCAGCCTTACTCATCATGGAATGAACCATTTCCAATAAGGTTTGATTCCTCCTTTCTAATACACCGTTGTGTTGTGGTGTGTATGGAGGAGTAAGCTGAGAGAGAATTCCATTCTCTTGTAAGTAACCTAGGAACTCGATACTTAAGTATTCTCCACCTCGATCAGATCTCAGTGTCTCGATACTTTTGCCGGTTTGTTTTTCCACTTCATTCTTGTATTCTTGGAATTTCTCAAAGGCCTCGGATTTATGCTTCATCAAGAAGATATATCCATACCTAGAGAAATCATCCGTAAAAGTAATGAAGTAGGAATAACCACCTCGCGCATGTGTAGACATTGGACCGCACACATCACTGTGTATGAGTCCTAAGAGCTCGCTCGGTCTTACTCCGTGTCCAGAAAACAGAGTTTTTGTCATCTTTCTCATGAGACAAGATTCACAAGTAGCATAAGATTGATATTCGAACGGATTCAAATATCCTTCTCTATGTAACTTAGTCAATCTTCTCTCATTGATGTGACCTAGTCTACATGTTAGTTATATGTATACCCTGGAGGCCATTACTATACATAGGATGTATATTGTAGTGGATGCTGGGACATATATAGGGAGGACTTTCTTGCTCGACATGATAGTATGCTATCTGGTTGATCTTTACCTTAACGTGTACACTGATTGTCTCCCTGTTACATGTTGGTAAAGCCCTTAGGATCTGTACTTGACTACCTGGACTGTAATGCGGATCATACTAGTGGGGACATGGTAGTCCATAAGTACATCCTTCAAAGTCCCTAGTCGTGGGTGTATCGAGACGGGGCATCGATATACCAGAGTAGACTAGCGTGTACCTTATCGACCCATACAAATGGGCGATGGATGATCCCATATCCATTGGTGTTTGACATCAGAGGAGATATACGGGTGCTCAGTAGAGACTGGGTACACTGGACGGACTCGCCGAGAACTCCCAGATGGTATTATACCTCACGTAAGATGGCAGTTCTCTGGTGACACTGGTACAGAGTAGTCTGTTGACCCGAGATCGTCATAGAGTCTTGTGTGGTTCCCACTGTGCTTTGATTTCCATCTTACCACGTCCAAGAGGGCGTGCAAAACGGTGGGTTTTGGGTACAGTCCCGAGTCACATGGAGGCAATAAGCGATAGGAGGGGATTCGTCTCTCCCGGTATAGGGGGTTGATGTTGCGCTGTGTTCGATTGGCTATAACAGGAAATCCCTGGCCAGGGTTGCTGAGATTTACTGGTAAGTGTTACCAGTAGTTTCTCGAACAGTTATAGACCTCATATCGACACGACTTATCGAGCTATTGGGGTCTGACGTTTACCACCCCTAGGCGAGATATGCGACATATCAGACGATCAGACCGGACTGTACGGTAGTGTTACTGGTTGGATTCACTGGAGTGTGAGCGGGCTTGCTCGTCGATCTTCAGATCGCTCAATACCCGGGTGGCCGTTACGTTTAGCAGACCGCTTGCGGCTTGTGGATGTTTGATATGATCATCATCCGCTGCCGGCGTATTGACGAGTCTTTAGAGTCCTACACAGAGGTTTCCTGGCTCAAGCAAAACGAAATAGGAGCGCATATGAGATGTGTGCGGGACCGAGAATAATGCGTGTATGTGATACCGTATTTCATTCTCGCGATCAATGTGTCGGATGGTTGTATGCGATATAACCTAGTTATCGATTCAAGCGTTGAATCGATAAGCCGATACATTGAATACTAGTCGGTTGTGTGCGACATGACCGGATCATTGAATCAAGTGTTGATTTAATGATTTAATGCATAATTATATATTTGATATATTGCTTTGCATTAACTAGTATCGGTTCACTTTAAATGGATTTTCTCACTCGATTGTACACATTGTATATGTGATATACTTTTGTGCACTTGATTGTATCATGTTTGATGATACATGTTATGCTAGGGTTTTTGTGTAAAGATCAAACCATGGTTACATGATTATGGTTAGGGTTTTGTTTTATTCACTTATTTATTTATCCATTTCATTTTGGAAATTAAATGGAAAAGAGAAAAGAATTGTGGCTTTTTTTGGAGTTTAGTTGAAGCTTCATGAAGCTTTGATCAAGTCAACCATTCTTATCTCATCCTTAACCCTAACCATTCCCACTAACCATGATTCATTCTCTACACTTGACTATAGTTAACATTATGATAAGTTTTGATTTTCTATTGATTTTAAAAATAACTTATCATATATTTCTTTCTTCTTCTTCTTCATGAGCAAGGAAGAAAAAGCTTTCTTCATCAATGGTGATTAATGATATTGAGTGAGAAATCCAATTCTAAAGTCTACCCACTTCCTATTTTCTCATCCTCTACCTCTTGCCAAGTAGTAGAGTGTGTTTCCTTCACAAGTTTTCATGGCTTGGTGAAGGTGGAGCTTGATTTAGCGATGCCTCGACGTAGATCATCTTCGGCATGGACATCGACGACCTAGCTTGCCCATTCTCCGACGAAGCCGACGCTAGAGCCCGGATTTGATTTGGACAGCGGAGAGGACTTCGTTGCGGAGCTATGGAGGTGGAGCACCGGATCTACAAAGGTTGTATTTCCGTATTCCCTTAGTTAAGTGTTAACTAGTTTATGTTTTCGCCTAGTTTTCTAGCAAACGATCCGTAGTCGGGTTTCTCGGCACCTAGAATTTTTGAAATTGGCATGGTTGATGCCTTGTGAGACCTCATTAGGATGCCTAGGAACCCTACAGTGGTATCAGAGCCTAGCTAGAGCCTTAGGCGAAGTCTAGACGCGATTTGAAGTCCGAACGAACCCGAAACCCGATCACAAACATGCTCTCTGTCCAATTTTCAAAATCTGGGATTTTTCAACATTAAAAATATGCAGAAAAATCAGCAGGCAATTCTAAGGGAAACTGTAAAATTCGTGTGCGTAATTCCTTCAATGCGCCGCGGTTCCGCGGCACGAGCTTGGCTCATGCGGCGGATCCGCGGCTGTTTTGTCCTTTGTGGCATACAAATTTGCAAAGTAACTCTTATTAAATTATGCTGGATTTTCTGGGAATTTTTAATATTAATTCAAGTGTTGAATTTTCTGCAGTTGTTTTGGGGATTCGGTATTTCGATCGGATTATCAAATTTCGTCTTTTGTGTTTTTCCGGATAATTTTTAGAATATGTTAAAAAGTTCGACCGGATATAAATACCCAATTTTTCCCCTGTCGGGAAATTTCCAAGTGTTGGATTTTTCCGTAGTTTAACGACGTTCTAAGTAGTGCAAGTAACGCGATGGACCCTCTAGAAGACAACAAACCTTAAGTCGATTATGTGACCGTCTTGAACTGCCCTTTGAACCTTCGGGTTTGGGGCAGTACGGCGTGCCGCATGTGAGGCGTTGGCTTGACCCTTCTACGGCTGGACCGTCGGTACTGAGGCACAAACTGAATGTTGTTAGACTTATTTCATGTGTTGATCTGTATCGGGAAAACTTGGGTGTTCGAATGTTCAATCGGAAAGTTTAACATTTTCTATTTATCCGGAATGGGATACAATAATTGGAATTCACAAAAAGTTATGAGATAACTGAATGAATGTTATAAACGTAGCAGTTTAGTCTCACTTGATCGGTTGCCACGGAATTTTGATGTGATCAAAAGTCCGTCGCAATCACATAGTGTACGCGGATACTCGCCGGGTAAACTTAATAGACAGCCTCGCTCCATAGCCCTGACCAAGTGACTGTAGGAGAACCCCGTCGCCGAAAGCATCCGTTCGGGTGCTCGCGGCAGCGGTGTTCCGCCTTGGTGCACTTCGTCGACGGCATCTAGGGGTGCGGCCGTCTACTGAAGTTTGCGACGAGCATTCGATCAGGATGTCGGGAATCTTGTTGAATTGCCTGACTGTATATTGAAAAGTATTTTCGATTATGAGACTAAAATGCGGGGTTTATAATTGTTAGGCATGCGATGTCTAAGTATTTCATTTGATCAGGCATGCGATGTCTGAGGTGGTTGCGGATTCCAACTGTTGTAGTTTTACACTTTCTTTTCTGTGACCGTAAGTGTAATATGTGATACCGCCGGTTTCGTTGCTATATGTCAACGACAATTGGGATGCGCATATTTACTTGCGTTGATGACATGTGATGTTATGTGTTGCTGGATATGTTATATTGGATCGTCGTGTTTGAATAGCCGGGGGTTTTTATGTGAGATGAGTGTTTTTCATTTTCATTCATGTAAAAACTTGTATGTAATATTCTTTTATTGGGGCGCTTCCAGGTTGCGGAAGTTGTCACCATTTGTATATTATTTACTTTCCCGCACTAGGATAGACCCAAGGAGGAGAGCACAAGTAACCGGGTTCTGGAGTCCAGTGGGAGACCAACTCGAGGAGTCGAGTCCGGGTCTCCTAACTCTAGAATTGGTAGGGTTGCTTGCCGCTCTCGTAGGGGTCTAGGGGTGTGGGATTGGCTATTCATCACGACCGTGGAATCCGTGTTTTATACTGGCTCGTATTGAAAACACGGACGTCCTAGTATATCCAATATTTCATATGTTTCTTCTGCTGCGATATCTATGATTAGATCATGTGATGTTCTGTGATAGATACAGTATATATAGTATATATGATATATTATATAGACGTTACTTATGTTTTACACCCGCGCTAGCCCTGCCCCGCTCTGTCGTTAGTTACCTAACCTAACGGTGCACGAGGGGACATCGAGGCGAATGCGGATGGCATAAGTGTACGTCGTATTTATCTGTGATGTTTAGGTACTTAAATGATGGGACTTCATTAATGTGATTAATGAAATAAAAGAAACCTAAGATGTTGTAGAATCGAATTTCAAAATAAAACAGGTAGCTACAGTTCTTGCTTTGCACAGCGGTATATGTGATATATCCTGCACCTTATTCGATAAGGAAAGGACCGAGATCCCTTCACCGGGAGTGACTCCTTTAGCAATAACTGGCAGATGCTACACACTCGGTTTGACTTTTGATTGCTTTTAAGAGTTTTTGCTTTGCACAGTGATATATATGATATATCCCGCACCTCATTCGACGAGGAAAGGACCGACGATCCCTTCATCGGGAGTGACTCCTTTAGCAAAACTAGAAAAGCCTCAAAAACACTCCATTTCAAAATTCATTCGATCCTACAACGATATCAAGTTCATTACGCAATAGGTTTTCAGAAAAACCTGTCGTAGCCCTCCGTCATTTCAGATAAGTACCGGTTAGTATTCGTTCTACGTTTGTTGACTATGTTAAGGCGTAGTGTGCGGTAGCTAATTAGTGCTTATCTGCATAAGCATATGATGTGATTGGATTAGGGTAGTCGTGCGACTTTGTTGACTATGTTAAGGGTCGTGCGGGTGGGTTTAATTCAATCGGGAAATGACGGGTTGAACTTGACTAGCACTTATGATTTGTTGACTATGTTAAGGTCATATAGCTGCTAGGGGCAAAATATTATCGGGAATTTCAAGTGTTGAAATTTGCAATGAGATTGCATACCTTCTATGAGATAGTTGGATCCCGATACCCGCTGCGAGTAAGTGTTACTCCTGGGAGAGTTTTATACATTACAATTAGCCGATCAAGTAGGTGTCTAGAAAGGTGTTAACGAGGTTACGCCTCTGGGAAAACGAGGTTTACATTAATTAGGTTCGTGCGAAAGCACGGGGGACCTCCCTCAAAGTACCGACACTGGCCTGGCTGAAAGATTGGCGAACTTGTAGTGTGTAATTAATCCCGGCTAGTCTTTCCTTTTAGGGTTTGAAGGAAGATTTGATAAAAAGCAGTGGGAGCCATCCTGATTAGATAAAATAATAACCAATCTATTCTTGACAGAGCGCACGCTGAGTGTTTTCTTCTCTCTCTCTCCAGGTAGCGACCATATCACGCCTTAATCAAGATAATAATACGGATATTTGACCAAACCCGCTTGTTATACTGAGCTGGGGAACGTTGGTCCCGCTCCAACTTATAATAGTTATAAGACAGAGCAGGAAATAGGGGATTACCAGAATTCCCGTGCCGCCCAAACGAGGAGAGTGCATGATGATGCATCATCTTCGGGTGTGTTCATTACAGAGAACTGTTTCTCAGTATCCTTTACGTCCTGGGTATGTGATACCAGATCAGGATCCCAGATATGTAATCTATTACATAGGGCTACAGAAAGGTAGAGGACTGAGAACGGGTGATAAGTTTCATGAGACAGAAAACGGGGCAAGTGTTGCAGCCAAGTCTGTTGGTCACTGTCACCCTGTATTACCAATACATTGATTCTGAACGAATGTTATTAGATACCGAACCTGATATACAAAATCATATCTGTCTCTTTATTAGTAAAGAAACGATAAAATTTTGTATTGTTGGATAATGTTTTGAACATTTCCTATATCAAAAGTTGATCGGTTCAGGCACGTTATCTAAAAGCATTGATGTTCTAAATCAAACCACAGTTCTTAGTATACGGAACACACACAAGAGGAAGAGTTCAGAACTGAACGAATCTTTCTTGAGGTATTGTAGACTAGGTCAGATCAATGTGAACCGACTAGCTAGAGTTACATGCAGATGCATATTTAAATTAGTTTGAATTTACATCTTGTGAAACTCGCCAGTCATATCACAAAGATAAGATGACCACAGCTCTGTTTATTGGAAACAGAGAAAGAGTTAGTAAACTCTTGGGATGATACATGTTGATGTATGTAGATCCCTAGTCTACACATGCCAAGACCGGTTCTTTATACTTCATTATATTCTCTGATAATCTCTCAAGATTCAGTCATATGTTCCTGTTGAAACATGAGTCCGAACCTTTTGAGATATTCACGGAATATAAGTTAGAAGTAGAGAACCAAAATACGGGTATAAGTATTATGTCCTTTGATGTGATCAGGGAGGAGAATACTTGTGCATGGAATTCCTGGACTATTCTAAAGGAGAATGAGATTCTCTCTCAGCATTACTCCTCTGTATACACCATAGCACGATGGTATATCGGGGCGGAGCAATTATACCCTATGTGATAAGGTGTGCTCTATGATGAGTAATACTGAGTTACCTGTTTCCTTTTTGGGAGTTATGCGCTTGAGAAGCTGCATACCTATTGAATAGGTTCGAATCAAATCAGTTACCTACCACTTCATATGCGATATGGAAAGGGAAGAGCCCATGTCTTAAGTTAGTTAAGATTTGGGGTTGTCCGGCCTATGTCTGAAAGCAAAATCCGGATAAGCTCGAGGCAAGATCTGTTATGTAGAACTGGAAATGTTCCAGCTATACAAACTACAGCAGATGATTTGAAAGAACCAAACGATTCAATAGTTACCAACGAACCTCAGCCTCTCCGCCGATCTAGTGAGGGTTTCTCACCCACCTGAGAGATACTTCAGTTTCTCTATGACAGTGGGAGTGAGGATTGCATCATGAGATGATGACCCAACTAGTTTCGAGCTGGCCATCAGGAGTGGGACTCTGTAAGAATGGCTGGATGTTTATCGATCTGAGATGGAATCCTTATACACCAACAAAGTGTGGACTTTAGTTGCTATATCTGAAGGGTTAAATTCCCATCAGGAGCAAGTATATCTTGAGAAGATTACTTGGTGTAGATGGAAAAGTTGAGACTTTCAAAGCTAGACTTGTTAAAGTTTTCGTCATTGACCAGGCGTGGATAATGATGAAACCTTTTTCCAGTATCTATGCTTAAGTCCATTCAGATCCTACTTACCACGGCTACATACCATGACTACGATATCTGGTGGTTGGGTGTCATGACTGCTTTTCTAAATGATATTTTAGAAGAGTGTGTCTATAAGTACACAGCCAGAGGGCTTCGTAGACAGTGGGAGCAGCGGAAACGTGTGCAAGATGCTTTATAGGATAAAGCAGGCATCGCGGAGTTGGAACATCTGTTTTGATGAAACGGTCAAAGAGTTAGACATCATCAAAATGGTAGATGAACCTTGTATATACAAAAAGGTAGTAGGGAGTATGGTGATGATCCCCGTAGAGTAAGTGGATGACATACTCCTGATAGGGAAGGAGTTTCCTATGCTACGCTCGATCAATCTCCGCATATCACAATGATTCTCCACATAGGATCATGATGATACCTGCTAAATCCTGAGTTTTGGATCTATGAGATAGATCTAAATGGATATTAGAATTCTCACTAGATGTAGTGAGACGGTATCAACTGATCCTGGGGAGAATCACTGGAAGGGTTCCAGGGTGATAAAGACGACTGAATGTTAGTCACAGGCATTGTCTTTACCCTCAGTAAAGGGACGGTATGTTGGAAGAGTTCCAAGCTAGATACCGTGGCATACTAGAAGATAAAGGCAGGATACATCGCTACTAAAGATGCTACCAAAGAGGCTGTTTGGGTGTATATTGGTTCATGAGATGAACTACGTTCCAACCATTGTGAGACAATGGAGTTGTGGCTTATGCCAAGGAACGTCCGTCCCATCAGTGATCCAGACATATTCTAAGGCAGTATCACCTGATCATGGAGATGGTTGATCTCCAAGGGATCGAGGTTAGGAGAGTAGACTCAGAGGACGAACACAGCGGATCCACTCATGAAAGGCCTTTTTCCCAGAGAGAGACTTTTATGGGATGGTTGAGTATGAGATACTACAACCACTGCTATCAGATGGCCCTAGTGCAAGTGGGAGATTGTTAGTTATATGTATGCCCTAGAGGCCATTACTATACATAGGATGTATATTGTAGTGGATGCTGGGACATATATAGGGAGGACTTTCTTGCTCGACATGATAGTATGCTATCTGGTTGATCTTTACCTTAACGTGTACACTGATTGTCTCCCTGTTACATGTTGGTAAAGCCCTTAGGATCTGTACTTGACTACCTGGACTGTGATGCGGATCATACTAGTGGGGACATGGTAGTCCATAAGTACATCCTTCAAAGTCCCTAGTCGTGGGTGTATCGAGACGGGGCATCGATATACCAGAGTAGACTAGCGTGTACCTTCTCGACCCATACAGATGGGCGATGGATGATCCCATATCCATTGGTGTTTGACATCAGAGGAGATATACGGGTGCTCAGTAGAGACTGGGTACACTGGACGGACTCGCCGAGAACTCCCAGATGGTATTATACCTCACGTCAGATGGCAGTTCTCTGGTGACACTGGTACAGAGTAGTCTGTTGACCCGAGATCGTCATAGATTCTTGTGTGGTTCCCACTGTGCTTTGATTTCCATCTTACCACGTCCAAGAGGGCGTGCAAAACGGTGGTTTTTGGGTGCAGTCCCGAGTCACATGGAGGCAATGAGCGATAGGAGGGGATTCGTCTCTCCCGGTATAGGGGGTTGATGCTGCCCTGTGTTCGATTGGCTATAACAGGAAATCCCTGGCCAGGGTTGCTGAGATTTACTGGTAAGTGTTACCAGTAGTTTCTCGAACAGTTATAGACCTCATATCGACACGACTTATCGAGCTATTGGGGTCTGACGTTTACCACCCCTAGGCGAGATATGCGACATATCAGACGATCAGACCGGACTGTACGGTAGTGTTACTGGTTGGATTCACTGGAGTGTGAGCGGGCTTGCTCGTCGATCTTCAGATCGCTCAATACCCGGGTGGCCGTTACGTTTAGCAGACCGCTTGCGGCTTGTGGATGTTTGATATGATCATCATCCGCTGCCGGCGTATTGACGAGTCTTTAGAGTCCTACACAGAGGTTTCCTGGCTCAAGCAAAACGAAATAGGAGCGCATATAAGATGTGTGCGGGACCGAGAATAATGCGTGTATGTGATACCGTATTTCATTCTCGCGATCAATGTGTCGGATGGTTGTATGCGATATAACCTAGTTATCGATTCAAGCGTTGAATCGATAAGCCGATACATTGAATACTAGTCGGTTGTGTGCGACATGACCGGATCATTGAATCAAGTGTTGATTTAATGATTTAATGCATAATTATATATTTGATATATTGCTTTGCATTAACTAGTATCGGTTCACTTTAAATGGATTTTCTCACTCGATTGTACACATTGTATATGTGATATACTTTTGTACACTTGATTGTATCATGTTTGATGATACATGTTATGCTAGGGTTTTTGTGTAAAGATCAAACCATGGTTACATGATTATGGTTAGGGTTTTGTTTTATTCACTTATTTATTTATCCATTTCATTTTGGAAAATAAATGGAAAAGAGAAAAGAATGGTGGCTTTTTTTGGAGTTTAGTTGAAGCTTCATGAAGCTTTGATCAAGTCAACCATTCTTATCTCATCCTTAACCCTAACCATTCCCACTAACCATGATTCATTCTCTACACTTGACTATAGTTAACATTATGATAAGTTTTGATTTTCTATTGATTTTAAAAATAACTTATCATATATTTCTTTCTTCTTCTTCTTCATGAGCAAGGAAGAAAAAGCTTTCTTCATCAATGGTGATTGATGATATTGAGTGAGAAATCCAATTCTAAAGTCTACCCACTTCCTATTTTCTCATCCTCTACCTCTTGCCAAGTAGTAGAGTGTGTTTCCTTCACAAGTTTTCATGGCTTGGTGAAGGTGGAGCTTGATTTAGCGATGCCTCGACGTAGATCATCTTCGGCATGGACATCGACGACCTAGCTTGCCCATTCTCCGACGAAGCCGACGCTAGAGCCCGGATTTGATTTGGACAGCGGAGAGGACTTCGTTGCGGAGCTATGGAGGTGGAGCACCGGATCTACAAAGGTTGTATTTCCGTATTCCCTTAGTTAAGTGTTCACTAGTTTATGTTTTCGCCTAGTTTTCTAGCAAACGATCCGTAGTCGGGTTTCTCGGCACCTAGAATTTTTGAAATTGGCATGGTTGATGCCTTGTGAGACCTCATTAGGATGCCTAAGAACCCTATACTACAATGCCATAAGAAAGCCTGATTTGTTTCCGGAGACTTTCTTTTAAGTGTGTTCTGGACACTGAAAATCTGAGCTTGATTTAATACGTATATTCCGTTTTCTAATGTACCTGACCCAATCATAACTTGATTTAGGTGGATGTTGTTAGTTATATGTATGCCCTAGAGGCCATTACTATACATAGGATGTATATTGTAGTGGGTGCTTGGACATATATAGGGAGGACTTTCTTGCTCGACATGATAGTATGCTATCTGGTTACTCTTTACCTTAACGTGTACATTGATTGTCTCTCTGTTACATATTGGTAAAGCCCTTAGGATATGTACTTGACTACCTGGACTATGATGCGGATCATACTAGTGGGGACATGGTAGTCCATAAGTACATCCTTCAAGGTCCCTAGTCGTGGGTATATCGAGACGGGGCATCGATATACCAGAGTAGAGTAGCGTATACCTTCTCGACCCATACAGATGGGCGATGGATGATCCCATATCCATTGGTGTATGACATCAGAGATGATATACAGGTGCTCAATGGAGACTGGGTACACTGGACGGACTCCCCGAGAACTCCCAGATGGTATTATACCTTACGTCAGATGGCAGTTCTCTGGTGACACTGGTACAGAGTAGTCTGTTGACCCGAGATCGTCATAGAGTCTTGTGTGGTTCCCACTGTGCTTTGATTTCCACCTTACCATGTCCAACTGGGCATGCAAAACGGTGGTTTTTGGGTACAGTCCTGAGTCACATGGAGGCAATGAGTGATAGGAGAGGATTCGTCTCTCCCGGTATAGGGAGTTGATGTAGCGCAGTGTTCGATTGGCTATAACCGGAAATCCCTGGCCAGGGTTGCTGAGATTTACTGGTAAGTGTTATCTGTAGTTTCTCGAACTGTTATAGACCTCATATCGACATGACTTATCGAGCTATTAGGGTCTGACGTTTACCACCCCTAGGCGAGATATGCGACATTTCAGACGACGAGACCGGACTGTACGGTAAGTGTTACTGGTTGGATTCACAGGAGTATGAGTGGGCTTGCTCGTCGATCTTCTGATCGCTCAATACCCGGGTGGCCGTTACGTTTAGCAGACCGCTTGTGGCTTGTGGGTGTTTGATATGATCATCACCTGCTGCCGGCGTATTGACGAGTCTTTAGAGTCCTACACAGAGGTTTCCTGGCTCAAGCGAAACGAAATTGGAGCGCATATGAGATATGTGCGGGACCGAGACTAATGCGTGTATATGATACCGTATTCTATTCTCGCGATGAATGTGTCGAATGGTTGTATGCGATATAACCTAATTATCGAATCAAGGATTGATTCGATAAGCCGATACATTAGATATTAGTCGGTCATATGCGATATGACCGGATCGTTAAATCAAGTGTTGATTTAATGATTTAATGTATAATTATATATTTGATATATTACTTTGCATTAACTAATATTGGTTCACTTTAAATGGATTTTCTCACTTGCTTTGTGCAAGTTGTATATGTGATATACTTTTGTGCATATGATTGTATCATGTTTGATGATACATGCTTATTTGGTTAAGTGTAAAGAATTAAACCATGGTTAAGTTGATGATTAGGGTTTTGCCTATTCCTTTATTTATTTGTTTATTCATTTTGGAAAAGATAAGAAAAGAATGGTGTCTTTATTTGTAGTTTTGTTGAAGCTTCATGAAGCTTTGACCTAGTCCACCATTCTTGTCTCTTGCTTAACCCTAACCATCATAACTAACCATGGTCTATTCTCTACACTTAACTAAGGTTAGAATATGATAAGAATCAATTCTTTTTCAATTATTCTTTAACACTTATCATATTCTTTCTTCATCTTCTTCTTCATGAGAAAGAAAGAAAAGCTTGCCTCATCAATGGCAAGTGATGAAATCATATGAGAAATCCAATTCCAAAGTGAACCCACTTCCTATTTCTTCATCCTCTACCTCTTGCCAAGTTGTATAGGGTGTTTTCTTCACAAGTTTCATGACTTGGAGAAGTGGGAGCTTGATCTTGTGTTGCCTCGACGTAAATCATCTTCGGAATCGTAGTCGATGACCTAGCCCGCCCATTTTTCCGATGAAGCCGACACTCGAGCCCGGGACTCGATTTGGACAGCGAGGAGACTTCATTGCGGAGCTATGGAGGTGGAGGACCGGATCTACAAAGGTTGTATTTCCGTTCACTTAGTTAAATTGTTAACTAGTTGCTTGTTTCGCCTAAAATTCTAGTTAACGATCCGTATTAGAGTTTCTCGGCACTTGTAAAATTTGAAATTGGCATGGTTGATGCCTTGTGAGACCTCTTGAGAGTGCCTAGGAACCCTACAGTGGTATCAGAGCCTAGCTAGAGCCTTAGGCGATGCATAGACGGAGTTAGAAGTCCGATTGAACCGAAACCCCAATCGTATTTTGCTCTCTGGACAATTTTGAAAATCGTGGTTTTTTCCAGATTAAAAATATGCAGAAAAACCATCAGGAATATCTAAGGGTTACTGTGAAATTCGACAGCCCAATTCCACTAAGTCGCCGCGGTTCCGCGGCACGAGCATGGCTCGTGCGGCGGTTCCGCGGCCGTACGGCCTCATTATATAAAGAATTTTGCACAGTAATTCTTAGTCTCCAATGCTGGTTTTCCTGGGAATTTTTAATATTTATTCAAGAGTTCAATTTTCTGGGTTGTATTGGGGACTCGGTGTATCGATCGGATTGTCTAATTCTGTCTGTGTGCTTTTCCGGATAATTTTAGAATATGTTAAAAAAAGTTCGACCGGATATAAATACCCAACTTTTCCCCTGCATGAAAATTTCCAAGTGTTGGATTTTTCCGAGGTTTAAAGACGTTCTAAGTAGTGCAAGTAACGCGATGGTCCCTCTAGAAGACAACAAACCCTAACTCGATTATGTGGCCGTCTTGAACTGCCCTCTGAACCTTCGGGTTTGGGGCAGTACGGCGTGCCACATGTGAGGCGTTGGCTTGACCCTTCTACGGCTGGACCGTTGGTACTGAGGCATGAACTGAATGTTTTTAAAACTTATTTCATGTGTTGATCTGTATCGGGAAAACTTGGGTGTTCGATTGTTCGATCGGAAAGTTTAACATTTTCTATTTATCCGGAATGTGATACAATAATTGGAATTCACAAGTATTTATGAGATAACTGAATGAATGTTATAAACATAGCAGTTTAGTCTCACTTGATCGGTTGCCACGGAATTTTGATGTGATCAAAAGTCCGTCGCAATCACGTAGCGTACGCGGATACTCGCCGGGTAAACTTAATAGACAGCCTAGCTCCATAGCCCCGACCAAGTGACTGTAGGAGAACCCCGTCGCCGAAAGCATCCGTTCGGGTGCTCGCGGCAGCGTTGTTCCGCCTTGGTGCACTTCATCGACGGTATCGGGGGTGCGGCCGCCTACTAAAGTTTGCGACGAGCATTCGATCAGGATGTCGGGAATCTTGCTGAATTGCCCGACTTGATATTAAAAAGAGTTTTCGATTTTGAGACTAAAATGCGGGGTTTATAATTGTTAGGCATGCGATGTCTAAGTAATTAATTTGATTTGGCATGCGATGTCTATGGAGGTTGCGGATTCCAACTATTGTAGTTTTACACTTTCTTTTCTGCGACCGTAAGTGTAATATGTGATATCGCCGGTTTCGTTGCTATATGTCAACGACAATTGGGATGCGCATATTTACTTGCGTTGATGACATGTGATATTATGTGTTGATGGATATGTTATATTGGATCGTCGTGTCTGAATAGCCGGGGGTTTTTATGTGAGATGAGTGTTTTTCATTTTCATTCATGTAAAAACTTGTATGTAATATTCTTTTTTTGGGGCACTTCCAGGTTGCGGAAGATGTCACCCTTTGTATATTATTTTCTTTTCCGCACTAGGATAGACCCAAGGAGGGGAGCACAAGTAACCGGGTTCTGGAGTCCAATGGGAGACCAACTCGAGGAGTCGAGTCCGGGTCTCCTAACTCTAGAATTGGTAGGGTTGCTTGCCTCTCTCGTAGGGGTCTAGGGGTGTGGGTTTGGCTATTCATCGCGACCGTGGAATCCGTGTTTTATACTGGCTCGTATTGAAAACACGGACGTCCTAGTATATCCAATATTTCATATGTTTCTTCTGCTGCGATATCTGTGATGTGATCATGTGATGTTCTGTGATGGATACTTTATATAGTATATATGATATATTATATAGGCGTTACTTATGTTTTACACCCGCACTAGCCCTGCCCCGCTCTGTCGTTAGTTACCTAACCTAATGGTGCACGAGGGGACATCGAGGCGAATGCGGATGGCATAAGTGTACGTCGTATTTATCTGTGATGTTTAGGTACTTAAATGATGGGACTTCATTAATGTGATTAATGAAATAAAAGAAACCTAAAGATGTTGTGGAATTGAATTTCAAAATAAAAAAGGGTAGCTACAGTTCTTGCTTTGCACAGCGGTATATATGATATATCCTGCACCTTATTCGATGAGGAAAGGACCGAGATCCCTTTACCGGGAGTGACTCCTTTAGCAATAACTGGCAGATGCTACAACCCTCGGTTTGTCTTTTGATTGCTTTTAAGAGTTTTTGCTTTGCACAGTGATAAATATGATATATCCCGCACCTTATTCGACGAGGAAAGGACCGACGATCCCTTCACCGGGAGTGACTCCTTTAGCAAAACTAGAAAAGCCTCAAAAACACTCCATTTTAAAATCATTTGATTCTACAACGATATCAAGTTCATTACGCAATAGGTTTTAAGAAAAACCTGTCGTAGCCCTCCGTCATTTCAGATAAGTACTAGTTAGTATTCGTGCTGCGGTAGTTTGGCATTCGTCAAGGCGTAGTGTGCGGTAGCTAACTAGTATTTATCTGCTTATGCATATGATGCAGATTGGATTAGGGTATTCGTACGGCGTTGTTTGGCATTCGTCAAGGGTCGTGCGGGTGGGTTTAATTCAATCAAGAAATGTACGGGTTGAACTTAACTAGTGGACTATGGGTTGTTTGGCATTCGTCAAGGTCATAGAACGCTAGGGGCAAAATATTATCGGGAATTTCAAGTGTTGAAATTTGCAATGAGATTGCATACCTTCTATGAGATAGTTGGATCCCGATACCCACTGCGAGTAAGAGTTACTCCTGGGAGAGTTTTGCACATTACAATTAGCCAATTAAGTAGGTGTCTAGCAAGGTGTCAACGAGGTTATGCCTCTGGGAAAATGAGATTTACATTAATTAGGTTCGTGCGAAAGCACGGGGGACCTCCCTCAAAGTACCGACACTGGCCTGGCTGAAAGATTGGCGAACTTGTAGTGTGTAATTAATCCCGGCTAGTCTTTCCCTTTTGGGTTTGAAGGAAGATTTGATAAAAATAGTGGGAGCCATCCTGATTAGATAAAATAATAACCAATCTATTCTTGCAAGAGCGCACGCTGAGTGTTTTCTTCTCTCTCTCTCCAGGTAGCGACCATATCACGCCTTAATCAAGATAATAATACGGATGTATTGACCGAACCCACTTGTTATACTAAGCTGGGGAACGTTGGTCCCGCTCCAACTTATAATTGTTATAAGACAAAGCAGGAAATTGGGGATTACCAGAATTCCCGTGCCACCCAAACGAAGAGAGTGCATGCTGATGCATCATCTTCGGGTGTGTTCATTACAAAGAACTGTTTCTCAGTATCCTCCGAATCCTGGGTATATGATACCGGATCAAGATCCCAGATATGTAATATGTTACATAGGGCAACAAAAGGGTAGAAAAACTGAGAACGGGCGATAAGTTTCATGAGGCAGAAAACGGGGCAAGAGTTGCAGCCAAGTCTGTTGGTCACTGTCACCCTGTATTCCAAATACATTGATTCTGAACGAATGTTATTAGATACCGAACCTGATATACAAAATCATATCTATCTCTTTATTAGTAAAGAAATGATAAAATTTTATATTGTTGGATAATGTTTTGAACATTTCCTATATCAAAAGTTGATCAGATCAGGCACGTTATCTAAAAGCGTTGATGTTCTAAATCAAACTACAGTTCTTTAGTATACTGAACACACACAAGAGGAAGAGTTCAGAAATGAACGAATCCTTCTTGAGGCATTGTAGACTAGGTCATATCAATGCGATTCGAATGGCTCAAGTTACATTTTAGATACATATTTAAATCAGTTTGAATTTACATCTTGTGAAACTTGCCAGTCATGTCACAGAGATAAGATGACCATAGCTCCGTTTACTGGAAACAGAGAAAGAGTTAGTGAACTCTTGGGATGATACATGTTGATGTATGTAGGTCCCCTGTCTACACTTGCCAAGACCGGTTCTTTATACTTCATTACATTCTCTGATGATTTTTCGAGATTCAGACCTATGTTCCTGTTGAAACATAAGTCCGAACCTTTTGAGATATTCACAGAATATAAGTTAGAAGTAGAGAACCAAAATACGGATATAAGTATTATGTCCTATGATGAGATCAAGGAGGAGAATACTTGAGCACGAAATTCTTGGACTTTTCTAAAGGAGAATGAGATTCTCTCTCAGCATTACTCCTCCGTATACACCATAGCACGATGGTATATCGGGGCGGAGCGATCACACCCTATATGATAAGGTGTGCTCTATGATGAGTACTACTGAGTTACCTATTTCCTTTTTGGGAGTTATGCACTTGAGAAGCTGCATACCTATTGAATAGGGTTCAAATCAAATCAGTTGCCTACCGCTTCATATGTGACATGAAAAGGAAAGAGCCCATATCTTAAGTTGGTTAAGATTTGGGGTTGTCCGGGCTATGTCTAAAAGCATAATCCGGACAAGCTCGAGGCAAGGTCTGTTATGTAGAACTGGAAATGTTCCAGCTATACAAACTATAGCTGATGATTTGAAAGAACCAAAGGATTCTATAGTTACCAACGAACCTCAGCCTCTCCGCCGATCTAGTAGGGTTCCTCACCCACCTGAGAGCTACTTCGGTTTCTCGATGACAGTGGGAGCGAGGATTGCATCATGAGATGATGACCGAACTAGTTTCGAGCTGGCCATCAGGAGTGGGACTCTGTAAGAATGGCTGGATGCTTAGTGATCTGAGATGGAATCCTTATACACCAACAAAGTATGGACTTTGGTTGCGATATCTGAATGGTTAAATCCCCATCAGGAGCAAGTAAATCTTGAGAAGATTACTTGGTGTAAATGGAAAAGTTAAGACTTTCAAAGCTAGACTTGTTGAAGCTTTTCGTCATCGACCAGGCATGGATAATGATGAAACCTTTTCAAGTGGCTATGCTTAAGTCCATCCAGATCCTACTTGCCACGGCTACATACCATGACTACGATATCTGGCGGTTGGGTGTCGTGACTGCTTTTCTAAATAATGTTTTAGAAGAGAGAGTCTATAAGTACACAGCCAGAGGGCTTCGTAGACAGTTGGAGCAGCGGAAACGTGTACAAGATGCTTTATAGGATAAAGTAGGTATCGCGGAGTTGGAACATCTGTTTTGATGAAGTAGTCAAAGAGTTTGACATCATCAAAATGGTAGATGAACCTTGTATAAACAAAAAGGTAGTAGTGAGTATGGTGGCGATCCTCGTAGAGTACGTGGATGACATACTCTTGATTAGAAAGAAGTTTCCTATGCTACGCTCGGTCAATCTCCGCTTATCACAATGATTCTCCATTAAGGATCATAATGATACCTCCTAAATCCTGGGTTTTGGATCTATGAGATAGATCTAATTGGATGTTAGGATTCTCACTAGCTGTAGTGAGATGGTATCAATCGATCCTGGGGAGAATCACTGGAAGGGTTCCAGAGTGATAAGGACGACTGAAAGTCAGTCACAGACATTGTCTTTACCCTCAGTAAAGGGACGGTATGTTGGAAGAGTTCCAAGCTAGATACCGTGGCATACTAGACGATAAGGGCTCGATACATCGCTACTTAAGATGCTACCAAAGAGGCAGTCTGGATGTATGTTTGTTCATGAGATGAACTTAGTTCCTCCCATTGTGTGACAATGGAGTTGTGGCTTATGCCGAGGAACGTCCGTCCCATCAGTGATCCAGACATATTCTAAGGCAGTATCACCAGATCATGGAGATGGTTGATCTCCAGGGTGATCAAGGTTAGGAGAGTAGACTAAGAGGACAACACGGCGGATCCACTCACAAAGGCCTTTTCCCAGAAAGAGACTATTAAGGGATGGTTGAGTATGAGATACTACAACCACCGCTATCAGATGGCCCTAGTGCAAGTGGCAGATTGTTAGTTATATGTATGCCCTAGAGGCCATTACTATACATAGGATGTATATTGTAGTGGGTGCTTGGACATATATAGGGAGGACTTTCTTGCTCGACATGATAGTATGCTATCTGGTTACTCTTTACCTTAACGTGTACATTGATTGTCTCTCTGTTACATGTTGGTAAAGCCCTTAGGATGTGTACTTGACTACCTGGACTATGATGCGGATCATACTAGCGGGGACATGGTAGTCCATAAGTACATCCTTCAAGGTCCCTAGTCATGGGTGTATCGAGACGGGGCATGGATATACCAGTGTAGACTAGTGTATACGCTTCTCGACCCATGAGATGGGTGATGGATGATCCCATATCCATTGGTGTTTGACATCAGAGATGGTATATGGGTGCTCAGTGGAGACTGGGTACACTGGACGGACTCGCCGAGAACTCCCAGATGGTATTATACCTTACGTCAGATGGCAGTTCTCTGGTGACACTGGTACAGAGTAGTCTGTTGACCCGAGATCGTTATAGAGTCTTGTATGGTTCCCACTGTGCTTTGATTTCCACCTTACCACGTCCAAGTGGGCGTGCAAAACGGTGGTTTTTGGGTACAGTCCCGAGTCACATGGAGGCAATGAGCGATAGGAGGGGATTCGTCTCTCCCGGTATAGGGAGTTGATGTTGCGCAGTGTTCGATTGGCTATAACCGGAAATCCCTGGCCAGGGTTGCTGAGATTTACTGGTAAGTGTTATCTGTAGTTTCTCGAACTGTTATAGACCTCATATCGACACGACTTATCGAGCTATTGGGGTCTGACGTTTACCACCCCTAGGCGAGATATGCGACTAATCAGACGACGAGACCGGACTGTACGGTAAGTGTTACTGGTTGGATTCACAGGAGTATGAGCGGGCTTGCTCGTCGATCTTCTGATGGCTCAATACCCGGGTGGCCATTACGTTTAGCAGACCGCTTGCGGCTTGTGGGTGTTTGATATGATCATCACCTGCTGCCGGCGTATTGACGAGTCTTTAGAGTCCTACACAGAGGTTTCCTGGCTCAAGCGAAATAAAATAGGAGCGCATATGAGATATGTGCGGGACCGAGAATAATGCGTGTATATGATACCGTATTTTATTCTCGCGATGAATGTGTCGAATGGTTGTATGAGATATAACCTAGTTATCGAATCAAGGATTGATTCGATAAGCCGATACATTAGATATTAGTCGGTCATATGCGATATGACCGGATCGTTAAATCAAGTGTTGATTTAATGATTTAATGTATAATTATATATTTGATATATTACTTTGCATTAACTAATATTGGTTCACTTTAAATGGATTTTCTCACTTGCTTTGTGCAAGTTGTATATGTGATATACTTTTGTGCATATGATTGTATCATGTTTGATGATACATGCTTATTTGGTTAAGTGTAAAGAATTAAACCATGGTTAAGTTGATGATTAGGGTTTTGCCTATTCCTTTATTTATTTGTTTATTCATTTTGGAAAAGATAAGAAAAGAATGGTGGCTTTATTTGTAGTTTTGTTGAAGCTTCATGAAGCTTTGACCTAGTCCACCATTCTTGTCTCTTGCTTAACCCTAACCATCATAACTAACCATGGTCTATTCTCTACACTTAACTAAGGTTAGAATATGATAAGAATCAATTCTTTTTCAATTATTCTTTAACACTTATCATATTCTTTCTTCAACTTCTTCTTCATGAGAAAGAAAGAAAAGCTTGTCTCATCAATGGTAAGTGATGAAATCATGTGAGAAATCCAATTCCAAAGTGAACCCACTTCCTATTTCTTCATCCTCTATCTCTTGCCAAGTTGTATAGGGTGTTTCCTTCACAAGTTTCATGACTTGGTGAAGTGGGAGCTTGATCTTGTGTTGCCTCGACGTAGATCATCTTCGGCATCGTAGTCGATGACCTAGCCCGCCCATTTTTCCGATGAAGCCGACACTAGAGCCCGGGACTCGATTTGGACAGCGAGGAGACTTCATTGCGGAGCTATGGAGGTGGAGAACCGGATCTACAAAGGTTGTATTTCCGTTCACTTAGTTAAATTGTTAACTAGTTGCTTGTTTCGCCTAAAATTCTAGTTAACGATCCGTATTAGAGTTTCTCGGCACTTGTAAAATTTGAAATTGGCATGGTTGATGCCTTGTGAGATCTCTTGAGAGTGCCTAGGAACCCTACAGATGTGAACCACATCTCTTGTAAAAGTAAAATCATATCCTTCCTTAGATAGTAAGGGTACATATATGATATTACAAGTCGTACCTGGTACATAAAAACAGTTACGCAGAATCAATATCTGCCCAGTTGTCAGTCTAAGATGATATTCCCCTACGGATTCAGCGTTCATGCTCATTCCGTTAGCAACCGTGAGGGTCATATCACCTATCCCGATAACCCTACGGTTTCTCAGAACCTGTAATGAATTACAGATGTGAGTTCCTGACCCGGTATCCAATACCCAGGAAGTAGGGTTAACTGACATACAGTTCTTAATAACAAACACACTTGAGGCTGAAGCCACAACATGCTTCGTATCCTGGTTACTGGCTTCAAAAGCCCTGCAATCTTTCTGCCAATGTCCAATCCCATAATAATAGGAACTACCCTCTTTTACTACATTAAGTCCCGAAACTTTTGCCCTTCTCTTTCCTTCTACTTCCCTGGTTTCCTTCAGAGTAGAAGGTAGAGACTGTAGAATCAAGTCAGTATCTGACCTGTTTCCCAACATGGTCTCCAGGTGCTGGAGCTTATCATTATAGCTACTCATTGTAAGGACGTTGTCCCCTACAAATGACCCAACGGCCAACCTCGCTTGAATTAATTCGGTCGAGGTTTCATATCTTGCGATATGAGATTGCTCTCCATATAAACCTTTGTTATGGAGAAAAATGGAAACTGAGTCCATCTTCTTGTGCTGCTTCTGGTATACACCATCAACTGAAGCTAAAACGAGGCACTTGGCTTTTGCTTTATCCTTTTCCCTTGTCTGTCGGATATCCATATCCGTGATGGTGGAAACTGGACCTGGGACGGTGGGATCTTGAGTGGTAATAGGGTGGTCTAGTTTGTCATAGGCAATGGACATCTGGACAGACCTTTGCCAGTCAAATAAGTCAGATTCAGTCAAACTGTTATCTAGATGTAACCTATGTGTGGTCACAAGGTCGCTGTAATTAAGAGAGAGAGAAGAAAACATTTTAGCATGATGTTGTTGCAAGTTTAGATTGGTTTTATGTTTATCTAAACAGGATGGCTCCCACTGTTTCTCGAATCCTTCCTCAAACCGTAAAAGAAGAATTAGCCAGGACAATTCTCACCGTACAGTACTTGCTTAACCGTTCAGCCAGGCCAGTGTCGATACTTCGAGGGAGGTTTTCTAACGCTTTCGCGAAGTTCCTTAATTAAATAACCTCTTTTATCTGGGGGCGTAACCCCGCTGACACCTTTCTAGGCACCTACTTGGTTTATAGCATTAATCGTTAAGTGAAGAATCTCCTGATAAGTAGCATGTACTCACAGTAGGATCGGGATCCAAAATATCATCGTACGATAATGTTGAAGGAATCCTTCCAACATTCATCAAACTCCAAAATGGTATGCTCTTTCTGCAAATTTCAGTTTCTTTAGAAATTCCCGATGTGGATTTTTGCCCCATGCTCTTATGACCTTGATGAAAGTCAACAAATCATAAGTCACATGTCAAGTTCTATCCGTCATTGTCCAGATTAATTTGAACCCACCCGTATATACCCTTGACGAAGGTCAACAAGGTAATACGACTGTCCCAAACCAACGCATCTATCTATGCTACATATGAACACCCAACAACCACCAATCACTATGCCTTGACGTAGGTCAACAAACATAGCTTGAATACTATTGAATATCTATATGAAATGACGGAGGGCTACGACTGGTTTTGGCAAAACCGTGAACGTAATGAACTTGATATAATCGAAGGAACCTGATACTTTTTTTTTAAAAGGAGTGGTTAAAGCTCCGCAATTAAAAAATTCTGCTCTTTTAAAATAAACGAGTGGTTTCTTCTAAATTTGTTCCAACGATTTAACTTTGGTTTATTTTCTTTGCATTATTATAATGCGTCCCATCATTTATCCTATCATTGCAGAAAACAACGAAAATACCACGTCCTCTTATGCCATCCGCATTCGCCACTGGGTCCCGTCATCACCCGTTAGGTTACTTAACTAACGACAGAGCGGGGGCTGGGCTAGCGCGGGTGTAAAACATAAGTGACGTCTAATAGCTATCATATATAGATATTGTACATTCGTCAGACGCAATAATAAGCATTCCAGATCACAGATAAACTTTATTGGATTTACTAGCAATCCGCATTGGCTTTGAGCCTGCAATAAAAGAAGGATTACACAGTTGTGATGAATAGCCATTACCCCACCCTAGACCCCTACGGGTACAGCAAACTACTCATCAAGTACCCGAAGTGAAGCGGTCTCCCTCAACAACATGAGTAGGACACTAAACACTTTGATGTACCCGGTAGTTTGTCTACCCCACCTTGGGTCTATCCTAGGAGCAAAAATAGTAAAAAGAAATAATAATACAACGGTGGCTACAACCGCAACCTGGATGTGCCCCGCAAAAGAATATTACATCAAATTACATTTATATTGAATGAATGAATATTAAACACATCTAAAACCCCGGCTAATCATCACAACAGTCCAACACAGTTCATATACAAAAACAGTAAACATTTCAGAAATGTGCAACCCCCTGCCAACCGACATACTAGCAGTTAGGGGAGGTTTACGAACATATTAAACATTACAGATAAAAACCCAATTAGCAAATATCTTAGAACATCGATCGATTACCATATTTCGTGTCTACCCCAAAAGCAAAGCAGAACTGAAGTAATCTGGGTATAAACAGAACAAACAGAGAACCAAAACACCAAAAAATAAGAATTACAGAGCAAATCCGAGTCAACTCGGAGTTGACTCGGCGGCGGATCCGCGGCACAAGCACTCTATTGCCGCGGATCCGCGGCCGTTTTGCCGAGTTGCTGGCTCATATTTTCCCAGTATTCTTAAAATACCCTGCTGTGAATTTTAAGGTATGTCAAAAAAATTTTGTGACATGTTTAAAATTAACAGAAACTGTTAAGGGGTTAGGGTTTTGTTTTCATGTTTTCCGTCGATCGAACTTATAATTAGTTGCTAACAAGCTAGTAATGGTTTAGTTGGCTCTGATACCACTGTAAGTCCATGTCACGCACCCCACGAACATGCGGGGAGGCGGAATATATGAAAAACGATTGTCAAAGCTTCGTAACACGGACTTGAGCGCATGAATCGTTATCTGAACCATTGCTAACAATCTACTAGAGGTTTAACTACTCGGATACGAAATTATATCTCATGTTACTTGTCCTTCGGGTCTTCATCGCTGTCCTCCACTCCTCGTAGGCTCCTTGGAACATCGGCACCTCAACGGCCTCCTCGAGTCAAAGACGATCCACCCGAGAGCTCCTACGTCAAGCTTAATCTCTAACTTGAGATAACTAGGTTGCTTAAAGTGCTAATCTAAGCTACCTAGGGGATATAGAGTGAGGTTATGAATGTATTAGTCTAGCTAACCCTTGATCTTAACACATGAGAGGTTAGGGTTAGGGTTTGAAGAGAGAGAGCTTGAGGAGAGAGAAGATAAGCATGAGAGTGAATGAAAATCCTTCTCACTTCTAATATATAATGAAGCATAAAGATTTATCAAATGAATCAATCAAATGCATTATCACCATGCTTCATTAAATAGATACAATGAATCTTCAAGTGAGTCATTAAGCAATAAATGCTTCATTAACTCACTTGAATGATTCATCTAAGTGAGTCACAAATTCATTAAATGCTAATGCCACCTTACCCTCCATGTCATCTTCCTTGTAGAAGCTTCCCGACAAATTACAAGAACGCCCCTACAATCCGTGAAAACATGGAAAAACTTTAGACTGTATAAATCCAATAACCCGATACTAGAATCTGGCTTAAACCAAAGCCGGCTAGTAAAAACTGTCCGAACGTCGTACGTGCGTTTAAACACGTATGCGTCCGAACCCTTGTCGTAAAACCGTACAACCTCTATATCTTTTTGCCTGGAGCAGGGAAACTCTCTGTATGGGACTCTAAAGACTCGACACTACGCTAGCAGTGGGTTTAACCACAGACCGCAAGCAGCACTAGCTGTACGTAACGGTCCCCAGGTAGATGTCGATAAGAAGGCCGTTGAGGAAACTCATCCGAACTCCCACTGAGCCTGATGTGACAATCTCCATACAGTCCGGTCTGTTCGTCTAAGACTATCGCATATCAAGCCTAGAGAGCGGCAAGCGTCAGTCCCCTAATAGCTGTATAAGTCGTGTCGAAGCGAAGCCCATTACACCCTGAGAAGCTACTAGAACCTACCAGTATATCTCGCTTGCCCTGGCCAGGGACTTTGCGTAATGGCTCTCTGACACAGCGCGATATCATCTCCCAATACTGGGAGAGACGAATCCTGTCTAACCACTACTGCCTCCAAGTGCTCGGGACTGCACCCAACTGCTACCTATTTGCATGACTCCTTTGAGCCGTGGTAGGGTAGCAATCTAAGAACAGTGGGACACACTCGAGGCGATGTAGCAGTGTCAAGTCTGCGGACTATGCTGTACTCATGTCACCTGGGAACTGTTAACTGACAATGGGTATAATACCAACCAACAGTTCCCCTGCGAGTCATGTCCGGTGTACCCGTAACCTAACGAGCACCGGTATACTATCTCCAGTACGACGTACTGATGGCTATGGGACAGACCATCTCCCCAATTGGGATGAGAAGCATACACACTAGTCTACTCTGGAATATCGATGCCTTATCTCGATAATCCTACGACTAGGGACATGTATAGGATGTTGCTTATAGACTACCCAGCCCCCACTAGTATGACTGCCATCACAACGCTGGTAATCAAGCAAAGAACCTATGGGCTCTACCAATATGTATAAGTGATACGTTACAAGAAACATATGCACATATTAAAGTAGACAGAAACCAAGTAGCATACTATCATTTTTAGCAAGACTGTTATATACAACTGTGAATATCCCAAGCTTCCATTAAGTAATATACAACCTAGTGTGATACAATAATGGCCCCTAGGGCATATACACTAATAGTAAAACCCAAGGAGCAAGTGGATCTTCAAGAAAAAACTTGGTGTAGATGGGAAAGTGGAGACTTTCAAAGCTAGACTTGTTGCATAGGGTTTTCGTCAAAGACCAGGTGTGGACTATGACGAAACCTTTTCTCCTGTGGCTATGCTTAAATCCATCCGGATCATGCTTGCCATCGCTGCATATCATGACTACGAAATCCGGCACATGGATGTTAAGACCGCCTTTCTAAACGGTGATTTTGAAGAGTGCGTGTACATGACTCAGCCAGAGGGCTTCGTAGATAGTGGGAGCAGCGGGAAAGTGTACAAGCTACTTAAATCCATTTATGGATTAAAGCAAGCATCGCGGAGTTGGAACATCTGCTTTGACGTCGTTATCAAAGAGTTTGATTTCGTCAAAAACCTAGATGAACCTTGTATCTATAAGAAGGTGGCAGAGAGTAAGGTTGTCTTCCTCGTATTATACGTGGACGACATACTCTTGATAGGAAATGACATTCCTATGCTGCAATCGGTGAAACTCTTCTTATCATAAAGATTCTCAATGAAAGATCTAGGTGATGCCTCTTGCATATTGGGAATTATGATCTATAGAGATAGATCTAAAAGGATATTGGGATTGTCCCAATCCAGGTACATTGACACCATACTAAAGAGGTTTAGTATGGAAGAGTCCAAATGTGGGTTTTTACCTACGATCTCAGGCCTCACTCTCTCCAAGGAGATGTCTCCCAAGACTGATTTGGAGAGAGCTCGCATGCAAGGGATACCCTATGCTTCGGCTGTAGGCTCTATCATGTACGCGATGCTATGTACCAGACCCGATGTAGCATACTCACTAAGTGTAGGGAGTAGGTATCAAGCTGATCCTGGAGAGAGTCACTGGATAGCTGTGAAGAGCATTCTCAAGTACTTACGAAGGACTAAGGAGATTCTCTTGGTGTATGGTAACGGAGAACTCCAAGTGGAGTCCTTTACCGATTTGAGCTTCCAGAGTGATAAGGACGACTTTAAGTCGCAGTCGGGATTTGTCTTAACCCTTTATGGAGGGGCGGTTAGCTTGAAGAGTTCCAAGCAGGAAACCGTGGCAGACTCGACGATGGAGGCTGAATACATCGCTGCCAACGATGCTGCCAAAGAGGCTGTCTGGATCAAGAAGTTCATTACTGAACTTGGAGTGGTTCCATCCATTGAGCATCCAATACCTTTGTATTGCGATAACAATGGAGCGGTGGCTTTGGCCAAGGAACCCAGGTCCCATCAGCAATCCAGGCATATTCTGAGGCGGTATCACCTGATCCGGGAGATAGTTGATCGCCGGGAGATCGAGGTCAGGAGGGTTGACACGAAGAACAACACAGCGGATCCACTCACGAAGGCCATACCCCAGATATAGTTTGAGAGACTCTTCGGGATGCTAGGTATGCGATACTACAGCAGCTGGCCCTAGTGCAAGTGGGAGATTGTTAGTTGTATATATACCCTAGAGGCCAGTATTGTACAGATGATGTATATTATATTGGATGCTTGGACATATATAGAGAGGACTTTCTTGCTCGACATGATAGTATGCTATCTGGTTGCTCTTTATCTTAACATGTGTACTTGTCTCTTTATACTGTCTTATGGTTACATGTTGGTAAAGCCCTTAGGATGTGTACTTGACTACCTGGACTATGATGCGGATCATATTAGTGGGGACATGGTAGTCCATAAGTACATCCTTCAAGGTCCCTAGTCATGGGTGTATCGAGACGGGGCATGGATATACCAGTGTAGACTAGTGTATACGCTTCTCGACCCATGAGATGGGTGATGGATGATCCCATATCCATTGGTGTTTGACATCAGAGATGGTATATGGGTGCTCAGTGGAGACTGGGTACACTGGACGGACTCGCCGAGAACTCCCAGATGGTATTATACCTCACGTCAGATGGCAGTTCTCTGGTGACACTGTGCAGGTTAGTCTGTAGACCCGAGATCGTCATAGAGTCTTGTGTGATTACCACTGCGCTTTGATTTCCACCTTACCACGTCCATGAAGGCGTGCAAAACGGTGGTTTTTGGGTACAGTCCTGAGTCACATGGAGGCAATGAGCAATAGGAGGGGTTTCGTCTCTCCCGGTATTGGGGGTTGATGTTGCGCTGTGCTCGATTGGCCGTAACAGGGAAGTCCCTGGCCAGGGCTGATTCAGAGATTTACTGGTAAGTGTTACCAGTAGTTTCTTGACCCGTTATGAGCCTCACATCGGCACGACTTATCGGTTATTGGGGTATGACGTTTACCACCCCTAGACTTGATATGCGACAAATCAGACGAGGAGACCGGACTGTACGGGAAGTGTTACCGACAGGCTTTTACAGGAGTAAGAGCGGGCTTGCTTGCCGATCTTCTGATCGCTCAATACCCGGGTAGCCGTTACGTCCAGCTAGTACCGCTGACGGCTTGTGGGTGCGTGATGTGATCATCACCTACTGCCGGCGTATTGACGAGTCTTTAGAGTCCTACATAGAGGTTTTACTGGCTCAGGCAAAATGAAATAGGAGCGCATATGTGATATGTGCGGGACCGAGAATAATGCGTGTATGTGATACTGCATTCTATTCTCACGACTTTTTGTATCGGTCGGTTATATATGATATAGCCGGGTTATCGAATCAAGTGTTGATTCGATAAGTCGATACAATGGATGTTAGTCGGTTATATGAGATATGACCGGATTATTAAGTCAAGTGTTGATTTAATAATTTAGTTTATAATTGTATATTAGATATACTAATTTACATTAACTAACATTTGTTCACTTAAGGATTTTTCTCACATGTGCACAACTTTAGTATATATGAGATATATATTAAAATGTGTTTTCTTTATTGTATCATGGTTGATGATACACTTGACATGGGTGTACAAGACATACACCATGCTATTTGTTATGTTGGGTTTAATGTATTTAAAGTAATTACAAAATAAGTGGAAAATTAGAAAGTGCATGAAGCTTGTGGAAAGTTGTGGATGCAATGACTAAAGTCTACTAAGTTTGTTTTTACTTTAGATTTTTGCTAACCTAACCATCATACTTAGCCATGGTCATGTCTCTACAAGAGTTAGTATATGTTACTCACTCACCATGGTGAGCTCACTCACTTGATCATTATCCTCATCTCTTTCTTTTGTTCTTCTTCTTCATTGTGAAAAAGAAAAAGCTTGCTAGGGTTTGATCCAATGTGAGAAAGATTGTGAGAAATAAAATTCTAAAGAGAACCCACTTCCTATTTCTCCATCCTCTACTAGACTAGCACTTTAGTTTAGGGTGTTTGCTTCACTAATTCTCAAGTTAGTGAAGTAGAAGCTTGAGTTGGCATCCCCTCGACGTAGATCATTTTCGGCCTCGAAGACTTCAAGCAAGGACGCGTCTTTCGCCTCGTGAAGCCATGCAAGAGCCCGGGAGAACCACGATCGCAGCGAAGGGACTTCAATAAGGTGCTAAAGAAGTGAAGGACCGATCTACAAAGGTTGTATTTCGTATTCACTTAGTCGTAAACGTAGTTTACTTGCATATGAAACCCTAATTTTCTAGCAAAGATCTTGTTTAGAGTTATTCGGCATGGCTAAAGTTTTAATCCGGCATGGTTGATGCCTTGTAGAACCTTATTAGAGTGCCTTGTAACCCTACATGATCCGTGTGCTCAATTCCGTGTTAAGAAGCTTTGATAATTGTTTTTCATATATTCCGCCTCCCCGCAAGCTCATGGGGTGCGTGACATGGACTTACAGAATATACCGCGGAATATATGTACGGTACTCTACTCATCCTAAATCACCTACTCCATCAAACTAAAGGTCATCCTACGTAACGAACTTAAGTCTACCTACTCACTACTCGGTTCCGTAAGGTTAATCCTAAGCTCTGATACCAACTTTGTCACGACCCAAAGTTTGGATGTGATCGGCACTTAGATTGTATAGTATCTAAAGATATCGACACAATCTGAGTAAGCCAAAAACCAAGATCAAAACCCTTTTTTGCGGAATTTAGAAATTTTTTGTTTTAAGTAAAAGAATGAAGTAGCATGCTGAATGGTTTTTAATAATAGAAGTTTGAACAACCGGTTTTGAAACTTCGACCGTACTCCCTTTTTAATTATTAATAAAGCAGTTATAGGGTGTGTAAATAGGTTGCATCCCTAGTTGGGAGCAAAACGATGCCAAACAACAGAAATCAATACACAATAATAATACGACACTCAAAATGAAGAATCTCACGCATAACTAAAAGAACTATAACTTAATACAACTAAACGATCTCATCAGTCGAAATAATATACATACAACCACATCTCGTTCTAAGTCAATTATACAGGGTCTGATGGAGTAATACTAGATCCAATATACAAAACCAAAATAGGAGGGTACGGCATAGGTAACCCACCTAGCAAAAAGAGCGATAAAAGCTGATAAGTGGATCCGCACTGCTGCTACGCGTCGACACGACTCCTGCAAGGAACTATGGCACAATGGGGGTGAGTTGCCAACTCAGTGAATAAACTAACATATATCGGTTGATAATGTAAGTATGGCGAACTAGAGTTAATATCAACAAGGATGAATATAATGCATGATAATATGTGGAAGCATGAACATGTACTACTAATTATCTAAATCAAAACTGAAATCTCATCAATTATTTCCAAATCAGGTTCATTTTTCCGTGACCAACATCGACACAAATCTTCTATTTCCATCAAGGATCGTTCCCCGAACGATCCTGTCATCCAATAACACCGGTCGGTATCACCTAGATATCCGCCGTGTTCATAACTGTCTCCGGTATCGAGTATCCTCGCTAGGCTCCCCACCTCAAATGCAGCTTTCCTTTCCTTCGGTCTCGACCGGGTTAATCATGAATCTAACTGTATAGCTCCTCCACTCAGTCCGGATAACGTAAAAATCCGCGACCGTATAGCTCCCCCACTCGGTCCGGAATGAAACCAAATCATAAAAACAATATCTCATGATGGACATCTCACATTAACATGAAGAATCACTGAATCTACTCAATAGTGTATAAAAACTCAAAACCATAAATCTGTAATAATCCAATGCATCTCATTTCAAAATTACTAATATTTGAATATGAAACATGATAACATTTATGCAAAATAACTACCATTATTGATGCCTAAGGTATGATATGAATCATGTGTAACATAATAAGTACTAAGTGTGCATGTGGCATGTTAATATCGACGAGATGTAGTGTAACATGTAGATATGTGCAGTGCAACATGACTCGTCGATAATTTGTGCAGTGTTCTAACAATTTTTAACATGACGATATATATATGAATGTATACGATCAAACCTTATATGAAAAGAAACAATTTAAATGTAAACTTAAACCTACGGGTGTCTCACACACCATCCATACATAATCCCCTGGTAGATCTTTAGTCTACTCACCGAAATACGTCGAATCTACTAAGATATCATCAATCTCTTTCCTTTTCTTGCGGCCTCCGAAGTTCCCGTACTCAAATCTAACATCGATATTAACTTGTATAAGAAACGGCTAAACTCCGATATAGCGAAAACATGAAAATACAAGTTTTACGTATTAACCATACTACGTATGACTATTGTTAACTATCTAATACTTATACTAACTGGAATTTAACCATTCGCTGTTCGTAACAGAAAACAGAAACGCGTTACGAAACATCGGCATCGTATCTTAGAATTTTAACCCCTTTACAGATATTAGCTTCCAGATTTCATATATTGATAAAATAACTTAAACTAGCAATACCAAACATCCTAATACACATAAAGAGAGCTACCCTAAAAACCACAACACCCAACTCCCTCAAAATACCGGCGAACTCGGATTTTCCCTTCATGTCGCCGGCCAAATTCCGAGCAACTGGGTTCATCTTCCTATGGTTTATTCTAGGTCCAATTTATAAGATGAAGGCACTGTTTGATTATTTTTATTATCATCTAAACTATAGCAGATATTACACAGAGCTTATATTTCACAAAATACGATATATCCGATATCCGATTTCTACACTTAAACGGTTACAGAACTAAAACTCTACAGAGTTTAAAGATTATACCTACAGCAAGATCATTGGAAAACTCCCTCCAAGAAGCACAAACTCAAGGATCTTAGCTTGAGGGTGATGGTAGTGATCTTTGTACTTAATCTCTCTTCTCTTTTCTTTTCTCTTCTTTGTTGTTCTAAGTTTTTCCTTTTTCTTTCTTTTTGCTAATTCTAATTTTAAATTGGTTTTATGAACTAAACAAATTGTATAAGATAAGGAGAGTGAACTATAAGTTGTAGGAGGAGGTGTAACCAAAAGGATGTGGGGTTTTCATGCAAAGATGAGGTGTGTGCATGGGGTGTACATGCAAGAAGGAGGTGTATTCATGATGTTATGATACACCAAGTGTTTAAGTTAACCTTAACCAAGTCCTACCCCTTTTTGCATAAAAACCCTCAAACAACTCTAATTATCATATGGAAACTAATCTTTTCACATAAACCCCTCATTACATATGTTATTATATAAACACTATTTTTTTACTAATTTAATTCCACTTTAATTTAATAAGCCCTCTTTACTACAATAAAAATTAATTAACCTTATCTATTTAACTAAATAACTTAATTAATTATCTAAAATATTTCAAAATGTCACACTGAGAGATACTACGGTTTGCTCATTGACGATGGGAGTGAGGATTACATCATGCAAGATGATGACCCAACTAGTTTCGAGCAGGCCATCACAAGCGGGGACTCTGTGAAATGGATGGATGCTATACGATCTGAGATGGAATCCATGTACACCAACAAAGTGTGGACTTTGAAAGTTGCTCCTGAAGGGGTAAAACCCAACGGGAGAAAGTGGATCTTGAGAAAATATTTGGTATAGATGGAAAAGTTGAGACTTTCAAAACTAGACTTGTAGCAAAAGGTTTTCGTCCACGACCAGGTGTGGATTATGATGAAACCATTTCTCCTGTGGCTATGCTTAAGTCTATCCGGATCCTACTTGCCACCAGGTGTACAGCGTGTACATGACACAGCCAAAGGGCTTTGTAGATAGTGAGAGCAGCGGAAAGGTGTGCAAGCTGCTTACATTAATCTAGGGATTAAAGCAGGAATCGCGGAGTTGGAACATCTGTTTTGATATGGCAGTCAAAGAGTTTGAATTCATCAAAAATGTAGATGAACCTTGTATATACAAGAAGGTTGTAGAGAGTAAGGTTGTCTTCCTCGTATTGTACGTGGATGACATACTCTTGATAGGAAACGATGTTCCTATGCTACACTCGGTCAAGCTCTTCTTATCATAAAGGTTCTCCATGAAGGATTTGGGTGATGCCTCTTACATCCTGGGGATAATAGATGGACAGCTGTGAAGAACATTCTTAAGTACTTGAGAAGGACAAAAGAAATGTTCTTGGTGTATGGTAACAGTGAACTCCAGGTCGAGTCCTTTACCGATTCGAGCTTCCAGAGTGATAAGGACGACTGTAAGTCGGTCTCGGGTTTTGTCTTTACCCTCAGTGGAGGGACGGTATGTTGGAAGAGTTCCAAGCTAGATACCGTAGCAGACTCGACAATGAAGGCTGAATACATCGCTACCAACGATACTGCCAAAGAGGCTGTCTGGATGAAGAAGTTCATGAGATGAACTTAGTGAGGTTCCTACCATTGAGCATCCAATACTTGCATTGTGATAACAATGGAGCTATGGTTTTGGCATAGGAACCCCGGTCCCATCAGTGATCCAGACATATTCTTAGGCGGTATCACCTAATCAGGGAGATAATTGATCTCCGGGAGATCGAGGTCTGGAGAGTTGACACGAAGAATAACACGGCGGATCCACTCACGAAGGCCATTTGAGAGACTTTTTGGGATGTTGGGTATGAAATACTACAACAATTGGCCTTAGTGCAAATGGGAGATTGTTAGTTATATGTATGCTCTAAAAGCCATTATTGTACATGATTGTATATTATAGTGGATGCTTGGACATATATAGAGAGAACTTTCTTGCTCGACATGATAGTATGCTATCTGGTTGATCTTTATCTTAACATGTACACTTGTATCATTATACAGTCTCTCCGTTACATGTTGATAAAGCCCTTAGGATGTGTGCTTGACTACCAGGATTATGATGCAGATCATTCTAGTGGGGTCAGGATAGTCCATAAGTTCATCCTTTAATTGTTCCTAGTCGAGGGAGTATCGAGATAGGGCATCGATATTCCAGAGTAGACTAGTATGTATCTTTCTTGATCCTGTATAGGGCGATGGTTGATGTCACGGCCCGAAGGTACGGAATGTGACTGGCACTTAGATTACGAGACGTCTCAAGGCGTAACGTAACCTAAGTCAGCCAAAGCCCAGAAAATCTAAACCATAAACAATAAGAGTGAAGGAAAAACTATTTATGAACACGATTTTAAACCGATTAAGTTATATTAATCTCTTTTTAAAACATCAAAATTTTCCGAAAATTTCGGCAGAGTCTCCTTTGTAAATACTAACCCCCAAAATGGGTACAATAAGATATATAAACCTGTAATGAAATAATGGCATCCCCAAGCAGGAGCTATCTCTTCGCCCAAGGCAGATCACAACCACACGCAATATATATGCAATATCAAGCTAATAAGTATAATGAATCACAAAAATAAGAAGAAAAAAATACAACGTCGGCTCAAGTGAGCTCGACCCCATAAGAACCACATATACACAAATCTCTCAGTCTCATCATTAGGTCGCATATACAAAATAAGAAGTAGTAGATGGAGAATACTAGATACAATGATAGTATAAAAGAAACAAAGTGTCCTCGCAACTCACCTACGAGCAATATCGCGAGTCTGAGCAAAGAAGCCAATGTAAAGATATGCCCGCCGCTGCAAAACTGACAGGTCCGACCTGCAAGACACTATGGCACAACGGGGGTGAGTTTCCAGCTCATGAGTAGAAAGTAACATCTAATAAGGCTATCGTAAGAATGCACACAATGCGTCGCAATCTGCATATCTAAGTTTAATGCGATGCTACTAGTATGTATGCATATGGATGCAAAATCAATACCAAATCTTTAAGTGTTTAAATGCGATGATCTTTGCATTCTTAACTTAAAAAAATATATCTGTACAATAGCCAAGGTACCATCAAAGAAATCATCCGAAAACCGTGTCAAGCATCGACACCAAATATGGAAATATATCTGTCTCAATGTCTTACTATATCAATGTCTCAATACCTCGGGCTCCGTCAGTCCGGATCGGCCCATATCATCAATCTCACGACAACGGTCGGTATCCTCTGGATATCCTCCGCGCCAGACATCACCGGTAGGTAGTCTTCCCCTGCTAGGCTTATCGTCTACAACTCGATCTTCTTGCCCCGGGGTACCATACCAGGCCCACCATATACCCGAGACGGTTCATCCACTCCTCGAATCGGGTCTCGAAATCAAACAGAAAACATGAAAACTCATGGTGGACGACACATACATCACGAGAAAACCACAACTTTATTTTAAAAATGATAATAATAAGCTTTTGTTAAATTCTTGTGGTTTTCCCCAAAATCCAGAAAACTCATCAATACTGAAATCCTCAAGAAAATCATAATACCCAACATGTTGTAAATAATAGATGCCCATGAAATCAATGTTATGCAATGTAATTTATGACGAGGAATCTAAATAAGCATGATAATGAAGTGAGGTATATGCATTCTTTGCAATTCAATATATCATGTAGGATGCAAGCGTTTGATACTGAACTAAGCAGGTTCTACAGTGCTCGTGGCATGGTAATTACCAAAGGCATGTGTGTTCACATGAATAGTGCGCATGCATCATGAGCCAATGGTAATGGTGTAAGTGTCCTAAGAGGTGATATCACACAAAGATATATAAATAATCATGCAATTCCAGCAGACGAATAACTAGAAATATATGCATATGAATGAGATGGTTAACTAACTAACTATGCATATAGTTTGCAAGTAATAAAGTGATCCTAACTATGGGGCACCTCGCGCCATCCAGACGATTTCCCTATAGATGTATACATCTACTCACCCGGACGCCTCGCTAATCTGATCCAACCACCGCTTTTCCTTTGCACGCAGCGTCCGATCTTTCCGGAGCCGATCCTAAAATTGCATAACACAAAACATAAGATTACACATCATGAAACTACACAAATCACAATATGAAAAGATCAACGCACACACGTTAGGCAAAATGTGCACTAGGTGCGCGGAACACACACGAAAACCACTAAAACCTTAACTAAAATCGTCGTTTCGGGACAACCGTCAAAACTGAAACCCGACTAAACCAAATTACGCATTCGCACAACCTAAAAGTCATAGGAGATGCTATAAACATCGTCAAGATATCGCAATTAATTCACCACTTAAATTTTATAAAAACCTAGTAAGCATTCACATATCAATTTCGATACAAATATCGCGAATTAACGATATAGCGTTCACAAACTAGCATAAATTTCCAAACTAACCCACTAGATAACCACTACACCTAATTTAATCTATTAACAATGCTTCAAACCCTAATTTTAAATCAAACCCCCTTTCTAGAATTTCTTAAAAAAGAATTTATAACCAATTTTCACACTTAAATTTCTAAATTAGCATATTCAAACTACAAATTAAACATTAGATTAGAATTATACCTTACAAGTTGTGAACCCTAGCTTTCACTAGCCTCCAAGAAACCTCCTTTCTCCATATTCTAAACAAATTAGGGTTTGAAAAGAGGTAGAATAGGGATTTGGTTTGAATTTTGTGAAGAAATTGTGAATTTTTCTTGAATTTGATGGAATTTGTAGCAAGATGAAATGGGGAAAAGAAAGAGGAGCTGTTGCTGTGGCTCGGCCTGGGGAGGGGAGTGGGAGAGAATGAGGGAAATGTGTGGAAAGTTCTAAGAAAAAAGTCTCTCTCAATTGCATTTAATGCTCTCACATCAATTTTTACAAAAAAAAACCCATTTTAATTCATTTTGATTTATTTTTAAACCATAGAACTACAAGACTTGGAAAGTCTTGATAAAATTTTTGTTAACATTAAATTTTAGTTTATAATGGTTCCTAAGTGTGAAATTTACCCATTTAAATTTGTATTTACCACTAATTTAATGTATATTTAAAAGATTAAAATAATATTAAAAAAATTAATTAAGGAAAAAAATTTAAATGGCTAGAAATTTTTAAGTGACAATTTATCAACCAATTTCTAGCAATTTCTTATCTAAATTTTGTATAATTAGGCCTATATTGAAAAATAATTATTTTGACTTTTTACGGAAAAAACTGATTATTTTACCGATTATCGAAAAACTACCTAAACGAAAATTCAAAGCGTTACAGTGTTCCCCCCTTAAAGAAATTCGGTCCCCGAATTTAGAATTTAACTACGCGTACCTTCAAAAAGATGGGGATATTTCTTCATCATCTCGTCCTCGGTCTCCCTGGTGACCTCCTCGCTATTCGGGCCACGCCAAAGAACCTTGACGGACGGTATAACCTTCGGCCGCAATTTCTTCACCTGCCAATCCAAAATGACCACCGGCTACTCGGTGAATGAAAGATCGCGCTCTAGATGGATCGTCTGGTGCTGAATCGCATGGGAAAGGTCATGAAGGTACTTGCGGAGCATCGAAACATGGAACACGGGGTGAACATCGGGGAAGCTGGACGGAAGAGCTAACCAATAAACCACCGAACCAACACGCTCTAGGATCTCGAAGGGACCAACATATCTTGGACTAAGCTTCCCTTTCCGCCCAAATCTCACGCCCTTCATTGGAGATACCCTCAGGAAAACATGATCGCCAACATCGAACTCGAGTCAGCGACGGCGCCTGTCAGCATATGATTTCTGCCTAATCTGGGCCGCTCTCATCCTGTCCCGAATCAGCTGTATCTTTTCGGTTGTCTCCTACACGATCTACGGCCCTAAAATACTGCTCTCCCTGAGCCTGTCCAACATACGGGCGATCGACATTTCCTCCCATATAAAACATCAAAAGGTGCCATCTGAATCGTCTCCTGGAAGCTATTATTGTAGGAGAACTCAATCAAGGGAAAATGACGATCCCAGCTACCACCGAAATCTAAAACACAAGCTCTGAGCATGTCCTCAAGAGTCTGAATAGTACGCTCTAACTGACCGACAGTCTGCGGATGAAAAGCTGTGCTAAAACTCAATCGGGTGCTCAAAGCCTCCTGAAGTTTCTGCCATAATCGGCCGGTAAACTGGGTGCCCCGGTCGGACACGATACAAGTCGGGACGCCATCAAATCGTATGATCTCATCAATATAAACCTGGGAATACTGAACAAATCTAAAAAGGGTCTTCACTGGCAGAAAGTGAGCCGCTTTCGTCAATCGATCTACAATCACCCAAATAGAGTCATGCCCTCGACTGGTCCTGGGTAGATCCACAATGAAGTCCATGGAGACATGTTCCCACTTCCACTCAGGAATGGACAAAGGATGTAACTCGCCGGCTGGCCTCTGGTGCTCGGCCTTGACTTGCTGACAAGTCAAGAATCTTAATACAAAGTTTCCAACATCCTTCTTCATCCCGTCCTACCAGTAAACCTCTCTCAAATCATGGTACATCTTGGTGGAACGTGGATGAACACTGTATGTGCCTCCTCAAGAATATCACGCCTCAGTCCCCCAGAATCTGGTACGCACAGTCGAGTCCCAAATCGAAGTATCCCCTGGTCATCAATCACGAACTCGGAAACTCTGCCCTGCCGAATCTGCTCAATAATCTCTAAAATACGGGCATCGCCAGACTGTGCCTCGCGGATACGGTTGTAACACCTTAGGATGTGTTAAGTGACTAATTATGTTTAAATAATGGGTTTTTAATAAAAAAAAGTTTACCAAATTGGGTTTTAAATATTTTTCCTAATTTAATAGATATTTTTCTAAAATTTTCCTAGGCTTGCACACACATGTGCATGTAAACTAGGGTTTTTAAATAGGATAATACCATGATTAGTAACCATGGTGGGTTAATCATGGGGATTAAGTCTTTTGGGTTTTAATTAAGTTTAATTAGTTATTTAATGGTCACTTTAATTTGAATTCCTTTGGGTGTTGACTTGGTGAGGGTGAGAGAGCGAGAAGACATCATGGCAAAAGCCATGCTTGCAATTAATGAAGAGAGAGAGAGAGAGGAGGGGTTGACATTGGGTTATGATTTCCTCTCATTTGTTTTGTTCCTTCTCTTAACCCCACTCTCTCTCACACACACACATACCCTTACCTCTTCAGCTGCAGCAGCAAGCATCCCCAGCAGCAGCTCCTTGCATCCACAGCAGCAGCAGCAGACTTCACAGCAGCAGCAGCAAGCATCTCAGCAACAGCAACAGCACCAGTAGCAGCAGTTAGCAGCAGCAACAGCCACAACTCCAGCAGCAGCTCCTTCCCTTCACTTCTTCTTCTTCCTCCAGCTCCCTAGGGTCGAGTGTGGGGTATATTTCCTAAACTTACTCCCTAGTTTACTTGTTTAGTGTAGTTTTGCTTCGGTTAGTGGTTATTAATTTGATTTAGTGCGATATGAGGTGTTTAGTGGGAACCTTGGCCAAGTGATGTATGTTTTGGTGTTAGTTAGTTGCTAGAGTGTTGTTAGGGCCATATTAACCCAGCTTAACCCCCAATTGCACTAAAATACCACCAGATTTCTTTTGAAGCAAATTCGTCGTTTTAAGGCAAATTTTGAGTTTCTGAAAACTGCTATCGACCCGGTGAGTTCAGAATAATTTTGAGGAGACTGCAGTATAGTTGTTAGGTGTTGATACCCCAGGTAGAACCCGACCCCCATATCTCTTGTTCTGGCCGCCGAAATATTTTATCTGGCCGCAATTTGCGGCCAGATGGGTAGGGTTTGGGTTGGGGTTTGGTCCTTTCGGTGTCTTCTGCTGTGTAGAGTTTTATGATATATATATTTTTGTAAATTAAGTTCTGTAGAAAAATCTGGGACTAAATACCTGTTTTTCCGTATTTCTAAAACCTTCGCGACACGCGTGATACGTGTGTGGGTTTGGGGTTTCTGCGTATCACGACGCGTCAGGGTAGTTTCAGGCGCGTGAGCACACGTTTCTGCGTATTGCGCACACGCGCGATTGGTTTGCGACACGGGTTTCTAGTTTGACCGTAATATCACGTTTTTGTGAATTTGAGCTTATGTATGATATTTGTTATGTGATTCTAGGTTCGCAGGCGAGTGGGACGGACGCCGCGAAGAAGGGAAAGCAAGTCGTCGGCTACACTTAGCGCGAGACTTCGGTGAGTAGATTTAACATCTACCGGGATATCGCCCGCATGGCGTTATGCGTCAGGGCTGATAGGACCTTATTATTATATGTTGCATTTACCGCATGGACTGTCATTGCATATTGCATTCCCTGTTGTATGTATACTTAGAATTGATAGAACACCGCACAATTACTAACGGTTCATGTTGCACGAGCACTAATATGCATGTTACACTCACACCGTTAGTAATTGCCACGACACACTCACTGTAGAACTGCCATGATTATTTTGCTGTAGTTCATCTCATATATGATTCGTTATGATTTTCATAGAATTGGGAATCGCGAGATGTCTTTGAAAACCGAAACTGTTTTAAAAGGCGGTTCTCCCTTGTACCTACATTATGACTTGATGCACCTATTACATCACATTTACTTGCATATTGGTTGGGGATTTCATGTGATTTCTGGATTTGGGAACCGTGGCCATTTCAAATATGTAATCATTTAAAAACCCGGTTCCCTTGATATGCTATTTCGGGGCGCCCACCCTGTGTTTCCTCGGTGCTAGAGTGGCATATATTGAGAGTGAGCTGACCTGGACTGACGGATGCCCGATATATTGAGAGAGGGCTGACCCGGACTGACAGATGCCCGATATATTGAAAGAGGGCTGACCCGGACTGACGGATGCCCGATATATTGAGAGAGGGCTGACCCGGACTGACGGATGCCCGATATGTTGAGAGAGGGCTGACCCGGACTGACGGATGCCCGATAGAGGAGGATTTGCGTGTCGATGCTAGACACGAGTATTTATGTTATTTGGGTGCCGATGTTGGGCACTCGTGATTCTTAGAGATTTGCAGGATTTGAGGGCCGATGGGAGTGCCGGCGCCTGAGTTTATTTGGGATTTGGGGTGCAGCTTGAGGCACCGACTATTTTTACATGTTGATATTTCCATGTAGATGTTGTTTATCCCATGCTCAGTATTGCTTATCATATATCTCATCCTGTAGTTATTTTACCTGACAGAGAATTTGCATGATTATTGCACCTTGTGCTTGTCGCATATAGATCTTACTTGCTGGCATTTGATAGAGTAGCGCTGTACGTGCATGCTCGCGATTACCTTTATATGTTATCTACTATTCACGAGTTGGCAACTCACCCCCGTTGTGCCACAGTATTTGCAGGTTGCCCTTGGGAGTAGTCGCGGCTGGATGTTTACCGCATCTTTTGGCACAGATACCATTTCTGAGGCGTGTTAGCCCTTTTACTGTTAGGTGGGTTTGTACGGTATCTGTTATCCTTCAGTTGTATATTGATGTATCTAGTATTCTCCATCTACCTTCCTGTATTGACTTAGAGACAGTTGTAAGGACGATGTATATGATTTTGTACTCTGGTGTCGAGCTCGCATGTGAGCCGACTTTATTTTATGTAGTCTTACCTTCTATGAGGTTTGTCGTTGTCTTACTGCTTATTCTTCGCTACGGCGTCGTATATCATATTGTGATGTTCTATTCATTTCACATGTTATTTCTACTACACCTTGCCTTTACCCGACTTGCGGGACAAATGTTACCAAAATTATAAAAATATATTTCTTGAACTTAAAAAGAATTTCTACTAAATTAATTAATGTTTCCTAGACATGTATAACTATTTTTACAAAAATGTTTTAATCACTCTATATTTATTGGTTTTGATTTCTGGGTTCGGCTTACTTAGCCGCGTTACGCCTGTAGACGTTGCGTGGTTAAGTGCCAGCACGAGTCGAAACTTTCGGGTCGTGACAAAGTTGGTATCAGAGCGTAGGTTTTACCTTCGGAGTGTAGGATGACCCTGGTATGATGGAGTAGGTAGCTGCGGTAGGGTAGCGTAGCGTGCGTATGTTCCGCGGCATACTCACGACACGGTACTCCGCCTACGCGACCTTAGGGTTTATTGATTTAAATTCTTTCTTGGATACATACATTCTTGAGATTCGATTTCCGTATTCTTATCGGATCCTACTTTCCTTTTCAGCCATTATGCCGCCAAAGACTACGAGGGCGCAGAGAGCGGCCGCGAGGGCCGAGATTCGAGTTGACTCGTCCGAGACGAGGACAGATCCGGGTAGTACACCGGCTGTGCCCGAGCAGGCTGTTCCTGCCGTGACAGATCAGACTGTTATGATAGGGGCTGGTGTGCAGGAGATGCGCCAGACGATGGGATCCAGTATACAGGAGATACGCCAGATGATGGGATCTCTAGTTGAGACACTTCGAGCGCAGTGACCAGAGGTAGTTCCACCCGTTGCAGAGACCGCGGTGGTACCCACAGTGCAGGCAGTTACACCTGCGACTACAGAGGTTATTACAGTATCGCTGTCAGAGTTTATGAGGCTGAAGCCTCCAGTTTTCACAGGCACCGATGTGGCTGAGGAACCACAGTCCTTCATCGATAGGATGGCTCGGATATGCCGTTCCCTCATATGCGCAGATGCGAGGTGGGTTGAGTTCGCGAGCTTTCGCCTGGAAGGTCTCACGCAGAAATGGTGCGAATCAGTCGAGAAGGATAGAGCAGCAGGTCTTCCTCCTATGACCTAGACGGAGTTCGTGACAGTATTTCTAGCCCGTTTCCCTCCCCAGAGTGTTAGGGATGCCCGAGCACGCAGATTTGAGTCCTTGCGCCAGACGCCAGAGATGTCAGTGGCAGAGTATGACGTGCTGTTCACAGAGCTAGCTATCTATGCCCCGTACTTAGTGGCTACCGAGGAGATGCGAGTCAAGAGATTTGTTCGAGGCTTGCTTACCCCGCTATTCCTTGCAATCAGCACGCAGCATTACGAGACATACGCAGTAGCAGTAGATGCAGCATTATTAGTTGAGGAGCGCCTTGATGAGACTTCGGCAGTTCCAGAGCCGAAGAGAGTTCGTGCGGATACATCAGCGCAGAGACAGCCTTTTCGGCGCCGTGATAGACGTATTGCAGGCAGCAGAGACTCAGGGAGGGGCCGGTTATTCAGTTCCTATCCCCAGGAGGGTCAGCGGTCATCGTCGGGATGTTTTCGCTGCGGGAGTTCTTATCATCATGTACGAGATTGTCCTGAGTTACTCCAGAGGGAGGCAGCAACATCGCATGTTACATTGCCACCTTCACCACCCCAGACGGCATTGCCGATAGTACCTACTATTACCCCGCGTCAGACGCATGCACAGAGAGGTCGTGGCCGCGGAGGATTTGTTCATAAGGGACGAGGTGACCGAGGCAGAGGGCAGCCAGCGGACGGTAGGGGACAGTCAGTCGCGGGGGGAGGACAGGCGCAAGTTTTTGCTTTGACGCATCAAGACGCGCAGGCGTCCAATGCGGTGGTTTCAGGTATTCTTCCTGTATGTACAGTTGATGCACACGTATTGTTCGATCCCGGATCCACGCACTCATACGTATCCACACACTTCGTGCCGAGTTTGGGTAGAGAGTCCGGTTTGCTTGATCAGCCGCTTGTGGTGACCACTCCTGTGGGAGAGTCGTTTGTTGCTAGGCACGTGTTCCGATCCTGTACTGTCTGTATTGGCGAGAGAGAGTTGCCTGTCGACTTGATCCTTCTGGAGATGTTGGACTTTGACGTTCTTTTGGGCATGGATTGGTTAGCCACGTGCTATGCTTCTATGGACTGCCGCGAAAAGACAGTTAGATTATGTTTTCCCGACGAGTCGGTTTTTGTTGTGTTGGGAGACCGTGGTGCCGCCCCTCACAGTGTGATTTGTTCTTTCCGTGCTGGGCAGCTTTTGAGGAAGGGATGTCAGGGATTTCTCGCCTATGTTTGCGACGCTCGCGCTATGGAGGTTCCGTTGGATCAGGTTCCGGTTGTTAGCAAGTTTCCTGATGAGCTTCCTGGGTTACCGCCCGAGCGTGACATTTCTTTCTGTATTGATTTGGTTCCTGGCTCGGGGCCTATTTCCATACCGCCTTATCGGATGGCCCCGGCGGAACTTCGAGAATTGAAGGGTCAGTTGCAAGATTTGCTGGATAAGGGACCTATTCGACCTAGTGTTTCTCCTTGGGGTGCTCCAGTCCTGTTCGTCAAGAAGAAGGACGGCAGCTTGCGTCTGTGTATCGACTACCGTCAGCTGAACAGGGTGACAGTGCGGAACAGGTATCCATTGCCGCGCATCGACGATTTTTTCGACCAGCTTCAGGGGGCAGGGTACTTTTCGAGGATCGATTTACGATCGGGCTATCATCAGCTACGGGTTCGACAGGAGGACATTCCCAGGACAGCTTTCCGTACGCGCTACGGCCACTATGAGTTTTTGGTGATGTCGTTCGGACTCACCAACGCGCCAGCCGCATTCATGGACCTGATGAACCGTATTTTCCGGCCATATTTGGATATGTTCATCGTAGTCTTCATTGACGATATCTTGGTGTATTCCCGGAGTAGTGAGGAGCACGAGCAGCACCTGCGGATTACACTGCAGACTTTTAGGGAGCACCAGCTATATGCGAAATTCTCCAAGTGTGCTTTCTGGCTGGACAGCGTAGACTTCTTGGGGCATGTGATTTCACGAGACGGTATATGTGTGGACCCGAAGAAGATCGAGGCCGTTCAGCGTTGGCCCAGACCCACATCGGTTACGGAGATTTGCAGCTTTTTGGGGTTGGCCGGTTACTACAGGCGCTTCGTGCAGGACTTCTCCCGTATTGCTACACCGTTGACCGGGTTGACCCGGAAGGGAGTTCCTTTCGATTGGACGGAGGAGTGCGAGCACGGTTTTCAGCAGCTACGGACTCGGCTGACGACGGCACCGGTGTTATCTTTACCTTCCGGATCAGGCAGATTTGTGATCTATTGTGATGCTTCTCGAGTGGGGCTAGGGTGCGTGTTGATGCAGCATGACAGGGTGATCGCATATGCCTCGTGACAATTGAAGAAGCATGAACAGAACTACCCCACTCACGATTTGGAGATGGCTGCAGTGGTCTTTGCACTTAAGATCTGGCGACATTACCTATACGGCGAGTCGTGCAGATATTCACGGATCACAAGAGTCTAAAATATATATTTTAGCAGGGGGACCTGAACCTTCGACAGCGCCGATGGATGGAGTTAGTGAAGGATTACGACTGCGAGATCTTGTATCACCCGGGCAAGGCGAATGTAGTGGCGGATGCTTTGAGCAGGAGGCCCGGGAGTAGTCTATCTTATTTGAGCACGGTACAGAGGCAGTCATCAGCAGATTGGCAGATATTATGCGACAGCCGGGTACAGTTCGAGTTCACGCCGATTGGAGGACAGATAGCACATGTCCGTGCACGCCCACAGTTGATCGACCGTATACATGAGGCACAACACAGTGATGGCCGATGTTCAGAGATCATGGCACAGATTGGACAGGGCAGATTTTCCGAGTTCGTGATCGATGATCAGGGGATACTACGATTTGGGACTAGACTGTGCGTACCAGATGCTGAGGGACTGAGGCATGAGATTCTTGAGGAAGCACATCGATCGGTATATAGTGTTCATCCCGATTCCACCAAGATGTACCATGACATGAGAAGTGTTTACTGGTGGGACGGAATGAAAAGAGACATCGCAGATTTTGTGTCGAGATGCCTGACTTGTCAGCAAGTAAAGGCTGAGCACCAGAGGCCTGCGGGAGAGCTACAGCCGTTACCCATTCCGGAGTGTAAATGGGAGCAGATCTCTATGGACTTCATTGTGGGTCTACCCAGGACTAGTCGAGGGTATGACTCCATCTGGGTGATCGTTGATCGTTTGACAAAAGCGGCTCACTTCCTACCAGTGAAGATGACTTTCGGATTTACTCAGTATGCCCAGATCTAAATCGAAGAGATTGTACGACTGCACGGAGTCCCGACGTGTATTGTGTCCAACAGAGGCACCCAGTTTACCAGCCGATTTTGGCAGAGGCTTCAGGAGGCTTTGGGCACTCGCTTGAGTTTCAGCACAGCATTTCATCCGCATACCGACGGACAGTCAGAGCGGACTATTCAGACTCTCGAGGACATGCTCATAGCATGTGTATTTGATTTCGGAGGTAGCTGGGATCATCACTTGCCCTTAGTAGAGTTCTCCTACAATAACAGCTACCAGGAGACCATCCAGATGGCACCATTTGAGGCTCTTTATGGGAGGAGATGCAGATCGCCCACCTGTTGGATAGAGCTCAGTGGGAGCAGTATCTTAGGGCCACAGATTGTTGAGGAGACGACCGCGAAGATCCAGTTGATTCGCAATAGGATGAGAGCAGCCCAGAGTAGGCAGAGATCTTATGCGGACCATCGGCGACGCAGACTTGAGTTTTCTGTTGGTGATCATGTTTTCTTGAGGGTCTCCCCAATGAAAGGTGTGATGAGGTTTGGGAAGAAGGGGAAGCTCAGTCCCAGATATGTGGGCCCCTTCGAGATCCTCGAGCGTGTTGGTACAGTTGCATACCGATTAGCCCTTCCTCCCTGTTTTCCAGATGTGCACCCCGTATTTCATGTTTCGATGCTCCGCAGATATCTTCATGATCCTTCGCATGCGATTCAGCATCCGACGATCCAGCTTGAGCGCGACCTTTCCTATGCGGAACAGCCGGTGATGATCTTGGATCGACAAGTGAAGAAATTGAGATCGAAGTACATCCCATCAGTCAAGGTACTTTGGCGTGGTCAGGGCCGTGAGGAGGTCACTAGGGAGACCGAAAGCGAGATGAAGAAGAAGTATCCCCATCTTTTCAAAGGTACGTGTAGTTAGATTTTGAAATTCGGGGAAGAATTTCTTTAAGGGGGAGAGATTGTAACACCTTAGGATGTGTTTAGTGACTAATTATATTTAAATAATAGGATTTTAATAAAAAAAGTTTACCAAATTGGGTTTTAAATATTTTTCCTAATTTAATAGATATTTTTCTAAAATTTTCCTAGGCTTGCACACACATGTGCATGTAAACTAGGGTTTTTAAATAGGATAATACCATGATTAGTAACGATGGTGGGTTAATCATGGGGATTAAGTCTTTTGGGTTTTAATTAAATTTAATTAGTTATTTAATGGTTGCTTTAATTTGAATTCCTTTGGGTGTTGACTTGGTGAGGGTGAGAGAGAGAGAAGGCATCATGGCAAAAGCCATGCTTGCAATTAATGAAGAGAGAGAGAGAGAGGAGGGGTTGACATTGGGTTATGATTTCCTCTCATTTGTTTTGTTCCTTCTCTTAACCCCACTCTCTCACACACACATACACCCTTACCTCTTCAGCTGCAGAAGCAAGCATCCACAGCAGCAAGCATCCATAGCAGCAGCTCCTTGCATCCACAGCAGCAGCAGCAGACTTCACAGCAGCAGCAGCAAGCATCTCAGCAACAGCAACAGCACCAGTAGCAGCAGTTAGCAGCAGCAACAGCCGCAACTCCAGCAGCAGCTCCTTCCCTTCACTTCTTCTTCTTCCTCCAGCTCCTTTGGGTCGAGTGTGGGGTATATTTCCTAAACTTACTCCCTAGTTTACTTGTTTGGTGTAGTTTTGCTTCGGTTAGTAGTTATTGATGCGATTTAGTGCGATATGAGGTGTTTAGTGGGAACCTTGGCCAAGTGATGTATGTTTTGGTGTTAGTAAGTTACTAGAGTGATGTTAGGGCCATATTAACCCAGCTTAACCCCCAATTGCACTAAAATACCACCAGATTTCTTTTGAAGCAAATTCGTCGTTTTAAGGCAAATTTTAAGTTTCTGAAAACTGCTATCGACCCGGTGAGTTCAGAATAATTTTGAGGAGACTGCAGTATAGTTGTTAGGTGCTGATACCCCAGGTAGAACCCGACCCCCATATCTCTTGTTCTGGCCGCCGAAATATTCTATCTGGCCGCAATTTGCGGCCAGATGGGTAGGGTTTGGGTTGGGGTTTGGTCCTATGGGTGTCTTCTGCTGTGTGGAGTTTTATGATATATATATTTTTGTAAATTAAGTTCTGTAGAAAAATCTGGGACTAAATACCTGTTTTTCCGTATTTCTAAAACCTTCGCAACACACGTGATACGTGTGTGGGTTTGGGGTTTCTGCGTATCGCGACGCGTCAGGGTAGTTTCAGGCGCGTGAGCACACGTTTCTGCGTATCGCGCGCATCCGCGATTGGTTTGCGACACGGGTTTCTAGTTTGACCCTAATATCACGTTTTTGTGAATTTGAGCTTATGTGTGATATTTGTTATGTGATTCTAGGTTCGCAGGCGAGTTGGACGGACGCCGCGAAGAAGGGCAAGCAAGTCGTCGGCTACACTTAGCGCGAGACTTCGGTGAGTAGATTTAACATCTACGGGGATATCGCCCGCATGGCGTTATGCGTCAGGGCTGATAGGACCTTATTATTATATGTTGCATTTACCGCATGGACTGTCATTGCATATTGCATTCCCTGTTGTATGTATACTTAGAATTGATAGAACACCGCACAATTACTAACGGTTCATGTTGCACGAGCACTAATATGCATGTTACACTCACACCGTTAGTAATTGCAACGACACACTCACTGTAGAACTGCCATGATTATATTGTTGTAGTTCATCTCATATATGATTCGTTATGATTTTCATAGAATCGGGAACCACGGGATCTCTTTGAAAACCGAAACTGTTTTAAAAGGCGGTTCTCCCTTGTACCTACATTATGACTTGATGCACCTATTACATCACATTTACTTGCATATTGGTTGGGGATTTCATGTGATTTCTGGATTTGGGAACCGTGGCTATTTCAAATATGTAATCATTTAAAAACCCGGTTCCCTTGATATGCTATTTCGGGGCGCCCACCCTGTGTTTTCTTGGTGCTAGAGTGGCATATATTGAGAGAGGGCTGACCCGGACTGACGGATGCCCGATATATTGAGAGAGGGCTGACCCGGACTGACGGATGCCCGATATATTGAGAGAGGGCTGACCCGAACTGACGGATGCCCGATATATTGAGAGAGGGCTGACCCGGACTGAAGGATGCCCGATATGTTGAGAGAGGGCTGACCCGGACTGACGGATGCCCGATAGAGGAGGATTTGCGTGTCGATGCTAGACACGAGTATTTATGTTATTTGGGTGCCGATGTTGGGCACTCGTGATTCTTAGAGATTTGCAGGATTTGAGGGCCGATGGGAGTGCCGGCGCCTGAGTTTATTTGGGATTTGGGGTGCAGCTTGAGGCACCGACTATTTTTCCATGTTGATATTTCCATGTTGTTGTTGTTTATCCCATGCTCAGTATTGCTTATCATATATCTCATCCTGTAGTTATTTTACCTGATAGAGCATTTGCATGATTATTGCACCTTGTGCTTGTCGCATATAGATCTTACTTGCTGGCATTTGATAGAGTAGCGCTGTACGTGCATGCTCGCGATTACCTTTATATGTTATCTACTATTCACGAGTTGGCAACTCACCCCCGTTGTGCCACAGTATTTGCAGGTTGCCCTTGGGAGTAGTCGCGGCTGGCTGTTTACCGCATCTTTTGGCACAGATACTATTTCTGAGGCGTGTTAGCCCTTTTGCTGTTAGGTGGGTTTGTACGGTATCTGTTATCCTTCAGTTGTATATTGATGTATCTAGTATTCTCCATCTACCTTCCTTTATTGACTTAGAGACAGTTGTGAGGACGATGTATATGATTTTGTACTCTGGTGTCGAGCTCGCATGTGAGCCGACTTTATTTTATGCAGTCTTACCTTCTATGAGATTTGTCATTGTCTTACTGCTTATTCTTCGCTACGGCGTCGTATATCATATTGTGATGCTCTATTCATTTTACATGTTATTTCTACTACACCTTGCCTTTACCCGACTTGCGGGACAAATGTTACCAAAATTATAAAAATATATCTCTTGAACTTAAAAAGAATTTCTACTAAATTAATTAAAGTTTCCTTGACATTTATAACTGTTTTTACAAAAATGTTTTAATCACTCTATATTTATTGGTTTTGATTTCTGGGTTCGGCTTACTTAGCCGCGTTACGCCTGTAGACGTTGCGTGGTTAAGTGCCGGTCACGAGTCAAAACTTTCGGGTCGTGACAACGGTCAAGAAACTGTGGGCGTGCTCTGAAATACTCCAGCTGTCCCCCTATAGGAGTAAACTCGAACTGCACTCTGTTGTCATATAAAACCTGCCAATCCGCCATCGACTGCATCTGTATTGTGCTCAAACAAGATAGGTTATCTCCGGGTCTCCTACTCAAAGCATCTGCCACCACATTTGCCTTGCCCGGATGGTATAGAATCTCGCAGTCATAGTCTTTTACCAACTCCATCCAACTGCGCTACCTCAAATTTAGATCTCGCTGCTGAAAGATATACTTCACGCTCTTGTGGTCAGTGAATATCTGGCACGATTCGCCGTATAGGTAATGTCTCCAAATCTTGAGTGCAAACACCACTGCAGCCATCTCTAAATCATGAGTGGCGTAGTTCTGTTCATGTTTCCTCGACTGTCGAGAAGCATACGCGATAACTCTATCGTGATGATCAATACACAACCCAGCCCCACTCGAGAAGCATCACAATATACCACGAAACCGCCCGATCCTGAAGGCAATGATAACACTGGTGCAATAGTCAGACGAGTCTTCAACTGCTAGAAGCTATCCTCACATGCCTTAGTCCAATCAAAAGGAACCCCCTTCCAGGTCAACCCAGTTAATGGTTCCGCAATACGGGAGAAATCCTGGACAAAATGTCGATAATAGTCGGCAAGACCTAGAAAGCTGTGAACCTCTGTAACTGATACCGGTCTGGGCTAACGCTGAACTGCCTCGATCTTCTTCGGGTCCACACAAATACCATCTCTCGTCACCACATGACCCAAGAAGTCGACACTGTCTAGCCAGAATGCGCACTTGGAAATTTTGGTGAACAGCTGATGCTCCCTCAAAGTCTGCAATGTGATATGCAAGTGCTGCTCGTGTTCCTCCCGGCTCCGAGAATAAACCAAGATGTCGTCAATGAACACAATGATGAACTGATCAAGATACAGCCTGAATACATGGTTCATCAAGTCCATAAATGCTGCCGGGGCATTGGTGAGTCCGAACAACATCACCAAGAACTCATAATAACCATAACGTGTACGGAAAGCGGTCTTCGGAATATCCTCCTTCCGAACCCGCAATAGATGATAACCTGACCGTAAATCAACCTTCAAGAAATACCCTGCACCCTGGAGCTAATCAAATAAGTCGTCAATGTGGGGTAGGGGATATCTGTTCCGCACAGTAACCCGGTTCAGCTGACGATAATCAATGCATAAGCGCATACTATCGTCCTTCTTCTTAACAAACAGGACGGGAGCACCCCAAGGTGACACACTCAGTCGGATAAGCCCTTTATCCAGCAAGTCCTGCAACTGATCCTTCAGCTCTCTAAGCTCTGCCGGGGCCATCCGATAAGGCGGTATAGATATAGGCCCCGTGCCGAGGATCAAGTCAATGCAGAACTCAATCTCACGCTCTGGCGGCAGACCAGGCAGCGCGTCAGGGAATACATCAGGAAACTCTCTCACAACAGGGACCTGGTCCAACGGAACCACTATGGCGCTAGCATCACAAATATAGGCTAAGAATCCCTGACACCCTTTCCGCAAGAGCTGACCAGCACGAAGAGAAGAAATCAAGCTGGGAAGGGTAGCACTACGATCTCCCTGAATAACAAGAACCGGCTCACCAGGAAAATTGAATCTGGCTGCCTTCTCACGGCAGTCCATAGATGCATAACAGGTGGCTAGCCAGTCCATACCAAGAAGAACATCGAAGTCTAGCATATCGAGGAGAATAAAATCAACTGAAGAATCTCTATCCCTGATACGAACGGGACACGATCGGTACACAAAACGAGCAATAAATGACTCGCCTACTGGAGTAATAACAACAAGCGGCTGATCTAACGAAGAAGACTCTCGGCCCAACCTCGGTACAAAGTATGTAGATACATAAGAATGTGTGGAGCCTGGATCAAATAATACCCGTGCATCAAAAGAACATACTGGCAGAGTAGCTGTCATGACGGCATTGGATGCCTGCGCATCCTGAGGGGTCAAAGTGAACACTCGGGCCTGTCCACCACTAATAGCTGGCTGCCCTCTGCCTCTGCCTCATCCTCTCTGAACCGGACCGCCACACTCACGACCTCTAAGTGCATCTGCTTGGCATGGAGCATCATCAGGGATAGGAAGTAGAGCTCTCTGAGGAGGTGGTGAAGGTAGTAAGGTCACATGAGGCACTGTCGCCGCGCCCTGGCGCCCCATGGTACAGTCCCTGATATGATGGTACTGACTCCCGCACCGAAAACATCCTGGCGACGACTGCTGGGTCTGCTGATATGAACCAAATAACTGACCCCGCCTCAATCCTCTGCCGCCGCCATCTCCCGGAAAGAATCTATCACGGTGTCTACCGATCTACCGCTGAGCTGGTGTACATATCAGATTTTTACATTTTTATACTGCCCAATTTTCATCACATTGCTTATCGGTAGGTACTCTTGAGCCATGTTTGCTAGTTAATTGCAGGATACAAGTTCTCAGCTCTAAACAATGAAATTCATGGAAAAGCACGACAAAATCCGGATTATTGCCAACCACAGATAAAACACGGGTCTCCGCTCTCTATCCGTATGTTGCCGGACACCAGTTTAAGGGACAAAATGGCAGATCGGTGTCATTTTCATGCACAAAGCTCAATGGCAACACAAGATCCAACATATCTACACGGAGCTCAAGAAAAATCATGACAAAAGATCCACATTAGATCACCTTTTGTTCTGCTGAAATTCTGGAAATATTGTGAAGAGATTCTGAGAAACAACATATACCACACTGAAGAGTACTAAAAAGTAGGGAAAACTACCAAATTTCATGGCCTAACTCCACTAAAGGGCCACGGTTCCGCGGCATAAGCATGCTTAGACCGCGGAACCGCGGCCGTACGGGCTCTACAGATGATGAATTTTCTGGGGTATTTTGGTCATTCAATATGGACGCAGATTGTTGCCCTAGGTTTCCAGTTCCCTGCCTATAAATAGTCCAGAACTTGCCAAAGCCAAGAGTGCTTATTCTTGTATTTAGATTTTAGAATACATGTTGTTGTTCTTCTTCCTCTTCTCATCTCTTCTCCATTAAAACCTTGTAGTGAGCTTTTGTGAGTGAAGTGATGAATAAAGAGTTCTTTTTGTTACCATGCTTGTCTTATTGTTAATTATAATTGCTTGTAATTTTCATTTTGCTAATCTAGTTGTTGTTATTTGTTGTTTGCTTCTTTCTTCTTCTAGTTTTTCTTTATCCTTAACAACAATGATGCTTAAGCTTGATCCTTGCCAAGGTGAGGTCTCAAATAGCTAGTTGTAATCTTCTAATCTCTTTCTTTCTATCTTCCTCCTTCTGTTTTATTTTCTTTTTCTTATAATGGGTGAGTAGTTTTCATACTTGTTAGGGTAGGATAAGGAAAGTTTGAGAGAAGGAAATCTCTCTTACTCTTTTCTTGCCCAACATCTTAATTCGGACTCCCGTTAATTGAACCACAATCCGCTCCCTACGGCACCCTATCCTACATGATAGCGGTGATTCCTTAGTGAGAACGGTTGTGGTTGAATTAACCGGAGGTTAAGGCTAAGAGCCAAGAACGAACGGACAAGCACCAAAAGGAAGAACTTTTATGCGTTGGAAAGCCTAGCTTATACTCGCAAGTTCCTTCCTAGTCGTGCTAATCCCCGTTGTTGCCGATTACCGTAACACCGATATTAAGAGTGGCAACGAAAGAAGTGAGCGACTCCTAACTCAAACTAACCTAATCCTAACCCTAACAAGCTCTCTTTACATATCATTTTAGCACATAGTTAATCTCAAAACAAACCTGGACAATTAGACTTAACTCGCTAAAGCACATAGAAAAAGATTCCCTTCTCGCTGTGGACGACCCGTACTCAACCGGCTAGCTACAAGCGAAACCGTCTTGATTGCGGTAATTAACTAAGCACGCAAAAACTCTACCAATCAAATGGCGCCGTTGCCGGGGAGACGGTAGTTTATTTCTTTGTGTAATTTCGGGTTAATTTGTGAATATAAATATAACCGAAAAACAAAAAAAATTATACATTGTAAAAAAAACATCTTGTTATTTTTGATTAGTTTTTGTGCAAGTGTGCAGGATAAAAAGACGGTCGAGTTCAGTGCCAAAGACATGGGAAGTTAGACCCATATCTCGTGGCTATACCGCGACGAATCAAGACGAAGCCAACGGTCTACTGTAAAAATCTGGAGCAGATACAGTGAGCAAATCAAGATTCAGGAAATCCAGACAAGAAGAGGACAGCCAAGGAAGCACCTAGAAGAAAAATCAAGCGCCAAGGCCAATATACAGCCGCGGAACCGCGGCATAAGCAGGCTTAGGCCGCAGAACCGCGGCCCTTTGGTGCCTTCAGGGTGCCAAATTCCCTGTGAGTGTTCCTTATCTCCTCCCCACTCCTCTGAACTCCACTGAACTGTGTTTTCTGCAGCATTCTTTGCGCAAATTCTCTTTCCCCTTCCAATAAATTGTTTTTGTGCAGGATTCTTTGCGTCGCGCTTAAAAAAATAAAAAAATTGATTGCAGTTGATTTTTACTGCTTTGCATATATTAATACGGACTTTAAGGGGCTTGAAACCAATCCAGATTGGGTGGGGATTTCATCACCCTTCCCAGGACCCCAGAAATCACAAAAAGCATATGCATTGACCATTGTTTAATTAAAAAATACTAGACTCAGCCCTAAGGACTTCGCGCTCAAAAGGACAGAGGACTAGTTACAGGCATCGGCCGTTTATCCTATCCTGACTTTGCGGTGTCTGGGCAAGTGTGTCCAAGGCAAGTGGTTACTTAATTTGGACCACTACATACATAGTGGGGAGCCTCCCACTTACCTGGCACTTACCTGGCCGCAATTGGCGGAGAAGAGGCGGTTTGAGGTCCTATTTCTAGCCCTTTGGAACAGTTAGGAGCTGTCTAGCTGACCTAGGTGACCCTAGATCTAGGTATGATTGTGCATATCTTGTTTGTGATTGTTTAAAGCCGTAAGTCCGTACATATTTCTGTAAAGCTCTTTCAAAAAAGAAAAAAAACAAAAACAAAAACCAAAAACTTTTATAAAAACTTGCCCTTTGTCGCCCAAAATCCCATTTTTTCACCCATCACCCATCGTATTTCTCCATTGACATTTTCTTACCCTCACCTTCTCCTCTTTGACTATACTAAACTCATTTAGTGTATGTCCGCTTGGACTCGGGACACTAGCGCCCGCCTAGTCTGCATTACATTAGTCGCTACCGACTACGCGATCGACTCAGACGTCGAAACTCCGTCCGCGCCTCTTTCACCCTTACCTTCGCCGGCCGACTCCGACGTTGACCAGAATTCTGTTCATACATCCTCACCTTCACCATCGCCAACCTCTTCTTCCACGATGTCAGGATTTAATCCAAACATCCCTACAACTCCACCGGGATTGATTCGACCTCCTATGGACGCGAATAACCTACCACCACCGCCTGTCGTAACGCCACAGCGAATCGCGCTCCAGGATCGTTTCTATCCCACCCGCTCTGCACTTCCCACCTGTCTTTCCCTTCGACCGGCCAATGGGGATAATTTTTAAATTAAGCCCCACTTCATTAACATGCTTCCAAAATTTCATGGGCTTGAATCTGAAGATGCCTATATCTTCATCAACAAGTTTCAAAATGTTTGTGCCATGATGAAAAAGACCCAGCTGTCGGACGATGCTATACGGCTACGGGTCATTCCGTTCATTTTGTGAGATCTTGCTGAAAAGTGGCTGTATAGCACTGTTTCCCACTCCATAACCAGTTGGGACGAGTTTGTGAAAGCGTTTCTCAAGAAATTTTATCCGAATCATAAAACCGCGAGCATCCGTAACGAAATCAACCAATTCTCCCAGCTTCCTACCGAATCCTTCTGGAAGTGCTTTGACCGGTATAAAGACCTTCTTGTTCAGTGCCCTCACCATAGTATTGAGAAATGGCAACTTTGCCAAACCTTATACGAGGGCTTGAACCCAGCAACCAAGCAGTTTTGGAAACCATTTGTCAGGGTCACTACCGATCGAAATCTGACGAGGAAGCGTGGCAATTCTTCGACGACCTTGCGGAACAAACTCTTCAATGGGAGAGCACCAGACCAACTTCTTCTTCTTCTTCTTCCTCCACTTCTACTGGTCAGTCTAGGGTAGTAATACACCAACTCGATGTCTCTATTGCGATGAAAGCTGAAATGGTTGCAATAACGAGAAAATTTGAAGCGATAGAGAGCAAATTTTCATCTCCTGCTCCTGCCCCTGTTCTTCCCCTTCGTACCATTTGTGCTTGTTGTTCCGATCCTTCTCACTTAACCGAAGAGTGTCCTTACAATCCACCATCTCAAGGACAGGGTCAGGTTAATGTTGCATTTCAGCAAAGACCGAGAAATGATCCATACTCTTCCACCTACAATCTCGGTTGGAGGAACCACCCCAATTTCGCATGGAATCAGAATCAACATCAATTCTAAGGCAACAATTTCCAGAGGCCCCCTCCTCCGCAACAACAAGCGCAACAACAAACTCAACATCAGTTTCAGCAGCCCTTCCAACCCCAACCTTTTCAAAATCAGACGAACAACTTTGCACCCAACAATTCTTTTCCCCAAAACTACTTTGTTCTGTCAAACAACGACAAGGTTTCCTCGCTCGAACGAAGTCTGGAGGCGTTCGTTAAACAATCGACACAATCCACCGTGGACATCCAGTCGTCTATTCAGTCTTTGGTGCAACACACTGCTGCACACGGGAAAAGCATCAAGACCATCGAAGCCCAGATTGCACAGCTGAATGCAGCGTTAAGCGAGTGAGAAAAGGGGAAGCTTCCATCTCAACCACTCCCAAATCCCGGTCACCCACATAATGTACATGTTGCTCTTGAACAACAGAACCATAATGTGAGTGCCGTGACTACATTAAGATCAGGAAGGATGCTGCAAAATAATATTGGCACACGGATCGACGATGACACCCCGGCCGCGTCTTCTTCTTCTTCTTCTTCTTCTTCTTCTTCTTCTGCTTCATCTTCTGAGCCTATTCTCCATTCTTCAAAAGGCTCTTCCTCTTCTTCTGCTCTAAACGGACCCATTTCTCACTCCACGAAAACACCAGCTCTGGGATCCGTTCCAACTCCACAATCTCCTCCACAAGCATTGGACTCAACCAATTTTAAAAACGTTCCATTTCCAAACCGGTTGAGGTCTAATAAACAAAATCCACAAATGGAGAAGATTCTGGAGTTGTTTAAGAAGGTTAACATTAACATTCCCCTTTTAGATGCTGTCCAACAAGTCCCTTCCTACGCCAAAATCTTAAAGGACTTGTGCAAGAAAAAGAGGAAGTCTCATGTACCCAAGAAAGTTTTCTTGGCTAGTGCTGTGAGTGATGCTCTTACCCAATCTTACCTCAAAAACGGAAGGCCCCTGGCTGTCCTACGATTTCTATTACCATTGGGGATAAGAACATCAACCGCGCACTATTAGATCTTGGTGCCAGTGTTAACCTGCTTCCGTACTCAATATATGAGCAACTAGGTGTAGGAGAGCTGAAACCCACACACTGCACTCTCCAAATGGCCGACCGATCGATCACCCATCCTAGGGGTGAGCTAGAGGATGTGTTAATCAAGGTTGGGGACTTCATATTCCCCGTTGACTTCATTGTATTAGACACACAGCCTGTAGCTAACCCCCGGAATCAAATTCCGGTAATACTCGGTCGCCCATTCCTTGCAACCTCAAATGCTGTGATCAATTGTCGAAATGGTTCGATGAACCTATCTTTTGGAAACATGACAATTGAACTCAACATTTTTAGGTTGGGGAATCAGCCCACCGAACCTAATGCTCATATACTAGACGTTTGCTCAATCCAGGAGATCACCCCGGAAGAGTGTGAATTCGAGGAGTTTTTGTTCGATCACGATAACCTTAACGCCACTAGTGCGTTCCTCTTCAATCCTGCTGTTGTTTCTGCGCCCGACAATGACTATGAGTGTTTCACTTTCTCGAACGATCTTAGCCACTCACTACCCGAGTTTGAATCCTTCGAATTTCCGGATGAGTTACCTGAACCATCCAACTCGGTCGCTTACACTCGTTCTGAACCTTTGCTGGAATCCTTTGAGTTCGAGACCTTTTCACCAATCTTGCCTTCAATCGTTTCACCTCCAACGTTCAAACTCAAGCCGTTGCCGTCTCACCTTAAGTACACTTACTTGGGTGAGAACGAGATCCTCCCTGTTATCATCTCGGCTTCTCTAGCTCCAGAGCAAGAGAAAGCCCTTCTTACGGTCCTGCACAGCAATAGGCAAGCTTTTGGCTGGTCCATGGCGGACATCAAGGGGATTAGTCCCCTGATCGTTGAACATCACATTCATCTGATGGATGATGCCAAACCAGCCAGGGATCCATAAAGGCGACTCAATTCAGTCATGAAAGAGGCTGTGAAAAAGGAAATCGTAAAGTGTCTGGATAGTGGTATCATTTACCCTATCTCTGATAGCCAGTGGGTTAGTCCCATTCACGTTGTCCCCAAGAAATCAGGCATAACGGTCATCACTAACGAGGCGAATGAGTTAATCCCTACTTGCACCCAAACTGGGTGGCGAGTATGCATCGATTACAGAAAACTCAACGCCGCAACGCGGAAGGACCACTTTCCACTACCTTTCATTGACCAAATGCTTGAACGATTGGCCGGACATGAGTACTACTGCTTTCTTGATGGCTACTCCGGCTATAATCAGATTCCCATCGCCGAAAAATACCAGGACAAGACCACATTCACTTGTCCTTTCGGCACGTTTGCATGTCGTCGCATGCCCTTTGGGCTATGCAATGCGCCCGCTACCTTCCAGCGGTGTATGATGGGAATCTTCTCAGACATGGTGGAAAAATTCCTGGAGATCTTCATGGACGATTTCTCCATCTTTAGCGATTCCTTCAATGAGTGTTTGCTGCATCTCGACGCTGTCCTTACCCGATGTAAGGACAACAACCTCACTTTGAATTGGGAGAAGTGCCACTTCATGGTGCGCGAAGGTACGGTTTTAGGACATATCATTTCGCAAAATGGCATAGAGGTTGACAAAGCAAAGATTGAGGTCATTTCCAATCTCCCTCCTCCCAGATGCGTCAGAGACATCCGAGCCTTCCTTGGCCATGCCGGTTTCTATTGACGGTTCATCAAGCACTTTAGCAAGATTGCTAGGCCCTTGACACTTTTGCTGGCCAAGGACACGCCATTCGACTTCAACTCGAGCTGTGTGACTGCGTTCGAGTCATTAAAAAGCTCACTCACTTCTGCTCCCTTTCTTTCTTCACCTGACTGGACGCACCCATTTGAGATTATGTTCGATGCATCCGACTTTGCCATTGGTGCTGTCCTTAGACAATACATCAACAAGATGCCGTACGTGATCTATTATGCAAGCCGAACCCTGAACGACGCCCAACTTAATTATACAACAACTTAGAAGGAATTCTTAGCTGTTGTATTTGCTTTAGAAAAGTTCAGGCCCTACCTCATCGGCTCTCCAGTCACTGTCTACACAGACCATTCTGCTCTGCGCCATCTTTTTGCGAAGAAAGATGTAAAATCCCGGCTAATACGTTGGATCCTCTTACTTCAAGAGTTTGACCTTGTCATCAAGGACAAAAGAGGATGTGAAAACGTAGTCGCCAACCATCTCTCACGACTTCCTTCTTCGCCGTCGCTTCAAATTCCGATCAACGACGTTTTCCCGGATGAACAGCTCTTGACAGTATCTTGCGAACCCTGGTTCGCAGATATTGTGAACTATTTGGCCACAGGATTACTACCGACCGAATGGTCAAGTCAGGACAGACTTCGATTCTTATCCCAAGTAAAACACTTTTACTGGGACGAACCCTATTTGTTCAAGTACTGTCCCGACCAGATTATTCATCGGTGTGTCCTTGACGATGAATTCAAGAGTGTGCTGTCATTTTGCCACGATCAAGCATGTGGCGGGCATTTTGGCCCCAGAAAGACAGCTGAGAAGATCTTGCAGTGTGGTTTCTACTGGCCACAACTCTTCAAAGACGCTCATGACTACTGCAAGACTTGCTCCCGGTGCCAACACTTGGGCCGGATATCCAGGAGGAACGAGATGCCGCTACAACCAATCTTAGTTGTGGAGATTTTCGACGTTTGGGGGATAGATTTCATGGGGCCGTTTCCCAGCTCTTTTGGGAACTTGTACATCCTTCTCCCTGTTGATTACGTCTCTAAGTGGGTCGAGGCTGTGCCCAGCCGGACTAACAACAACAAGGTTGTTGTTAGGTTTCTTAAAGAAAACATTTTCTCCCGGTTTGGGCACCCCGAGCGATCATTAGCGACAATGGAACTCATTTCTGCAATAAGACTTTCGAGGCCTTGATACGGAAGTATTCCATTAATCAAAAGCTATCTACACCCTACCACCCCCAAACCTGTGGGCAGGCCGAAGTTTCAAATCGGCAAATCAAGCAGATACTGGAGAAGACGGTTTCCAAGAGCCGTAAGGATTGGTCGTTGAAACTCATTGATGCCCTTTGGGCATTTCGAACTGCTTATAAGACCGATCTTGGCATGTCTCCCTATCGGCTTGTATACGGAAAGGCTTGCCACCTCCCTGTCGAAATAGAGCATCGCGCATTTTGGGCGATAAAGGAACTAAATCTGTCTCTTGAAGATGCAGGAAGCCATCGAATGCAGCAGTTGAACGAATTGAGCGAGCTTAGGGATGAGGCTTACGAAAACGCGGTTGTCGTTAAGAACCGAACGAAGGTGTTTCACGATAAACACCTTTTGCGCAAAACTTTCACACCTGGTCAACAGGTGCTGCGTTACGACACCCGACTACATTTCCATCCATGTAAGCTCAGATCTCGCTGGAAGGGGCCGTATTTTGTGCAGATTGTGTATCCGCATGGCGCTGTGGATTTGGAGAATCCAAAGGACGGTTCATTTTTCAAAGTAAACGGACACCGACTTAAATCGTACCTTAGCACCGAACCAACAGAGGAGCTCCTGGTCTTACAGGAGCCGGTTTACCCTGCATAATCTTTCTCTGCCTACCACCAAACTTCGGTTATCCAGCCAAGAACAGTGAACACTGTTCCAAATAAGTTTGGGGGTATGTATATACCTTTTTGTATTTATTTGTGGATATTCTTTTCCATTTTTACTATTTTTTTCTTTAAAAACAAAAACAAAAAAAATTGTATATTTGTGTGTATTTAACCGACAATTTTGACCCTTCAATGATCTCTTCATGCGATGACAGTGAGGACACTGTCCAGTTTATGTTTGGGGGTACGCTCGGTACGCATTTCTAACCTTCGCATTCATATGTATATTTTGCATCTGCATATTAAATCCATAAAATCCATAAAAATCAGAAAATTTTCTAAAAACATAAAAACTTTTCTGTCAAGTTAGCTAGTGGGAGAACTCTGATTCAACATTTCGACGGTTTTGTTTGATAAGATAAGAATAACTAAATCTTATTTTTAGATTTTGAAAACCTGAAAGATAACTCTCCTTTGAAGTTAACTATAGCTGATATACGTCTTTACATCACACTACACGTGTCGTGAGTTTTGGAAATTAGATGACAAGTCGATTATGTCTAAAAACTTTTAAATGGATAAATAATTTTCTGAGGATCAAATAGGTTTGTTCTGAAATAAGTAATATCAAGAATAGTTTATGAAGTGAAGTGAAAATGAAGGAATGTTATTGATGCCTTAATTGGAACTAATTCTGAAAAATAACCCATCTGAAACTTGATTGGAATGATTACACACCTAACCCACTAAACACGTCTTTTATCCAAAAAATAACTAAACTGTCGGTTATATCTCCGTTCGCATTGAATCATCATGATTTTCACGCTAAATTGTCTTTTGTTTTTGGGCCTAGGTAACTTGAGTAATTAAGTCCGCTGGGGTGTCTCTACACCTAATGCCCTAAAGCCAACTGGTTTGGGCGCATTGGCCCAAAGCTCGTTAAGAAGCCTAGAAAGTCCAGATTAAAACAAAGTCAAGCAAGTGTTCTCTCCGAGTTAAAATTCCTAACGGTTCTTTGTGTGAGAATAATCTTGACAAAAGACAGGTTTTTATAAAAAATATTTCTAGCGGAGATATGAAGGTTTTATTCTATGATAAAGACTATTGCACGTTCACAGAGGTGTGTATGAAATGAAAACAAGAAAAAGGTGGAGTGAAAAATAAGACCTGGTTTCCTGTTAAGGAAGATAGAAATTCTGAAATTGAAAGCTTACTGGAAAACGAAACTTGAAATAAGCTTAACTCTTTATAAAACTTATGTGGTCCTTTTAAAATTGTTATCTAGGCTTTATTGTGTGACATGATGACTTTAACCGATCCTTCTGGAACTTAACAACACTATTTTCACTGCACGTAAAGACATATAAAATCTTTAGTTAAATAAGAAGTGAGGTGTGAAAAATAAGGGTTCGACAGTCTAGACTTAGGATCATAGAATAGTTATTTTCTGAAACAAAACTTTAGGGTTTGAATCATAGTTATTTTCCAAAACTAGCTTGACCGGATTTTGTGGGTAGTATCCGCTGAAAACCCTCAGGAGACAACACTCCTCCTACTAAGGACACCTAGAGGTTTAACGGCTTGTTGCACATGCTCAGTGCAATCGCGTTCCCTGCGAAAGTGAGGTTAGGATTTTTTGTGAATAAATTGGCTTTGCTCGGGACGAGCAAATGATAAGTTTGGGGGTATTTGTTCATATCAGATTTTTGCATTTTTATACCGCCCAATTTTCATCACATTGCTTATCGATAGGTACTCTTAAGCCGTGTTTGCTAGTTAATTGCAGGATACAGGTTCTCAGCTCTAAACAATGAAATTCATGGAAAAGCACGACAAAATCCGGATTACTGCCAACCACAGATAAAACACGGGTCTCCGCTCTCTATCCGTATGTTGCCGCACACCAGTTTAAGGGACAAAATGGCAAATCGGTGTCATTTTCATGCACAAAGCTCAATGGCAACACAAGATCCAACATATCTACGCGGAGCTCAAGAAAAATCATGACAAAAGATCCACATTACATCACCTTTTGTTCTGCTGAAATTCTGGAAATATTGTGAAGTGATTCTGAGAGACAACATATACCACACTGAAAAGTACTAAAAAGTAGGGAAAACTACCAAATTTCATGGCCTAACTCCACTAAAGGGCCACGGTTCCGCGGCATAAGCATGCTTAGACCGCGGAACCGCGGCCGTACGGGCTCTCCAGATAATGAACTTTCTGGGGTATTTTGGTCATTCAATATGGAAGCAGATTGTTGCCCTAGGTTTCCAGTTCCCTGCCTATAAATAGTCCAGAACTTGCCAAAGCCAAGGATGCGTATTCTTGTATTTAGATTTTAGAATACATGTTGTTCTTCTTCTTCCTCTTCTCATCTCTTCTCCATTAAAACCTTGTAGTGAGCTTTTGTGAGTGAAGTGATGAATAAAGAGTTCTTTTTGTTACCATGCTTGTCTTATTGTTAATTATAATTACTTGTAATTTTCATTTTGCTAATCTAGTTGTTGTTATTTGTTGTTTGTTTCTTTCTTCTTCTAGTTTTTCTTTATCCTTAACAACAATGATGCTTAAGCTTGATTCTGCCAAGGTGAGTCTCAAATAGCTAGTTGTAATCTTCTAACCTCTTTCTTTCTATCTTCCTCCTTGTGTTTTATTTTCTTTTTTTTATAATGGGTGAGTAGTTTTCATACTTGTTAGGGTAAGATAAGGAAAGTTTGAGAGAATGAAATCTCTCTCACTCTTTTCTTGCCCAACATCTTAATTCGGACTCCCGTTAATTGAACCACAATCCGCTCCCTACGGCACCCTATCCTACATGATAGCGGTGATTCCTTAGTGAGACCGGTTGTGGTTGAATTAACCAGAGGTTAAGGCTAAGAGCCAAGAACGGACGGACAAGCACCAAAAGGAAGAACTTATGCGTTGGAAAGCCTAGCTTATACTCGCAAGTTCCTTCCTAGTCGTGCTAATCCCCGTTGTTGCCGATTACCGTAATACTGATATTAAGAGTGGCAACGAAAGAAGTGAGCGACTCCTAACTCAAACTAACCTAATCCTAAACCTAACAAGCTCTTTTTACATATCATTTTAGCTCATAGTTAATCTCAAAATAAACCTGGACATTTGGACTTAACTCGTTAAAGCGCATAGAAAAAGATTCCCTTCTCCCTGCGGACGACCCGTACTCAACCAGCTAGCTACAAGCGAAACCATCTTGATTGCGATAATTAACTAAGCACGCAAAAACTCTACCAATCAGCTGGCGTATCAGTATGAATCCGCTTCGGCCCAGAAACGACCGGAGTCTCAGAAATACGCTCCTCTAAAAGTAAAGCTGCATCCATCGCGGCTACGTATGTGTCAAAGTGCTGGGTGCCTATGGAAAGGAATAACTGTGTCAAGCCCTCGTACAAATCTCTTTAACCTCTTCTCTTCTGTGTCTGCTAGGTACGGAGCATATCGAGACAACTGAGTAAACTGTATATCATACTCGGACACTGTCATCCCAGGAGTCTTGCGCAAAGACTCAAAACTACGAGCTTGAGCATCTCGGACACTCTCCGGAAGAAAACGGGCAAGAAATGCAGCTATGAACTCGTCCTAAGTCATAGGAGGTAGACCTGCAGCTCGTCCTCTCTCTTCTGAATCGTACCACGTCTGGGCAAGGCCCTCTAGACGGAAACTCGTAAACGCCACCCATCTATCATCAAAACACCTCAACGAAAGGCAAATCCTAGTCATCCTATCGAGAAATGCCTGTGGGTCCTCTATCGCATCCGTGCAGGTAATAGCTGGAGGTCTCAGCCTCATAAACTCCTACAGCGATATAGGGATGGTCGCAGTAGTAGCAGGAGTAACAGTCTGGGCAACAGGTACAATCGTGGTCTGTGTGGTGGAAGGAACTCCTTGGATCTCCGTGCCCGACGGGACTCAACAAAAGATCCCATCATCTGTCACAACTCCTGTATACCATCCTCTAATCTGGCAATACGGTCTGGAGAAGGCGGATCAATCTAACCCTGAGGGGTAGGCGTATCATCCCGCTCGATCCTCGCCTCAGACGAGCCCGCTCGAAGCTCATCCCTAGCGGCAGCCCGCTGAGCTCTCGTAGTCTTTGGCGGCATCGAAGCTGGAATAAGAAACAGGAGCGATAATAAAATTGCAATTGAATCATGGAATGCAAGGAATCAAAAGGGGAAATACAAGCAATTATGTCCTAAGGTCACTTAGGCGGAGTACCGTATCGTAAGTATGCCGCAGAACATACCCACGCTACGCCACTCTACTTAAGTCACCTACTCCATCTACCAAGGGTCGTCCTACACTCAAAAAGGTAAAACCTACGCTCTGATACCAACTTTTTCACGGCCCGAAGGTACGGAACGTGACTGGCACTTAGATTACGAGACGTCTCAAGGCGTAACGTAACCTAAGTCAGCCAAAGCCCAGAAAATCTAAACCATAAACAATAAGAGTGAAGGAAAAACCTTTTATGAACACGATTTTAAACCAATTAAGTTATATTAATCTCTTTTTAAAACATCAAAATTTTCCGAAAATTTCAGCAGAGTCTCCTTTGTAAATACTAGCCCCAAACTGGGTACAACAAGATATATAAACCTGTAATGAAATAATGGCATCCCCAAGCGGGAGCTAGCTCTTCGCCCAAGGCGGATCACAACCACACGCAATATATATGCAATGTTAAGCTAATAAGCATAAAGAAGTGAAGGGTTACCCTAGTGCCCCGGCCAACTTCCATGGCCAAATGCGGAACAAAACTTTTCTAACGAACAAAAACATGGCACTAGTATAACTCTAAACCCGGATCTTTCTATAAAACTAACTAGCTACACTAGGAGAGCTATCTACTATGATGAGGAATTCTTACCAAACGAATCGAGTCCTTCGGTCTTCTCTCCTCGTCATGTGCTCCAAGTGGCCTCCGTGAACTCGCTAGATCTTCATTTCCGGCTCCATCGGTCCTCCGGGATCGAGCTTGTTCTCCGGCCTCCATTTGTCGTAGATGATCCGCCCGGGGAGTATGATCCATGGCTCTATCTCTTTGCAATATGTCAAAAGAGCAACTAGAGAACTTGGGATGCTAGTCCAAGTAGTTTAGGATGTAGTAGGGTTGTCCAAGTGTTTGCTATCTCTTTTCTACCCTCTTCACTTGTTTCTCAACTCATGAGAATGTTAGTGAAGAGGAAGAAGATGAAGGTGGAGGAGAAAGCTAGAGGAGGGAGAAGATGAGAGCTCAAGAGAAAAATGAATGAAGCATGAAAGAGAAATAAACACACCTTGGTTTTGTGTATGAATTCTTTCAATAAACAATAGCAACCATGCTTCAATAGTAAACCCAAAATGAATTATAAATTCATTTGTTCACTATTAAAGCATTATCACTTCCATTCCTCCCTCACCTCTCACTTTACACCTCATTTCCAATTATGAAATAAAAGGAAAATCCAAAATGAGGTGGCCACCTTCTACAAGGAAAACTGTAATAAATACGGATTTCCGACTACTGTATATATATATCGGCAATCAGATAAAAATCCGAACGCCCAAAAAGATAGAATAACACGAAGAACGTAATACTAGAATATATGTATCGAAATACAAATACGTAAATTATTAAATCAATAACTGATTTAATAATCCGGCTCAAACCCAAGCCGGCTAGTATTACCAACTGTCCGATCGAAAACCCGAGTACAAAGTACATCAATCGATCGAACCCTGCACGTATCCAATACGGCCACTACATCATTTGGCCTGGTTCAGGAAAACCCTCTGTGTGGGACTCTAAATACTCGACAGTATTCTGGCAGTGGGTTTAACCACAAGCACATCAGTGGCACTAGCTATACGTAACGGCTACCCAGGTACCTGTCGAAGAGGAAGGCCGACGAGCAAGCTCGTCCGAACTCCTACTGAGCCTATCCGTGACAATATCCGCATAGTCTGGTCTCTTCGTCAAAGAGTATCGCATACCGGGTCTAAGGGATGGTAAACGTCAGACCCTAATAACCTGATAAGTCGTGCCGATGTGGCTCAGGACCAATCCGGTAAACTACTGATCAACCTATCAGTAAATCCCAGGTGCCTTGGCCAAGGTCTTATGGTCCTGACCAATCGAATCATAGTGCAATATCGACTCCCTATACCGGGAGAGACGAATCCCCGACAATCACTCACTGCCTCCATGTGGCTCAAGACTGAACCCAACCAAAACCTGTTTGCACAACTCGGTAGAGCTGTGTGTTCATATCAGATTTTTGCATTTTTATACCGCCCAATTTTTATCACATTGCTTATCGGTAGGTACTCTTGAGCCGTGTTTGCTAGTTAATTGCAGGATACAGGTTCTCAGCTCTAAACAATGAAATTCATGGAAAAGCACGACAAAATCCGGATTACTGCCAACCACAGAGAAAACACGGGTCTCCGCTCTCTATCCGTATGTTGCCGCACACCAGTTTAAGGGACAAAATGGCAAATCGATGTCATTTTCATGCACAAAGCTCAATGTCAACACAAGATCCAACAAATCTACGCGGAGCTCAAGAAAAATCATGGCAAAAGATCCATATCACATCACCTTTTGATCAGCAAAAATTCTGGAAAAATCGTGAAAGAATTCTGAGAAAAAACATATACTAGACAGAAGGGTACTGCAAACCAGGGGAAGGAACCAACATTGAAGACCTAAATCCCCAATAGGGCCGCGGAACCGCGGCATAAGCACGCTTAGGCCGCGGATCCGCGGCCGTATAGGCTTTTCGGCTGAAGACTTTTTAGGGGTTGTTTGGTCTTTTCATGATGGTTCAGAATGTTGCCCTAGAATTTCTGTTTCTTGCCTATAAATAGTCCAAAACTTGCCAAAGCCAAGGGTGCTTATTCTTGTATTTAGGTTTTAGAATACATGTTGTTGTTCTTCTTCCTATTCTCATCTCTTCTCCATTAAAACCTTGTAGTGAGCTTTTGTGAGTGAAGGATGAATAAAGAGTTCTTTTTGTTACCATGCTTGTCTTATTATTAATTATAATTGCTTATATTTTTCATTTGCTAATCTAGTTGTTGTTATTTGTTGTTTGTTTCTTTCTTGTTCTCTTTTTCTTTGTCCTTAAACAACAATGATGCTTACGCTTGATCCTTGCCGAGGTGAGGTCGCAAATAGCTAGTTGTAATCTTCTAACCTCTTTCTTTCTATCTTTCTCCTTTGTTTTATTTTCCTTTTTCTTGTAATGGGTGAGTAGTTTTCTTAACTTGTTAGGGTAGGATAAGGAAAGTTTTAGCAAAGGAAATCTTTCTCACTCTTTCCTTGCCCACATCTTAATTCGGACTCCCGTTAATTGAACCACAATCCGCTCCCTACGGCACCCTATCCTACATGATAGCGGTGATTCCTTAGTGAGACAGGTTGTGGTTGAATTAACCGGAGGTTAAGGCTAAGAGCCAAGAATGGACGGACAAGCACCAAAAGGAAGAACTTAAGCGTTGGAAAGCCGAGCTTATACTCGCAAGTTCCTTCCTAGTCGTGCTAATCTCCGTTGTTGCCGATTACCGTAACACCGATATTAAGAATGGCAACGAAAGAAGTGAGCGACTCCTAACTCAAACTAACCTAATCCTAACCCTAACAAGCTCTCTTTATATATCATTTTAGCACATAGTTAATCTCAAAACAAACCTGGACATTTGGACTTAACTCGTTAAAGAACATAGAAAAAGATTCCCATCTCCCTGCGGACGACCCGTACTCAACCGGCTAGCTACAAGCGAAACCGTCTTGATTGCGGTAATTAACTAAGCACGCAAAAAATCTACCAATCAAATGGCGCCGTTGCCGGGGTGACGGTAGTTTATTTCTTTGTGTAATTTCGGGTTAATTTGTGAATATAAATCTAACCAAAAAACAAAAACAAAAAAAAATATACATTGTAAAAAAATCATCTTGTTATTTTTGATTAGTTTTTGTGCAAGTGTGCAGGATAAAACGAAGTTCGAGTTCAGTGCCAAAGACGTGGGTAGTTAGACCCATATCTTCGCGGCTACACCGCGGGTGAACAAGACGGAAAAGACGGTCTATTGAAAGATTCTGGAGCAGATCCAGTAAGCAAATCAAGATTCTGGAGCCCCAGAAAAGAATAGGACAGCCAAGGCAGCACACACCAGAATTCCAGAGCCCCAACTCCACTATCTTGCTGCGGAACCGCGGCATAGGCAAGCTTAGGCCGCGGAACCGCGGCCATTTGGTTCCTTCAGGGTGCAAATTTTTCTGTGAGTCTCCTCTCCTCTTCTCCACTCCTCTGAACTCTACTGAACTGTGTTTTCTGCAGCATTCTTTACGCAAATTCTCTTCCCCCTTCCAATAAATTGTTTTTGTGCAGGATTCTTTGCTCCGCGCTAAAAAATAAAAATTGATTGCAGTTGATTGTTACTGCTTTGCATTTATTAATACGGACTTTAAGGGGCTTGAAACCAATCCAGATTGGGTGGGGATTTCATCACCCTTCCCAGGACCCCAGAAATCACAAAACGCATATGCATTGACCATTGTTTAATTAAAAAATACTAGACTCAGCCCTAAGGACTTCGCGCTCATTAGGACAGAGGACTAGTTACAGGCATCGGCCGTTTATCCTATCCTGACTTTGCGGTGTCTAGGCAAGTGTGTCCAAGGCAAGTGGTTACTTAATTAGGACCACTACTTATGTAGTGGGGAGCCTCCCACTTACCTGGCACTTACCTGGCCGCAATTGGCAGAGAAGAGGCGGCTTGAGGTCCTATTTCTAGCCCTTTGGAATAGTTAGGAGCTGTCTAGCTGACCTAGGAGACCCTAGATCTAGGTGTTATTGTGCATATCTTGTTTGTGATTGCCTGAAGCCGTAAGTCCGTACATATTTCTATAAAGCTCTTTCTAAAAAGAAAAAAAACACAAAACAAAAACTTTTATAAAAACTTGCCCTTTGTCGCCAAAATCCCATTTTTTCACCCACCACCCATCGTATTTGTCCATTGACGTTTTCTTACCCTCACCTTCTCCACTATGACTATACTAAACTCGTTTAGTGTATGTCCTCTTGGACTCGGGACACTAGCGCCCGCCTAGTCCGCGTTATGTTAGTCGCTACCGACTACGCGATCGACTCAAACGTCGAAACTCCGTCCACGCCTCTTTCACCCTTACCTTTGCCGGCCAACTCCGACGTTGACCGGAATTCTGTTCATACATCTTCACCATCACCAACCTCCTCTTCCGTGATGTCAGGGTTTAATCCAAACATCCCTACAACTCCCCCGGGACTGATTCGACCTCCCATGGATGCAAATAACCCACCACCACCGCCTGTTGTAGCGCCACAGCGAATCGCGCTCCAGGATCGTTTCTATCCCACCCGTTTTGCACTTCCCACCTATCATTCCCTTCCACCGGCCAATGGGCATAATTTTGAAATTAAGCCCCACTTCATTAACATGCTTCCGAAATTTCATGTGCTTGAATCTGAAGATGCCTATATCTTCATCAACAAGTTTCAAAATGTTTGTGCTATGAAGAAAACGACCCAGCTGTCGGACGATGCTATACGGCTACGGGTCATTCCGTTCACTTTGTGCGATCTTGCTGAAAAGTGGCTATATAGCACCGCTTCCCACTCCATAACCAGTTGGGATGAGTTTGTGAAAGCGTTTCTCAAGAAATTCTATCCGAATCATAAAACCGCGAGGATCCGTAATGAAATCAACCAATTCTCCCAGCTTCCTACTGAACCCTTCTGGAAGTGCTTTGACCGGTATAAAGACCTTCTTGTTCAGTGCCCTCACCATGGTATTGAGAAATGGTAACTTTGCCAAACCTTATACGAGGGCCTGAACCCAGCAACCAAGCAGTTGTAGGAAACCATTTGTCAGGGCCACTTCCTATCGAAATCTGACGAGGAAGCGTGGCAATTCTTCGACGACCTTGCAGAACAAACGCTTCAATGGTAGAGCACCAGACCAACTTCTTATTCTTCTTCCTCCACTTCTACTGGTCAGACTAGGGTAGGAATTCACCAACTTGATGTCTCTATTGCGATGAAAGCTGAAATGGACGCAATAACGAGAAAACTTGAAGCGATAGAGAGCAAATTTTCATCTCCTGCTCCTGCCCCTGTTCTTCCCCTTCGTACCATTTGTGCTTGTTGTTCTGATCCTTCTCACTTAACCGAAGAGTGTCCTTACAATACACCATCTCAAGGACAGGATCAGGTTAATGCTGCATTTCAGCAAAGACCGAGAAATGATCCATACACTTCCACCTACAATCCCGGTTGGAGGAACCACCCCAATTTCGCCTGGAATCAGAATCGGCATCAATTCCAAGGCAACAATTTCCAGAGACCCCCTCCTCCGCAACAACAAGCGCAACAACAAACTCAACATCAGTTTAAGCAGCCCTTCCAACCCCAACCTTTTCAAAATCAAACGAACAACTTTGCACCCAACAATTCTTTTCCGCAAAACAACTTTGTTCTATCAAACAACGATAAGGTTTCCTCGCTAGAACGAAGTCTGGAGGCGTTCGTTAAACAATCGACACAATCCACCGCAAACATCCAGTCGTCTATTCAGTCTTTGGTGCAACACACTGCTGCACACGGGCAAAGCATCAAGACCATCGAAGCCCAGATAGCACAACTGAATGCTGCCTTAAGCGAGCGTGAGAAGGGGAAGCATCCATCTCAACCACTCCCAAATCCCGGTCACCCACATAATGTACATGTTGCTCTTGAACAACAGAACCATAATGTGAGTGCCGTGACTACATTGAGATCGAGAAGGATGCTGCTGTTAGTTATATGTATGCCCTAGAGGCCATTACTGTACATTGGATGTATATTGTAGTGGATGCTGGGACATATATAGGGAGGACTTTCTTGCTCGACATGATAGTATGCTATCTGGTTACTCTTTACCTTAACGTGTACACTGATTGTCTCTCTATTACATGTTGGTAAAGCCCTTAGGATGTGTACTTGACTACCTGGACTATGATGCAGATCATACTAGTGGGGACATGGTAGTCCATAAGTACATCCTTCAAAGTCCCTAGTCGTGGGTATATCGAGATGGGGCATCGATATACCAGAGTAGACTAGCATATACCTTCTCGACCCATACAGATGGGCGATGGATGATCCCATATCCATTGGTGTTTGACATCAGAGATGATATACGGGTGCTCAGTGGAGACTGGGTACACTGGACGGACTCGCCGAGAACTCCAAGATGGTATTATACCTTACATCAGATGGCAGTTCTCTGGTGACACTGGTATAGAGTAGTCTGTTGACCCGAGATCGTCATAGAGTCTTGTGTGGTTCCCACTGTGCTTTGATTTCCATCTTACCACGTCTAAGAGGGCGTGCAAAATGGTGGTTTTTGGGTACAGTCCCGAATCACATGGAGGCAATGAGCGATAGGAGGGGATTCGTCTCTCCCGGTATAGGGAGTTGATGTTGCGCTGTGTTCGATTGGCTATAACAGGAAATCCCTGGCCAGGATTGCTGAGATTTACTGGTAAGTGTTACCAGTAGTTTCTCGAATTGTTATAGACCTCATATCGACACGACTTATCGAGCTATTGGGGTCTGACGTTTACCACCCCTAGGCGAGATATGCGACATATCAGACGATCAGACCGGACTGTACGGTAAGTGTTACTGGTTGGATTCACAGGAGTGTGAGCGGGCTTGCTCGTCGATCTTCTGATCGCTCAATACCCGGGTGGCCGTTACGTTTAGCAGACCGCTTGCGGCTTGCGGGTGTTTGATATGGTCATCACCTGCTGCCGGCGTATTGACGAGTCTTTAGAGTCCTACACAGAGGTTTCCTGGCTCAAGAAAAACGAAATAGGAGCGCATATGAGATATGTGCGGGACCGAGAATAATGCGTGTATGTGATACCGTATTTCATTCTCGCGATGAATGTATCGATTGGTTGTATGCGATATAACCTAGTTATCGAATCAAGTATTGATTCGATAAGCCGATACATATGATACTAGTCGGTTATATGCGATATGACCGGATCGTTAAATCAAGTGTTGATTTAATGATTTAATGTATAATTATATATTTGATATATTACTTTGCATTAACTAGTATCGGTTCACTTTAAATGGATATTCTCACTCGGATGTGCACATTGTATATGTGATATACTTTTGTGCACTTGATTGTATCATGTTTGATGATACATGTTTGCTAGGGTTTTTGTGTAAGGATCAAACTATGGTTACATGTTAATGGTTAGGGTTTTGTTTTATTCACTTATTTATTTATCTATTGATTTTTGGAAAATGAAAGGCATGAAAAGAAAATGGTGGCTTGATTTGTATTCTAGTTGAAGCTTCATGAAGCTTTGACCTAAGTGACCATTTTTGTCTCATGCTTAAGCCTAACCATTCCCACTAACCCTAGTTTAGTCTCTACACTTGACCATGGTTGGTAGATGATAAGTATTATTATTATTTTTATTTTACTTAATACTTATCATAACATTTTCTTCTTCTTCTTCTTCATCTTCAACATGAAGAAACCTTGGACCATCAATGGTGATTGATGAAAAAGGGTGAGAAATCCAATTCTAAAGTCTACCCACTTCCTATTTCTTCATCCTCTACCTCTTGCCAAGTAGTAGAGTGTGTTTTCTTCACAAGTTTCATGACTTGGTGAAGTTGGAGCTTGATCTAGCGATGCCTCGACGTAGATCATCTTCGGCATCGTCGTCGATGACCTAGCCCGCTTTTTCTCCGATGAAGCCGACGCTAGAGCCCAAGATCCGATTTGTACAGCGAGGAGACATCATCGCGGAGCCATAGAGGGGGAGAAACGGATCTACAAAGGTTGTATTTCCGTTCTTTTAGTTTAGTTGTAAACCAGTTTCATTGTTTCGCCTATATATCTAGTCAACGATCCGTATTAGGGTTTCTCGGCACCCCTAATTTTTGAAATTGGCATGGTTGATGCCTTGTGAGACCTCACTAGTGTGCCTAGGAACCCTACAGTGGTATCAGAGCCTAGCTAGAGCCTTAGGCGATGCGTAGACGAAGTTTGAAACCCGAACGAACCCGAAACCCTAACACAAACATGCTCACTGGACTTTTTCCAAAATCTGGAGTTTTTCGATATTAAAAATATGCAGAAAAATCAGCAGGTGATTTTAAGAATTACTGTGAAATTCGAGCAACCAATTCCTCAAAACTGCGGCGGAACCGCGGCAATAGCATGGCTATTGCGGCGGTTCCGCGGCCAAGAAGTCAGATCATGTTTTACTTTTTGCACAGTAATTCTTAGTTTACAGTTCTGGTTTTCCTGGGAATTTTTAAAATTTTTTCAAGAGTTGAATTTTCTGGGTTGTTTTGGGGATTCGATGATTCGATCGGATTATCAAATTTTGTCTGTGTGGCTTTCCGGATATTTTAGAGTATGTTAAAAAGTTCGACCGGATATAAGTACCCAATTTTTCCCCTGTTGGGAAATTTCCAAGTGTTGGAACTTTCCGTAGTTTAACGACGTTCTAAGTAGTGCAAGTAACACGATGGTCCCTCTAGAAGACAACAAACCTTAACTCGATTATGTGACCGTCTTGAACTGCCCTTTGAACCTTCGGGTTTGGGGCAGTACGGCGTGCCACATGTGAGGCGTTGGCTTGACCCTTCTACGGCTGGACCGTTGGTACTGAGGCACGAACTGAATGTTGTTAGACTTATTTCATGTGTTGAGCTATTTCGGGAAAACTTGGGTGTTCGAATGTACAATCGGAAAGTTTAACATTTTCTGTTTATCCGGAATGTGATACAACAATTGGAATTCACAAGTAGTTATGAGATAACTGAATGAATGTTATAAACATAGCAGTTTAGTCTCACTTGATCGGTTGCCACGGAATTTTGATGTGATCAAAAGTCCGTCGCAATCACGTAGCGTACGCAGATACTCGCCGGGTAAACTTAATAGACAGCCTCGCTCCATAGCCCCGACCAAGTGACTGTAGGAGAACCCCGTCGCCGAAAGCATCCGTTCGGGTGCTCGCGGTAGCGGTGTTCCGCCTTGGTGCACTTCGTCGACGGCGTCAGGGGTGCGGCCGCCTACTAAAGTTTGCGACGAGCATTCGATCAGAGTGTCGGGAATCTTGTTGAATTGCCCGACTTGATATTGAAAAGTGTTTTCGATAATGAGACTAAAATGCGGGGTTTATAATTGTTAGGCATGCGATGTCTAAGGAATTCATTTGGTCAGGCATGCGATGTCTGAGGAGGTTGCGGATTCCAACTGTTGTAGTTTTACACTTTCTTTTCTATGACCGTAAGTGTAATATATGATATCGCCGGTTTCGTTGCTATATGTCAACGACAATTGGGATGCGCATATTTACTTACGTTGATGACATGTGATGTTATGTGTTGCTGGATATGTTATATTGGATCGTCGTGTTTGAATAGCCGGGGGTGTTTTATGTGAGATGAGTGTTTTTCATTTTCATTCATGTAAAAACTTGTATGTAATATTCTTTTATTGGGGCACTTCCTGGTTGCGGAAGATATCACCGTTTGTATATTATTTACTTTTCCGCACTAGGATAGACCCAAGGAGGGGAGCACAAGTAACCGGGTTCTGGAGTCCAGTGGGAGACCAACTCGAGGAGTCGAGTCCGGGTCTCCTAACTCTAGAATTGGTAGGGTTTCTTGCTGCTCTCGTAGGGGTCTAGGGGTGTGGGTTTGGCTATTCATCACGACCGTGGAATCCGTGTTTTATACTGGCTCGTATTGAAAACACGGACGTCCTAGTATATCCAATGTTTCATATGTTTCTTCTGCTGCGATATCTGTGATGTGATCATGTGATGTTCTGTGATAGATACAGTATATAGTATATATGATATATTATATAGGCGTTACTTATGTTTTACACCCGCGCTAGCCCTGCCCCGCTCTGCCGTTAGTTACCTAACCTAACGGTGCACGAGGGGACATCGAGGCGAATGCGGATGGCATAAGTGTACGTCGTATTTATCTGTGATGTTTAGGTACTTAAATGATGGGACTTCATTAATATGATTAATGAAAGAAAAGAAACCTAAGATGTTGTAGAATCGAATTTCAAAATAAAACAGGTAGCTACAGTTCTTGCTTTGCACAGCGGTATATGTGATATATCCTGCACCTTATTTGATGAGGAAAGGACCGAGATCCCTTCACTGGGAGTGACTCCTTTAGCAATAACTGGCAGATGCTACACATTCGGTTTGTCTTTTGACTGCTTCTATAGTTTCTGCTTTGCACAGTGATGTATATGATATATCCCGCACCTCATTCGACGAGGAAAGGGCCGACGATCCCTTCACCGGGAGTGACCCCTTTAGCAAAACTAGAAAAGCCTCAAAATCACTCCATTTCAAAACTTCATTTGATTCTACAACGATATCAAGTTCATTACGCTCATGGTTTTCAGAAAAACCTGCGTAGCCCTCCGTCATTTCAGATAAGTTGCATTTAGTATTCGTGCTACATTTGTTGGCTTTCGTCAAGGTGTAGTGTGCGGTAGCTATGTGCTGCTTATCTGCTGCATATGATGCGACTGGATTAGGGTAGTCGTACGGCTTTGTTGGCTTTCGTCAAAGGTCGTGCGGGTGGGTTTAATTCAGTCAAGAAATGTACGGGTTGAACTTGACTAGCGGGCTGTGGTTTGTTGGTTTTCGTCAAGGTCATAGCACGCTAGGGGCAAAAGCATTATCGGGAATTTCAAGTGTTGAAATTTGCAATGAGATTGCATACCTTCTATGAGATAGTTGGATCCCGATACCCACTACGAGTAAGAGTTACTCCTGGGAGAGATTTACACATTACAATTAGCCGATCAAGTAGGTGTCTAGAAAGGTGTCAACGGGGTTACGCCTCTGGGAAAACGAGGTTTACATTAATTAGGTTCGTGCGAAAGCACGGGGGACCTCCCTCAAAGTACCGACACTGGCCTGACTGAAAGATTGGCGAACTTGTAGTGTGTAATTAATCCCGGCTAGTCTTTCCTTTTTGGGTTTGAATGAAGATTTGATAAAAAGCAGTGGGAGCCATCCTGATTAGATAAAATAATAACCAATCTATTCTTGCAAGAGCGCACGCTGAGTGTTTTCTTCTCTCTCTCTCCAGGTAGCGACCATATCACGCCTTAATCAAGATAATAATACGGATTATTGACCGAACCCGCTTATTATACTGAGCTGGGGAACGTTGGTCCCGCTCCAACATATAATTGTTATAAGACAGAGCAGGAAATAGGGGATTACCAGAATTCCCGTGCCGCCCAAATGAAGAAAGTGCATATGATGCATCATCTTCGGGTGTGTTCATTTTACAGAGAACTGTTTCTCAGTATCCTTTACGTCCTGGGTATGTGATACCAGATCAGGATCCCAGATATGTAATCTGTTACATAGGGCTACAGAAAGGTAGAGAACTGAGAACGGGTGATAAGTTTCATGAGGCAGAAAATGGGGCAAGTGTTGCAGCCAAATCTGTTGGTCACTGTCACCCTGTATTACCAATACATTGATTCTGAACGAATGTTATTAGATACCGAACCTGATATACAAAATCATATCAGTCTTTTTATTAGTAAAGAAATGATAAAATTCTGTATTGTTGGATAATGTTTTGAACATTTCCTATATCAAAAGTTGATCGGATCAGGCACGTTATCTAAAAGCGTTGATGTTCTAAATCAAACTACAGTTCTTTAGTATACTGAACACACACAAGAGGAAGAGTTCAGAAATGAACGGATCCTTCTTGAGGCATTGTAGACTAGGTCATATCAATGCGACCCGACTAGCAAGTTACATTTAGATGCATATTTAAATCAGTTTGAATTTACATCTTGTGAAACTTGCCAGTCATGTCACAGAGACAAGATGACCATAGCTCCGTTTACTGGAAACAGAGAAAGAGTTAGTAAACTCTTGGGATGATACATGTTGATGTATGTAAGGTCCCCTGTCTACACATGCCAAGACCGGTTCTTTATACTTCGTTACATTCTCTGATAATCTCTCAAGATTCAGACATATGTTCCTGTTGAAACACAAGTCCGAACCTTTTGAGATATTCACAGAATATGATTTAGAAGTAGAGAACCAAAACATGGGTATAAGTATTATGTTCATTGATGTGATCAAGGAGGAGAATACTTGAGCACGGAAATCCTGGACTATTCTAAAGGAGAATGAGATTCTCTCTCAGCATTACTCCTCCGAATACACCATAGCACGATGGTATATCGGGGTGGAGCAATCACACCCTATATGATAAGGTGTGCTCTATGATGAGTACTACTGAGTTACCTATTTCCTTTTTGGGAGTTATGCACTTGAGAAGCTGCATACCTATTGAATAGGGTTCAAATCAAATCTGTTGCCTACCACTTCATATTTGATATGATAAGGGAAGAGCCCATCTCTTAAGTTAGTTAAGATTTGGGGTTGTCCAGCCTATATCTGAAAAGCAAAATCCGGACAAGCTCGAGGCAAGGTCAGTCATGTAGAACTGGAAATGTTCCAGCTATACAAACTGCAGCTGATGATTTGAAAGAACCAAAGGATTCAATAGTTACCAACGAACCTCGGCCTCTCCGCCGATCTAGTAGAGTTCCTCACCCACCTGAGAGATATTTCGGTTTCTCTATGATAGTGGGAGCGAGGATTGCATCATGAGATGATGACCCAACTAGTTTCGAGCTGGCCATCGAGAGTAAGACTCTGTAAGAATGGCTGGATGTTTATCGATCTGATATGGAATCCTTATACACCAACAAAGTATGGACTTTGGTTGCTATATCTGAAGGGTTAAATCCCCATCAGAAGCAAGTATATCTTGAGAAGATTACTTGGTGTAGATGGAAAAGTTGAGACTTTCAAAGCTTGACTTGTTAAAGGTTTTTCGTCATTGACCAGGCGTGGATAATGATGAAACCTTTTTCCAGTATCTATGCTTAAGTCCATCCAGATTCTACTTGCCACGGCTACATACCATGACTACGATATCTGGTGGTTGGGTGTCATGACAGCTTTTCTAAATGATGTTTTAGAAGAGGGAGTCTATAAGTACACAACCAGAGGGCCTCGTAGACAGTGGGAGCAGCGGAAACATGTGCAAGATGTTTTATAGGATAAAGCAGGCATCGCGGAGTTGGAACGTTTGTTTTGATGAATTAGTCAAAGAGTTTGACATCATCAAAATGGTAGATGAACCTTGTATATACAAAAAGATAGTAGGGAGTATGGTGATGATCCTCGTAGAGTACATGGATGACATACTCTTGATAGGGAAAGAGTTTCCTATGCTACGCTGGATCAATCTCCACCTATCACAATGATTCTCCACATAGGATCAAAGTGATACCTACAAAATCCTGGGTTTTGGATCTATGAGATAGATCTAATTGGACATTAGGATTCTCACTAGTATGTAGTGAGACGGTATCAATCGACCCTGGGGAGAATCACTGGAATGGTTCCTGGGTGATAAGGACGACTGAATGTCAGTCACAGGCATTGTCTTTACCCTAAGTAAAGGGGCGGTATGTTGGAAGAGTTCCAAACTAGATACCGTGGCATACTAGATGATAAAGGCAGGATATATCGCTACTTAAGATGCTACCAAAGAGGATGTTTGGGTGTATATTGGTTCATGAAATGAACCACGTTCCAACCATTGTGAGACAATGGAGTTGTGGCTTATACCAAGGAATGCCGGTCCCATCAGTGATCCAGACATATTCTAAGGCAGTGTCACCTGATCATGGAGATGGTTGATCTCCAGGATGATCAAGGTTAGGAGAGTAGACTCAGAGGACAACACAGCGGATCAACTCACAAAGGCCTGTTCCTAGAGAGAGATATAATATGGGATGGTTGAGTATGAGATACTACAACCACTGCTATCAGATGGCCCTAGTGCAAGTGGGAGATTGTTAGTTATATGTATGCCCTAGAGGCCATTACTGTACATTGGATGTATATTGTAGTGGATGCTGGGACATATATAGGGAGGACTTTCTTGCTCGACATGATAGTATGCTATATGGTTACTCTTTACCTTAACGTGTACACTGATTGTCTCTCTATTACATGTTGGTAAAGTCCTTAGGATGTGTACTTGACTACCTGGACTATGATGCAGATCATACTAGTGGGGACATGGTAGTCCATAAGTACATCCTTCAAAGTCCCTAGTCGTGGGTATATCGAGACGGGGCATCCATATACCAGAGTAGACTAGCGTATACCTTCTCGACCCATACAGATGGGCGATGGATGATCCCATATCCATTGGTGTTTGACATCAGAGATGATATACGGGTGCTCAGTGGAGACTGGGTACACTGGACGGACTCGCCGAGAACTCCCAGATGGTATTATACCTTACGTCAGATGGCAGTTCTCTGGTGACACTGGTACAGAGTAGTCTGTTGACCCGAGATCGTCATAGAGTCTTGTGTGGTTCCCACTGTGCTTTGATTTCCATCTTACCACGTCTAAGAGGGCGTGCAAAACGGTGGTTTTTGGGTACAGTCCCGAATCACATGGAGGCAATGAGCGATAGGAGGGGATTCGTCTCTCCCGGTATAGGGAGTTGATGTTGCGCTGTGTTCGATTGGCTATAACAGGAAATCCCTGGCCAGGGTTGCTGAGATTTACTGGTAAGTGTTACCAGTAGTTTCTCGAATTGTTATAGACCTCATATCGACACGACTTATCGAGCTATTGGGGTCTGACGTTTACCACCCCTAGGCGAGATATGCGACATATCAGACGATCAGACCGGACTGTACGGTAAGTGTTACTGGTTGGATTCACAGGAGTGTGAGCGGGCTTGCTCGTCGATCTTCTGATCGCTCAATACCCGGGTGGCCGTTACGTTTAGCAGACCGCTTGCGGCTTGCGGGTGTTTGATATGATCATCACCTGCTGCCGGCGTATTGACGAGTCTTTAGAGTCCTACACAGAGGTTTCCTGGCTCAAGCAAAACGAAATAGGAGCGCATATGAGATATGTGCGGGACCGAGAATAATGCGTGTATGTGATACCGTATTTCATTCTCGCGATGAATGTATCGATTGGTTGTATGCGATATAACCTAGTTATCGAATCAAGTATTGATTCGATAAGCCGATACATATGATACTAGTCGGTTATATGCGATATGACCGGATCGTTAAATCAAGTTTTGATTTAATGATTTAATGTATAATTATATATTTGATATATTACTTTGCATTAACTAGTATCGGTTCACTTTAAATGGATATTCTCACTCGGATGTGCACATTGTATATGTGATATACTTTTGTGCACTTGATTGTATCATATTTGATGATACATGTTTGCTAGGGTTTTTGTGTAAGGATCAAACCATGGTTACATGTTAATGGTTAGGGTTTTGTTTTATTCACTTATTTATTTATCTATTGGTTTTTGGAAAATGAAAGGCATGAAAAGAAAATGGTGGCTTGATTTGTATTCTAGTTGAAGCTTCATGAAGCTTTGACCTAAGTGACCATTTTTGTCTCATGCTTAACCCTAACCATTCCCACTAACCCTAGTTTAGTCTCTACACTTGACCATGGTTGGTAGATGATAAGTATTATTATTATTTTCATTTTTCTTAATACTTATCATAACATTTTCTTCTTCTTCTTCTTCATCTTCAACATGAAGAAACCTTGGACCATCAATGGTGATTGATGAAAAAGAGTGAGAAATCCAATTCTAGAGTCTACCCACTTCCTATTTCTTCATCCTCTACCTCTTGCCAAGTAGTAGAGTGTGTTTTCTTCACAAGTTTCATGACTTGGTGAAGTTGGAGCTTGATCTAGCGATGCCTCGACGTAGATCATCTTCGGCATCGTCGTCGATGACCTAGCCCGCTTTTTCTCCGATGAAGCCGACGCTAGAGCCCAAGATCCGATTTGTACAGCGAGGAGACATCATCGCGGAGCCATGGAGGTGGAGAAACGGATCTACAAAGGTTGTATTTCCGTTCTTTTAGTTTAGTTGTAAACTAGTTTCATTGTTTCGCCTATATATCTAGTTAACGATCCGTATTAGGGTTTCTCGGCACCCCTAATTTTTGAAATTGGCATGGTTGATGCCTTGTGAGACCTCACTAGTGTGCCTAGGAACCCTACAGCTGCAAAACAACATTGGCATACGGATCGACGTTGACACCCCAGCCGCTTCTTCTTCTTCTTCTTCTTCTTCTTCTTCTGCTTCTTTGTCTTCCGAGCCTATTCTCCATTCTTCAAAAGGCTCTTCCTCTTCTTCTGCTCTAAACGGACCCATTTCTCACTCCACAAAAACACCAGCTCTGGGATCCGTTCCAACTCCACAATCTCCTCCACAAGCATTGGACTCAACCAATTTTAAAAACGTTCCATTTCTAAACCGGTTGAAGTCCAATAAGCAAAATCCACAAATGGAGAAGATTCTGGAGTTGTTTAAGCAGGTTAACATCAACATTCCCCTTTTAGATGCTGTCCAAAAAGTCCCGTCCTACGCGAAAATCTTAAAGGACTTGTGCACGAAATAGAGGAAATCTCAGGTACCGAAGAAAGTTTTCTTGGCTAGTGCTGTGAGTAATGCTCTTACCCAATCTTTACCTAAAAAATGGAAGGACGCTGGCTGTCCTACGATTGCTATTACCATTGGGGATAAGAACATCAACCGCGCACTATTAGATCTTGGTGCCGGTGTTAACCTGCTTCCATACTCAATATATGAGCAACTAGGTATAGGAGAGCTGAAACCCACACACTGTACTCTCCAAATGGCCGACCGATCGATCACCCATCCTAGGGGTGAGCTAGAGGATGTGTTAATCAAGGTTGGGGACTTCATATTCCCCGTTGACTTCATTGTATTAGACACACAGCCTGTAGCTAACCCCCGGAATCAAATTCTGGTGATACTCGGTCGTCCATTCCTTGCAACCTCAAATGCTGTGATCAATTGTCGAAATGGTTTGATGAACCTATCTTTTGGAAACATGACAATTGAACTCAACATTTTTAGGTTGGGGAATCAACCCACCGAATCTAATGCTCATATACTAGACATTTGCTCAATCCAGGAGATCACCCCAGAAGAGTGTGAATTCAAGGAGTTTCTGTTCGATCACGATAACCTTAACGCCACTAGTGCGTTCCTCTTCGAACCTACTGCTATTTCTGCGCCCGACAATGACTACGAGTGTTTCACTTTCTCGAACGATCTTAGCCACTCACCACCCGAGTTTGAATCCTTCGAATTTCCGGATGAGTTACCTGAACCATCCAACTCGGTCACTTACACTTGTTTTGAACCTTTGCTGGAATCCTTTGAGTTCGAGACCTTTTCACCAATCTTGCCTTCAATCGTTTCACCTCCAACGGTCGAACTCAAGCCTTTGCCATCTCACCTTAAGTACGCTTATTTGGGTGAGAACGAGACCCTCCCTGTTATCATCTCGGCTTCTCTAGCTCCAGAGCAAGAGAAAGCCCTTCTTGCGGTCTTGCACAGCAATAGGCAAGCTTTTGGCTAGTCCATGGCGGATATCAAGGGGATTAGTCCCCTGATCATTGAACATCACATTCATCTGATGGATGATGCCAAACCAGCCAGGGATCCACAAAGGAGACTCAACCTAGTCATGAAGGAGGCTGTAAAAAAGGAGATCGTTAAATGTCTAGATAGTGGTATCATTTACCCTATCTCTGATAGCCAGTTGGTTAGCCCCATCCACAATGTCCCCAAGAAATCAGGCATAACGGTCATAACCAACGAGGCAAACGAGTTAATCCCTACTCGCACCCAGACTGGGTGGCGAGTATGCATTGATTACAGAAAACTCAACGGCGCAACGCGGAAGGACCACTTTCTGCTACCTTTCATTGACCAAATGCTTGAACGATTGGACGGACAGGAGTACTACTGCTTTCTTGATGGCTACTCCGGCTATAATCAGATTCCCATCGCCAAAAAAGACCAGGACAAGACCACATTCACTTGTCCTTTCGGCACGTTTGCATATCGTCGCATGCCCTTTGGGTTATGCAATGCGCCCGCTACTTTCCAGCGGTGTATGATGGGAATCTTCTTAGACATGGTGGAAAAATTCCTAGAGATCTTCATGGACGATTTCTCCATCTTCGGCGATTCCTTTAACGAGTATTTGCTGCATCTCGACGTTGTCCTTACCCGATGTAAGGACAAGAACCTCACTTTGAATTGGGAGAAGTGCCACTTTATGGTGCGCGAAGGTATTGTCTTAGGACATATCATTTCGCAAAATGGCATAGAGGTTGACAAAGCGAAGATTGAGGTCATTTCCAATCTCCCTCCTCCCAGATGCGTCAGAGACATCCATGCCTTCCTTGGCCATGCCGGTTTCTATAGACGGTTCATCAAGGACTTTAGCAAGATTGCGAGGCCCTTGACTCTTTTGCTGGCCAAGGACACGCCGTTCGACTTCAACTCGAGCTATGTGACTGCGTTCGAGTCATTAAAAAGCTCACTCACTTCTGCTCCCATTCTTTCTTCACCTGACTGGACACACCCATTTGAGATTATGTGCGATGCATCCAACTTTGCCATTGGTGCTGTCCTTGGACAACACATCAACAAGATGCCGCATGTAATCTATAATGCTAGCTGAACCCTGAACGACGCCCAACTTAATTATACAACAACTGAGAAGGAATTCTTGGCTGTTGTATTTGCTTTAGAAAAGTTCAGGCCCTACCTCATCGGCTCTCCAGTCATTGTCTACACAGACCATTCTGCTCTGCGCCATCTTTTTGCGAAGAAAGATGCAAAATCTCGGCTGATACGTTAGATCCTCTTGCTTCAAGAGTTTGAGCTTGTCATCAAGGACAAAAGAGGATGTGAAAATGTTGTCGCCGATCATCTCTCACGACTTCCTTCTTCGCCGTCTCTTCAAATTCCGATCAACGACGTTTTTCCGGATGAACAGCTCTTGACAGTATCTCGCGAACCCTGGTGCGCAGATATTGTGAATTATTTGGCCACAGGATTACTACCGACTGAATGGTCAAGTCAGGACAGACTTCGATTCTTATCCTAAGTAAAACACTTTTACTGGGATGAACTCTATCTGTTCAAGTACTGTCCCGACCAAATTATTCGTCGGTGTATCCCTGACGATGAATTCAAGAGTGTGCTGTCATTTTGCCACAACCAAGCATGTGGCGGGCATTTTGGCCCCAGAAAGACAGCTGAGAAGATCTTGCAGTGTGGTTTCTACTGGCCACAACTCTTCAAAGACGCTCATGACTACTGCAAGACTTGCTCCCGGTGCCAACACTTGGGCCGGATATCCAGAAGGAACGAGATGCCTCTCCAACCAATCTTGGTTGTGGAGATTTTCGACGTTTGGGGGATAGATTTCATGGGGCCGTTTCCCAGCTCTTTTGGGAACTTGTACATCCTTCTTGCTGTTGATTACGTCTCTAAGTTGGTCGAGGCTGTGCCCAGCCGGACTAACGACAACAAGGTTATTGTTAGGTTTCTTAAAGAAAACATTTTCTCCCGGTTTGGTCACCCCCGAGCGATCATTAGCGACAATGGAACTCATTTCTGCAATAAGACTTTCGAGACCTTGATGCGGAAATATTCCATTAATCATAAGCTATCTACGCCCTACCACCCCCAAACCTGTGGGCAGGCCGAAGTTTCAAATCGGCAAATCAAGCAGATACTGGAGAAGACGGTTTCCAAGAACCGTAAGGATTGGTCGTTGAAACTCACTAATGCCCTTTGGACATTTCGAACTGCTTATAAGACCGATCTTGGCATGTCTCCCTATCGGCTTGTATACGGAAAGGCTTGCCACCTCTCTGTCGAAATAGAGAATCGCGCATTTTGGGCGATAAAGGAGCTGAATCTGTCTCTCGAAGATGCGGGCAGCCATCGGAAGCTACAGTTGAACGAATTGAGCGAACTTAGGGATGAGGCTTACGATAACGCGGTTGTCGTTAAGAACCGAACGAAGGTGTTTCATGACAAACACCTTTTGCGCAAAACTTTCGTACCTGGTCAACAGGTACTGCTTTACGACACCCGGCTACACTTCCATCCAGGAAAGCTCAGATCTCACTGGAAAGGGCCATACTTTGTGCGGAATGTGTATTCGCATGGCGCTGTGGATTTGGAGAATCCAAAGGACGGTTCATTTTTCAAAGTAAACGGACACCGACTTAAACCGTACCTTAGCGCCGAACCAACAGAGGAGCTCCTGGTCTTACAGGAGCCGGTTTACCCTGCATAATCTTCCTCTGCCTACCACCAAACTTCGGTTATCCAGCCAAGAACAGTGGACACTGTTCCAAATAAGTTTGGGGGTATGTGTATACCATTTTGTATATATTTGTGGATATTCTTTTCCATTTTTACTATTTTTTTTTCTTTTCTTTAAAAACAAAAACAAAAAAATTGTGTATATCTAACCGAATTTTGACCCTTCAATGATCTCTTCATGCAATGACAGTGAGGACACTGTCCAGTTTAAGTTTGGGGGTACGCTCGGTACGCATTTCTAACCTTCGCATTCATATGTATATTTTGCATCTGCATTCTAAAATCCATAAAAATCAGAAAATTTTCTAAAAAACATAAAAAAAATTCTGTCAAGTTAGCTAGTAGGAGAACTCTGATTCAACATTTTGACGGTTTTGTTTGATAAGATAAGAATAACTAAATCTTATTTGTAGATTTTGAAAACCTGAAAGATAACTCTCCTTTGAAGTTAACTATAGCTGATATACGTCTTTACATCACACTACACGTGTCATGAGTTTTGGAAATTAGATGACAAGTCTTTTATGTCTAAAAACTTTTAAATGGATATATGATTTTCTGAGGATCAAATAGGTTTGTTCTGAAATATGTAATATCAAGAATAGTTTATGAAGTGAAGTGAATATGAAGGAATGTTATTGATGCCTTAATTGGAACTAAGTCTGAAAAATAACCCATCTGGAACTTGATTGGAATGATTACACACCGAACCCACTAAACACGTCTTTTATCCAAAATAATAATTGAACTGCCGGTTATATCTCCGTTCGCATTGAATCATCATGATTTTCACGTTAAATTGTCTTTTGTTTTTGGGCTAGGTAACTTGAATAATTAAGTCTGCTGGGGTGTCTCTACACCTAATGCCCTAAAGTCAACTGGTTTGGGTGCATTGGCCCAAAGCTTGTTAAGAAGCCTAGAAAGTCCAGATTAAAACAAAGTCAAGCAAGTGTTCTCTCCGAGTTAAAATTCCTAACGGTTCTTTGTGTGAGAATAATCTTGACAAAAGACAGGTTTTTATAAAAAATATTTCTAGCGGAGATATGAAGGTTTTATTCTATGATAAAGACTATTGCACGTTCACAGAGGTGTGTATGAAATGAAAACAAGAAAAAGGTCGAGTGAAAAATAAGACCTAGTTTCCTATTAAGGAAGATAGAAATTCTGAAATTGAAACCTTACTGGAAAACGAAACTTGAAAAATACTTAACTATTTATAAAACTTATGTAATCCTTTTAAAAATTTTATCTGGGCTTTATTGTGTGACATGATGACTTTAATCGATCCTTCTGGAACTTAATGACACTATTTGCACTGCACGTAAAGACATATAAAATATTAAGTTAAATAAGAAGCGAGGTGTGAAAAATAAGGGTCCGATAGTCTAGACTTAGGATCATAGAATTGTTATTTTCTGAAACAAAACTTTAGGGGTTTGAATTATTGTTATTTTGCAAAACTAGCTTGACCGGATTTTGTGGGTAGTATCCGCTGAAAACCCTCCGAAGACAACACTCCTCCTACTAGGGACACCTAGAGGTTTAACGGCTTGTTGCACATGCTCAGTGCAATAGCGTTCCCTGCGGAAGTGAGATTAGGAATTTTTGTGAATAAATTGGTTTTGCTCAGGACGAGCAAATGATAAGTTTGGGGGTATTTGTTCATATCAGATTTTTGCAATTTTATACCGCCCAATTTTTATCACATTGCTTATCGGTAGGTACTCTTGAGCCGTGTTTGCTAGTTAATTGCAGGATACAGGTTCTCAGCTCTAAACAATGATACAAATCAGACAAAATCTCTACAGTTGAGCCAATATCCAGAAAATCTGTCACAGACAGATCTAAGCCGGGTTCCAGTCATCTATATACGTCCAGTGTCGCGTACCAGCTTCAGAGACAAAACATATGACAGTGGTCATTCGTGTCTCGTACAAGCACAAAGCACGAGAGGGACAAGCATAAAGCACGAGACAAGCACAAAGCATGAGACAAGCACAAAGCATGAGAGGGACAAGCACAAAGCACGAGTGGGTATGGTGCATTCAATGCATAAAGTGTTGATGTGATTCAAAGATTCAAACTTCCCTCCAAACTTTGGGTACATTCAAATTCAAATTAAAGGAAAGGTCTTGTTTTGCCTATAAAAGGAAACCATTGGGTGAGTGAGAAGGAGTCCAATTTTGCCATACATTGTATCATTCTTTTGCTTAGCTTCCCCTAGAGATCCTTGCCTTCTCTTGATCTTTCAACCTCTTCATTATGCTTGAAGGTTTAAGGGGTGGTTATTGATCTCAAGGGTTGTATCTTCATATTGAATCAATAAAGCTCTTCTCTTTTTTGTGCCTTCATTCACCATGAGTTCTTTGCCTCTTCTTGATCTTGCAACCTCTTCATTGAACTTGCAAGTTTAAGATTTGGTTATTGAACCCATGTCTTGTTTTGGGTTCCATGGTTCTTAGTATTTTCTTTCTTGCTCTTTTACATTCATGCAATTTATTATCTTTCTTTACTTTCTTGCACTTTAAATTCCATGCACTTACTTACTTGTAATCTTTTCTTTTCTTTGTTCTTTTGTTCTCTCTTTTTGGTTTGTTTTGTGAATGGTTGTTAATATGGTGTTGTTAGGAATAAATACGATATTGTAAGTTAAGGTTTCTTTGCCCATTTCCTTTTTCCATATTTTCCATTGAACTCCGTCCAAACGTTACGCAAGCGCTCCGTTAGGCACCCTACCCTACCAAGGTAACGGTGATTCCTAACCGCGACCGGTTGTGTTCGGTTTGGCCGGAGGCGAAAGCAAGAGAAAAGAACGGACGGACAAGGGTCAATAAGCCGGATTCCACGAATACCGTGCTTAAGTACCCTAATCCACGTTGTTACCGATTGTTCTAGCTTCAATCGTTAAGTTCGGCTCAAAGGTTTTAAGTGTGAATTTCCTTAGCTTACACCATCGTATCTTTTCCTAACAACTTTATACTTGCATATAACGCATAGGTTAGATAAAGAACAAATCCGCCCACGCGCGTTAACTCGTAACGATAAGAACATTAAACGCTCCGTCTCCCTATGGATCGACCCGTGCTCAACCGGCTAGCTGCAAAGCGATACCGTCTTGATTGCGGTTAAAACTAAAACTCTTTCAATCAAATGGCGCCGTTGCCAGGGAGACGGTAACGTTTTTATTCTTGTTATTTCGGGTTAATCATTGTACATCTCATTTATACTTCCAACACTATTTTTCAAAAACAAACTAAAAATCTCAAAAACCAAAACCAAACAAAAAACTAACATTCTTAACTCATTTTGCTCTCTGGATTTTGAACCTGCAAGCACTCTGGATTTGAACTGAAAAGGTAAACAATATCAGTGAGATACTAGTAGAACAGTGTATTCATAGAAGAAAGTTGGAGCCCATCCACCACAAGAAATCCGGCGACATCATCACCAAATCCGGCGTCGCCGGCCCAAGCTCCTCCTTCTGCCTCCAATATTTCATATGTGCTCCTTTGTTCTGGTTTTGTCCCATTTTTATTGTTTGCTTGTTTTTAAATTTTAGTATGCAGGTATTTGGGCATTCGTATCGCTTTTCCGCACTAATATCCTTTTTTTCCGACATTTGTAGATTTTGCAGAATTGCGAACTGCGAACGTGAGGAGCAAAGTATACATTCAAGGCCAAGGTGATTATGAAGTACAGTGCCAAAGATCCGGGTAGTTTGACCTGCACAAGCGTAATTTTCAAGCTTACCGGATTTAACTTCAATGGGGGTTTCTAAACCCGAAAATTTATCGGTACGTATTTCTTAAACACCTTCTTCTCAAATCCGACGCATCCAATATACTATTCTTTGCAGGATTCTTTGCAAGTTCGCTTCCAAACGCTCAAATTAACTCACCCGTATTTTTTGCAGTGCCGTGCTTAAAGTAAAAAACGATTGTTTGATTCTTTATAGAATTTTTTGATTTGTGCATTGCATACGTTAATACGGACTTAAGGGCAAGCGAACCCCACAACATACGGTAAAGGATTTCATCACCTTTTCCGTAGCCCATAAATCATGAAACTGAGCATAAACGTTTACCCACACAAAGTTTAAAAGAAATTAGACTTTAAGCCTTAAGGACTTCGCGCTCACTAGGAGAAGTTAACTGTGTTTAGAACACCGCTTAACGGTATATTGTTTACGGGGTGTCTAGGAAAGTGTTAACGGCGAAACCACCAAAAGAGAAAGGGTTATTTAATTAAGGACCTTCGCCAAAGCGTCGAAAAACCTCCCCTTATCTCTGCACTTACGTGGCCTCGTAATCAGTATATCTTGAGCCCATTTCTCGACACAGTTTTACTTTGACAATCAAGTTCTTGAGCAGGTCTAGTTGACCTAGGTGAACCCTAGACCGATTAGGTGCGTGGTATTTTTGTATCGTAATTGTTTTTGTCCAGATTCTTTTTGTGTGTATATTTCATTCTTAATAACTAACTAAAAATTTTAAAAAAAATTTTAAAAAAAAACATTCTTTCCCCCCTCCTTTTCTCTTCTTCTTCTTCTTCTCTTCATATCATGGGTACCCCACCTCGCAAAACTCTTGCCGAACTTTGGTACCCACAACCAGACATAACTTCCTACGGTTCTTGTTTTGGTCGAACTTCGAACGACCCCTCCATGCCCAAAATTTCTTTGAAAGATCAGATAGACGCACCTAGGACTACCAATTGGACTCCGCAACCACTTTGTATCAACCGTTTCAACCTTCACCACCTTCTTACGTTGATACCCCTTTTTCGAGTCTTGTTGCAACTCCAAGACCCATGTCTATTACTGAACATATCGAACAATCCCGTAGCCGATCTTTCACTCCTTTCACCACTGTGAATTCTTTTGATCAACAATTTCATTCACCTTCATATCCAAATGTTGATCCTACTCCTGTCCAACCATTCAATTCCTATCCATCCCACCCAACTTTTGCACCTTCCCTAGACATTACTTCTACACAGCCTTTTGGGAGTTTCCAGTATCCAAACAAGTTTGAATCTTTTACTGAAACCCCTTCACAACCCATGTCTAGTCTTGAACAGTCATTGGAAGACTTTAAGGTAGTGTCATGCTAATAGATGATGGATTTGAATACGTCCATGGCTGCCCTCATACAACCTACTGACCCGGTAGCTAGTTTTCAACTAACTCCAAATTTTCCAATGTATGATGAGGCGGTAGGACAGGCTGAGAATTTGAGTAGTAAGAGTGAGTTGTACCCCCTTCCAAATCAAACCTACCCGCACCAAATTGAATCCTACATCTCCTGTTTTGAAAGTCTATCAAGTGTCCCAAATGATTTATCAATTGAAGATAGAATGAGTAATGAGTTGTGCGACTTTGTAGTGTTTGATTTACCCGATTGTGAAAGGTCCCTTTTGAGTGAAACCACACCCAATCCTTTTGACCTCTACACCTCCATCTTAGATCCAGAATCGATTGAAATCCATGCTTTTGATGAGGTGTCTGAGAAAATTGATTTTCACTTAATTGAGGATATCGACACTGGGGATATTTCGGATGATGAACCCGCAGTTTTGGATGAGTTTGTCTCTCCAATTCATCATCCCGAGTCATTAAATGTTTTTCCCGAACTTCATATGCGTCTTGATATTGATGAAATATGCATGGACGAGCTTAATTTTGAGGAGAATTTTGAGGATATTTTTGAGGATGAAACAGTTCTAGATGATGAATCGGATTTTCGAATTCATCCTGTTCCTTTCACTGACTGTATACACCCTCCCGAACCCTTAACCAATACCCTTCCTCAATCACTTCCCTCCATCCTTTCCATTGTTCCGACCTTGCGAGAAACCGTATCAATTTCATTTCATATGTCTGGTTTACCAAGTTCGGCGTACCAATGTTTTCTCACGAATCTTGAGGGATTTGACCCTGTTTCTCGACGAGTTGATAGATTAGCACAATCACTTTTCACACATATTGTGCTAATCTATTCACTCCATTTTCACCCTCAAGATCGTACTCCAGTTCTTTTTCCCTTCCGCCATTCTTCTTCTCATATACCGAGACTGTATCCCGTTTCTATCTCCATACAGTCCCGCGTATTCTCCATTTCTTTCCTCTCCGTATTCTTTCACCAACCACACCATTATAACAATAAGATCTTTGAATGGTTGGTGTTAACTTTTGGCCTGTGTAAGGCCTTGTATAGCTTGATACTGTTCTCTTTCCCCCCTAACTCTGGATTTCAACACTTAACAGTAGAAACACTGTTTTACTTAAGTTTGGGGAGGATCCTTTTTGTGTATATATTTTTGTTTTTCTTTTTGTTTTGTATAAATCTTTTGGGGAGCACCAACAATTTTGACCCTCTTGGTGTAGCCTGACAGTGAGGGCACTGTCAAGTTTAAGTTTGGGGGTGTGCTCGGTAAGCTTTCTTCCTTCGCATTCATTTGTATATTCTGCATTTTCATACCTATTTAAAAACCCATAAAAATCGAAATTTTTTCTAAAAATATAAAAACTTTGTCGTCAAGTTAGCTAATAGGGTAACTTAGATTTTTATTCTGAAAGTTTAGTTGATATGTTAGAAATAACTAAATTCTAGGCTTAGGAATTGAAAACCCTAAAAATAACCCTCCTTCTGTTTAACCTTGGTAATTATACGTCTTTACAGTTTTTTATAGAAGTAGGTAATCTTGAGTTCAATTCTTGAGTTAAGTCAAGATGAAGGGAAAGTATTGAAGCATTACTGAAGGATAAGTTTGAAAAATAGTTTCTATTCTTAAGTTCAAATTTAGAAAGTATATACCCTACAAACTGCACATACACGCACCTTGAAACTTGGGATAGTAGAGGATACCTAGAAATACTCTTGCCTGAAAACCTAGTATGAAAGAAAAAACGGTATTTAAAGCTAAACACCAAAAAGAGCATATTGAAAAATATATCCGGTCTTGAAAAAGAAGGAAAAAAAAAGAAAAAGAAAAAAATAAATAAAGTCAAGACCTGGAAACTGCTATTTACGCTTTAAGCTCACGCATTCAGTAATCGGCCCATGGATCGACCCATGCTCAACCGGCTAGCTGCAAAGCGATATCGTCTTGATTGCGGTTAAAACTAAAACTCTTTCAATCACTGTGGTAGGGTAGTGGTCAAAGTTCAGTGGGAACTCACACGAGACAAATGCCGATCTCGGGTCCAAAGACTTGTTAGTTATATGTATGCCCTAGAGGCCATTACTGTACATACGATGTGTATTGTAATGGATGCTTGGACATGTATAGGGAGGACTTTCTTGCTCGACATGATAGTATGCTATCTAGTTACTCTTTATCTTAACATGTACTCTGATTGTCTCTATGTCACATGTTGATAAAGCCCTTAGAGTGAGTACATGACTACCAGGACTATGATGCAGATCATACTAGTGAGGATAGAGTAGTCACTAAGTACATCTTTCAAATGTTCCTAGTCGTGGGAGTACCGAGACAGGGCATCGATACTCCAGAGTAGACTAGCGTATGCGCTTCTTAACCCATATGATGGGCGATGGATGATCCCATATCCACTGGTGTTTGACATCAGAGAAGGTACACGGGTGCTCAGTGGAGACTGGGTACACTGGACGGACTCGCCGAGAACTCCTAGATGGTATTATACCTCACGTCAGATGGCAGTTCTCTAGTGACACTGGTACAGGTTAGTCTGTAGACCCTAGATCGTCATAGAGTCTTGTGTGATTCCCACTGTGCTTTGATTTCCACCTTACCACGTCTATGGGGTGTGCAAAACGGTGGCTTTTGGGTACAGTCCCGGATCACATAGAGGCAATGAGGGATAGGAGGGGTTTCGTCTCTCCCGGTATAGGGAGTTGATGTTGCGCTGTGTTCGATTGGCTATATCTGGAAATCCCTGGCCAGGGTTGTTGAGATTTACTGGTAAGTGTTATCAGTAGTTTCTCGAACTGTTATAAACCTCATATCGACACGACTTATCAAGCTACTAGAGTCTGACGTTTACCACCCCTAGGCGAGATATGCGACATATCAGATGAAGAGACCGGATTTACGGGAGTGTTAATGGTTGGATTCACGGGAGAATGTACAGGCTTGCTTGTTGATCTTCTGATTGCTCAATACCTGGGTGGCTGTTACGTTTAGCTGACCGCTTGCAGCTTGTGGGTGTTTGATATGATTATCACCTACTGCCGGCGTATTGACGATTCTTTAGAGTCCAACATAGAGGTTTCTTGGCTCAGGCAAAACGGAGTAGGAGCACATGTGTGATATGTGCGGGACTGAGAATAATACGTGTGTGCGATACCGTATTAGATTCTCGCGATATGTGATATCGGCCGGGTATATGTGATATAGCCGGGTCATCGGATCAAGTGTTGATTAGATGAACTGATACAGATTATTTTAGTCGGTTATTGGTGAAATAGCCGGATTATCGGATCAAGTGTTGATTCGATAATTTAATGTATAATTATATATTTGATATATTAAATTACATTAACTAATATAAGCTCACTTAAAGATTCTTTATCTCACTGGGGTAATACATTGATATATATGTGATATATGTTAATTATATTATTTTATTTTGTTACAAAATATATTATATATGTGATATATAATATTGTAACAAGTTAAGGTTACAAATGCAACATGTTTTGTGGAGTTTAAACATGGTTAGGGTTTGGATTAGGGTTAAGCTTTCTTGAAGCTTCTAGAAGCTTTGTTTTTGTTTTTAACCAAAGATATTTTGTAATGATATTTTGTTGATATTTCTTAACCAAACCCAAACCCTTTACCATAGTAAATTCTCTACATGGGTTAAGTCTTCATTCTTAACCCATGGTTGCATTTCTAACCTCACACATGTTTTTTCATTATTCATCACAAAGTAATTTCTTCTTCTTCTTCCTTTGGAAAAGCTTTCTAGCTTTTTCATATGTGATGAAAATGAGTGAGAAATTGAAAACAAAAGAGAGATAAATTCCTACTTCATCATCCTCATCTATTCTAGCTGCTTAGATTAGGGTGTTTGCTTTGTTAAAACTTGATTAACAAAGAAAAAGCTTGGGTTTGAGTTTCTTCAAGGTAGATCATCTTTGTTATTGAAGATCGGAAGCAAGATTGCATCTTTCACTTCATGGAGCCTCTCTAGAGTCCGGGTACATGATGATCGCGGTGAAGGGACCTCAACACGGAGCTTATGGAGTGAAAGAATGGACTACAAAGGTTGTAATCCCAAACTCTTAGAAGTAAAGTTGTTTACTTGCTCTTTGTTTCGTCTAATCTCTAGTCTAAGATCTTGATTAGGGTTGTTCGGCACATGAAAATTTTGATTTTGGTATGGTAGATGCCTTGTAGAACCTTGTGACAGTGCCTAGTAACCCTACAAGACTAACCTGTACACATGTCACCTGAGAACTTCCATCTGACGATAGGTATAGTACCATATGGAAGTTCTTGGCGAGCCCGTCCAGTGTACTCACACCCAGTGAGCACCTGTATACGATCTTAGGTGCATCAGACCAATGGCTGCGGGACCAACCATCCCCCGACGGGGTTAGAAACGTACACACCAGTCTACTCTGGAGTATCAGTGCCCAGTCTCGATACTCCCGCAACTAGGGACCATTTAAGGATGTGCTTATGGACTACCCTGCTCCCACAAACATGATCGCCATCACAACGTAGGTAGTCAAGCAAGATCCTAGGGGCTTTATCAACATGTAACCGTAATATGCAATAACGAGTATGACATATGCCATGTTAAGATAAAGACAAACCACAATAGTATACTACCGTATCGAGTCTTTATCAATATGTGCAAACTAGATATAACAACAATACAAATAAATACGCATATCCCAATAAAGACAAGTCAAATAATATACTATAAAACTGAGCAAGATTGTTCTGTACATACGTATCCCCGGTATCCATATGTATACATATACAATACTGGCCTCTAGGGCATATACATCCAACAAGAAGCACAAAAATAAGAAAAAAAACACAACGTCAGCTCAAGTGAGCTCGACCCCAGAAGAACCACATATACACAAATCTCTCAGTCTCCTCACTAGGTCGCATATACAAAATAAGAAGTGGTAGATGGAGAATACTAGATACAATGATAGTACAAAAGAGACAAAGTGTCCCCGCAACCCACCTACAAGCAATATCGCGAGTCTGAGCAAAGAAGCCAATGAAAAGATACGCCCGCCGCTGCAAAGCTGACGGGTCCAACCTGCAAGACACTGTGACACAACGGGGGTGAGTTTCCAGCTTGTAAGTAGCAAGTAACATCTAATAAGGCTATCGTAAGAATGCATGCAATGCGTCACAATCTGCATATCTAAGTATAATGCGATGCTACTAGTATGTATGCACATGGATGCAAAATCAATACGAAATCTTTAAGTGTTTAAATACGATGATCTTTGCATTCTCAACTTAAAAAAATATATTTGTACAATAGCCAAAGTACCATCAAAGAAATCATCCGAAAACCATGTCAAGTATCGACACCAAATATGAAATATATCTGTCTCAATGTCTCACTATATCAATGTCTTAATACCTCGGGCGTCGTCAATCCGGATCAGCCCATATCATCAATCTCACGACAACGGTCGGTATCCTCTGGATATCCGCCGCGCCAGACATTACCGGTAGGTAGTCTTCCGATGCCAGGCTCATCGTCTACAACTCGATCTTCTTGCCCCGGGGTACCATACTGGGCCCACCATGTACCTGAAACGGTTCATCCACTCCTCGAATCGGGTCTCAAAATCCAACAGAAAACATGAAAACTCATGGTGTACGACACATACATTACGAGAAAACTGCAACTTTATTTTAAAAATGATAATAATAAGCTTTTGTTAAATTCATGCGGTTTTCCCCAAAATCCAAAAAACTCAACAATACAGAAATCCTCAAGAAAATCATAATACCCAACATGTTGTAAATAATAGATGCCCATGAAATCAATGTTATGCAATGTAGTTTATGACGAGGAATCTAAATAAGCATGATAATGAAGTGAGGTATATGCAAGCTTTGCAATTCAATATATCATGTAGGATGCAAGCGTTTGATACTGAACTAAGCAGGTTCTACAGTGCTCATGGCATGGCAATTACCAAAGGCGTGTGTGTTCACATGAATAGTGCACGTGCATCATGAGCCAATGGTAATGTTTTAAGTGTCCTAAGAGGTGATATCACACAAAGATATATAAATAATCATGCAATGTCAGTAGACGAATAACTAGAAATATATGCATATGAATGAGATGGTTAACTAACGAACTATGCATATAGTTTGCAAGTAATAAAGTGATCCTAACTATGGGGCGCCTTGCTCCATCCAGATGCTTTCCCCATAGATGTATACATCTACTCACCCGGACGCCTCGCTAATCTGATCCAACCACCGCTTTTCATTTGCGCGCCGCGTCCGATATTTCCGCAACCGATCCTAAAATTGCATAACAAACAACATAAGATTACACATTATGAAACGATGCAAATCACAATATGAAAAGATCAACGCAAACACGTTAGGCACAACGTGCACTAGGTGCGTGGAACACACACGAAAACCACTAAAACTACTAAAACCTTAACTAAAATCGTCTTTTCGGGACAACCGTCAAAACTAAAACCCGACTAAACCAAATTCCGCATTTGCACACCCTAAAAGTCATAGGAGATGTTATAAATATCATCAAGATATCGCAATTAATTCACCACTTAATTTTTATAAAAACCTAGTAAGCATTCACATATCAATTTCGATGCAAACATCGCGAATTAACGATATAGCGTTCACAAACTAGCATAAATTTCCAAACTAACCCACAAGATAACCACTACACCTAATTTAATCTATTAAAAATGCTTCAAACCCTAATTTTAAATCAAACCCCCTTTCTAGAATTTCCTAAACAAGAATTTATAACTAATTTTCACACTTAAATTTCTAAATTAGCATATTCAAACTACAAATTAAACATTAGATTAGAATTATACCTTACAAGTTGTGAACCCTAGCTTTCACTAGCCTCTAAGAAACCTCCTTTCTCCATATTTTAAACAAATTAGGGTTTGAGAAGAGGAAGAATAGGGATTTGGTTTGAATTTTGTGAAGAAATTGTGAGTTTTTCTTGAATTTGATGGGATTTGTAGCAAGATGAAATAGGGAAAAGAAAGGGGAGCTGCTGCTGTGGCTCGGCCTGGGGAGGGGAGTGGGAGAGAATGAGGGAAATGTGTGGAAAGTTCTAAGAAAAAAGTCTCTCTCAATTGTATTTAATGCTCTCACATCAATTTTTACAAAAAAAACCCCATTTTAATTCATTTTGATTTATTTTTAAACCATAGAACTACAAGACTTGGAAAGTTTTGATAAAATTTTTGTTAACACTAAATTTTAGTTTATAATGGTTCCTAAGTGTGAAATTTATGTTAGTTGTATGTATGCCCTAGAGGCCAGTATTGTACAGATGATGTATATTATATTGGATGCTTGGACATATATAGAGATGACTTTCTTGCTCGATATGATAGTATGCTATCTGGTTGCTCTTTATCTTAACATGTACACTTGTCTTTTTAAACTGTCTTATAGTTACATGTTGGTAAAGCCCTTAGGATGTGTACTTGACTACCTGGACTGTGATGTAGATCATACTAGTGGGACATGGTAGTCCATAAGTACATCCTTCAAGGTCCCTAGTCGTGGGTGTATCGAGACGGGGCATCGATATACCAGTGTAGACTAGCGTATACGCTTCTCGACCCATGAGATGGGCGATGGATGATCCCATATCCATTGGTGTTTGACATCAGAGATGGTATACGGGTGCTCAGTGGAGACTGGGTACACTGGACGGACTCGCCGAGAACTCCCAGATGGTATTATACCTCACGTCAGATGGCAGTTCTCAGGTGACACTTGTGCAGGTTAGTCTGTAGACCCGAGATCGTCATAGAGTCTTGTGTGATTCCCACTGTGCTTTGATCTCCACCTTACCACGTCCATGAGGGCGTGCAAAACGGTGGTCTTTGGGTACAGTCCCGAGTCACATGGAGGCAATGAGCGATAGGAGGGGTTTCGTCTCTCCCGGTATTGGAGGTTGATGTTGCGCTGTGCTCGATTGGCCGTAACAGGGAAGTCCCTGGCCAGGGCTGATCAGAGATCTGCTGGTAAGTGTTACCGGTAGTTTCTCGACCCGTTATGAGCCTCACATCGGCACGACTTATCGGTTATTGGGGTTTGACGTTTACCACCCCTAGACTTGATATGCGACATATCAGACGAGGAGACCGGACTGTACGGGAAGTGTCGCCGATCGGCTCGACGGGAGTTGTAGCAGATTCGCTTGTTCTCTTCTGATCGCTCAATACCCGGGTGGCCGTTACGTTTAGCTGACCGCTTGCGGCTTGGGGGTGCTTGATATGATCATCACCCACTGCCGGCGTATTGACGAGTCTCAGAGTCCCACAATGAAGTTTCCTAGTCCAGGCGAAACGTTGTGGTGCGCGTATGCGATATGCGCATGGACCCGATTAAAATGCGAGTATAGGATTCCGTATATTGATCGGGCAGCTTGCTTTTGGTAGGGGTCATATGAGATATGGCCGGATTGGTAAATCCAGTGTTGATTTATCATTTAACCATTAGTTGCTCACTAGAAATCCTTTCTTGTGTTGGATGGATGTATGAATGCATGTATGTTTTTCTTTCATTCTTGTTTCATGCACATATGGATGTGTATACATACATACATGCATACATACATTTATCATGGTTGTATATATATGAAAATGGTGGAAATATAAGACTCACACCATGGTTTTATTTATGAATTATTATTGTATTTATATTTAAACATAAAAGGAAAGAAAAGGTTCATTATTGTTTTCTTCTACACTCTTCTTTTGACCTAACCATTCTCAACCACCTTTTAACCTTTGGTTAATTTCCTTTTGTGTTTTAACTCTAGTACAATAATGATTCAACCATGGTTTGAGATGATAGATGGAAAATATATATTGATATATTTTTCTATTTTCATTAAGAGAGATCGTTATCATCTTCTTCAAAAAGCCATCATCTTCATCAACCTCTCTCTTTTGCTCTCTAGTTCTTAGTAGTGAGCAATATACTCATCAAGATTGGATTTTGAAGTGAGAAAGAGAACCACAACACCATTCTACACAAGTCTAGCCCACTTGTTTAGGGTGTTAACTTGATTCCGTTCACTTGATCGGAGAAAGTCGCAAGCTTGGACAAAGCGGACTCCGGGTGGATCATCGGTGACGTCGAGGAGTTCAAGCGGAGTTCTTTCAAACCCCAAGTAGCCGAGGAGTCTAGCGTAGAGAGCTACAAAGGTTGTACTCTCTAAACCCTAGCATTTCTTTCATATGTCGATGTGAAAATTTTGAAACCCTAATCGATTCTAGGAACGATTCTATGTTCATTAGCTGAGCACCCTAAAGACTACTTATTTGGTTCATGTGATGCTCCCAAACCCTTCATGAGGTGCTATGCTAACCCAACAATTTACCCATTTAAATTTGTATTTACCACTACTTTAATGTATATTTAAAAGCTTAAAATAATATTAAAAAAATTAATTAAGGAAATTTTTTTAAATGACTAGAAATTTTTAACTGACAATTTATTAACCAATTTATAGCAATTTCTTATCAAAATTTTGTATAATTAGGCCTATATTGAAAAATAATTATTTTGACTTTTTACGGAAAAGACTGATTATTTTACCGATTATCGAAAAACTACCTAAACTAAAATTCAAAGCGTTACAGTTGATCCCACAGCCATTGGTGTTTGACATCAAAGATTGTACACAGGTGCTCATTGGAGAATGGATACACCGAACAGGACTCGCCGAGAACTCCTAGATGGTATTATACCTATCGTCAGATAGCAGTTCTCTGGTGACACTGGTACAGGTTAGTCTGTAGACCCGAGATCGTCATAGAGTATTGTGTGATTCCCACTGTGCTTTGATTTCCTCCCTACCATGCTCAAAAGAGCATGCAAACAGGTTGGATTTTGGGTACAGTCCTAAGTCACATGGAGGCAATGAGCGATAGGAGGGGTTTCATCTCTCCCGGTACTGGGGATTGATGTTGCGCTATGCTCGATTGGCTATAAAAGGAAGTCCCTGACCAGGGTTGATGATGAGATTTACTGGTAAGTGTTATCAGTAGTTTCTCGACCCGTTATGATCCTCGTATCGACATGATTTATTAAGTTTTTGGGGTCTAACATTTACTACCCCTAGACTCGATATGCGACATATCAGACGAAGAGACCGGACTGTACGGTAATGTTACTTATTGGATTCACGGGAGTTTGGACAATATTGCTTGTTGATCTTCTGATCGCTCAATACCTGGGTAGCCGTTGCGTCCAGCTAGTACCGCTGACGGCTTGTGCGTGACTGATATAATCATTGCCTACTGCTAGCGTATTGATGAGTTTTTAGAGTCCTACATGGAGGTTTCCTAGCTCAAGCGAAATGAAGTATGACACATATGTGATATGTGCGGGACCGAGATTAATACGTGTATGTAATACAGTATTCTAATCTCGCGATATAGGTTATATGTGATATAACCGGATTATTGAATCAAGTGTTGATTCAATAATTTATTATATGTATATTTGATATACATATAAATAATATTAGTCGGTTATATGTGATATAGGTGGATTATTAAATCAAGTGTTGATTTAATAATTTAATATATAATTATATATTTGATATATTAACTAATATTAGGTCACTTAAGAATTTCTTTTCTACAAACACAAATAAATATATATGAGATATATATTAATGTATTTACTATTGTGTCATACTAGATGATACATTGGACATGGGTGTATGAGACTCATTCCAAACTGAAGATAATTTAGGTGATTAATTATTAAGGGATAAATCAAAATTAGGTGGAAATTAGCATAGCTAAAGATACTTGTGGAATCATGTAGAAGCCTTGACTTAGTCCACTAATTTTGTATTACTCTAGATATTTATTAACCCAAACATTATCTTTTGCCATGGTTAAGTCTCTACAAATATCATTGGAGATATTTTCTCACCCAAGGGTTCACACTTGATCATCTTCTTCATCTCCTTCTGTGCTCTCTAGCTTTTGAGTCGGGTGAAAAAGAAAAAGAGAGAAATAATTCTAAAGTGAGCAAAATACCTACTTCATCAATCTATACCAAACTAGGCATTTAGTATAGGTTGTTTGATTCACTAATTCCTCAATTAGTGAAGTGGTAGCTTGAATTAGAGATTCCTCAACGTAGACCATCTTCGGCCTCAAAGATCCTTAAGCAAGCTCGTTCCTTTCGCCTAGTGGAGCCTATGAAGAGTTCGGGGACCACTACTTAGAGCTAAGGGACTACTGCACGGAGCTTTAGAAGTGAAGTACCGGTCTACAATGGTTGTATTCTCTATTCACTTAGTGTAAAGTTTGTTTACATGTTTTATAAAACCCTAATTCTCTAGTTTGATTCTAGGTTTGTGTTCCTTAGCACTCTAGATTTTTTAAAATTGCATACTTGATACTTGCTAAAACCTAGTGGTCATACTAAGAAACTCCAACAGGGACCCTATGACAAATGCGGATGGCATAAGCGTACGTTCTATTTTCGTTTTTTCTGTGAAGTTTAGAAAACATAAATGATGGGACTTCATTAATGAGATTAATGAAAAGGAAAGAAACCTAAAGATGTTGTAAAATCAAATTTTCAAATAGGTACCTCTAGTTCTTTCTTTGCATAGCGGTATTCTTTATGAATATCCAGCACCTCATTCGATGAGGAAAGAGCCGAGATCCCTTCACCGGGAATGACCTCTTTAGCAAAAGCTAGAAAACTCTACAACCCACTCAGTTTGTTTTGAAAACTATTCGATTTTAAAAAACGGAGCTTAAACCGCTCCTTTTCAAATCAATCGATTCTACGACGATATCAAGTTCATTACGCAATAGGTTTTCCTAAAACCTGTCGTAGCCCTCCGTCATTTCAGATAAGGACTATTTTAGTATCCGTGCTATGTTTGTTGTCCTCCGTCAAGGCGTAGTGTGCGGTAGCTAATTTAGTGCTTATCTGCAACCATATGATGCGATTGGATTAGGGTAGTCGTGCGACTTTGTTAGCCTCCGTCAAGGGTCGTGCGGGTGGATTTAATTCAATCAGGAAGTGAACGGTTGAACTTGACTAGTGGACTATGGTTTGTTGGCATCCGTCAAGGTCATAGCACGGTAGGGGAAAAAATGTTATTGGGAATTTCAAGTGTTGAAATTTGCAATGAGATTGCATACCTTCTATGAGATAGTTGGTTCCCGATACCCACTGTGAGTAAGAGTTACTCCTGGGAGAGTTTTCCACTTTACAATTAGCTGATCAATTAAGTGTCTAAGAAAGGTGTTAATAGGGTTATGCCCCTGTGGAAACGAGGTTATTTAATTAGTTCCATGCGAAAGCATGGGGAGACTCCTTCAGAGTACCAATTCCTGCCTGGCTTAACGATTGGCGAACTTATAGGGTGTAATTAATCCCGGCTAGTCTTACCTTTTAGGGTTTGAAGGAAGATTTGATAAAAACGGTGGGAGCCATCCTAATTAGATAAAATAATAACCAATCTAATCTTGCAAGAGAATACGCTAAAGTGTTTTCTTCTCTCTTTGTCCTGGTAGCGACCATGAAATGCCTTAATCAAGATAATAATATGGATGTATTGACCGAACCCGCTTGTTATACTGAGCTGGGGAACGTTGGTTCCGTTCTACCTTATAATTGTTATAAGTCTGAGCAGGAAATAGGGGAATACCCGGATTCCCATGCGACCCGAACGAGGAATGAGCATGTTGATATATCCTCTTCGGGTGTGTTCGTTACCGAGAATTGTTTCTCAGTTTGTTCTATGTTCTGGGTATTAGATACCGGATCAGGATCCCATATTTTTAATATGTTACATGGGCTAAAGAAAGATAGAGAACTGGAAATAGGTGATCATTCTATCAGAGTAAGGAATGGTGCAATGGTTGACGCCAAACCAGTTGGCACATATCACCTAATAGTGAGACTATAGCTCCTTTTTGAAAACCTCTTGGTAAACTTTTTATGCATGCAAAGTAATCAGGTACTGTCCACTGATCAGTCATGTTCGACTACTACATAATACAGTGCCCATCATGAAAACAAAGTGCTCAAGAGCAAAATCAGTCTCAAAAGACGTATCCAACAATCGCGTGCGTCTGGTGCGCACGGAAATCAAAGACAAATGCAAGTGCTACGAATGTATACAAAACCAAACTAAGTGCAACGGGTGTGCACGATAACATCTATCCAGTGCAACGGATGTGCACGACAACAACATCTAGTGCATCTATAGTGCACGAAAATCTCAATCCAGTGCAACTAGCATACATGAATGAAAATCCCAGTTGAGTGCATCAGGTGTGCACAAAATCATATCTCATATCATGCACCCAACGTGCGCGAAAATCCAAATCAAGTGCATCCATCATGCACGAATAAAAATCTAAATCAAGTGCATCCGATGCGCACAGAATCCAATACTAAGCGCCTAATATGCGCAAAATCCAGCCCAAGTGCGTCAGGTCCGTAAAAGCATCTAGTGCAGTAGTATGCACAAAAACGAACATCAAGTATACACATGCACGAAAACAAAAATCTGGTAAAACGAATGCTCAAAGACATAAATCGGGTGCAACCAATGTACGGAGTATAAATCTAGTGCAACAAATACACGAAATACCCACATGGTGCAGCAAAAGCATGAAATGCAAATTTAGTGCAACCAATGCACGAAATACGAATCCGGTGCAACAAATGCACAAAATACAAATCGGGTGCATCTAGTGCACGAAATACAAATCCGGTGCATCAAGTGCACGAAATATAATTTTCGTGCATCCAGTGCATGAAATACAATTTCCGTGCATCCAGTGCAAGAAATACCAATCTAGTGCAACAAATGCACAGAAACTCATCACTAACTCAAATGCGTATGAAATCTATACCGAGTGTACCAAGGTGTATAAAAATCATAAACGTGTGCAACTGCATGCACAAAACACGTATCAATGCACTGCAAGCATATGTGGCTATACCGAGTGCAGAAATCAAATCGAGTGCATACCACACGCACAAATCAAATCAACTGTAGGAAATCGAGAAAATTATAAACATGTGGAGCTAAGGCACAAAATCGATATCAAGTGAAATAGATATGCACAAATCACAAATCAACACAACAGTGTATAAAATATATATATCAAGTGCAATAGCTATGCACAAAATGTAAATACCCAGTAGGTGCAGCCATGGTGCACGGAAACCATGAAACTCAATCATCAAAACTCAAATCCAAGCGATATAAGCGTGAAACTCGGATCACAACGCAAATCGCAACAAATGACATTGAGGTACACTTCCTACAGCGTCGAAAAATGTCGGTGCGCCCAAACTGGCAGAGCAAGAACATCCTCTTGCCTCCTGCTCACGGTCTGGCATCTTCTGTCTCTGGGTCCTCATTTCTCTTCGGATTACCAATCTCGCAATCTATCTGCTCATCGGCCCGGTCAGATATGCTAATGGAAATGATTCCGCTCGGGCACTCCTCTGGTCAATTAGTATGATCACTCGTAAAGCAGCACGTCACTGGCGCGGCCTTTGGCCCTATGAATACACGTAACACAACCGATCCTCGGTGCAAATCTTATTGCAGCAGTGTCTTGGAAAGAACCTGCTCAAGGTCTCTTCCAACCTCGCCTATGCCAAACTATACGGAGGCTTCTACTCTGGCAAAATCTTTTCTCGCTTTCTGGACATCTGCGTTCTCAGCACAGCATTTCCTCGGGAACTGGCCGTATCCCAACGCCTCTGTATACATATCCGATCTCTAATCTCAGCGGGGAGTAACAACAGCTTGTTAACATCTCGCACGAACATCTTGTTCCACTCGTCTTTATTTTCATCCACCTCGACGTCACGTCTTGCTATCTGCATACTGCAATTGTTCTCGGCTACAGTCAATCTGGAGTCTTGAACATGGACTCGAAATTACGAACTCGGTATCTTCATCACTCTGCAAAAGATATCTAGCCGAACACGTCCTCGGGAACTCATCCCAATCATCGAAGGAACACTCTATATTCGCCCATTCTCAATAAACTCACAACGCATCTGGGTGAGGTCCTCTATCCGTAACTGGTCATCTTACTGATCTCCTATCGGATCATCAAACGAACAATGTCATCTCTGGATTGATCTACTCTAGATCTGAGTAAGATTCTCCACAGTGGAAATCTTCAACTCAACTGGGCCTGCGTCGGCGCATCAAATTTGACGAATCACCTTCGTCTCTCAACTCAAGATAGACTAGCTATCACCTGTCGCATCTCTGCCTGGAAGCTCCAGTGATCTCAGCTCGTAAGCTCTAGAAGTGACATCACATCAATCTCAGCAACAGCTGGGTCATCTGTCTGCACGGTAGATGACATCATAATCTCTGAGGTATGTTGTACATCAACAGTCCTCTCACAACAAGCAGCCTCTAACAATAACCGATCATCCGGTGCAAATCCGAACACTCGTCTCAACGAGAGGTCACAACACAAGCACTAAATCGATATGTTCCCATGTCACCAGAAAATACGATGGTCAGTCCTCGTCCACAATGAGCTCTCCCTGACCGCATCACTGGCAGCAGCTCAAACTACGCTCGAACTATAGTGACCGGAACCTCTAGCATATATCGATGAAGATATATCAAAGGGATGAAAAGAATCAACAGATCCCAAAATGGATACATGTTCACATGGAGGAACGTATTCGGTGAGAGTATGATCATGGAAACGAATAGAATCAAGGATCTCAAATGGATGTATGATCAAGGGGGCGAAGAGAAATCACAGATCTCAAGATATGCACATCCTAAGGTTTCTTAAGTGGAGTATCGTATCATAAATATGCCGCGGAACATACGTACGGTACGTCACTCTACTCAAGCTACCTACTCCATCAATCAGGGTCAGTCTATGAAATGAAAGTTCGGGTCTAATACCCCCATGTTCAAGTCTAAGTTCCATAAGGTCAAGCCTATGTAACGAAATAAATTATGCCCCAGACTCTATATAGTCAAACCTAGACTCAAACCAAGGTTAAACCTAGCACTCTAATACCAACTTTGTCACGACCCGAAATATTAGCTCGTGACCGGCACTTAGATCACGCAACGTCTACAGACGTAGCGTAACTTAAGTAAGACGAAACCCAGAAATATATACCTTTCAAAAGAAGTAAGTAATGAAAACATTGATACAACATTTGGAAACCTCAAGTAAAAGTCTTTAAATCCTTTTTTTCTTAGAAATTTCGGCAGCACCTCCTTTGTAAAAACTAGCCCCGAAACGGGTACAACATAGAATATAAAGAAAGCATCCCCAAACGGGAGCAAATCACGCCCAACGGCGAAAACAACCACCACAAGCGCGCGCGCATACACACACACACACACACATATATATATATATATATATATATATATATATATATGTATGTATACGACGCCCAACGGCGAAGATCACAAAGGAAAATGAAAAGCAAGATATCAAACCCACCAAGCGAACATATAACACATCGCTCTATGTCTCGCAACTACAAGTCTTGCTAGGTCTTACTACTTATACAAATACTAGTTTCTGATTTGAAGGAGTTGACTAGATATAATAAGAATAATAATACAAGAGGGGCACGATCCAACATGTACCACCTGTAAGTCTACGGTAGATCCCGGCCGTCAATCCGAGGCCAAATGCGGAAATAAAAACTTTTTAGGAAACCGGCGCTATCATAGTCTTTCACCCGGATCAAACCAACGCTAAACTAGCTAACTACTAAGAAGTGAGAGTGGCTATACCGATCGATCCGTGTCTTTCGGTCTTTGGCCACCATCCCAAGCTCCTCGCGGCATCTCCGATCTCCGGTCTCCTTGTCGGAAGGGCACCACATCGATGAATCCTTTTACGGGCACCAGCTTCAAATCGAAGCAACTCGGACACGAAGTTTGCTAGCCGACGTTTCCAAGGTGAAATAGAGAATGTGCGTGATAACTTTGTCTCTTGACACTCTAAGATTCTCAACACATGAGATGGTTAGAGTGGAGGTAGAAGATGATGCCAATGGTGGAACTTATGATCAAGAAGAAGAAAGAAAAGAGAAGAGCCTTTTTGTGTTATTGTGTTGAAATATTGTTGTGAGCACAAGAATGAAAACCCAAGAGCCAACCCCAATCCTATGGCTGCCCTCTCTCTCTCTCTTCATCTATCAATTCAACACAATAAACAAATCATAATGTGACATTAGCACAAATAAAGAGACCATGAGTCACTAAACATGTCCATGTCACATTAAATGCACCTCATCATGAAATCCACTCACAATTTCCATATGTAAACATTAATCCAAATGTTTACAACAACAAAAAGATACGGCAACATCTAAAGTAAACTTGTGACGGATCACAAGGATACCCCTCACCTGTATATACATACCTGCATCCGCATTCCGACTGAATGCGAATGCGATGAGACGAAAGTAATCCAACAAATCTAATACTAGGATCCGTCTTAAACCAAAGCCCACTAGTATGATCCGTCCGATCATGATCCGTGCACAAATGCACATATATGATCGAACCATGCCATAATACCATACGTCCTCTACAACGTTTCGCCCGAAACTTGAGAAACTGTCTGTGGGGGACTCTAAAGACTCGTCAATACTTTGGCTGTAGACTTAACCACTAGCACGTCAGTGGTACTAGCTGTACGTAACGGGCTACCAGGTATTGACCAAAAGGGAGGTCGATGAGCGAACTCATCCTGACACCCTACTGAGCCTGTCAGTGACAATATCCGTACAGTCCGGTCTGTTCGTCTATGAGCATCGCATGTCGGGCCTAGGGGGTTGGTAAAAGTCAGACCCCCAAAAGCAGTACAAGTCATGTCGGAGTATAGCCCAGACCACCCTGAGATACTACTGGAATACCTACCAGTAAATCTCTTGCCTTGGCCGATGCTGTGGTATATATATTCGATACTATTAAACTGTGCCCAAGATGTTGAGCTCTTGGGGGATTATGAGGTTTTGACGAATCGATCGAATGGTTCGACTTCAATCGGATGCTTGGTGGTGAGATGCATTCTTGGGAGACTCCAGATACGAGGATAGTCGTTGGAGCTCAGTCCATGCAGCCGCGACGAGACGAGTCCAAAGCAGACGACATTAGAGAAATGTGGAGTAAGAGGTTCGCACCAGATCTAGATGAGATGACGTTCCACTCTGCCGACATCAGAGAGGCGATGCGCAAGCCAAGGCATGGTACTTGGACTTACCTTCCAGAAGGAGTCGCGATGAGTATGCAGTCGTTCCAGAGCAAGATGCAGATATAGGAAAGGACAACGACTTCTGGACAGTTGGCAGAGACGAGACATGGAAGAGACCGTGTGTCACGTCCCGAAAGTACGGAACATGACCGGCACTTAAACTACGAAACGTCTCAAGGCGTACGTAATCTAAGTAAACCGAAAACCCAGAAATCCAAACCAAGAAAAGAAGTAGAGTGAAGGGAAACCAATTTAAAACCAGTAGTTTTAATAGCATAAGCCGAATTATGCGGTTTTTAAGAACATGAAAATTTACTGAAAATTTCGGCAGAGTCTCCTTTGTAAATACTGGCTCCCAAACGGGATACAACATGAATAGTATACGAAATCAATAAAAAGGCATCCCCAAGCGGGAGCTAGCTCTTCGTCAATCGACGGTCACAACCACACAAGCAATATAATATACAACGCCAACGGCGAGGATCAAAACTCAAAAGGAAACTCAAAACCACCAGAAATATAACGAGCGACTCTAAGGTCGAAAGAATAAACAACACTGGTCTCTATCTCAATAAATACATGTTTGGTTGATGGAATTTACTAGATACAACGGAATAATATTATACAAGGTAATATGATGGGTACGATACAAGAAAAACCCACCTACTAGCAAGTCACCCGAATGAAACTGAGCCCGCAAAGCCGTAATGAAACCTGTACGGCAAACCTGCAAAAAACTGGAGCACAACGGGGGTGAGTTGCCAACTCGTGAATAGAAAAATATCTACGCACAGAAATCGCATAAATAACGCAACCTAGGTCAATGATCATAATATTTCCTCAAATATAAGAATAACACGTAGCCTATAACAAGGCTAGGGTAAATATCTAACCCGAGTGTAATCTCATATGCCCGTGTTAGTGCTTCAGGTAGCAATATATCATATGAATGAGGTATGAATGCATGAAAACAGAATACATGTAAATGAAGAACTGTTTTCATAAATTAGTGAGATTTCCTTTGTATTTTTAAACTGAGGTATCATAAATGAAATCAGTATCAACAGTGTCTAGCATCTACACAAAACATAAATCTCAATGTCTCGAATATCAATGTCTCAATCTCAATATCTAGGGCGCCGTCAGTCCAGACCGGCCCCTACCATCCATCTCAAGACCACGACGGTATCATCCGGATATCCGACGTGTCGAGTAATATCACCGGTAGGTAGTGCTCCCCAGCCAGGCTCAACGTCAACACCACATTCCTCTTGCCCCGGGGTACCATACCGGGCCCACCATGTACCCGAAACGGTTCCTCCACTCCTCGAATCGGGTCTCGAAACCCATCAGCAAACTCATGGTGGACGACTCATACATCATAGGAAAACCGCACTTTTTATTTTAAAAGAGAGAAAAGGTTTATTTATGTTTTGCGGTTTTCCTCCAAATCCAGAAAATCTCATGGAAATCCGAATCCAAAACCTCAATAACACGTAAAATAGTGAATATATGCATGATAATCCATGAATGCGGCATAACGATGAATAACAGTATGCATGAAGTGACAAGTAATAACTACAATATCTAAGCTGGCATATAAGGTAAGTACACTAATATTATATTGAACTACTAGCTATCTAGCTAAGTTAAGCAATAATATTTTCTAAGGTGTACGTGACATGGCAATTACCGATGAAGATGTGTGTGAGCGGCAATTAAGTGTACGTGGTACCTACGCATCATCGGTAATGGTGCTGGTGTCCTAACAGCATGATATCACTAATGGAGTATGAAACATAAAATAAGCATGCGGAGCGAAGCGGACCACAAAAATGAGCGGGAGCTGAAAACTAGACGCAACTATAACAATCTGTATTAATCTAATATAAGTCCTACAAATGGTGCCTTTTGAAATAACACGAATCATGGGTTTTGAAAATAGGGGCTACGGTGTTTTTATGAAAAGATACGTCTTTTGAAATATCCGTAGGATCCCTTGGGCTGTCTTTAAGAATGCCCACGATTCGTCGGTTTTTGAAATAGGTAAGAAGTCTAATCTAATCTAACAACTACACTAAATTATACGGCTGAACTAACAAGCTGAACTACAGGTAAGGGAACCGCCTATCATCTGAGTCGATACATATACATACCTGTATATGTATAGTCGGTGATCCCGCCTTAATAATATCATATCCGATACCATATCTATAATCAGGCATCCCAAGTCAAGAGTGCGGATCAATCATCAATATAGCTCGTACGTAAATCCGTCGTACGGCATCCCAATCTGGGTACGGGTCAATATCACATTCATCATACTATTCACCTGGTATCCTCTTTATCAAATATCATGATCGGGGTACTGATCTACGTCTAGTACCATACTGATACCGCCTACGTATGCATGGACGTGTGTGAAACACTACGTCAAGGACCCGCTACAACGTCATGTCGTATCTCAAATACGAACCCTGCTATATCACCGATCTCACGGCCTCAAATCAAATCTCATCGACTCAGCTCAATCCCAAGTATCATCCTCAAATCCGTATGTGAACACATAGTCCCATACCCATGTGAACCCATAACTATAAAGAATCCCATGAGCACATATCAATAGGAATGTATGCAAGTATGTATGTGTGTATGTGTAGTGCAACACTACCCTAGGGTTCGCAACACTAAGGTAATCCAACACACCAATATCCATCCTAAGCAACGTTATTAATCCCAAATAACATATAATAAATACTGGTGTGTATACGCATCCGTATACACCACCACGGACTGCGGGGGTGCTATACGCCATCCACCCGACTTCTCCCCGTAGATATAAATCTACTCACCTGGTCCTCGCTCGCCGGTGCCGACGTCGCCATGCGCTTGCTTGTCGTCTCGAAGTCCACATGGGGTACCTACATATCATAACGCACCGTATCACATTAAAACTAAATTCGACGTCGAAACGGCATACGAAAATCAAATCGGCACGCGTATCACGTATAGGTCCAAACTTATCGCCTACGCATGCAAGAATAGTCAAACCAACCCTCGATGTCGATGTACAAACGTCAAACCATCGAGAAAAATCCTATCACACTCATTTGCACATTCAAGAACACTAATTTTAATATAAACTAGGTTAAAACTCACAAAAACCCCAACTTTACTTAAAAAGTCACTTTTCCGAAAATCTAGCAAGCACAATTCGCCGTTTTTTGTACAAAACAGGATGTTTAAATGAATGTAGCGGCCAATATATTTATTAAATATCTTAAATAAGTCATAGAAAAAAATTCCCGGAATTTAATCTCGTTAAATTCCAAAAACCGTAATATTCTAGTTTACAAAATACCCTTTTTACAATTTCATAGCAAAAATGCACAAACTACAATTTAGGTTGGATTTCCATGAACTAAAGTGTTAAACTACACTTAATAAAGTTAATAATATGATAAAAACCCTAACCATATTTTAATTCCCAATTTAACACAATATTTACAAAAACTAGTTTGCAATATATATACTTATCACAAATTTAAATTAACAAAAATGCAACTAGCAACTAGATTTGATTTTTGCAAGCAATTATATGTTAATCTACCCATCACAATCCTAATCAAATGCTCAAACCCTAATCTTCATTCAAAACCATACACTTGAAATTTCAAACTTCAATTCAAAACCTTTTTCTTTCTTAAACACCTAATTAAACACTTAATTAACTTAGCTTTAAGAAATTAGTAACAAATTAAGCAAAAATGTTTAGAATTATACCCAAAAACATTTGAAGATCCACAAGCATCCATGGCCTCCCAAAATGCTCTCTTTTCACAAAGATCCATGCTATACGGGCTAAGCTAAAATGGGTAGGAGTCGGATTTTGATTTGGATTTTTGCTTGATTTTTAGTGGATTTTTCTTTGGATTTTCTTTGATGGAACAAAGAGAGGACAAGAGGAAAAGGGGGCTGTTGGGGGGTTGCTGGTTTCGGCCAGAAATGTAGAGGGTTGGGTAAGGGAGGAGAGAGAGTGAGGTGGAGAAAGTTAGTTCAAGTCAAAGTCAACTCAAATTATATCATTTTCTACTCTTTTCTTTTCTTTTCTTTCATATCATTTCCTTTGAAATTCAAGTGGGGAAAAGATGGTGGCTGCTGAATTCAGCCATGGAGAGAAGTGAATGGGGGTGTGTGGGTGTGGGTACGGGTGTGGGGTGATGAAAAATGATAAATACAATACCCCAAACATCCATTTACGCTAAAAAAAAGCATTTTTTCTTCAATAATTTCTAAACCGTTTTGGCAAATGATTTCGTTCCAAAAACCACATGATAAAATTTTATTTAATGTTTTATGATGCACAAAATTTTTTTCAACCCATTCCAATTTGTAATTTTCCCTAATTAAATGTATTAGTGACGGCTTAAAATAATAATAAAATAATTTTTTCCAGAAAATTTGAAATTTCACCAGCGGCTCAATAAACACCAAATAATAGCAATTACGTAGCTAGAATATGTATATTTAATTTTTATAATAAGATATTTATATTTTGACTTTTTACAGAAAACCCCCCTTATTTTACCGATTTTTCGAAATTTCACCGAAACGATTTTCAAAACGTTACAATCTTCCCCCCTTAAAGAAATTCGGTCCCCGAATTTAAATTAAAACTCCCCCCAAATACTAAAACATCTAAGCGAAACCATCAAGTCGTCGGGGCTCCGAAATCATAAATACATAAAACAAATCGTAGCGCAGCGCATGCGCGTGAAAAATAAGCATATAACTCAAATCAAAACTCCATCCAGCATCCCGCAATCATCGGAGTCATGGTGAAGACACAATGTTCAAATCCAAAATGAAAATCAGTATGATATATGTAAGTGCACGGCGGCGCCCCGGCCGTCAATCCGACGGCCAAATGCGGAAGCGGTGATAAACTTTAAATTTTCACTTGAACTGGCAAACCGCCGCGCACTAACACCCGGATCGAACCACTAACTAGTCCTAGCTAACTACAAGATAGGGAAGAGAAGTATACCGACAGATCCGAGTCCTCCGGTCTTCTCATCGTCGTCCCGATCTCATGCGGAATGTCCCGTCTCCTCCTCGTCGCCGGAAGTGCACCACATCGCCTGCTTCTTTTACGGGCTCCCACCTCAATGCCGAGGCAACTCGGGCACGAAGCTGGCTAGTCGACGTGCCCAAGATTTGTTGTAGAATATCTAGTGAGCAAGTCTCATTTTGGGGTTTGTGGAATTGCCTTTGTGGTGGAGGAAAAAGAACTTGGAATTTTGGAGAGTCTTCTTGTGTGATTTTTGGAGCATCAAGAGAACTAAAAATTGCCACACCAAAATCAATCAACCCCCTTCCAATAGTGGCCGGCCCTCATAGGAAAAAATGGGAGAGAGCAAAAAGTCAAGGGGGGTGACCATATCAATCATCCAAGAAAAAGAGAGAGGAATGGTTATCATAAACAACCATGATCACAAAACTATGCCAACACTCCACACAACCATCATCTCATGCATGATGGCTCCAAAAAAGGTCAAGCCATCATGAGCATAGAAAGTCAAGTGATGGTGAGCCACCATGATACAAGGAAATATGCAAAGACCTCCATAATTGCCTATTTGCAACAATGCAAATAAGCCCTCCTCCACCAATCTTCGGCCAATGAACGATACAAAGGAAATTGGCCGAAACGGAAAGCAAACTGGCAACTCTAGAAAACTGGTCCCGTAATAAATTACAGGAAAACCCCGATACTGTGCATACACACCCGCATTTGTATTCCGACCGAAATACAAATGCAATGAGAAAAAATCTCCACTGTACTATACTAGGATCCGGCTTAAAACCAAAGCCGGCTAGTAATATCCGTTCGATCCTGATCCGTGCAATACCACACGTATCTGATCGAACCCTGCCATATATGCATACGGCCTATAGTACAAACTGTCCGATCCTGATCCGTGCAATACCGCACGTATCTGATCGGACCTTGCCATATCTCCATACGGCCTCTACAACCTTTCGCCCAAAAGCTGAGTAACTGAATGTGGGGGACTCTAAAGACTCGTCAACACCTTGGCTGTGGATCTAACCACCAGCACGTCAGAGGTATAAGCCAATACGTAACGGGCTACCAGGTATTGACTAAAAAGGACGTCTGTGAGCGAACCCAGTCAGACAACCCTACTGAGCCTGTCAGTGACAATATCCGTACAGTCCGGTCCGTTCATCTATGAGCATCGCATGGCGGGCCTAGGGGGTTGGTAAAAGTCAGACCCCCAAAAGCGGTACAAGTCGTGTCGGAGTGTAGCCCAGAACACCCTGAGATACTACTGGAATACCTACCAGTAAATCTCCTTGCCTTGGCCAAGGACTTTGTGTAATGGCTCTCCTAGACACGGCACGACCTCACCCCCAATACCGGGAGAGACGAACCCCTGAAGATACGCTCACTGCCTCCATGTGGCTCGGGACTGTACCCAACTAAAACCTGTTTGCACGACTCCTTTGAGCCGTGGTAGGGTAGTAATCAAAGTACAGTGGGAACTCACACGAGACAAATGACGATCCCCAGGTCGATGAACTAACCTGCACACATGTCACCAGGGAACTGCCATCTGACGTCTGGTATATGACCAACTAGCATGTTCCCGGCGAGTCCTGTCCGGTGTACTCATAACCCAATGAGCACCTGTATACATCTTAGGTGATCCAACTAACACCAGTGGCTTGTGAGACCGGCCACCGCCCCTCGTCGGGGTCTCGACTGTATACACTAGTCAACTATGGAGAATCGATGCCCTGTCTCGAAACTCTCACGACTAGGGACCTTTTAAGGATATACTTATAGACCCCCAGCTCCCACTTATATGATCGCCCTCATACTGCTGGTGGTCAAGCAAGAATCCTAGGGGCTCTATCAACGTGTAATAGCGACGTGTCAGGTCACTTAAAACAGTACACGATGATAAAGGTAAACCAGATAGCATACTATCATCTCGAGTAAGATTGTCCTACCGGGATAGGTCCTCCATCAATCATTGCAATCACGTACCTGTGACCTAATAATTGACTCTGAGGGCACTATCTCCAACAATCTCCCACTTGCACTCAAGTCTAATTATTGCGATGTCGCATACTCACAGCCCGTGTGATACCGAACACCCAACTCCTGTACTAGTCAGTCTCACAAAGCTCGTTTGCGAAACTATTGCGTTCGAGGAATAGCCTCAGTGAGTGGATCCGCTTTGATGTTTCTTTCTATGTCTCTCTAAATCTCATGTTCGCGGAGAAAACCATCTCCCGAAATGAGCAATACCTGTCTTAGAATGTGTCTGGATGTCTGATGGGACATAGCTCATAAATGAACTCCAAATCCAAACTTCTTTAGACTGTATCGACAACTGAACTTAATCAGTATCCTGCGCCATGCCACCCTCAGTATTGCCTTGGATCGCCTGTCCAAAATACTGCCCCTCATCAGAAGGAAAAACTATAACTCTGACAACCTCCTTGTCGTCCATGTCACCTTGGAAGCCTGGAATGATAACTGTCTCCCGAATAAGGCTGTCGTTATCATATCCCTAGAACATCCACTTATGTTCTAAAACTGCTTCCGACTGTTTCTCCAGGATTGGATTAATGTCAACTTATTGCATCTAGTGCAAGAACAACATCTGGTGTGGTACTTGACATCTCATGATTGACTCAATTGCCTGAGCAAGTGATCTGCCAATCATGCACATCCCTCTCCTCTTTAGTCTGTAAGACACCTTTAGAGAGGGTGACTCCATCTTCTGCAGGTACACTACCGTGCATGGAGTCGTCCATTCTAAATACTCTTAGAATGCTGTCTAAGTACCCTGATTGGGAGACTACCCAAATCTAGATCTAAAACCATAGATCTAGTAACCAGTATGTCTGATATAAAATCCATTTCCTTTGTGGAGAAACAACTGTGTGACGACCAAAGTATAACCGATCGTAGTATAGGAATATCTCTTCCTACTCTGTGTATGTCATCCAAATACCAGGACATCACACCCTACTACCTTCTCAACAGATCCATCCCCTATTCTGATGAAGTCAAACCCATGACTGTCACATCAGAAATAGATGATCTATCTCCGCTACATCTGCTTTAGTCTATAAATAGACATAAGCTATCTGTCCACCAATGCTTCCGCTGCTCCCACTGACTACGACAACCCTCTGGCAGAGTCATATACACGTACACTTCTAAAACTAGTTTAGAACGACGCTATACTCATCCTCCCGCCGGGTCTCGCAACGTGGAACAACAGCAATGGCAAGTGTGGGTAAACAAGAACTTCCCTGTCACCGTCCTTGAGGCTACCGGAGTACCTCTCGGGTGCCTGAAGTTACCCACCATATCTGCGGAGTGGCCAATGGAATGTCAATCCAGATTGAATCTTTAGGTTCCTTGTCAAATCTTCAGTAATCGTTCGTGGTTCTGGAATCACCTCCAGTTCTACCATACTCCCACTACTGTTTTCTGAAAAAAAAATCCATTTTTATTAAAACTGTGGCGAGTCTAGAACAATATTGCTATTGTTCATCCAGATGGTAGAAAATCAACCCACGTCATAGCCTGGGTCAACCCACAAACAGCCATTACAGAAACGTGCCTTGAGTTGTCCAGTGTCTGGTTTTAAGCATAAGCCGGACAACTCCTCGTACCTTAACATCGTTAAGATATGAACTGTTCTATATCCCATATAGGACCAGAGGCACTGATTTAATTGAACCAGATCCAAATCAAGCAACTGTCTCCAGTACATGTCAACTAAATGGAAGGAGGCCTGATCAGCGTTACTCAACTTAGGAATGCTTCCAATTATGAGTAACCTGAAAGAGAAGCAATTTCTCTTTATCATTACTATCAACTGAATACCATACACAAGTATCTACATCTTCGATCACTTTGAAGAATCCCGATACTTGCTACACCTGGTTCTCTACTCTACTCAAATACCTATAACTTCTCAAAATTCGGACCCTGTGTTTCCTACGAAACACCTGTCTAAAAACTAGAGAAGTCATAAGTAAACCGAATATAGTACGAGGACCAACCCCTCTGTCCTGATGGATCCTGGACAACATACAATACTCTGTATAAGTCCCTTGAGTCTAATAACTCATTCACTGTGTGTCGTAGGTTGAAAACTGTACTTATGGTTAAGAAGAATTACACCGCTGTTTAATGCTCCTTACCTAACCATCCACTGACATAGGTAAATGTCGTAGACATAATTTCTGAAAGGTATATCTCACTCTATGAAAATAGACGTACAGATATATCAATTTGAAATTGGTGTATAACTGCGGATATTCAAAACCAAATATTTGCCAACCGGCAAACAGCCCAGGTGATTTCCTCAAATATCACCGATTACAACGAATCCCGATATAATGAGGATAATCACCCAATTCCCAATAACTTACTCCCACTCATCATCTGTAAAACCATACAGATGTGAGAATCATACCTGGTAAATACATACCCTGGAGCAAGTGTCTAATCGGGAAATCAGTTTTCTTTTAACATTACACAGTGAAACTGAAACATTGAAATGTTCCGATGGGGTATCCTGGTATTCCTAGTAATGCCTCTTCCATTATCTAGATTCACAACTGTAACCGTGTAATTCTTTGCCACCTCTCCAAATCCCTTCATATGTCTTTAGTCTTTACCTTCTGCACACCCCTTTAGGCCAAATGGTTTTCTTCCTTCCCTACCGTTCGGCACCAGCCTATGGTTTGGAAGAAGACTATCCAATAAGCATAATGGGTGTACTGTCCCAATCCTAGGAACACTCGCAATGAGAGAGGGTGAAAATAAAAGACAACCGAATAAATCTTATTCCTATTTCTCCGGAACCAGAATCCATCCCCGAACTGGAACAAGTTCCTTTCGAGTTCGTATATAACCATACGATGGAGTATCCAATAAACTGTGGATCTTCGTAGTGATACGGAGTGTCCTGGAGAAATACAAAGGTGATGTGGGAGTGGTAACGAAATATTTGGTTTGGTCGTGAATATCTGTTGCAATTTACTTTGCCCTCTTACTAATCTCTTGCTTTGTCTTAACTTAATATCTTCTGCACACCATCGTTATGCTAATTGGTTTTCTTCATTCCCTACCGGTCGGCACCAGCCTAAGGTTTGGAAGAAGACAATCCAATTTGCGTAATAGGTGTACTACCCCTAAACCAAGGAGTACTCGTAACCTGAGAGAGGGTAAAAGGAAAAGACAACTGAATAATCCTATCCGTTTCCTCCAGAACCTGAAACCATCCTCGAATAAATTCCTTCGAGTTCGTATCTAACCATACGATGGTTTTGTCCAATGGAAGTGGACGTTCGTAGTAGTACGGGGTGTCCTGGAGAAAAGGGTAAAAGTAGGAGTGGCAACGAGGTTTGCAACTCTGACAATCCAAAAGCCAGTGTTTAAGAAGGTTCGCTTAATTTGGTCACTGAGTCATAGTCTTAGGGTCGGGTCAATGGTCGCTGCCAAAGAGAGAGAGAGAAAAGAAACACTCAGCGTGCACTCTAACCTAGATCAGAATGGTTACCAATTTATCTAATCTGGAAACCTCCCACTGTACCTCAAATTCTCCTCCAAACCTGAAAGAAGAATTAGTCGGGGTCACCCGAGGAGTAAACTAACTCATCAGTGGGAATCGGGATCCAACTCTCATCGCATGATAACGTGACGGAATCCGCTCACATCATCATACTCCAGAAGGTATGCGCATATCTGGCAAGTTTCAGTTCTTTTGAAACTCCCGATGTGATTTCTACCCCATGCTCTTATGACCTTGGCGAAGGTCAACAAATCATAAGTCACATGTCAAGTTCTACCCGTCATTATCCAGGTTGATTTGAATCCACCCGCACAAGCCCTTGACGAAGGCCAACAAGGCTATACGACTGTCCCAAACCAACGCATCTATCTATGCAGCAGAAAGGTAACAAGCAGCTACCATACACTATGCCTTGACGAAGGTCAACAAACATAGCATGAATACTACGTGCTACCCGTCTGAAACGACGGAGGGCTACGAATGGTTTCTGGCGAAAACCTTTAACGTAATGAACTTGATATCGTTGAAGGAACTGATAGCTTTTAAAAATATAGTGACGAAAAACCTTCGCTAAAGAGGTCACTCCCGGTGAAGGGATCTCGGCTCTTTCCCTGTAGAATGGGGTGCGGGATATTCCAACTGAATACCACGATGCAAAGCAAAAGTAATCGGCTATAGTGAAGTTAATGCCCTGACGCAAACTTTTGTCCAAGGGGTCACTCCCGGTGAAGGGATCTCGGCCCTTGCCTCGTCGACTGAGGAGCAGGATATTCCAACTGAATACCACGATGCAAAACAAAAGTGAACGTCCTTGCAATAACAGCTTTTTGAAAAGTGTTCCAACAACATCAGATTAGGTTTGTTTTTAACTTGCATTGATCCGAATCAACGCAGTCCCATCAATTGATCACACCACAAAGAACGAAAATATACTGATGTACGTATATGCCATCCGCATTAGCCACTGGGTCCCGTCATTACCCGTTAGGTTAGCTAACTAACGACAGAGCGGGGACTGGACTAGCGCGGATGCAAAACATATACAACATCTACTAATATATATACTAATATATTATATTCGCTCAAGGCGTGATAAAAAATGCAACATCACAGAAATGTACAGCATCACAGAACAATACAGATATCTGGGATCCCCGGGTTTCACAGAGCCACTACTGAAAACCGACGTTCCCCTGGTCGTGTGGATAGCCTGTGCAATGAAATCCTAGACCCCTACGGGCGCGGCAAGTCACCCGCCAAAACCTGAAGCGAGGCAGCCCCCTTCAGCACCGTGAATGGACCACCCAGCACTTCACGGAATCCGGTAACTTGGGCACCCCTCCTGGGTCAACCTGTACCCCCTACGAGTGCGGCGAATAGCCTGTCAATCCTAGAGTGAAGCCCCCTCCGTCTCAATGCCATGAGATGCGGGCTTGTTGCCCTCTAGAACCCAGCTATCCGTGCACCCCTCCGCGGGGCAATCCTAGTACAGAAAGTAAAATATACATACAACGGGTACATCGACCGCAACCTGGTCGTGCCCCAAAATAATAATACAAACAGGCAGTGACGGCAGTCCACATGTCGGACGCTCGCCCCGCAATATCAAATGTACATAATACAACAAAACTGTACTAGCATTGCATCCAGGCTATCCCCACGACCGATCCGCAACATCACAGCAAAAACAGAACATCAACGTGAAAGTCACGTTCGCAAATCCGTCTAACCGGGCTATAGCAGTTAGACCGGATTTACCGATCGAGTGACATTCACGGTCGCAGATATAATGTAAATACTGTGAAATAATGTGTTTAAAATATCCGATCGATCAAACATTAACAAGTGGGCCCCCAAACAATACTGTAGCACTCACAGAAATTATGGGCCCAAAATTAATATTCCAAAACCCATATTTTAAGCCCAGAAAGCCTCTGTAAAAAATTGGTGCAGGGATCCCCACAGTGTGCGGCGGAACAGCGGCGGGAAGGGGGTATTTGCAGCGGTTCCGCGCTCCCACTGTGGATTCACTTCATCGAATTTTTACAGAGATCTTAGATTTTCCAGTACATCAATATTTTACAACCTGAAAAAATTTTCGAGACCAAAAAATTTCAACAGAAACTGATGCTAACAAAAATGTAGATTTTGGAGTTTTGGTCGATCGGAAATGCAAAACACATTAAACCAAGCTAGACTAAGTTAATGGTGAGGCTCTGATACCACTGTAAGTGCACGGCGGCGCCCCGGCCGTCAATCCGACGGCCAAATGCGGAAGCGGTGATAAACTTTAAATTTTCACTTGAACTGGCAAACCGCCGCGCACTAACACCCGGATCGAACCACTAACTAGTCCTAGCTAACTACAAGATAGGGAAGAGAAGTATACCGACAGATCCGAGTCCTCCGGTCTTCTCATCGTCGTCCTGATCTCATGCGGAATGTCCCGTCTCCTCCTCGTCGCCGGAAGTGCACCACATCGCCTGCTTCTTTTACGGGCTCCCACCTCAATGCCGAGGCAACTCGGGCACGAAGCTGGCTAGTCGACGTGCCCAAGATATGTTGTAGAATATCTAGTGAGCAAGTCTCATTTTGGGGTTTGTGGAATTGCCTTTGTGGTGGAGGAAAAAGAACTTGGAATTTTGGAGAGTCTTCTTGTGTGATTTTTGGAGCATCAAGAGAACCAAAAATTGCAACACCAAAATCAATCAACCCCCTTCCAATAGTGGCCGGCCCTCAAAGGAAAAAATGGGAGAGAGCAAAAAGTCAAGGGGGGGTGACCATATCAATCATCCAAGAAAAAGAGAGAGGAATGGTTATCATAAACAACCATGATCACAAAACTATGCCAACACTCCACACAACCATCATCTCATGCATGATGGCTCCAAAAAAGGTCAAGCCATCATGAGCATAGAAAGTCAAGTGATGGTGAGCCATCATGATACAAGGAAATATGCAAAGACCCCCTCCACAATTGCCTATTTGCAACAATGCAAATAAGCCCTCCTCCACCAATCTTCGGCCAATGAACGATACAAAGGAAATTGGCCGAAACGGAAAGCAAACTGGCAACTCCAGAAAACTGGTCCCGTAATAAATTACAGGAAAACCCCGATACTGTGCATACACACCCGCATTTGTATTCCGACCGAAATACAAATGCAATGAGACAAAATCTCCACTGTACTATACTAGGATCCGGCTTAAAACCAAAGCCGGCTAGTAATATCCGTTCGATCCTGATCCGTGCAATACCACACGTATCTGATCGAACCCTGCCATATATGCATACGGCCTATAGTACAAACTGTCCGATCTTGATCCGTGCAATACCGCACGTATCTGATCGGACCTTGCCATATCTCCATACGGCCTCTACAACCTTTCGCCCGAAAGCTGAGTAACTGAATGTGGGGGACTCTAAAGACTCGTCAACACCTTGGCTGTGGATCTAACCACCAGCACGTCAGAGGTATAAGCTAATACGTAACGGGATACCAGGTATTGACTAAAAAGGACGTCTGTGAGCGAACCCAGTCAGACAACCCTACTGAGCCTGTCAGTGACAATATCCGTACAGTCCGGTCCGTTCGTCTATGAGCATCGCATGGCGGGCCTAGGGGGTTGGTAAAAGTCAGACCCCCAAAAGCGGTACAAGTCGTGTCGGAGTGTAGCCCAGAACACCCTGAGATACTACTGGAATACCTACCAGTAAATCTCCTTGCCTTGGCCAAGGACTTTGTGTAATGGCTCTCCTAGACACGGCACAACCTCACCCCTAATACCGGGAGAGACGAACCCCTGAAGATACGCTCACTGCCTCCATGTGGCTCGGGACTGTACCCAACTAAAACCTGTTTGCACGACTCCTTTGAGCCGTGGTAGGGTAGTAATCAAAGTACAGTGGGAACTCACACGAGACAAATGACGATCCCCAGGTCGATGAACTAACCTGCACACATGTCACCAGGGAACTGCCATCTGACGTCTGGTATATGACCAACTAGCATGTTCCCGGCGAGTCCTGTCCGGTGTACTCATAACCCAATGAGCACCTGTATACATCTTAGGTGATCCAACTAACACCAGTGGCTTATGAGACCGGCCACCGCCCCTCGTCGGGGTCTCGACTATATACACTAGTCAACTATGGAGAATCGATGCCCTGTCTCGAAACTCTCACGACTAGGGACCTTTTAAGGATATACTTATAGACCCCCAGCTCCCACTTATATGATCGCCCTCATACTGCTGGTGGTCAAGCAAGAATCCTAGGGGCTCTATCAACGTGTAATAGCGACGTGTCAGGTCACTTAAAACAGTACACGATGATAAAGGTAAACCAGATAGCATACTATCATCTCGAGTAAGACTGTCCTACCGGGATAGGTCCTCCATCAATCATTGCAATCACGTACCTGTGACCTAATAATTGACTCTGAGGGCACTATCTCCAACAATATAACTCGAAACTATACATGTAAATATCGAATATATATATGTAAGTATCTAAAGGAATTGCATGCCAAATCTCTTTAAGTCGCTGTGCAACGCGTATAACACTGCACAGTGGCGGACGTCTATCATAAGAAAATAACTATATACATATATACCTTCGTTTGAAATGTACGTTCCGCCGTTTTGGAACAATTTAGAAGGGTCTCCTTGTTTTAAACATTTCGTGTCGTATCAGACACGTAGGTAAATACTGAGGCTATAGCTCGCCTTTTTTTCTCTTTTTTTTTTTGGAAATCCCTTCAATAACTATCAATGCATGCAAAATATTTTCAGGTACTGTCCTCTGACTAGTCCTGCTCAGTACGAAAACACATAGCAATATCATAAAAACGTACTGCTCTATACGAAATCAATCCCCAAAATATGCACATGAATGCTACGTGCGTCTGGTGCGCACGGAAATCAAAATCCATGAATGTGCCATACATGCGCACAGAAACAACATCTAAGTGCATCGGGTGTGCACGAAACATCTGTCGTAGGCAACATGTGTGCCTGACAGCAAAATCAGGTGCATCTGACATGCACGAAAAATCTCGATTTAGTGCATCTGGTGTGCACCAAAATCGCATCTCAAGACATGCGCTCAACATGCGCGAAAATCCAAATCAGGTGCATCCATCGTGCACGAAATCATGAAATCCAATATCAAGCGCCGAACGTGCGCAAAATCAATCAGGTGCACAAGGTGCACAAAACAAATATCGAGTATCACAATCGAAATCGAAGTCCAGTGCACACTGCAAGCATATAATAACTATACAGAGTGCAGGAACCAATTCGTGTGCGTGCATACGCACAAAATCAACTCAATGTCTAAAACCGTAAAATCACAAACATGTGAAACCCAAGCACGAAAACGATATCAAGTGCAACACTGTGCAAAGATCGTAAATCCTCAATCATCAAAATCAAATCATGCGAATAAATCACCCAAAACATCGAAATCAATAATGGCGGAATAGTATCGCTCAAGTGCATCCTCTAAGAATCTCGGGCCAACTGTCGCGGTCACTAATGGGACGTCTCGTCGATGATCATGAACTCTGGTCTGCTGGTGTGCGTAACCATGACCACTCCTGGGTCAAGGTCTTCACTGTGAATTACCAATCTTTTGGTCCAACGACTCATCGGCCCTGTCGGGTGTGCTAACGGGGATGATCCAGTTCTAGCACGTCTCTTGTCATCTCCCGGTCAATCATCACGACCACTCGTAAGACCGCATATCACTGGCGTCGGCCTCTGGCTCTCTGAATGTACGTGACACCTCTGATCCTGGGTGCAAGTATCATTGCAGCAGTGTCCTGGAAGGAATCCTGCTCACGGTCTCTTCCATGTCTCGTCTCTGCCAACTGTCTGGAAGTCATTGTCCTTTCCTATATCTGCATCTTGCTCTGGAACGACTGCATACTCATCGCGACTCCTTCTGGAAGGTAAGTCCAAGTACCATGCCTCGGCATGCGCATCGCCTTTCTGATGTCGGCGGAGTGGAACGTCATCTCATCTAGATCTGGTACGAACCTCTTACTCCACTTTTCTCTAATGTCGTCTGCTTTGGACTCGTCTCGTCGCGGCTGCATGGACTGAGCTCCAACGACTATCCTCGTATCTGGAGTCTCCCAAGAAGTGCATCTCACCACCTAGCATCCGAATTAAGTCGAGCCATCCAATCGATTCGTCAAAACCCCATAATCCCCCAAGAGCTCAACATCTTGGGTACAGTTTAATAGTATCGAGTACATAACACAGCATCGGTGGTCCAGCCGTAGAAGGGCAAACCCAAGCCTCACTAATGGCGCCGTAGAACTGCCGCAAACCCGAAGGTTCAAAGGCTTTCACACGGTCATTAAGTCGAGTTAGGATTTCATTCTTCTAGAGGGACCATAGAATTGCCTGCATGTCTTTCCGACTACTTTAAACTTGGAATAATAGGTTTCCGACATTCGATCGTCTCTGTCGACCCTCACGTCTCTGCGTGAAGTCGTCTCTAGCTGGAATCAATCTATCTGATGACCTCGCATCGGGGTTAGCGAACGATCCACATGTCCTAGTCATTCATCCTAGATGACTAGCGACCTCCTACCATCTCTTAGTACAACTCGTCCGGCACGAATTCCAGCATCTGGGGCAATATCTCGTCGTTCGCAGCAATAACTGGCACGCTCGTCTGCACGCTGAACAGTGACTCGATCGTCAGGAGTAAGCAACACACCAACGGTCATCAAAATCTGGCTGGCCTCCATCATTGGCTCAATTCTCTAGTGTCGATCAGCACCTCCGAGTAACCTCATAAAGGCGATCCGCCAAACGCTCGTGGCGCAGAAACACAGTAAAAAGACACATCTCTGCAATCGTGTGTCGTCGGAATTTTGCCCTGGTCAGTCCTCGTTCGAGACGAGCTTGTGCTGACCGCAACTCTAGCCGTAGCTCTCCCTGCCCGTAACCGTAGCAGCAAAACCAAACTGGTACCGATGAGGCTAGATCAGGAAGGAATATAATACTGAACAAGGAAATGTACATCCTAAGGCTTCATTAGTGGAGTGGCGTGTCGTAAATATGCCGCGGAACAAACCAACGGTACGTCACTCTACTTTAGTCACCTATTCCATCAACTAAGGGTAATCCTACGCTCCGAAGGTTAAAACCTAACGCTCTGATACCAACTTTGTCACGTCCCGAAAGTACGGAACATGACCAGCACTTAAACTACGAAACGTCTCGAGGCGTACGTAATCTAAGTAAACCGAAAACCCAGAAATCCAAACCAAGAAAAGAAGTAGAGTGAAGGAAAACCAGTTTAAAACCAGTAGTTTTAATAGCATAAGCCGAATTATGCGGTTTTTAAGAACATCAAAATTTACTGAAAATTTCGGCAGAGTCTCCTTTGTAAATACTGGCTCCCAAACGGGATACATCATGAATAGTATACGAAATCAATAAAAAGGCATTCCCAAGCGGGAGCAAGCTCTTCGTCAATCGACGGTCACAACCACACAAGCAATATAATATACAACGCCAACGGCGAGGATCAAAACTCAAAAGGAAACTCAAAACCACCAGAAATATAACGAGCGACTCTAAAGTCGAAAGAATAAACAACACTGGTCTCTATCTCAATAAATACATGTTTGGTTGATGGAATTTACTAGATACAACGGAATAATATTATACAAGGTAATATGATGGGTACGATACAAGAAAACCCACCTACTAGCAAGTCACCCGAATGATACTGAGCCCGCAAAGCCGTAATGAAACCTGTACGGCAAACCTGCAAGAAACTGGGGCACAACGGGGGTGAGTTGCCAACTCGTGAATAGAAAAATATCTACGCACAGAAATCGCATAAATAACGCAACCTAGGTCAATGATCATAATATTTCCTCAAATATAAGAATAACACGTAGCCTATAACAAGGCTAGGGTAAATATCTAACCCGAGTGTAATCTCATGTGCCCGTGTCAGTGCCTCAGGTAGCAATATATCATACGAATGAGGTATGAATGCAGGAAAACAGAATACATGTAAATGAAGAACTGTTTTCATAAATTAGTGAGATTTCCTTTGTATTTTTAAACTGAGGTATCATAAATGAAATCAGTATCAACAGTGTCTAGCATCGACACAAAACATAAATCTCAATGTCTCGAATATCAATGTCTCAATCTCAATATTTAGGGCGCCGTCAGTCCAGACCGGCCCCTACCATCCATCTCAAGATTACGACGGTATCCTCCGGATATCCGACGTGTCGGGTAATATCACCGGTAGGTAGTGCTCCCCAGCCAGGCTCAACGTCAACACCACATTCCTCTTGCCCCGGGGTACCATACCGGGCCCACCATATACCCGAAACGGTTCCTCCACTCCTCGAATCGGGTCTCGAAATCCATCAGCAAACTCCTGGTGGACGACTCATACATCATAGAAAAACCGCACTTTTTATTTTAAAAGAGAGAAAAGGTTTATTTATGTTTTGCGGTTTTCCTCCAAATCCAGAAAATCTCATGGAAATCCGAATCCAAAACCTCAATAACACGTAAAATAGTGAATATATGCATGAGAATCCATGAATGCGGCATAACGATGAATAACAGTATGCATGAAGTGACAAGTAATAACTACAATATCTAAGCTGGCATATAAGGTAAGTACACTAATATTATGTCGAACTACTAGCTATCTAGCTAAGTTAAGCAATAATATTTTCTAAGGTGTACGTGACATGGCAATTACCGATGAAGATGTGTGTGAGCCGGCAATTAAGTATACGTGGTACCTACGCATCATCGGTAATGGTGCTGGTGTCCTAACAGCATGATATCACTAATGGAGTATGAAACATAAAATAAGCATGCGGTGCGAAGCGGACCACAAAAATGAGCGGGAGCTGAAAACTAGACGCAACTATAACAATCTGTATTAATCTAATATAAGTCCTACAAATGGTGCCTTTTGAAATAACACGAATCATGGGTTTTGAAAATAGGGGCTACGGTGTTTTTATGAAAAGATACGTCTTTTGAAATATCCGTAGGATCCCTTGGGCTGTCTTTAAGAATGCCCACGATTCGTCGGTTTTTGAAATAGGTAAGAAGTCTAATCTAATCTAACAACTACACTAAATTATACGGCTGAACTAACAAGCTGAACTACAGGTAAGGGAACCGCCTATCATCTGAGTCGATGCATATACATACCTGTATATGTATAGTCGGTGATCCCGCCTTAATAATATCATAGCCGATACCATATCTATAATCAAGCATCCCAAGTCAAGAGTGCAGATCAATCATCAATATAGCTCGTACGTAAATCCTTCGTACGGCATCCCAATCTGGATACGGGTCAATTTCACATTCATCATACTATTCACCTGGTATCCTCTTTATCAAATATCATGATCGGGGTACTGATCTACGTCTAGTACCATACTGATACCGCCTACGTATGGATGGACGTGTGTGAAACACTACGTCAAGGACCCGCTACAACGTCATGTCGTATCTCAAATACGAACCCTGCTATATCACCGATCTCACGGCCTCAAATCAAATCTCATCGACTCAGCTCAATCCCAAGTATCATCCTCAAATCCGTATGTGAACACATAGTCCCATACCCATGTGAACCCATAACTATAAAGAATCCCATGAGCACATAACAATAGGAATGTATGCAAGTATGTATGTGTGTATGTGTAGTGCAACACTACCCTAGGGTTCGCAACACTAAGGTAATCCAACACACCAATATCCATCCTAAGCAACGTTATTAATCCCAAATAACATATAATAAATGCTGGTGTGTATACGCATCCGTATACACCACCACGGACTGCGGGGGTGCTATACGCCATCCACCCGACTTCTCCCCGTAGATATAAATCTACTCACCTGGTCCTCGCTCGCCGGTGCCGACGTCGCCATGCGCTTGCTTGTCGTCTCGAAGTCCACATGGGGTACCTACATATCATAACGCACCGTATCACATTAAAACTAAATTCGACGTCGAAACGGCATACGAAAATCAAATCGGCACGCGTATCACGTATAGGTCCAAACTTATCGCCTACGCATGCAAGAATAGTCAAACCAACCCTCGATGTCGATGTACAAACGTCAAACCATCGAGAAAAATCCTATCACACTCATTTGCACATTCAAGAACACTAATTTTAATATAAACTAGGTTAAAACTCACAAAAACCCCAACTTTACTTAAAAAGTCACTTTTCCGAAAATCTAGCAAGCACAATTCGCCGTTTTTTGTACAAAACAGGATGTTTAAATGAATGTAGCGGCCAATATATTTATTAAATATCTTAAATAAGTCATAGAAAAAAATTTCCGGAATTTAATCTCATTAAATTCCAAAAATTCTAATATTCTAGTTTACAAAATACCCTTTTTACAATTTCATAGCAAAAATGCACAAACTACAATTTAGGTTGGATTTCCATGAACTAAAGTGTTAAACTACACTTAATAAAGTTAATAATATGATAAAAACCCTAACCATATTTTAATTCTCAATTTAACACAATATTTACAAAAACTAGTTTGCAATATATATACTTATCACAAATTTAAATTAACAAAAATGCAACTAGCAACTAGATTTGATTTTTGCAAGCAATTATATGTTAATCTACCCATCACAATCCTAATCAAATGCTCAAACCCTAATATTCATTCAAAACCATACACTTGAAATTTCAAACTTCAATTCAAAACATTTTTCTTTCTTAAACACCTAATTAAACACTTAATTAACTTAGCTTTAAGAAATTAGTAACAAATTAAGCAAAAATGTTTAGAATTATACCCAAAAACATTTGAAGATCCACAAGCATCCATGGCCTCCCAAAATGCTCTCTTTTCACAAAGATCCATGCTATACGGGCTAAGCTAAAATGGGTAGGAGTCGGATTTTGATTTGGATTTTTGCTTGATTTTTAGTGGATTTTTCTTTGGATTTTCTTTGATGGAACAAAGAGAGGAGAAGAGGAAAAGTGGGCTGTTGAGGGGTTGCTGGTTTCGGCCAGATTGTGGGGGGGTTGGGTGAGGGAGGAGAGAGAGTGAGGTGGAGAAAGTTAGTTCAAGTCAAAGTCAACTCAAATTATATCATTTTCTACTCTTTTCTTTTCTTTTCTTTCATATCATTTCCTTTGAAATTCAAGTGGGGAAAAGATGGTGGCTGCTGAATTCAGCCATGGGGAGAAGTGAATGGGGGTGTGGGTGTGGGTACGGGTGTGGGGTGATGAAAAATGATAAATACAATACCCCAAACATCCATTTACGCTAAAAAAAAGCATTTTTTCTTCAATAATTTCTAAACAGTTTTGGCAAATGATTTCGTTCCAAAAACCACATGATAAAATTTTATTTAATGTTTTATGATGCACAAAATTTGTTTCAACTCATTTCAATTTGTAATTTTCCCTAATTAAATGTATTAGTGACGGCTTAAAATAATAATAAAATAATTTTTTCTAAAAAATTTGAAATTTCACCAGCGGCTCAATAAACACCAAATAATAGCAATTACGTAGCTAGAATATGTATATTTAATTTTTATAATAAGATATTTGTATTTTGACTTTTTACAGAAAACCCCCGTTATTTTACCATTTTTTCGAAATTTCACCGAAACGATTTTCAAAACGTTACACCGTGAGCAGGATTCCTTCCAGGACACTGCTGCAATGATACTTGCACCCAGGATCAGAGGTGTCACGTACATTCAGAGAGCCAGAGGCCGACGCCAGTGATATGCTGTCTTACGAGTGGTAGTGATGATTGACCGGGAGATGACAAGAGACGTGCCAGAACTGGATCATCCCCGTTAGCACACCCGACAGGGCCGATGAGCCGATGGACCGAAAGATTGGTAATTCACAGTGAAGACCTTGACCCAGGAGTGGTCATGGTTACGCACACCAGCAGGCCAGAGGTCATTATCATCGACGAGACGTCACATTAGTGACCGCGACAGTTGGCCCGAGATTCTTAGAGGATGCACTTGAGCGATACTATTCCGCCATTATTGATTTCGATGTTTTGGGTGATTTATTCGCATGATTTGATTTTGATGATTGAGGATTTACGATCTTTGCACAGTGTTGCACTTGATATCGTTTTCGTGCTTGGGTTTCACATGTTTGTGATTTGACGGTTTTAGACATTTGAGTTGATTTTGTGCGTATGCACGCACACGATTTGGTTCCTGCAACTCTGTATAGTTTATATATGCTTGCAGTACAGTGATACGCCTTTTGTGCACTTAGATGCACTGGACTTTGATTTCGATGGTGATGTTCGATATTTGTTTTGTGCACCTCGTGCACCTGATTTGATTTTGCGCATGTTCGGCGCCTGATATTGGATTTCATGATTTCGTGCATGATGGATGCCCCTGGTTTTGGGTTTTCGCGCATGTTGAGCGCATGTCTTGAGATGCGATTTTGGTGCACACCAGATGCACTAAATCGAGATTTTTCGTGCATGTCAGATGCACCTGATTTTGCTGTCAGGCACACATGTTGCCTACGACAGATGTTTCGTGCACACCCGATGCACTTAGATGTTGTTTCTGTGCGCATGTATAGCACATTCATGGATTTTGATTTCCGTGCGCACCAGACGCACGTAGCATTCATGTGCATATTTTGGGGATTGATTTCGTATAGAGCAGTACGTTTTTATGATATTGCTATATGTTTTCGTACTGAGCAGGACTAGTCAGAGGACAGTACCTGAAAATATTTTGCATGCATTGATAGTTATTGAAGGGATTTCCAAAAAAAAAGAAAAAAAGCGAGCTATAGCCTCAGTATTTACCTACGTGTCTGATACGACACGAAATGTTTAAAACAAGGAGACCCTTCTAAATTGTTCCAAAACGGCGGAACGTACATTTCAAACGAAGGTATATATGTATATAGTTATTTTCTTATGATAGACGTCCGCCACTGTGCAGTGTTATACACGTTGCACAGCGACTTAAAGAGATTTGGCATACATTTCCTTCAGATACTTACATATATATATTCGATATTTACATGTATAGTTTCGAGTTATATCATACTGATTTTCATTTTGGATTTGGACATTGTGTCTTCACCTTGACTCCGATGATTGCGGGATGCTGGATGGAGTTTTGATTTGAGTTATATGCTTATTTTTCACGCGCATGCGCTGCGCTACGATTTGTTTTATGTATTTATGATTTCGGAGCCCGCACGACTTGATGGTTTTGCTTAGATGTTTTAGTATTTGGGGGGAGTTTTAATTTAAATTTGGGGACCAAATTTCTTTAAGGGGGGAAGATTGTAACGTTTTGAAAATCGTTTCGGTGAAATTTCGAAAAATCGGTAAAATAAGGGGGTTTTCTGTAAAAAGTCAAAATACAAATATCTTATTATAAAAATTAAATATACATATTCTAGCCATGTAATTGCTATTATTTGGTGTTTATTGAGCCGCTGGTGAAATTTCAAATTTTCTGAAAAAAATTATTTTATTATTATTTTAAGCAGTCACTAATACATTTAATTAGGGAAAATTACAAATTGGAATGAGTTGAAATAAATTTTGTGCATCATAAAACATTAAATAAAATTTTGTCATGTGGTTTTTTTAATGAAATCGTTTGCTAAAACGGTTTAGAAAATATCGAAGAAAAATGCATTTTTCGGTGAAATTAGTGTTAATAGGAATTGGGGTTTAGCATTTATCTTTTTCCTAACCCACACACCCACACCTCACCCTCTCTCCCCCCTCCCCATATGGCCGGCCCCACCATGACAGCCCTCCCCCTCTCCCTCTCTCCAATCACTTCTTTGGTCAAAAGAAAAGAAAAGAAAAGAGTAGAAAATGATATAATTTGAGTTGACTTTGACTTGAACTAACTTTCTCCACCTCACTCTCTCTCCTCCCTCACCCAACCCCCAACATTTCTGGCCGAAACCAGCAACCCCCCAACAGCCCCCTTTTCCTCTTCTCCTCTCTTTGTTCCATCAAAGAAAATCCAAAGAAAAATCCACTAAAAATCAAGCAAAAATCCAAATCAAAATCCAACTCCTACCCATTTCTCATTAGCCATTCTAGCACGGATCTAGGGATCAAAATGGCATTTTAGGAGGCTAGATCTTGAGCTTGATCTCATGGGAGGTATAATCTCATGCTTTTGCTAAATTTTTTATCTAGTTGCTTATTCTAAGTTAATTAAGTGTTTAATTAGGTGTTTAAGAAAGAAAAAGGGTTTTGAATTGAAGTTTGAAATTTCAAGTGTATGGTTTTGAATGAAGATTAGGGCTTAAGCATTTGATTAGGATTGTGATGGGTAGATTAACATATAATTGCTTGCGAAAATCAAATCTAGTTGCTAGTTGCATTTTTGTTAATTTAAATTTGTGATAAGTATATATATTGCAAACTAGTTTTTGTAAATATTGTGTTAAATTGAGAATTAAAATATGGTAAGGCTTTCATCATGTCTTTGGCATGTTAATGAGTATTTTAACACCTTAGGTTGTGCGAAACCTAGTCTAGTTGTTGAATTATGTATTGTTGCTTTAAAAGTGTTAAAATTGTGTAAAATTGTAAACTAGAATTTTGGGGTTAATGGAATTTAATGAGATTAAATTATGGAAATTGTTTTTATGACTTATTTAAGATATTTAATAAATATATTGGCCGCTACATTCATTTAAACATCCTGCTTTGTACAAAAACGGCGAATTGTGCTTGCTAGATTTTCGGAAAAATGACTTTTTAAGTGAAATTGGGGTTTTTGTGAGTTTTAACCTAGTTTATATTAAAATTAGTGTTCGTGAATGTGCAAATGAGTGTGATTGGATTTTTCTCGATGGTTTGACGTTTGTACATCGACATCGAGGGTTGGTTTGACTATTCTTGCATGCGTAGGCGATAGGTTTGGACCTATGCGTGATACGCGTGCCGATTTGATTTTCGTATGCCGTTTCGACGTCGAATTTAGTTTTAATGCGATACGGTGCGTTATGATATGTAGGTACCCCATGTGGACTTCGAGACGACAAGCAAGCGCGTGGCGACGTCGGCACCGGCTAGCGAGGACCAGATGAGTAGATTTATATCTACGGGGAGAAGTCGGGTGGATGGCGTATAGCACCCCCGCAGTTCGTGGTGATGTATACGGACACGTATACACACATATATATATTGGTTATATATTGTTTGAGTTATTGATGATAAATATGGATATTTTGGTGTTCTTGGATGATTGAGTGTCGCGAAACCCTAGAGTAGCGGTCGCACCACACTTGCACACACCCACCCATACTTGCATACTTTCTTCTTTCTTTTGTGCTTATTCGGGAATATATAGTTATGTGTTCACATAGGTATGGGACTGTGTGTTCACATACGGATTTGAGGATAGTACTTGGGATTTATGATGAGTCGATGAGATTTGATTGAGGCCGTGAGATCGGTGATATAGCGGGGTTCGTATTTGAGATACGACATGACGTTGTAGCGGGTCCTTGACGTAGTTTTTACACACGTGCATGCATACTTAAGCGATATCAGTATTGTACTAGACGTAGATCAGTACCAGATCATAATATTGATAAAGAGGATACCGGGTGAATAGTATGATGAATGTGATTTTGACCCGTACCCTGAATTGGAGGATGCCGTACGACGGATTTACGTACGAGCTATATCTTGATGATTGATCCGCACTCTTGACTTGGGATGTCTGATTATAGATATGGTATCGGATATGATATTATTGAGGCGGGATCACCGACTAATATATATACAGGTATGTATATGTATCGACTCATACGTTAGGCGGCTTCCTTACCTGTAGTCCAGCTTGTTAGCTTAGCCCTTTAGTTTAGTTTAGTTGTTAGATTAGATTCGATTCTTACCTATTTCAAAGCTTACGAATCATGCGTATTTTAAAAGACAGGTCAAAGGATTCTACGGATATTTCAAAAACGTATCTTTTCTTAAAAACACCGTAGCCCCTATTTTCAAAACCCTATGATTCGTGTTATTTCAAAAGGCACCATTTGTAGGACTTATATTAGATTAGTGCAGATTAGTTATAGTTGCGTCTAGTATTCAGCTCCCGCTCATTTTTACTGTTCACTCCGCATCACATACTTATATTATAATTTCTTATTGCATTATTAATATCATGCTGTTAGGACACCAGCACCATTACCGATGACGCGTATGTACCACGTACACTTACTTGCCGGCTCACACATATCTTCATCGGTAATTGACATGTCACGAACACTTTAGAAAATACTATTTCATTTGACATAGGTTGTTAGCTAATAGTTTAGACATGAGATTAGTGTACTTGCCTTATATGCTAGTTAGACATTGTAGTTATTGCCTACTACTTCATGCATGTTATTATTCACTGTTGTGTCGCATTCATGGATTCTCATGCCTATATTCACTGTTTACATGCTATTGATGACTTGGATTCGGATTTCATGAGATTTCTTGGATTTGGAGGAAAACCGCAAAAACATAAATAAACATTTTCTCCCTTTTAAAATAAAAAGTGCGGTTTTCCCATGATGTATGAGTCGTCCACCATGAGTTTGCTGATGGATTTCGAGACCCGATTCGAGGAGTGGAGGAACCGTTTCGGGTACATGGTGGGCCCGGTGCGGTACCCCGGGGCAAGAGGAATGTGGTGTTGACGTTGAGCCCGGCAGGGGAGCACTACCGACCGGTGATATTACCCGACGCGTCGGATATCCGGAGGATACCGTCGTGGTCTTGAGATGGATGGTAGGGGCCGGTCTGGACTGACGGCGCCCTAGATATTGAGATTGAGACATTGATATTTCGAGACAGTGAGATTTATGTTTTGTGTCGATGCTAGACACTGTTGATACTGATTTCATTTATGATACCTCAGTTTTAAAAATACGAAGGAAATCTCACTAATTTATGAAAACAGTTTCTTCATTTACATGTATTCTGTTTTCATGCATTCATACCTCATTCATATGATATATTGCTACCTGAGGCACTGACACGGGCACATGAGTTTACACTCGGGTTAGATATTTACCCTAGACATTGTTATAGGCTGCATGTTTTATATATTTTTGAGGATATATTATGATCATTGACCTAGGATTGCGTTATTTATGCGATTTCTGTGCGTAGATGTTTTTCTACTCACGTGTTGGCAACTCACCCCGTTGTGCCACAGTTCTTGCAGGTTTTGCCGTACAGGTTTCATTACGGCTTTGCTGGCACTATTTCCATTTCCGGGTGGCTTGCTAGTAGGTGGGTTATTTGTATCTTACCCATCATTATATCTTGTATATTATTATTCTGTTGTATCTAGAAGTTCCATCAACCAAACATGTATTTATTTTTGAGATAGAGACCAGTGATGTTATTCCTTCGACCTTAGAGTCGCGCGTTATATTTCTGTGGATTTCTGGTGGTTTTGAGTTTCCTTTTGAGTTTTGATCCTCGCCGTTGGCGTTGTATATTATATTGCTTGTGTGGTTGTGACCGTCGATTGACGAAGAGCTAGCTCCCGCTTGGGGATGCCTTTTTCTTGATTTTGTATACTATTCATGTTGTATCCCGTTTGGGAGCCAGTATTTACAAAGGAGACTCTGCCGAAATTTTCAGTAAAATTTTGATGTTTTAAAAACCGCATAATTCGGCTTTTGCTATTGAAATTACTTGCTTTAAGTTGGTTTTTCTTGCACTCTACTACTTTTCTTGGTTTGGATTTCTGGGTTTTCGGTTTACTTAGATTACGTACGCCTCGAGACGTTCGTAGTTTAAGTGCCGGTCATGTTCCGTACTTTCGGGTCTTGACACACTCAAGGCTAATTATTGCGATGTCGCATACTCACAGCCCCGTGTGATACCGAACACCCAACTCCTCTACTGATCAGTCTCACAAAGCCCGTTTACGAAACTATTGCGTTCGAGGAATAGCCTCAGTGAGTGGATCCGCCCTGATGTTTCTTTCTATGTCTCTCTTTATCTCAAGTTCGCGGAGAAAGCCATCTCCTGAAATGAGCAATACCTGTCTTAGAATATGTCTCAATATCTGATGGGACCTAGTTCATAAATGAACTCCAAATCCAAACTTCTTAGACTGTATCGTCAACTAAACTTAATCAGTATCCTGCGCCATGCCTCCCACAGTATCCGCTTGGACCTCCTGTCCAAATAACTGCCTCTCGTTAGAAGGAAAACTATAACTCTGACAGTCACTCTGTCATCCAGGTCACCTTGGAAGCCTGGAATGATAACCGTCTCCCAAAAGAGGCTTTCGTTATCATATCCCTAGAACATCCACTTATGTCCTAAAACTACTTCCGAATGTTTCTCCAGGATTGGATCAATATTAACTTATTGCATCTAGTGCAAAAACAATATCTGGTGTGGTACTTGACTTCTCGTGATTGACTCAATTGCCTAATCAAGTGATATGTCAATCATGCACATCCCTCTCCCCTTTAGTCTGTAAGACACCTTTAGAGAAGGTGACTCCATCACCTGTAGGTATACTACCGTGCCAGGAGTCGTCCATTCTAAAATACCTGTAGAATGTTGTCTAAGTACCCAAATTGGGAAACTACCCAAATCTAGATCTAAAACCATAGATCTAGTAACCAGAATGTCTGATATTATATCTATATCCTATGTGGAGAAACCACTGTGTGACAACCAAAGTATAACCGATCGTAGTATAGGAATTTCACTTCCTACTCTATGTATGTCATCCAAATACCAGGACATCACACACTACTACCTTCTTAACAGATCCATCTCCCATTCTGATGAAGTCAAAGTCCATGACTGCCACATCAAAAATAGATGATCTTTCTCCGCTATATCTGCTTTAGTCCATAGACATAAGCTACTTGTCCACTATGCTTCCGCTGCTCCTACTGATTAGGACAACTCTCTGGCAGGGTCATATATACGTGCACTTCTAAAGCTAGTTTAGAACGACGCTATACTCATCCTCCTGACATGTCCCATAGCCTGGAACAATAGTAGTGTCAAGTCTGAGCAAACAAGAACCTCCCTGTCATCATCCTTGAAACTATCGGAGTACCTCTCGGGTGCCTGAGGTTATCCACCATATCTGCAGAGTGGCTAATGAAATGTCAATCCTGATTGAATCCTTAGGTCCCTATTAAATTTTCAGTAATCGTCTGTGGTTCTGGAATCACTTCCAGTTCTATCATACTCCCACTACTGTTTTCTGAAAAATCCATTTTTATCAAAACTATGGCGAGTCAAGAACAATATCACTATTGATCTTCCAGATGGTAGAAATTCAATCCTCGTCATAGCCCGGGTTAACCCACAAACAGCCATTACAGAAACGCGCCTTGAGTTATCCAGAGTCTGGTTTTAAGTATAAACCGGACAACTCCATATACCTTAACATCGTGAAGATATGAGTCATTCTATATCTAATATAGAAACAGAGGCACTGATTTAATTGGAACCAAATTCAAATCATGCAGCTGTCTCTAGTGTATGTCAACTAAATGGAGAGAGGCCGATCAACATTTCTCAACTTAGGAATACATCCAGATATGAGTAACATGAAAGAGAAGCAAGTTCTCATAATCATTACTATCAACTGAATACTATACACAAGTATCTACATCCTCGATCATCTTGAAGAATCCTGATACTTGCAATACCTGGTTCTCTACTTTATTCATATACCTATAACTTCTCAAAACTTGGATCTTGTATTTCTATGAAACATATGTCTAAGAACTAGAGAAGTCACAAGTAAACAGAATATAGTACGAGTACCTACCCCTCTATCCTAATGGACACTGGACAGCATACAATACTCTGTATAAGTCCCCTGAGTCTAATAACTCATTCCCTGTGTGTCATAGGTTGAAAACTGTACTTATGGTTAAGAAGAATTACACCGCTGTTTAATGCTCCTTACCTAACCATCCACTGATATAGGTAAATGTCATGGACATAATTTCAAAAAGTTATATCTCACTTTATAAAAAAAACGTACAGATATATCAATTTGAAATTGGTGCATAACAACGGATATTCAAAACCAAATATTTGTCGCCCGGCAAACACCCAGGCGATTTCCTCTAATATCACCAATTACAACGAATCCCGATATAATGAGGATGATCACCTAATTCCCAATAACTTACTCCCACTCATCATCTGTAAAACCATACAGATGTGAAAATCAAACCTGGTAAATACATACCCTGGAGTAAGGGTCTAATTGGGAAATCAGTTTTCTATTAACAATACACAGTGAAACCAAAACATGAAAATATTTCGATGGGGTATCCTGGTATTCCTAGTAATGCTTCTTCCATTATCAAATTCACAACTGTAACCTTATATTTCTTTTCCATCTCTCCAAATTCCTTTATATGTCTTTAGTCATTACCTTCTGTACACCACCTTTAGGCCAAATGGTTTTCTTCCTTCCCTACCGTTTGGCACCAGCCTATGGTTTGGAAGAAGACTATCCAAGAAGCATAATAGGTGTACTCTCCTAATCTTAGGAGCACTCGCAACACGAGAGAAGGTAAAGATAAAAGACAACTGAATAAACCTTATTCCTATTTCTCCTGAAACAGAATCCATCCCCGAACTGGAACAAGTTCCTTCGAGTTCGTATATAACCATACGATGGATTATCCAAATAATTGTGGATCTTCGTAGTGATACGGGGTGTTCTGGAGAAATACAAAGGTGAAGTAGGAGTGGCGATGAAATATATGGTTTGGTCATGAATGATAGCAATTGCAATTTACTTTGCCCTCTTTCTAATCCCTTTATTTATTTTTACTTATTACCTTATATACACCTCACTTAGGCTAATCGATTTTCTTCATTCCCTACCTTTCAGCACCTGCCTATGGTTTGGATGAAGACTATCCAATTAGCGTAATAGGTGTACCGTCCTAATCCAAGGAGTACCGTAACCTGAGAGAAGGTAAAAGGATAAGACAACTGAATAGTCCTATTCATTTTCTCCAGAACCGGAAACCATCCTCGAATCTGGAACAAGTTCCTTCAAGTTCGTATATAACCATACAATGGTTTTATCTAATGGAAGTGGACATTCGTAGTGATACGAAATGTTCCGGAGAAAAAGGGTAAAAGTAGGAGTGGCAATGAGGTATGCAAATCAGACAATTCAAAAGCCAGTGTTTTAATAAGGTTCGGTTAATCTTGGTCGCTGAGTCATAGTCTATGGTCGGGTCATGGTCACTGCCAAAGAGCGAGAGAGAAAAGAAATACTCTGCGTGCACTCTAACCTAGATCAGAATGGTTATCACTTTATCTAATCAGGAACCCTCCCACTGTATCCTCAAATTCTCCACCAAACCTGAAAGAAGAATTAGTCAGGATCACCCGAGAAGTAAACCAACTCATCAGTGGGAATCGGGATCCAACCATTATCGCATGATAACGTGATGGAATCTACTCGCGTTATCACACTCCAGAAGGTATGCGCATGCCTGGCAAGTTTCAGTTCCTTTAGAAACTCCCGATGTGATTTTTACCCCAAGCGGTTTATAACCTTGACTTTGGCCAACAAATCATAACCCGCAAGTCAAGTTCTACCCATCATTGTCCTGATTAATTTAGACCCACCCGCACACACCCTTGACTTTGGCCAACAAAGTAGTATGACTGTCCTAAACCAATGCATATCCATGCAACGGACAAGCAACACACAGCTACCGCACATGATGCCTTGACTTTGGCCAACAAACACCGCACAAATACTATGCGCTACTTATCCGAAATAATAGAGGGCTACGGCTGGTTTTTGGCGAAAAACCTTTAACGTAATGAACTTGATATCGTTGAAGAAATCCAAGTGGTTTTATAAATATATAGTGGCGAAAACTTTTGCTAAAGAGGTCACTCCCGGTGAAGGGATCTCGGCTCTTTCCCCGTAGAATGAGGTGCAGGATATTCCAAATGAATACCACGATACAAAGCAAATAGTAATCGACTATAATGAAGTTATTACCCTGATGCAAACTTCTGTCTAAGGGGTCACTCCCGGTGAAGGGATCTCGGCCCTTGCCTCGTCGACTGAGGTGCTGGATATTCATAACTGAATACCACTGTGCAAAACAAAAGAGAACGTCCTTGTAATAACAGCTTTTTGAAAAATTGTTCCAACAATATCAAACAGGTTTGTTTAGCTTGCATTGATCTGAATCAACGCAGTCCCATCAATTAATCAAACCACAAAAGAACGAAAATATGATGTACCTATATGCCATCCGCATTCGCCACTGGGTCCCGTCATCACCCATTAGGTTACTTAACTAACGACAGAGCGGGGACTGGACTAGCGCGGGTGTAAAACATAAACAACATCTACTAGTATGTATATATATATATATAATAATCGCTCATGGCGTAATAAATGCAACATCACAGAAATGTAATAAGCATCACAGAACAAAGTAGATAATCTGGGAGCCCCGGGTTTCCTTTGAGCCGCAACTGAAACCCGACGTTCCCTTGGTCATATGGATAGCCTGTGCAACGAAATCCTAGACCCCTACGGGCGTGGCAAGTTACCCGCCAAAACGTGAAGCGAGGCAGCCCCCTTCAACAAAGTGAATGGGCCATCTAGCACTTCACGGAATCCGGTAACCTGAGAACTCCTCCTTGGGTCAACCTATACCCCATATGAGTGCGGAGAATAGCCCGCCAATTCTAGAGTGAAGCCCCCTCCATCTCAAAGCCATGAGATGCGGGCTTGTTGCCCTCTAGAACCCGGCTATCCGTGCACCCCACCGTGGGGTAATCCTTGTGCAGAAAATAAAATATATACAACGGGTACATTGACCTCAATCCGGTCGTGCCCCAAAAGAATAATATACAAACAGGCAGTGACGGCAATCTACATGTCGGACGCTCGTCCCACAATATCAAATGTACAAATGAAACTAAACTGTACTACCATTGCTCCAGGCTATCCACCACGACAAATCCGCATCATCACAGCACAACACAGAACATCAACGTGAATGTCACGTTCATAAATCCGTCTAAAAGGATTATAGCAATTAGACAAGATTTACCGATCAAATGACATTCACGGTAGCTGATAGTAATATAATTACTGCGAACTAACTTATTTAAAATTTTCGATCGACAAAATTTCCCGAAGTGGCCCCAAGTACAAATCCCAGTACTCAAAATAATCTTGGCCAAAACTAAAAATTCCAGAAACCCTAATTCCATATTAAAGACCTAAAGAAAAAATTTAGTGCACTGAAACACCAACACTGTGGTGGAACCGCGGCCAAAACGTGGGTACGGCCGCGTTTCCGCGGTGCTACAGAGGGATTATGCAACAAAATTTTTACAGTGGTCTTAGAAAAGCCTGCCTGATTTTCCAAAACACTCAAAATAATTTTTCGACGACAAAAAAAATTTGACAGAAACTCAGAAAATGGAATTGCAGTTTTGGAAATTTTAATCGATCGATATTTTAAACATGTTAGAATAAGCTAGTAAAGGTTAATGGCGTGGCTCAGATACCATGTAAGTCTACGGTAGGGCCCCAGCCGTCAATCCGAGGCCAAATGCGGAAACAAAAACTTTTTAGGAAACCGGCGCTATCGTAGTCTTTCACCCGGATGGAACCATTAACGCTAAACTAGATAACTACTAAGAAGTGAGAGTGGCTATACCGATCGATCCATGTCCTTCGGTCTTTGGCCATCATCCCAAGCTCCTCGCGGCATCGCCGATCTCCGGTCTCCTCGTTGGAAAGGCACCACATCGATGAATCCTTTTACGGGCTCCCGCTTCGAACCGAAGCAACTCGGACACGAAGTTTGCTAGCCGATGTGTCCAAGGTGAAGTAGAGAATGTGTGTGATAACTTTGTCTCTTGACACTCTAGGATTCTCAACACATGAGATGGTTAGAGTGGAGTTAGAAGATGAAGCCAATGGTGGAACTTGTGAGAAAGAAGAAGAAAGAAAAGAGAGGAGCCTTTTTGTGTTATTGTGTTGAATTATTGTTGTGAGCACAAGAATGAAAACCCAAGAGCCAGCCCCAAGCCTATGGCTGCCCTCTCTCTCTTCATCCATCAATTCAACACAATAAACAAATCCTAATGTGACATTAGCACAAATAAAGAGACCATGAGTCACTAAACATGTCCATGTCACATTAAATGCACCTCATCATGAAATCCACTCACAATTTCCACATGTAAACATTAATCCAAATGTTTAAAACAACAAAAAGATACGGCAAGATCTAAAGTAAACTTGTGACGGATCATAAAGATACCCCTCACCTGTATATACATACCTGCATCCGCATTCCGACTGAATGCGAATGCGATGAGACGAAAGTAATCCAACAAATCTAATACTAGGATCTGGCTTAAACCAAAGCCCGCTAGTATGATCCGTCCGATCAGAATCCGTGCACAAGTGCACGTATATGATCGAACCCTGCCATAATACCATACGGCCTCTACAACGTTTCTCCCGAAACTTAAGAAACTGTCTGTGGGGGACTCTAAAGACTCGTCAATACTTTGGCTGTGGAGTTAACCACTAGCACGTCAGTGGTACTAGCTGTACGTAACGGGCTACCAGGTATTGACCAAAAGGGAGGTCGATGAGCGAACTCATCCTGACACCCTACTGAGCCTGTTAGTGATAATATCCGTACAGTCCGGTCCGTTCATCTATGAGCATCGCATGTCGGGCCTAAGGGGTTGGTAAAAGTCAGACCCCCAAAAGCGGTATAAGTCATGTCGGAGTGTAGCCCAGAACACCCTGAGATACTACTGGAATACCTACTAGTAAATCTCTTTCCTTGGCCAAGGACTTCGTGTAATGGCTCTCCTAGACACGGCACGATCTCACCCCCAATACCGGGAGAGACGAAACCCCTGCCGATCCGCTCACCGCCTCCATGTGGCTTGGGACTGTACCCAACTAAAACCTATTTGCACGACTCCTTTGAGCCGTGGTAGGGTAGTAATCAAAGCACAGTTGGAACTCACACGAGGCAAATGACGATCTCAGGTCAATGAACTAACCTGTACATATGTCACCAGGGAACTGCTATCTGACGTCGGCTATAATACCAACTAGCATATTCCCGGCAAGTCCTGTCCGGTGTACTCATAACCCAATGAGCATCTGTATACATCTTAGGTGAACCAACTTACACCAATATCTTGTGAGACCGGCCACCGCCCCTCGTCGGGGTCTCGACTGTATACACTAGTCTACTAATGGAGTATCGTTGCCCAGTCTCGAAACTCCCACGACTAAGGACCACTTTAAGGATGTGCTTATAGACTATCCAACTCTCACGTATATGATCGCCATCATACTGCTGGTAGTTAAGCAAGAATCCTAAGGGCTCTATCAATCTGTAATAGTTATCTGTAAGGTCACCTAAAGCTGTACACGATGATAAAGATGTTAGTGTATATGCCCTAGAGGCCATTACTGTATCATACTAGTTTGTATATTACTTAATGGATGCTTGGGATATTCACCTTGTATATACAATCTTGCTCAAAATAGTAGTATGCTACTTGGTTTGTTTCTACTTCAATGTGTACTTGTGTTTATTTCAGTATATCACTTATACGCATTAGTGGAGCCCTTAGGATCTTTGCTTGATTACCAGCGTTGTGATGGCAGTCACACTAGTGGGGGCTGGGTAATCTATAAGCACATCCTTATTCAGGTCCCTGGTCGCAGGACTATCGAGACAGGGCATCGATACTCCGGAGTAGACCAGCGCATACGCTTCTCATCCCAGTGTGGGAGACGGTCTGTCCCACAGCCGTCAGTACGTCGTACTTGAGATAGTATGCGGGTGCTCGTTAGGTTACGGGTACACTGGACAGGACTCGTCGGGAACTGACTAGTTGGTATTATACCTATCGTCAGTTATCAGTTCCCAGGTGACATGAGTACAGCTTAGTCCGCTGACTTGACACTGTCACTCCGCCTCGAGTGTGTTCCCACTGTACTTTGATCACTACCCTACCACGGCTCAAAGGAGTCGTGCAAACAGGTGGTGGTTGGGTGCAGTCCCGAAGCACTTGGAGGCAGTGACGGTTAGACAGGATTCGTCTCTCCCGGTATTGGGGGTTGACATCGCGCTGTGTCTAGGAGAGCCATTACACGAGTAGTCCCTGGCCAGGGCAAACGAGATATACTGGTAGGTTTCCAGTGTTATCTCAGGGTGTATTGGGCTTCACTCCGGCACGACTTGTACCGCTATTGGGGGACTGACGTTTACCGCCCCCTAGGCCCGCCATGCGATGTATCAGACGAACAGACCGGACTGTACGGAGAATGTCACGCTCAGGCTCAGTAGGAGTTCAGATGGGTTTCGCCTCGTCGGTCTTCTTGTCGGCATTACCTGGGGACCGTTACGCACAGCTAGTGCCGCTTGCGGTCTGTGGTTAAACCCACTGCCAGCGTAGTGTCGAGTCTTTAGAGTCCCACACAGAAAGCTTTTCGCCTTTAGGCAAACGAGTAGAGGTCGCATGGTATTGCGACAGGTCGCATGGTTTTGCGACAGGGTTCGGTCACATCCGTGCACTTGTGCGCGTACAGTGTCCGGACAGTTTACACTAGCGGGCTTTGGTTTAAGCCAGATCCTAGTGTACCTTATGGGATTGGATTTATCCAGTTTGCATTCGTGTTCCTCGGAACGCGGATGCGGGTGTGTATGCACAGTTGACAGGGAGGCAGAGGCAGTGGATTCTCATTAGGGTTGTTGACAGTTGACCGTTGACTTTTGACTTTTTGCTCAACCCTAATGAGAATATGATATGTGATTAACTATTATATTAATTAAGTATTATGGTGATATGGTTGTTGACTTGTTGATTTTTGTTGACTTGTTGATTTTGGTGACTTGTTGACTTTTGTTGACTTGTTGACCGGTTGACTAGGCTTGACTAGTTGACCATCATGATAACCATGGTTATCATTTCATGCCAAAGACTTTTTTCTTGCTTGCTTTTTGAGTAATATGAGTGCATGATATGATAACCTTATGGTTGCTTCTAACCATCACCAAAAGACTTTTTTGATATGATGAGTTATGATCACTTTGGATTATGAGAGGGTGAGAGAGAAAAGAGAGCCTCATTCTTTCTTGCTCATTCTCTCTCTTGTTCTTGAGCTCTCCCCTTGCTCTCACCCTCAACCTCTTGCTCCCTCTCTTGATCTATGGTTCTCTTGTCTCATGAGTTGAGAATCAAGAACCATAGATAAAATCCCATTCTACTTCCTCTCTACTCATTCTAGTTCACTAGGTTTAGCAAACCAAGTGAACTAGTTTCTTCAAAGACCGAAGAAGGAGCTAAAGGTTGGAGCTTTCAAGTGGATCTATCTTCGGCTTACGGAGACGACGAGAAGGAGCCATCGGACCACCACCGGAGCTTGAAGAGAAGGAGTTCAAGTTTAGGTATAACCATCTTCATCCGAGTAGCTAAACATCTTTAGCTTAGTTTGCTAGTTTTAGTTTAGGTAACGATCCCGACCATAAGTTAGTCCATGTTGCCTCTTGCGATAAAAATTTTGATTTTATACCGTTTCCGCCTCCCCGTAAGAACCGGGGGTCGCAATATGGACTTACAGTGGTATCAGAGCCTAACTAAACTTAAACTAGCTAGGTAGTAAAGTGTAACGAAGTTCGGAACCGAAAAAAAAATCACAAAACCGGAAAACTACAAAAACTGAGTTTCTGTTGAAATTTTTTCTGGTCAAAATGGAAAACTTCATACTCCTAAATTCGTCTCAGGGTTTTGTTAGAACACCCATGAAAAACGATTCACCAATTCGTCTAAACCGCCGCGCTTCCGCCGCGTGACCCTTCTTGGCCGCCGCGGAAGCGCCGCGGTTTGTTGTCTTTAGTGCGTCGTTTTTCGTGCAGTGTGTGTCTGTGTTGGTTTTGGGATTTTTGAGATATATTATATGTGCCCAGATTTTACAGAAAAGAAATTTCCTTTTGGGGTCCTATAATTCCGTATTTTTTCCGAACTTCATTGCACTTTGACTATGATGGTTATATCTGTGATGTTTGCATGTATTGAACGTCGGCTAATCGCTATAAGTCGATTAGTCGGGGTTATACATGATCTGTAATGTGCTGGAATGTGTATATAAATATGTTGGATTGTCGCGGGTGAATAGCCGGGGGTTGTGAGACGAGAGTTTACTTTTCTTGCAATTCATGTAAATTTGTAAATTGATGTAATAATTATTTGTTTGGCCGCACAACCGGGTCGGGGTTGTAGCCGTCATTGTATAATTTCTTTTTACTGTTTTTGCTCCTAGGATAGACCCGTGGAGGGGTGCACAAACTACCGGGTATGCCGAAGTGTCGAGTGGCCTACTCATGGAGATGAGGGAGGTTGCTACGCTTCGGGTACTTGGCGGGTAGTTTGCCGTACCCGTAGGGGTCTTGGGTGGGGTATTGGCTATTCACCGCGACCGTGTTATCTGTTTTTGTTACAGGCTCGTACAAATTACAGATTACTAGTATATCCAATGTATTTATCTGTGATCTGAAATGTTTATCATTGCAGTATATCTATATAAGATATTATTTAGGCGTTGCTTATGTTTTACAGACGCGCTAGCCCAGCCCCCGCTCTGTCGTTAGTTAAGTAACCTAACGGGTAATGACGGGGCCCAGTGGCGAATGCGAATGGCATAAGCGTACGTCATATTTTGGTTGTTTTCTGCAATGGTAGGATTAAATGATGGGACGCATTAAAAGTACTAATGCAAGAATATCACGCATTAAAAGAACTAATGCAAGATAATAAACCAAGTTAAAGTCGTTGGAACACTTTCGAAAAACCACTCGGTTCTTTTCAAAACAAACTTTTAAAATACGGAGTTTGAGCCACTCCATTTTAAAGCTATCTCGTTCCATCGACCAAATCAAGTTCACTACGTTCACGGTTTTGCCAAAACCATCCGTAGCCCTCCATCATTTCAGTTAAATATTCGGTAGTATTCAAGCTATGTATTTTGACCTCACGCCAAGGCATAGTGATTGGTAGCTGCCGGATATTTATCTGTTGCATAGATAGAATGCGTTGGTTTGAGACAGTCGTACTGCCATTTTGGCCTACGTCAAGGGTATGTACGGGTGGATTCAAATTAACCTGGATAATGATGGGACGAACTTGACATGTGACTTATGACATTTTGACCTCACGCCAAGGTCATAAGAGCATGGGGCAAAAATCCACATCGGGAGTTTCATAAGTACTGAAACTTGCTAGATTTGCATACCATTTGGAGTGTGATGATTCTGGTAGGATTCCTTCAGTTTCGTCACGTGATGATATTTGGATCCCGATCCTACTGTGAGTATATGCTACTCCTCGGGAAATTTCTCACTTAACGATCAATGCTATAAACCTAGTAGGTGCCTAGAAAGGTGTTAGCGGGGCTACGCCCCCAGGGAAAAGAGGTTCTCTAATTAAGGAACTTCGCGAAAGCGTTGGAAAACCTCCTTCGAAGTACCGACACCGGCCTGGCTGAACGGTTAAGCAAGTATTGTACGGTGGGATTGATCCTGACTAATTCTTCCTTTATGGTTTGAGGAGGGATTCGAGAAACAGTGGGAGCCATCCTGTTTAGACAAACTAAAAACCACTCTAAACTTGCAAGAGCATCATGCTGAGTGTTTCTTCTTCTCTCTCCTAATTGCAGCGACCAATCAACATGACTGGACTTAAGTTACTCCTAGATAAAAACAAGCTGACAGGGCCAAACTACAAAGATTGGCTCAGGAATGTCACGATAGCAATCACTTATGACAAGCTGGGGTATCTTCTTACCACCAAAGCTCCCCCTGTCCCTGGTCCAACTTCCAGTGTCGCGGATAAGGAAATCCGCAAGACTTGGGAGATTGATAGCGCGAAGGCCAAGTGCCTCCTGCTTGCCTCGATGGACAACGAACATCAGAGGAGGCATGAGAATATGGACATGGAGTCCATATTGCTCCATACAAAAGAACTGTATGGAGAGCAATCACGTATCGCAAGATACGAAGCGTCGAAAAAGTTGTTTTCGACAAGAATGGCCGTCGGATCATCAGTAGCCGAGCATGTGCTAAAAATGATCGGCTTCATTGAGGAGCTCGCTGACCTAGGGATCACATTGGAGAGTGAGCTATATACGGATATAGTTCTCCAGTCCCTTCCTTCCACTTACGCCCAGTTTATACTGAACTTCAACCTACAAGAAAAAGAGGTTGAACTATCAGAGCTCCTCAACATGCTGAGGAGCGCAGAGGGCACCCTACAGAAAGGTAGGGAAACATCCACTTTGTTTGTAGGAGGATCATCTTCTTCTAGGTCCAAGGCGAAAGCCAAGGGAAAGAAGAAGAAGGCCCCCGCCAAACCAAGGGGCGGTGTTGGTAAAGTGGATACGAAGGGAAAAGGCAAAGCAACAAAGATAGCGGGGAAGCTTGTGGATAAAGAAGAATGCTTCTATTGTCATAAGAAAGGACACTGGAAGAATGATTGCAGGGCCTGGAAGGCCAGAACACAGGAATTGAAGCAGGTTGCAGCTTCAGCTTCAGGTGTGTATGTTATTGAAAACTGTCTTTCAATAAACTCTACTTCCTGGGTATTGGATACCGGATCAGGATCTCATATCTGTAATTCTTTGCAGGCGTTGAGAAACCGTAGGGTTTTGAAGGCAGGTGACATGACCCTCAAAGTTGCGAACGGAGCTAGCATGGATGCTAAAGCCGTGGGGGACTATCACCTGGGAATGTCAGATGGACATGTTTTGGTTTTGCGTAATTGCTTTTTTGTACCCAACGCAACTTGTAATATCATTTCTGTATCTTTAGTTTCTAAAGAAGGTTATGAATTTGCGTTTGTAAGTAATGTTGTAAACATTCACCTTAATCAAGTATTGATTGGGTCAGGTACTCTGAGTAATGGTATATACGTGTTAAACCAACCACAGATTTTTAATGTCCAGAATACACACAAAAGAAAGTCTCCGGAAATAAATCAGACTTTCTTATGGCATTGTAGATTGGGTCACATCAATGAGAGAAGGTTGACTAAGTTACATACAGAAGGATATTTGAATGCGTTCGAATATCAATCGTATGCCACTTGTCAATCTTGTCTCAAAGGAAAGATGACAAAGACTCCGTTTACTGGACATGGAGTAAGAGCGAGCGAGCTCTTAGGACTCGTACACAGTGACGTGTGCGGTCCAATGTCTACACATGCCCGAAGCGGACATTCTTACTTCATTACATTTACGGATGACTTCTCAAGGTACGGTTATGTCTTCTTAATGAAACATAAGTCCGAGGCCTTTGGAAAATTCCAGGAGTATAAGAATGAAGTAGAGAAACAGACCGGCAAAAGTATTAAGATTCTAAGATCGGATCGAGGTGGAGAATACTTAAGTGCCGAGTTCCTGGACTATTTAAAAGAGAACGGAATTCTCTCTCAGCTTACTCCTCCATACACCCCGCAACATAACGGTGTATCGGAGAGACGGAACCGCACCCTATTGGATATGGTGCAGTCCATGATGAGTAACGCTGAGTTGCCGCGATCATTCTGGGGATATGCGCTAGAATCAGCAGCATACCTTTTGAACCGAGTTCCGACTAAGACTGTGCCTACCACCCCATATGAAATGTGGAGTGGGAAGAAACCCTATCTTCAATATCTGAAGATCTGGGGATGTCCAGCTTTTGTCAAAAAGCAGCATGCGGACAAACTCGAGGCACGCTCAGTACTGTGCAAGTTTGTGGGATACCCAAAGAACACCAGGGGGTATCTTTTCTACTACGCAGAGGAACAAAAAGTCCTTGTTTCTCGTAATGCCCACTTTCTAGAACACCAGTTCTTGGAAAAGGAAATTAGTGGGAGCGCAGTAGAACTAGAAGAAATTCCAGAACCACAGACTATTACTGAAAGGTTAGTGGAACCAGAGGGTTCAACAGAACAGGACATTCCTACGCCGCTCCGCAGGAGTAGTAGGCAGTCTCATCCGCCCGAGAGATACTGCGGTTTTCTCATAGACGGGGATAGAGAGGATTGCATCATAGATTATGATGAGCCTACTAGCTTCCAGCAGGCCGTTCAGAGCGTTGACTCAGTGAAATGGCTGGATGCAATGCGGACCGAAATGGAGTCCATGTACACCAACAAGGTATGGACGTTGGACATTGCTCCAGACGGGGTAAAACCCGTAGGATGCAAGTGGATCTTCAAAAGGAAGATTGGTGTAGATGGACAGGTTGAGACCTATAAAGCTAGGCTGGTAGCAAAGGGTTTTCGTCAAAGACCTGGCTTGGACTACGACGAAACCTTTTCTCCAGTAGCCATGCTGAAATCCATTCGGATCCTTCTTGCCATTGCTGCCTTCCACGATTATGAGATCTGGCAAATGGACGTAAAGACAGCTTTTCTAAATGGAAATTTAGAGGAGTGTGTCTATATGGACCAGCCAGAGGGTTTCATTCAGAGTGGGAGCAGCGGAAAGGTGTGCAAGTTGCTTAAGTCCATCTATGGACTAAAGCAGGCATCGCGGAGTTGGAACATCTGCTTTGATGAGACGGTCAAAGAATTTGGCTTTATCAAAAATCCAGATGAACCATGCATCTATAGTAGATTTGTAGCGAGAACTGTAGTATTCCTCGTTTTATACGTGGATGACATTCTCTTAATAGGAAATGATATTCCTATGCTACAATCTGTCAAGGGGTTCTTGTCACAAAGGTTCTCCATGAAAGACCTGGGTGATGCCTCATACATCCTGGGGATCCGGATCCATCGTGATAGATCCAAGAGGATATTGGGACTTTCTCAGTCCAGGTACATCGACACCGTACTGAAAAGATTCAGTATGGAAGATTCCAAGCGTGGTAACCTACCAGCTTGTCACGGGATCACCCTCTCTAAAGAGATGTCTCCCAAGACTGATTTGGAGAGGGATCGCATGTCAATTATACCCTACGCTTCTGCGGTAGGCTCTATAATGTATGCGATGTTGTGTACCAGACCGGATGTAGCTTATGCACTGAGTGTGGTAAGCCGGTATCAGTCAAACCCTGGGGAGAAACACTGGATAGCGGTAAAGAACATTCTCAAGTACCTGAGAAGGACTAAGGAGATGTTCTTGGTGTATGGCGGAAAAGACCTCCAGATCGAGGCCTTTGCTGACTCCAGCTTCCAGAGTGACAAGGATGATTCCAAGTCCATGTCGGGTTTTGTCTTTACCCTCAATGGAGGGGCGGTGTGTTGGAAGAGTTCCAAACAGGAAACCGTTGCAGACTCGACGATGGAAGCGGAATACATCGCTGCATCTGATGCCGCAAAAGAAGCTGTCTGGATGAGGAAGTTCTTGAAAGAACTTCAGGTGGTTCCGTCCATTGTTGACCCAGTACCTCTGTATTGCGACAACAACGGGGCTATAGCTTTAGCAAAGGAACCCAGGTCCCATCAGAGATCCAGGCACATCTTGAGGCGGTATCACCTGATCAGGGAGATCGTAGATCGCCAGGAGATCGAGGTTCGGAGAGTCGCTTCAGAAGATAACACTGCTGATCCATTCACCAAGGCCCTGCCCCAGACTCAGTTCGAGCGGCTGATCGAGATGATAGGTCTTCGATACGCCAGTACATGGCCTTAGTGCAAGTGGGAGATTGTTAGTGTATATGCCCTAGAGGCCATTACTGTATCATACTAGTTTGTATATTACTTAATGGATGCTTGGGATATTCACCTTGTATATACAATCTTGCTCAAAATAGTAGTATGCTACTTGGTTTGTTTCTACTTCAATGTGTACTTGTGTTTATTTCAGTATATCACTTATACGCATTAGTGGAGCCCTTAGGATCTTTGCTTGATTACCAGCGTTGTGATGGCAGTCACACTAGTGGGGGCTGGGTAATCTATAAGCACATCCTTATTCAGGTCCCTGGTCGCAGGACTATCGAGACAGGGCATCGATACTCCGGAGTAGACCAGCGCATGCGCTTCTCATCCCAGTGTGGGAGACGGTCTGTCCCACAGCCGTCAGTACGTCGTACTTGAGATAGTATGCGGGTGCTCGTTAGGTTACGGGTACACTGGACAGGACTCGTCGGGAACTGACTAGTTGGTATTATACCTATCGTCAGTTATCAGTTCCCAGGTGACATGAGTACAGCTTAGTCCGCTGACTTGACACTGTCACTCCGCCTCGAGTGTGTTCCCACTGTACTTTGATCACTACCCTACCACGGCTCAAAGGAGTCGTGCAAACAGGTGGTGGTTGGGTGCAGTCCCGAAGCACTTGGAGGCAGTGACGGTTAGACAGGATTCGTCTCTCCCGGTATTGGGGGTTGACATCGCGCTGTGTCTAGGAGAGCCATTACACGAGTAGTCCCTGGCCAGGGCAAACGAGATATACTGGTAGGTTTCCAGTGTTATCTCAGGGTGTATTGGGCTTCACTCCGGCACGACTTGTACCGCTATTGGGGGACTGACGTTTACCGCCCCCTAGGCCCGCCATGCGATGTATCAGACGAACAGACCGGACTGTACGGAGAATGTCACGCTCAGGCTCAGTAGGAGTTCAGATGGGTTTCGCCTCGTCGGTCTTCTTGTCGGCATTACCTGGGGACCGTTACGCACAGCTAGTGCCGCTTGCGGTCTGTGGTTAAACCCACTGCCAGCGTAGTGTCGAGTCTTTAGAGTCCCACACAGAAAGCTTTTCGCCTTTAGGCAAACGAGTAGAGGTCGCATGGTATTGCGACAGGTCGCATGGTTTTGCGACAGGGTTCGGTCACATCCGTGCACTTGTGCGCGTACAGTGTCCGGACAGTTTACACTAGCGGGCTTTGGTTTAAGCCAGATCCTAGTGTACCTTATGGGATTGGATTTATCCAGTTTGCATTCGTGTTCCTCGGAACGCGGATGCGGGTGTGTATGCACAGTTGACAGGGAGGCAGAGGCAGTGGATTCTCATTAGGGTTGTTGACAGTTGACCGTTGACTTTTGACTTTTTGCTCAACCCTAATGAGAATATGATATGTGATTAACTATTATATTAATTAAGTATTATGGTGATATGGTTGTTGACTTGTTGACTTTTGTTGACTTGTTGATTTTGGTGACTTGTTGACTTTTGTTGACTTGTTGACCGGTTGACTAGGCTTGACTAGTTGACCATCATGATAACCATGGTTATCATTTCATGCCAAAGACTTTTTTCTTGCTTGCTTTTTGAGTAATATGAGTGCATGATATGATAACCTTATGGTTGCTTCTAACCATCACCAAAAGACTTTTTTGATATGATGAGTTATGATCACTTTGGATTATGAGAGGGTGAGAGAGAAAAGAGAGCCTCATTCTTTCTTGCTCATTCTCTCTCTTGTTCTTGAGCTCTCCCCTTGCTCTCACCCTCAACCTCTTGCTCCCTCTCTTGATCTATGGTTCTCTTGTCTCATGAGTTGAGAATCAAGAACCATAGATAAAATCCCATTCTACTTCCTCTCTACTCATTCTAGTTCACTAGGTTTAGCAAACCAAGTGAACTAGTTTCTTCAAAGACCGAAGAAGGAGCTAAAGGTTGGAGCTTTCAAGTGGATCTATCTTCGGCTTACGGAGACGACGAGAAGGAGCCATCGGACCACCACCGGAGCTTGAAGAGAAGGAGTTCAAGTTTAGGTATAACCATCTTCATCCGAGTAGCTAAACATCTTTAGCTTAGTTTGCTAGTTTTAGTTTAGGTAACGATCCCGACCATAAGTTAGTCCATGTTGCCTCTTGCGATAAAAATTTTGATTTTATACCGTTTCCGCCTCCCCGTAAGAACCGGGGGTCGCAATATGGACTTACAAAAGATAAACCAGATAGCATACTATCATCTTAAGTAAGACTGTCCTACCGGCATAGGTCCTCCCTCAATCATTGTAATCACGTGCCTGCGATCCAATAATTGACTTTGAGGGCACTATATCCAACACCACCTACCAAAACAAATCACCCGAATGCAAATTGTGTGTCAGCGATGCCGCTACTGATCCATGCGGTCAACCTGCAAGAAATATGGCACAACGAGGGTGAGTTGCCAATTCGTGAGTAGAAAACATCATTAGGTAGAAATCGAAATAAACAACAATTTCTAGGTTAACTATATCATAAAGGTAATACTATGATATCTATGGTGACCGTATCTGCATATGTGCCAACAATATAATCAATGCCTATCAGCATGTGGATAACATCCTACGTGTCCATCAATGACACAACAACATCATGCATGTAAATATCATGAAAGAATATACATGAAAATATAAGGATATAAATCAACGTGTGTCCATCAATGACACAACAAAATCATGGAACCTAAGTGTCCAACATCGACACTCGAAACATCATGAAACTCGTGTCCAGTATCGACACGTAAATCTTTATATCTCGGGCTCCATCAGTCTGGATCGGCCCTCAGGCTCCGTCAGTCCGGATCGGCCAACAGGCTCCGTCAGTCCGGATCGGCATGTACCATCTCACGACTCCGGTCGGTATCCTCCAGATAACCGCCGAGTCCAAATGCTATCACCGGTAGGTACTACTCCCTCTGCCAGGCTCATCATCTACACCACGAAAATCACCTCTCGTCCCAATGAACCATATCGGGTCCACCATGTACCCGCAGACGGTGCCTCCCACTTCTCGAATCGGTTTTCACATGTCAATCTCAGAACCAAGAAAACACATGTTGGACGCACTGAAATATCATATCAAGAGAAACCGGGTTTTTAAACAATACATAAATTCTTGAAATACCCCCACGGTTCTCAAATCCATAAATCACATGAAATCCATATCTCAATGCGTAAATCCATGAAACATGATATATGCAACATAGAACAATAATATGAGCATACAAGGGAAAACCGTTATTTAAATGCATCAAGTTATTAAATATAACATGCGGTTCCCAATTCCTCCGAAATCAAGTGCAACATCATATGAGGTGTACATGTAGCTATAGCAAGATATGTGGGTGTACATGTAAGTATGTATGCATGATGTACATGTAGCTATAGCAAGGTATGTCATGCAACGTAGCATAATGATGTGAGCATAGCAATATATCGTAGTATGATGCAGAAATTCTACTGTGTAAGTGACATAGCAATTACCGATGATGAAAGTGTGTGAGCCGGCAATCTGTGTAAGTGTAACATACACATCATCGATAATGGTGTAAGTGTACTAGCACTACATATATAATACATTGAGAATATTATAAACATAACATAAGGTACATCGTACACGAAATGCTATCAGGTATACGTATCTACAATATATCCGAATCGGTGAATCTATCAATCGACATCCAGCCCCACAACATCAAGTATGGTATAATCTATCGTACGGTATCCTCTAATCAAGGGTATAGATCAATCAACAGGTAAAACTCATCGCGTACGATAATCCATCGTATGGCGGTATTAAACAATTAGGGATTCTATCAACCTATACAACAACGGGGTACGGATCATAGTCTCGTACGGCATATCACTCATTATACACAACATTATCCATATATATATATATACCTATCTCTCAGGTCACATCTGTGTCAATCTCGTATCAGGGGACCAGAAAGGTATCAACTATTTCTTATCGACTCGCATCCATATAACAACATATCAACCAAGTCATCATATCTCATCATATACTCTTTTCATCGCATCAATCTCTCACATCAAGTCATTTTACATATGCATTCTATCATATGAATCTCTAAGAGTTATGTCCCTCTAGCTTTCATCTCATATCTCGATATATACTAAATCATTAATATCACCTCTAACTATCTTTTTAACCACATCTATAGTTTTCAAATGTAGGTTTCTCCTACTATATTCTATGTATGTCACGGCCCGAAAGTACGGAACCTGACCGGCACTTAGACTACGAAACGTCTCGAGACGTACTTAATCTAAGTAAGCCGAAAACCCAGAAATCAAAACCAAAGAAGCGGTAGAGTGAAGGAAAACCAACTAAAAGCAAGTAGTTTTAATAGCATAAACCGAATTATGCGTTTTAAAAAAAACATCAAGTATTTTCTGAAAATTTCGGCAGAGTCTCCTTTGTAAATACTGGCCCCCAAATGGGATACAACATGAATAGTATACGAAATCAATAAAAAGGCATCCCCAAGCGGGAGCTAGCTCTTCGTCAATCGACGGTCACAACCACACAAGCAATATAATATACAACGCCAAGGGCGAGGATCAAAACTCAAAAGGAAACTCAAAACAGCAAGAAATCCATAGAAATACAACGCACGACTCTAAGGTCGAAAGAATAAACATCACTGGTCTCTATCTCTGAAATAAATACATGTTTGGTTGATGGAACTTCTAGATACAACAGAATAATAATATACAAGGTATAATGATTGGTACGATACAAATAAACCCACCTACTAGCAAATCACCCAGAATGGAAATAGTGCCAGCAAAGCCGTAATGAAACCTGTATGGCAAAACCTGCAAGAAACTGTGGCACAACGGGGGTGAGTTGCCAACTCGTGAGTAGAAAAACATCTACGAACAGAAATCGTATGAACAACGCAATCCTAGATCATACGATCATAATATATCCTCAAATATATAACCAGCAGCCTATAAGAATGGCTAGGGTAAATATCTAACCCAAGTGTAACGCATGTGCCCGTGTCAGTGCCTCAGCTAGCAATATATCATATGGATGATGCATGAATGCATGAAAACATAATACATGTACTAAAGCAACTGCTTTCATAATTTAATGAGATTTCATTTGTACTTTTAAAATGAGGTATCATAAATGAAATCAACATAAACAGTGTCTAGCATCGACACAAAACATAAATCTCAATGTCTCAAAATCTCAGGCTCCGGCTATCCGGACTGGCCTGTATCATCAAATCTCAGTACCTCAATATCTCGAAATCTCAATGTCTCAATCTCAATATCTAGGGCGCCGTCAGTCCAGACTGGCCCATACCATCCATCTCAAGACCACGACGGTATCCTCCGGATATCCGACGCGTCGGGTAAAATCACCGGTCGGTAGTGCTCCCCTGCCAGGCTCAACGCCATCATCTGCGATCCTCTTGCCCCGGGGTACCGCACCGGGTCCACCATGTACCCGAAACGGTTCCTCCACTCCTTGAACTCGGGTCTCGAAATCCATCAGCAAACTCATGGTGGACGATTCATACATCATGGGAAAACCGCACTTTTTATTTAAAAAGAAAGAAAAGGTTTATTTATGTTTTTGCAGTTTTCCTCCAAATCCAAGAAATCTCATGAAATTCGAATCCAAGTAATCAATAGCATGTAAACAGTGAATATAGGCATGAAAATCCATGAATGCGACACAACAGTGAATAATAATATGCATGAAGTAGCAGGCAATAACTGCAATGTCTAAACTAGCATATAAGGCTAGTACACTAATATCATATCTAAACTATTAGCTAACAACCTATGTCAATGAAATAGTATTTTCTAAAGTGTTCGTGACATGGCAATTACCGATGAAGATGTGTGTGAGCCGGCAAGTAAGTGTACGTGGTACATACGCGTCATCGATAATGGTGCTAGTGTCCTAACAGCATGATATCAATAATAGGATATGAATCATAATATAAGCATGCGATGCGGAGCGAACAACAATAATGAGCGGGAGCGAAATACTAAACACAACGATAACTAATCTGCAGTTAATGTCATAAGAGCCATACAGCTACACTAAACTATAGGGCTGAGCTAACAGGCTAACTGAAGGTAAGGAAAACCGCCTAACATCTGAGTCGATACATATACATACCTGTATATATATTAGTCGGTGATCCCGCCTCAATAATATCATATCCGATACCATATCAATAATCAGACATCCTAAGTCAAGAGTGCGGATCAATCATCAATATATAGCTCGTATGTAAATCCGTCGTACGGCATCCCCAAATCTGGGTACGAGTCAGTATCACATTCATCAAATTATTCATCTGGTATCCTCTTTATCAAAGATCACAATCCGGGTACTGATCTATGTCTAGTACAATACTAATATCATCAATATAACCGTGATCTGACTGCTGATCTACAGCCTCATACAAACCGATATCATCATCATATATCGTTATAAAGAGGTATACATCGCCCAATGCGACCTATTATGAATATCTCAACATATCCTATCTCATATCACGATCACATATCAACCATTCTATGTATATCACTATTCACATGGTATCGTCGTCCAAAGATCCGCTATAAACATCAGGACGTATCTCAAGTACGAATCTTGCCATATCACCGATATCATAATCTCAAATCAAATCTCATCGACTCTTCTCAACCCCAAGTATCATCCTCAAATCCAGTATATGAACACATAGTCCCATAGCCATGTGAACACATAAACACATATCCCCATATACGCACAGGTAATAACATAGATGTATGCATGTGTGTGTGCGTGTGTGGGTGTAACAACTACTCTAGGGTTTCGCAACTAACACTAAATTAATCCATGAACACCTAGAATCTACCTTTATCATCAAAATCTTATATCAACATAATATATATAAGTGTATACGTATTCGTATACATCACTGCGAACTGCGGGGGTGCTATACGCCATCCACCCGACTTCTCCCCGTAGATATAAATCTACTCACCTGGTCCCCGCTCACCGGCGCCGACGTCGCCACGCGCTTGCTTGTCGTCTCGAAGTCCATATGGGGTACCTACATATCATAACGCACCATATCGCATTAAAATCCGACTCATGACCAAAACGACATACGAATCCCACATAGGTCAAAACCTATGGTTTGCTTTCACAAATCAACCCAAAACCCTCGACATCGGCGTACAAAAGCCGAGTGATCGTGAAAAACTCAAACGCACCAATCGTGGTTTCAAAACTCACTAATTATATAAGAAATAGGTTTTAATTCATCAAAACCATAAAAGTAAACAAATCGTTTTATTTCCCAAAAATCTAGTTAGCGGTCGTTAACCGTTTTAATACAAATCATGATGTTTAAACAAAACTAATGGCCATAATATTTACTAAATAACTTAAATAAGCCATACAAACCATTTCCACAATTTAATTTTACCAAACTATATACGTTCAAAAAAACTAGTTTGCAAAATACCCAATTTTAACACATTAAAAGCAACGATTTGTAAACTAGCAACTAAATTAGTTTTAGCATTCCATTAACATGTTAATCTCCATATTAAAACCATAATCAATTTATAAAAACCCTAACTAGATTTTAAATTTCATATTTTCAATAATTTCTAAAAACCTAGTTTAGATTAAAAAAAATAAAAAAAAGCTTAATTTGGACAATTTACATCTAACAATTTACATATTATCAAAAAGATTAAGTTTTCATTCCTTAAGATGATAATCTCCACTTTGCAACCATGATTACATGATAAGAACCCTAATTGCAAATCACAAACCCTTACATTTTAATTCAAACCATACTCATGAATTTTCCAAACTTGCAATAAAACCTAATTTAAACCACTCATTAACTTAATTTGAAGAAATAATCAAACAATTTAGAAAAAAACCAAGATTTATTATACCTCAAGAACCATGGATCAAACATAGAACATGACCACCAAATTGAAATCTTTGCACCAAGATCCATGCTATAGGGGCTAAGGAAAAATGGGTAGGAGCTTGATTTGGATTTTGAGATTTTTTTTATAGGGATTTTGAGGCAAAATTGGTGGATTTTTGATGAGAAGAGGTGAAGAAATGAAGGGGGCTGAAGAAAAGGGGGGGCTCGGCCAAGTGCAGGTAGGGGAGGTATGGGAGAGTGTGAGGTGTGGGAGAAAAGTCCAAGTCAAAGAAAGTCCAAGTCAACCCAACCAATACTTATATATATTTACTCTTTTCTTCTCATTTCCTTTTCATTTCTTTTCTTTAAGCCATTCAAGTGGGAAATGAGGGGGCACTTGGGGCTGCTGATTTGTAGAGGGGAGAGAGGGTGTGGGTGAGTGTGGGTGAGGAAAAAAAAATGATAAACCCCAATATCTATTTACACTAATTTCACTATTTAAGCCTTTTCTTCAATATTTTCTAACACCGTTTAACAACTTCATTTCATTTCAAAAACCACATGTTAAAATTTTGTTTAATGTTTTATGATGCACAAAATTTGTTTCAACTCATTACAATTTGTAATTTTCCCTAATTAAATGTATTAGTGACGGCTTAAAATAATATTAAAATAATTATTTTCGGAAAAATTTTCAGAAAATTAGAAATTTTACCGGTGGCTCAATAAACACCAAATACTAGCAGTTACTTTGCTAGAATATGTATATTTAATTTTATAATGAAAATATTTGTATTTTGACTTTTTACAGAAAACCCCCTTATTTTACCGATTTTTCCGAAATTTCACCGAAACGATTTTCAAAACGTTACAATCTTCCCCCTTAAAGAAATTCGGACCCCGAATTTAAATTAAAACTTCCCCCAAATACTAAACATTATAAGCAAACCCATTAAGGCGTCGGGGCTCCGAAATCATAAATACATAAAACAAATCGTAGCGCAACGCATGCGCATGAAAAATGAGTATATAACTCAAAATCAAAACTCCGCCAAGCATCCCGCAATCATCAGAGTCATGGGGAAGACATCAATGTCTAAATCCAAAATGAAAATCAATATGATGCACATCATTAAAACATCTGGAAGCAATGCATGCCAAATCTTCTTCAAATCGCTGTGTGATGCTCGTAGCACTGCACAGTGGCGGACGTCTATTGTAAGAAAATAACTACATATATATATATATATATATATATCCTTTGTTTAATAAGCACGTCCCGCCATTTTGAAAGCAATTTCAGAAGGGTTTCCTTTATAAAATGTTTCGTGTCATCTCGGACACGTAGGTAAATACTGAGACTATAGCTCTTCATTGGAAATCCCTTCGATAACTATCAATGCATGCAAAAATATACTCAGGTACTGTCCTGTGACTAGTCCTGCTCAGTACTAAACCAAATAGCAAACATCATAAAATATACTGCTCCAACATAAATCAATCCCAAATATATATATGAATGTCATGTGTGTCTGGTGCGCACGGAAATCGAAATCCATGAATGTGCCATACATATGCACAGAAACAACATCTAAGTGCATCGGGTGTGCACGAAACATCTGTCAAGGGTAATAGGTGTGCCTGACGGCAAAACAGGTGCATCTGACATGCACGAAGAATCTCGATTTAGTGCATCTGGTGTGCACCAAAATCGTATCTTATAACATGCGCCCAACATGCACGAAAACCCAAATCAGGAGCATCCATCATGCATGAAATCATGAAATCCAATATCAAGCGCCGAACATACGCAAAATCCAATCAGGTGCACAAGGTGCACAAAACAAATATCGAACATCACCATCGAAATCGAAGTGCGGTGCAACTGTAGTGCATAAAATGCGTAACACTGCACTGCAAGCATATGTGAACTATACCGAGTGCAAAAACCAAATCGTGTGCGTACATATGCACAAAATCATCTTACTGTATGAAACCCATAAAATCATTAACATGTGAAACCAAGGCACGAAAACGATATCAGGTGCAACAACTGTGGAAAAATCGTAAATACTCAGTAGGTGCAACCACAGTGCATGAAAACAAATGTCATGAAACTCCATCATCAAAATCAATCATGAAAATAGACCGCCCAAAATACCGAAATCAAATATGGCGGAATAGTCCCGCTCAAGCACATCCTCCAAGAATCTCTGGCCAACTGTCGTGGTCACTCATAGCATGTCTCATCAATGATCCTGAAATCTGGCCTACTGGTGTGCGTAACATGACAACTCCTGGGTCCAAGTCTTCTCGTAATTTATTCCAGAAAGGTCCTGTCGAGGTCTCTCCTAAATCTCGTCTCTGCCTAACTGTCCGGAAGTCGTCGTCCTTTACTAAATCTGTTTCTGGCTCCGGAACGGCTGCATACTCATCGCGACTCCTTCTATCCACGTATAATGCCTCGGCCTGCATACCGCATCTCTGATGTCGGTGGAGTGGAATATCATCTTATCCAGATCTTGTACGAACCTCTTACTCCACTTTTCTCTAATGTCGACTACTTCGGACTCGTCTCATCGTGGCTGCATGGACTGAGCTCCAACGGCTATCCTCGTATCTGGAGTCTCCCAAGAAATGCATCTCACCACCTAGCATCCGAATGAAGTCGAACCATCCGATCAATTCGTCAAAACCTCATAATCCCCTGAGAGCTCAACATCTTGGGTACAGTTTAACAGTATCGAGTACGTACCACAGCATCGATGGTCCAGCCGTAAAAAGGCAAACCCAAGCCTCACTAATGGCGCCGCGGAACTGCCGCAGACCCCAAGGTTCAAAGGCTTTCACACGGTCATTAAGTCGAGTTATGGTTTCATTCTTCTAGAGGGTCCATAGAATTGCCTGCATGTTCTTTCGAATACTTTAAACTTGGAATAATAGGTTTCTGACATTCGGTCGTCTCTGTCGACTCTTAACGCCTCCGCGTGAAGTCGTCTCTAGCTGGAATCAATCTATCTGATGACCTCGCATCGGGGTAGCGAACGAATCACATGTCTTAGTCATTCATCCTCGGTGACTAGCGACCTTCTATCATCTCTTAGTACAACTCGTACTGCAATAGCTCCAACCTCTGGGCAATATCTTGTCGTTCGCAGTAACAACTGGCTCACTTGTCTGCACGCTGAACAATGCCTCAATCATCATGAAAAAGCCATACATCAACGGTCATCAAAATCTGGTTGGCCTCTATCATTGGCTCAATCCTCTGCACGTCTGAGTAATCTCATATAGTGATCCATCAAATGCTCGTGGCGCGAAAACACAATAAAAAGACACATCTCCGCAATCGTGTGTCGCCAGAATTACGCCCTGGTCAATCCTCGTTCGCAACGAGCTCGTGCTGACCACAACTCTAGCCATATCTCTCCCTGCCCGTAATCGTGGCAGCAAAACCAAAACCGGTACCGATGAGGCTAGATCATAGGAAGGAATATAATACTGAACAAGGAAATGTACATCCTAAGGCTTCTTAAGTAGAGTAGCGTATCGTAAGTATGCCGCGGAACATACCCACGGTACGTCACTCTACATTAGTCACCTATTCCATCAACCAAGGGTCATCCTACGCTCCGAAGGTAAAACCTAACGCTTTGATACCAACTTTGTCATGGCCGGAAAGTACGGAACCTGACCGACACTTAGACTACGAAACGTCTCGAGGCGTACGTAATCTAAGTAAGCCGAAAACCCAGAAATCAAAACCAAAGAAGCGGTAGAGTGAAGGAAAACCAACTAAAAGCAAGTAGTTTTAATAGCATAAGCCGAATTATGCGTTTTAAAAAAAAATCAAGTATTTTTTGAAAATTTCGGCAGAGTCTCCTTTGTAAATACTGGCCCCCAAACGGGATACAACATGAATAGTATACGAAATCAATAAAAAGGCATCCCCAAGCGGGAGCTAGCTCTTCGTCAATCGACAGTCACAACCACACAAGCAATATAATATACAACGCCAAGGGCGAGGATCAAAACTCAAAAGGAAACTCAAAACAGCAAGAAATCCATAGAAATACAACGCACGACTCAAAGGTCAAAAGAATAAACATCATTGGTCTCTATCTCTGAAATAAATACATGTTTGGTTGATGGAACTTCTAGATACAACAGAATAATAATATACAAGGTATAATGATGGATACGATACAAATAAACCCACCTACTAGAAAATCACCCGGAATGGAAATAGTGCCAGCAAAGCCGTAATGAAACCTGTACGGCAAAACCTGCAAGAAACTGTGGCACAACGGGGGTGAGTTGCCAACTCGTGAGTAGAAAAACATCTACGAACAGAAATCGCATGAACAACGCAATCCTAGGTCATACGATCATAATATATTCTCAAATATATAACCAGCAGCCTATAACAATGGCTAGGGTAAATATCTAACCCAAGTGTAATCGCATGTGCCCGTGTCAGTGCCTCAGGTAGCAATATATCATATGGATGATGCATGAATGCAAGAAAATAGAATACATGTACTAAAGCAACTGCATTCATAATTTAGTGAGATTTTCTTTGTACTTTTTGTTGGAGACAGTGCCCTCAAAGTCAATTATTGAATCGCAGGTACGTGATTGCAATGATTGAGGCAGGACCTATACCGATATGACAGTCTTGCTCGAGATGATAGTATGCTATCTGGTTTGTCTTTATCATCGTATACATGCTTTACTTCACTATTGCATGATGATAGAGCCCATAGGATTCTTGCTTGACTACCAGCAGTATGATGGCGATCATATACGTGGGAGCTGGGGTCTGTAAGCACATCCTTAAAGTGTCCCTAGTCGTGGGAGTTTCGAGACAGGGCATCGATACTCCAGAGTAGACTGGTGTATACAGTCGAGACCCCGACGAGGGGCGATGGCCGGTCTCACAAGCCATTGGTGTTAGTTGGTTCACCTAAGATGTATACAGGTGCTCATTGGGTTATGAGTACACCGGACAGGACTCGCCGGGAATCTGCTAGTTGGTATTATACCTAGCGTCAGATAGCAATTCCCTGGTGACATGTGTACAGGTTAGTTCATCGACCTGAGATCGTCATTTGTCTCGTGTGAGTTCCCACTGTGCTTTGATTTCTACCCTACCATGGCTCAAAGGAGTCGTGCAAACAGGTCTTTTTTGGGTACAGTCCCGAGCCACATAGAGGCAAGTGAGCGGATCGGCAGGGGATTCGTCGCTCCCGGTATTGGGGGTGAGATCACGCTGTGTCTGGGAGAGCCATTACACAAAGCCCTCGGCCGAGGCAGGAGATTTACTGGTAGGTACTCCAGTAGTATCTCAGGGTGTTCTGGGCCACTCTCTGACACGACTTATACCCCTACTGGGGGTCTGACGTTACTAGCCCCCAAGGCAGATATGCGATACTCATAGACGAACGGACCGAACTGTATGTATATTGTCACTGTTAGGCTCAGTAGGGTTTATGGATGAGTTCGCTCGTCAGCTTCCCTTCCAATCAATACATAGGCAACCGTTACGTACAGCTTGTACCTCTGACGTGCTAGAGGTTATACCCAGTGCCAGTGTGTTGATGAGTCATTAGAGTCCCCCACAGACACTTTCCCAAGTTCGGGCGAAACGTTGTAGAGGCCATATGGGTTTATGGCAAGGTTCGGAAAATGCACGTGCGTTTTCGCACATGTCCATTTTCGGGCAGATAAAACTGGTAGGCTTTGGTTTAAGCCGGAACCCGGTATTATACTGTGTAGATATAATATCTTTGTCTCAGTTGCATTTGTATTCGGTCGTAATACAAATGCGGGTATGTTTATACCATTACGGGGTTATCCTGAAATTCGTTTCAGGATCACTTTTGGAAGTTGCCAGTTTCCAGTTTTCTATCAGCCGTATTTAACATTTGGTTAAATACGGATTTATCTTTTCTTGAGATAAGTGTGGAAGCTTCTAGAAGAGGTGACTAGGATGGTGACTAGGATGGTGAGGTGGCTTTGTTCATTAATGGTGCATTAATGTGTTGATGACTATGTATTATGATTCATCACTTTCATTAATGCATTCATACTAGGTGTATCTTTGACTCATGCTTTTCTTTATGTGCTAATGGTCACCCCCCTCCTACACTCACCCCCCCCCACACCTCCATAGAGTGGCCGGCCATGCTTGGTGTGGGATTATGGTTGTTCATTTTTAGTTTTGAGAGAAAAGACTATGATAATTGAGTGTATGGAAATTTCATAGCCCAATTTCCATTTACCCGATTCCAATTGGCAACTTCATTAACCGTTCGTCCATAGCCTTAGACGTAACGAGACAAAGTGTTTTACTCATTCTCTACAACATCTTGGTCGTCTCTTTTAGCAAACTTGACGATCGAGTTGCCTCGGTTCAGAGGCGGGAGCCCGTTTAAAGATCCGTCGACGTGGTGCCACCTGGACGAGAAGACTGGAGATCGAGGAGATCGGAGCAGCCGCAACAAGCGTGGGATGATGGTTGAATATCGAAGGATTCGGATCGTTCGGTATAACTCTTCTACCCACTTTGTAGTTTGTTAGTTTAGCTTTAATGGCAGATCCGGGTTACAGTACGCGATAGCGCCGGTTTGTAAAAAGTGTTTGTTCCGCAGTTGGCGTCTGTTAGACGGCCGAGGCGCTACCGTGGACTTACAGTGGTATCAGAGCCTAACCATTAAGCTATACTAACTTGTGCTAACGCGTTTAAAAGATCGATCGAACGGAATTTCCGAAATCGCAATTTTCAAATGCTTAAGTTTCTGTCGATTTTAAACAGTGTCTAAAAATTATTTTGATCATCCCAGAAATTTAAGCAGGGTTTTTTAAGTATACGGCAGAAAATTGGACACATGATCCTACAGTAACGCCGCGGATCCGCGTTCAAAGCTTGGGTTTGACCGCGGAACCGCAGCCGTTATGTGGGAACAGTGATCCAGTTTTTTTCCAGTGAGCTTGTTTTGTGAAATTGTGAGTTTTTGAATAGTTCTTTTGGGCCCAGATTTTGTTACTGTACAGCAGATGTACGTGGGGCCCACTTCGGGAAATTTGGTCGATCGAAATTTTAAATTTGTTAGTATGCAGTACTTACTTTATATCTCCGACCGGGAATGTTATTTGATCGGCAAACCGCGTCTAATTGCTACAGTTCTTTTAGACGGGTTTGCGAACGTGACATTCGCGTTGATGTTCTGTGTTGTGCTGTGTTGTTGCGGATATGTCATGATGGATAGCAGGATGCAATGATAGTGCAGTTTGGATTTATTTATACATTTGATATTGCGGGGCGGGCGTCCAACATGTAGACTGCCATCACTGCCTGTTTGTATAATATTCTTTTGGGGCACGATCAGGTTGAGGTCGATGTACCCGTTATATATATTTTTATTTCTGTACTAGGCTTATCCCGCGAAGAAGTGCACGGATAGACGGGTTCTGGAGGGCAACGGGTCCGTATCTCATGGCATTTGAGAGGCAGAAGGACCTCACTCTCGAATTGGCAGACTATTCGCCGCACTCGTAGGGGGTACAGGTTGACCCAAGGAGGGGTGCTCAATTTACCGGATTCCGTGAAGTGCCGGGTGTTCCATTCACTATGTTGTGGGGACTACCTCGCTTCAGGTTTTGGCGGGTAACTTACCGCACCCGTAGGGGTCTAGGTTTCATTGCACAGGCTATCCACACGACCAGGGGAACGTCGGGTTTCAGCAGCGGCTCTATGAAACCCGGAGATCCCAGATTATCTGTATTGTTCTGTGATGCTTATTACTTTTCTGTAATGCTGCATATTATCACGCCTGGAGCGATTATTGTATATTGGTATATATACTATTAGATGTTGTATATGTTTTGCACCCGCGCTAGTCCAGCCCCCGCTCTGTCGTTAGTTAAGTAACCTAACGAGTGATGACGGGACCCAGTGGCGAATACGGATGGCATATACGTACATTTTATTTTCGTTCTTTTCTGGTGTGATTGATTGATGGGACTGCATTGATTCTTATCAATGCAAGGATAAAACAAACCTATATTTGATGTTGTTGGAACAAATTTAAAAAGGTGTTATTACAAAGATGTTTCCTTTTGTTTTGCATAGTGATATTCAGTCAGAATATCCTGCACCTCATTCGACGAGGCAAGGGCCGAGATCCCTTCACCGGGAGTGACCCCTTGGGCAGAAGTTTACGTCAGGGTAATAACATCAATAAAGTCGATTACAAGTTGCTTTGCATCGCGGTATTCAGTTGGAATATCCTGCACCTCATTCCACGAGGAAAGAGCCGAGATCCCTTCACCGGGAGTGACCTCTTTAGCAAAACGTTTTCGCCACTATATTTTTATAAAAAGCTATCAGTTTCCTTCAACGAGATCAAGTTCATTACGTTAAAGGTTTTTCGCCAAAAACCAGTCGTAGCCCTCCGTCATTTCTTTTGGGTATTCAGTAGTATTCAAGCTATGTTTGTTTGGCCAAAGTCAAGGCATAGTGTTTGGTAGTTGCTGGGTATTCATCTGTTGCGTAAATATATGCATTGGTTTGGGACAGTCGTTCTGACTTGTTGGCCAAAGTCAAGGGCATGTGCGGGTGGGTTCAAATTAACCTGGACAATGACGGGTAGAACTTGGCATGTGACTTATGATGGGTTGGCCAAAGTCACGATCATAAGAGCATGGGGCAAAAATCAATATCGGGAGTTTCAAACATGCAGGAAACTTGCCAGGCATGCGCATACCTTCTGGAGTGTGATAACTTGAGTGGCTTTCATCAAGTTATCATGCGATGATAGTTGGATCCCGATTCTCACTAATGAGTTGGTTTACTCTTCGGGTGATCCTGACTAATTCTTCTTTCAGGTTTGGAGGAGAATTTGAGATTACAGTGGGAGGTTTCCTGATTAGATAAAGTGATAACCATTCTGATCTAGGTAAGAGTGCACGCAGAGTGTTTCTTTTCTCTCTCTCTCTTTGGCAGCGACCATTGACCGACCCTAGACTATGATTCAGTGACCAAGTTGACTGAACCTTCTTAAAATACTGACTTTTGGATTGTCCGAGTTGCATAAGACATTGCCGCTCCTTCTTTTACCCTTTGTATTTCTCAGAACACCCCGTATTACTACGGACATCCACTTCCATTGGATAGATCCATCGTATGGTTATATACGAACTCGAAGGTACTACTTCGAGGATGGATCCAGGTTCAGGAGAAATAGAATTGGTTTATTCAGTTGTCTTTTATTATCACCTTCTCTCAGGTTACGAGGGCTCCTTAGTTTAGGAGTGTACACTAATTACGCTTATTGGATAGTCTTATTCCAAACCATAGGCAGGTGCCAACAGGTAGGGAATGAAGAAAACCAATTAGCCTAAGTAGGGTGTGCAGAAGGTAATATATAAAGACAAGATAAAGGGATTAGAAAGAGGGCAAAGTAAATTGCGACTGTTATAATTCACGACCAAACCTCGTACTTCATCGCCACTCCTATTTCACCTTTGCTTTTTCCCCAGTTCGGGAGAAATAGAATAAAGTTTTATTCAGTTGTCTTTTATCATCACCTTCTCTCAAGTTGCGAGTACTCCTTAGATTAGGAGAGTACACCTATTATGCTTACTGGATAGTCTTCTTCCAAACCATAAGCTGGTGCCGAACGGTAGGGAAGGAAGAAAACCACTAAGCCTAAAAGGGGTGTACAGAAGGAAATGACTAAAGACAAATAAAGGGATTTGGAGAGATGGCAATAAAATATACGGTTAAAGTCATGAATTGGATTATGGAAGAGGCATTACTAAGAATACCAGGATACCCCTACGAAACATTTTAATGCTTCAGTGCATTGTTAAAGGAAAACTGATTTCCCGATTAGATACTTACTCCAGGGTATGTATTTACCAAGTTTTATTCTCATATCTGTATGGTTTTACAGATGATGAGTGGGAGCAAGTTATTGGGAATTTGGTGATCATCCTCATTATATCAGAATTCGTTGTAATTGGTGATATTTGAGGAAATCGCCTGGGTACAGTTTTCAACTTACGATGCACAGGTTTTGAGTTATTCGACTCAGCAGACTTATACAGAGTATTGTATGTTGTCCAGTGTCCGTCAGGACAAAGGGGTAGGTCCTCATACTATGTTTTGTTTACTTGTAACTTCTCTAGGTTTTAGACAAGTGTTTCGTAGAAATACAATGTCTAAGTTTTGAGAAGTTGTGAGTATAAGAATAAAGTAGAGAACCAGGTATCACAAGTATCAGGATTCTTCAAAGAGATCGAAGATGTAGATTCTTGTGATTGGTATTCAGATGATAGTAATGGTTTTGAGAAATTTGTTTCTCTTTCGGGTTACTCATAATTGGATGGATTCCTAAGTTGAGTAGTGCTGATTAACCTCTCTCCATTAAGTAGATATGCACTGGAGACAGCTGCATGTTTTGAATCTGGTTCCAATTAAATTAGTGCCTATGTTTCTATATTGGATATAGAATGGTTCATATCTTAACGATGTTAAGGTAAGGGGAGTTGTCCAGTTTATGCTTAAAACTAGACACCGGATAACTCAAGGCACGTTTCTGTAATGGCAGTTTATGGGTTGACCGGGACTATGTCGAGGGTTGACATTTCTACCATCTGGAAGATCGATAGTGATATTGTTCTTGACTCGCCACAGTTTTGATAAAATGGATTTTTTCAGAAAATAGTAGTGGGAGTATGGTAGAACTGGAAGTGATTCCAGAACCGCAAACGATTACGGAAAATTTAATAGGACCTATATATTCAATCAGGTTTGACATTCCAATAGCCACTCCGCAGATATGGTGGGTAACCTCAGACACCCGAGAGGTACTTAGGTAGCCTCAAGGATGGTGACAGGGAGGTTCTTGTTTACCCAGACTTGACACTACTGTTGTTCCAGACTATGAGACCCGACAAGAGGATAAGTATAACGTCGTTCTAAACTAGCTTTAGAAGTATACGTAGATATTATTCTGCCAGAGGGTTGTCATAGTCAGTGGGAGGAGCGGAAGCATAGTGGGCAAGTAGCTTATGTCTATTTATAGACTTGAGCAGTTATAGCGGAGAAAGATCATCTAATTTTGATGTGACAATCACGGGTTTGACTTCATCAGAATAGGGGATGGATCTGTTAAGAAGGTAGTAGGGTGTGATGTCCTGGTATTTGGATGACATACACAGAGTAGGAAGTAAAATTCCTATACTACGATCAGTTGTACTGTGGTCGTCACACAGTTGTTTCTCCACAAAGGATATGGATATAATATCAGACATTCTGGTTACTAGATCTATGGTATTAGATCTAGATTTGGGTAGTTTCCCAATGTGGGTACTTTGACAGTATTCTATTAGTATTTTAGAATAGATGACTCTTGGCATGGTGGTGTACCTGCAGGTGATGGAGTCACCCTCTCTAAAGGTGTCTTAGAGACTAAAGGAGAGAGGGATGTGCATGATCGGCAGATCACTTGCTTAGGCAATTGAGTCAATCACGAGATGTCAAGTACCACATCAAATGTTGTTTTTGCACTAGATGCGATAAGTTTATATTAATCCAATCCTGAAGAAACATAAGGAAGCAGTTTTAAAACATATGTGCATGTTCCACGGAATAGATGACGGCAGCCTCCTTCGGGAGACGGTTATCATTCCAGGCTTCAAAAGTGACGTGCATGACAAAATGATTGTCAGAGTTATAGTTTTCCCTCTGATGAGGGACAGTATTATGGACAGGTGGTCCAAGAGGATACTGCGGGAGGCATGGTGCAGGATACTGATTAGGTTCAGTTATCGATACAGTCTAAGAAGTTTGGATTTGGAGTTCATTTATGAACAAGGTCCCATCAGATATCCAGACATATTCTAAGACAGGTATTACTCGATTCGGGAGATGGCTTTCTCCGCGAACTTGAGATTAAGAGAGACATAGAAAGAAACATCATGGCGGATCCACTCACTGAGGCTATTTCTCAAACACAAGAGTTTTACAAACAAGCTTTGTGAAACTGATTAGTCGAGGAGTTGGATGTTTGTTCGGTATCACACGAGCTGTGAGTATGCGACATCGCAATAATTATCCTTGAGTGCAAGTGGGAGATTGTTGGAGATAGTGCCCTCAAAGTCAATTATTGGATCGCAGGTACGTGATTACAATGATTGAGGCAGGACCTATACCGATATGACAGTCTTGCTCGAGATGATAGTATGCTATCTGGTTTGTCTTTATCATCGTATACATGCTTTAGTTCACTATTGCATGATGATAGAGCCCATAGGATTCTTGCTTGACTACCAGCAGTATGATGGCGATCATATACGTGGGAGCTGGGGTCTGTAAGCACATCCTTAAAGTGTCCCTAGTCGTGGGAGTTTCGAGACAGGGCATCGATACTCCAGAGTAGACTGGTGTATACAGTCGAGACCCCGACGAGGGGCGATGGCCGGTCTCACAAGCCATTGGTGTTAGTTGGTTCACCTAAGATGTATACAGGTGCTCATTGGGTTATGAGTACACCGGACAGGACTCGCCGGGAATCTGCTAGTTGGTATTATACCTAGCGTCAGATAGCAATTCCCTGGTGACATGTGTACAGGTTAATTCATCGACCTGAGGTCGTCATTTGTCTCGTGTGAGTTCCCACTGTGCTTTGATTTCTACCCTACCACGGCTCAAAGGAGTCGTGCAAACAGGTCTTTTTTGGGTACAGTCCCAAGCCACATAGAGGCAAGTGAGCGGATCGGCAGGGGATTCGTCTCTCCCGGTATTGGGGGTGAGATCGCTCTGTGTCTGGGAGAGCCATTACACAAAGCCCTTGACCGAGGCAGAAGATTTACTGGTAGGTACTCCAGTAGTATCTCAGGGTGTTCTGGGCCACTCTCTGACACGACTTATACCGCTACTGGGGGTCTGACGTTACTAGCCCCCTAGGCAGATATGCGATACTCATAGACGAACGGACCGAACTGTATGTATATTGTCACTGTTAGGCTCAGTAGGGTTTATGGATGAGTTCGCTCGTCAGCTTCCCTTCCAATCAATACATAGGCAACCGTTACGTACAGCTTGTACCTCTGACGTGCTAGAGGTTATACCCAGTGCCAGTGTGTTGATGAGTCATTAGAGTCCCCTACAGACACTTTCCTAAGTTCGGGCGAAACGTTGTAGAGGCCATATGGGTTTATGGCAAGGTTCGGAAAATGCACGTGCGTTTTCGCACATGTCCATTTTCGGGCAGATAATACTGGTAGGCTTTGGTTTAAGCCGGAACCCGGTATTATACTGTGTAGATATAATATCTTTGTCTCAGTTGCATTTGTATTCGGTCGTAATACAAATACGGGTATGTTTATACCATTACGGGGTTATCCTGAAATTCGTTTCAGGATCACTTTTGGAAGTTGCCAGTTTCCAGTTTTCTATCAGCCGTATTTAACATTTGGTTAAATACGGATTTATCTTTTCTTGAGATAAGTGTGGAAGCTTCTAGAAGAGGTGACTAGGATGGTGACTAGGATGGTGAGGTGGCTTTGTTCATTAATGGTGCATTAATGTGTTGATGACTATGTATTATGATTCATCACTTTCATTAATGCATTCATACTAGGTGTATCTTTGACTCATGCTTTTCTTTATGTGCTAATGGTCACCCCCCCCCCCTCCGACACTCATCCCCCTACCTCCATATAGTGGCCGGCCATGCTTGGTATGGGATTATGGTTGATCATTTTTAGTTTTGAGAGAAAAGACTATGATAATTGAGTGTATGGAAATTTCATAGCCCAATTTCCATTTACCCGATTCCAATTGGCAACTTCATTAACCGTTCGTCCATAGCCTTGGACGTAACGAGACAAAGTGTTCTACTCATTCTCTACAACATCTTGGTCGTCTCTTTTAGCAAACTTGACGATCGAGTTGCCTCGGTTCAGAGGCGGGAGCCCGTTTAAAGATCCGTCGACGTGGTGCCACCTGGACGAGAAGACTGGAGATCGAGGAGATCGGAGCAACCGCAACAAGCGTGGGATGATGGTTGAAGACCGAAGGACTCGGATCGTTCGGTATAACTCTTCTACCCACTTTGTAGTTTATTAGTTTAGCTTTAATGGCAGATCCGGGTTACGGTACGCGATAGCGCCAGTTTGTAAAAAGTTTTTGTTCCGCATTTGGCGTCTGTTAGACGGCCGAGGCGCTACCGTGGACTTACACTTTTAAAATGAGGTATCATAAATGAAATCAGCATAAACAGTGTCTAGCATCGACACAAAACATAAATCTCAATGTCTCAAAATCTCAGGCTCCGGCTATCCGGACTGGCCTGTATCATCAAATCTCAGTACCTCAATATCTTGAAATCTCAATGTCTCATTCTCAATATCTAAGGCGCCGTCAGTCCAGACTGGCCCATACCATCCATCTCAAGACCATGACGGTATCCTCCGGATATCCGACGCGTCGGGTAAAATCACCGGCCCGTAGTGCTCCACTGCCAGGCTCAACGCCATCATCCGCGATCCTCTTGCCCCGGGGTACCGCACCGGGTCCACCATGTACCCGAAACGGTTTCTCCACTCCTCGAACTCGGGTCTCGAAATCCATCAGCAAACTCATGGTGGACGACTCATATATCATGGGAAAACCGCACTTTTTATTTAAAAAGAGAGAAAAGGTTTATTTATGTTTTTGCGGTTTTCCTCCAAATCCAAGAAATCTCATGAAATCCGAATCCAAGTAATCAATAGCTTGTAAACAGTGAATATAGGCATGAAAATCCATGAATGCGACACAACAGTGAATAATAACATGCATGAAGTAGCAGGCAATAACTGCAATGTCTAAACTAGCATATAAGGCTAGTACACTAATATCATGTCTAAACTATTAGCTAACAACCTATGTCAATGAAAAAGTATTTTCTAAAGTGTTCGTGACATGGCAATTACCGATGAAGATGTGTGTGAGCCGACAAGTAAGTGTACATGGTACATACGCGTCATCGGTAATGGTGCTGGTGTCCTAACAGCATGATATCAATAATAGGATATGAATCATAATATATGCATGCGATGCGGAGCGAACAGCAATAATGAGCGGGAGCGAAATACTAAACACAACGATAACTAATCTGCAGTTAATGTCTTAAGAGTCATACAGCTACACTAAACTATAGGGCTGAGCTAACAGGCTAACTGAAGGTAAGGAAAACCGCCTAACATCTGAGTCGATACATATACATACCTTTATATATATTAGTCGGTGATCCCGCCTTAAAAATATCATATCCGATACCATATCTATAATCAGACATCCCAAGTCAAAAGTGCGGATCAATCATCAATATATAGCTCGTACGTAAATCCGTCGTACGGCATCCCCAAATCTGGGTACGGGTCAGTATCACATTCATCAAATTATTCATCTGGTATCTTCTTTATCAAAGATCACAATCCGGTTACTGATCTATACCTAGTACAATACTAATATCTGTTGGAGATAGTGCCTTCATAGTCAATTATTGGATCGCAGGTACGTGATTGCAATGATTGCGGAGGACCTATCCCGGTAGGACAGTCTTACTCGAGATGATAGTATGCTATCTGGTTTGCCTTTATCAGTCGTGTACATGTTCAGGTGACTGATTGCATGTTACACTTTGATAGAGCCCTTAGGATCTTGCTTTACTACCAACAGTATGATGGCGATCATATACGTGAGAGTTGGGTAGTTTATATGCATATCCTTAATTGTGGTCCCTAGTCGTGGGAGTTTCGAGACAGGGCATCGATACTCCGGAGTAGACTAGTGTATACAGTCGAGACCCCGACGAGGGGCGGTGGCCGGTCTCACAAGCCACTGGTGTCAGTTGGATCACCTAAGATGTATACAGGTGCTCATTGGGTTATGAGTACACCGGACAGGACTCGCCGGGAATCTGCTGGTTAGTACTATACCTATCGTCAGATAGCAGTTCCCTGGTGACATGTGTACAGGTTAGTTCATCGACCTGAGGTCGTCATTTGTCTCGTGTGAGTTCCCACTGTGCTTTGATTTCTACCCTACCACGGCTCAAAGGAGTCGTGCAAACAGGTAGCTTTTGGGTACAGTCCCGAGCCATATGGAGGCACGTGAGCGGATCGGCAGGGGATTCGTCTCTCCCGGTATTGGGGGCGAGGTCGTGCTGTGTCTAGGAGAGCCATTACACAAAGTCCATGGCCATGGCAGGAGATTTACTGGTAGGTACTCCAGTAGTATCTCAGGGTGTTATTGGGCTACACTCCGACACGATTTATACTGCTTCTGGGGGTCTGACGTTACTAGCCCCCTAGGCGGATATGCGATACTCATTGACGAACGGACCGGACTGTATATACATTGTCACTGTTAGGCTCAGTAGGGTTTCTGGATGAGTTCGCTCATCGGCCTCCCTTGAGTTCGCTCATCAGCCTCCCTTGAGGTCAGTCCATGGGCAGCCGTTACGCATAGCTAGTGCCGCTGACGGTTTGTGGTTAAACCCACTGCCAGGGTACTGACGAGTCATTAGAGTCCCCCACAGACAGTTTCCCAAGTTCGGGAGAAACGTTGTAGTGGCCGTATGGTTTTATGGCAGGGTTCGGAAAATGCACGTGCGTTTACGCACGTGTTATTTTTCGGGCAGATGATACTGGTCGGCTTTGGTTTAAGCCGGATCCGAGTATTATATTGAGTAGGTATAATATCTTTGTCTCAGTAGCATTTGTATTCGGTCGTAATACAAGTGCGGGTATATTTATACAGATTCGGGGTTATCCTGAAAGTCGTTTCAGGATCACTTTTGGAAGTTGCCAGTTTCCAGTTTTCTATCAGCCGTCTTTTAACATTCGGTTAAAGACGGATTTATCTTTTCTTCTGTTGAGGTGAGTCAGTGTTCTAGAAGCATCTAGATGAGGTGACTAGGATTAATTGGTGTTGTGTTTTCATTGGATGCATTTAATGGTTCATTAATGCATGATGACTAGGTTTATGACTCATGCTTTAACATTAAAGCTTTTTGTTTTGGTTAAGATCTTTTGTTCATGATATTATTTCTAATGGTCACCTCCCTCCTCCTACCATCACCTCCCTCCTCCTTTAAAAGGTGGCCGGCCCTCTCTCTCCTCCACTATTCACTCATTTGAGAAATTATGGTTGCTAAAAAGAAAAGACTAAAGTTTTGGATGCATGGAAATTTCATAGTTCATTTCTTGTTCCATTTCATTTCCATCGGCAACTTCATTTACCGATCGTCCACGGACTTGGACGAAGTGAGACAAAGTCATCTACTCATTCTCTACATCAATCTTGGTCGTCTCTTTTAGCAAACTTGACGACCGAGTTGCCTCAAGTCAGAGGCGGGAGCCCGTTTAAAGAATCAGTGATGTGGTGCCACCTGGACGAGCAGATCGGAGATCGAAGAGATCAGAGCAGCCGCAACGGAGCGTGGGATGATGGTTAAAGAACGAAGGACTCGGATCGTTCGGTATAACCTTTCTACACTCTTTACAGTTTGTTAGTTTAGCAATAATGGCAGATCCGGGTTAAAGTATACGATAGCGCCAGTTAAAAAGTTTTTGTTCCGCATTTGGCGTCTGTAGACGGCCGGGGCGCTAGCGTAGACTTACAGTGGTATCAGAGCCTCACCATTTTGCTATACTAACTTGTGCTAACGCGTTTAAAACATCGATCGAACCGGAAATCAAAAATCGCATTTTTCCAACTTGACAGTTTCTGTTGATTTTAAACGGTGTCCTAAAAATATTTCACACATCTCAGAAAACTGTGCAGAGTTTTTTAAGAACGACGTACAAATTTGGGATCATGATTCGACAAGACTGCCGCGGAAACGCGGCCAAACCCATGGTTTGGCCGCGGATCCGCGGCCATTCTGTGTCATCATGCCCCCAAATTTGCTCAGTGGGTTCTTCTCTGGAAATTGGGGTTTTTGGTATATATATTTTGGGCCCAGATTTTGTTACTGTTCTGCAGATGTTCGTGGGGCCCACTTTATGATATTTTTTTGATCGAAATTTAAACATGTTAGTTTACAGTGCTTACATTATATCTCCGACCGGGAATGTCATTTGATCGGTAAACCGCGTCTGATTGTTATAGTTCTTTTAGACGGGTTTGCGAACGTGACATTCGCGTTGATGTTCTGTGTTGTGCTGTGATGTTGCGGATTTGTCGTGGTGGATAGCAGTGTGCAATGGTAGTACAGTTTGAGTTTATTTGTATATTTGATATTGCGGGGCGAGCATCCAACTTGTGGACTGCCGTCACTGCCTGTTGTATAATATTCTTTTGGGGCACGACCAGGTTGCGGTCGATGTACCTGTTGTACTATTTTTCATTACTGTACTAGGTTTTACCCCGCGACGGAGTGCACGGATAGCCGGGTTCTGATAGGCAACGGGTCCGCATCTCATGGCTTTGAGAGGCAGAGGGGTCCCACTCTAGAATTGGCAGACTATTCGCCGCACTCGTAGGGGGTACAGGTTGACCCAAGGAGGGGTGCTCAATTTACCGGATTCCGTGAAGTGCCGGGTGTTCCATTCACTATGCTGTGGGGACTACCTCGCTTGAGGTTTTGGCGGGTAACTTGCCGCACCCGTAGGGGTCTAGGTTTCATTGCACAGGCTATCCACACGACAGGGGAACGTCGGGTTTCAGCAGCGGCTCTGTGAAACCCGGGGATCCCAGATTATCTGTATTGTTCTGTGATGCTTATTACTTTTCTGTAATGTTGCATATTATCACGCCTGGAGCGATTATTGTATATTGGTTTATATACTATTAGATGTTGTATATGTTTTACACCCGCGCTAGTCCAGTCCCCGCTGTGTCGTTAGTTAAGTAACCTAACGGGTGATGATGGGACCCAGTGACGAATGCGGATGGCATATACGTACATTTTATTTTCGTTCTTTTCTGGTGTGATTATTGATGGGACTGCGTTGATTCTGATCAATGCAAAGTAAAACAAACCTGTTTTAGTTGTTGGAACAAATTTAAAATGTGTTATTACAAAGACGTTTCCTTTTGTTTTGCATAGCGGTATTCAGTGGAATATCCTGCACCTCATTCGACGGGGCAAGGGCCGATATCCCTTCACCGGGACTGACCCCTTGGGCAGAAGTTTGCGTCAGGGTAATAACTTCACTATAGTCGATTACAAGTTGCTTTGCATAGCGGTATTCAGTGGAATATCCTGCACCTCATTCCACGAGGAAAGAGCCGAGATCCCTTTACCGGGAGTGACCTCTCTAGCAAAAGGTTTTCGCCACTATATTTTAAAAAGCTATCAGGTTCCTTCAGCGATATCAAGTTCACTACGCTAAAGGTTTTTCGCTAAAAACCAGTCATAGCCCTCCGTCGTTTCTTATGGATGGTCAGTAGTATTCAAGCTATGTTTGTTGGCATACGTCAAGGCATAGTGTTTGGTAGCTGCTGGGTATTCATTTGTTGCATAGATAGATGAGTTGGTTTGGGACAGTCGTATTACCTTGTTGGCATACGTCAAGGGTATGTACGGGTGGGTTCAAATTAACAAGATAATGACGGGCAGAACTTGACATGTGACTTATGATTTGTTGACATACGCCAAGGTCATAAGAGCATAGGGCATAAATCAGATCGGGAGTTTCTAAAGAAACTGAAACTTGCCAAGTATGCGCATACCTTCTGGAGTATGAGTAACGTGGATGCATTCCATCACGTTATCATGCGATGAGAGTTGGATCCCGATTCCCACTGATGAGTTGGTTTACTCTTCGGGTGATCCCGATTAATTCTTCTTTCAGGTTTGGAGGAGAATTTGACAGGACAGTGGGAGGTTTCCGGATTAGATAAAGTGATAACCATTCTGATCTAGGTTAGAGTGCACGCAGAGTGTTTCTTTTCTCTCTCTCTTTGGCAGCGACCTTTGACCGACCCTAGACTATGACTCAGTGACCAAGTTGACCGAATCTTCTTAAAATACTGGCTTTTGGATTGTCTATGTTGCATAAGTCATTGCCACTCCTTCTTTTACCCTTTAAATTTCTCAGAACACCCGTATTACTACGGATATCCACTTCCATTGGATAGATCCATCGTATGGTTATATACGAACTCAAAGGGACTTCTTCGAGGATGGATCAAGGTTCAGGAGAAATAGAATTGGTTTATTCAGTTGTCTTTTATTATCACCTTCTCTCAGGTTGCGAGAGCTCCTTGGTTTAGGAGGGTACACCTATTACGCTTATTGGATAGTCTTATTCCAAACCATAGGCAGGTGCCGAAGGGTAGGGAATGAAGAAAACCAATTAGCCTAAGCAGGGTGTGCAGAAGGTAATATGTAAAGACAAAATAAAGGGATTAGAAAGTGGGCAAAGTAAATTGCGACTGATATCATTCACGACCAAAACCGCGTACTTCATCGCCACTCCTATTTCACTTTTAAATGAATAAGGTATTATTCAGTTGTCTTTTATCATCACCTTCTCTCGAGATGCGAGTACTCCTTGGTTTAGGAGGGTACACCTATTATGCTTACTGGATAGTCTTCTTCCAAACCATAGGCTGGTGCCGAACGGTAGGGAAGGAAGAAAACCATTTAGCCTAACGATGGTGTACAGAAGGTAACGACTAAAGACAAATAAAGGGATTTGGAGAGATAGCAATAAAATATACGGTTGAAGTCATGAATTGGATCATGGAAGAGCCATTGCTATGAATACCAAGATACCCCGACGAAACATTTTCATGTTTCAGTGCATTGTTAAAAGAAAACTGTTTTCCCGATTAGACACTTACTCCAAGGGTATGTATTTACCAGGTTTCATTCTCATATCTGTATGGTTTTACAGATAATGAGTGGGAGTAAGTTATTGGGAATCAGGTGATTATCCTCATTATATCGGAATTCGTTGTAATTGGTGATATTTGAGGAAATCGCCAGGGTACAGTTTTCAACCTACGAAGCACAGATTTTGAGTTGTTTAACTCAGCGGACTTATACAGAGTATTGTATGTTGTCCAGTGTCCTTCAGGACAAAGGGGTAGGTCCTCGTACTATGTTCTGTTTACTTATAACTTCTCTAGTATTTAGACAAGTGTTTCGTAGAAATACAAGGTCTAAGTTTTGAGAAGTTGTGGGTATAAGAATAAAGTAGAGAACCAGGTATCACAAGTATCGGGATTCTTCAAAGAGATCGAAGATGTAGATTCTTGTGATTGGTATTCAGATGATAGTGATGGTTTTGAGAAACGTGTTTCTCTTTCAGGTTACTCATAATTGGATGGATTCCTAAGTTGAGTAATGTTGATTAGCCTCTTTCCATTAAAGTGATATGCACTGGAGACAGTTGCATGATTTGAATATGGTTCCAATTAAATAAGTGCCAAAGTTTCTATATTGGATATAGAATAGTTCGTACCTTAAAAGATGTAAAGGTACGGGGAGTTTTCCAGCTTTTGCTTAAAACCAGACTTTGGATAACTCAGGGCACGTTTCTGTAATGGCTGTTTGTGGGTTGACCCTGGCTATGAAGAGGGTTGATATTCTACCATTTGGAAGATCAATAGTGATATTGTTCTTGACTCGCCACAGTTTTAGTAAAATGGATCTTTTTCAGAAAACAATAGTGGGAGTATGGTAGAACTGGAAGTGATTCCAGAACCGCGAAAGATTACGGAAAATTTAATAGGACCTATATATTCAATCAGGTTTGACATTCCAATAGCCGCTCCGCAGATATGGTGGGTAACCTCAGACACCCGAGAGGTACTTCGGTAGCCTCAAGGACGGTGACATGGAGGTTCTTATCTACCCAGACTTGACATTACTGTTGTTCCAGACTATGAGACCAGGCAGGAGGATAAGTATAGCGTCGTTCTAAACTAGCTTTAGAAGTGTACATGTATATTATTCTGCCAGAGGGTTGTCGTAGTCAGTGGGAGTAGCGGAAGCTTAGTGGGCAAGTAGCTTATGTCTATTTATAGACTAGAGCAGTTATAGCGGAGATAGATCATCTAGTTTTGATGTGACAGTCATGGGTTTGACTTCAATCAGAATAGGGGATGGATCTGTTAAGAAGGTAGTAGGGTGTGATGTCATGGTATCTGAATGACATACACAGAGTGGGAAGTAAAATTCCTATACTACGGTCGGTTGTACTGTGGTCGTCACACAGTTGTTTCTCCAGACAGGATATGGATATAATATCTGACATTCTGGTTTCTGGATCTATGGTTTTAGATCTAGATTTGGGTAGTTTCCCAATGTGGGTACTTTGACAGATATTCTAATGGTTTTTAGAATAGTTGACTCCTAGCATGGTGGTGTACCTACAGGTGATGGAGTCACCCTCTCTAAAGGTGTCGTATAGACTAAAGGGGAGAGGGATGTGCATGATTGGCAGATCACTTGCTTAGGCAATTGAGTCAATCATGAGGTGTCAAGTACCACACCAGATGTTGTTTTTGCACTAGATGCAATGAGTTTGTATTAGTCCAATCCTGGAGAAACATAAGGAAGCAGTTTTAGAACATAAGTACATGTTCTACGGATTTGATGACGGCAGCCTCCTTCGGGAGACGATTATCATTCCAGGCTTCAAAGGTGACATGGTTGACAGAGTGATTGTCAGAGTTTTAGTTTTTCCCTCTGACGAAGAGGGACAGTATTATGGACAGGTGGTCCAAGAGGATACTGTGGGAGGCATGGTGCCGGATACTGATTAGGTTCAGTGATCGATACAGTCTAAAAATTTTGGATAAGGAGTTCATTTATGAACAAGGTCCCATCAGAAATCCAGACATATTCTAAGACAGGTATTACTCGATTCGGGAGATGGCTTTCTCCGTGAACTTGAGATTTAGATAGATATAGAAAGAAACATCTAGGCGGATCCACTCACTGAGGCTATTTCTCGAACACAATAGTTTTACAAACGGGATTTGTGAAACTGATTAGTAGAGGAGTTGGATGTTCGGTTTCACACGCGCTGTGAGTAGTCGACATCGCAATATTAGCCTTGAGTGCAAGTGGGAGATTGTTGGAGATAGTGCCCTCATAGTCAATTATTGGATCGCAGGTACGTGATTGCAATGATTGCGGAGGACCTATCCCGATAGGACAGTCTTACTCGAGATGATAGTATGCTATCTGGTTTGCCTTTATCAGTCGTGTACATGTTCAGGTGACTGATTGCATGTTACACTTTGATAGAGCCCTTAGGATCTTGCTTTACTACCAACAGTATGATGGCGATCATATACGTGAGAGTTGGGTAGTTTATATGCATATCCTTAATTGTGGTCCCTAGTCGTGGGAGTTTCGAGACAGGGCATCGAAACTCCGGAGTAGACTAGTGTATACAGTCGAGACCCCGACGAGGGGCGGTGGCCGGTCTCACAAGCCACTGGTGTCAGTTGGATCACCTAAGATGTATACAGGTGCTCATTGGGTTATGAGTACACCGGACAGGACTCGCCGGGAATCTGCTGGTTAGTACTATACCTATCGTCAGATAGCAGTTCCCTGGTGACATGTGTACAGGTTAGTTCATCGACCTGAGGTCGTCATTTGTCTCGTGTGAGTTCCCACTGTGCTTTGATTTCTACCCTACCACGGCTCAAAGGAGTCGTGCAAACAGGTAGTTTTTGGGTACAGTCCCGAGCCATATGGAGGCACGTGAGCGGATCGGCAGGGGATTCGTCTCTCCCGGTATTGGGGGCGAGGTCGTGCTGTGTCTAGGAGAGCCATTACACAAAGTCCATGGCCATGGCAGGAGATTTACTGGTAGGTACTCCAGTAGTATCTCAGGGTGTTATTGGGCTACACTCCGACACGACTTATACTGCTTCTGGGGGTCTGACGTTACTAGCCCCCTAGGCGGATATGCGATACTCATTGACGAACGGACCGGACTGTATATACATTGTCACTGTTAGGCTCAGTAGGGTTTCTGGATGAGTTCGCTCATCGGCCTCCCTTGAGTTCGCTCATCAGCCTCCCTTGAGGTCAGTCCATGGGCAGCCGTTACGCATAGCTAGTGCCGCTGACGGTTTGTGGTTAAACCCACTGCCAGGGTACTGACGAGTCATTAGAGTCCCCCACAGACAGTTTCCCAAGTTCGGGCGAAACGTTGTAGAGGCCGTATGGTTTTATGGCAGGGTTCGGAAAATGCACGTGCGTTTACGCACGTGTTATTTTTCGGGCAGATGATACTGGTCGGCTTTGGTTTAAGACGGATCCGAGTATTATATTGAGTAGGTATAATATCTTTGTCTCAGTAGCATTTGTATTCGGTCGTAATACAAGTGCGGGTATATTTATACAGATTCGGGGTTATCCTGAAAGTCGTTTCAGGATCACTTTTGGAAGTTGCCAGTTTCCAGTTTTCTATCAGCCGTCTTTTAACATTCGGTTAAAGACGGATTTATCTTTTCTTCTGTTGAGGTGAGTCAGTGTTCTAGAAGCATCTAGATGAGGTGACTAGGATTAATTGGTGTTGTGTTTTCATTGGATGCATTTAATGGTTCATTAATGCATGATGACTAGGTTTATGACTCATGCTTTAACATTAAAGCTTTTTGTTTTGGTTAAGATCTTTTGTTCATGATATTATTTCTAATGGTCACCTCCCTCCTCCTACCATCACCTCCCTCCTCCTTTAAAAGGTGGCCGGCCCTCTCTCTCCTCCACCATTCACTCATTTGAGAAATTATGGTTGCTCAAAAGAAAAGACTAAAGTTTTGGATGCATGGAAATTTCATAGTTCATTTCTTGTTCCATTTCATTTCCATCGGCAACTTCATTTACCGATCGTCCACGGACTTGGACGAAGTGAGACAAAGTCATCTACTCATTCTCTACATCAATCTTGGTCGTCTCTTTTAGCAAACTTGACGACCGAGTTGCCTCAAGTCAGAGGCGGGAGCCCGTTTAAAGAATCAGTGATGTGGTGCCACCTGGACGAGCAGATCGGAGATCGAAGAGATCGGAGCAGCCGCAACGGAGCGTGGGATGATGGTTAAAGAACGAAGGACTCGGATCGTTCGGTATAACCTTTCTACACTCTTTACAGTTTGTTAGTTTAGCAATAATGGCAGATCCGGGTTAAAGTATACGATAGCGCCAGTTAAAAAGTTTTTGTTCCGCATTTGGCGTCTGTAGACGGCCGGGGCGCTAGCGTAGACTTACAATATCATCAATATAATCGTGATCTGACTGCTGATCTACAGCCTCATACAAACCGATATCATAATCATATATCGTCATAAAGAGGTATACATCGCCCAATGCGACCTATTATGAATATCTTAACATATCCTATCTCATATCACGATCACATGTCAACCATTCTATGTATATCACTATTCACATGGTATCGTCGTCCAAAGATCCGCTATAAACATCAGGACGTATCTCAAGTACGAATCCTGCCATATCACCGATATCATAATCTCAAATCAAATCTCATCGACTCTTTTCAACCCCAAGTATCATCCTCAAATCCAGTATATGAACACATAGTCCCATACCCATGTGAACACATAAACACATATCCCCATATACGCACAGGTAATAACATAGATGTATGCATGTGTGTGTGTGTGCGTGTGTGGGTGTAACAACTACTCTAGGGTTTCGCAACTAACACTAAATTAATCCATGAACACCTAGAATCTACCTTTATCATCAAAGTCTCATATCAACATAATATATATAAGTGTATACGTATTCGTGTACATCACTGCGAACTGCGGGGTTGCCATACACCATCCACCCGACTTCTCCCCGTAGATATAAATCTACTCACCTGGTCCCCGCTCACCGGCGCCGGCGTCGCCACGCGCTTGCTTGTCGTCTCGAAGTCCACATGGGGTACCTACATATCATAACGCACCGTATCACATTAAAATCCGACTCATGACCAAAACGACATACGAATCCTACATAGGTCAAAACCTATGGTTTGCTTTCACAAATCAACCCAAAACCCTCGACATCGGCGTACAAACGCCGAGTGATCGTGAAAAACTCAAACGCACCAATCGTGGTTTCAAAACTCACTAATTATATAAGAAATAGGTTTTAATTCATCAAAACCATAAAAGTAAACAAATCGTTTTATTTCCCAAAAATCTAGTTAGCGGTCGTTAACCGTTTTAATACAAATCATGATGTTTAAACAAAACTAACGGCCATAATATTTACTAAATAACTTAAATAATCCATACAAACCATTTCCACAATTTAATTTCACCAAACTATATACGTTCAAAAAAACTAGTTTGCAAAATACCCAATTTTAACACATTAAAAGCAACGATTTGTAAACTAGCAACTAAATTAGTTTTAGCATTCTATTAACATGTTAATCTCCATATTAAAACCATAATCAATTTATAAAAACCCTAACTAGATTTTAAATTTCACATTTTCAATAATTTCTAAAAACCTAGTTTTGATAAAATAAAAAAAAGATTAATTTGGACAATTTACATCTAACAATTTACATATTATCAAAAAGATTAAGTTTTCATTTCCTTAAGATGATAATCTCCACTTTGCAACCATGATTACATGATAAGAACCCTAATTGCAAATCACAAACCCTTAATTTTTAATTCAAACCATACTCTTGAATTTTCCAAACTTCCAATAAAACCTAATTTAAACCACTCATTAACTTAATTTGAAGAAATAATCAAACAATTTAGCAAAAAGCCATGATTTATTATACCTCAAGAACCATGGATCAAACATAGAACATGACCTCCAAATTGAAATCTTTGCACCAAGATCCATGCTATAGGGGCTAAGGAAAAATGGGTAGGAGCTTGATTTGGATTTTGAGATTTTTTTTTGTAGGGATTTTGAAGCAAAAATGGTGGATTTTTTATGAGAAAAGAGGTGAAGAAATGAAGGGGGCTTAAGAAAAGGGGGGGCTCGGCCAAGTGCAGGTAGGGGAGGTGTGGGAGAGTGTGAGGTGTGGGGAGAAAAGTCCAAGTCAAAGAAAGTCCAAGTCAACCCAACCAATACTTATATATATTTACTCTTTTCTTCTCATTTCCTTTTCATTTCTTTTCTTTTAGCCATTCAAGTGGGAAATGAGGGGGCACTTGGGGCTGCTGATTTGGAGAGGGGAGAGAGGGTGTGGGTGAGTGTGGGTGAGGAAAAAAAATGATAAATGTTATACCCCAATATCTATTTACACTAATTTCACTATTTAAGCCTTTTTCTTTGATATTTTCTAACACCGTTTAACAACTTCATTTCATTTCAAAAACCACATGTTAAAATTTTTTTTAATGTTTTATGATGCACAAAATTTGTTTCAACTCATTACAATTTGTAATTTTCCCTAATTAAATATATTAGTGACGGCTTAAAATAATATTAAAATAATTATTTTCGGAAAAATTTTCAGAAAATTAGAAATTTTACCGGTGGCTCAATAAACACCAAATACTAGCAATTACAAAGCTAGAATATGTATATTTAATTTTATAATGAAAATATTTGTATTTTGACATTTTACAGAAAACCCCACTTATTTTACCGATTTTTCCGAAATTTCACCGAAACGATTTTCAAAACGTAACATTGTATATATCGGTTTCCATTCATAATTTGTGGGGGTGCTATACGCCATCCACCCGACTTCCCCCATAGATATAAATCTACTCACCTGCTAAACTCCTCGCTTAGCCGTAGTCGATGCGCTTCGTCGTCTCGGAATCCAGGCGAATGTACCTACAATCAATATGAAATCGCAAAGCTATTAACATCAAGTTTCGAAATCCAAATACGGCACGCGGTGCGCTCATAGGTTAGAATCTATAGCCAACACAGGCAAAATAACCAAACAACCCTCGTCGTTGACATACAAACATCCAACGACCAAATAAAATATCAAATCTTAAAACCAAGAAACCCCAGTACCGGAAAACATAGCTAAAACCATAACTAGGGTCGCTATTCATGATAACCACCAAGCCTAAAACCCCAATCGTACTAATACTCATTCACAACACAATAAATATCGTACAAAACAATATATTTTTCATCACTACGTCAAATAAAACTCATGTCTTATTTTACCGAAAACCTACTAAGCATCTTTTAACAATTTTAGCACCAATCTAGATATTTGAACAAATCCAGTGGCCACAATCATCACATAATAGCTTAATTAAGCCTCCCAAACCCTTACTAAATTTTTATTCTCACCCATATTAGATTTAGTAAAAGTTAGTTTCCAAATCAAGCTTAGTTTGGACAATTAGAAAATAACAAATTACAATTTCACAACTAGGTTAGATTTTCCATGTCTAAACATTTTAACCTACACATAAAGCATAACTAATTAATCAAAACCCTCTCTTGAATTTCAAAATTTGCTAATTAACACCATATTTAAACACCCAATAAGCTAAATTAAAGTATTTAAACAACAACTAAAACTTAGGGTTAGGATTTATACCTCACAAAATTGCTATCAAACTTGCAAAAATTTCACCACCAAAATGGCCTCCAAAATGCTAACTTTCATCTTGATCCAAGGTAGATTACGCTAATGAATAATGGGTAGGGATTTAATTTAGAGTTTGTGGGATTTTTCTTTGATTTTTGATGGATTTTTGAAACTTTTAGAAGTGAAAAGGGGAGTGGGGAAAAAATAGGGCAGCCAAGGAGGGTCGGCCAATGAAGAGAGAAGAGGAAAATTGTAGAGTTATGTGGAAAATTCTAATCTAAGTTCACCATTAAAGCTCATTTAAAGCACCTCCCATCATACCACCTCTTAATCATTCATTAAAAAATTTCTTTAATTCCTAGAAATATCTAGAAACCTAGATATTTTGAAAACAAGACAAAAATGCTTAATCTTGTAATTAAGTTGTCATGGTTAACTTTTGCATAATTAACCCAATCCAATTTGTAATTACCACTAATCAAGTGTATAATTAAAAGCTTATAATAATATTTTAATTAAGGAAAAATATTTAAGTGAACTAAAATTTACCAGCGACTAAGAAAATACCGCATACTAGCAATTTTTTAGTTAAACTAGGTGTCGTTAAGTCTATGTTGAAAAAAGATCGCATCTTGGTTTTTACGGAAACCCCAAATTATTTACCGATTAACGGAAAATTCGCCTTAACGATTTCTGAAACATTACAACACCTAATTCAAGTAAGCCAAAAGCCTAGAAATCTAAACCATTTTAACGAAGAAGTGAAGGAAAACTTGTTTTTAAGCCAGTGGTTTTAATAATAAAAGTGGCATTAAACAATTAAAAGCATCATATTTTCCCGAAAATTTCGGCAGAGTCTCCTTTGTAAATACTGGCCCCCAAACAGATACAACACATGACATATGGTTGTTTCGTAGAATTCGAAACTGTGTAAGTAAATCAAATGATCCCCGGCAACGGCGCCATTTGATCTATAATAGTATCTTGTATCGGTATTTAGAAAATTGTATAAAGAAATCACAATCAAAGAATTATATTTTGACCGCAATCAATTACGGTGTCAGTTGTAGATCGTAAGCGAGTGCGGATCGTCCACAGGGATTGTGCGATTCATTTCAATGTTCGATTTGTTTGAATTGAAAAGTTAATTGCGAAGAAAAGAAAGCAACGATTCAAGATTTATCAATTGTTTCAAGTGTCACTATTCTATTCAAGAATCAAGAAAAAAAAGATAAACAATCAAGAATCGGGTTTCGATGATATTTCCAACCAAATGTCAAGAATCTAAATAAGGCTCGTAGGAATCGATCGGATCTATAGACGTAATGTAATCTTAAGATTTCGTGTTCTTGTCCTTCGAAGAATTGATACTAGATCGATGATGATCGACGAGAGTTAGGGCTTTCTCGTGAAACTAGGGTTTCATCATTTAACCCTTGTTCTTTCATCGATCTCATTCACATTCTAGCCTCTAGCAATTTCAAGAAACGATCGCAACTCCCCAATTTCGAGCGATATAAATCAAGAAAGCATCGCAACGAATTGGGTTGTCGGTTCTTGAACTTGCTAGGGTTTACAAAACTCGTAGGATTCAAGAATCGATTTAAGATATGTTACATCATCATTCTATTGATCGTCTCGACTCCTCGACGAGCGGAGTATTACTCAAACATCATCACACAGAAAGTATTCAAGAATTGAAAAGATATCATGATGCAAGAATTTAAAGAAAACAAGATTAAAGAATATCACCTTTTATTTATATCAACAATTTGATTACAGTCGCTCAAGAACTACAAGAGGAAGAACTAAATTGTCGAATTGGCTTCGCTCGGCTTCGTGAGTCGCGGATCGGCTTGGACCACTTGCTCTGTTGAAGATCGGCTCGGCTCATAAAAGGTTGCAAGGCTTCTTGCTTGATGGGGTACTCGGGATCTTGGCTTTTGATTGGAATTAGGGTTAGGGTTTCACACAAGTCTTCTCACCAGACTTGTGGAAGAAGATGAAGAAAGAGAGTGGATCTAGATTGATACTAAAATTGGGGATCTATTGAATGAATTCCCTTCAATGAAATGAATTCATTCCTCTTACAAGTGAGCCTAGGGTCCTATTTATAGATCTCCCAAACCCTAGGTCTAGGTTTGAAATTACAATTCCCTCCAAAAGTTTGTTGAGGCTTCTAGAAGGAGTTTGTTAGGCTTTAGCTTAGGGTTTAAGGAGAAGTTTCTAGAATGATAGGCTAGTTTAGTGTTGATCCCAAAGCTTGCTGATCTGGCAGAAGTCTCTGGAGTTTTCTGGAAAATGACATGTCTTGCTGAAGTGTGGGAGCTGAGATTGACATTGTGCACCAAAATTGAGGTGATGAAGGGGCAAGACCACCGCGGAACCGTGGCACAAGGCGGCTTAGGCCGCGGTTCCGCGGCCACATAGGCTCCTTGGGGCTGCATATTTCTGGTGTGATCTTGGGTTGATACTTGGGTCTTTATCTGATATGTTGATTTGTATTTTCCCATTTGGATTGATACCAGAACTGAAATCATTGAGTTGGCGTAATATTTGATCGGTACCATATAAATTTTGGCCTTTCATCTGGATTTTCCTGCATAGATCTCAAAACAAGTGTTGCGCAATATAGGGATGATGCGATGCCATGAAATGCGGTCAATTTCCTTTATAGTGCCGGTTTTAGAGTCTAACACATGTAATCTGATATTTTGCGACAGATTTGCTAATATGTGAAATATGAATACCGTACACTTCTAAATGAATGCAAATGATGAGGAAATTGCCGGCTGAAATATGCAATATTTTCGACTAATCAAATTCCCCCAAACTTAATTTCGATCGTCTCGAGCGAAATGTTTTATTAAAAGGAGAAGGAGAAAATAAAGAAAGAGAAAAACTATCTAGCACACTTTCGTAGGCAACACGATTGCACTGAGCACGTGCAACAAGCCTTTAAACCTCTAGGTGTCCCTAGTAGGAGGAGTGTTGTCTCCTGAGGGTTTTCAACGGATTGCACCCACAAAATCCAATAATAAAAGAAAGATCATGAATATTACATTTAAAGAAAAGAATTGTAAAAGAAAAGCCTTGAAAATTAGGGTTTCCAACTAAGCTGGCTTTTCGGTTGTCATGAGCCCTATCTTAATGGTCATGAAAAAATGTCAGAAATCACGTCCTCCCTCAATAAAACATCGTATTATTCTTCATTCCTATCTTTCTTCCAAAACATCGATCATATAACCCTGTGTGTGTGTAAAGACATCCCTACACCCGGAGAATTCAATTCAAGCTATCATACTCTTGCCCATCAGCCTCAGTACTTTTTAATTAATGAATATTTAAATGAGATTGCTTACACACTTTCATGCGACCGTTAATACTTCTTGAGGTACTAACCGACCGATTACTCCTGTGCTTGCTTACTTGGTGTATTTTTCTCGTCTTGCACCACCTCAGGCATAGCAGTGACTCCCAGACCAGTTGGCCTTAGGGCACTAGGTGAAGAAGCACCCTCGCCATATATTTTTTTATTGCCCTCGGCGATAACAAAACCAGTGTCCATTTTTCTCACCACTTTATATTTTATTCATTTTTTTTCTTTTTATTCCTTCATACATCGGCTTTAAGACAAGAGCATTTCAAGGTATCCTCTACTATCCCAGGCTTTAAGACGTGTGTAAGTGCGAATAGCAGGGTAGCAACGTTCAAAATGTTTGGCTTCTAGAATAGAAACTATTTTTCAGACTTATTTTTATCCTCAGATTAGTGACGTCCTTTATCTTACTAACCCTTGGGACAACGGCTCATAACTACTTATTACTAGTTCGTATAAGAAAACTTCTAATTTTCTTGGTTTTCTTAAATTTTTCTAATCTCATGGATGTAATTGTTCACTATCTAAACTTTTATTATCTTACTTATGTACAAAAAAGTGTAAATATTAAAATATTTTTATATTTGAAAATTTTTAAATTTTTGTGAGTTTTGAAATTTGTTAAATTTTTATAGATTTTTTTTAAAAGAAATGTTATGTGCTTATGCAGATGATATGCAAATGATGCAAAAATAAACACAAACCTCCCCCAAACTTGATTTCAACAGTGTCCTCACTGTTGCCAATCGCTATACCTACAAAACTGTAAGCCTGGGGGGAATTATTAGTGGGGGCAAAATATATAAGCGAAGAGCTTCCCCCAAACTTACTCTTTTCACTCACCTTCATTCAAAAAGATGATGCAATGATATACTGGATATGAAGGTGAGACGGAGGAATTTTAATCCAAATAAACTGGCTCTTGTAAGAACAAGAGCTCCTCCGTGGGGTCAGTGGAAAAATACGGCTTTAGTCTATGTCCATTCACTTTGAAAAATGTGTCGTTTTTAACATTTTCTACTTCTACTGCCCCGTGCGGGTATACAGACCGCACAACAAAAGGTCCCTTCCATCGAGATCGGAGCTTACCCGCGTGAAGGTGTAATCGTGAATCATAAAGAAGGACTTGTTGACCAGGCGAAAATGTTTTCCTCAAAATGTTTTTATCGTGAAAAACCTTAGTCCTATTCTTTGTGATTACAGCATTATCATAAGTTTCATCGCGGAGTTCGCTTAGCTCATTAAGTTGCAGCTTCCGAAAGTTGCAAGTAAGGTTTAGATCAAAATTTATTTCTTTTATAGCCCACAATGCTTTATGCTCTATCTCGACGGGTAAATGACATGCTTTCTCAAACACTATCCTATATGGAGACATCCCTAGGTCGGTCTTATATGCAGTTCGAAATGCCCAAAGAGCATCCGTCAGTTTGGTCGACCAGTCTTTTCTATTCTTAGCAACAGTTTTCTCCAGGATAAGTTTGATTTGTCTGTTTGAAATTTCAGCCTGCCCGCTTGTTTGGGGATGATAGGGTGTAGAAAGTCGGTGGTTGATTGCGTATTTTCGCATCAGAGTCTCGAAAGACTTGTTGCAGAAATGTGTCCCATTATCGCTAATAATAGCGCGTGGGTGTCCAAATCGCGAGAAGATATTTTCTTTTAAAAACTTAATGACAACTTTCTTGTCATTAGTGCGACATGGAATGGCTTCTACCCACTTAGAGACATAATCAACCGCCAACAATATGTACAAATTCCCAAAGGAGTTGGGAAAAGGACCCATAAAATCAATGCCCCAAACATCGAATATTTCAACAGCCAGAATGGGTTGCTGAGGCATTTCATTCCTCTGGGAGATTCTACCCGTATACTGATATTGTGTACAGGTTTTGCAATACTCAAATGCGTCCTTGAATAAGGTCGGCCAATAAAATCCACATTGCAAAACCTTTTCCGCTGTCTTTTTAGGACCAAAGTGACCCCCACAAGCCTGATCATGACAAAAAGAAAGAACACTCTTGAACTCTTCTTTCGGGACACACCGGCGAATGATCTGATCAGGACAATATTTAAATAGATAGGGTTCATCCCAGTAAAAGTGTTTTACTTGGGATAGAAAACGGTATTTGTCCGGTTTTGACCAATCGCTGGGTATCAGTCCCGTGGCATGATAGTTCACAATATCCCTGAATCATGGTTCATTAGATACGCTCAAGAGTTGTTCATCAGGGAACGAATCATTGATCGGCAGGGTCACAGGGGAAGAAGAGATGCGTGAAAGATGGTCAGCTACTACGTTTTCACATCCTTTCTTATCTTTGATAACAAGATCGAATTCTTGTAACAGAAGGATCCAACGTATTAGTCGACCTTTTGCATCTTTCTTCGCCAAAAGATGTTTTAAAGCAGAATGGTCAGTGTACACAACTATAGGAGAGCCAATTAAGTAAGGCCTGAATTTTTCTAATGCAAATACAACCGCTAAAAGTTCTTTCTCGGTGGTTGTATAGTTAATTTGTGAATCGTTCAGGGTCTTACTTGCATAGTATATCACGTGTGGCATCTTTTCGATGTGCTGTCCTAAGACTGCACCTACTGCAAAGTCGGATGCGTCACACATCAGCTCAAAGGGGTAGTCCCAGTTTGGTGATGATAAAACGGGGGCTGAAGTGAGTGAGTGTTTAAGTGAGTCGAAAGCTGTCTCGCAGTCCGAGTCAAAGTGGAAGGTCGTATCCTTGGCCAGGAGAAGAGTTAAAGGTCTAGCAATTTTGCTAAAGTCCTTAATGAATCTCCTATAAAACCCCGCATGGCCAAGGAAAGATCGAATATCTTTGACGCTTTTGGGATGAGGGAGGTTTTGAATGACATCTATCTTAGCTCTGTCAACCTCAATGCCTTTCTGTGAAATAACATGTCCAAGTACAATTCTTTCTTGGACCATGAAATGGCATTTTTTCCAGTTCAAAGTCAAGTTCTTCTCTTTGCAACGAGTAAGAACAGCGTCAAGATTTGATAGACAATCAGAAAAAGAGTCTCCAAAAATCGAGAAATCGTCCATAAAAATCTCCAGAAAATTCTCTACCATATCAGAGAATATCCCCATCATACACCGCTGAAAGGTAGCGGGAGCATTGCATACCCAAAGGGCATGCGACTGTAAGCAAAGGTACCAAAAGGACAAGTAAAAGTGGTTTTATCTTGATCCTTTTTGGCGATGGGGACCTGATTATAGCCTGAGTATCCGTCCATAAAGCAATAATACTCTCGTCCCGCTAAGCGTTCCAGCATTTGATCAATGAATGGTAGAGGAAAGTGGTCTTTCCTCGTGGCGGCATTGAGTTTTCTATAATCAATACATACACGCCACCCAGTTTGGGTGCGTGTCTGAATCAACTCATTTGCCTCATTGGTTATAACAGTGATGCCGGATTTCTTAGGGACGACATGTATAGGACTCACCCACTGGCTATCGGAGATGGGGTATATAATCTCATTATCTAGGCATTTGACGATCTCTTTCATCACTGCTTCCTTCATGACGGGATTTAACCGTCTCTGTGGTTCTCGGGTTGGTCTGGCATCATCCATCACATGTATATGATGTTCAACTATCAAGGGACTAATCCCTTTGATGTCCGCCATGGTCCAACCGAATGCCTCTTTATTAGATCTTAATACCGATAAAAGTGCATTCTCTTGCTCTGATGCAAGAGATGCGGAAATGATAACCGGTAAAGACTCATTCTCACCTAAATAAGCATATTTAAGATGAGAAGGTAAAATTTTTAGATCTAATTCAGGCGGAGAAATAATAGAAGGTGGGATCATCGAGTGATTTTTGGAATTACAAAGAAGCTCAGAGCCTGTGAAAGATACAGACTCGGGTGGAGTAAAGTCAGGAGTGCAGGACTCAAGTGTAGGAAAAGTGTCCTCACTAAGATCATGTGTAAGATCAAACAGAGATGTGGTAATGTCGTCGAGATCTAGAAAGCAAAGATCCTCAGCTCCACAACTATCGGGAGCGATCTCATGGACAGAGCACACATCTAAAATATGAGCAGAGGGTTCTGATGGCTGACTTCCAACTTTGTAGATGTTTAGTTCAATGGTCATATTTCCAAATGATAAGTTCATTGAACCATTTCTACAGTTTATAACAGCATTGGAAGTGGCAAGGAAAGGACGACCCAGAATCACCGGAATTTGGCCTCGGGGGTTTGCTACAGGATGTGTGTCGAGCACAATGAAGTCTACAGGGAAAACAAATTCCCCGACCTTTATCAACACATCCTCTAATTCACCCCTTGGTTTGGTGATAGATCGGTCTGCCATCTGGAGAGTGCAGTGAGCAGGTTTCAGCTCTCCAATCCCTAGTTGCTCATAGACAGAATATGGAAGTAGGTTAACACTTGCGCCAAGGTCTAAAAGAGCACGATTTATGTTTTTACCCCTGATAGAAATCGATATCGTAGGACATCCTGGGTCCTTACGTTTCTTTGGTAGCTGGGGAATAAAAGCAATGCTGATATTATTAGCCATAAAGACCTTCTTCGGCACTTGAGTCTTCCTCTTCCTAGTGCACAAGTCCTTAAGAATTTTCGCATAGGCGGGGACTTGTTGAATTGCATTTAGGAGAGGGATATTGATGTTAACCTATTTGAACATTTTCATAATTTTCTCCATATGAGGACTCGTTCTATTAGCCCTTAACCGGTTCGGGTAAGGAGCTTTCGCAATAAGCGCTGGGTCCATCACAGGAGAAGGAAGATGGGGTAGACGAGGTCCCAAAAGAGGTGTGGGGACCGTCTGTGGAGAACTAGAAGAGCTATACTGAGGTGTCGAGCCTAGTGGGAAATGGAGAATAGGCTCGCGAGAAGATGGTGTGATAGAAGAAGAAGGATCAGAAGGAGAAGTGTGTGTGTGTGTGGAAAGGTCTCAGCCGGGGTGTTGATTTGATTTTCAGTATCATCAACTTCTTCCCCAACATGGTTGTTCAGCACTCTTCCCGATCTCAACGTTGTGATGGCATTTACATTGTAATGCCCAGGATTCTGTAGGGGTTGAGAGGGAAGTTTCCCTTTTTCTCTCGCACCCATTTCGGCTTTAAGTCGTGCGATTTCAGCTTCCATCGTTCTGATACTCTCAGCTTGGGACGCTGAGTTTTTCTTTATCTCACCGACGGAAGATCTAACCTCAGCCGAAACCTCTATGAAATTTGACAAAAGTGATTTCATGGTTTGAGTGAATTGAGAGAACTCGTCAGAACAGGTCATAGGATTAGACTGTGCAGGAGTGTTGACCTGATTTTGGAAATTTTGTGAATGATAGGGGTGCTGAGTGAGTTGAAGGGGTTGCTGTTGTGGTGGAGGAAGAGCCCTTTGAAAATTATTCGTGTTTGGAACCGTGTTTTGAGATTGGTTTTGGTTCCAAGCAAAATTCGGGTAATTCCTCCAACCCTGATTGTACGTGGAAGAATATGGATCATTTCTAGGTCTTTGAAATGCGGCATTAGAATGCTCGTGACCTTGAAACGCAGAGTTTAATGGACATTCTTCCGTTAAATGAGATGGATCAGAACAGCACCCACAAACAGTTTTGGGGAGCGACACTGGGTTTAGGGAGGCTGCTGCAAATTTGTGTTCCATAGCGTCGAGCTTCTTTTGCATTGCTTCCATTTCAGCTCGAACACCTATGGACACATCTATTTGGTGTACGCTACCCCTATTCAATGGTTGGGTTCCACTCTCCCACTGTAGTGATTTTTCAGCGAACTCTTCTAAATACTTCCAAGCTTCCCCATCATCTTTGGTCATAAAAGTACCTTGACACATGTTTTCAAGGCTCTGTTTAGTGTTTGGGTTAATGCCCTCATAAATGATTCGGCAAAGGTCCCATCTCGGGATGCCGTGATGAGGACACTGAACCAATAGATCCTTGAAACGTTCAAATCATTTAGAGAATGGTTCGGTAGGGAGCTGGGCAAATTGATTCAGTTCGCTACGGATTCGAGCTGTCTTTTGTATTGGGTAAAATTTCTTAAGGAATGCAGCGACGAATTCTTCCCAATTCGTAATAGAGTGTGCGGTAGTGTTATATAGCCACTTCTCGGCTATATCGCATAATGTAAATGGAAGAAGTCGTAGACGCATAGCATCCACTGAAAGTTGTGACGTACCCATCATTGCGCATACGTTTTCAAATTTGGTAATGAAAACGTAAGCTTCCTCAGTCTCGAGTCTGTGGAATTTGGGTAAAAGATTGATATACTGGGGCTTAATCTCAAAGTTATCCCCATTGGCTGGTGGTGTGGATAAGCAGGTCGAAAGAGGACCTCGAATAGGGTAGCACCTCTCCTGGAGAGAGATGCGGGGTGGATTCTGCGCACCAACGGACGGCGGCAGATTAGGGTTAAATAAGTTCGATGGATTCGGATCCATCGGTGTGGGTGTGGTAGTAGGTAAAGAAAAGGTAAATGGAGAAATATCGACTTCGGAGTCGATAAAGGGTACGCGGACTAAACGGGCACTAGAATCCCGTGTCCAGCCTATCTTGCACTAAAAAGGGTTAGTACAAGTGGCAGCGTTGGCTTATAATTAGGGGTATGAATGAATGCGGTGTTTGCTTTTGAAAAAGGGACAGATTTTCTGAAAAAATGATGCGACACAACAAATGCAACAACGAAAACCCTAGAATCTAGTGGTCACCTAGGTCCGGCTCTAGACCGCTCCTAACTGCCAAAAGACAAGTCGCAGGATAGAATCCTCTACTGCCTCTTTGTTCCCCTGTGGCCGGATAAGTGCCAGGTAAGTGGGAAGGTACTCCACTACGTAAGTAGTGGACCTAATTAAAAACCACTAGCCTTAGACACACTCGCCTTAGACACCACAAGAAAACGCGGATAAGCAATGAATTACCCACGGCCTTCTTCTGTCCTAATTGTGCGCGACGGTCCTTAGAGTCATCTCTAGATATTTTTTAGTTAATGTAGGTCAATGCGGATGCAAGTTTTGCGATTTTTTTTTTGGGGCCTAGGAAGGGTAAAGAAATCCCCACCTAATTTGGATTTGGCCGTGCCCCTTAATATCCGTATTTAGAATGCAAACAACCAAGAAACAAAATCACGCACAAACTTAATTTTGCTTTTGCGGCGCTGCGATTATTTGCAAAGAAACCTGCAGAAAATTGTTAGTTGGAGCTAAAAGAGGAGAGAGGAGAAGGTAAGAAATCACCTGAAGCAAAATTGTACAGAGAACCCTCCAAAGGGCCGCGGTTCCGCCGCAATAGCCTTCTAATGCTGCCCTTCCGCGGTCTGATGAGAGGAACACTGCACCAAAATTTTTCAGAGAGGCTCTGTAGACTCCCTCAGCTCTCTGGTATATTCCAAAATTTTTTTCAAATTTCCAGCAATCTCCAGATCTCCTTGCAATGAACCACAACAAATCGTTTAGGGTTTGCATGAATTTTGATCTCAAAAATCACAATGGAATAAATCATTCAATTCAAACTATAATATGAAACGAATTAGCGCGCGATCCCCGGCAACGGCGCCATTTGGTTGTTTCGTAGAATTCGAGACTGTGTAAGTAAATCAAATGATCCCCGGCAACGGCGCCATTTGATCGATAATAGTATCTTGTATCGGTATTTAGAAAATTGTATAAAGAAATCACAATCAAAGAATTATATTTTGACCGCAATCAATTACGGTGTCAGTTGTAGATCGTAAGCGAGTGCGGATCGTCCACAGGGATTGTGCGATTCATTTCAATGTTCGATTTGTTTGAATTGAAAAGTTAATTGTGAAGAAAAGAAAGCAACGATTCAAGATTTATCAATTGTTTCAAGTGTCACTATTCTATTCAAGAATCAAGAAAAAAAAGATAAACAATCAAGAATCGGGTTTCGATGATATTTCCAACCAAATGTCAAGAATCTAAATGAGGCTCGTAGGAATCGATCGGATCTATAGACGTAATGTAATCTTAAGATTTCGTGTTCTTGTCCTTCGAAGAATTGATACTAGATCGATGATGATCGACGAGATTTAGGGCTTTCTCGTGAAACTAGGGTTTCATCATTTAACCCTTGTTCTTTCGTCGATCTCATTCACATTCTAGCCTCTAGCAATTTCAAGAAACGATCGCAACTCCCCAATTTCGAGCGATATCAATCAAGAAAGCATCGCAACGAATTGGGTTGTCGGTTCTTGAACTTGCTAGGGTTTACAAAACTCGTAGGATTCAAGAATCGATTTAAGATATGTTACATCATCATTCTATTGATCGTCTCGACTCCTCGACGAGCGGAGTATTACTCAAACATCATCACACAGAAAGTATTCAAGAATTGAAAAGATATCATGATGCAAGAATTTAAAGAAAACAAGATTAAAGAATATCACCTTTTATTTATATCAACAATTTGATTACAGTCGCTCAAGAACTACAAGAGGAAGAACTAAATTGTCGAATTGGCTTCGCTCGGCTTCGTGAGTCGCGGATCGGCTTGGACCACTTGCTCTGTTGAAGATCGGCTCGGCTCATAAAAGGTTGCAAGGCTTCTTGCTTGATGGGGTACTCGGGATCTTGGCTTTTGATTGGAATTAGGGTTAGGGTTTCACACAAGTCTTCTCACCAGACTTGTGGAAGAAGATGAAGAAAGAGAGTGGATCTAGATTGATACTAAAATTGGGGATCTATTGAATGAATTCCCTTCAATGAAATGAATTCATTCCTCTTACAAGTGAGCCTAGGGTCCTATTTATAGATCTCCCAAACCCTAGGTCTAGGTTTGAAATTACAATTCCCTCCAAAAGTTTGTTGAGGCTTCTAGAAGGAGTTTGTTAGGCTTTAGCTTAGGGTTTAAGGAGAAGTTTCTAGAATGATAGGCTAGTTTAGTGTTGATCCCAAAGCTTGCTGATCTGGAAGAAGTCTCTGGAGTCTTCTGGAAAATGACATGTCTTGCTGAAGTGTGGGAGCTGAGATTGACATTGTGCACCAAAATTGAGGTGATGAAGGGGCAAGACCACCGCGGAACCGCGGCACAAGGCGGCTTAGGCCGCGGTTCCGCGGCCACATAGGCTCCTTGGGGCTGCATATTTCTGGTGTGATCTTGGGTTGATACTTGGGTCTTTATCTGATATGTTGATTTGTATTTGCCCATTTGGATTGATACCAGAACTGAAATCATTGAGTTGGCGTAATATTTGATCGGTACCGTATAAATTTTGGCCTTTCTTCTGGATTTTCCTGCATAGATCTCAAAACAAGTGTTGCGCAATATAGGGATGATGCGATGCCATGAAATGCGGTCAATTTCCTTTATAGTGCCGGTTTTAGAGTCTAACACATGTAATCTGATATTTTGCGACAGATTTGCTACGAGTATTCGATCAGGATGTCGGGAATCTTGTTGAATTGCCCGACTAGATATTGAAAAGTGTTTTCGATAATGAGACTAAAATGTGGGGTTTATAATTGTTAGGCATGAGATGTCTAAGGAACTCATTTGGTTAGGCATGTGATGTCTAAGGAGGTTGCGGATTCTAACTGTTGTAGTTTTACACTTTCTTTTGAAAACTATTCGACTGTAAGTCCATATTGCGACCCCCGGTGCTTACGGGGAGGCGGAAACGGTATAAAAAACGAATTTTTATCGCAAGAGGCAACATGGACTAAACAAGGTCGGGATCGTTGTCTAAACTAAAACTAGTATTCTTGCTAAAGAGAGTTAGCTACTATGGAAGATGGTTATACCTAAACTTGAACTCCTTCTCCTTCAAACCTTGTAGAGGTTGATGGTTCTCTTTTCGTCGCCTTCTCCCGTCGAAGATGGATCCACCTCGAAGGCTCGACCTTTGGGCTCTTCCTCGATCTTTGAGTGAACTAGGGTTTCCGGCTTGCTAAACCTTCATCCTAGAATGAGTAGAGAGTGATTAGGGTTTGCTTTTCTTTCTAAAGAGAATGATTCTCAACACATGAGAAGGTTTCTCTTTGCTAGAGGAAGAAGAAGATGAAATGAGGAGAGAGAGAAGTTATGATAGAATGAGCTCAATTATTTCTTTCTTGCAACCATATTGCAAAAGAAAAGAATTATCTAAATGATAATAATTGAAATAAGAATAGTTGATGGTTATATTTGGAATGACCACTATCATGCTTCTTTAAATGAAGTGTAAGCATGAATCAAGGAGGATCTTTCAAAGCATGATGGTGGTCAATGGTCAACAAGTCAACCATGGTCAACAAGTCAACAAAAAATCAACCATAACATAATTCTCATTTAATTACTATTATTAATAGATAATATAAATCCATTAGGGTTTGGAAAATGATAACTGTCAACTGTGCATACGCACCCGATCCGAAACCCTAATGAAAAACCTCATTCTCCGCCTCAAGCAACTGTGCATACACACCTGCATTCTCGTTCCGAGGAACAAGAATACCAAGAGATAAAAGCAACCCCCAAAACATATACCAGTATCTGGCTCAAACCAGAGCCTGCCAGTATAATCCGTCCGGACTCCAAACGTGCACAAGTGCGCGGATGAGAACGAACCCTGTCGCAAAACCATGCGACCTCTACTCTGTTTTGCCCAGAGGCGAATACCCTCTGTGTGGGACTCTAAAGACTCGACACTACGCTGGCAGTGGGTTTAACCACAGACCGCAAGCGGCACTAGCTGTGCGTAACGGTCCCCAGGTAGATGTCGACAAGAAGGCTGACGAGGTGAAACCCCATCTGAACTCCTACTGAGTCAGAATGTGACATTCTCCGTACAGTCCGGTCTGTTCGTCTGATACATCGCATGGCGGGCCTAGGGGGCGGTAAAACGTCAGTCCCCCAATAGCGGTACAAGTCGTGTCGGAGTGAAGCCCAAAACACCCTGAGATAACACTGGAAACCTACCAGTATATCTCGCTTGCCCTGGCCAGGGACTACTCGTGTAATGGCTCTCCTAGACACAGCGCGATGTCAACCCCCAATACCGGGAGAGACGAATCCTGTCTAACCGTCACTGCCTCCAAGTGCTTCGGGACTGCACCCAACCACCACCTGTTTGCACGACTCCTTTGAGCCGTGGTAGGGTAGTGATCAAAGTGCAGTGGGAACACACTCGAGGCGAAGTGTCAGTGTCAAGTCAGCGGACTAAGCTGTACTCATGTCACCTGGGAACTGATAACTGACGATAGGTATAATACCAACCTGTCAGTTCCCGACGAGTCCTGTCCAGTGTACTCGTAACCCAACGAGCACCCGTATACTATCTCCAGTACGACGTACTGATGGCTGTGGGACAGACCATCTCCCACACTGGGATGAGAAGCGCATACGCTAGTCTACTCCGGAGTATCGATGCCCTGTCTCGATAGTCCTACGACTAGGGACCTGTATAAGGATGTGCCTATAGATTACCCAGCCCCCACTAGTGTGACTGCCATCACAACGCTGGTAATCAAGCAAAGATCCTAAGGGCTCCACTAATGCGTATGAGTGATATACTGAAATAAACACAAGTACACATTGAAGTAGAAACAAACCAAGTAGCATACTACTATATTGAGCAAGATTGTTTATACAAGGTGAATATCCCAAGCTTCCATCAAGTAATATACAAACTAGTATGATACAGTAATGGCCTCTAGGGCATATACACTAACAATCTCCCACTTGCACTAAGGCCATGTACTGGCGTATCGAAGACCTATCATCTCGATCAGCCGCTCGAACTGAGTCTGGGGTAGGGCCTTGGTGAATGGATCTGCAGTGTTCTCTTCTGAAGCAACCCTCCGAACCTCGATCTCCTTGCGATCCACGATCTCCCTGATCAGGTGATACCGCCTCAAGATGTGCCTGGATCTCTGATGGGACCTGGGTTCCTTTGCTAAAGCTATAGCCCCGTTGTTGTCGCAATACAGAGGTACTGGGTCAACAATGGACGGAACCACCTGAAGTTCTTTTAAGAACTTCCTTATCCAGACAGCTTCTTTTGCGGCATCAGATGCAGCGATGTATTCCGCTTCCATAGTCGAGTCTGCAACGGTTTCCTGTTTGGAACTCTTCCAACACACCGCCCCTCCATTGAGGGTAAAGACAAAACCCGACATGGACTTGGAATCATCCTTGTCACTCTGGAAGCTGGAGTCAGCAAAGGCCTCAATCTGGAGGTCTTTTCCGCCATACACCAAGAACATCTCCTTAGTCCTCCTCAGGTACTTGAGAATGTTCTTTACCGCTATCCAATGTTTCTCCCCAGGGTTTGACTGATATCGGCTTACTACACTCAGTGCATAAGCTACATCCGGTCTGGTACACAACATCGCATACATTATAGAGCCTACCGCAGAAGCGTAGGGTATAATAGACATGTGATCCCTCTCCAAATCAGTCTTGGGAGACATCTCTTTAGAGAGGGTGATCCCGTGACAAGCCGGTAAGTTACCGCGCTTGAAATCTTCCATACTGAATCTTTTCAGTACGGTGTCGATGTACCTGGACTGTGAAAGTCCTAATATCCTCTTGGATCTATCACGATGGATCCGGATCCCCAGGATGTAAGAGGCATCACCCAGGTCTTTCATGGAGAACCTGTGTGACAAGAAACCCTTGACAGATTGTAGCATAGGAATGTCATTTCCTATTAAGAGAATGTCATCCACGTATAAAACAAGGAATACCACAGTTCTCGCTACAAATCTACTATAGATGCACGGTTCATCTGGATTTTTGATAAAGTCAAATTCCTTGACCGTCTCATCAAAACAGATGTTCCAACTCCGTGATGCCTGCTTTAGTCCATAGATGGACTTAAGCAACTTGCACACCTTTCCGCTGCTCCCACTCTGAATGAAACCCTCTGGCTGATCCATATAGACACACTCCTCTAAATTTCCATTTAGAAAAGCGGTTTTTACGTCCATCTGCCAAATCTCATAATCGTGGAAGGCAGCAATGGCAAGAAGGATCCGAATGGATTTCAGCATAGCCACTGGAGAAAAGGTTTCGTCGTAGTCCAAGCCAGGTCTTTGACGGAAACCCTTTGCTACAAGTCTAGCTTTATAGGTCTCAACCTGTCCATCTACACCAATCTTCCTTTTGAAGATCCACTTGCATCCTACGGGTTTTACCCCGTCTGGAGCAATGTCCAACGTCCATACTTTGTTGGTGTACATGGACTCCATTTCGGTCCGCATTGCATCCAGCCATTTTACCGAGTCAACGCTCTGAACGGCCTGCTGGAAGCTAGTAGGCTCATCATAATCTATGATGCAATCCTCTCGATCCCCGTCTATGAGAAAACCGTAGTATCTCTCGGGCGGATGAGACTGCCTACTACTCCTGCGGAGCGGCATAGGAATGTCCTGTTCTTTTGAACCTTCTGGCTCTTCCAAGTTTTCAGTAATAGCTTGTGGTTCTGGAATCTCTTCCAGTTCTATTGCGTCCCCACTTATCTGGGTTTCCAAAAACTCAGTTTCCAAGAAGCGGGCATGTTGAGAAACAAAAACCTTTTGTCCCTCAGCGGAATAGAACAGATACCCCTTGGAGTTCTTTGGGTATCCCACAAACTTACACTGTACTGAACGTGCCTCGAGCTTGTCCGCATGCTGCTTTTTTACAAAAGCTGGACATCCCCATATCTTAAGGTACTTAAGACAGGGTTTCTTCCCACTCCACATCTGATATGGAGTGGTAGGCACAGTCTTGGTAGGAGCTTTGTTCAAGAGATATGCAGCTGCTTCTAGTGCATAGCCCCAGAAAGATCGCGGTAACTCAGCCTTACTCATCATGGAACGAACCATATCCAATAGGGTTCGATTCCTCCTTTCCGATACATCGTTATGTTGCGGAGTGTATGGAGGAGTACGCTGAGAGAGAATCCCATTCTCTTTTAAGTAATTTAGGAACTCGGCACTTAAGTATTCTCCACCTCGATCCGATCTTAGAATCTTGATACTTTTGCCGGTTTGTTTTTCTACTTCATTCTTATAATCCCGAAATTTCTCAAAAGCCTCGGATTTGTGCTTCATTAAGAAGACATGTCCATACCTAGAGAAATCGTCTGTGAAAGTAATGAAGTATGAATAACCGCTTCGTGCATGTGTAGATATTGGACCACACACGTCACTGTGTATGAGTCCCAAGAGCTCGCTCGCTCTTTCTCCGTGTCCAGTGAACGGAGTCTTTGTCATCTTTCCCATGAGACAAGATTCACAAGTGGCATAAGACTGATACTCGAACGGATCCAAGTATCCTTCTTTATGTAACTTAGTCAACCGTGTCTCATTGATGTGACCCAGTCTACAATGCCATAAGAAAGCCTGATTGATATCTGGAGACTTTCTTTTGTGTGTATTCTGGACATTGAAAATCTGTGGTTGGTTTAATACGTATATACCATTGCTCAGTGTACCTGACCCAATCAGAACTTGATTAAGGTGAATGTTTACAACATTACTTACAAACGCAAATTCATAACCTTCTTTAGAAACCAAAGATACAGAAATGATATTACAAGTTGCGTTGGGTACAAAAAAGCAATTACGCAAAACCAAAACATGTCCATCTGACATTCCTAGGTGATAGTCCCCCACGGCTTTAGCATCCATGCTAGCTCCGTTCGCAACTCTGAGGGTCATGTCACCTTCCTTCAAAAACCTACGGTTTCTCAACGCCTGCAAAGAATTACAGATATGAGATCCTGATCCGGTATCCAATACCCAGGAAGTAGAGTTTATAGAAAGACAGTTTTCAATAACATACACACCTGAAGCTGAAGCCGCAACCTGCTTCAGTTCCTGTGTCCTGGCTTTCCAAGCCCTGCAATCTTTCTTCCAGTGTCCACTCTTGTGACAATAGAAGCATTCCTCTTTACCAACAAGCTTCCCCGCTATCTTTGTTGCCTTTTCCTTTCCCTTCGCACCCACTTTACTAACACCGCCTCTTGGTTTGGCGGGGGCTTTCTTCTTCTTTCCCTTGGCTTTCGCCTTGGACCTAGAAGAAGAAGATCCTCCTACAAACAAAGTGGATGTATCCCTACCCTTCTGTAGGGTGCCCTCTGCGCTCCTCAGCAGGTTGAGGAGTTCTGAAAGTTCAACTTCCTTTTCTTGCAAGTTGAAATTCAGTATGAACTGGGCGTAAGTGGATGGAAGGGACTGGAGAATTATATCCGTATAAAGTTCACTGTCCAACGTGGTCCCAAGTTCCGCGAGCTCCTCAGTGTAGCCAATCATCTTAAGCACGTGGTCCGCTACCGATGATCCGACGGCCAACTTAGTCGAAAATAACTTCTTCGACACTTCGTATCTTGCGATACGAGACTGCTCTCCATACAGTTCTTTTGTATGAAGAAATATGGATTCCAAATCCATATTCTCGTGCCTCCTCTGATGGTCATTGTCCATCGAGGCAAGTACGAGGCATCTGGCCTTCGCGCTGTCAATCTCCCAAGTCTTACGGATTTCCTTATCCGCGACGCTGGAGGTGGGACCTGGGACGGGGGGAGCTTTGGTGGTAAGAAGATACCCCAGCTTGTCGTAAGAGATTGCCAATTTGACATTCCTGAGCCAATCTTTGTAGTTTGGCCCTGTCAATATGTTTTTATCTAGAAGTAACTTAAGTCCAGTCATTTCGAATTGGTCGCTGCAGGGGGAGAGAAGAAACACTTAGCACGATGCTCTTGCAAGTTTAGAATGGTTTTTAATTTGTCTAAACAGGATGGCTCCCACTGTCTCTCGAATCCCTCCTCAAACCACAAAGGAAGAATTAGCCGGGATCAATCCCACCGTACAATACTTGCTTAACCGTTCAGCCAGGCCAGTGTCGGTACTTCGAGGGAGGTTTTCCAACGCTTTCGCGAAGTTCCTTAATTTAAGAACCTCTTTTCCCTGGGGGCGTAGCCCCGCTAACACCTTTCTAGGCACCTACTAGGTTTATAGCATTGATCGTTTAGTGAGAAATTTCCCGAGGAGTAGCATATACTCACAGTAGGATCGGGATCCAAATATCATCGCGTGACGAAAATGAAGGAATCCTACCATAATCATCACACTCCAAAAGGTATGCAAATCTAGCAAGTTTCAGTACTTATGAAACTCCCGATGTGGATTTTTGCCCCATGCTCTTATGACCTTGACGAAGGTCAACAAATCATAAGTCGCATGTCAAGTTCTGCCCGTCATTATCCAGGTTAATTTGAACCCACCCGTATATACCCTTGACGAAGGTCAACAAGGCAATACGACTGTCCCAAACCAACGCATCTATCTATGCTACATATGAACACCCAACAGCTACCAATCTCTATGTCTTGACGAAGGTCAACAAACATAGCTTGAATACTATTGAGTTTTCATACGAAACGACGGAGGGCTACGAATGGTTTTGGCGAAACCGTGAACGTAGTGAACTTGATATAATCGATGGAACGAGATAGCTTTTAGAAGGAGTGGCTCAAGCTCCGCATTTAAAAGTTAGTTTTGAAAAGAACCGAGTGGTTTTTCGAAAGTGTTCCATCGACTTAAACTTGGTTTATTATCTTGCATTAGTTCTTTTAATGCGTGATATTCTTGCATTAGTTCTTTTAATGCGTCCCATCATTTAGTTCCTACCATTGCAGAAAACAACCAAAATATGACGTACGCTTATGCCATTCGCATTCGCCACGGGGTCCCGTCATCACTCGTTAGGTTACTTAACTAACGACAGAGCGGGGGCTGGGCTAGCGCGGCTGTAAAACATAAGCAACGCCTAAATAGAAAGCAATGATAGACATTACAGATCACAGATGAATACATTGGATATACTAGCAATCCGCAATCCTTTCGAGCCTGAAACGAAAAGCGGATAACACGGTCGCGGTGAATAGCCAAATACCCCACCCAAGACCCCTACGGGTGCGGCAAACTACCCGCCAAGTACTCGGCAGTTTGTGCACCCCTCCATGGGTCTATCCTAGGAGCATAAACAGTAAAAAGAATTATACAATGACGGCTACAACCCCGACCCGGTTGTGCGGCCAAACAAATAATATTATTACATCAATTTACATTTACAAATGAATGAAAGAAAAACAAAAGCTCATCTCACATCCACCCCGGCTATTCACCCGCGACAGTCCAACACATTCATATACACATTCCAGCATATTACAGATCATGTATAACCCCGACTAATCGACCTATAGCGATTAGCCGACGTTCAATACATGCAAACATCACAGATATAACCAACATAGCCAAAGTGCAGTGAAGTTCGGAAAAAATACGGAATTATAGGACCCCAAAAGTGAATTTCAGTTCTGGAAAATCTGGGTACATATAATATATTTTAAAAATCCCAAAACCAACACAGAAGAACACTGCACGAAAAACGATGCAAAGATGACACCAAACAGCGGCGGTTCCGCGGCCAGATGAATAGGTGAGGCCGCGGAAGGGCGGCGCTTTTGATGAATCATGCTATCGTTTTTCTTGGGTGTTCTTAGAAAACCCTGAGACGAATTTACAAGTATACAGTTTTTCATTTTGAGCAGAAAAAATTTCAACAGAAACTTAGGGTTTTGGTTTTCCGGTTTTGTGATTTTTCGGTTCCGAACTTCGTTACACTTCACTACCAAGCTAGTTTAAGTTTAGTTAGGCTCTGATACCACTGTAAGTCCATATTGCGACCCCCGGTGCTTACGGGGAGGCGGAAACGGTATAAAAAACGAATTTTTATCGCAAGAGGCAACATGGACTAAACAAGGTCGGGATCGTTGTCTAAACTAAAACTAGTATTCTTGCTAAAGAGAGTTAGCTACTATGGAAGATGGTTATACCTAAACTTGAACTCCTTCTCCTTCAAACCTTGTAGAGGTTGATGGTTCTCTTTTCGTCGCCTTCTCCCGTCGAAGATGGATCCACCTCGAAGGCTCGACCTTTGGGCTCTTCCTCGATCTTTGAGTGAACTAGGGTTTCCGGCTTGCTAAACCTTCATCCTAGAATGAGTAGAGAGTGATTAGGGTTTGCTTTTCTTTCTAAAGAGAATGATTCTCAACACATGAGAAGGTTTCTCTTTGCTAGAGGAAGAAGAAGATGAAATGAGGAGAGAGAGAAGTTATGATAGAATGAGCTCAATTATTTCTTTCTTGCAACCATATTGCAAAAGAAAAGAATTATCTAAATGATAATAATTGAAATAAGAATAGTTGATGGTTATATTTGGAATGACCACTATCATGCTTCTTTAAATGAAGTGTAAGCATGAATCAAGAAGGATCTTTCAAAGCATGATGGTGGTCAATGGTCAACAAGTCAACCATGGTCAACAAGTCAACAAAAAATCAACCATAACATAATTCTCATTTAATTACTATTATTAATAGATAATATAAATCCATTAGGGTTTGGAAAATTATAACTGTCAACTGTGCATACGCACCCGATCCGAAACCCTAATGAAAAACCTCATTCTCCGCCTCAAGCAACTGTGCATACACACCTGCATTCTCGTTCCGAGGAACAAGAATACCAAGAGATAAAAGCAACCCCCAAAACATATACCAGTATCTGGCTCAAACCAGAGCCTGCCAGTATAATCCGTCCGGACTCCAAACGTGCACAAGTGCGCGGATGAGAACGAACCCTGTCGCAAAACCATGCGACCTCTACTCTGTTTTGCCCAGAGGCGAATACCCTCTGTGTGGGACTCTAAAGACTCGACACTACGCTGGCAGTGGGTTTAACCACAGACCGCAAGCGGCACTAGCTGTGCGTAACGGTCCCCAGGTAGATGTCGACAAGAAGGCTGACGAGGTGAAACCCCATCTGAACTCCTACTGAGTCAGAATGTGACATTCTCCGTACAGTCCGGTCTGTTCGTCTGATACATCGCATGGCGGGCCTAGGGGGCGGTAAAACGTCAGTCCCCCAATAGCGGTACAAGTCGTGTCGGAGTGAAGCCCAAAACACCCTGAGATAACACTGAAAACCTACCAGTATATCTCGCTTGCCCTGGCCAGGGACTACTCGTGTAATGGCTCTCCTAGACACAGCGCGATGTCAACCCCCAATACCGGGAGAGACGAATCCTGTCTAACCGTCACTGCCTCCAAGTGCTTCGGGACTGCACCCAACCACCACCTGTTTGCACGACTCCTTTGAGCCGTGGTAGGGTAGTGATCAAAGTGCAGTGGGAACACACTCGAGGCGAAGTGTCAGTGTCAAGTCAGCGAACTAAGCTGTACTCATGTCACCTGGGAACTGATAACTGACGATAGGTATAATACCAACCTGTCAGTTCCCGACGAGTCCTGTCCAGTGTACTCGTAACCCAACGAGCACCCGTATACTATCTCCAGTACGACGTACTGATGGCTGTGGGACAGACCATCTCCCACACTGGGATGAGAAGCGCATACGCTAGTCTACTCCGGAGTATCGATGCCCTGTCTCGATAGTCCTACGACTAGGGACCTGTATAAGGATGTGCCTATAGATTACCCAGCCCCCACTAGTGTGACTGCCATCACAACGCTGGTAATCAAGCAAAGATCCTAAGGGCTCCACTAATGCGTATGAGTGATATACTGAAATAAACACAAGTACACATTGAAGTAGAAACAAACCAAGTAGCATACTACTATATTGAGCAAGATTGTTTATACAAGGTGAATATCCCAAGCTTCCATCAAGTAATATACAAACTAGTATGATACAGTAATGGCCTCTAGGGCATATACACTAACATCGACCTCATCGGGCACTCTCTTCCTAAAGTGCACTTGCTCATCTGTATCATAGAGGCCATTACTGTATCATACTAGTTTGTATATTACTTAATGGAAGCTTGGGATATTCACCTTGTATAAACAATCTTGCTCAATATAGTAGTATGTTACTTGGTTTGTTTCTACTTCAATGTGTACATGTGTTTATTTTTGTATATCACCTATACACATTAGTGGAGCCCTTAGGATCTTTGCTTGATTACCAGCGTTGTGATGGCAGTCACACTAGTGGGGGCTGGGTAATCTATAAGCACATCCTTATACAGGTCCCTAGTCGCAGGACTATCGAGACAGGGCATCGATACTCCGGAGTAGACTAGCGTATGCGCTTCTCATCCCAGTGTGGGAGATGGTCTGTCCTACAGCCATCAGTACGTCGTACTGGAGATAGTATACGGGTGCTCGTTAGGTTACGAGTACACTGGACAGGACTCGTCGGGAACTGACCAGTTGGTATTATACCTATTGTCAGTTATCAGTTCCCAGGTGACATGAGTACAGCTTAGTCCGCTGACTTGACACTGGCACTTCGCCTCGAGTGTGTTCCCACTGCACTTTGATCACTACCCTACCACGGCTCAAAGGAGTCGTGCAAACAGGTAGTAGTTGGGTGCAGTCCCGAAGCACTTGGAGGCAGTGACGGTTAGATAGGATTCGTCTCTCCCGGTATTGGGGGTTGACATCGCACTGTGTCTAGGAGAGCCATTACACGAGTAGTCCCTGGCCAGGGCAAGCGAGATATACTGGTAGGCTTCCAGTGTTATCTCAGGGTGTTTTGGGCTTCACTCCGACACGACTTGTACCGCTATTAGGGGACTGACGTTTACCGCCCCCTAGGCCCGCCATGCGATGTATCAGACGAACAGACCGGACTGTACGGAGACTGTCACATTCAGACTCAGTAGGAGTTCTGATGGGGTTCACCTCGTCAGCCTTCTTGTCGGCATCTACCTGGGGACCGTTACGCACAGCTAGTGCCGCTTGCGGTCTGTGGTTAAACCCACTGCCAGCGTAGTGTCGAGTCTTTAGAGTCCCACACAGAGGGTATTCGCCTCTGGGCAAAACTGAGTAGAGGTCGCATGGTTTTGCGGCAGGGTTCGTTCTCATCCGCGCACTTGTGCACGTTTGGAGTCCGGACGGTTTATACTAGCAGGCTCTGGTTTGAGCCAGATACCGGTATATGTTTTGGGTTGCTTTTATCTCTCAGTATTCTTGTTCCTCGAAACGAGAATGCAGGTGTGTATGCACAGTTGTTTGAGGCGGAGGAAGAGGTTTTTCATTAGGGTTTCGGAACGGGTGCGTATGCACAGTTGACAGTCGTCTTTTTCCAAACCCTAATGGATTTATGAAATATCAATTAATAATAGTAATTAAATGAAATTGTGTCATGGTTGGTTTTGTTGACTTGTTGACCATGGTTGACTTGTTGACCATGGTTGAATGTTTGACCATCATCATTACTTTGCAAGGATACTCCTTGATTCTAGCTTACATTCATTTAATGAAGTGATGATAGTGGTCATTCCAAAAACAACCATCAACTATTTCATTTTGAATTATTATTATTAATTAGATAATTCTTTTTCCTTTTGTTATGGTTGCAAAAGGAAAATGAGCTCATTCTATCATATTGATTCTCTCTCCTTACTTCATCTTCTTCTTCCTCAAGCTCAAGGAGAATCCTTCTCATGTGTTGAGAATCCCTCTCCTTGAAAGAGAAACACCCCTTAGATACTCTCTACTCTCTCTAGGGTTCAAGGTTTAGCAAGCCGGAGATCCTAGTTCACTCTAAGTTAGAGAAAGAGCCCGAAGGTTGAACCCTCAGGTGGATCCATCTTTGACGGAAGAAGGCTACGAGGAAAGAACCATCAACCTCTACTAGGTTTCAAGAAGAAGGAGTTCAAGTTAGGTATAACCACTTTGCCGAGTAGTTAACTCTCCTTTGCATGTTTGCTAGTTTAGTTTAGAAAAGATCCCGACTTTGTTAGTCCATGTTGCCCCATGCGCTAAAAATTAGATTTTTATACCGTTTCCGCCTCCCCGTAAGAACCGGGGGTCGCAACGTGGACTTACAATTGGGGTCGACGTTACCATCCCTAGACTTGATATGCAGCATATCTGACGAAGAGACCGGACTGTACGGTAGTGTTGCCGGTTGGCTCGACGGGAGTTGTAGCAGGTTCGCTTGTTTTCTTCTGATCGCTCAATACCCGGGTGGCCGTTACATTTAGCTGACCGCTTGCGGCTTGTAGGTATTTGATATGATCATTACCTACTGCCGGCGTATTGACGAGTCTTAGAGTCCCACAATGAAGTTTCCTGGCTCAAGCGAAAAGATGTGGTGTGCATATGAGATATGCGCGGGGACCCGATTAAATACGGATATGTGATACCGTATATTAATCGGGCATTTTCTATTGGTCGGGTCGTATGTGATATGATCGGTTTGCAAAATCAAGTGTTGATTTAACAAATGACTTTTAGATTAATTCTTTAATCAAACTCTTTTTCTATTTTTGTATGCATGCATGTATGCACATGATGATGTGCATGGATACATACATACATACATAGTATCATGGTTGTTGATACATGTTTGGTGGCAATGCAAGACTTACATTGTAGAATTATCTATTTATTTATCATTTAGAAAAAGAGAAAGGATAATTCACACAAGGCTTATACTTATCATCTTTGACCATGCTTCAACCACCATTTAACCTTGAGTTAATTATCCTTTTGTCTTTAAACCATTTGATAAAAATCTAGATGATTCTAACCATGGTTGAAGTGAGAAGGGATTAAGATATATTATTCTTTTCTCATTTCAATTATTATTCACTCTCATATCATTTTTTTTGTGTGAGAAAGCTTAGCCACCATCTTCTTCTTCCTCTCTTGAGAATTTCCTTGAGTGAGGTTGAGAAAAAGAAAGAGTTTTGATTATAGAATACAAACCACATCATCATACTACACACATCTAGCCTATTTGTGTAGGGTGTTTGCTCTACTTCATTCACATATCGAGTAAAGCAAGGAGTTTTGGGCAAAGGAGCTTCGGGTGGATCGTCGTGAACTTAGAAGATCTCAAGCCAACCTTTTTCCAACCCTCAAGTAGCCAAGAAGTCTAGCGTAGGGAGCTACAAAGGTTGTACTCTCAAAACCCTAGCTTTTTCTACTTGTGATGATGTACTTGTAATGAAACACTAATTTTCTAGTGATGATTCTTTGTATGTTCACTTAGCACCTTAAAATTTTGATTTTGATCATGTGATGCTTCCAAACCCTTCATGAGGTGCTAGGCAAACCTAACAGATGTCACCATTGTATATTTTTTACTTTTCCGCATTAGGTAGACCCGAGGAGAGGAGCACAAGTGTCACGCCCCGCTTCCCAGAGTACGCAAGATTGGGCACGTGACATAGCCAACCATGCTACCCGTGGGTAGGAAGTATCCATCCACAGTCACATTACGGTTGTAAGGATATCAAGAACAAGATAATAAACTAATCTAATACATGTCCAAATCCATAATAACAAGAATCAATAAACAATAAGTGCGGAAGCTAATGATCCAATACAATGAATAAACAATACGTCCCATAATGCGGGCTCACATCTGGAAATGAAAAGAAATAAATAAACTAAATCCTAAGGACTCACTGTTCAGCCTGCTGGCTGAAGTACTCTTGCTCGGTCGTCGACAGTGGTACGGAATCTGGGCCATGCAAAACCCAGATGTCAGCGCGTCGTGACATCAAGTATATAGTATAAACATGGTAATAAGCAATGCAAGTATGAACATGAATAAAGCAGTAACAAGAAATAACAAGCAGGGTAATGTGCAATGGTGTCCAAACTGTCCTATCAGGTTTTCTACTCTATAGTCTTTGAAACCAATTGATGAATCGTCGATGTAACTCAATAGTATCCCGTGCGTGCCCGGGACCACGGTCATAACCCTCGGGGCTGAATCCGAGACGTGCCGCTAAGCAGTAAAAGGTAGTAGGATGGACGAGTGATGTCAGCATCAACACTCCGGAGCTGGCCAAGCCCGTAAGACTGATCAGAACAATGTATCGAACTGTTGAGTTACAAGTCGGTTTCACCTTTGATTTCCCCATACCCCCAAACTATGTATGTCAGGTCAGGTATTCAGTAGTCAAGGACTAATGCCAACACAAAGTCAAGTAAAAGTAGGTCTGTCTGGATCGACAGCAGGAATGGTCAGGTTTGTCGGCATTAGGCATGAAATCATGAAACAAGTAATGTCATGGTACAACAGGATGAGTCGGTATGTATGTATATGTCAGGTGTAGCAGGGTCAGGCCAATATATCGTGCAATCGGGTAAGTGCTCACAACAGGTATACAATCAATAATGAACAGCAGCAGGAAACAGTAATTAACCACAATATTCCATATAACCACAGTGATGTTTGTATTTTCTTATTAACAGGTTCAATCATCTTTAGGGTGCAATAGCCACAAGGTAAATCAATATCCACAATTCTGAAGTAATGAAGCTACAGGAATTTACATTAAGTATAATAATTGTTTCGTGAATGATTTAACAGTTTAAGCAGATATGATCCAATTGTTTTATTTAGTTGAAATATGGATTGGTAGTGGGTTGATTAATTACGAGGAACTGTTGTAACGATTCCATTATAAAGATAACTGCAATAATATGATATCAATTGCCATCATTAAGTTGTTGTATTATATAGTATGAATTCAATTACGTGGCAAGACTAGATCTCGCACGCTAGCATGTTAGAGCAAGTATTCAGATACTTGCCTCAGAACAAGGGTCGAGATGCAGGCGGCCTGATGCACAAGTCACGATACGGTGTGTAAAACGGCGCGACACGGTACTGGGTCCAGGCGCGATCTGCTGCGCGGTACGGACGCGATCTGCGGCGCGGTCTGGTGCGCGATACGGACGCGATCTGCGGCGCGGTCTGGTGCGCGATACGGTCACGGTCTGCAGCGCGATCTGGTGCACGGTACGGGCGCGATACGGTCACGGTCTGCAGCGCGATCTGGTGCACGGTACGGGTCGAGTCCAAACACGAACAGCGGGATCACACGGACCAGGGGCTTCGCTGGAGCGTCGGGTTCGCCAAGACGGCACGGTCGGATTCCGGCAAAACGCGACAACAAGTTAGCAACACATAAAAACCTCAAAGCGATCAGCGGGGGGGTGAAGACTTTGCACAAAGGAGAGATAGGGATGCTCACCGAGAGATACCAGGGACAGTCACGACGGGCTCGACGGCGACGGGACGCCGGTGAGGCAACGGCGGCGGCGGCTGCAAGGGCTGAAGGCCTCGGGTGTGCGGGAGAGGGTGCTGCGGCGAGCTGAAGGAAAGGGTGGTCGGCTCTGGTGGTCGAGGGGAGAAGGAGGTGGCCCTGGTGACGACGGCGAGGTCGCCGGCGCGTTCTCCGGCGAACAGTGGAGGGTAGGCGATGGGTTAAGGCTCGGGTTGGTGGTCCGGCGAGGGGAGGAAGGAAACGACGACGAGGTCAGGACGAGGAGGGTGAGAGGGAGTCGTGGGAGTCGTCGGCGACGAGAGGTGGCGTCGACAGCGAGGTCTGCGAGGTTGGAGGCATCGTCGGGTTGGGTGCAGGTGCGGGGATCGGCGGGAGAACGAGGGGAGGAAGGTGCGGTGAGATCGACGAGGTGGTGACGGCGACGGCGAGGTCGTGAGGAGGCCGGCGGTGAGGTCGCGAGGGCTAGGGTTAGGGTTTCGTGGTGATTTCTCGTGATGAAGAGGAGTTGGGGGGCGGCTGCATGGCTAAAGTTTATAGAGGAAGAGAGAGAGAGATTGGAGAGAGAAAGAAAGAGATTGAGGGAAGAGAGAGAGTGAGACAGGGAAAAGGGGAGGGGCCCACGCTCGAGGGTTGGCGGCCTGTGATTGGCCACGAAAGGATTTGAGAAGGAATTACGTAGGATTTGTGAAGGATTTGTTGTTAAGGATTCGTATATATAATTTTAGATATTAAATTTTAAATGGGCCATTTTGGCGCGAAATGAAACATTTCCAAATCGAGCCCGGGTTGCGCCCAAATGTTCCAAATTCAAATTATAGGATTTTAAGCGGGTTCCAAATTTTGAAAAGAGGTGTTTAATGATTAAAATGCATGCCCCCAAGTCGGACACTTGCACGCGCACGTAGTCGTCCAAACTTGCCCGTTTAGCCAAACGGGACAGAATCTCGACACGCGGACGCTACCACGCGACTAGTGGCGACGAGTAGGCCAACATGGACATCTTAAATTTCATTTTAGGAGTTAAAATTTGTTATGTGCCAAAATGACTTAACCGGTTAAAATTTAGCAATAAACACCAGAAAATCAGGAAAATTGGAATGAGCAATATACAACCCTCAACTAGTAATATAAATAGTATTATTGGGCTCGGGTGTTACATCATACCCAACTACAAAAAGAATTTCGTCCTCGAAATTCCAAGAATACAGGATAGCTAACTACTGGAAAAGGTGAGGGAATTTCTGTCGGATCTCGTCTTCTCGCTCCCAAGTGGATTCTCCATGCGATCGATTACCCCAAGAAACTCGCACAAGAGGGATAACCTTGTTCTTAAGAACCTTTTTCTCTTCGATCCTTGATTTCAACTGGTCGCTCCTCAAAAGTCAGATCCTCCCGTACGGTCAACTCCGAATGATCCAAGACATGAGTCTCATCACGAACATACCTCCGTAGTTGAGACACATGAAACACATCGTGAACTCCTGCTAATGACTGTGGTAACGCCAACCGGTACGATACCTCTCCAACACGCTCCAATATCTCGAAGGGTCCAACGAATCGGGGGCTAAGCTTTTCCCGACTTCCAAAGCGAATCACTCCTCTAGTCGGTGATATCTTCAGGAATACCAAATCACCCACGGTGAACTCTAGAGGTCTTCTTGACGTGTCGGCCCAACTCTTCTGTCTGTCTTGAGCTGCCTTCATATGCTTCCTGATCGTATTCACCTTCTCGACTGTCTGTACCACCAAATCTGGTCCTAGTAACCTTCGTTCACCAACATCATCCCAACAAACAGGTGAACGGCACTTACGACCATACAGTGCTTCAAACGGAGCCATCTGAATTGTTGCTTGGAAGCTATTGTTGTACGAGAACTCCACCAGGTGTAGATGATCCTCCCAAGAACCTTTGAAGTCTAACATGCAAGCCCTCAACATATCTTCAAGGGTCTGGATCGTTCTCTCCGATTGTCCATCAATTTGAGGATGATAAGCTGTGCTAAACTTCAATCGAGTCCCCAAACTTTCTTGTAAACTCCTCCAAAAGTGCGACAAGAACCGAGTGTCCCGATCGGACACGATGCTTACCGGTACTCCATGCAATCTGACAATCTCCTGCATGTATCGCTCTTCCAAAGTCTCTGTCGATTGACCAACCCGAAAAGGGATAAAGTGAGCTGCCTTGGTCAACCGATCGACAATCACCCATACTGCATTGTTGCCCTTTGGACTCCGCGGTAAAGCTGTCACGAAATCCATGGTTATATGTTCCCACTTCCACTGAGGAATCGGAAGTGGTTGCAACAAACCAGCAACCCTTTGGTGTTCAGCCTTGACTTGCTGACATACCAAGCACTTAGCCACGAAGCGAGCAATTTCCCGTTTCATACCTTCCCACCAGAAATGCTGTCGAGTATCTCGGTACATCTTTGTCCCTCCTGGATGTACAGAGTAAGCTGAACTGTGTGCCTCCTTCATAAGCTCTTCACGCACAACTCCTTTTGGCACACACACACGGCTACCATATCTCAACGAACCATCTTCATGGATCAGTAAATCGGTTCGTAGTCCGGCTCCAACCTGTTCTCGAAGCCTTTGCAGTCTAGGATCCTGCGATTGTGTCGCCTTAATCTTCTCAACTAAGGACGATTGTACTTGCAACTGCATCAACTGTCCTGTAGCATGTGGTAGCACAACCTCCAAGTCAAATCTCCGAAAATCCTCAATGATCTCTCTCTGTGCAGTCAATATCTGAATTGCTGGTAACCGGCTCAGCGCATCCGGCATGACGTTGACCTTTCCCGGATGGTACTTAAGATCGAGGTCATAGTCGGCCATCAGCTCTAACCATCTGCGTTGCCTCATGTTCAACTCCTTCTGAGTGAACACATACTTTAAACTCTTGTGATCTGTAAAGACTTCAACTCTCTCGCCCAAAAGGTAGTGTCTCCAAATCTTCAGGGCGAAGATCATGGCTGCAAGCTCTAAGTCGTGAGTCGGATAATTCTTCTCGTGAGTCTTCAGTTGTCTCGATGCGTAAGCAACGACTTTCCCATTCTGCATTAAAACACATCCCAATCCTTTTCCAGATGCGTTGCTGTGAATCACCAGTCCTCCCGAATCATCCGGTACGGTTAGGATAGGGGCGGTTAACAACTTCTGCTTCAACGTCTCGAAGGCCAATGAACATCCATCCATCCAAACAAACGGTACCTCCTTACGCGTAAGCTTGGTTAACGGCTCAGCTAAACGAGCGAAGTTCTCCACAAATCTTCTGCAGTAACCGGCGAATCCAAGAAAACTTCTTATCTCCGCAACATTCTTTGGAACAGGCCAATCTCGAACCGCGGTAATCTTCTCGGGATCAACGGCGATTCCATTGCCCGACACAACATGCCCCAGAAACTTCACTTCTTCCAGCCAGAATTCACACTTACTCATCTTCGCAATTAACTTCTCTTGTCTCAGCGTCTGCAGTGCGATCCTTAAGTGCTCAGCATGCTCCTCCGGACTCTTCGAGTACACCAGAATATCGTCAATGAATACCACAATAAACTGGTCCAAGAACGGTGAAAAGATCCTGTTCATCAAATCCATGAATATTGCCGGCGCATTAGTCACTCCGAAGGGCATCACTAAATACTCGAAATGCCCATACCGAGTTCGAAACGCCGTCTTGCAAATGTCTTCTGCTTTCACTCGGACCTGATGATATCCTGATCGCAAATCCAATTTCGAGAATACCCTCGCGCCACTAAGCTGCTCAAAAAGTTCTCCAATGCGAGGGATCGGGTACTTGTTCTTAATAGTCACCCGGTTCAATTCTCGATAATCAATGCACATCCTTCTCGTGCCACCTTCTTCTTTACTAAAAGAACCGGAGCTCCCAAGGCGAGTTGCTGCTTCGAATCCAACCCTTCTCAAGTAATTCACCAACTTGCTTCTTAACTCCTTCCAATTCCACTGGTGCCATTGGATAGTAAGCTTTAGACACCGGCGCTGCACCAGGACTAAGGTCAATCGTGAACTCCACGTCTCGCTTCGGCGGCAAGCCCGATATATCTTCAAACACGTCCATAAAGTCGCGAACAACTGCCGGCTCTTCATTACTATTAACTTCCATAGCTGCAAGAACACTGTTTGTCGGCCTAGTCCTAAACTCGAATGGCCCGACAGAACTGCTTCCTTACCGCAACTGCTGTCTACATCGTTGGCCGCGAAAGGTCCAGCGAGACTACTGAGTCTCGTCCACTCTGCTGCATGCACGTCCACGGCTGCTCCATTCTGCCTCAGCCCAATAAATTTCTCTTCCATTTCCTCCCGTGCAGTCCGCGGAAAGAACTTCTCTAGGAAACTCTTAGAGAAATCCGCCTAACTGCTTCGCTTGGGCAAACGGTTCTCCTCCACAAGCCACCACTCTCGGCGCAATCCACCAGCTGAATGCGCACCACATCAACACTCTTGTCTTCTGGGATCTGCGTCGCAATCAGCAAATTCTCCGTGTTACTAGCCACTGCTCGGCTGGAAACAGCTCCTCCCGACCAGTGAAAGTAGTAGGACCCAACCGTCTGAAATCTACTACGGTCCTTACTCGGTCGACTGGTCTAGTTCCAACTTCGTTTACAGACAGCTGAACGATCTGCAAACCTTCCTGAAACAAGTCCGCGTGCTGCTGGATCAGCTCGGTCTGTTTCTTTGATTTCCAGTATTTCTCTTATCACTCCAAGCACGGCGGCTTCGTTCACACACCTCCGGTACGTCTTCTACTTCTTACCTGTCATAATCCTGAACTCAAAACACCCAATATTAGCATGAGATAGATTCTGAATATAGATCGAGGCTAGAACTCCAAGATACTTAAATAGAGTACCGCATTATAGCTATGCCACGGTATCATAGCCGCAATTACTTAACTCCACCCAAGTCGCCCAAGTCCTAGGGATAACAAGAAATCAGGTTTTCGAGTTGACAATGCAAAGTAAGTTTGCATGTCGACATGATCCGGAAGAATGATTCAAGGATGGTAAAACGGTCAAGGTGGCTGGACATGTTTCCTAATCACGGGTATTATGATTCGTGTATCGGGTGCAATACCCAACTACAAAGAATCAACCCAATTAACCTATGCTCTGATACCAAAAAAACCATGTCACGTGCCGCTTCCCAGAGTACGCAAGATTGGGCACGTGACATAGCCAACCATGCTACCCGTGGGTAGGAAGTATCCATCCACAGTCACATTACGGTTGTAAGGATATCAAGAACAAGATAATAAACTAATCTAATACATGTCCAAATCCATAATAACAAGAATCAATAAACAATAAGTGCGGAAGCTAATGATCCAATACAATGAATAAACAGTACGTCCCATAATGCGGGCTCACATCTGGAAATGAAAAGAAATAAATAAACTAAATCCTAAGGACTCACTGTTCAGCCTGCTGGCTGAAGTACTCCTGCTCGGTCGTCGACAGTGGTACGGAATCTGGGCCATGCAAAACCCAGACGTCAGCGCGTCGTGACATCAAGTATATAGTATAAACATGGTAATAAGCAATGCAAGTATGAACATGAATAAAGCAGTAACAAGAAATAACAAGCAGGGTAATGTGCAATGGTGTCCAAACTGTCCTATCAGGTTTTCTACTCTATAGTCTTTGAAACCAATTGATGAATCGTCGATGTAACTCAATAGTATCCCGTGCGTGCCCGGGACCACGGTCATAACCCTCGGGGCTGAATCCGAGACGTGCCGCTAAGCAGTAAAAGGTAGTAGGATGGACGAGTGATGTCAGCATCAACACTCCGGAGCTGGCCAAGCCCGTAAGACTGATCAGAACAATGTATCGAACTGTTGAGTTACAAGTCGGTTTCACCTTTGATTTCCCCATACCCCAAACTATGTATGTCAGGTCAGGTATTCAGTAGTCAAGGACTAATGCCAACACAAAGTCAAGTAAAAGTAGGTCTGTCTGGATCGACAGCAGGAATGGTCAGGTTTGTCGGCATTAGGCATGAAATCATGAAACAAGTAATGTCATGGTACAACAGGATGAGTCGGTATGTATGTATATGTCAGGTGTAGCAGGGTCAGGCCAATATATCGTGCAATCGGGTAAGTGCTCACAACAGGTATACAATCAATAATGAACAGCAGCAGGAAACAGTAATTAACCACAATATTCCATATAACCACAGTGATGTTTGTATTCTCTTATTAACAGGTTCAATCATCTTTAGGGTGCAATAGCCATAAGGTAAATCAATATCCACAATTCTGAAGTAATGAAGCTACAGGAATTTACATTAAGTATAATAATTGTTTCGTGAATGATTTAACAGTTTAAGCAGATATGATCCAATTGTTTTATTTAGTTGAAATATGGATTGGTAGTGGGTTGATTAATTACGAGGAACTGTTGTAACGATTCCATTATAAAGATAACTGCAATAATATTATATCAATTGCCATCATTAAGTTGTTGTATTATATAATATGAATTCAATTACGTGGCAAGACTAGATCTCGCACGCTAGCATGTTAGAGCAAGTATTCAGATACTTGCCTTAGAACAAGGGTCGAGATGCAGGCGGCCTGATGCACAAGTCACGATACGGTGTGTGAAACGGCGCGACACGATACTGGGTCGCGGCGCGGTCTGGTGCGCGGTACGGACGCGGTCTGCGGCGCGGTCTGGTGCGCGATACGGACGCGGTCTGCGGCGCGGTCTGGTGCGCGATACGGTCACGGTCTGCGGCGCGATCTGGTGCACGGTACGGGCGCGATACGGTCACGGTCTGCAGCGCGATCTGGTGCACGGTACGGGTCGAGTCCAAACACGAACAGCGGGATCACACGGACCAGGGGCTTCGCTGGAGCGTCGGGTTCGCCAAGACGGCACGGTCGGATTCCGGCAAAACGCGACAACAAGTTAGCAACACATAAAAACCTCAAAGCGATCAGCGGGGGGTGAAGACTTTGCACAAAGGAGAGATAGGGATGCTCACCGAGAGATACCAGGGACAGTCACGACGGGCTCGACGGCGACGGGACGCCGGCGAGGCAACGGCGGCGGCGGCTGCAAGGGCTGAAGGCCTCGGGTGTGCGGGAGAGGGTGCTGCGGCGAGCTGGAGGAAAGGGTGGTCGGCTCTGGTGGTCGAGGGGAGAAGGAGGTGGCCGTGGTGACGACGGCGAGGTCGCCGGCGCGTTCTCCGGCGAACAGTGGAGGGTAGGCGATGGGTTAGGGCTCGGGTTGGTGGTCCGGCGAGGGGAGGAAGGAAACGACGACGAGGTCGGGACGAGGAGGGTGAGAGGGAGTCATGGGAGTCGTCGGCGACGAGAGGTGGCATCGACGGCGAGGTCTGCGAGGTTGGAGGCGTCGTCGGGTTGGGTGCAGGTGTGGGGATCGGCGGGAGAACGAGGGGAGGAAGGTGCGGTGAGATCGACGAGGTGGTGACGGCGACGGCGAGGTCGTGAGGAGGCCGGCGGTGAGGTCGCGAGGGCTAGGGTTAGGGTTTCGTGGCGATTTCTCGTGATGAAGAGGAGTTGGGGGGCGGCTGCATGGCTAAAGTTTATAGAGGAAGAGAGAGAGAGAGATTGGAGAGAGAAAGAAAGAGATTGAGGGAAGAGAGAGAGTGAGACAGGGAAAAGGGGAGGGGCCCACGCTCGAGGGTTGGCGGCCTGTGATTGGCCATGAAAGGATTTGAGAAGGAATTACGTAGGATTTGTGAAGGATTTGTTGTTAAGGATTCGTATATATAATTTTAGATATTAAATTTTAAATGGGCCATTTTGGCGCGAAATGAAACATTTCCAAATCGAGCCCGGGTTGCTCCCAAATGTTCCAAATTCAAATTATAGGATTTTAAGCGGGTTCCAAATTTTGAAAAGAGGTGTTTAATGATTAAAATGCATGCCCCCAAGTCGGACACTTACACGCGCACGTAGTCGTCCAAACTTGCCCGTTTAGCCAAACGGGACAGAATCTCGACACGCGGACGCTACCACGCGACTAGTGGCGACGAGTAGGCCAACATGGACATCTTAAATTTCATTTTAGGAGTTAAAATTTGTTATGTGCCAAAATGACTTAACCGGTTAAAATTTAGCAATAAACACCAGAAAATCAGGAAAATTGGAATGAGCAATATACAACCCTCAACTAGTAATATAAATAGTATTATTGGGCTCGGGTGTTACAACAAGTAACCGGGTTCTAGGGTCCAGTGGGAGACCATCTCGAGGAGTCGAGATCGGGTCTCCTAACCCTAGAATTGGCAGTGTTGCTTGCCGCTCTCGTAGGGGTCTAGGGATGTGGGTTTGGCAATTCATCGCGACCGTGGAATCCGTGTTTTATACAGGCTCGTATTAAAACATGGACGTCCTAGTATATCCAATATTTCATATATGTTCTTCTGCTGTAATGTTCTGTGATGAGATCATATTACTGCCTGAGACGAATGTTTATATTATATATATGAGATATATGTTATATTGCAGATTTCGTTTCAAATGTGATGCTTGTGAAGCATAATAAAATGGGACTTCATTAATGAGATTAATGAAATAAAAGAAATCTAAAGATGTTGTAGAAACTTGTCTCAAAAACTGGTAGCTCTAGTTCTTGCTTTGCATAGCGGTGTTCCTTGTAGAACATCCAGCACCTTATTCGATAAGGAAAGAGCCGAGATCCCTTCACCGGGAGTGACCTCTTTAGTGAAACTAGCAGATACTACAAACACGGTTTGTCTTTTAATTGCTTCTATAGTTTTTGCTTTGCATAATGATATTTGTGAAATATCCTGCACCTTATTCGATAAGGAAAGAGCCGACGATCCCTTCACCGGGAATGACCTCTTTAGCGAAACTAGAAAAGCCTTAAAAATACTCCATTTAAAATCACTCGATTCTACAACGATATCAAGTTCATTACGCAAAGGGTTTTCTTAAAAACCTGTCGTAGCCCTCCGTCATTTCAGATAAGGACTGTTTAGTATTCGTGCTATGTTTGTTAGCCTTTGTCAAGGCGTAGTGTGCGGTAGCTGAATAGTACTTATCTGCTTATGCATATGATACAGATTGGATTAGGGTAGTCGTACGACCTTGTTGGCCTTTGTCAAGGGTCGTGCGGATGGGTTTGATTCAATCAGGAAATGACGGGTTGAACTTGACTAGCAGCAATGGTTTGTTGGCCTTTATCAAGGTCATTGGAGGCTTAGGGTAAAATATTATTGGGAATTTCAAGTGTTGAAATTTGCAATGAGATTACATACCTTCTATGAGATAGTTGGATCCCGATACCCGTTGCGAGTAAGAGTTACTCCTGGGAGAGTTTTACACATTACAATTAGCCGATCAAGTAGGTGTCTAGAAAGGTGTTAACGGGGTTACGCCCCTGGGAAAACGAGGTTTACTTTAATTAGGTCTGTGCGAAAGCACGGGGAACCTCCCTCAAAGTACCGGCACTGGCCTGGCTGAAAGATTGGCGAACTTGTAGGGTGTAATTAATCCCGGCTAGTCTTTCCTTTTAGGGTTTGAAGAAAGATTTGACTAAAACAGTGGGAGACATCCTGATTAGATAAATTGATAACCAATCTAATCTTGTAAAAAGCGCATGCTGAGTGTTTTCTTCTCTCTCTCTCCTGGTTACGACTATGTCACGCCTTAATCAAGATAATAATATGGATGTATTGACCGAACCCGCTTGTTATACTGCGCTAAGGAACCTTGGTCCCGCTCCAACTTATAATTGTTATAAGACAGAGCAGGAAATAGGGGATTACCAGAATTCCCGTGCCGCCTAAACAAAGAAAGTGCATGCTGATGCATCATCTTTGGGTGTGTTCATTACTGAGAATTGTTTCTCAGTATCCTTTACGTCCTGGGTATGAGATACCGGATCAGGATCCCGCAAATGTAATTTGTTACATGGGCTACAGATAGGTAGAGAACTGAGAACGGGTGATAAGTTTCATGAGATAGAAACGGTGCAAATGTTACAGCCAAGTCTGTTGGTAGTTATCACCCTGTATTATCAGAATACATTGATTCTGAACGAATGTTATTAGATACCGAACCTGATATACAACATCATATCAGTCTCTTTATTAGTAAAGAAGGATATAATTTTGTATTGTTGGATAATATTTTGAACATTTCCTATATCAAGAGTTGATCGGATCAGGCACGTTATCTAAAAGCATAGACGTTCTGAATCAAACCACAGTTATTAACGTACAGAATACACACAAGAGGAAGAGTTCAGAAATGAACGAATCCTTCTTGAGGTATTGTAGACTAGGTCATATCAATGCGACCCGACTAGCTGAAGTTACATTTAGATGCATATTTAAATTAGTTTGAATTTACATCTTGTGAAACTTGCCGGTCATGTCACGGAGATAAGATGACCACAGCTCCATTTATTGAAAACGGAGAAAGAGTTAGTGAACTCTTGGGATTGATACATGCTGATGTATGAAGGTCCCCTGTCTACATATGCCAGGACTGGTTCTTTGTACTTCATTACATTCACTGATGATCTCTTAAGATTCAGACATATGTTCCTGTTGAAACACAAGTCCGAAACTTTTGAGATAATCAATGGATATAAGTTAGAAGTAGAGAACCAAAAACCGGGTATAAGTATTATGTCCTTTGATGAGATCAAGGAGGAGAATACTTGAGCACGGAATTCCTGGACTATTCTAAAGGAGAATGAGATTCTCTCTCAGCATTACTCCTCCGAATACACCACAGCACCTCGGTGTATCGGGGTGGAGCAATCACACCATATTTGATATGGTGCGCTCTATGATGAGTACTACTGAGTTTCCTATTTTCTTTTGGGAGTTATGCACTTGTGAAGCTGCATACCTATTGAATAGGGTTCCAATCAAATCAGTTGCCTACCACTTCATATATGATATGGAATGGGAAGAGCCCATATCTTAAGTAAGTTAAGATTTGGGGTTGTCCGGCCTATGTCTAAAAGCAAAATCCGGACAAGCTTGAGGCAAAGTCAGTTCTGTAGAAGTTTGTTGGATATCCCAAGCATTCGCAAAGGAATATCTTCTACCTAACCGAGGAACAAAAGATGTTTTGTTTCTCAACATGCCACCTTTGTGAAAGGGAATTTCTTGTGAAGAAATTATTGGTCATGAGGTAGAACTGGAAGGAGTTCCAGCTATACAAATGCAGCTGATGATTTGGTAGAACCAAAGGATTAAATAGTTTCCAACGAACCCCAGCCTCTCCGCCGATCTAGTAGGGTTCCTCACCCACCTGAGAGATACTTCGGTTTCTTTATGGCAGTGGAAGCGAGGATTGCATCATGAGATGTTGACCCAACTATTTTCGAGCAGGCCATCAGGAGTGGGACTCTGTAAGAATGTCTAGATGCTTAGCGATCTGAGATGGAATCCTTATACACCAACAAAGTATGGCCTTTGGTTGCTTTATCTGAAGGGTTAAATCCCCATCAGGAGCAAGTATATCTTAAGAAGATTACTTGGTGTACATGGAAAAGTTGAGACTTTCAAAGCTATGCTTAAGTCCATCCAGATCTTACTTGCCACGGCTACATACCATGATTATGATATCTGGCGGTTGGGTGTCATGACTGCTTTTCTAAATGATGATTTGGAAGAGAGCGTCTATAAGTACACAACCAGAGAGCTTCGTAGACAGTAGGAGCAGCGGAAACGTGAGCAAGATGTTTTATGTGATAAATCAGGCATCACGGAGTTGGAACATCTGTTTTGATGTGGTAGTCAAAGAGTTTGACTTCATCAAAATGGTAGATGAACCTTGTATATACAAAAAGGTAGTAGAGAGTATGGTGGTGATCCTCGTAGAGTACGTGGATGACATACTCTTGATAGGGAAGGAGTTTCATATGCTACGCTCGGTCAATCTCCGCTTATCACAAGGATTCTCTATATAGGATCAAGATGATACCTACTAAATCCTAGGTTTTATATCTATGAGATAGATCTAAATGGATGTTAGGATACTCACTAGTTGTACTGAGATGGTATCAATCGATCCTGGGGAGAATCACTGGAAAGGTTCCAGGGTAATAAGGACGACTGAATGTCAGTCGCAGGCATTGTCTTTACCCTCAGAAGAGGGACGGTATGTTGGAAGAGTTCCAAGCTAGATACCGTGATTTACTAGATGATTAAAGGCAAAATACATCGTTGCCAAGGATGCTACCAAAGAGGCAGTCTGGATATATATAAGTTCATGAGATGAACTTCGTTCCAACCATTGTATGGCAATGGAGTTATGGCTTTGGCCAAGGAACCCCCGTCCCATCAGAAATCCAGATATAATTCTTAAGCAGTATCACATGATCATGGAGATGGTCGATCTCCAGGGAGATCAAGGTTAGGAGAGTAGACACAGAGGACAACAGCGCGGATCCACTCACAAAGGCCTTCTTCCCAGTAGAGACTTTTATGGGATAGTTGAGTATGAGATACTTCAACCACAGCTAATTGTTGGGTATGCGATACCACAATAGATGGCCCTAGTGCAAGTGGGAGATTGTTAGTTATATGTATGCCCTAGAGGCCATTACTGTACATACGATGTATATTGTAGTGGATGCTTGGACATATATAGTGAGGACTTTCTTGCTCGACATGATAGTACGCTATCTGGTTGCTCTTTATCTTAACATATACTCTGATTGTCTCTATGTTACATGTTGATAAAGCCCTTAGGATATGTACTCGACTACTAGGACTATGATGAGATCATACTAGTGGGGCCACGGTAGTCGACGAGTACATCCTATAATTGTTCCTAGTCGAGGGTGTATCGAGACAGGGCATCGATACACCAGAGTAGACTAGCGTATACGCATCTTGACCCATAGGATGGGCGATGGATGATCCCATATCCATTGGTGTTTGACATCAAGGATAGTTTACGGGTGCTCAGTAGAGACTGGGTACACTGGACGGACTCGCCGAGAACTCCCAGATGGTATTATACACCACGTCAGATGGCAGTTCTTTGGTGACACTGGTATAGAGTAGTCTGTAAACCTGAGATTGTCATAGAGTCTTGTGTGATTCCCACTGTGCTTTGATTTCCATCATACCACATCCAAGAGGGCATGCAAAAAGGTGGCTTTTGGGTACAGTCCTGAATCACATGGAGGCAATGAGCGATAGGAGGGGATTCGTCTCTCCCGGTATAGGGAGTTGATGTTGCGCTGTGTTCGATTGGCTATAACTAGAAATCACTGGCCAGGGTTGCTGAGATTTACTGGTAAGTGTTATCAGTAGTTTCTCGAACTGTTATAGACCTCATATCGACACGACTTATCAAGCTACTACGGTCTGACGTTTACCACCCCTAGGCGAGATATGCGACATATCAGACGAAGAGACCGGACTGTATGGGAGTATTACTGATTGGATTCACGGGAGAAAGTACAGGCTTGCTTGTTAATCTTCTGATCGCTCAATACCTGGGTGGCTGTTACGTTTAGCTGACCGCTTGCAGCTTGTGGGTGTTTGATATGATCATCACCTACTGCCGGCGTATTGACGATTCTTTAGAGTCCTACACAGAGGTTTCTTGGCTCAGGAAAAACGGAGTAGGAACACATATATGATATGTGTGGGACCGAGAATAATACGTGTATGTGATACCGTACTAGATTCTCGCGATATGAGATATCGGCCGGGTATATATGATATAGCCGGGTCATCGGATCAAGTGTTGATTCGATGAACTAATACATATTATATTAGTCGGTTATTTATGAAATAGCCGGATTATCGGATCAAGTGTTGATTTGATAATTTAATGTATAATTATATATTTGATATTTTAAATTGCATTAACTAACATAAGCTCACTAAAAGATTCTTTTTCTCACTCGGATAATACATTGATATATATACGATATATGTTAATTGTATTATTTTATTTTGTTACAATAAATATTATATATGTGATATATAATATTGTAACATATTATGGTTATTAATGCAACATGATTACTGGAGATTAAACATGATTAAGGTTTGATTTGGGTTAATTTTTCTAGAAGCTTTCTTTTTGTTTTTGTAAAGATATTTTGCAAGATATTTACTTAACCCAACCCACACCCTTTACTATGGTTAGATCTCTACAATGGTTAAGTCTTTTCTTGACTTAACCATGGTTACATTGATAATGATAATAACAATTCATTATTCATCACAAAAGGATTATTATTCATTCTTCTTCTTCTTCCTCCTTGCAAAGCTTTCTAGCTTTGGGTTTTGTGATGGATTAGTGTGTGATTATGATAATAAATGAGAGCTAAAATCCTACTTCATCATCCTAATCTACCCTAACCATTTAGATTAGGGTGTTCACTTCATTAGTGAGTGAGAGCTTGTGTTAAAGAAACTTCAAGGTAGATCATCTTTGTTATCGAAGATCGGAAGCAAGCTTGCATCTTTCTCTTCGTGGAGTCTCTCTAGAGTCTGGATACTCGATGATCGCAGCGAAGGGACCTCAACACGGAGCTTTAGAAGTGAAGGACCGGACTACAAAGGTTGTAATCCTAAACTCTTAGTGTTAAAGTGTTTAACATGCTTTGTTTCGCTTAATCTCTAGTTTAAAGATTTTGCTTAGGGTTGTTCGGCACGTCTAAATTTTAAATCGGGAATGGTTGATGCCTTGTAGACCCTTATGAAAGTGCCTAGTAACCCTGCAACTAACCCTTTGGACAACGGCTCATAACTACTTATTACTAGTTTCGTTTAAGAAAACTTCAAATTTTCTTGGTTTTCTTAAATTTTTCCAATCTTTTGGATGTAATTTTTCACTATCTAATCTTTTATTATCTTATTTATGTACAAAATTAAATATTAAATATTTTTATCTTTTGCAAATTTTAAAAAATTTTATAGGATTTTCAAAATGTTTTGTGCTTATGCAAAGTATGATGCAAATGATGCGTAAATAAGCACAAACCTTCCCCAAACTTGTTTTCAACAGTGTCCTCACTGTTGCCAACCGCTAGATCACAAAAACCTGTAAGCCTCGGAGGAATTTATTAATGGGGGCAATAAATATGATCATGAAAATCCTCCCCCAAACTTATTCTTTTCAGTCACCTCCATTCAAAAGATGATACAGTAATTTACAGGACATGGAGGTGAGATGGAGGAATTTTAATCAAGATAAATTGGCTCCTGTAAAAATAGGAGCTCCTCCGTGGGGTCAGTGGAAAAATACGGTTTTAATGTATGTCCATTTACTTTGAAAAATGTATCGTTTTTAACATTTTCAACCTCAACTGCCCCGTGCGGGTATACAGACAGCACAACAAAAGGTCCTTTCCACCGAGATCGTAGCTTACCCGCATGAAGGTGGAGTCGTGAATCATAAAGAAGGACTTGTTGATCAGGTGTAAAAGTTTTTCTCAAAATGTTTTTATCGTGAAATACCTTAGTCCAGTCTTTACAATTACAGCGTTTTCATAAGCTTCATCGCGGAGTTCGCTTAGCTCGTTTAATTGCGGCTTCCGAAAATTGCAGGCTTGATTTAAGTCAAAGTTGATTTCTCTAATGGCCCACATTACTTTGTGCTCAATCTCGACCGGAAGGTGACAAGCCTTCCCAAACACTAACCTGTAAGGATACATCCCTAGATCGGTTTGATATGCAGTTCGGAATGCCCAAAAAGCATCCGTCAATTTGGTCGACCAATCTTTTCGATTTTTAGAAATAGTTTTCTCCAAAATTTGTTTGATTTGTCTGTTAGAAATCTCAGCCGGCCTGCTCGTTTGGGGATGATAGGGTGTGGAAAGTTTGTGGTTGATTGTATATTTCCGCATCAAAGTCTCGAAAGACCGATTGCCCGTTATCGCTAATGATAGCACATGGGTGTCCAAATCGCGAAAAGATGTTTTCTTTTAAGAACTTAATGACAACCTTTTTGTCATTAGTGCGACAAGGAATGGCTTCAACCCACTTTGAGACGTAATCAACCACAAGCAATATATACAGATTCCCAAAGGATTTGGGAAAAGGACCCATAAAGTCAATGCCCCAAACGTCGAAAATTTCAACCACTAAGATGGGTTGCTGTGGCATCTCTCCGGGAAATCCTACCCGTGTGTTGACACTGTGTACAAGTTTTGCAATGATCAAATGCATCTTTGAACAAAGTCGGCCAATAGAAACCGCATTGCAAAACCTTCTCCGCTGTCTTTCGAGGACCGAAATGACCCCCACATGCTTGATCATGACAAAAAGATAGAACACTCTTGAATTCCTCATTCGGGACACACCTGCGAATGATCTGATCAGGACAATACTTAAACAGATAGGGTTCATCCCAGTAAAAGTGTTTTACTTGGGATAGAAATCGATGTTTGTCCTGTTTTGACCATTCACGGGAAATAAGTCCCGTGGCAAGATAGTTCACAATATCCCTGAACCAAGGTTCATCGGATACATTCAAGAGTTGTTCGTCCGGAAAAGAATTATTGATCGGCAGGGTCACAGGTGAAGAAGAGATGCGCGAAAGATGGTCGACTACAACGTTTTCACATCCTTTTTTATCTTTAATAACAAGATCAAATTCTTGTAATAGAAGGATCCAATGTATTAGCCTACCTTTAGCATCCTTCTTCGCCAAAAGATGTTTCAAGGCGGAGTAGTCAGTATACTCAACAATAGGTGAGCCAATCAAGTAAGGCCTGAATTTTTCTAATGCAAATACAACTGCCAAAAGTTCTTTTTCGGTAGTTGTATAGTTAATTTGAGCATCCTTCAGGGTCTTACTTGCATAATAGATCACGTGTGGCATCTTTTCAATGTGTTGTCCTAAGACTGCACCAACTGCAAAATCTGATGCATCACACATAAGCTCAAAAGGGTGGTTCCAATCTGGAGATGATAGAACGGAGGCTGTAGTAAGAGAGTGTTTGAGTGAGTCGAATGCTGCCTCACAATCCGAGTCAAAGTGAAAGGTCGTGTCCTTGGCTAAGAGAAGAGTTAAAGGTTTAGCAATTTTGCTAAAATCCTTAATGAATCTCCTGTAAAATCCTGCATGGCCAAGAAAAGATCGGATATCCTTGACGCATTTAGGAAGAGGAAGGTTTTGAATGACATCAACTTTTGCTTTGTCAACCTCAATGCCTTTTCGTGAAATAACATGTCCAAGCACAATTCCCTCTTGGACCATGAAATGGCATTTTTCCCAATTCAAGGTTAAGTTCTTCTCTTTACAACGAGCAAGAACTGCGTCAAGATGAGATAGGCAGTCAGAAAAAGAATCTCCGAAAATCGAGAAATCGTCCATAAAAATCTCCAGAAAATTCTCGACCATGTCCGAGAATATCCCTATCATACACCGCTGAAATATAGCGGGAGTATTGCATAATCCAAAGGGCATGCGTCTATAAGCAAAGGTACCAAAAAGACAAGTAAATGTGGTTTTGTCTTGATCCTTTTTGGCAATAGGGACCTAGTTATAGCCAGAGTATCCGTCCATGAAGCAGTAGTATTCACGTCCAGCTAAGCGTTCTAGCATCGGGTCAATGAAAGGTAGAGGAAAGTGGTCTTTACTCGTTGCGGCATTGAGTTTTCTATAATCAATACATACACGCCACCCAGTTTGAGCGCGTGTCTGGATTAACTCATTAGCCTCATTGGTAATGACCGTGATGCCAGATTTCTTAGGGACGACATGAATTGGACTCACCCATTGGCTATCAGAGATTGGGTAAATGATACCATTGGCAAGGCATTTGACGATTTCTTTCTTCACCGCATCCTTCATGACGGAGTTCAACCGTCTCTGTGGTTCTACGGTTGGCTTGGCTTCATCCATCAAATGTATATGATGTTCTACAATCAAGGGTCTAATCCCTTTGATGTCCGCCATAATCCAACCAAACGCCTGCCTATTAGATCTCAATACCGTCAAAAGCGCATTCTCTTGTTCTGATGCGAGAGAAGCGGATATGATCACCGGTTGTTCATATCATAATATTGCATTATTATATTCCCCATTCTTATTCTTTTTACAAATAAACAGATGCATTTGACCCATGTCTACTACATAGTTGTAGGTTACAGGTTCTCGGAACAAAAACAGTGAAAAGGATAAAAAAGACAATACAAAAGTGAAACTACGACCAACAAATGGAAGAATCTTGAGCAAGCCTACAGTTTGAAGACTAAACGAAGATCAATGTACGATTTCACAAAGAACAAAGGGAACGCAAGGTTCAAGACTTCATCACAAAGCAAGCCGTAAAAGTCCATAACTATATTCACTGTGGAAATCTAGAAGAAATCTAGAAGCCAATCTGAGAAAACAACTGAAGGAAATAGAAGGAAAAATGCAACAGAAGAAGCCCAAGAAAACTCAGACAATGACCCCTCTTTTTGGCCGTGGAACGGCGGCCAAACATGGGTTTTGGCCACGGTTCCGTGGCCATATGGTGCCCGTGTCGGTGCTAAAAGTGTCGGTGCGTCGGTGTTTGACTAGTCTTCTTAGGGGCATATTTGTAAATGCCGATGTGATGCGATTGTAACCCTAGGGTTTCTATGTTCTATAAATAGAAATCCTAAAACCTGTTTTAGGCTATGCCTCTTTTTATTTCATCTATCCAGATCTGTAAATTCCTGTGTAAATGTTTGGAGAGAGCCATTAATAAAGTAAGTAATTTTATTTCATTGCCTTAGTATAATTTTATTATCTGCCCTAGTTAGATAGTTAGAAATTTTTTTCAATTCCCTAATGAGTGAGTAGTCTCCTCGCTTGTTAGGGTTAGATTTGGGGAAGGCTTGAGAGATGAAAATCTCCCATCCCTTTCTTTCCCATCACATATAATTAATAGGACTCCATGCATACATACACACACCGTTCCCTACGGCACCTTACCCCACGAAGTAACGGTGATACCGTAGTATAAACGACCGGTTGCGTATGTTTTCCATGGAAGATAGGGTAAGAATTAAGAAAGGAAGGACTAGAACTTAGAGGAAGAAACATCGTTTCTTCCCGATGGTACTAATCCCCTTTATTAATTGTTACCATAACACCTAAAGAGATCTAAATTAGGGCATTGAAAGCGGTAAGGAAATCATTAATTTCCAAATTTAACCTAAACCTAACCCTAGCAAGATTTTTGTCTTAGTATAAATCAGTTTAGTTTTTAGCGATAATCCATTGACACCGTTTGGAATTAACTCGTTAGACCAAATTAGAAAATACACAACATCCCTGTGGACCGACCCATACTCACCGGCTAGCTACCAAGTGACGCCGTTATTGATTGCGGTTATAAATATTCTTTGATCAATCAAATGCGCCGTTGCCAAGGATGGCGTGTTATTTTCTTTTTGTAATTTAGGGTTAATATAAAATTGAAAACTCATAAAAACTGAAAAATATAAAAAATATAAAAAATTTATCATCTTGTTATTTTGTGAAGGGTATTTTTCGTTTGAATTTTGCAGGATCGACGAACGAGTTCGGATCTGGAAAAATCCAGAGAGCAAAACAGAAAACGGCAAATCTGAACAACAGAGGAGAATAATAACAGAGGAGCAGAAAATTTCTCAGGATCTGAACCATACAGTTTACCACGGAACTGCCGCCGTGCATCCGCGGCCTGCTGACGTCAGCAGTGGACCAAAATTCCTCTATAAGTTTTCTCTCTCCTTCTATGCAACCCCTGATATCTCCTCTGTGAAAATTTCCTGCAGGATTCTTTGCGCTAAAAATCTCTCCCCTTCTAATAAATTATCTTGTGCAGGATTCTTTGCGCCACGCTAAAAATTGTTTGCAAGTGATTGTTTACCGCTTTGCATATTTTAATTTGACTTTAAAGGGCTTGAACACTAATCCAGATTGGGTGGGAATTTCATTACCCTTTCCAGGACCCCAGAAATCACATAAGGCATATTGCATTGACCATCATTTAATTAAAAAAGATTAGACTCAGCCCTAAGGACTTCACGCTCAATATGACAGGCGAGGTGAACTCACTCGTTTGTGCTTGAGAGGAATAGTTATAGGCATCGACCGTTGATCCTAACCTGACTTTGTGGTGTCTAGGCAAGTGTGTCTAAGGCAAGTAGTTACTTAATTAGGCCCACTACTTACATAGTGGAGAACCTCCCGCTTACCTGGCACTTACCTGGCCACAATTGGTGGTGAAGAGGCGGTTTAAGGTCCTACTTCTTGCCCTTTGGAACAGTTAGGAGCTGTCTAGCTGACCTAGGTGACCTTAGATCTAGGCCTGATTATGCATTTGTGGTTGATTGAACATGTCTAAGCCTTTTATCGAAAATCTTTTTTGCAAAAAGCTCCACATAAAAAAAGGGGGAAAGATCTTTACAAAAACTTGCAACTTGTCGCTTAAAATCCGTGCACCCCACTTACACCCACCTTCTTTCCATTGACGTTTTCTTACCCCCACATTCTGTTTTTCACCATTTTGACTACACTACCTCATTAGTGTATGTCCGGTTGGACTAGGGACACTAGAGCCCAATTAGTCCATGTCTCGTTGGTACCGACCGACGAAGCTTTCGACTCCGAAGTTGAAATTCCTTCCACTTCCTTACCTTCACCTTCACATTCTTCCTCCGAAGGGATGTCGGGATATAATCCTAACAACACCTTATCCACGGGACTGATTCCACCTCCGTTAGGTGCGAATAACCCGCAACACCCGCCTGTTGAAGCGCCCCAACGAATCGTGCTCCAGGATCTTTTCTACCCTGTCCACACCGCCTTACCTACTTGTCTTTCACTCCCACTGGCAAATGGGGACAATTTTGAGATCAAACCCCACTTCATCAATATGTTGCCAAAATTTCACGGACTGGAATCCGAAGATGCCTATATCTTCAAAAACAAATTGCAAAACGTTTGCGCAATGATGAAAACAACCCAATTATCTGATGATGCTATAAGGCTAAGGGTCATTCCTTTCACCTTATGTGACTTAGCCGAGAAGTGGTTATACAGCACAGCGTCATATTCAATTAAAACTTGGGAAGAGTTTGTTAAAACTTTTCTTAAAAATTATTATCCTTATCACAAGACCGCGAGAATTCGCAATGAGATTATACAATTTTCCCAGCTTCCTTCCGAACCATTTTGGAAGTGTTTTGAAAGATTCAAAGACCTACTTGTTTAATGCCCTCATCATGGTATCGAAAATTGGCAACTTTGTCAAACTTTATACGAGGGATTGAACCCAGCAATGAAGCAGTTGCTGGAAACCATTTGTCAAGGTCACTTTCTAACCAAATCTAGTGAGGAAGCTTGGCAGTTTCTCGAGGATCTTGCTGAACAAACACTTCAGTGGGAAAGCACTAAGACCACCTCATCTTCTTCTATTGGTCAGTCTAGGGCAGGCATACATCAATTATATATGTCGATTGCAATGAAGGACGAAATGGCCGCACTTAAAAAAAAGCTAGAAGCAATTGAGACCAAAATCTTATAGCCTTCTCCTGCCCCAGCTTTACCGCCACAGACTGTTTGTTCTTGTTGTTTGAATCCATCACATCTTACTGAAGAGTGTCCTTACAATCCACCTGTTCAAGGACAAGATCAAGTCAATGTTGCCTTTCAGCAACGACAAAGAAATGCTCCATACTCTTCGACTTATAATCCGGGTTGGAGGAGTCACCCCAATTTTGCTTGGAATCAAAATCAACAATTCCAAGGAAACAACTTTCAAAGGCCTCCTCCTCCACAACAACAAGCACCCCAACAAACTCAATACCAACAATCTTTCCAACCACAACCTTACCCAAATCAAACGAACAATTTTGTGCCTAACAACTTTTACCCTCAAAAAAATTTTGTTCAACCAAATGATGATAAGGTTACCTCGCTATAAAGAAGTCTAAATGCGTTTCTGAAACAATCTACACAATCCGCAGTAAGGTTAGAGACTTCCATTCAGTCTTTGGTGCACAATAATGCTTCACACAATCAAAGCATCAAATCTATTGAGGCACAAATTGCACAACTAACTGCTGCGTTGAGCGAGCGAGAAAAGGGAAAGCTTCCATCTCAACCATTGCCAAATCCCGGTCACACACACAAGGCACATGTTGTATATGAACAACAAAATTATAATGTAAATGCTGTGACCATATTGAGATCTGGAAGAGTGTTGCAAAATAATATGGGTAATAGTGATGACACCCCCGCCGGTGGTTCTTCTTCATCTTCCTCTATTCCATCATCTTCTTCTTCATTTTCTTCGTTAGATCCTATTCTTCATTCTTCAAAAGGCGCTTCTTCTTCTGATCCGAATGGACCCACATCTCACTTCACGAACATACCCACACTGGGATCCGTTCAAACCCCACATTCTACTCCACAGACATTGGACTCAACAGATTTTCAAAATGCTCCATTTCCAAACAGGTTGAGATCCAATAAACCAACTCCACAAATGGAGAAGATTGTGGAGTTATTTAAACAGGTTAGCATAAATATACCTCTCTTGGATGCAATCCAACAAATCCCTTCTTACGTGAAAATCTTAAAGGGCTTATGCTCCCCAAAGAAAAAGTCTCAGATACCCAAGAAAGTGCTAGTAGCTAGTGCCATGAGCAATGCTATTAACCAATGTCAACCCTTACCCCAAAAACGAAAAGACCCTGGCTGTCCTACAATTTCAATAACAATTGGGGATACGAACATCAATCGCGCACTTTTAGATCTTGGGTCTAGTGTTAACCTGCTTCCCTACTCCGTATACGAGCAATTAGGTGTTGGAGAGTTGAAACCCACTCGTTGTACTCTCCAAATGGCTGATCGATCAATCACCCATCCTAGGGGTGAGTTAGAGGATGTGTTGATCGAAGTAGGGGACTTCATATTCCCCGTTGATTTTATTGTTATGGACACACAACCTATTGCTAACCCATGGAACCAAATTCCGGTGATCCTCGGTCGACCATTTTTGGCCACTTCCAATGCCATAATCAATTATCGCAATGGCTCCATAACTCTATCCTTCGGGAAGATGTCTAGTGAGTTCAATATTTACAAGATAGGAAGTCTGCCCCCCGTGCCTAAAACTAGTACACAAGAAGTTTGCTCTATTCACGAAATCACGCAGGAGGACTGCGAGCTTGAAAATTTTCTGTTTGATGACAATAGTTTTGACGCCACTAGTGCGTCCCTCCTTGAATCCAACACAGTTGGCACAACCGATATTGATTACGAATGTTTCACTTTTTCGGATGATTTTGACGACTCACCGCCTGAGTATGAGTCCTTTAAATTTTTGGATGAGTTAGTTGAACCATCCAATTCGGTTGCTTACAGTGATTTCGAACCATTGTTGGAATCCTTTGAGTTCGAGGTAGATTCCCCAATTTTACGTTTGATTGTTTCGCCTCCGAAACTCGAACTCAAGCCTTTGCCATCTCACCTTAAATACGCTTACCTAGGTGAGAATGAGACCTTTTCCGTTATCATATCGGCCTCTCTAGCTCTCGAGCAAGAGAAAGCCCTTTTAATGGTCTTACAACATAACCAGCAAACTTTCGGCTGGACTATGGCGGACATCGAGGAGATTAGTTCCCTCATAATTGAATATCATATGCATATGATGGATGATGCCAAGTCAATAAAGGATCCACTGAAACATCTCGCGGATTGTGTGGATAATCAACCTCCTCCTTTAGAAGTTGAACCACCCCCTTTTCTTTTAATAAGCTACGAGAATGCCAATATTCCACTGATTTTTGATCATTCACATTCTCGTTTTCATTCATCATCACCTCCTATCTATTCACTTCCACGTTCATACAAACACTTTCCATACCACCACTTATCTCTTCTCCAATTCTTTTTGGCTCGGTACAACATGTTCTTCCACCGACCGATACTCTACACAGATAAATTTTTAAACTGGTTGGTGTTGACTTTTGGTCTTTGCAAAGTTTGGCATTGACTTGTAACATCGTTTAACTGAAGTTTGGGGGGGACCTTTTTGTATATATTTTTTGTTTTTCTTTTAACAATAAAAATAAAATAAAACAAAATTTGTAAATAAATAAACAGGGGAGCGCCGACATTTTAACCCTCTTGGTGTAGCCTGACAGTGAGGACACTGTCAAGTTTAAGTTTGGGGGTGTGCTCGGTAAGTTTTCTTCCTTCGCATTCATATGTATATTTTTGCATTTTCATACTTATTTTAAAACCCATAAAAAATTGAAAAATTTTGAAAAATTATAAAAATTGAAACATTCAATTTTGGCCATAATTGACTTAAGTTTAACAAATAGGTTAACTAGCTAGGAACAACTGGATCATAGACTTAATAAATTAAAAACCCTAAAAATAACCTTTCTTAAAATTTAACGGTAGAAAGTATATGTCTTTGTAGTTTATTTAGAAATAGGCAAATTTCGAGTTCACTTCTTGGGCTAATTAAAACAAGGGAAAAGTATTGATATCTTTATTAAAGTATAAGTTTGAAAAATAATTCCTAAGCTTAAGTCTAGATTCTGAAAACATATACCCCACAAATTGCACAAACACAAACCTTGAAACTTGGAATAGTAGAAGAGACCTTGAAATGCTCTTATCTAAAGTCCTTAGTATGAAGGAAAATAAAAGAAAAATTACAAGAGTGAATAAAGAGATAAAAAAAAATGAATACTGGTTTTTGTAATTACTTAAGGCTGCATTAATAGAAAAAAATATTTAGCGAGGGTGCTTCATCACCTAGTGCCTTAGACCAACTGGTTTGGGAGTCACTGCTAAAAGCCTTAGGGATTACAAGACTAGGAATTACGCCAAAATGTGCAAACATATTTTGAAATCGGTCGTTGGTACCTCAAGAAGTATTAACGGTCGCATGAAGAATGTGTGAGCAATTTCATCTAAAAATTCATCAATTGAAAAGTACTTTGGACGATGTACAAGAGTATAAGAGCTTGAATTGAATTTCCAAGTGTATGAGTGATACATACACACACGTAGGGGTATGTGATTGGGGTTTAGATATGAGATAGGAATAAAAAATAGGACTTATACCTTTAATAGAGATGATAAAAATTCCTAAGTTGAGTTGGAACCCTAGAAGGAAAACTTAAAAGATGTCGAAAGATAAGTCAGTCTACAGAGCATATATAATCTTAAGTTAAATGATAAGGAAGCGTGAAAAATACGGGTGGATAATTTATGAGTAGAAGATAATAAAGCTCTTGTTGGAAAACCTAATTGGAGAATAAAAGTCAATGGGCCTAATTGATAGGATTTTATGGGTAGTATCCGCTGAAAACCCTTAGGAAACAACACTCCTCCTACTAGGGACACCTAGAGGTTTAACGGCTTGTTGCACGAGCTCAGTGCAATCGTGTTTCCCTGCGAAAGTTAGGCTAGGTCTTTTTCGAGAATAAAACTAGTTTTGCTCGAGGACGAGCAAAAGATAAGTTTGGGGGTATTTGTTCATATCATAATATTGCATTATTATATTCCCCATTCTTATTCTTTTTACAAATAAACAGGTGCTTTTGACCCATGTCTGCTACATAGTTGCAGGTTACAGGTTCTCGGAACAAAAACAGTGAAAAAGATTATAAAAAAAAAAGACGATACAAAAGTGAGACTACGACCAACAAATGGAAGAATCTTGAGCGAGCCTACAGTTTGAAGACTAAACGAAGATCAATGTACGATTTCACAAAGAACAAAGGCAGCGCAAGGTTCAAGACTTCGTTACGAAGCAAGCGGTAAAAGTCCACGACTATATTCACTATGGAAATCTGGAAGAAATCTAGAATCCAATCTGAGAAAACAACTGAAGAAAATAGAAGGAAAAACGCAACAGAAGAAGCCCAAGAAAACTCAGACAATGACCCCTCTTTTTGGCCGCGGAACCGCGGCCAAACAAGGGTTTTGGCCGCGGTTCCGCGGCCATATGGTGCCCGTGTCGGTGCTAAAAGTGTCGGTGCGTCGGTGTTTGACTAGTCTTATTAGGGGCATATTTGTAAATGCAGATGTGACACGATTGTAACTCTAAGGTTTCTATGTTCTATAAATAGAAACCCTAAAACCTGTTTTAGGTTATGCCTCTTTTTATTTCATCTATTCAGATCTGTAAATTCCTGTGTAAATGTTTGGAGAGAGCCATCAATAAAGTAAGTAATTTTATTTCATTGCCTTAGTATAATTTTATTAACTTCCCTAGTTAGATAGTTAGAAATGTTTTTCAATTCCCTAATGAGTGAGTAGTCTCCTCGCTTGTTAGGGTTAGATTTGGGGAAGGCTTGAGAGATGAAAATCTCTCACCCCTTTCTTGCCCATCACATATAATTAATAGGACTCCATGCATACATACACACACCGTTCCCTATGGCACCTTACCCCACGAGGTAACAGTGATACCGTAGTATAAACGACCGGTTGCGTATGTTTTCCATGGAGGTTAGGGTAAGAATTAAGAAAGGAAAGACTAGAAGCTAGAGGAAGAAATATCGTTTCTTCCCGATGGTACTAATCCCCTTTATTAATTGTTACCATAACACCTAAAGAGATCTAAATTAGGGCATTGAAAGCGGTGAGGAAATCATTAATTTCCAAATTTAACCTAAACCTAACCCTAGCAAGATTTTGGTCTTAATAAAAATCAGTTTAGTTTTTAGCGATAATCCATTCACACCATTTGGAATTAACTCATTAGACCAAATTAGCGAATACACAACATCCCTGTGGACCGACCCGTACTCACCGGCTAGCTACCAAGTGACGCCGTTCTTGATTGCGGTTATAAATATTCTTTGATCAATCACCGGTAAAGACTCATTCTCATCTAAATATGCATATTTAAGATGAGAAGGTAAAAGTTTGAGATCTAATACTGGCGGAGAAATAATAGAAGGTGGGATCATCGAATGATTTTCGGAGTCACAAAGAAGCTCATAGCCTGCAAAAGATATAGACTCGGAAGGTGATGAGTCAAGTGTTTCAGACTCAAGCATGGAAAACGTAGCCTCACTAAGATGTGCAAGATCAAATATTGATGTGGTAGTGTCGTCGAGATTTTCAAAGCAAAGTTCATCAACTTCGCAACTTTCGGGAGCAATCTCGTGGACAGAACAGACATCAAGTATGTGAGTAGAGGCTTCAAATGGCTGACTTCCAATTTTGTAGATGTTCAATTCAATTGTCATTTTTCCAAAAGATAGGTTCATTGAACTGTTTCGACAGTTAATGACAGCATTGGAAGTGGCAAGGAATGGTCGACCCAAAATCACCGGAATTTGGTTCCGTGGGTTTGCTATAGATTGTGTATCGAGAACAATAAAGTCCACAGGGAATACAAATTCCCCGACTTTTATCAACACATCCTCCAGTTCACCCCTAGGTTTGGTGATTGAACGGTCTGCCATTTAGAGAGTGCAATGAGCTGGTTTCAACTCTCCAATCCCTAACTACTCGTAGACAGAATATGGAAGCAGGTTAACACTTGCGCCAAGGTCAAGAAGAGCACGGTTGATGTTTTTACCCCCAATAGAAATCGAGATTGTAGGACATCCTGGGTCCTTTCGTTTCTTTGGTAACTGTGGGGTAAAAGCAGTGCTAACATTATTAGTCATGAAGACCTTTTTGGGCACTTCGGTCTTCCTCTTCCTAGTGCACAAGTCTTTAAGAATTTTCGCATAAGCGGGGACTTGTTGAATGGCATCTAGGAGAGGGATGTTGAAGTTAACCTGTTTGAACATTTACATAATCTTCTCCATATGTGGACTCGATTTGTTAATCCTTAACCGATTAGGATAAGGAGCTTTAGCACTAAGAGCTGGGTCCAACATTGGAGAAGGAGGTGTGTATGGATGTGATCCCAGAATAGGAGTGGGGATCGTCTTTGGTCGACTAGAAGAGGTTTGCTGAGGTGTCGAGTCTTGGGGGAAATGAAGAATAGGCTCGCAAGAAGGTGGTGTGGTAGAAGAACAAGGATCAGAAGTAGAAGTGTGTGTGGAAAGAAAGGTCTCAGCCGGAGTATTATTAATTGATAGATTTTTCAGTATCATCAATTTCTTCCCCAACATGATTATTCAGCACTCTTCCTGATCTCAACGTTGTGATGGCATTTACATTGTAATGCCCAGGATTCGGTAGGGGTTGAGACGGAAGTTTCCCTTTCTCTCTCGCACTCATTTCGGCTTTTAATCTTGCAATTTCTGCTTCCATCGATTTTATACTTTCCGCTTGGGAGGTGGAGTTTTTCTTTATATCATCGACGGAAGTCTTTATTTCAGCCGAAACTTGCATGAAATTTGACAAAAGCAAATTCATGGTTTGTGCGAATGAAGAGAATTTATCAGAACCGGTCAATTGCAAAGGATTAGACGGTGCAGGTGTGTTGACCTGGTTTTGAAAATTTTGTGACTGGTAGGGGTGCTGAGTTAGTTGAAATGGTTGCTGTTGTGGTGGAGGAGCCCTTTGAAAATTGTTTTGATTTGGAACCGTGTCTTGATTGTGATGTTGGTTCCAAGCAAAGTTAGGGTGATTCTTCCAACCCTGATTATAAGTGGAAGAATACGGGTCGTTTTTAGGTCTTTGTTGGAAAGCAGCATTGGTATGCTCATGACCTTGAAATGGAGAATTCAATGGACATTCTTCCGTAAGATGTGATGGATCAGAACAGCATCCACGTACAGTTTTGGAGAGTGACATCTGATTTAGGGCGGCTGCTAAAAATTTATTTTCCATAGTTTCGAGTTTCTTTTGCATTGCTGACATTTCAGCTCTAACTCCTATGGAAATATCAGATTGGTTATTGCCACCCCTAGACGATGACTGGTTTACACTCTCCCACTGTAAGGACTTTTCAGCGAAATGTTCTAAGAATCTCCAGGCTTCACCATCATCTTTAATCATGAAGGTGCCTTGACACATAGATTCAAGGGTCTGTTTTGTAGTAGGATTAATGCCATCATATATGATTCTGCACAGATCTCATCTAGGAATTCCGTGATGTGGACATTGAACTAACAGATTCTTGAAGCGTTCAAAACACTTCGAGAATGGTTCATTTGGAAGCTGGGTAAATTGATTTATTTCGCTACGGACTCAAGCTGTTTTATGATTGGGGTAGAATTTCTTTAGGAATGCTGCAACGAATTCATCCCAATTTGAAATTGAATGTGCGGCTGTGTTATAAAGCCACTTTTCGGCTATATCCCACAAAGTAAATGGGAGAAGACGTAGACGTATAGCATCCACAGAAAGCTGTGAAGTACCCATCATAGCGCATACATTTTCAAATTTGGTAATAAAGGCGTATGCGTCTTCAGACTCGAGACTGTGATATTTTGGTAGAAGATTGATGTATTGGGGTTTTATTTCAAAATTGTCCCCATTGGCTGGTGGAATGGTGAGACAGGTCGAAAGAGGACCTCGCATAGGGTAACATCTTTCTTGGAGAGAGATGCGGGGTGGATTCTGCGCACCTGCGGACGGCGGCAGAGTAGTGGTAAAGAAGTTCGATGGAGAATCGTCCATCGAAGTGGGTGTGGTGGTGGGTAAAGAAAAAGTAGACGTAGAAATACCAGCTTCAGAGTCGATAGGAGGAACGCGGACAAGACGGGCACTAGAATCCCGTGTCCAGCTGAGCATGCACTAAAGGGTTTAGCACAAGTGGCAGCGTTAAGATAATTAAGGAAAATGTGGATTGGTGCTTGTTTTGAAAAAGATACGGATTTTTGAAAAAAAATGAAAATCACAAACAATGCACAAGCAACCCTAAAATCTAGTGGTCACCTAGGTCAAGTCTCTAGACCGCACCTAGACTTCTAGAAGACAAGTCACAAGATCAATCTTCTACTGCCTCTTTGTCCCTCCTGTAGCCAGGTAAGTGCCAGGTAAGAGGGAGGTTCTCCACTACGTAAGTAGTGGGCCTAATTAAGTAACCACTTGCCTTAGACACACTTACCTTAGACACCACAAAAGAAACGCGGATAAGCAATAGATTACCCACGATCTCCTTCTGTCCTAAGTGAGCGCGACGGTCCTTAGAGTCATGTCTAGATATTTTTTAGTTAATGTGGGTAATGCGGATGCAATTTTGTGATTTTTGGGGCTTAGGAAGGGTAATGAACTCCCCACCTAATCTGAATTTGGTCTTTGCTCCTTAATTTCCGTATTAAAAATGCAAACAACCAAGATCAAACATGCAACAATTTTTCTTTTTGCGGCGCTGCGAATTTTTGCAAAGAATCCTGCAGAAATTGGTTGATGGAGCAGAGCAGGGAGGAGATAAGAAAGTGAGAATTATACCTGAGAATTTTAGTAAAGTGAAGCCCTAATACCACCGCGGTTCCGCCATAAGAAGCGCTCTTCCACCGCGGTTCCGCCGCGTGATGATCTGTTTACTGCACAAAAATTTCAGGCACTGTTCCTATTCACTCCCTGAGCTCTCTGGATTCCAGATTTCCTTGCAACAAATCACAACGGATTGTTTAGTGTTTGTGCGAATTTTGATCTAAAAATTCTGATGGAATAAATTTTTCAACTCAAATTTAAAAAACGAACAAATTAGCACACTATCCCCGGCAACGGCGCCATATGATTGATCTTTCTTTTTCGATGTCGTGTTTAGAAAAGTGTAAAGATCATAACCAAAGAAATTTGTAAACCGCAATCAATAACGGTATCAATTGTAGGTTCGTTAGCGAGTGTGGATCGTCCACAGGGAAAGTATGATTTGATCGTAATTGTTTTAGTCGACTTAAAAATTAAAGAAGAAAAGAAAATGATTCAAGAATTTTGAAATTTAGTTTCAAGTATTAAGAGAAAATAAAGATCAAGAATCAAGAATCAAGAATTGTCCAAATCGATTGAGTTATCAAGATTTATAATGAGGCTCATAGGAATCGATCCAATCGATAGTGATGATGAGGAATTAAAATTACAAATTCTTATCTATTGAAGATTTGTTGCTAGACCGATGACGATCAACGAGGTTTAGGGATCTCTTGATGAAACTAGGGTTTCTTCATCATATCCCTTTGTCCTTTCGTTGATTAGCATTCAAATTCTAGCCTCTGAGAAATTCAATCATCGAACGTTGATCTCTAATTAAGAGCGAAAACATTCAAGAAAGCATCTCGCTCGAAACTAGATTGCCAATGATTTAATTTCCTAAACTTTACAAAACTCATAAGACTTAAGAATCGTTCAAGAATTTAATCATCATCATCTATCTATTTTCTCGATTCCTCCACGAGCGGAGTTTTCACTCAAACATCATGACAAAGAAAACAATCAAGAATTGAGAACTCATCATAATGCTCAAATGTAAAGACAAGCAAGATAAAGAAATTTCACCTTTTATTATTCAACAATTTCGTTACAATTTGCTCAAGACTATAAGAATTGAGGAGAGAACTCGATCGTCGAATTAGCTTCGCATCGTCTCCGTGAGTCGCGGATCGTCTTGGATCACTTGCTCGGGTGAAGATCGGCGTCACTTCAAAAAGGCTTGATGGCTTCTTGCTTGATTTTGTACTCGGAGATCTTGAATTGGTTTTTGGGATTGGATTAGGGTTTGGATGCACAAGTTGTGTCACTTAACTTGTGGGTGAATTGATGTGGAATGATCAACAACCTTGAGAATGAAGCCTTTGGGTCCTTTTTATAGCCTTCTCCTTAGCTTCCCCTAGAAGCTTGATTAGGATTAGCTTCCTTTAGAAGCTAAGCTAGGTTTAGCTTCTCTTACAAGCTTGGTAGTTGAGTAGAAGCTTCTAGAATTAGTTAGTTAGCTAGCTTCCTTGATAAGCTTGGTTGTTGGGAAGAACTTTCTAGATTTAGCTAGCTTGCTTGAGGAGCTTGGATGTATTTGGCTTGTGCAAGAAGCTTGGCTATTGGGACGGTAGCTTCTGGAGATTTCTGGAGAACAAAGTGGCTTAAAAACATTTTGCCAGTGAAAGGAGAAGTCTGAGAAGTCAAACTGCCGCTGATTTGCTGACGTGGCCGCGGATCCGCCGCCTATAGGGCCATTCGGCCGCGGATCCACAGCCCTTTGATGGCCTTTGTGCATGAAATTTCTATGGTATTGTTGGTGCTGATCCATAGGGCTTTATTTTATATCTGGAATATTTTTATACTCTCTTGTTCACTGCCAGATCACAAGTCTTGGACTTGGCGTATTTTTGTCAGCACTTTTAGCAGTTTCGGCTCTTTTCCTGGAATTTCCTGCACACATTCTCGAGACAAGTATTGCGACATACAATAGATTATGCGTGCAATAATAAACACTCAATTTCCCTCAAAATGCCGGTTATAATGTATAACACATGTTATTTGGTATTTTACAGACGTTTTGCTAATATGTGCTATATTCATACCTAACACCTTTAGATGATTGCAAATAGTAGGGAAATTGATGTGTTAAAAATGCAATATTTTCGACTGATCACGACACATCTATGTGCTCGTGTGTCAACGGAAATACACCCTGGTCAGTCCTCGTCCAAGATGAGCTCATGCTGACCGCAACTCTAGCCGCAGCTCTCTTTGCCCGTGCAACCGTGGTAACAGAAACCACAAACCAATATCGATGAGGATAGATCATAGGAACGAATAAAATACGGTGCAAGGAAATGTACATCCTAAGGCTTCTTAAGCGGAGTAGCGTATCGTAAGTATGCCGCAGAACATACACACGGTACGTCACTCTACTTAAGTCACCTACTCCATCAACAAAGGTCAACATATGCGACGAAAGTTCGGGTCTAATACCCCCTCGACTAAGTCTAAGTTTCGTAAGGTCAAGCCTAGGTTCCGAATATAAATATACGCCCTAGACTCCGCATAGTCAAACATAGACTCGAACCAAGGTTAAACCTAGCGCACTGATACCAACTTTGTCACGACCGAAATGGCACGTGACTGGCACTTGAATCATGTGAAGTCTATAGGACCATGCCTAATTCAAGTAAGCCAAAAGCCCAGAAATCTAAACCATTTTAAAGAAGAAGTAAAGGAAAAATTGTTTTTAAGCAAGTGGTTTTAATAAAATAAGTGGCATTAAAATTAAAAGCAACATCATATTTTTCCGAAAATTTCGGCAGAGTCTCCTTTGTAAATACTGGCCCCCAAACGGGTACAACACATGATATACATAATAATGAATAAAGGCATCCCCAAGTGGGAGCTAGCTCTTCGCCAATTGGCGGACACGACCACGCAAGCAATATAATATACAACGCTGAAGGGCGAGGATCAAAAACTCAGAAGAAAACTAATATCCTCATGAAAACCAGAGAAGAATCATAATAATACAAGTGCGACTCTAAGGTTGAAAGAATAGACACTGGTCTGGTAAGTCTATCAATAATACAAGTCTGGTTGATGGAGTTTACTAGATACAACTGAATAAATAAAATTATTGCGGTGGTCACGATGCAAGTGAACCCACCAACCAAAGCAATCACCCGAAAAGAAGCAGTGTGCCAGCAAAGCCGCCAAGGAAACCTGTACAGCAAAACCTGCAAGAAACTGTGGCACAACGGGGGTGAGTTGCCAACTCGTAAGTAGAAAACATCACCGAGCAGAAATCGCATTTATGACTCTATCCTAGGTTATACCATAATATACTCAGAAATATAACCTGAAATATCTAATAATGGCAAGGTAATCATCTAACATAAGTGAATACCAAGTGCTCTTGTCAGTGCCTCAGGTAGCAACATAACACATATATGATGTATGAATGCAATAAGGATGAAAACAAAATACATTTTGAATGAGAAAACTGTTTTCATATCTCAGTGAGATTTCCATAAAAACCAAAGTATCATCAATAGAGAATCAATGTCAAGCATCGACACAAAATATATATCTCGATATCTCAATATCTCGGGCTCTGGCAATCGGGACTGACCTATATCATCAAATCTCAATACCTCGGGCTCCAGCAATCCGGACTAGCCTATATCATCAAATCTCAAGACTACGTCGGTATCCTCCGGATATTCGCCATGTTACAATAACCGGTGGGTAGTGCTCCCTGCCGGGCTCAACGCCATCATCTGCGACCATCTTGCCCCGGGGTACCGCACCGGGTCCACCATGCACCCGCATACGGTTCCTCCTCCTCCTCGAATCGGGTGTATGATACCGCTCAAGAGCTGAGAAAACTCATGGTGGACATATCTCATATCATGTCACGAGAAAACCACAATTTTTATTTTTAGAAATGATAATCAGTTTATAAAATCCTTGCGGTTTCTCCAAATCCAGAATTCTCATAGAAATCCGAAATCTCAAAATCACGATGTCAATAACAGTGAATACTGGCATAAAGCCCCACGATATTTCATAATAGAATAAACGTATAAATGCATGAGATATCTCAGAAATAAATGTGATATCTAAACTAGCATATGAAAGCAAGCGCGCTAGTACTATATTAAGACTACCGCTAGCAATTTATTCAATGAAATAATATTATCTAATGTGTACGTGAGATGGAAGTTACCGATGATGATGTGTGTGAGCCGGCAAGCAAGTGTACGTGGAGCATACGCATCATCGGTAATGGTGCTGGTGTCATGATATCAGGGGATTCATAATAACTATCGAAACACATTTATAAGCATGCGATGCGATGCGAACGGCAAGAATATATGGAAAATGAATGGTAAACGCAACATATAAAAATAAACATTTAAAAGTACGAGTCATACCATTTTGGCATTTGAAATAGCACGAATCGTGGTTTTTAGAAAATAGGGCATGTCTTTAAATTACTCACGATTCGTTAGTTTTGGAGATAAGTATGACTCGAGCCCAGTCTAACATCTACTAAGTAAACTACAGGACAAAGCTAAAGGACTAATCAAAAGGGTAAGGAAAACTACCTAAGTCCGAGTCGATATATCTAGTAGTCGGTGATCCCGCCTCAATAGCATCACGTATGATGAAATATATCATACGACATCCTCGAGTCAAGAGGGCGGATCGATCATCATATTTATACATCGTACGGTAAAATCCATCGTACGGCATCCCAAATCGGGGTACGGGTCAATTATCACATATAACACATTATTTATCTGGTATCATTATCATCGTATTCTGAATTAGGGGTACTGATCTAAAGTCTAGTACATTCCGATACCATCAAACATATATATTCGCGTGTGTATAAAAACAAATCGCCCATCGATCTGCTATAATATCGTGCCGTGTCTTATAATACGACCCACGTCACATATCCGATCTCATGGCATCATGCCCAATCATATCGACTCTCCTCCGAGTATCATATACTATCCTCATCATACGTGTATACGTATGTGTGTGTGTGTATAGCAACACATCCACATACATATATATATACATATATCATATACACCAAAACATAACCCGTATGTGCATGTGTATGCGTGTATAGCTTATTCTAGGGTTCGCGTCTAAGAACTAACTAATAACGTTTCTTCTAATTACACTAAAACTAACCCATGCTCTCCTAAAATCTACCTTGCTAATGATCCACGTTTCAAAAAAACACATATATAAAAATATAACATATCGTATGCTACACTATGAACTGCGGGGGTGCTATACGCCATCCACCCGACTTCCCCCGTAGATATATATCTACTCACCTTGATCCTTGCTTGCCGAAGTCGATGACGCCACACTCATCCTTGTTGTTCAAATTCCACTTGAGGGTACCTACATATATACACACATAGCATCATAAACAGAAATCACGCACGAAAACCAAAACAGCACACGAATCGCACATAGGTTAAAACCTATGGTCTGCGCATACAAGAATAACCAAACAACCCACGAGATTGGCATGCAAACGTCACACCACCGAGTCAAAACCCAAATACTAACATCTAAGTCATAAATAGTCACAAAACCAAAGCAGCAAAATAAGAAAACACTTCCAGATTTTGTTCCAGGTGAAATTAGCCAGTTCTGCATATGGGGTGGGTATAATTTGCCTAAAATGGAGCCATGGACCAAGCACGATGTTATTCCATCGCACCAAGGCCGCAATTTGTAGCCAAAAAGAGATAATTGGTGGCCAGAACATGGAGTGGGGGTCTCATGTTTTGGGGTTAGCTTCTAGGTTGCCTGCACACCTCTCAGTATTCGTTAAATATTTTTCAGGTGCCTCGGGTCATAGCAGATCTCTAAATATCATCACAATTCCCACAAACTTCTGATATCGAGGTTTCTAAGTTCAAGTCTTGGGTTTAACTCTCTGGTTTTAGTTCACAAAACTAACACTACAGGGGTTGTATGGCCTCTACTAACCTCAATTTACACTTCACAACTCATAAAATCCCAACCTCTTCTTGGAATTTTCAAACCTCAGTAAACCTTACTTAATCACTTCTAAACTAAAATAGATGCTAAAGAAAATGAATTACTACTCTAATGGTGAAAGAATTACCTCATTTGGCAACTCAAGAATTTTCTTGAGTTGCCCCAAGTGCTCAAAATCCAAACTTTCTTGATCTCCCATGCTTGTAGTGAGCTTGTGCACATTTTTTGTGAAAAGGGTGCAAGGTTTTGATGTGGTTTTAATACTGTTGAGTAGAGATATAAGAGGTGGGAGGAAGAGGGCAGCCATGAAGGAGGAAGAGGGGGAGAAATGGTGAAGGAAAAATGAAGGAGGAAAATGATCAAGGTCAAAGAAAACCCCTCACCTCTCTCTCTCTCTTCTCTCTCTTGCCCATATCCTTCACCATGCCATAATTCTTTATTCCTTTTTTCTTTTCTTTTATTTATCTTTTCTTTTAAATCTCATTTTAAAACAAAAGCCATTCTATAAAAACAAAGAATCATGGTAGAATAAAATGTAACAAGTGTATAACATGTTATGGTACATGTCACAAGCAAAATCATACTTAATGCATAATTAGTGAACATTAATCAAGTTTAGAAATAAACTAGTACATAATAGATTATATAATAATTCATAAAATGTCTAAATCTCATAATTTCTTTAAAAAACAACATTCAAAGTAATTTTCCAATATTTTTCCACTCTATTGGTATATGATCATACCATAACATTAAAACCAATCTCCATTCATTAAAATATTCATAATATTTATTATTTTAATTATTTAAATTCCCAAAAATAATATTTTATTTTTCTGAAATGTTACATCCAGGAGATAGTTGATCGCCGGGAGATTGAAGTCAGGAGTGTTGACACGAAGAATAACACGACGGATTTACTCACGAAGACCATTCCCCAGACACAATTTGAGATACTTTTTGGGTTGTTGGATATGCGATACTACAACAACTGGCCTTAGTGCAAGTGGGAGATTGTTATTTATATGTATGCCCTAGAAGCCATTATTGTAAATGATTGTATATTATAGTGGATGCTTGGACATATAGAGAGAGGACTTTCTTGCACGACATGATAGTATGCTATCTGGTTGCTCTTTATCTTAACATGTATACTTGTATTGTTATATTGTCTCTCTGATACATGTTGATAAAGCCCTTAGGATGTTAGCTTGACTATCAGGACTATGATGCAGATCATACTAGTGGGGCTTGGGTAGTCCGTAAGCACATCCTTTAATTGTTCCTAGTCGAGAGAGTATCGAGACAGGGCATCAATATTCCAGAGTAGACTAGTATGTACATTTCTTAACCCTGTATGGGGCGATGGATGATCCCACATCCATTGGTGTTTGACATCAAAGATTGTACACAGGTGCTCATTAGAGAATGGGTACACCGAACAGGACTCGCCGAGAACTCCTAGATGGTATTATACCTATCGTCAGATAGCAATTCTCTGGTGACACTGGTACAGGTTAGTCTATAGACTCAAGATCGTCATAGAGTCTTGTGTGGTTCCCACTGTGCTTTGATTTCCTCCCTACCACGGCTCAAAGGAGTCATGCAAACAGGTGGATTTTGGGTACAGTCCCGAGTCACAGGGATGCAATGAGCAATAGGAGGGGTTTCATCTCTCCCAGTATTGGGAATTGATGTTGCGCTATGCTCAATTGGCTAGAACAGGAAGTCCCTTACCAGGGTTGATGATGAGATTTACTGGTAAGTGTTATCAGTAGTTTCTCGACCCGTTATGAGCTTCACATCAGCATGACTTATCAAGTTATTGACTCGATATGCGACATATCAGACGAAGAGACCAGACTGTATGGTAGTGTTATTTACAGGATTCATAGGAGTTTGGACAAGCTTGCTTGTTGTTCTTCTGATCGCTCAATACCTGGGTAGCCGTTACGTCCAGTCAGTACCGCTGACGGCTTGTGGGTGACTGATATGATCATCACCTACTGTTGGCGTATTGACAAGTTTTTAGAGTCCTACACAGAGGTTTCCTAGCTCAAACTAAACGAAGTAGGGCACATATGTGATATGTGCTGGACCAAGATTAATACGTATATATGATACAGTATTCTAATCTCGTGATATAGGTTATATGTGATATAACCGGATTATTGAATCAAGTGTTGATTCAATGATTTGTTATATGTATATTTTATATACATATAAATGATATTAGTCAGTTATATATGATATAGCCGGATTATTAAATCAAATGTTGATTTAATAATTTGATATATAATTATATATTTGATATATTAATATATATTAACTAATATTAGCTCACTTAAGAATTTCTTTTCTACAAATACATTTAAATATATATGAGATATATATTAATGTATTTACTATTGTGTCATGCTAGATGATATATAGGACATGGGAGTATGAGACTCACACCAAACTAAAGATAATTTGGGTGATTTAATTATTAAGGGATAAACCAAAATTATGTGGAAAATGTCATGGCTTAAGATGCTTGTGGAAGCATATAGAAGTTTTGACTTAGTCCACTAATTTTGTTTTACTCTAGATATTTATTAATCCAACCATTATCTTTAGCTATGGTTAACTCTCTACCAATATCTCTTAAGATATTTTCTCACATATGGTTCACATTAGTAGATCTTCTTCATCTCTTAGTTTGCTCTCTAGCTTTGAGTGAGGTGAGAAAAGAAAAAGAGAAAAATAATTATAAAGTGAGCAAAATTCCTAATTCGTCAATCTATACCAAACTAACTATTTAGTATAGGTTGTTTACTTCACTAATTTCTCAATTAGTGAAGAGGTAGCTTGAGTTAGAGATTCCTCAAGGTAGATCATCTTCGGCCTCGAAGACCTTTAAGCAAGCTTGTTCCTTTCGCCTAGTGGAGCCTAAGAAGAGTTCGGAGGACCACTATTTAGAGCTAAGGGACTACTACTTAGAGTTTTAGAAGTGAAGGACCAGTCTACAAAGGTTGTATTCCTTGTTCACTCAGTGTAAAGTTTGTTTACATGTATAGAAACCATAATTCTCTAGTTCGATTCTTGGATGGCATGCATTAGCACACTAGATTTTTTAAAATTGTATACTTGATACTTCTAAAAACCTAGTAGTGTTGCCAAGGCATACTTTCACTAAAATAGTTCCTAGTCGAGGGAATATCGAGACAGGGCATCGATATTATAGAGTAGACTAGTGTGTATATTTCTTGACCCTGTATGGGGCGATGGTTGATCCCACAACCATTGGTGTATGACATCAAAAATTATACACAAGTGCTCATTAGAGAATGGGTACACCGAACAGGACTCGCCGAGAACTCCTAGATGGTACCATACGTAACATCAGATAGCATTTCTCTGGTGACACTTGTACAGGTTAGTCTGTAGACCCGAGATCGTTATAGAGTCTGTGTGGTTCCCACTATGCTTTGATTTCCTCCCTACCACGGCTCAAAGGAGTCGTGCAAATAGGTGGATTTTAGGTACAGTCCCGAGTCACATGAAGACAGTGAGCGATAGGAGGGGTTTCGTCTCTCCCGGTATTGGGAGTTGATGTTGCGCTATGCTCGATTGGCTATAACAGTAAGTCCATGGACATGGCTGATGAGATTTACTGTTAAGCGTTATCAGCAGTTTCTCGAAAAGTTATAAGCCACACATCGGCATGACTTATCAAGTTAGTGGGGGTCTGACAATTCCACCCCCCAAACTCGATATGCGACATATCAGACGAAGAGACCGGACTGTATGGTAAGTGTTGCTTATAGGATTTACAGGAGTTTGGACAAGTTTGCTTGTTGATCTTCTATTCGTTCAATACCTGGGTAGCCATTACGTACCGCTGACGGCTTGTGGGTATCTGATGTGATCATTACCTACTGCTGGCGTATTGACGAGTCTTTAGAGTCCCACAAAGAGATTTCCTAGCTCAAGCGAAACGAAGTAGGGCACATATGGAGATATATGCGGGAGATTGATTAAATACGAGTATGTGATACCGTATTCTAATATAGCGATATTTGATGTCGGTTAGATTATATATGATATAACCAGATTATTGAATCAAGTGTTAATTGAATGATTTGATTTATGTATATATATTTGATATTGCCCGGTTATATATGATATGACCGGATTATTGAATCAAGTGTTAATTTAATATCTAATATTGAATATAAACCGGTTGTATATGATATGACTTGAATATTGAATCAAGTGTTGATTTAATAATATGATATATATATATATGATATTAGTCGGTTATATATGATATAACTAGATTATTGAAACAAGTGTTGATATAATAATTTTATATATATATATATATATAAACTAATATTAGCTCACTTTGATTTTCTTCTATTTACATACATTTAAATATATATGTGATATATATTTGTAAATGTATTTGGATTTGTATCATTGTAAATGATACATAGAACATGGGTGTATGAGAATCACACCATGACTAAAGAATATTGGAATGATTTTCTTTTTAAGAAAAAATAGAAAATGTGGAAATGAGTCATGGCTTTGGATGCTTGGAGAAGTATTGAGAAGCCATAACTCATCTCCTAATTTGTTTTATTCTTAGATATTTATTCATCCCAATCTTATCTCTAGCATATGGTTCATTCCCTCACATATAACATCCAAGTTCATCCTCATGTCTCATTCCTCTCTAGGTTTTTTCTTGAGTTGGAAAAGGAAAAGAGAAAAAGATTTCTAGTGAGCAAATCTCGTACTTCATCAACCTACACTAATCTAGCCCATTAGTCTAGGTTGTTTGCTTCACTAATATTTTGATTAGTGAAGAGTGAGCTTGAGTTAGAGAGACTTCAAAGTGGATCATCTTCGGCTTCGAAGACTTCAAGATGGATCATCTTCGGCTTCTTTCTCAAATGGAGTAAAAGAAGAGTTCTAGGGACTACTATTTGGAGCTTTAGAAGTGAAGGACCGGTCTACAAAGGTTGTAAACCTCCATCACTTAGTTTAGAACTATTTTACTTGCTATAAAATCCTAATTCTCTAGTTAGATTCTATGTTAGTATGACTTAGACCTCTAGATTTTTTTAAATTGCATACTTGATACTCCTTGAAATCTAGTAGAGGTGCTAAGACATATTTTCACACCATCCCCCTTGCTCCGCGCCATCTGTCCCCCCTTACCTGACCCAGCTTTTCCATTCTAATTTGCCACCTCATCTTCATTAAGGTCTCTTTCTGAATAGTAGTTGCTATGTCCATTCGAGATAGAGTCTTCCTCTAGAATTGCCTTTAAATTTTCATGCGCATTTTCCCAATTCTCATCATGTTTCTTCTTCAAGTCCACATACGGTCTATCAATCTTCGATTCTTCCACCAATTGTCCTCTCGAAATATTCTTTCCGTCGTCTGGTCCCAAAGCCCGCTCAGCTTCATGAGTGTTTTGTTTAGACCTAGAGCCCATCTCACGAAGCCCAATTGACCCAGCCAAGCCCACTTCTCCATTCAAATTTTGAATCCCCTAGCCTTTAACGCCCGCTGGATCCTCTCCATCAATCACTACATGTATGCGTGGCTCACCTAGATTCGTTTTGCCCAGAAAATAATCTCCTCGATCCACGCCAACCCCTCCCCCCTCCCCCCCATGAAAAAAATTCCTTTATTGTCATGTGTCGGTTGAGACATCAACGTGGAGTTCCTTAAGTGGCCACTTTCGAACCATGGTGGACACGGCTTAGCTTGAACCAGACTAGACCGGTCATCTTCAATCACCAGACTCCGATTTTTCCTCTAACCCTAACGTCCTCATTAGCTCGCCGCCTCCATTGCCGACCACTTCTTCATCCCTAAAATTCATTGCAGACGCACTCTTGATTGACTCTCCTCCCTCCACAGAGAGAATAACTTTAAAAACTCTTCCAGTGATCCATATCCTCTTCTCTTTTGGATCGAATCTGCTCCCCTCACACCCTACCCGCACACGAGCCACATTGCTCACCTTTCTAGCTTCTGTGTCCTCGTTACGCTCTAACAACACCCAAAAGCTACTCATTAATTCCGCAAAGATGTACCAAGCCCAGACATGAACAGGTAAATTCTCAACACATAACCATACCTCTGATCGATGGCGGTGATTGTTTGACCCCTCATATTCAGTCCATCTGCAAATTCTGAATTTGTAATGATTAGCATCATCATCTATACTTGGTGATGGATCACTGGATCTCCTTCAGATGTTAAACTGATGGATCTCTGGATCTCCTTTACATGTTACCTTCCGTTGATCTGCAGCGAGTGCTGATGGATGGCTGAGATTGAGTTGGAGGGTTGCCTCCTGAAGCGTGTGGATCTCAATGGGCTTTATGTGGTTATGGCCGACCTACCTGCAAGGAAGTCCCAGGGTGGTTGTGCTACCGAGGACCCTCCGAAGATCAAGTTAGACGGGGTATTTTGGCAGAGTAACAGCCTATTGGGGTAAAATTGGCTTACCTAAGTCGTCTGAGAGAGGGGTTTATATAGTGGCAGCCATGGGCAGGCAGGCGCGAGATTCACGCCGGCCGTTGTGCCCCTGGCGTTACGCCCGCATGATAGGCAGGATTCCCCATTAATGACGAGATATGCTCGTTAATGGAGGATCGTGATGGCATGGAACGCGGGATCATGGGCGGTGGATATCTCGTGTCTGGCGAGATTCGCGGAGCCGTGGCGGAGGAGCCTGTGATCGATGTTGTGGGTCGGTCAGTGAGACCGAGGAAGCTAAGCTCGACGGGAGGCTCGGGAACGAGCGGGAGGCCGAGGCATCTTGGATATGCGATAGCTCGGAGGCGAGCTGGAGGGCTGAAGGAACCCAGCGTGCGAGAGGGGTACGAGGCGATCCGACGGTCGTTTGTAAGGTGATCGTAGGGGTGGTCTGGAAGGCCACCGAAGGTCGGAAACATCCTCGGGCCGAAGGCCCGGGGTATGATCCCAACGTACCGATCTTGATCCTTTCTCGTAAGCCCTGGGACACGTCATATGCCACGTGTCATGATCTGGGGAAACACCGGTATTTAACCTCATCATTAGCCCCCCACTCTTGTCCCGACCCATTCATGGGTCGGGTCGAGAGTGGTCTGACCGGTCATCCGAGGTAAGCTCTTATTTGAAGATATCATCGGAGCGTATTCCCAGGCAACTAGTTGTATTTTCTTGATGACATCAGCGGATCAGGGGAGAGATCTCGCATTAAAGAAGAAGCGCCGGTTTGTGATTACGTTCGTCGAAGCGCCAGCCCACGTGTCTGGTGCTGGTTGGCTGACAAGACGGGCCGCATGTGTTCCCGCACCTAATGGGACGCGCCCAATATGAGTGCGATGGGTGGAATGTCATCGGCCATTGGTTGTGAAGCGTTGTTTTGGCATGAGGCGATCGGGGCCGTAGAATGTGTACGTCGGCAGCTAAAAATAGAGGTAGGATCCCCATCAGGGCCCATACCTCACCATAATTTCCTCGTCGTTAGTCGTGTTAGCTCGGTGCTCTTCTCCACAGGTCGGATTCCTTGCGTTTTCTCTTTCGAGGACTCATCCCTTTGATCAGGTTAGATGTCTTCTACCGAGGAGTCTGTAGAAATAGTCCGGGAAGAGTCTAGGGAGTCCTCTATAGCTTCTTCTTCTTCCTCTTCTGCTTATTCCTCTTCCTCGTCTGAGTCTGATTCCCCCCGGGAAGTTAGGGTTAGTCATGCTTCCTAGGGTCGTGCGATGGGGGCGGTCCCCAGAGCGCAGGTTATGGGTGCTCTTGGCGCGTCATCCATGCTGAGGCATGCGGATGAGCTCTCCACCATCCGAACTCGTTTCCACATTCCTCCTGGCTACTCGCTTCGTCTGGCCGAGGAGGGGGAGAGGGCAGACCAGGTACGGGGAAAGGAGATTGCCTTGTACTTAGAAGCCTTTTAGGCCGGGGTGCGCCTGCCCTTCTCCCCCGAGGTGAGTGCGGCGTTGAATTGTTTTGATTAGCCCTGGACCAGTTAGTGTTGAACTCTTGGAGGATTCTCCTTGGGTTCATAGAGCCTTCTCGTTTCTTCTCTCTGCTATAAAAACCACCCTGGCACTCGCAGGGGCGAGCCGAGCAAGGTATACATCTCTTTTAGAAAACACCGGGGAGGCACTGCCGGGTCAGGGGTCGTCGTAGTACCTTCTTCCATTCACGAATGGAAGAAGAAGTTTTTGTTTGTTGGGCCGCCCGAGGGTGAGGATTGGTCTGTGCCCATCCAGTAGCACAGGGCCAACTGCCCGCGGGTGAGGCGGTCGAATGATCCCGACGCGGTGGCGGTGTCGGGGTGGGATCCCCTCCCCACGGCTGATGTGTTGCTGTCTGAGCGGGCCCTCAGTTGGGCCAGGCTCCGCCCCGCCTAGTTCACGGGTAAGTTAGGAGTTTTCAGGCAACCTGTTTAGACTTGTGTATTCTTTCACTTTTTCTGGCATTGCTGACTCCTTTCTACTCTTGTCTTATGCAGAACCCATGGACCTAGGCAAATTTCAAGCAGCCCTGGTCGAACAAAAGAAGGGGAAGAAGGCCGGAGGCGCCGGCCTTTCTCACCCGTCGTCGGCTCCGGCTCCACCGGCAACCGCTCTATCTAGACGCTCAAGTGCACCCCGGGCCCCAGAGTCCAGCCATGCGCCAAGCCGAAAACGCATTCGGGAGCAGGAGCCCCGGGCTCCGAAGGTGGGAGCCGAGACAGGCTCTCCCGCGTCTCTCCTCAAGAGGTACCACAGGACGGTACCCCCATTCCCCGGCTTTCCTGATCGTCGTAGATGAAGGGGAGCTTCGCTTTTAGGTGCCCTCAGGGCTTTCTGTCACCGATGGTCTGCTCTCGGAGATGGAGAGGTCGGCCGGGGGCAGAATCCCTCGGGGGATCCTCCGGGCCCAGATGGCAGCCATAGCCCAGGAGGCCATGCAGGTCAGTGTTCGCACCCCACTCAGGTCTTCATTCAGTATTTTTTTTCGCGAGATTGGGCGCCCCCTTCTCTTTTTGACCCTCCTTTGTTTTCTTCAAGTCCTCCAGCACGTCGCCCTCATCGTCAACATAGAGGACAAGGAAATTGCCCCGGCGATGCAGGACGCGGGGGAGTTCTCCTCACGGGAGGAGAGCTCAAGGCTGGAGCTGCAAGCGGCGATGGAAAGGGTAGCCGCCCTCGAAGATTGAGGGGCAGCCGAGGATTGGGAGATTGCCAAGTGCCGAGAGGCCGCCCAAGCCGCCGAGGCTAAGTTAGAAGATTTCAGGGTGCTTTTCGCCACCCTGAAGAACACGGCGAACGCCCTCCGGAAAGAGAACGAGGCGGCGAAGGAGGGAACGAGGCGTGCCAGGCTCTAGGCGTCGAAAGCGGTGGAGAGCTACAAGAAGTCGGACCAGTACTACACCGACCTTGCTGGAGCCGCTGTCATCGTTTGGCATGACGTCCTCGACACCGTCAAGGCCCTGATACCGGAGTTTCCTGACGGCGAACTGCGGTGTAAGTACCCCCTCGGGGATGAGGCGCAGGGAATGCCCTCGGAAGCGCTGCTGGGGGAGAGGCCCCTGATGGGAGCGTCGGGGAGAAGTCGGTCGTCCCGGACACCGGCGCCGAGGCTCTTACGGTGGACGCCGACCTTCAAGATGACACCTCGGTTGTCGTGGTGGAAGCGGAGCTCATCGAGGCTCTCCCCGGCCCGGAGGCCTGAACCTCCTCGCCCCCTTATTTTCTTTTTGTGCTAAAATTTTGTATGCCTCCGGGCATTTTTGTAAGGCTGGAGAGCCCATAATACCTCTGTAAAGACTTCCGGCTTGGTGAATAAAATCTTTTTGCAGTGTTCTTTGCATGCACATTTTCCCTTTGTTTGTGGTAAAAAAATTATTTGCGCGGTACTGCTTTCATGACACGTTAGGTCGGAGATCGGTTCTTCGTCTAGCGATCGCACGTCGAGTTGAATTCAACCACTGCCAAGTATGCAAAGACCAGCGTAAGGTCAGCATCTCCTTAGCCCCGAAGTCGAGGTGGGGATCGCTTATTAAAAGACGTGAAGGAAGTTAAGCAGGGAAGCTGTTTGATGGCCTCTTGATGAGGGCTTTGATCCTTGGCGTCGTTGGAAAAGGAGTTGCCATCTAAGGATGGACCGGGAAGGGTAGCTGCTCGGTGGCCTCTTGATGAGGGCTTGATCCTTGGCGTCGGTGGTTAGTGGACTACCAGCCATGGATGGACCAAACAGGGTTGCTGCTCAGCTGCCTCTTGGCGAGGGCTTTGATCCTTGGTATCGGTGGGTAGTAAACTACCAGCCATGGATGGACCGAGCAGGGTTATTGCCCGGTTACCTCTTGGCAAGGGCTTTGATCCTTGGCGTCGGTGGGTAGTGAACTACCAGCCATGGATGGACCGAGCAGGGTTGCTGCCGGGCGGTCTCTTGGTGAGGGCTTTGATCCTTGGCGTCGGTGGGTAGTGAACTACCAGCCATAGACGGACCGAGCAGGGTTGCTGCCCGGTGGCCTCTTGGTGAGAGTTTTGATCCTTGGAATCGGTGAGTAGTGAACTACTAGCCATGCATGGACCGAGCAGGGTTGCTGCCCGGTGGCCTTTTAGTAAGGGCTTTGATCCTTAGCGCGGGAGGGCATTGAGAGGCCTGCTAAGGATGGACCGAGCAGTGTAGCTGCTCGGTGGCCTCTTGATGAGGGCTTTGATCCTTGGCGTCATGGGGTAAGAAATTACCGGCCAAGGATGGACCGAGCAGGGTTGCTGCTCGGTGGCCTCTTGATGAGGGCTTTGATCCTTGGCGTCGTGGGTAAGAAATTACTGGCCAAGGATGGACCGAGCGGGGTTACTGCTCGGTGGCCTCTTGATGAGGGCTTGATCCTTGGCGTCGTAGGGTAAGAAATTACCAGCCAAGGATGGACCGAGCAGGGTAGCTGCTCAGTGGCCTCTTGATGAGTGCTTTGATCCTTGGCGTTGTAGGGTAAGAAATTACCAGCCAAGGCTGGACCGAGCAGGGTAGCTGCTTGGTGGCCTCTTAATAAGGGCTTTGATCCTTAGCGCGGGAGGGCATGGAGTGGCCTACTAAGGATGGACCGAGCATGGTAGCTTCTCGGTGGCCTTTTGATGAGCACTTTAATCCTTAGTGTCGTGGGGTAAGAAATTACCAGCCAAGGATGGACCGAGCAGGGTTGCTGCTCGGTGGCCTCTTGATGAAGGCTTTGATCCTTGGCGTCGTGGGGTAAGAAATTACCAGCCAAGGATGGACCGAGCAGGGTAGCTGCTCGGTGGCCTCTTGATGAGGGCTCGATCCTTGGCGTCGTGGGTAGTGAACTACCAGCCAAGGATGGACCGAGCAGGGTTGCTGCTCGGTTTTGTGAGGTTCTGTCCGACCTTCCCTAGTGTGTGAACATCGAGAAGAGTGACCGTCATGGGCGACACATGTCATGAACACATGGGGGAGAAGCGTAAGAGCCGCGTCGCTCCGACTTCGGTTCGCCGAGAAAGACAAGATACCCACCGCGTGGCGGTAAGTCTTGGAAGAAACGAGCGAATATTGGACTCTTGGGGGCACTGTGGGGCTATAAAACAGAGAGGGCGTGTTGATCATTCCTTTCTTCATCCCCAAAACGTAAGAATAGATGAATTCCCTTTCTCCATCCCTGAGATTATTTCTTTCGAGGACGTATACTTATACGACCAGCTGTGCTCCGAGGAGACGCTGCAGGTGGTGATCCGGCGCGTTGAGGATCATGTCCGCCGCCTGCTTCCCCGGCAATCACCCCTACTCCAACTGCTGATGTACTCGATCTGGAGAGCATCGCCGAGGCTGCACAACCCCTTGTCCGAACAACTGAAGGACGAGGCGGTTGGCAAGCTGAGATCGTTATGTCGTCTCGGCCTGATCTCGAAGAGTCGGCGGGATCGATCGGTGGCACTCATCCTCGAGTGTTACCAATTGAGGCATCTCGCCGATGGGTACCTGCCCACAGAGCTTTCTGGCCCGTCCGTGGCCATGAGGGTTCACGGACAGCATCAGAGGCAGAGGTCCAAAGCGGCAAGGGCTCGGCTGGCGGAAATTTGTTCGGAGTACCACGAGCAATTTTTCTTGCACCCCCTTCCCCCGCTGTTGTAGGAGTTTTTTTTATGTAGGCTGAGGAGCCCACAGTACCTTTTGAATGAATAAAATTCTCCTTTTTGCAATGCTCTATAGTGTCCTTCTTATTATTTAAATAAAAAGAACTTAGAAGAATTTACATCGCTTTGGTGAAAGAAGAAATACACATTCATAGACATTCTTTTCAGAGGTATAGCTTGAGCTTCTCGGCGTTGTAAGGCTGTGAAAATTTGCGACCATCCGCATCTTGTAGGCGATAAGCTCCGCCGGGCAGGACCTCGGAGACAAGGAAGGGACCATCCCATTTTGGGGAAAACTTATGCAGCTTGCCTTGATCGATGAACTCGTTCCGCCTTAGGACTAAATCTTCAGTTTTAAAGAAGTGATGCCTGACTCGTGCACTATAGTAACGGGCAGTTTGCTGCTGATAGGCGGCAGCTCTGATCTGAGCCCAGTCCTGTTTCTCTAACAAGATGTCCAGGTTAGTTTGGAGGGCCGAGGTGTTCGCTTCGTCGTCAAAGTGCTCGACCCGGTGACTGGGGAGCCCGATCTCCGCTGGGAACATCTCCTCGGTACAGTAGCAGAGGCTGAAAGGGGTCTCCCGGTGGGGGTTTTCTTCGACATGCGTAGGGCCCATAAGACCAGGGGTAATTCCTCGACCCAACTGCCTTAGCATCCTTCTAGGCGTATCCGAAGACCTCAGAGGACGTCCCAGTTAGTGACCTCGTCTTGCCCGTTGCATTGGAGATGTGCGACCGCGGAAAACATCATGAGGATAAGATATTCGCTGCATAATTCCTTAACTTCTTCGTTTCCGAAATTTGTCCCATGGTCCGTGATGATACACCTCGGGATGCCGAACCGGAGTATCACGTTGTTCTGCAGGAACTTGATAGTCGTGGTGGAGTTCGGTTTCCTGATGGTGATGGCCTCGATCCACTTCGTGAAGTAGTCCACTGCGACGAGGACATACTTGTGCCCGCCCGCACCGGTAGGGAACTGGCCTATCATGTCCATTCCCTACTGGGAAAACGGCCACGGGGAGGTTAGGGTGGTTAGCTCGGTAACCGGAAAGCGGGGTATGCTTCTATGGAGTTGGCAGCTTTTGCATCTCCTGACGAGCTTCTGGGCGTCCTGATGAATCGTCGGCCAGTAGTACCCCTGGAGAAATGCCTTCTGGATTAAGGTGCGGGCCCCTTGGTGCGCGCCGCCGACCCCTTCGTGGATCTCATGGAGGACGTAGTCGGCCTCATGGGGGTCGACGCACTGGAGCAGGGGCTGAGTGAATGATTTCTTGTAGAGGTTCGCATTTCTCCAGACAAAATGGCGAGCTTTGGCTCGGAGACGGCGGGCTTCTCCCCGATCTTCTGGGAGCGTACCTTCCCTCAGGAATTTCACGAGGGGCCTTCTCCAATCCCGGTCTTCTTCCCGGGCTTTGTACACTTGAAGTGGCGTTGCCCCGTCTTCCACGTTGGGCCGTGGCAAGACCTCGAAGAGTATGTTCCACTTGTTGTTGGCCGTATAAGATGAAGCCAGCTTACTCAAGGCATCGGCTAGGGCGTTTAACTGTCTAGGGATCTGCTCCACCTGGACTTCTTGGAAGTCCCTTCGCAATCTTCTCACCTCGGCCAGATACTTCACCCTCAGAGGCTCCCGTGCCTCGAATCGGCCGGTCACTTGGCTAACAACTAGGGCAGAGTCGCTGCGGATCCGGATCGTTTTCATCCCCAGCCCGAAGGCTATGCGCAGTCCCGCCAGCAAGGCCTCATATGCCGCTGCGTTATTTGAGGCTTTGAACCCGAGCTTCAGAGAATACTCTATTTCTGCCTTGTTTGGGCCCCGAATGATGAGGCTGGCACTACAGCCTTCCTCAGTCGAGGAGCCGTCGACGTAAAGGATCCAGTCAGGGACGGAGTCAGGGTTTCCATCGACTGAGGGTTGAACTCCGGGGGCCGGTGTAGATTCCGGCTCTTTGCTGGGGATGGTGCACTCGACGACAAAATCGACCATAGTTTGTGCCTTGATAGCATGCCTCGGGCGGTATTTTATATCGAATTGGGACAACTTCCACCTCCATTTCTCCAAACGACCAGAAGACTCGGGGGAAGCGAGGATAGCCCCCAAAGGCCGCTCGGTAAGAACGAGGATGGTGTGCGCCTAGAAAAAATGTCGTAGTTTCCTCGATGCCATGATGAGTGCCAAGACGATCTTCTCTATGGCTGGGTACCTCGTTTCCGCATCCTTGAAGACGTAGCTTACATAGTATACCAGCTTCTGGACTCTCTCAACCTCTCGGAAGAGCACCGAGCCTGCAGCTTGGTCGGACACCGCTAGATATAGCGATAGCTCGTCCCCTTCAACTAGCCGGGGGAGCAGCGGGGGAGTCGCAAGGTGACTCTTCAATTGCTCAAAGGCGGTCTGGCACTCTTTCGACCACTCGAACCTTGGTATCTTCCTTAGAGATTTGAAGAACGGAAGGCACTTCTCCCCAGACCTTGACATGAAACGACTCAGAGTGGCTACCCGCCCTGTCAGCCGCATTGTTAGTTATATGTATGCCCTAGAGGCCATTACTGTACATGGGATGTATATTGTAGTGGATGCTGGGACATATATAGGGAGGACTTTCTTGCTCGACATGATAGTATGCTATCTGGTTGATCTTTACCTTAACGTGTATACTGTTTGTCTCTCTGTTACATGTTGGTAAAGCCCTTAGGATGTGTACTTGACTACCTGGACTATGATGCGGATCATACTAGTGGGGACATGGTAGTCCATAAGTACATCCTTCAAAGTCCCTAGTCGTGGGTGTATCGAGACGGGGCATCGATATACCAGAGTAGACTAGCGTATACCTTCTCGACCTATACAGATGGGCGATGGATGATCCCATATCCATTGGTGTTTGACATCAGAGATGATATACGGGTGCTCAGTAGAGACTGGGTACACTGGACGGACTAGCCGAGAACTCCCAGATGGTATTATACCTCACGTCAGATGGCAGTTCTCTGGTGACACTGATACAGAGTAGTCTGTTGACCCGAGATCGTCATAGAGTCTTGTGTGGTTCCCACTGTGCTTTGATTTCCATCTTACCACGTCCAAGAGGGTGTGCAAAACGGTGGTTTTTGGGTACAGTCCCGAGTCACATGGAGGCAATGAGCGATAGGAGGGGATTCGTCTCTCCCGGTATAGGGAGTTGATGTTGCGCTGTGTTCGATTGGCTATAACAGGAAATCCCTGGCCAGGGTTGCTGAGATTTACTGGTAAGTGTTACCAGTAGTTTCTCGAATAGTTATAGACCTCATATCGACACGACTTATCGAGCTATTGGGGTCTGACGTTTACCACCCCTAGGCGAGATATGCGACATATCAGACGATCAGACCGGACTGTACGGTAGTATTACTGGTTGGATTCACTGGAGTGTGAGCGGGCTTGCTCGTCGATCTTCAGATCGCTCAATACCCGGGTGACCGTTACGTTTAGCAGACCGCTTGCGGCTTGTGGGTGTTTGATATGATCATCTGCTGCCGGCGTATTGACGAGTCTTTAGAGTCCTACACAGAGGTTTCCTGGCTCAAGCGAAACGAAATAGGAGCGCATATGAGATATGTGAGGGACCGAGAATAATGCGTGTATGTGATACCGTATTCTATTCTCGCGATGAATGTATCGATTGGTTGTATGCGATATAACCTAGTTATCGATTCAAGCATTGATTCGATAAACCGATACATAGGATACTAGTCGGTTATATGCGATATGACCGGATCGTTAAATCAAGTGTTGATTTAATGATTTAATGTATAATTATATATTTGATATATTACTTTGCATTAACTAGTATTGGTTCACTTTAAATGGATTTTCTCACTCGGTTGTGCGCATTGCATATGCGATATGATTTTGTGCACTTGCTTGTATCATGTTTGATGATACATGCCTTTTGGTTAAGTGTATAGAATTAAACCATGGTTAACTTAATGATTAGGGTTTTGCTTTTTCATTTAATTATTTGTTTATTCATTTTGGATATTAATAAAAGCATAAAAGAAAAGCAAAATGGTTTCTTTATTTTATTTTCTTTCATGAAGCTTTTTGAAGCTTCATGAAGCTTTGACCAAAGTGACCACTTTGTCTTTATCTTTAACCCTAACCATTAATCTAACCTTAGTTAATTCTCTACACTTGACCATGGTTGATTATGATAAGTATTCTTTTATTTTTCTATTTTCTAAATAACTTATCATAACAGTTTCTTCTTCTTCTTCCTTAAACTCAAAAAGAAAAGCTTGACTACATCAATGGTGGATTGATGAAATAAGTGAGAAATCCAATTTTAAAGTCTACACACTTCCTATTTCTTCATCCTCTACCTCTTGCCAAGTAGTAAAGTATGTTTTCTTCACAAGTTTCTTGACTTGGTGAAGTCGAAGCTTGATTTAGCGATGCCTCGACGTAGATCATCTTCGGCATGGACATCGATGACCTAGTCCGTCCATTCTCCGATGAAGCCGACGCTAGAGCCCGGGACTTGTTATGGACAGCGAGGAGACTTCATTGCGGAGCTATGGAGGTGGAGAACCGGATCTACAAAGGTTGTATTTCCGTATCTCTTAGTTAAGTGTTAACTAGTTTATTGTTTCGCCTAGATTTCTAGCCAACGACCCGTAGTGTCGGGTTTCTCGGCACCGTAATTTTTTAAATTGGCATGGTTGATGCCTTGTGAGACCTCATTAGGGTGCCTAGGAACCCTACAGTGGTATCAGAGCCTTGCTAGAGCCTTAGGCGAAGTCTAGACGGAATTTGAAGTCCGAACGAACCCGAAACCCGATCACAAAATGGCTCTCTGGACTTTTTCTAAAAACAGGGATTTTTCAGTATTAAAAATATGTAGAAATATCAGCAGGAATATCTAAGAGTTACTGTAAATTTCGATGCCCTAATTCCATTAAAGCGCCGCGCTTCCGCGGCACGAGCATGGCTCGTGCGGCGGAACCGCGGCCTGTTTGTCGTGTTGTGAGGTGATGTTTGCACAGTAACTCCTATTTAACAGTGCTGGTTTTCCTGGGTATTTTTAATATTTTTTCAAGAGTTGAATTTTTCTGAAGTTGTTTTGGGGATTCGGTGTTTCGATCGGGGTATCAAATTTCGTCTTTGTGTATTTCCGGATAATTTTTAGAATATGTTAAAAGGTTCGACCGGATATAAATACCCAATTTTTCCCCTGTCGGGAAATTTCCAAGTGTTGGATTTTTCCGTAGTTTAACGACGTTCTAAGTAGTGCAAGTAACTCGATGGACCCTCTAGAAGACAACAAACCTTAACTCGATTATGTGACCGTATTGAACTGCCCTTTGAACCTTCGGGTTTGGGGCAGTACGGCGTGCCACATGTGAGGCGTTGGCTTGACCCTTCTACGGCTGGACCGTTGGTACTGAGGCACGAACGGAATGTTGTTAGACTTATTTCATGTGTTGAGCTGTATCGGGAAAACTTGGGTGTTTGACTGTTCGATCGAAAAGTTTAACATTTTCTGTTTATCTGGAATGGGATACAATAATTGGAATTCACAAAAGTTATGTGATAACTGAATGAATGTTATAAACATAGCACTTTAGTCTCACTTGATCGGTTGCCACGGAATTTTGATGCGATCAAAAGTCCACCGCAATCACGTAGCGTACGCGGATACTCGCCGGGTAAACTTAATAGACAGCCTCACTCCATAGCCCCGACCAAGTGACTGTAGGAGAACCCCGTCGCCGAAAGCATCCGTTCGGATGCTCGCGGCAGCGGTGTTCCGCCTTGGTGCACTTCGTTGACGGTATCGGGGGTGCGGCCGCCTACTAAAGTTTGCGACGAGTATTCGATCAGACTGTTGGGAATCTTGTTGAATTGCCCGACTAGATATTGAAAAGTGTTTTCGATAATGAGACTGAAATGCGGGGTTTATAATTGTTAGGCATGTGATGTCTAAGGAATTCATTTGGTCAGGCATGCGATGTCTGAGGTGGTTGCGGATTCCAACTGTTGTAGTTTTACACTTTCTTTTCTGTGACCGTAAGTGTAATATGTGATATCGCCGGTTTCGTTGCTATATGTCAACGACAATTGGGATGCGCATATTTACTTACGTTGATGACATGTGATGTTATGTGTTGCTGGATATGTTATATTGGATCGTCGTGTTTGAATAGCCGGGTTTTTTTTATGTGAGATGAGTGTTTTTCATTTTCATTCGTGTAAAAACTTGTATGTAATATTCTTTTATTGGGGCACTTCCAGGTTGCGGAAGATGTCACCGTTTGTATATTATTTACTTTTCCGCACTAGGATAGACCCAAGGAGGGGAGCACAAGTAACCGGGTTCTGGAGTCCAGTGGGAGACCAACTCGAGGAGTCGAGTCCGGGTCTCCTAACTCTAGAATTGGTAGGGTTGCTTGCCGCTCTCGTAGGGGTCTAGGGGTGTGGATTTGGCTATTTATCGCGACCGTGGAATCCGTGTTTTATACTGGCTCGTATTGAAAACACGGACGTCCTAGTATATCCAATATTTCATATGTTTCTTCTGCTGCGATATCTATGATGTGCTCATGTGATGTTCTATGATAGATATAGTATATAGTATATATGATATATTATATAGGCGTTACTTATGTTTTACACCCGCGCTAGCCCTGCCCCGCTCTGCCGTTAGTTACCTAACCTAATGGTGCACGAGGGGACATCGAGGCGAATGCGGATGGCATAAGTGTACGTCGTATTTATCTGTGATGTTTAGGTACTTAAATGATGGGACTTCATTAATATGATTAATGAAATAAAAGAAACCTAAGTTGTTGTAGAATCGAATTTCAAAATAAAACAGGTAGCTACAGTTCTTGCTTTGCACAGCGGTATATGTGATATATCCTGCACCTTATTCGATGAGGAAAGGACCGAGATCCCTTCACCGGGAGTGACTCCTTTAGCAATAACTGGCAGATGCTACAACCTTCGGTTTGTCTTTTGATTGCTTTTAAGTGTTTTTGCTTTGCACAGTGATATATGTGATATATCCCGCACCTCATTCGACGAGGAAAGGACCGACGATCCCTTCACCGGGAGTGACTCCTTTAGCAAAACTAGAAAAGCCTCAAAAACACTCCATTTCAAAATTCATTCGATCCTACAACGATATCAAGTTCATTACGCAATAGGTTTTCAGAAAAACCTGTCGTAGCCCTCCGTCATTTCAGATACGTACTAGTTAGTATTCGTGCTGCGGTTGTTTGGCCTCCGTCAAGGCGTAGTGTACGGTAGCTAACTAGTGCTTATCTGCTAGCATATGATGCGATTGGATTAGGGTATTCGTACGGCGTTGTTTGGCCTCCGTCAAGGGTCGTGCGGGTGGGTTTAATTCAATCAGGAAATGACGGGTTGAACTTGACTAGCGGACTATGGGTTGTTTGGCCTCCGTCAAGGTCATAGCGAGCTAGGGGCAAAATATTATCGGGAATTTCAAGTGTTGAAATTTGCAATGAGATTGCATACCTTCTATGAGATAGTTGGATCCCGATACCCGCTGCGAGTAAAAGTTACTCGTGGGAGAGTTTTATACATTACAATTAGCCGATCAAGTAGGTGTCTAGAAAGGTGTCAACGGGGTTACGCCTCTGGGAAAACGAGGTTTACTGTAATTAGGTTCGTGCGAAAGCACGGGGGACCTCCCTCAAAGTACCGACACTGGCCTGGCTGAAAGATTGGCGAACTTGTAGTTTGTAATTAATCCCGGCTAGTCTTTCCTTTTAGGGTTTGAAGGAAGATTTGATAAAAAGCAGTGGGAGCCATCCTGATTAGATAAAATAATAACCAATCTATTCTTGCAAGAGCGCACGCTGAGTGTTTTCTTCTCTCTCTCTCCAGGTAGCGACCATATCACGCCTTAATCAAGATAATAATACGGAATATTGACCGAACCCGCTTGTTATACTGAGCTGGGGAACGTTGGTCCCGCTCCAACTTATAATTGTTAGAAGACAGAGCAGGAAATTGGGGAATACCAGATTTCCCGTGCCGCCCAAACGAAGAGAGTGCATGCTGATGCAATATCTTCGGGTGTGTTCATTACAGAGAACTGTTTCTCAGTATCCTTTACGTCCTGGGTATGTGATACCAGATCAGGATCCCAGATATGTAATCTGTTACATAGGGCTACAAAAAGGTAGAGGACTGAGAACGAGTGATAAGTTTCATGAGGCAGAAAACGGGGCAAGTGTTGCAGCCAAGTCTGTTGGTCACTGTCACCCTGTATTACCAGAATACATTGATTCTGAACGAATGTTATTAGATACCGAACCTGATATACAAAATCATATCTGTCTCTTTATTAGTAAAGAAACGATATAATTTTGTATTGATGGATAATGTTTTGAACATTTCCTATATCAAAAGTTGATCGGTTCAGGCACGTTATCTAAAAGCATTGATATTCTAAATCAAACTACAGTTCTTTAGTATACAGAACACACACAAGAGGAAGAGTTCAGAAATGAACGAATCCTTCTTGAGGCATTGTAGACTAGGTCATATCAATGCGACCCGACTAGCTGAAGTTACATGTAGATGCATATTTAAATCAGTTTGAATTTACATCTTGTGAAACTCGCCAGTCATGTCACAAAGATAAGATGACCATAGCTCCGTTTACTAGAAACAGAGAAAGAGTTAGTGAACTCTTGGGATTGATACATGTTGATGTATGTAAGGTCCCCTGTCTACACATGCCAAAACTGGTTCTTTGTACTTCGTTACATTCTCTGATAATCTCTCAAGATTCAGACCTATGTTCCTGCTGAAACACAAGTCCGAACCTTTTGAGATATTCACAGAATATAAGTTAGAAGTAGAGAACCAAAATACGGGTAAAAGTATTATATCCTTTGATGTGATCAGGGAGGAGAATACTTGAGTATGGAATTCCTGGACTATTCTAAAGGAGAATGAGATTCTCTCTCAGCATTACTCCTCCGTATACACCATAGCACGATGGTATATCGGGGCGGAGCAGATACACCCTATTTGATATGGTGTGCTCTATGATGAGTACTGCTGAGTTACCTATTTCCTTTTGGGAGTTATGCACTTATGAAGTTGCATACCTATTGAATAGGGTTCCAATCAAATCAGTTGCCTACCACTTCATATGTGATATGGAAAAGGAAGAGCCCATTTCTTAAGTTAGTTAAGATTTGGGGTTGTCCGGCCTATGTCTAAAAGCAAAATCCGGACAAGCTCGAGGCAAGGTCTGTTATGTAGAACTAGAAATGTTCCAGCTATACAAACTACAGCAGATGATTTGGTACAACCAGAGGATTTAGTAGATACCAACGAACCTCAACCTCTCCGCCGATCTAGTAGGGTTCCTCACCCACCTGAGAGCTACTTCGGTTTCTCTATGACAGTGGGAGCGAGGATTACATCATGAGATGATGACCCAACTAGTTTCGAGCTGGCCATCAGGAGTGAGACTCTGTAAGAATGGCTGGATGTTTATCGATCTGAGATGGAATCCTTATACACCAACGAAGTATGGACTTTAGTTGCTATATCTGGAGGGTTAAATCCCCATCAGGAGCAAGTATATCTTGAGAAGATTACTTGGTGTACATGGAAAAGTTGAGACTTTCAAAGCTAGAATTGTTAAAAGTTTTCGTCATCGACCAGGCGTGGATAATGATGAAACCTTTTCCAGTAGCTATACTTAAGTCCATCCAGATCCTACTTGCCACGGCTACATACCATAACTACGATATCTGGCGGTTGGGTGCCATGACTGCTTTTCTAAATGATGTTTTAGAAGAGTGCGTCTATAAGTACACAGCCAGAGGGCCTCGTAGACAGTGGGAGCAGCGGAAACGTGTGCAAGATGTTTTATATGATAAAGCAGGCATCGCGGAGTTGGAACGTCTGTTTTGATGTAATAGTCAAAGAAGTTGACATCATCAAAATGGTAGATGAACTTTGTATAAACAAGAAGGTAGTAGGGAGTATGGTGACGATCCTCGTAGAGTACGTGGATGACATACTCTTGATAGGGAAGGAGTTTCCTATGCTACGCTCGATCAATCTCCGCTTATCACAATGATTCTCCATATAGGATCAAAATGATACCTCCTAAATCCTGGGTTTTTGGATCTATGAGATAGATCTAATTGGATGTTAGGATTCTCACTAGTTGTAGTGAGATGGTATCAATCGATCCTGGGGAAAATCACTGGAAGTGTTCCAGGGTGATAAAGACGACTGAATGTCAGTCGCAGGCATTGTCTTTACCCTCAGTAAAGGGACGGTATGTTGGAAGAGTTCTAAGCTAGATATCGTGACATACTAGACGATAAAGGCTGGATACATCGCTACTTAAGATGCTACCAAAGAGGTTGTTTGGGTGTATATTGGTTCATGAGATGAACTATGTTCCTCCCATTGTGTGACAATGGAGTTGTGGCTTATGCCAAGGAACGCCGGTCCCATCAGTGATCCAGACATATTCTAAGGCAGTATCACCTGATCATGGAGATGGTTGATCTCTATGGGATCAAGGTAAGGAGAGTAGACTCAGAGGACAACACAGCGGATCCACTCACAAAGGCCTATTCCCAGAGAGAGATTTTTATGGGATGGTTGAGTATGAGATACTACAACCACTGCTACAGATGGCCCTAGTGCAAGTGGGAGATTGTTAGTTATATGTATGCCCTAGAGGCCATTACTGTACATGGGATGTATATTGTAGTGGTGTTAGTTGTATGTATGCCCTAGAGGCCAGTATTGTACAGATGTTGTATATTATATTGGATGCTTGGACATATATAGAGATGACTTTCTTTCTCGATATGATAGTATGCTATCTGGTTACTCTTTATCTTAACATGTACACTAGTCTCTTTATACTGTCTTATAGTTACATGTTGGTAAAGCCCTTAGGATTTGTACTTGACTACCTGGACTATGATGCAGATCATACTAGTGGGGACATGGTAGTCCATAAGTACATCCTTCAAGGTCCCTAGTCGTGGGTGTATCGAGACAGGGCATCGATATACCAGAGTAGACTAACGTATACGCTTCTCGACCCATGTGATGGGCGATGGATGATCCCATATCCATTGGTGTTTGACATCAGAGATGGTATACGGGTGCTCAGTGAAGACTGGGTACACTGGACGGACTCGCCGAGAACTCCCAGATGGTATTATACCTCACGTCAGATGGCAGTTCTCAGGTGACACTTGTACAGGTTAGTCTGTAGACCCGAGATCGTCATAGAGTCTTGTGTGATTCCCACTGTGCTTTGATCTCCACCTTACCACGTCCATGAGGGTGTGCAAAACGGTGGTCTTTGGGTGCAGTCCCGAGTCACATGGAGGCAATGAGCGATAGGAGGGGTTTCGTCTCTCCCGGTATTGGGGGTTGATGTTGCGCTGTGCTCGATTGGCCGTAACAGGGAAGTCCCTGGCCAGGGCTGATCAGAGATTTGCTGGTAAGTGTTACCAGTAGTTTCTCGACCCGTTACGAGCCTCACATCGGCATGACTTATCGGGTTATTGGGGTCTGACGTTTACCACCCCTAGACTTGATATGCGACATATCAGACGAAGAGACCGGACTGTACGGTAAGTGTTACTGGTCGGATTCGCAGGAGTGTGAGAGGGCTAGCTCGTCGATCTTCTGATCGCTCAATACCCGGGTGGCCGTTACGTTTAGCAGACCGCTTGCGGCTTGTGGGTGCATGATATGATCATCATCTGCTACCGGCGTATTGACGAGTCTTTAGAGTCCTACACAGAGGTTTTCTGGTTCAAGCGAAACGAAATAGGAGTGCATATGAGATATGTGCGGGACCGAGAATAATGCGTGTATGTGATACCGTATTTAATTCTCGCGATTAATGTTTCGATTGGTTGTATATGATATAACCTAGTTATCGAATCGAAGATCGATTCGATAAGTCGATACATTGAATACTAGTCGGTTATGTGCGACATGACCGGATCATTGAATCAAGTGTTGATTTAATGATTTAATATATAATTATATATTTGATATATTACTTTGCATTAACTAGTATTGGTTCACTTTAAACGGATTTTTCTCACTTGATTTACACATTGTATATGTAATATACTTTTGTGCACTTATATGTATCATGTTTGATGATGCATGTAGTTTTGGCTTTGTGTAAAGAATGCAACCATGGTTATGAGAGTGGTTAGGGTTTAAGATTTATTCTCTTATTATTAAATCCATTTATTATTTATTAAATGGATTTATGGAAACAAAATGGCATCATTACTAAAAGCTTCACACCTTTTGAGCGCGGAACCGCCGCAGAAGGCATGCTTCTGCCGCGGTTCCGCGGCAAAAGGAACTGTTCATATGAAAATTTTTACATCGTAATTCTTGTATTTCCTTGCTGAATTTTTTAGGCATTTTTAATATGAAAAAATGGTTGAGTGCTCTGGGGTTATATTGGGAATCGACGATTCGATCGGAATATCAAACTTTGTCTAAGTGTTTTTCCAGATAACTGTAGAATATGTTAAAAAGTTTGACCGGATACAAATACCCAACTTTTCCCCTGCCGAAAAATTCCAAGTGTTGGATTTTTCTGTGGTTAAAAGACGTTCGAAGTAGTTCAAGTAACGCGATGGTCCCTCTAGAAGACAACAAACCTTAACTCGATTATGTGACCGTCTTGAACTGCCCTTTGAACCTTCGGGTTTGGGGCAGTACGGCGTGCCACATGTGAGGCGTTGGCTTGACCCTTCTACGGCTGGACCGTTGGTACTGAGGCATGAAATGAATGTTTTTGAACCTATTTCATGTGTTGATCGGTGTCGGGAAAACTTGGGTGTTCGAATGTTCGATCGGAAAGTTTAATATATTCTATTTATCCGGAATTGGATACAATAATTGGAATTCACAAACAGTTATGAGATAACTGGATGAATGTTATAAATCTAGCAGTTTAGTCCCATACGATATTGAAAAGAGTTTTCGATAATGAGACTAAAATGCGGGGTTTGTAACTGTTAGGCATGTGATGTCTAAAGAGGTTGCGGATTCCAATTGTTGTAATTTTACACTTTCTTTTCTGTGACCGTAAGTGTAGTATGTAGTGGTATTGCCGATTGCCGTTGCTATATGTCGACGACAATCGGTGTATGCATACTTACTTACGTTGATGACATGTGATGTTATGTGTTGCTGGATATGTTATATTGGATCGTCGTGATTGAATAGCCGGGGGTTTTTATGTGAGATGAGTGTTTTTCTTTTTCATTCATGTATAAAAACTTGTATGTAATATTCTTTTATTCGGGGCACTTCCAGGTTGCGGAAGTTGTCACCCTTTGTATATTATTTACTTTTCTGCACTAGGATAGACCCAAGGAGGGGAGCACAAGTAACCGGGTTCTGGGGTCCAGTGGGAGACCAACTCGAGGAGTCGAGTCCGGGTCTCCTAACCCTAGAATTGGCAGGGTTGCTTGCCGCTCTCGTAGGGGTCTAGGGGTGTGGGATTGGCTATTCATCACGACCGTGGAATCCGTGTTTTATACTGGCTCATATTGAAAACACGGACGTCCTAATATATCCAATATTTCATATAATTATTCTGCTGCGATATCTGTGATGTGACTCTGTGATGGATATAGTATATAGTATATATGATATATTATATAGACGTTACTTATGTTTTGCACCCGCACTAGCCCTGTCCTGCTCTGTCGTTAGTTACCTAACCTAACGGTGCACGAGGGGACATCGAGGTGAATGCGGATGGCATAAGTGTACGTCATATCTATCTGTGATGTTTAGGTATTTAAATGATGGGACTTCATTAATGTGATTAATGAAAGATAAGAAACCTAAGATGTTGTGGAATCGAATTTTAAAATAAAACAGGTAGCTACAGTTCTTGCTTTGCATAGCGGTATATATGATATACCCTGCACCTTATTCGATGAGGAAAGGACCGAGATCCCTTCACCGGGAGTGACTCCTTTAGCAATAACTGGCAGATGCTACACACTCGGTTTGCTTTTGACTGCTTTTGGGTTTTTGCTTTGCACAGCGATATATATGATATATCCCGCACCTCATTCGACGAGGAAAGGGCCGACGATTCCTTCACCGGGAGTGACCCCTTTAGCAAAACTAGAAAAGCCTCAAAATCACTCCATTTTTAGAAACTTCATTTGATTCTACAACGATATCAAGTTCATTACGCTCATGGTTTTATGAAAACCTGCGTAGCCCTCCGTCATTTCAGATAAGTACTAATTAGTATTCGTGCTACGGTAGTTTGGCATTCATCAAGGCGTAGTGTACGGTAGCTAACTAGTATTTATCTGCTTATGCATATGATGCAGATTGGATTAAGGTATTCGTACGGCGTTGTTTGGCATTCGTCAAGGGTCGTGCGGGTGGGTTTAATTCAATCAAGAAATGTACGGGTTGAACTTGACTAGTGGACTATGGGTTGTTTGGTATTCGTCAAGGTCATAGAACACTAGGGGTAAAATATTATCGGGAATTTCAAGTGTTGAAATTTGCAATGAGATTGCATACCTTCTATGAGATAGTTGGATCCCGATACCCGCTGCGAGTAAGAGTTACTCCTAGGAGAGTTTTACACATTACAATTAGCCGATCAAGTAGGTGTCTAGGAAGGTGTTAACGAGGTTACGCCTCTGGGAAAACGAGGTTTACATTAATTAGGTTCGTGCGAAAGCACGGGGGACCTCCCTCAAAGTACCGACACTGGCCTGGCTGAAAGATTGACGAACCTGTAGTGTGTAATTAATCCCGGCTAGTCTTTCCTTTTAGGGTTTGAAGGAAGATTTGATAAAAAGCAGTGGGAGCCATCCTGATTAGATAAGATAATAACCAATCTGATCTTGCACGAGCTTACGCTAAAGTGTTTTCTTCTCTCTCTCTCCAGGTAGCGACCATTTCATGCCTTAATAAAGATAATAATATGGATGTATTGACCGAACCCGCATGTTATACTGTGCAGGGGAACGTTGGACCCGTTCTATCTCATAAATGTTATAAGACTGAACAGGAAACAGGAGAATATTTGGATTCTCAAGACGCCCAAAAGAACATGGATGTTGATGCATCTTCTAAAGGTGTGTTAGTTATTGAGAACTGTTTCTCAGTTCACCCTACGTCCTGGGTATTAGATACCGGATCAGGATCCCACATATGTAAACAGTTACATGGGCTACGAAAAGGTAGAGAACTGGGGAAAGGTGATCATTCCGTTCAAGTTGGGAACGGTGCAAGTGTTGCAGCCAAAGCAGTTGGCGAATATCACCTAGTATTACCAAGTGGTGATACAATAATTCTGAATGAGTGCTATTATATACCGAACATGATGTGCAACATTATATCAGTTTCTTTATTAAGTAAAGAAGGATATAATTTTGTAGTAAAGGATAATGTTATGAACATATTCCTAGATCAAAAGTTGATTGCATCAGGTTCGCTACATAATGGCATATTCATTCTAAATCAAAATACAGTCCTCAATATACAAAATACACACAAGAGGAAAAATTCAGAAATGAACGAATCCTTCTTGTGGCATTGTAGACTTGGTCATATCAATGCGACACGACTGGCTAAGTTACATAAGGATGGTTATTTGAATCCGTTCGAATTATCATCTTATGATACTTGCCATTCATGTCTCAAAGGAAAAATGACCAAAGCTCCGTTTAGTGGACACGGAGAAAGAGTTACTGAACTCTTAGGACTGATACATAGTGATGTATGCGGTCCTATGTCTATACATGCCAGGGATGGTTCTTCCTACTTCATTACATTCACTGACGATCTCTCTAGATACGGGCATGTGTTCCTGTTGAAACACAAGTCTGAAGCTTTTGAGAAATTCAGAGAATATAAGCACGAAGTAGATAACCAAACGGGCAAAAATATTAAGATCCTTCGATCTGATCGAGGAGGAGAATACTTGAGCAATGAGTTCCAAGATTATCTAAAAGAGAATGGGATTCTCTCTCAGCTTACTCCACCTTATACACCACAGCACAACGGTGTATCGGAACGAAGGAATCGCACCCTATTAGATATGGTGCGTTCAATGATGAGCACAGCTGAGTTACCTATTTCCTTCTGGGGGTATGCGCTTGAGACAGCCATACACCTATTGAATATGGTTCCTACCAAATCAGTGCCTACCACTCCATATGAGATATGGAGAGGGAAGAGACCATCTCTTAAGTATGTTAAGATATGGGGTTGTCCAGCCTATGTCAAAAGACAAAATCCGGACAAACTCGAGGCAAGATCGGTCTTATGTAAGTTTGTAGGATATCCCAAAAATTCACAAGGGTATATCTTCTACCACCCCGAGGAACAAAAGGTGTTTGTTTCTCGACATGCCACTTTCTTAGAAAAAGGTTTTCTTATGAAACAGATTAGTGGCATTGAGGTAGAACTGGAAGAAGTTCCAGCAACACAAACTATAACAGAAGACTTAGTGGAACCAGAAGATTCAGTAGAACTCAACGAACCCCAGCCTCTCCGCCGATCTAGTAGGGTATCTCGTCCACCTGAGAGATACTACGGTTTTCTCATTGACGGTGGAAGCGAGGATTGCATCATGGAGGATGATGACCCAACTAGCTTCGAGCAGGCCATCACGAGTAGGGACTCAGTGAAATGGCTGGATGCTATGCGGTCCGAGATGGAATCCATGTACACCAACAAAGTATGGACTTTGGACGTTGCTCCTGAAGGGGTAAAACCCATTGGGAGCAAGTGGATCTTTAAGAAGAAACTTGGTGTAGATGGGAAAGTGGAGACTTTCAAAGCTAGACTTGTAGCAAAGGGTTTTCGTCAAAGACCAGGTGTGGACTATGACGAGACCTTTTCTCCAGTGGCTATGCTTAAATCCATCCGGATCATGCTTGCCATCGCTGCATATCATGATTACGAAATCTGGCAAATGGATGTTAAGACCGCCTTTCTAAACGGTGATTTAGAAGAGTGCGTGTACATGACTCAGCCAGAGGGCTTCGTAGACAGTGGGAGCAGCGGAAAGGTGTGCAAGCTGCTTAAATCCATTTATGGATTAAAACAAGCATCGCGGAGTTGGAACATCTGCTTTGACGTCGTTATCAAAGAGTTTGATTTCGTCAAAAACCCAGATGAACCTTGTATCTACAAGAAGGTGGCAGAGAGTAAGGTTGTCTTCCTCGTATTGTACGTGGACGACATACTCTTGATAGGAAATGATATTCCCATGCTGCAATCGGTCAAGCTCTTCTTATCACAAAGATTCTCAATGAAAGATCTTGGTGATGCCTCCTGCATATTGGGAATTAGGATCTATAGAGATAGATCCAAACGGATTTTGGGATTGTCCCAATCCAGGTATATTGACACCATACTAAAGAGGTTTAGTATGGAAGAGTCCAAGCGTAGGAACTTGCCCACGATCTCTGGAGTCACTCTCTCCAAAGAGATGTCTCCCAAGACTGATTTGGAGAGAGCTCGCATGCAAGGGATACCCTATGCTTCGGCAGTAGGCTCTATCATGTATGCGATGCTATGTACCAGACCCGATGTAGCATACTCACTAAGTGTAGTGAGCAGGTATCAAGCTGATCCTGGAGAGAATCACTGGACAGCTGTGAAGAGCATTCTCAAGTACTTGCGAAGGACTAAAAATATGTTCTTGGTGTATGGTAACGGAGAACTCCAAGTGGAGTCATTTACCGATTCGAGCTTCCAGAGTGATAAGGACGACTCTAAGTCGCAGTCGGGATTTGTCTTTACCCTTTACGGAGGGGCGGTTAGCTGGAAGAGTTCCAAGCAGGAAACCGTGGCAGACTCGACGATGGAGGCTGAATACATCGCTGCCAACGATGCTGCTAAAGAGGCTGTCTGGATCAAGAAGTTCATTACTGAACTTGGAGTGGTTCCATCCATTGAGCGTCCAATACCTTTGTATTGCGATAACAATGGAGCGGTGGCTTTGGCCAAGGAACCCAGGTCCCATCAGCGATCCAGGCATATTCTGAGGCGGTATCACCTGATCCGGGAGATAGTTGATCGCCGGGAGATCGAGGTCAGGAGGGTTGACACGAAGAACAACACGGCGGATCCACTCACGAAGGCCATTCCCCAGATACAGTTTGAGAGACTCTTCGGGATGCTCGGTATGCGATACTACAGCAACTGGCCCTAGTGCAAGTGGGAGATTGTTAGTTGTATGTATGCCCTAGAGGCCAGTATTGTACAGATGTTGTATATTATATTGGATGCTTGGACATATATAGAGATGACTTTCTTGCTCGATATGATAGTATGCTATCTGGTTACTCTTTATCTTAACATGTACACTAGTCTCTTTATACTGTCTTATAGTTACATGTTGGTAAAGCCCTTAGGATTTGTACTTGACTACCTGGACTATGATGCAGATCATACTAGTGGGGACATGGTAGTCCATAAGTACATCCTTCAAGGTCCCTAGTCGTGGGTGTATCGAGACGGGGCATCGATATACGTTAATAGGGGATCGTGATGGCGTGGAAAGCGGGATCATGGGCGGCGGATATCTCGCGTCTGGCGAGATTCGCGGAGCTGTGGCGGAGGCGCCTGTGATCGGTGTTGTGGGTCAGTCGGTGAGACCGAGGAAGCTAAGCTCGGCATGAGGCTCGGGAACGAGCGGGAGGCCGAGGCATCTTGGATATGCAATAGCTCGGAGGCGAGCTGGAGGGATGAGGGAACCCAGCGTAAGGGAGGGCTCCGAGGCGAGTCGACGGTCGTTTGTAAGGTGGTCGTAGGGGTGGTCTGGAAGGCCACCGAAGGTCAGGAACATTCTCGGGCAGAAGGCCCAGGGTATGATCCCAATGTACCGATCTTGATCCTTTCTTGTAAGTCCTGAGACACGTTGCCACGTGTCATGATCTGGGGAAACACCGGTATCTAGCCTCATCACTTGGACATTTTGAAACAAGCTCCAAAGTGTTCTCGGCAGGAAAATGAGCCATGTACCCAAGTGGATGTGGCATAAGCATCCATTTATGATTTTTAAAGTTTTCCGACTACTCCCATAGCTTCGCAACAATTAGCCTCGCCGACGGTGTCCCGTCCTTCGCTTTGATCATTCTTATCACCCCGAGTGACTCCGTTAATTTCTCCTGGGCTGCTCCATCTCCTCATTATAGGGCACTATGAACTCCTCCTCACCCATACTCCTTCTCTTGCCATTGTCACACCTCTTATCCACATTTTCCGGCAGTGGGCACTGCTTAGCAATATGACCATCACCTTGACAATTGTAACAAATAAGACTGAGCTTACACTCATGTTGAGTATAACCCCAGTTCTTTGCAAGTGTAACAACCACCCAGATACTCTGACGGCGGTGATTGAAGCTTTTCATGATGGCCTAATTTTGAGCTTCCACAAGAGACCTTTCCCACCCTCTTGGTCGACCAACCTTCCACCCTCCGGTGAAATGTACCCCTTGAACCCCTCTGGATCTCACTCATGCCCCCTCCATCTAATGGCCGCCTCCTCCACGACTCGAAGTATCTCCTATTTTTCATACGTCTTCCCTTGGATCCACATCCAACCATCATCCCCGCCTCCATTCTCTCCAGTTCTCGCTTGTCGTGATGGCTTCCCGGCGACCGCTCATGGACCTACCAATGATAGCCTATCCATCCTTGCCTCATCATCCCTCCGACCCACATCCGTCCTCGATTTATTAGAATCCCTTGACCTATATCTCAATCTAACTTTCCCTACGTACACGCCTTGCCTCGCCACCGCCTCCGATTCAAGTCGCCTCTGAAACCCCTGTTGTCGATCACAACCTTGAATCCCTGTCCTGGGTAGGGACCTACCCCCGACAAGGTCTTTGATGACACGGCGAATACCTACTCCGTTACCGCGGTGATCAACTCCTATTCCCAAGATTTCGCCCTTCTTTGCTCAAGTGACTGAGCAGACCTCCGCATACGAAACACCATCAAAAACTAAAATACTTAATTAAACCCTCGCCTAAGATCACTGAAATGTTCGTCGAAAACCGCCCTAGTCAGAAATCACATTAATTCCACAAAATCTTTAGTTACATCAAGTTTTTCCTTCTCCATAAGTTGTGGTTCTTGAAGGCATTAATTCCATAAAATCTTAGTTATATAAAGTTTTTCCTTCTCCATAAGTCGTGGTTCTTGAAGTGGAAAAAGTGGTAGGGAAAAAACCTCTTATGATTTTCCTTCAGAAGATAACAAAACAATTTTCTCCCCTTTTAAAATTAAAATTTATTTGATTGCATTTTGTTTTCATTATTGGTCTTCAAAATAACATTGTTCTGCCTATTGTGTTTTGTTGTGCTTGCTAGTGGCTGGTCAAGATACCTTTCTATGTGTGTTCTAATAATATATATTTCATTTGCATCATTCCTTTCTAGCAATAGATTTGTTTTGCTATTTTACTATAGTATGCTTTGCCGACACTAGGAACTACACTTGGAACTATGTCGTTTACTAAAATTATTTGATCATGAATGTAAGAATAGAAGAATAAAGTTACCAATGAGGCAATAGTCTTGAATTCCTTAAAAACATGTACAAACAAAAGGATTTGAGCATAGCAGCACACTTGAGTTCATTTGAGGCAATCATATAGGAAAACAAATCTTTATACATTGAATTGCATTTACAGCTTCGCCAGTTCCACCATTTCAGTGGAAAGAGGGACGATATCTTGGGCATCACCGCTAATTCGAGAAGAGATTGGTAGTTCATTGTTCAAGGATTCTTCCTCTCCCACTCCTTGCTGAGACCTATAAAAAGAAGAAAAAGAAAGTCTATAGTGCTGATCAAACTAATGAAAATAAAAGTACATTTCTATAAATTAGCCATAAAGTAAGCAGAATACTGAATAATGAAAGCCTTGCATGAAATAGTTAATTTCTATAACGATAATCATAATTTAGCTGACTTCCTATATTTCCACTACTTTCTCAACACGGTTATGTTTGACTTGATTCCCCATTAGGCATCAAGGCATGCCTTAAGACCAATTAGGGTTCCATTATGTGTTTCATTTACAGGCACTGAGGCATGCTTTAACATCAATTAGGTTGCAGACTCATAGCAAGATAATAGTTCTGAAAGTAAATATTACCCATGCTGGACTTCAGATCGTCGCCTTTTCGAAGATAATGCACTGGCACTCTCATTTGAAGTTGTTATATTTTCAGATGATTGACAACCCATCTGTATATTGTTTGCAAACTGAAAAATAGTTAGTACTTGTGTACTTGAGACCTTCAGGGCTAATATAAATGCGAAGAATGTTAGCTCTTAACACGACAGGTGTCTGAGACAAGCTTGGAAAGTTCTGAGTTATCGGAAAAGATATAAATGAAACGCATGGTATAAGCAAGGAAGCATCCTTACAATGCTATTGCCAAGATGCTCTTCACTTAGAAGATCCGAGTTTTTAGCATTCGCACTGCTTTCTCTACCAAGAGCATTCATGCATTTGCAAATAAAAAGTAAAAGCGCACCACCCAGAAGAAGCATCATAACAATCTCTAGAATTATTGCCAATCCAAGTACTGCAAGATATTTAGAAATCCAGATCAACAGCAACACATCACAAAGCAGAGTAACAGTTACCAATATGACTTACAAAGAGACATCAAGGAACCAATTGGTCTCTTTCTTATCAGATGCACATTGGCTTTAGTAGAGAGAGGTACCGACATCATATCTGTACAATCAGGATAACACCCATAACTTCCCAAGTCATTCACAGCGATGGTTAGTATAGCACCGTCATGTGCACCCTGCATAAGAATTATAAGCTCGCTCAGATTCCCTTGATTACAAGGTAGGAAAATAAACAGATTGAAATTAACTGTAGTATTTGTCACTGTTAAAGTTATTTTTAAAATAGAATAAAGTTTAAAAAGTTAGAGAAGAGTTGGAGTGATGAGCTTTTTACACATGGACTTTTAATGATAAGTGGGTTCCAACAATAAGACTCGAGTTTTGTTGAGTTATATTTTATTCCCATATGTTTCTTTTGTTGTTTCAATATGGGACTATTTTTAAAATCTCTCAATTGTTTTTTTTTTTTTTTTACTTTCAATACTCCTCAAGTGCAACAATCACTTTCTTTCTTTGGTGTGGTCGTCATATGAAAAGTACAACATTTGGTAATATTGTCAAGTCGAATTTGGATTGAGACATTGGCTTTGATATCATGTTAAAGTTATTTTTAAAGTAGAGTAGAGTTTAAAGTTAGAGAAGAGTGTTGGAGGTGTGATAAATACAACATTTGGTAGTATTGTCGAGTCGAGTTTAGATCGAATTATTAGCTCTGATACCTTATTAAAGTTATTTTTAAAGTAGAATAGAGTTTAAAGTTAGAGAAGAGTTGAAGGAGTGATGGATTTTTTATACATGGACTTTTAATGATAAGTGGGTTGCAACAATAACACTCAAACCTTGTTAAGATATGATCTATTTTATATTTTATATCCATGTGTTTCATTTGTTGTTTTCAATGCGGGACTATCTTTAAAGTCACATCATTTGGTTTTGTTTTACTTTCAAAAGTAACAATTACAAGTAAATAAAGAGAACATGCAATTTTGTTCATGAAATTAGTATCTATGATACCTTATCTCAGAAGTAGGGATGAAAATTCCAGTTCAAGACCTCACCAGAAAATAAAAATAAATAATTAAAAAGTCTGAAGGATCTTTTCATCATGTGAGCGGTAGAAGTATATTTAATTTTACATTTTGTTGTTCGATTCCAACAACATATGCTATAAATGTACATAATGAAGAAAAAGGAAGTGCACTGTCTACTATAAAAGGCTCATAATTTTCCATAAAATTATTACTTGTGATTAACATTAAGACTCGTGACATTTCACACTTGACGGTGACACGTCAGCAGCATCTGTGCCACATCAGCGCCATATCAACCAAGGTAACACATAGCAAAAAATTTATAAAATCCCCAAAATACCCCTCTTTAACCCTGATCCTAATTTCTAAATTATTTTAAAAATTAAAAAACACACCTTCAACCTCCTCTGGTCATCCCCACCGGTGATGGCGCCGGCACCATCCTGACCTCCTCTATTCAAGCCCACCACCACCATCACCGTCCACTCTCCGCTTCCGCCGCCCCAAAAAAATTCAGCACCACCACCACCATGACCACCACCATCATCATCACCACCACCACCACAACCATCATCATCATTGTCATCATAACCACCACCACCTTCTCCCCCGCACTGCTGCAGCCCAAATTAGTCATCACCACTATCATCATCATCTTCTTCTCCTCCTCCCTCCCCCGCCGCCCAGTACCTCCTTCGTCACCCTAATGACCTACAACTAGCTCATGTAAGAGAAGGGGGTTGTTCAAGGAAGCGGGGGTAGGGAAGAAGGGGGCAGGGTGGGGGAGGGGGAGGGGAGGAGATCGGTGGTGGGGGAAGGGTGCCGGCGGGGATCGACACCGACGGGGGAAATGGAGGAGTTTTTGTTAGGGTTAGGGTTTTGAGGTGGAGATGGAGAAGGAAAATTAAGAGGCTTTTTTTAATTAATATTTAATAATTACTTAAAATTATTAATAATGTAATTAAAAATATTATTAATATAGTTAATAATTAATTGTTTGTTTTATGATAAGGGCAAAATGGTCTTTTACTGCAAAATGGTCTTTTATTTCAAAATTTAACACCGTTACATTTGACCATTAAGTTTGGTATTTTTTTTTATAGTTTCAAGGTATTGATAGTTTTCTGATTCTAGCCCCCAAACTTAGTGAGAGTTTTCAGTAAATAAGCCTATTTAAAATGAAACCTCACACTGGTTTAACTTAATAACCGAACCATAATTCCACATTATATCTCATCAACTTAAGCTCATTTTACTTTTGAACTGAAATAGCAATAAGAAAAACTCTCTATTTATAATGAAATAATTTCATGCTCATAGTGAAAAACTAAATGTTGTCCGATGTTATTTTCCCCAAAAAGATAAGAAAAAGAAATGGATAAGCTGTCAAAAAGAGGATGGTAAACTCACATGATGATACAACTTTTGCAGTGCATTGTTGCAATCTGTAATTGTTCCTCGAAATCTAACTCCTTGTCCTTTAAGAACAAAATGTTTGGAAATAGTAACAAAAGTCTGAATGGGCTGCCACTGATTGCTGATCTTACTCTTCAATTCAACTGTGTGTATAAGATGAACTGGAAGAGAGGTTGATAGAAACCCATCATTTACTTCGACAGAGAATGTAACCACAAGATGAGACTTGTTACCTGCAAGGTAGTATTTTACAAGCTGTTAAACATTTCAATATCAAATTCTCTAACCAGCTTACGTGAGGCTATTCATTAGGTTGGATTAATTCAGTCCTACAGGATGCTTATTCACAGCTTTGAATCCTTCTGTCCTCGATAGGATCAGTTATCAATCAATTTCTTCGGTATCATGAGTTCAACAGAATTATTAATTATTTTATTTATCATATAAATCAAGAGACTTCCATATATGTCATAATAAGTAAGGGATTATGGGGACCCTAATTTTCATAGGCAAAGGCTAAAATCTATGCTCTAAGTTGTACTACATGCCATGAACTTCAAGCATCTTTTAGATAAATGCTATACACCTCATGAATTACACTAAAATATAAGAAACCTTGGTTTCACCATGTTATTATTACCGGTTGGTTCTTTTATAAATTCATCATGAGTTTACGGGTTGTTTAACTTTTACGGTAAAATACTTATAAGAAATATGAAAATCCATTTCCGAGTTTAGTACGATTCATAAACCCTTGAATTCAGTCACTATTCTGATTTAAAAAATTGCAGCAGAAGTCAAAAGCAGCTGATGGGTTTATGAATTATAAAAGTTCATGTATTAATATGTAAAAATAAAGTTTAGACGTTTATTGTACTCCCTCCGTTCCTTTTTACTTGTCATTTTGGAAAGAGAAAAGTGTTCCACTTTATTTGATGTTTTTGGAATACCGAGGAAATCATTAATGATAAAGATATCAATAAATGATACAATACCAAAAATAACCTAGAAAATTAATTGATAATAGTAAAAAAGTGATAATGCTTTCCTTAATAGTTGCGGACATAAATGATATGATTTTTTAGTGGTGATGTGGCAGTACATTAATTGTTGATATTAAGAAAGTGAATATCTTCCTTAATCGGTGTGCATTCCTCTAAAATGACAAGTAAAAAAGAACAGAGGGAGTAATTTTTTAAGTTCAAGGTAATTTTATGATAGTATAGTTTAATCTTATTCACAAAAGTAATGTGATTTAAAGTCTCGAAATTCTCAGTCGTCCAGAGACTTTAAAATGTAAATGCAAAAAAAAAAAGCTAGATGTCCACAGAAAGCAGGAAGAAAAGAATGAGACGCTGGAACCAAGGCTGAATATCTTGGTACCGATACTTGTATCGGAAGGTCACTTTTGGGATTGGAATTAGCCATCTTGTTCATATCGACTGTCTTGGATAGAAAGTATAGGATTTTATGTCGTTCAAGTAAAAATTCTTTTTAAATTATTAATCTTGTTAAATAAATAGTATAAGTAGCTATAAACAATTTGAAACTTATTTTGTAATATACTAAATTTTTGCATGGATAGTAGATAATTTATGGTTTTGGAGAGTAATCGACGCGTAATTGCCAAATAATTTATTTTTCCGAAATTTAGAATATATCGGCCAAAGTTTTGGTATATATCAATATATCGGTGATATTTTTTATGTATATCAGCAAAAATGTCGCTATACTTGTTAAAAATCTTGTTATGGGGTTTTTTGTTTTTGTAGATTTCAGGATAGAAAACCTACACGACCGACCCGTTGTTGGCTATAGTGCCCTCAAATCAATTATTGGATCGCAAGCACGTGATTGCAATGATTGATGGATGACCTATATCGGTAGAACAGTCTTACTTGAGATGATAGTATACTATCTGGTTTATCTTTATCATCGTGTACATGCTTCAAGTGAAATTACAAATCATTATTACATGTTTGATAGAGCCCATAGGATTCTTGCTTGACTACCAGCATTATGATGGCGATCATATACGTGGAAGCTGGGTAGTCTATAACCACATCCTTAAAATGTCCCTAGTCGTGGGAGTTTCGAAACTGGGCATCGATACTCCAAGAGTAGACTAGGGTATACTGATCGAGACCCCGACGAAGCACGGTGTCCGGTCTTACAAGCCATTGGTGTCAGTTGTTTCACCTAAGATGTATACAGGTGCTCATTGGGTTATGAGTACACCGGACGGACTTGCCGGGAACATACTAGTTGGTATTATACTTATTTTCATATAGCAATTCCCTGGTGACATGTGTACAGGTTAGTCTATCGACCTGAGATCGTCATTTGTCTCGTGTGAGTACCCACTGTGTTTTGATTACTACCCTACCACGGCTCAAAGGAGTCGTGCAAACAGGTTTTAGTTGGGTACAGTCCCGAGCCACATGGAGGCAGTGAACGGATTGTCGGGGGATTCGTTTCTCCCGGTATTGGGGGTTGATATCGCAGTTGTGCATGGGTGGCCATCGATAGAAATCCTTAGCCAAGGTAGTCGAGAATTACTGATCTAGAATCGGTAGTTTCTCAGGTGGTGATGGGCTTCATACCGGCACTAAATGTCGTGTTATTAGGGGTCAGACTTTATCCATCCCCTAGACTCGATATGCGATACTCATAGACGAACGGACCGGACTGCATAGATATTGTCACTGTCATGCTCAGTAGGGGTTTTAGGATGAGTTTGCTCGTTGGCCTCCCTTTCGCTCAATACCTGAGTAGCCGTTACGTAAGCTAGTGCCGCTGATGTGCTTGTGGTTGAACCCACTGCCAGCGTATTGACGAGTCTTTAGACTCCTACACTGTAACACCCGAGCCCAATAATACTATGTATATTACTAGTTGAGGGTTATTTATTGCTCTTTCCAATTTTACTGATTTTCTGGTGTTTATTGCTAAATTTTACCCGGTTAAGTTATTTTGGCACATAACAATTTTTAACTCCGAAAATGAAATTTAAGATGTCCATGTTGGCCTACTCGTCGCCACTAGTCGCGTGGTAGCGTCCGCGTGTCGAGATTCCGTTCCGTTTGGCTAAACGGGCAAGTTTGGGCGACTACGCGCGCGTGCAAGTGTCCGACTTGGGGGCATGCATTTTAATCACTAAACACCTCTTTTCAAAATTTGGAACCCGCTTAAAATCCTATAATTTGAATTTGGAACATTTGGGCGCAACCCGGGCGCGATTTGGAAATGTTTCATTTCACGCCAAAAAGGGCCCATTTAAATTTAATATCTAATATATATATACACTCAAATCTTTAATTCACAACAGTAAATCCCCAAAATCCTACGCAATTTCCTCTCAAATCTATCTCGTGGCCAATCACGAGCTCTTGTTGAGCTCGTGGGCCCCCTCCTTTCTATTTCTCTCTCTGCCTCTCTCCTCTTTCTCTCTCTCTCTCTATCTCATCAATCCTATTCTTTCTCTCTATAATCCCTCTCTCTCCCTTACTCTATATATATTAAACATGCAGCCGCCTCCTCCCCAGTAACCCATCGCGAGAAACCCCCACGCAAACCCTAACCCTAGCCTCGCGATCCCACCGCCGGCCTCCTCGAGACATCGCCGTCGCCGCCCTCACCACCACGACCTCCACCGCACCCACCTACCCTCTTCCTCCTGTTCTCCCGACAACACCCGCGCCTGCACCCAACCCCAACCTCGCCTCCACCCTCGCAGACGTCGCCGTCGACGTCGCCTCCCACCGTCGACGCCTCCCACGACTCCCTCTCACACCCCTCGTCGAGACCTCGTCGTCGTTCCCTCCTCCCCTCGCCGGAACAGTGAACCCTAGCCTTCATCCTTCGCCTACCCCCGCTGTTCGCCGGAGAGACGTGCCGGCGACCCCGTCGACACCACCTCCGACCACCTCCCTCTCTCCCACGACCACCAGAGCCGACCCCTCTCCTCCAGCTCGCCGCAGCACACTTTTCCGCGCACCCCGAAGCTTTCAACCCTCGTTGCAGCCGCTGCCGTCGCTTCGCCGGCGTTCCAGCGCCGTCGAGCTCGCCGGGGTCACCTGGTACATCTCTCTGTAAGTGTTTCCTTCTCCTTCCTTTTGGTGCAACACCCCCCCCGCTGGTCCGTATCGTGAATGCGTAGTTTTGTCGCTAACTCCGTTACTTTTGACATTTTGCCGGAATCCGACCGTGCCGTCTGACGAACCCGACGCTCCAGCGAAGCCCCCTGGTCCGTGTGATCCCGTTGACCTCTGTTGGGACTCGATCCGCGGCCCGTGCTTCCGTACCGTGGTTTCTACCGACATCGCACCCGTGTTTCGGTTCGCGGAACCGCCGAGGCAAGTATCCGAATACTTGCTTAACATGCTACAACTTAATCATCATGTTATAACTACACAACTAATATAACATCGATACCTTTTATAACTTAGAATTGCTAGCCACGATTATCCGTAACTTTAAATCAATGAAATCATTGCTCGTATTAACCGGTCTGTTATTAATTCATACTTAACTAATCAAACCAAGTAGATCATCCCCACTTCATTTGTTAAAATCACTCATGAGACAATTATTGTGCTTAGTTCAGATTCATGTAACTCCATTACGTATATTATCGATATTGTTCGTCTTGTGGCTTTTGCACCTCAAAGGTGCGTGAACCGGATTAATATGAAAATACAAACATCACTGTGTTCACATAGAATAATATTTGTTATTTACTGTTTCCTGCTACCGTTCATTATTTGTTACTATACCTGTTATCATCATATACCTGATTGCATTACATATTGACCGATCTTGATACACATGACACCCTGTACATATCGACTCTACCTGTTGAAAGCAACCTGACCTGTTACCTGATCTCAGGCCTAATGCCGACAAACCTAACCATTCCTGCTGTCGACCCAGACAGACCTACCTTTACTTGACTTGTGTTGGCATTAGTCCTTGACTACTGAATACCTGACCTGACATACATAGCTTGGGGGTATGGGGAAATCAAAGGTGAAACCGACTTGTAACTCAACAGTTCGACACATTGTTCTGATCAGTCTTACGGGCTTGGCCAGCTCCGGAGTGTTGATGCTGACATCACTCATCTATCCTACTACCTTTTACTGCTTAGCGGCACGTCTCGGATTCAGCCCCGAGAATCATGACCGTGGTCCCGGGCACGCACGGGATACTATTGAGTTACATCGACGATTCATCAATTGGTTTCAAAGACTATAGAGTAGAAAACCTGATAGGACAGTTTAGTCACCACTGCACCTTACCCTGCTTGTTATCTCTTATTACTGCTTTATTCATGTTCATGCTTGCATTGTTTATTACCATGTTTATGCTATATACTTGATATCTTAACGCGCTGACGTCTGGGTTTTGCATGGCCCAGATTCCGTGCCCTTGACGTCGACCGAGCAGGAGTACTTCAGCCAGCAGGCTGAACTGTGAGTTCTTGAGAGTTTAGTTTATTTATGTCATTTCATTTCCTGATGTGAGCCCGCATTATGGGACATACTGATTATTCATTGTATTGGATCATTAGCTTCCGCACTTATTGTTTATTGATTCTTGTTATTATGGATTTGGACATGTATTAGTTTAGTTTATTTTTACTGTTCTTGATATCTTTACAACCGTAATGCGACTGTGGATGGATACTTCCTACCCACAGGTAGCATGGTTGGCTATGTCACGTGCCCAAATCTTGCGTACTCTGGGAAGCGGGGCGTGACATACACAGAGGGTTTCCCTGCTTCGGGCGAAACGATGTAGAGGCCGTATGGTTTTACGGCAGGATTCGATCACATACGTGTACTTGTGCACGGATGATGTTCGGACGGATAATACTAGTGGGTTTTGGTTTAAGCCGGATCCTAGTATTATATTTGTTGGATTATTTTCGTATCTTTGTATTCGTATTCTTCGGAATACGGATGCTGGTATATATATACGGTTGAGGGGTATTCTTGTAATTTATTACAAAATTACTTTTAGAAGATTACAACTCGTCATGGTTTAGACCTTTTCGGATTAAAAGGTTGTTGAGGTGTAGGATGAGGTGTTTATCGCATTTTTGTAGCATGGCTAATTAGTGACTCATGGTTACTATTCTAGCATGCTTAAGGTTTTTATTTGTTGACTTGAGATATTTTTTGTTGACTAAGATATTTTGGAGACATGGATATTTATGTGATGGCTCGATTATTTCTTATCACACTCACACAACAAACAAAAACACAAGCCATTATTCATTTCTTTTTCTCTCTTGAGTTGATCTCAACACCTCATTCTCATGGTATTTTCTTCTTCCTCTAGCTCCACCCAAACTCTCTCATGAGTTGAGAATTCTTAGGTTTCTTGAGACAAATTAATTCTTCATCACTCTCTACTTCATCTACGGTATCTGGAGTAGCGATCTAGGTGCCCTAGTTGCCTCGGATATGAGATTGGAGCTCGTTGCATAGATTCTCGGGTGGACATTTTCGATGGAGGGAGACCGGAGATCAAGCTTGATCAAGGAAGCCTCTAGGAGTTTGGGATGATGGTTGAAGACCGAAGGACACGGATCTATTCGGTATAACCATTCTAACTCCTTTGATGGTTGAAGACCGGGTAATTGGTTGTGGTGGCGCCAAGTTTTATAAATTTTTGTTCCGCATTTGGTCACGGATTGATGGCCGGGGCGATGCCGTAACTTAACAACCGTTGCCTTATTTTCTTTCAAATTCACTTAAAAGTGGCTCGTTTTCTCTCAATCTCTCAAAGACGATTTCGATCTTCTCTCAACTTTGGTCTTCAACAAGAAAACCCTTAGATGTCGTCATCTTACTTCTCCTGAGCTTCATATCTTCAAGGATTTCAACTTCGATTCATCTCAGCCTTAAAGCCCTCAACACCAACTGCAGCCCCTTCCTCGATCAGCGATCCTTCTCGACTTCGATCTTTTCTCGACGTAACGCTTCTCTTTTCTTTTTTCTTTCAATTTGATTTTCTCAACTTTGATAATTTATATTTATATTAAGTTATAACAATAACATTTTTGTCAAAAACATAAGTTATATCAATGGTATTTAAAATACAAAATAGTAGAATTCGATATTTAGAAAATATCACCAAAATTTCTTCGGTATCCGATATCAAAATCTTTGGACCGACACGATACCGATATTTGACATTTAAAATATTATTATAGGCAGATAGATTATAGATTACCATTGATTAAAAAGCTGTGTGGCCAAAAGGCATGGCCGCATAGGCACATAGGCAGTCACCCAGACCGCATTGAAACCAATTTAGGTGTATTTTCAATTAATTTTATTATTTTCTTAAGCTTATTTGTTAAATATTGATTTTAATTTGATTGTTAACTACTTTGGTTTCTTTTTCACTTGTAAAAGCAGCCTAGACAAGCATTCTCAAATACGTTAACAATTAAATGCAAACCGGTAATAAAGTAAATTCCACCAATTTTTCAAAGATCCAACAAATTTAATTAAATAATTAATTAGTTGTTTAAGCTAAATCTCTCCAATTTAAAGTCCAAAAAATGGCAAAAAAACCATTGTCGGCAAAGGCTCAAAGCTTGAAAGAGCAGTCGAAACTCAAAGGCAATATTGTCGTGGTTGAAACTTGAAGTCGAAAGTGAGTTCGAAAATATAAATCGAAGGTTAAGACAAGATTAGAGATCGAAGAAGAGATCTTGGTTCGAAATCAACTTGAAGACCTTCGAAGACGACGACGGTCGCTAGTCCGCATTGCTATCGAAATCGGCGGTGGCTCTTAAAATTAATGGTGGAAGGCACTCACGATGGCCCTCGGCGTTTAATAGTGCTAAAACAACTCCAATTTAATATATATTACACTAATTAACAAATAAAAAGTATACTCACAAGAATACATGCATAAGCATAATTCCCGACTAAGCGGTATAATGCAGTGCGGTGCTGCTCTTTTACACGCATAGGCGGCCGTCTTTTAAAGCCGTGTAGATTACAGATAGATTATGTCTAGAGTGGTTGTTTTAGTAATGGACTAATACTCAAAATTTACCAAATTTTTTGTTTCGGTTACGAGAAACTACCAAATTCTCTCAAAATTACGAAAAACCACCATACTTTTGACATGGCATCTTATTTATGGTATTTTTGTAGTTTTTGAAAGTTTTATAGTAGTTTTGTGGTGGTTTTGTATTTAACAAGAATTTGATAGTTTCTCATAATTAGGCTAAACTACTAGATAGTTTTTTGGAATTAAGCCTTTAATAATCGATAAACTTAAACATAAACTTTTAAATATATTTTTACGTGATGTCAATTAAACCATATGAAACCAAAAACCTAGTAATAAAACTACAAACCACTAATATCTCACCATCTCGTTAATAAACTTGGTAAAAAAAACCCTAATAATCCAATGCTATAATTAATATTACTCAACATAGTTACTCAGACAATCATTTTTAGAATCGATGTCTGCCATCTTGGAATGGGATCGGGCAAGATTTCAAACTATGATTAGAACCCTAAAATGGTCATCTCCAACTTGATAGTACTCAACCTGAACCCTTAAGGCACACCAACTAATTGAGCCATAAGCTTGGTCTTCGTTGAAAACACAAATCACTTTGTAATTAAACATGTGAATGTTCCTAATTTATGTATTCTAGTTTCTACTATTATAACTAAAACACAAAAGGTGAAATGTGATATTTTTCTAATTTTTTCAAATAAAAGTAAAAAAGTTAGAAAATTTCTTTACCTTTTTCTTGATTCTAGAGATGCCACATCAATCCCCCCCCCTCCGCTCTTCAATTTATTACTCACAAAAAAGTAAAAGGAAAATACAAAAGCATGCATCTTTGATATTGGAGAAATTGTATTTTACCCCCTAAATCTTTTTATTCACATGTTATAAACTTTTCATATCTATCCAATGTTTTAAATGTCAGATATTTGTGTCGTGTCAGTCCAAAGATTTTGATTTCGGATATCGAAGAAATTTTGGTGATATTTGCTAAATATTGGTTCTACAGTGTCGTACTATAAATGTCATTTATAAAACTTATGTTTTTAATAAAAATGTCATCATTATAACTCAATATAAATTGTTGGTTTTATTAAATGAATTTATTCATCAATAGCTCAATGGTAGAGCAGTCGCCTATAAAGCGAATGGTCGAAGGTTCGAACTCGAAAGCCCCTGTCGCGGACGAACTTGAAAACACTTGACGAGGGCAGTTGATGTCGAAGTCGAACTCCAATTAAAAATTCTTTAAGATCTAAAGTCGAATTCGAAACCTTTGTTGACGAGGATTTAAGCTGCCTCCTTTTGAGGGATCGATTTGTGCATTTGAGTGGATCTGATTAAGGAAATATGGCTGATTACAAAACGGATCGGTTAAGTTGTAATTGTTTATAACTTAAGGCCAAAAACACATAATAAAAGGTTTTGGCAAGCAAACTGAAATTTCGTCCGATATCTCGGCTAATACGCAGAAATTTTGGCCGATATATTCTCAATTTCGGCAAAAGAAATAATTTTGTAATTTCGTGTCGATTACTCACCAAAACCGAAATTTCAGAGATATATATAGGATTTCGATCGACATTTAAAACATTGTATCTATCTTTAGCAAAATGGATTCAAATTGAAATTAACATACATTTTTTGCATAAACACTAGCAAAAAAAATAGCTCCTTTTTGAAAGAAAATAATAATAATAAATTTCATCGACAAATAATATCTCAAATCTTTAAGAATAATTATTACAAACTTTCAAAGTATGATTATTCTTACTAACAATCTTTTGAATATTTACCATAATATCCAACATAAAAACATGTGCAATGCACGTGCAAAATTCTAGTAATAGCAATGGTGAGATAACTAGAATTCAAGGGGCCATATATCTTTTGCTCATTTTTCTTTCGAAAAATTTATAAAATGATAAAACTTCGCCCTCTGGTATGGTCCACATCATCAAGTTATGTCTTTTCTACTTTTATCGCTTTCTCTCTCCTCTCCTCATCTCTCTCCCTCTTGTATTTCTTGAGAAACGAAAACAATAGCTTGGAAGGACCCATCATTTTAAATGTTTAAACAATATGCTCATATTTTTTAGAAAATATATCTAATAATATACTTGTGAATCACACATGCAAAACCCTAACATATATAATACATTTAAGCAAAATATACATCTTTCTTATTATATAATAATATGTTTATTTCTTCTAGAAGTAACTAGTTCTTATTCTTCAGAATTTACCAAAAAGAAAATTCATTCTGTTAAACTACATTTGTAGGAATAGTTTAATGTCGAAAAAGAACCTTTCCTCTAAATTAGTAGACCTGATTATCTGATATAATCACTCGAATAAGGTTCAATCTGACCCTTCCTAGATTCTTGCACAATGTTAGATGCAATATCTCAAGAGAATGAGTACTCGTTGGCCTTTTTACGACCATCAGGATAACCTCTAAGGATCGATTAACTACTATCCAATTTAAGGAACGCCAATATTATCAACATCATCCAAAACCTACTCCCATAAAAATGGAGTTGGACGTCAAGGGAGATGCCACTTAAAGACATACAGGTATAATGAAATTAAATGCCATCTCGCTCTTTGTTGAACATAAAAATCTTTACAGTTCTTTTAAAAGTAAAATACGTACCTGGGAAACTAAAAGCATCAGTGTCTGCGACTGAGAATTCAAAAGCGTCACTTTGTTTATCAAAAACCTGCAGTCCATCAGTTGTTTCTTTCCAGCCCAAGACTATGAAACCAGGAGCATGTATACTTGGAGGATCATTAATAGGCTCCACAACAACTGAAACATGGGCATCTTCAACTCCGTTTTTGTTTATGGCATATAAACTGATAACATCATTTCCATAGAAGTTCTCATTTCTGCACAAAAAGGAGAAAGAAAAAATTACACTAATGAATGATTTTCACAACTAGAGCATTCAAGGATAAAACATCCTCATAACAATTTTTAAAAAAAGGTGACAAAATTACACTTCTATTACAAAACAAGGTATATAAAAACAATCCAAATAAAGTGGATCTAGATCACCCTGAACCGCAATCTGATAACTTGAGGAGAAAAGGTGTTGGAAGGCTGAACACACTCTTCCTGATGACCCTGAACTTTAATCAGATCACCCTGAACCTTATATAAAGCTCTTCCATGCATCATCCCCACAGAACTACGGCATAAAGATAGAGGAGCACATAGACCTACAGAATACTTGATTTGCATCTGCTCTAAAATTTAAGTCCATGTGTATGAATAGAGGGTGTACATGTATCTATACTAGTATTTTGCACATGTGATGCACATGTATATATTTTTTAACAACATATATACCGAAGACGTGTAAATTTTTTTTATTCTGTATATTACATGAAAATTTCTAAAGATACTATAGTTTTTCTAAATTTAAATCAAATGAATGCTGTTAGTGGTAATCTTTGAATTGAGAAATTTATGAGTTATACAAAATAACAAAGATATAACGGTTTATGTATAAATTTGTAAGGCATGTCTCTTTTTAGGCTTTTGAGCATTAGAGAGAATGTGTAATGAATGAGATTATGACCTATGAGGGAGAGAAGGAGGATTGTTGACTTTTCATTTTCTTATTTTTGTCTTTTGTGGTGGATAAGTTGGACATCTCTAATTCTCAACTTTGGCTATTGGAATTTTGTCATTTTTTCTATTTTTATTTTGTACATTAATGACATCATCTAAGGACTTCTAGTTATAAACTTATAATAGTAAAGATATTACAAGTGCAATGCACGTGAGATTATTAAATATTGTGATTATTACTTGTGGGTTGTTATTGTGGGAGAAAAATATGGGATAGATATTATTTGTAGCTAGTTTTTATTGGTGTGCATTTTTAATTGATTAAGATTGATTTAATTTGGTGATGAGTAATTTTTCTCTCCTTCGTTCTTACAGCTATTTTTGTTGGCCTCTTTAAATGTAGTTTATTTGTGTATATAAAACTATAGAATTAAAAATTGGCTCCATTTTTTTGTTTGAATTTGAATTCCAAAAGTTAGAATGAGTGGAGAGAAGTTGACCGTATTGTCTTTATTCTTATTTTGTCTTATTATGGTGATGTGGAGCTCTCTAATGCTTTTAGCAAAGACAATTTATCTTTTTCTCGAAATCCTTTGTATTGCAAATGATACAATAATGGCATCACTACCCAAAGGGTTTGGGTTACAATAGTAAAGATATATAAAATCAAATAGCTATAATTACTGCTTCTAATTCCCTAATTAAATTAATAGCGGTCTCCGATACAAAACTAGAAAATGAAGAAACCAAGAAAGTGGGCTGGAGACGGAGAAGAAACCGAAGAGCAGAGCAGATAGTGTTTATTTTAAAGGTTTGATCCTATACGTTTATCTGGAAGTTTGGTACAAAGGACAACAACGGCCACGACCCTGATGAGTAAAGCATTGCAATGCATGACACTGAAGGATGCATGCGGATGATCCAAGATTGCAATGGTTGAAAGATACATTAATATACAAGTGATACAGATGTCATGTCTGTGTGCCCTAAAGTTGCTCAACAAAGAGTTTACATGCAACAATGGGAACACACTTGTGTTAACTAATATAAATGTCTATGCATTTAAGAAATCGACTTGCAAATTGCCATACGTCATAAATTTAAAATTTTACTTGGTATAACTTAAAATTGAGGTCATGACCTTAAAAGCTTCTAGGTAGAAATAACATGACTTTGACTTAAAACATTATTGATGTATCTAGTCTGCATTGCTCAAAATTAAAGAATTTCCTCTGCCTCTAGATGAATGAATGAAGGATGCTGGCAATAGAAAAGGTTCACAAATAGTTGAATAGATAAGAAAGAAGATAGTGGAGAGATAAGGAGACATGTTAGAGAAGGGAAATACATGCATAGGATGTAAATTTCTTTGACATCAAATAAGGACGTAATATAAGGCTGGGCTTTTTAATGCAACAGTCCCTATGGTTATATAAAATTACAAAGTTCAAATTCTTGTACAAACTGTTGTACTACGTGGTGATCCTCAAAAAAGAACCACACAGGTTCAGACCAACAAACAAATGATATAGCGCAGCAAAACAGGACCCGGCGTTTCGGGATCAAATGAAAACGATAAAACTAATGGCTAATCAAACTACTCAAAAAAGACACCAAGCAACCAGGAACACAAGGTATACCCAGGTTCGGCCCCCAACTGGACATAATCCTGCATCAGCGACGAGAAATTTCACTAGAGAAAGAATCATACGAGATTATACAAGCCCTCCCACTCACACAAGCCTCGCTATAAAGATAACACACATAAAGGGACACACACAAAACAAAGAATAGCTCAAACAAAAGAAGAGAAGAGAGCAGAACTGCTCTCTAAACAAACTCTTCAACACTCTGAATTTTCCCTCTCAAGGTTCTCTGGAGAATGAAGTTCTCAAACTTCACTTCGTCTCATATTAATGCAGCACCTACTCTTTAAATAGGCAAAAACCCATGCACCATTTTCAACTATCCACAACAAGTGGATGCAACATTTCTCCTAAGATTAAATGCCTTGGCTCATGCACATAGTGAAATATGCATCACATGGGCTCCTCAAATTGTGAGAGAGATAAGATTGATTAAGTCAATCTCCTCATGTTGTGAGAGTAACTCGCATGCGCACATGCATCTCATGCTCTATGTAGGGCCCATGAAAAATAGCTTCCTCACATGAGAGTCTGCCCATGCATGCACCAATCATGCAGGCACTTCCCGCCCCCGTGCTCCACATGTGCCCCAAGCTCTGCGCACATATGCGCTCCGTACGTGCCCATGCTCCGCACATGACCGATCGATGAGGTACACGGCGATGGATAAGACTCCTGCCCGAAACTCCCTTCGGAGATCCGGCAGTAAGCCGTAAAGATCTGTTCTCCCCAATTGTTCAAAATGGAGGTAGAATGATGCAAAATTTGTCACAAATCTCCACCTTGATACAAAATTTAAGCAGCATTTAATATTAAAGTTCCACTTCTTGCTTCTTAGATAAGGTGCTTCAGTTTGTCATCGCATAATCAACAATGGAGGCAATTTTGATAACCGTCTTGGAGGCGGTTAGGTAGGCTATCTATTTGCAGAGATTTTCAGATGTTTTGGATGTTCCACAGATCAGTGTTCTTGAAAGATGAGAAGAAGGTTCAAGCTATTACAGACTTGGGTACTCACGGAAGTCCAATTGATACAGAGGTGGATCCGGGTATCAAATCAAGCAGTGGTTGGACTTGATTTGCCTAGTAGATTGTTGAGGGTCATTAGGACGATGAGAACAGAGTTATAATGTTTAAGAAAGTGATGAGATTTATGACGAATTTTATATCAAGGTGGATATTGTTGAAATTGTTTCAAAATTCAATGCCCAGAATACGAGCCTAAAAGCGTGGGCATGTGCATAGCATGTAGGTGCGCGGAGCTCGGGGCACATGCGGAGCACAGGTGCAGGAAGTGATTGTGTGTGATTGGTGCATGCGTGGGCAGTGCCTCATGCGGGGAGCTATTTTTCGCGGGCCCTACACAGAGCACAAGTTGCATGTACGCATGCGAGTTGTAAGTCCACGTTGCTCACCCCGGTTCTTACGGGGAGGCGGAAACGGCGAAAAACAATAATTTGGCACAAGGCAACATGGACTCAAAAGTAAGGATCTTGGCTAAACTAGAAACTAGCAAACAAGTAAAGGCTTTAACTACTATGCTGTAGAAAATATACCTCACGGAACCGGTCCTTCGGGTCTTCTCTCCGCTGTCCGGCTCGTCCATCCACGCTCCGAGGGTCGATCCGGATCTTAGTCACCTCCGCGGCCTTCTTGAGTCGAAGACGATCCACCCGAGAGTTGTACACTAAGCTCCACCTCAAGCCGAGGCAACTAGGGCAACGAGATCACTAATCTAGATGCTCTAGGTTGTGTAGAAGAGAAAGATGGAAGTGTTTGTCTATGTGGATTCTTTTTCTCTCAACACATAAGATCAAAAGAATTATCAAGAGGAGGAAGATGAAGGAGAAACTTTAGCAACCATGGAGCTTTTCTTTTCTTCTCACTTCAAGAGAGAGAATGAGAAGAGAATAATGAATAGATTAACTAAGGAAAATCAACCATGGTTGCAATAATACACCCAAAACCATCATTACTAATCCTATCATGATAAAGTTGATGGCACAAATGACTTGACCATTTTCATAACTCAAGAATTAAAAAGAAAATCAAAGAAGAGTGTAGACCTCTCTTGAAGGTCAATGGTCAACACGGTCAACGGGTCAACAAAGTCAAGAGAGGTCTAAGTGGTCAAATGGTCAATGCAATTAGCCATCACAAATCTATCACTAAAAGAATTAGTAAACAATGTCTCCGGTTTATAATGATTTTGACCAAATGAATTGTCAAAACCCTAATGAGCCTGCCACATTACGGTTTTGGCCGAACCAACTGCCAAAACCCTAATGGGGCACCTCCCCCTTCATCACTCCTCAAAACTATGCATACACACCCGCATCCGCATTCCGTAGAATGCGAATGTACAGAAGACAAAACAAATCCATCTGTGCAATACTAGGATCTGGCTTAAACCAAAGCCCACTAGTATTGCCTGCCCGAACAGCATACATACACAAGTGCACGTAAGTGATCGTATCCCTGCCGTAAAACCATACGGTCTCTACACGTTTCGTTCAGTGCAGGGAAACTCTCTGTGTGGGACTCTAAAGACTCGACACTATGCTGGCAGTGGGTTTAACCACAGACCGCAAGCGGCACTAGCTGTACGTAGCGGTCCCCAGGTAGATGTCGATAAGAAGGCCGATGAGGTAAACCCATCCGAACTCCTACTGAGCCTGTATGTGACAATCTCCGTACAGTCCGGTCTGTTCGTCAGATACATCGCATGGCGGGCCTAGGGGGCGGTGAACGTCAGTCCCCTAATAGCGGTACAAGTCGTGTCGGAGTGTAGCCCAGAACACCCTGAGATAACACTGGAAACCTACCGGTATATCTCGCTTGCCCTGGTCAGGGACTACTTATGTAATGGCTCTCCTAGACACAGCACGATGTCAACCCCCAATACCAGGAGAGACGAATCCTGTCTAACCGTCACTGCCTCCAAGTGCTTCGGGACTGCACCCAACTACTACCTGTTTGCACGACTCCTTTGAGCCGTGGTAGGGTAGTAATCTAAGTACAGTGGGAACACACTCGAGGCGAAGTGACAGTGTCAAGTCGGCGGACTAAGCTGTACTCATGTCATCTGGGAACTGATAACTGACGATAGGTATAATAACAACCAACAATTCCTGACGAGTCATGTCCAGTGTACTCGTAATCTAACGAGCACCCGCATACTATCTCAAGTACGACGTACTGACGGCTGTGGGATAGACCGTCTCCCCCGCTGGGATGAGAAGCGCATACGCTAGTCTACTCCGGAGTATCGATGCCCTGTCTTGATAGTCCTACGACTAGGGACCTGTATAAGGATGTGCTTATGGATTACCCAGCCCCCACGAGTATGACTGTCATCACAACGCTGGTAATCAAGCAAAGATCCTAAGGGCTCTACTAATATGTATATAAGCGATATGCTTAAAGAAACACATGCACATATTGAAATAGAGACAAACCAAGCAGCATACTACCATTTTGAGCAAGATTGTCTATACAACTGTGAATATCCCAAACTTCCATTAAGTAATATACAAGCTAGTATGATACAGTAATGGCCTCTAGGGCATATATACTAACAATCTCCCACTTGCACTAAGGCCATGTACTGGCGTATCGAAGACCTATCATCTCAATCAGCCGCTCGAACTGAGTCTGGGGTAGGGCCTTCGTGAGTGGATCTGCAGTGTTGTTCTCCGTATTTACTCTCTTCACCCCGATCTCCCGGCGATCTACGATCTCCCTGATCAGGTGGTACCGCCTCAAAATGTGCCTAGACTTCTGATGGGACCTGGGTTCCTTCGCTAAAGCTATAGCTCCGTTGTTGTCGCAATACAGCGGTATTGGATCAACAATGGTAGGAACCACCTGAAGCTCCGTGAGGAATTTCTTCATCCAGACAGCTTCCTTTGCGGCATCGCAAGCAGCTATGTACTCCACTTCCATAGTTGAGTCAGCAACGGTCTCCTGCTTGGAACTCTTCCAGCAAACCGTCCCTCCATTAAGGGTAAAGACATAACCCGACATGGACTTGGAGTCATCCTTGTCACTCTGGAAGCTGGAGTCAGCAAAGGCCTCGATCTGGAGGTCTTTTCCGCCATACACCAAGAACATCTCCTTAGTCCTTCTCAGGTACTTGAGAATGTTCTTTACCGCTATCCAGTGTTTCTCCCCTGGGTCCGACTGATACCGGCTTACAACGCTCAATACGTATGCTACATCTGGTCTGGTACATAACATCGCATACATTATAGAGCCTACCGCAGAAGCGTAGGGTATAATAGACATGCGATCCCTTTTTAAATCAGTCTTGGGAGACATCTCTTTGGAGAGGGTGATTCCATGACAAGCCGGTAGATTACCACGCTTTGAATCTTCCATACTGAATCTTTTCAGTATGGTCTCAATGTACCTGGACTGTGAAAGTCCCAACATCCTCTTAGATCTATCACGATAGATCTGGATCCCCAGAATGTAGTTGGCATCGCCCAGGTCCTTCATGGAGAATCTCTGCGACAAGAATCCTTTGACTGACTGTAACATAGAAATATCATTTCCTATTAGGAGAATGTCATCCAAGTACAAAACGAAGAATACCACAGTTCTCCCTACAATCTTACTGTAAATGCATGGTTCATCTGGGTTTTTGATAAAGTCGAATTCTTTGACAGTATCATCGAAGCAGATATTCCAACTCCGCGATGCCTGCTTCAGTCCATAGATGGACTTTAGCAACTTGCACACTCTACCGCTGCTCCCACTCTGAATGAATCCCTCCGGCTGATCCATATAGACGCACTCTTCTAAATTTCCATTTAGGAAAGCCGTCTTTACGTCCATCTGCCAGATTTCATAATCGTGGAAAGCAGCAATGGTAAGAAGGATCCGAATGGATTTCAGCATAGCCACTGGAGAAAAAGTCTCGTTATAGTCCAAACCAGGTCTTTGACGAAAACCCTTTGCAACAAGTCTAGCTTTATAGGTTTCAACCTGCCCATCTACACCAATCTTCTTTCTGAAGATCCATTTGCATCCTACGGGTTTTACTCCTTCTGGAGCAAAGTCCAAAGTCCAAACTTTGTTGGTATACATAGACTCCATCTCGATCCGCATTGCATCCAGCCATTTTACCGAGTCACCGCTCTGAATGGCTTGCTGGAAGCTAGTCGGCTCACCATAATCCATGGTGCAATCCTCTCTATCCCCGTCTATGAGAAAACCGTAGTATCTCTCGGGCGGATGAGACTGCCTACTACTCCTGCGGAGTGGCGCTGGAATGTCCAGTTCTCTTGAAACTTCTGGTTCCTTCAAGCTTTCAGTAATAGTTTGTGGTTCTGGAATTTCTTCCAGTTCTATTGCGCTCCCACTTATCTGATTTTCTAAAATTTCGGTTTCCAAGAAGTGGGCATGCTGAGAAACAAAAACCTTTTGTTCCTCTGCGGAATAGAAAAGATACCCCCTGGAGTTCTTTGGGTATCCCACAAACTTACACAGTACTGAGCGTGCCTCGAGCTTGTTCGCATGCTGCTTTTTTACAAAAGCTGGACATCCCCATGTCTTAAGGTACTTGAGACAGGGTTTCTTCCCACTCCACATCTGATATGGGGTGGTAGGCACAGTCTTGGTTGGAGCCTTGTTCAAGAGATATGCAGCTGTTTCTAGCGCATAACTCCAGAAAGATCGCGGCAACTCAGCCTTACTCATCATGGAACGAACCATATCCAATAGGGTTCGATTCCGCCTTTCCGATACACCGTTGTGTTGTGTGTATGGAGGAGTAAGCTGAGAGAAAATTCCATTCTCTTTTAAGTAGCCCAGAAACTTGGCACTCAAGTATTCACCACCTCGATCAGATCTCAATGTCTTGATACTTTTGCCTGTTTGTTTTTCAACTTCATTCTTGTATTCCCGAAATTTCTCAAAGGCCTCGGATTTGTGCTTCATCAAGAAGACATGCCCATACCTAGAGAAATCATCTGTGAAAGTAATGAAGTATGAATAACCACTTCGCGCATGTGTAGACATTGGACCACACACATCACTGTGTATGAGTCCCAAGAGCTCGCTCGCTCTTTCTCCGTATCCAGTGAACGGAGTCTTTGTCATCTTTCCCATGAGACAAGATTCACAAATGGCATAAGACTGATACTCGAACGGATTCAAGTATCTCTCTTTATGTAACTTTGTTAACCGTGTCTCATTAATGTGACCCAGTCTACAATGCCATAAGAAAGCCTGATTTGTTTCTGGAGACTTTCTTTTAAGTGTGTTCTTGACACTGAAGATCTGAGCTTGATTCAATACGTATATTCCGTTTTGTAATGTACCTGACCCAATCAGAACTTGATTTAGGTGGATGTTGACTACATCGCTTACAAAAGTAAAATCATATCCTTCCTTAGAAATTAAGGATACAGATATGATATTATAAGTCACACCTGCTACATAAAAACAGTTACGCAGAATCAATATCTGCCCAGTTGTCAGTCCTAGATGATATTCCCCTACGGATTCAGCATACATGCTCATTCCGTTAGCAACCCTGAGAGTCATATCACCTTTCCTGATAACCCTACGGTTTCTCAGAGCCTGTAACGAATTACAGATATAAGATCCTGATCCGGTATCCAATACCCAGGAAGTAGGGTTAACTGACATACAGTTCTCAATTACAAACACACCCGAAGCCGAAACCACAACATGCTTCAAATTCTGGCTACTGGCTTTGCAAGCCCTGCAATCCTTCTGCCCATGTTCATTCCCGTAACAATAGGAACGTCCTGCTTTTACTATATCCAGTCCCAAAACTTCTGCCTTTCCCTTTCTTTCTACTTTCCTGGTTTCCTTCAGGGTAGTAGGTAGAGACTGTTGAACTAAGTCAGCATCTGACCCGTTCTTCAATGTGGTCTTCAGGTCTGTGAGCTCAAAAGAGCTGGTCTCTGTAAGGACGTTGCCCCCTACAGATGACCTGATAGCCAACCTCGCTGGAAGCAATTCGTTCGAGATCTCATATCTTGCGATACGAGATTGCTCTTCATATAAATCTTTGTTATGGAGGAAGATAGAAACAGAGTCCATCTTCTCGTGCTGTCTCTGGTATGCACCATCATCTGAGGCTAACACGAGGCACTTGGCTTTCGCACAGTCTTTTTCCGATGTCCTATGGATATGAATATCCATGACAGGGGAAGCTGGACCTGAAACGGTAGGGGTTGGATTAGTTAAGGGCTGTCCCAGCTTGTCATGGGCAATGGACATCTGGACAGACCTTTGCCAGTCATAACAGTCAGATTCAGTCATTTTATTATCTAGATGTAACCTAGGTGCGGTCACTGGGTCGCTGCAATTAAGAGAGAAAGAAGAAAACACTTAGCATGATGCTCTTGCAAATTTAGATTGGTTTTTAATTTATCTAAACAGGATGGCTCCCACTGTCTCTCGAATTCCTCTTCAAACCATAAAGGAAGAATTAGCCGGGATCAATCTCACCGTACAATACTTGCTTAACCGTTCAGCCAGGCCAGTGTCGGTACTTCGAGGGAGGTTTTCCAACGCTTTCGCGAAGTTTCTTAATTAAGTAACCTCTTTTCCCTGTGGGCGTAGCCCCGCTAACACCTTTCTAGACACCTACTAGGTTTATAGCATTGATCGTTAAGTGAGAAAGTTTCCGAGGAGTAGCATATACTCACAGTAGGATCGGGATCCAAATATCATCGCGTGACAAAACTGAAGGAATCCTACCAGAATCATCACACTCCAAATGGTATGCAGCGCTAGCAAGTTTCAGTACTTTCGAAACTCCCGATGTGGATTTTTGCCCCATGCTCTTATGACCTTGACGAAGGTCAACAAATCATAAGTCACATGTCAAGTTCTACCCGTCATTGTCCAGGTTAATTTGAACCCACCCGTACATACCCTTTGACGAAGGTCAACAAGGTAATACGACTGTCCCAAACCAACGCATCTATCTATGCTACATATAAACACCCAACAACTACCAATCACTATGCCTTGACGAAGGTCAACAAACATAGCTTGAATACTATTGAATATCCATACGAAATGACGGAGGGCTATGAATGGTTTTGGCGAAACCGTAAACGTAGTGAACTTGATATAATCGATGGAACGAGATAGCTTTTAAAAGGAGTGGTTCAAGCTCCGCGTTTAAAAAGCTGGTTTTTTTTTAAAAGAACCGAGTGGTTTTGAAAGTGTTCCAACGACTTTTACTTGGTTGATTTTTTTGCATTAATTCCAATGCGTCCCATCATTTAATCCTACCATTGCAGAAAACAACCAAAATATGGTGTACGCTTATGCGATCCGCATTCGCCACGGGGCCCCGTCATCACCCGTTAGGTTACTTAACTAACGACAGAGTGGCGCTGGACTAGCGACGATGCAAAACATAAGCAACACCTAAATAGATATCATATATAGATATATAGCAATGATAGCCATTACAGATCACATATGAACACTTTGGATATACTAGGAATCCGCGATTCGTTCGAGCCTGCAACGAAAAGCGGATTACACGGTCGCGATGAATAGCCAATACCCCACCCTAGACCCCTACGGGTGCGGCAAACTACCCGCCAAGTACCCAAAGCGAAGCAACCTCCCTCAACCCGTGAGTAGGCCACTCGGCACTTCGAGATACCCGGTAGTTTATGCACCCCATCTTGGGTCTATCCTAGGAGCAAAAACAGTAAAAAGAATTATACAATGACGGCTACAACCCCGACCCGGTTGTACAGCCATACAAATAATATTACATCAATTTACAAATTTTTTACATGAATGAAAGAAAAAGAAACTCTCATCTCACATCCATTCCCGGCTATTCATCCGCGACAATCCAACGAGTTCATATACACAAACCAACAAGTATAACAGATCACAGATATGTATAACCCCCACTAATCGACGTATAGCGATTAGCGGATGTTCAATACATATATCACATCACAGATAATATCCATTAGCCAAAGTCTACGGAATATCGATCAAAATACGAATTTTTAACCACCCCAAAAGTCAATTTGCTCTCTGGAAAATCTGGGTAGAAAAAACATGTCTTAAAAATCCCAAAACAGCCAAAACTAAAACACTGCACGAAACCCGATCCACTGCCGAGTTAAATCGGCCGCGGAACCGCGGCAATAAGCATGTCATTGCCGCGGAACCGCGGCGGTTTAATCGAATCACTGGATCGTTTTTCTGCAGTGTTTTTACAAAACCCTGAGACGATTTTTCATATATTTTAAATCACTTTTTGAGCAGTATAAAAATCGGTAGAAACTTGAGATTTTGCAGACGTGTTTTGCGACTTTTTTCCGATCGATATTCTAAACACTTTGCTTACTTACTAGTTTATGTTTAGCTAGGCTCTGATACCACTGTAAGTCCACGTTGCTCATCCCGGTTCTTACGGGGAGGCGGAAACGGCGAAAAACAATAATTTGGCACAAGGCAACATGGACTCAAAAGCAAGGATCTTGGCTAAACTAGAAACTAGCAAACAAGTAGAGGCTTTAACTACTATGCTGTAGAAAATATACCTCACGGAACCGGTCCTTCGGGTCTTCTCTCCGCTGTCCGGCTCGTCCATCCACGCTCCGAGGGTCGATCCGGATCTTGGTCACCTCCGCGGCCTTCTTGAGTCGAAGACGATCCACCCGAGAGTTGTACACTAAGCTCCACCTCAAGCCGAGGCAACTAGGGCAACGAGATCGCTAATCTAGATGCTCTAGGTTGTGTAGAAGAGAAAGATGGAAGTGTTTGTCTATGTGGATTCTTTTTCTCTCAACACATGAGATCAAAAAAATTATCAAGAAGAGAAAGATAAAGGAGAAACTTTAGCAACCATAGAGCTTTTCTTTTCTTCTCACTTCAAGAGAGAGAATGAGAAGAGAATAATGAATAGATTAACTAAGGAAAATCAACCATGGTTGCAATAATACACCCAAAACCATCATTACTAATTCTATCATGATAAAGTTGATGGCACAAATGACTTGACCATTTTCATAACTCAAGAATTAAAAAGAAAATCAAGGAAGAGTGTAGACCTCTCTTGAAGGTCAATGGTCAACACAGTCAACGGGTCAACAAAGTCAAGAGAGGTCTAAGTGGTCAAATGGTCAATGCAATTAGCCATCACAAATCTATCACTAAAAGGATTAGTAAACAATGTCTCCGGTTTATAATGGTTTTGACCAAACGAATTGTCAAAACCCTAATGAGCCTGCCACATTACGGTTTTGGCCGAACCAACTGCCAAAACCCTAATGGGGCACCTCCCCCTTCATCACTCCTCAAAACTATGCATACACACCCGCATCCGCATTCCGTAGAATGCGAATGTACAGAAAACAAAACAAATCCATCTGTGCAATACTAGGATCTGGCTTAAACCAAAGCTCACTAGTATTACCTGCCCGAACAGCATACGTACACAAATGCACGTAAGTGATCGTAGCCCTGCCGTAAAACCATACGGCCTCTACACGTTTCGCTCAGTGCAGGGAAACTCTCTGTGTGGGACTCTAAAGACTCGACACTACGTTGGCAGTGGGTTTAACCACATACCGCAAGCGGCACTAGCTGTACGTAACGGTCCCCAGGTAGATGTCGATAAGAAGGCTGATAAGGTAAACCCATCCGAACTCCTACCGAACCTGTATGTGACAATCTCCGTACAGTCCGGTCTGTTCGTCTGATACATCGTATGGCGGGCCTAGGGGGCGGTGAACGTCAGTCCCCTAATAGCGGTACAAGTCGTGTCGGAGTGTAGCCCAGAACACCCTGAGATAACACTGGAAACCTACCGGTATATCTCGCTTACCCTGGCCAGGGACTACTTGTGTAATGGCTCTCCTAGACACAGCGCGATGTCAACCCCCAATACCGGGAGAGACGAATCATGTCTAGCCGTCACTGCCTCCAAGTGCTTCGGGACTGTGCATCCAACTACTACCTGTTTGCACGACTCCTTTGAGCCGTGGTAGGATAGTAATCTAAGTACAGTGGGAACACACTCGAGGCGAAGTGACAGTGTCAAGTCGGCGGACTAAGCTGTACTCATGTCACCTGGGAACTGATAACTGACGATAGGTATAATACCAACCAACAGTTCCCGACGAGTCCTGTCCAGTGTACTCGTAACCTAACGAGCACCCGCATACTATCTCAAGTACGACGTACTGACGGCTGTGGGACAGACCGTCTCCCCCGCTGGGATGAGAAGCGCATACGCTAGTCTACTCCGGAGTATCGATGCCCTGTCTTGATAGTCCTATGACTAGGGACCTGTATAAGGATGTGCTTATGGATTATCCAACCCCCACGAGTATGACTGCCATCACAACGCTGGTAATTAAGCAAAGATCCTAAGGGCTCTACTAATATGTATATAAGCGATATGCTAAAAGAAACACATGCACATATTGCAATAGAGACAAACCAAGTAGCATACTACCATTTTGAGCAAGATTGTCTATACAACTGTGAATATCCCAAGCTTCCATTAAGTAATATACAAGCTAGTATGATACAGTAATGGCCTCTAGGGCATATACACTTAACACGAGTGACTCACACGGCATGAGGAGATTGACTGACTTAATAAATCTTATCTCTCACAATTTGAGCAGCCCATGTGAAGCGTATTTTATTATGTGCATGAGACAAGGCATTTAATGCTTAGGAGAAATATTACATCGACTTGTTTTGGATAGTTGAAAATGGTGCATGGGTTAAATACTTTAGGATACGCCTAGAAATCTTGTAGGTGCTGCATGGATCTGAGATGAAGTGAAGTTTGAGAACTTCATTGTCCAGAGAACATTAAGAGGAAAAATACTTCAGGATACGCCTAGAAATCTTAGGTGCCAACAATGATACTTTAGGATTACCGAATAACTGAATTGGTGATCTAGGAGCAACCCCTCCCGCATCAATTGGTGTCAAACATGATTTAAGAAGCAAGAAGAATGCTACTTCAGCCATGAAGGGTAAATGTGGTTTCATTCAAACAAGGGTAAGAGTTCTTGTATGTTACCCAAGATATTGAATCCATTGAAGAGCATAGTTGACCCTTTCAACATGGCCAGATAATATTAAATCCTTCCCTACTCTGCCACCTCTGCTGACTGAGAACAAACTCTCAAATGGCTTGCAAATTTGCATATGCATTGGAGCAAGAAAAGCAGTGCCAGATTGTCCACGGATTGTTAAAGAGATGTTTTCCTTCATATCTGAGTACATTATTTCAAAGCCAGAAATACCACTGGAAAGATCAAAGGTAACAGAATTAATCATAATTGAGCTGCAAAGAAACATATACACAAAACATTGAAAATTTTAACCCAAAAGATATAAACAAATGAAACTAAGATCCAACTTAGATAATATAGTGTAACAGGAAAAAATATTTTCAGTTAAGGTACCAACCCAAATTTGGGATTTATAACATCTTCAGTCACATGCAATCGAACAGGTAAAGAAACAAATTGAGGCGGTCTGCAAAGGACAGAGATGAAAGCTGTGCCCATAGCAACATTCTTGTTTATATCAAAGAAAGAGTAAGAGAAAGAATCATTCCCAAAAAATCCTCTATGGGGGGTGTATCTGAACAGGTTTCCATATTGCAAGAGAGATCCATGAAGTGGCTGTCAATAAAACGCATTAGACTTTTGACCCCCAAAATGCCGACGATACAACCGGCAGACTTATATATTACTACTACATTAATAAATCAGCAACTACGATGCTGTCCAATGCTTACACATTCAATGCTGTCAAAGATGAAAAATAAATTATCGTCTTGCAGGTGACAAGAATATCAATGGACATAGGCATGAAAAAAAGGTTAATAAAATATGAAAAAATTCAAGCCAATTCATCTCATTGGGACAATTATGATATGGGGACCACGTTACGAATTCTAAGAACAATGTCAGAATGAACTAATAAACAATGCTGGAGTATAAACTGTTTGTATTTAACAACCGATCGAAATCTAATATTTTTATTCAAAGAAACAAATGATGTCCACCTATTATTACCACACAGTGCTGCAACAACATCTTGCCGCCTGCCGTGACAAGTATCCATCTTCAGGTCAATGCTTGAAAACTTTCTTTATATATAGTCAGGTGCGTTTAGAACAAAAGGTGCCATGTTGACTGCATGATACACACATCGAAAGTTCCTAAGACTTCTACGACCTTGAAATGATTAGTGTAAGATTGTATAGGATAAAAAGCTAAAAACAGAAAAGAGGTTTCTGATTTCTTACAGAACTTAATAAACAATACTAGATTTTCCCGTAAAAAACATATTAAACTCCCCATGATGGTTAAGATGGTGGTGTTTGGGTAGAACTCATCAGATATCAAAGGAGTTGTTGTTTAAGGACTGAACATGATGGATTTAGGGGAAGCTTTTACTCAGCTACAAACTTCATTTTTCAATATATCAACCAAACTATACACTTCTTTCATCATTAGGCACCAATCGGTTACAAATTAGTAATCACTGATTGTATAGTTCCAAATAATATTACCCTTCTAACTTCCATTGGAAGTTTTTAAACTTTTAACGCTATTAAGTTATTCTTCTGATGCACAGATCTTTGTTGACTATCCTTTACAAATGTGGTTGCCAGCAATCCAATCAGTACTATGAATCATCTTCTCTACCATAATCTCATGGAAGGGTCAGAAGGTGGAAATTTCAGCTTCGAAATTTACAAATTAGATGATAAACATCAGTCTAATTTTTGAAGGATAAGTGAGAAAAAGGAGAGAGAAAGAGAGAAAGGAGCAGTTGGGCAATGCTGCATGTATTTTTAATGACGATAATGACGAAAGGAGCACTTGTACAGGTTAGTCTGTAAACCCGAGATCGTCATAAAGTCTTGTGTGGTTCCCACTGTACTTTGATTTCCTCCCTACCACGGCTCAAAAGAGTCGTGCAAACCGGTGGATTTTGGGTACAGTCCCGAGTCACATATTGGCAATGAGTGATAAGAGGGGTTCCGTCTCTTCCGGTATAGAGAGTTGATGTTGCGCTATACTCGATTGGCTATAACAGTAAGTCCCTGGGCAGGGCTGATGAGATTTACTGATAAGTGTTATCAGTAGCTTCTCGAACGGTTATATGCCACACATCGGCATGACTTATCAAGTTACGGGGGTCTAACGATTCCACCCCTAAACTCGATATGCGACATATCAAATGAAGAGACCGGACTGTATGGTAAGTGTTGCTTATAGGCTTTGCGGAAGTTTGGACAAGCTTGCTTGTTGATCTTCTATTCGCTCAATATCCGAATAGCCGTTACGTCCAGCTAGTACCGCTGACGGCTTGTACGTGACTGATGTAATCATTACCTACTACTGGCGTATTGACGAGTATTTAGAGTCCCACACAGAGATTTCCTAGCTCAAGCAAAACGAAGTAGGGCACATATGGTGATATGTGCGGATGCTTTATTAAATACGAGTATGTGATACCGTATTCTAATCTCACGATATTTGATATCGGTTAGGTTATATGTGATATAACCGGATTGTTGAATCAAGTGTTAATTCAATGATATGTTATATGTATATATATTTGATATTGGCCGGTTATATATGATATGACCGAATTATTGAATCAAGTGTTGATTTGATATAGTATATTGAATGTTGTAGGTTATATGTGATATGACCGGATTATTGAATCAAGTATTGATTCGATAATTTGTGATATTAGTCGGTTATATATGATATAACCGAATTATTAAATTAAGTGTTGATTTAATAATTTAATATATATTAATATATGATATATTTATATATTAACTAATATTTTGCTCACTAATGATTTTCTTCTCTTGCTATATATAATTGTATATATGTATATATGACATATATATATATATGATTGTGTCTTGGTGGATGATACATAGAACATGGGTGTATGAGACTCACACCAAGGATAAAGAAAATTAGGGTGATTATTTATTAAGAGGAAAATTAAAAATGAGTTGGAAATGAGCATGGCTTAGATGCTTGTAGAAGCATGTAGAAACCATGACTCATCCCACTTATTTTGTTTTACTCTAGATATTTGATCACTCAACCATTATCTTTAACCCAATGGTTAACTCTCTCTACTTATCACTTGAGATATTTTTTCATCCAAGTTCATCTTCTTCCTCTCTAGTTTTTCTTGAGTAAAAAAAGGAAAAAAGAAGAATTTCTAAAGTGAGCAAAATTCCTACTTCATCAAGCTACTCTCATCTAGCCCATAAGGTTAGGTTGTTTGCTTCACTAATTCTTTGATTAGTGAAGAGATAGCTTGAGTTAGAGAAACTTCAAGATGGATCATCTTCGGCCTCGAAGACGACGTAGCAAGCTCGATCCTTTCTTCAAGTGGAGCCAAGAAGAGTTCTAGGGACAACTACTTGGAGCTTAGAGACTACTACTTGGAGCTATTGAAGTGAAGGACTTGGTCTACAAAGGTTGTAACGCTCTTCACTTGGTGTAAAACTTGTTTACATACATAGAAAACCTTAATTCTCTAGCTAGATTCTAGATTAGTGTAGCTTAGCACTCTAGATTTTTTTTAATTGCATACTTAATGCTTGTCTAAATCTAGTGGTAGTGCTAAAACACACTTTCATGGTATCAGAGACAAGCTAGAGCATTAGACGATATCTTGTTAGTGTATATGCCCTAGAGACAATTACTGTATCATACTAGTATGTATATTACTTGATGGAAGCTTGGGATATTCACAGTTGTACAGACAATCTTGCTCAATATAGTAGTATGCTACTTGGTTTGTCTCTGCTTTAATGTGTACTTGTGTGTTTATTTATTATATCACATATACGCATTAGTAGAGCCCTTAGGATCTTTGCTTGATTATCGGCGTTGTGATGGCGATCACACTCGTGGGGGCTGGGTAATCTACAAGCACATTCTTATACACGTCCCTGGTCGTGGGAGTATCGAGATAGGGCATCGATGCTCCGGAGTAGACTAGCGTATGCGCTTCTCATCCCAGCACGGGAGACGGTCTGTCCCATAGCCGTCGGTACGTCGTACTTGAGATAGTATGCGGGTGCTCGTTAGGTTACGGGTACACTGGACAGGACTCGTCGGGAACTGATGGTTGGTATTATACCTATCGTCAGTTATCAGTTCCCAGGTGACATGAGTACAGCTTAGTCCGCTGACTTGACACTGTCACTTCTCCTCGAGTGTGTTCCCACTGTTCTTTGGTTACTGCCCTACCACGGCTCTACTGAGTCGTGCAAACAGGTAGTAGTTGGGAGCAGTCCCGAAGCACTTGGAGGCAGTGACGGTTAGACAGGATTCGTCTCTCCTGGTATTGGGGGTTGACATCGCGCTGTGTCTAGGAGAGCCATTACACAAGTAGTCCCTGGCCAGGGCAAGCGAGATATACTGGTAGGTTCCAGTGTTATCTCAGGGTGTTCTGGGCTTCACTCCGACACGACTTGTACCGCTATTAGGGGTCTGACGCTTGCCGCCCCCTAGGCCCGACATGCGATGTATCAGACGAACAGACCGGACTGTACGGAGATTGTCACATACAGGCTCAGTAGGAGTTCGGATGGGTTTACCTCGTCGGCCTTCTTATCGACATCTACCTGGGGACCGTTACGTACAGCTAGTGCCGCTTGCGGTCTGTGGTTAAACCCACTGCCAGCGTAGTGTCGAGTCTTTAGAGTCCCACACAGAGAGTTTCCCTGCACTGAGCGAAACGTGTAGAGGCCGTATGGTTTTACGGCAGAGCTGCGATCACTTACGTACACTTGTGTGCGTATGGTGTTCGGGCAGGCAGTACTAGTAGGCTTTGGTTTAAGCCGGATCCTAGTATTGCACGGATGGATTTGTTTTGTCTTCTGTGCATCCGCATTCTACGGAATACGGATGCAGGTGTGTATGCACAGTTTTTCGGAGTGATGAAGGAGGAGGTGCCTCATTAGGGTTTTGGCAGTTGGTTCGGCCAAAACCGTTATGTGGCGGGCTCATTAGGGTTTTGACAGTTGATTCGGTCAAAACCGTTATGTGGCGGGCTCATTAGGGTTTTGACAGTTCGTTTGGTCAAAACCATTATGAGCCGCGAACATCATTTACTAATCCTATTAGTGATAATCTTATGATGGCTAATTGCATTGACCATTTGACCCCGTTGACCTCTCTTGACTTTGTTGACCGGTTGACCGGGTTGACCATTGACTTTCAAGAGGGTTCTACACTTTTCTTTTCTTTTCCTTTTTCTTTTGGATTATGATAATGGTCATTTCAAAGTAGCCATCAACTTTATCTTCATGGGATTAGTAATGATGTTGTTTTGCATTATTTGCAACCATGGTTGTTTTTCTTTTGTATCATAATTTTATTCTCATTCTCTCTCTTGAAATGAGAAGCTCCATGGTTGCTAACCTTCCTCCTTCTTCTTCCTCCTCTTGATTTCTCCTTTGATCTCATGTGTTGAGAGAAAAAGGATTCCACTTGATAAACACATCCATACATCTTCTCTACACATCCTAGGGCTTCTAGATTAGCAATCTCCTTGCCCTAGTTACCTCGGCTTGAGGTGGAGCTCGGTGTACATCTCTCGGGTGGATCGTCTTCGACTCAAGGAGGCCGCGGAGGTGACCGAAGTCCGGATCAACCATTGAGCAAGCAAAGAGAAGAACAACAAGAAGAGAAGAACAACAAAGAAGAAGAACAACAAGAAGAGAAGGAGTTCAAGTTGAGGTATAACCCCTAACCGAGTAGATACATCTCTTGTTAGGATGCTAGTGTATTGTTTAGCAAAGATCCGGCTTTTACGGTCCATGTTACAAAGTTTAGAAAAAAATTTGTTTTACCGTTTCCGCAACCCCGAAAGTACCGGGAGAGGTAACGTGGACCTAACAGTGGTATCAGAGCCTAACTAAACATAAACTAGCTTGGTAGTGAAGTGTATCGAATTTCGAAACGGAAAAATCGAAAAAACCAAGTTACGAAAACCTGAGTTTCTGTTAAAATTTTTTCTGGTCAAAACAAAATTTGTTATACTCCAAAAATCATCTCAGGGTTTTTAGAAGAAAGCCACCAAAAACGAGCCAGCAACTCGACCAAAGCGCCGCGTTTCCGCGGTAATAGCAAGCTATTGCCGCGGAACCGCGGCCATCTTGGTGAGTCACTGGGTCATTTTTGGTACAGAGTGTTTCTGACTTGGTATTAGAATTTTTAAGATGGTTTAAATGTGCCCAGATTTTCCAGAATAGAAATTTGTTTTTTGGGGCCTATAAATCCGTATTTTTTTCGAACTTCAATATACTTTGACTATAAAGGTTATATCTGTGATGTTCTTATGTATTGAACGTCGGCTAATCGCTATATGTCGATTAGTCGGGGTTATACATATCTGTGATCTGTGATTGTTGTTGATGGTTTGTGTATATGAACTCGTTGGATTGTCGCGGATGAATTGCCGGGGTGGATGTGAGATGAGAGTTTCTTTTTCTTTCATTCATGTAATAAATTTGTAAATTGATGTAATATTATTTGTTTGGCCGCACAACTGGGTCGGGGTTGTAGCCGTCATTGTATAATTCTTTTTACTGTTTATGCTCCTAGGATAGACCCATGGAGGGGGTGCACAAACTACCGGGTATCTCGAAGTGCCGAGTGGCCTACTCACGGCGATGAGGGAGGTTGCTTCGCTTCGGGTACTTGGCGGGTAGTTTGCCGCACCCGTAGAGGTCTTGGGTGGGGTTTTGGCTATTCATCGCGACCGTGTAATCCGCTTTTCGTTGCAGGCTTGAACGAATCGCGGGTTCCTAGTATATCCAAAGTGTTCATCTGTGATCTGGATTGGCTATCGTTGCCGTATATCTATATATAATAACTATTTAGGCGTTGCTTATGTTTTACAGCCGCGCTAGCCCGGCCCCCGCTCTGTCGTTAGTTAAGTAACCTAACGGGTGATGACGGGGCCCAGTGACGAATGCGAATGGCATAAGCGTACGTCATATTTTGGTTGTTTTCTGCAATGGTAGGATTTAAATGATGGGACGCATTAAAAGAACTAATGCAAGAAAATAAATCTGAAAGACGTTGTTGGAACAATTTTTTCAAAAAGCTGTTATTGCAAGGACGTTCATTTTTGTTTTGCATCGCGGTATTCGGTTGTGAATGCCCAGCACCTCAGTCGACGAGGCAAGGGCCGAGATCCCTTCATCGGGAGTGACCCCTTGGACAAAAGTTTGCGTCAGGGTAATAACTTCACTATAGTCGATTATTTCTGCTTTGCATCGAGGTATTCAGTTTGGAATATCCTGCACCTCATTCGACGAGGAAAGAGCCGAGATCCCTTCACAGGGAGTGACCTCTTTAGCAAAAGTTTTCGCCGCTATATTTTCAAAAGATTACCAGGTTCCTTCAACGATATCAAGTTCATTACGTTAACGGGTTTTTCGCCAAAAACCCAGCCGTAGCCCTCCGTCATTTCTTACAAGTAATACTTAGTATTCGTGCTGCGTTTGTTGACTCCGTCAAGGCGTAGTGTACGGTAGCTAAGTGCTACTTGTTTGTATCGGTATATGGGATTGATTAGGACAGTCGTATAACCTTGTTGACTCCGTCAAGGGTTATGCGGGTGGGTTTAATGCAATCCAGATAATGACAGGTTGAACTTGACTAGGACTCTTTGATTTGTTGACTCCGTCAGGATCACTTGGGTCCTAGGGGCAAAAAACCACATCGGGAGTTTCAAAAGTACTGAAACTTGCAGATTTAGCATACCTTCTGAAGTGTGGTGACTAGAGTGGATTCCATCTAAGTTATCACACAATGACAGTTGGATCCCGATCCCACTGATGAGTTGGATTACTCTCGGGAGGTTATTTCACTTAACGATCAATGCTATAAACCTAGTAGGTGTCTAGAAAAGTGTTAGCGGGGCTACGCCCCCAGGGAAAAGAGGTTCTTGAATTAAGGAACTTCGCGAAAGCGTTGGAAAACCTCCCTCGAAGTACCGACACTAGCCTGGCTGAAAGGTTAAGCAAGTATTGTGACGTGAATTAAAAACCCGGCTAGTTCTTCTTTTAAAAAGGTTTTAAGAAGAATTTGAGTAAACAGTGGGAGACATCCTGGTTAGATAAATTAATAAACCAATCTAATCTTGCAAGAGCATACGCTGAGTGTTTCTTTTCTCTCTCTCCAGGCAGCAACCTTTTTACGCCCTAATCAAGATAATAAAATGTATCGCTTGACCGATCCGAATTCTTATTCGGGACTGGGGAAAGTTGGTTCAGCTCTAACTTGTGACAACAGTCATGAGTGTGAGAATGGGAAAGGGGATTGTATGGATTTCCAGGATACCCAGTTGAAGGAGAAGCATGATTTTGCATCTACTTCAGGTGTTCTTGTAATTGAGAACTGTTTTACGGTCAGCCCTACCTCCTGGGTACTTGATACCGGATCAGGATCTCATTACTGTAATTTATTGCAGGGACTGAGAAAAAGTAGGAAAGTTGCACCGGGTGATATGTCGCTCAGAGTAGCGAACGGAGCACAAGTTAATGCGGCAGCCGTCGGTGAATATCACCTAGTATTGCCAAATGGCAAGACTATGATTTTGAACGATTGCTACTATGTACCCTCCATGGTTTGCAACAGCATATCAGTTTCTTTACTCGATAAAGATGGATATAACTTTGTTCTTGAAAAGAATATCATGAACATTTACCTTCATAAGGTACTGGTTGCAGAGGGTACACTGTGTAATGGTATCTACGTTCTAAATCAGAATACAGTTCTCAATATACAAAACACACGCAAGAGGAAGAATTCAGATACGAATGAATCCTACTTGTGGCATTGTAGGCTTGGTCATATCTGTCACGCCCCGCTTCCCAAAATGTGGAATACGGAAAGCGACGAAGGCCAGCCGTGCTACCTACGGTAAGGAAAAGTCCTTCCATAGTCACATAAGGCTGTCTAGATTAACCTGTCAAAAATAAAATCCAATACCAAAAGAAATAATACTGATAATCATGCTGCAATGAAACCACAAGAAATCCTAAAAATGGGTCCACTAGATAATTGATGCAATTAAAGATCCAAAACAAAAGATTCGGAATAAAATAAGATCCGAAAGAGATACAAAAGTCCTAATGTCCCATAAGGGCGCACATGCTAAAGGCTAAAAGTAAAGGAAAATAAACCTACGATTACTGATCTTCAACAAAGTCCTGGTACCCGCTCTGATCCCGCTCAGCCTAAAAACCTGTCTCTAAACCTGAGATGGCAAATCTCAGGGATGTCAGAACACCCCAGCAAGTACTCAACGTATAAAGTGTGTGTAGCATAATAACAAGAATATATAAAAGTGAAGCCCGGTGCGCAAGAAAACATGTATATAAGTAATTAAATGCACTAACACTATGAAACATGTATGTAAGGGATCATGTCATAACCTAACTGGCCACTAAAAGGTAAACTATCCTATCGTAAGCTTGAGTGTGTGCGTCAACCTCTGCAGGAGTATTCCTAACCCAAGAGTGGTGCCCCAGGGGCTAGGAAACACGGGCCCAACTGTGGAATGAACAAGAGACCGCTATAGCCCGGTACGAGCTGTAAACATGTGACCGCTATAGCCCGGTACGAGCTGTAATCCTGTGACCGCTATAGCCCGGTACGAGCTGTAATCATGTGACCGCTATAGCCCGGTACGAGCTGTAATCATGTGACCGCTATAGCCCGGTACGAGCTGCCGGCATGGGACTCCTGAGATCCTGTTGTACAACGCACACTCAAACTACCCCAACACCCACGTATTTATAGCTGCTATGGTAAAGACTAGAGCACTAAATAAGAATGCTGAAAAGACAGGAACTTGTAGTATGGTAATTGTATGGAAATAAAACTGGTGAATAGTGGTGTGTCATGTCATGTAATTCAGCATTCAAATTAGAGAACTTGTTTTAATATGAGTAGTCTAGAGCAATGAGTAATCATGGCATGTCAAGTACAATAGTTATAAAATGATAGTGTCCATAAACAAGAATAGCATGTTAAGGTTTCTCAATCATGCCGACAATGATAGTCTCAAGTAAAATATTAAATATAGATGATAGAATATGATAAGGTCAAAAATGTAAACACTCAACATAAATATGCAAGTATCTGTATTTAACATCCGAGTTTATTTATTGAAAAGAATAATAAATTGAAATATGGTTTTAAAGGGTTAATATAGTTAAATGAGAATGACAAATTACAGATGCGTAAAGCGGGTGGTGGTAATAGTATAATTACGAGGTAATAGTAAGTAAGATAAAAATAAATGATAGATTGACTAGTTATCATGTAAGTGCTAATATTAAGTTTTATAATCATGTGATAATAGAAAATATTAATACAAATTATAGTATCAAAATAATTTATATGACTAGAACGCATAGAGTGCAGCGATATTATAAGGAGTGATAATGTAGAAAGTTTAATTTATATATATAAAATATTAAGTCCAAAGTGTTTATTGATTAACAGTAATAATGGTATATTTTTATGTTTTAAATTATGATATAAGTATTGATATTTTGCATGCTAGTGTATACCAATATTGTTGCAACAGAAACATATAATTACTTATAAAGCTTTTTATATATTAAACCACATTTACATGTTAAAAGTTATTTTATTACGTTTGCATTTTTACAGTTGTTCACTTGATGAAAGGATTAATAGGATTCTAGATCCTAGGGTTTTCATCATATGTACAAGTATTATAAGATATATTAATAAAGCGGCAAAATATTACAATTTTATTTAAATATTGTAAGTTAATAGTTTATTTAGAGAATTCCCGATGTTGCATTGACTAAAAAAAATAAAAGAGTAAGAGTACTTGCCTCGGAGACAGATAAACACGACGACATGAAGAACAACTCCAAGGTTTGATTGCTCGGCTAATTTTGAAGAAGAAGAAAATATTGTGATGGGAAAAAGAGAAGGTTGATTTATATGAGAAAGGAAGATATGATAATAATTAGGTTGTTATTTATAGGGAAGAGAGAGATTGTTTAAAGATTGGAGAGATTATTATAATTGGAGAGAGAAATATTCTGATGAGATGAGATTTGGATTAGATTTTATAAAAGAGAGATATGATGGGTTGTTATATACTTCTATAAGATATTAGAAAAGTTGTATATATATATATTAGTTTGTATATAGTTAGAATAATAGAAAAGTATATGTATACATACATATTAATATATAGTGAAAATATATGTAGATATGTATATAATTATGGGTTAATAAAAATAAATACAATTAGTTATATATATAAGATTTTATGATATCAAACAACTAAAATATACTTTCAGTTAAACTATCATAACAAAATATCTTCAATTATATATATGTATGTATATAGATTTGTAGAAAAAAATAATTAAAGAGAGTAGATTTGAGAAAGAGAATCTGCTGAGAGAGATTAGATGAGCGATTGTTAGGATCAGGATTAATAAAATATTTAAAAATATATTTGGTTTGGTAAAATTATTTAGTTTGGAGAGAGAAAATATTTGTTTTAAAAAAAGAATCAAGTTACCAGGTGAGACATATATGGTGATTGGAGAGAGAAAATTGAGTTGTTAGTTTAGTAAAAATATTTATATGGTTAAAAAATTTAACAGGGGCTCTCATGACTTTTCAAAATTAAATATTCTAACCAAATAAATATCGTAACACAAAATATCTTATAAATAGAATTTAAAAATGGGTAAAATCTTATGTATATGTATTGTTTAAAGAAATACCAAATAAAATATCTTTTATTTAAATTATGATACTAAAATATAAATATGGTTATAAAATAGTGTTAGACAAATAAATATTTAAATACTAATAATATGCATATTTAACAAACTTGAAAAAACCATAATTGTATGCATATATCTTAATTAAAAGTATTAAACTCCAAATTATAATAATAATAAAACAAAGGCTAATATATCCAAAAAGAAAAGGAACGTACGATCGGACAAGGGTGTTACATACTACCCACCTTACAAGAAATTTCGTCCTCGAAATTTGAAGAACGAAAATACAAGGTCGTGAACTAATTACAAGGATCAATGAAAATAGATGGGTAAGAAAAATCAAGGATCAAGGAAACAAATGAGGGCATGAAGAGTCACGGTCTTGGCTTGAGAAATCGGCGTGTTCAAGAAAATCAAATCAGTGGAAACAAATCAAATAGAACTCTAAGTTACTCAAATAGAATGACGCATTGTAACCATGCCGCGGTACATGGGTACAATATCGTAATTCCATCTCAGTCGCCCGAATCCTATAATCAGAGTCAAGGAAATATGCAGCATGACACACTGGGGAGAACCTATACGTGTGATTCTAACCTAAAAGGTCGGTATAACCAAGACTAATTTTGACGTCAGCCTGGGCTCTGATACCAACAAAACCTTGTCACGCCCCGCTTCCCAAAATGTGGAATACGGAAAGCGACGAAGGCCAGCCGTGCTACCTACGGTAAGGAAAAGTCCTTCCATAGTCACATAAGGCTGTCTAGATTAACCTGTCAAAAATAAAATCCAATACCAAAAGAAATAATACTGATAATCATGCTGCAATGAAACCACAAGAAATCCTAAAAATGGGTCCACTAGATAATTGATGCAATTAAAGATCCAAAACAAAAGATTCGGAATAAAATAAGATCCGAAAGAGATACAAAAGTCCTAATGTCCCATAAGGGCGCACATGCTAAAGGCTAAAAGTAAAGGAAAATAAACCTACGATTACTGATCTTCAACAAAGTCCTGGTACCCGCTCTGATCCCGCTCAGCCTAAAAACCTGTCTCTAAACCTGAGATGGCAAATCTCAGGGATGTCAGAACACCCCAGCAAGTACTCAACGTATAAAGTGTGTGTAGCATAATAACAAGAATATATAAAAGTGAAGCCCGGTGCGCAAGAAAACATGTATATAAGTAATTAAATGCACTAACACTATGAAACATGTATGTAAGGGATCATGTCATAACCTAACTGGCCACTAAAAGGTAAACTATCCTATCGTAAGCTTGAGTGTGTGCGTCAACCTCTGCAGGAGTATTCCTAACCCAAGAGTGGTGCCCCAGGGGCTAGGAAACACGGGCCCAACTGTGGAATGAACAAGAGACCGCTATAGCCCGGTACGAGCTGTAAACATGTGACCGCTATAGCCCGGTACGAGCTGTAATCCTGTGACCGCTATAGCCCGGTACGAGCTGTAATCCTGTGACCGCTATAGCCCGGTACGAGCTGTAATCATGTGACCGCTATAGCCCGGTACGAGCTGTAATCATGTGACTGCTATAGCCCGGTACGAGCTGTAATCATGTGACCGCTATAGCCCGGTACGAGCTGCCGGCATGGGACTCCTGAGATCCTGTTGTACAACGCACACTCAAACTACCCCAACACCCACGTATTTATAGCTGCTATGGTAAAGACTAGAGCACTAAATAAGAATGCTGAAAAGACAGGAACTTGTAGTATGGTAATTGTATGGAAATAAAACTGGTGAATAGTGGTGTGTCATGTCATGTAATTCAGCATTCAAATTAGAGAACTTGTTTTAATATGAGTAGTCTAGAGCAATGAGTAATCATGGCATGTCAAGTACAATAGTTATAAAATGATAGTGTCCATAAACAAGAATAGCATGTTAAGGTTTCTCAATCATGCCGACAATGATAGTCTCAAGTAAAATATTAAATATAGTTGATAGAATATGATAAGGTCAAAAATGTAAACAACACTCAACATAAATATGCAAGTATCTGTATTTAACATCTGAGTTTATTTATTGAAAAGAATAATAAATTGAAATATGGTTTTAAAGGGTTAATATAGTTAAATGAGAATGACAAATTACAGATGCGTAAAGCGGGTGGTGGTAATAGTATAATTACGAGGTAATAGTAAGTAAGATAAAAATAAATGATAGATTGACTAGTTATCATGTAAGTGCTAATATTAAGTTTTATAATCATGTGATAATAGAAAATATTAATACAAATTATAGTATCAAAATAATTTATATGACTAGAACGCATAGAGTGCAGCGATATTATAAGGAGTGATAATGTAGAAAGTTTAATTTATATATATAAAATATTAAGTCCAAAGTGTTTATTGATTAACAGTAATAATGGTATATTTTTATGTTTTAAATTATGATATAAGTATTGATATTTTGCATGCTAGTGTATACCAATATTGTTGCAACAGAAACATATAATTACTTATAAAGCTTTTTATATATTAAACCACATTTACATGTTAAAAGTTATTTTATTACGTTTGCATTTTTACAGTTGTTCACTTGATGAAAGGATTAATAGGTATTCTAGATCCTAGGGTTTTCATCATATGTACAAGTATTATAAGATATATTAATAAAGCGGCAAAATATTACAATTTTATTTAAATATTGTAAGTTAATAGTTTATTTAGAGAATTCCCGATGTTGCATTGACTAAAAAAACTAAAAGAGTAAGAGTACTTGCCTCGGAGACAGATAAACACGACGACATGAAGAACAACTCCAAGGTTTGATTGCTCGGCTAATTTTGAAGAAGAAGAAAATATTGTGATGGGAAAAAGAGAAGGTTGATTTATATGAGAAAGGAAGATATGATAATAATTAGGTTGTTATTTATAGGGAAGAGAGAGATTGTTTAAAGATTGGAGAGATTATTATAATTGGAGAGAGAAATATTCTGATGAGATGAGATTTGGATTAGATTTTATAAAAGAGAGATATGATGGGTTGTTATATACTTCTATAAGATATTAGAAAAGTTGTATATATATATATTAGTTTGTATATAGTTAGAATAATAGAAAAGTATATGTATACATACATATTAATATATAGTGAAAATATATGTAGATATGTATATAATTATGGGTTAATAAAAATAAATACAATTAGTTATATATATAAGATTTTATGATATCAAACAACTAAAATATACTTTCAGTTAAACTATCATAACAAAATATCTTCAATTATATATATGTATGTATATAGATTTGTAGAAAAAATAATTAAAGAGAGTAGATTTGAGAAAGAGAATCTGCTGAGAGAGATTAGATGAGCAATTGTTAGGATCAGGATTAATAAAATATTTAAAAATATATTTGGTTTGGTAAAATTATTTAGTTTGGAGAGAGAAAATATTTGTTTTAAAAAAAGAATCAAGTTACCAGGTGAGACATATATGGTGATTGGAGCGAGAAAATTGAGTTGTTAGTTTAGTAAAAATATTTATATGGTTAAAAAATTTAACAGGGGCTCTCATGACTTTTCAAAATTAAATATTCTAACCAAATAAATATCGTAACACAAAATATCTTATAAATAGAATTTAAAAATGGGTAAAATCTTATGTATATGTATTGTTTAAAGAAATACCAAATAAAATATCTTTTATTTAAATTATGATACTAAAATATAAATATGGTTATAAAATAGTGTTAGACAAATAAATATTTAAATACTAATAATATGCATATTTAACAAACTTGAAAAAACCATAATTGTATGCATAGATCTTAATTAAAAGTATTAAACTCCAAATTATAATAATAATAAAACAAAGGCCAATATATCCAAAAAGAAAAGGAACGTACGATCGGACAAGGGTGTTACAATATCGGAGAGAAAAGACTGAGTAAGTTACATAAAGATGGACTCTTGAATACGTTCGAGTTTTCATCTTATGAAACTTGTCAGTCTTGTCTCAAAGGAAAGATAACCAAATCTCCGTTCACCGAACATGGAGAAAGAGCAAGAGAGCTCTTGGGACTCATACACAGTGATGTGTGTGGTCCGATGTCTATACATGCAAGGGGTGGGTTCTCATACTTCATCACATTCACTGACGATCTCTCTAGGTTCGGATATGTGTATCTGATGAAACACAAATCTGAAGCTTTTGAGAAATTCAAGGAATTCAGAAAGGAAGTAGAGAACCAGATTGGCAAAAGTATCAAGATCCTCCGGTTTGACAGGGGAGGGAAGTACTTAAGTACGGAATTCCTAGATTACTTAAAAGAGAATGGTATTCTCTCTCAGCTTACTCCTCCTTATACACCACAGCACAACGGTGTTTCGGAGCGGAGGAATCGTACCCTATTGGATATGGTTCGCTCCATGATGAGTAGTGCTGAGTTGCCTCTTTCATTTTGGGGACATGCGCTTCAGACAGCGGCGTACCTATTGAACTATGTTCCATCCAAATCAGTGCCTAAGACTCCATATGAAATATGGAATGGAAGAAATCCGTATCTTAAGCGATTTAAGATATGGGGTTGTCCGGCCTATGTGAAAACACAGAAACCGGACAAGTTAGAGGCACGGTCAGTTCTCTGTAAATTTGTGGGATATCCTAAAGACTCACTAGGATATCTGTTCTACCATACTGAGGAACAGAAGGTGTTTGTATCTCGCCACGCTACCTTCTTAGAAAGGGAGTTTCTTGCAAAAGAAGCTAGTGGGAGTTCGGTAGAACTGGAAGAAATTCAGCGACCACAAAATGTAACTGAAAATTTGGAGGAACCGCTAGATTCAATGACCCCAAACGAACCTCAGCCACTCCGCAGATCTGGTAGGATTTCTCATCCGCCCGAGAGATACTACGGTTTTCTCATAGACGGGGATCGAGAGGATTGCATCTTGGAAGAAGATGACCCTACCAGTTTCAGGCAGGCCATTATCAGTAGGGACTCTGATAAGTGGCAGGAAGCAATGCAAACCGAAATGGAGTCCATGTACGCCAATAAAGTGTGGACCTTGGATATTGCTCCACCTAGGGTAAAACCCGTTGGATGCAAATGGATCTACAAAAGGAAACTTGGTGTAGATGGGCAGGTGGAAACCTATAAGGCTAGACTCGTTGCAAAAGGTTTTCGTCAAAGACCTGGTTTGGACTATGACGAAACTTTTTCTCCTGTGGCTATGCTCAAATCCATTCGGATCCTACTTGCCATTGCTGCCTTCCATGACTATGAAATCTGGCAGATGGATGTTAAAACGGCTTTCCTAAACGGTTGTTTGGAAGAGTGCGTTTACATGGATCAACCAGAAGGTTTCGTGGACAGTTGGAGCAGCGGAAAGGTGTGCAAGTTGCTTAAATCCATTTATGGATTAAAGCAGGCATCGCGGAGCTGGAACATCTGTTTTGATGAGGCAATCAAGGAATTTGATTTCATCAAGAACGAAGATGAACCCTGTGTATATAAGAAGATTGTAGGACGAACTGTCGTATTCCTAGTCTTGTACGTGGACGACATTCTTTTGATAGGAAATGATGTTCCTATGCTACAATCGGTCAAGCTGTTTTTGTCACAAAGGTTCTCCATGAAGGACCTGGGTGATGCCTCGTACATTCTGGGGATCAAGATCTATAGAGATAGATCCAAGAGACTATTGGGACTTTCGCAGTCCAGGTACCTAGAGACCGTACTAAAGAGATTTAGTATGGAGGGTTCCAAGCGCGGTAACATACCCGCATTGCACGGAATTACCCTCTCCAAGAAGATGTCTCCTAAGACTGACGAGAAGAGGGTTCGCATGAGCACTATACCCTACGCTTCGGCGGTAGGATCTATAATGTATGCGATGCTATGTACAAGACCAGATGTAGCTTACGCGTTGAGCACGGTAAGTCGGTATCAGTCAGACCCAGGGGAGGACCACTGGACAGCAGTGAAGAACATTCTCAAGTACCTGAGAAGGACTAAGGAGATGTTCCTGGTTTACGGTAATGGAGACCTCAGGGTCGAGTCCTTTACCGATTCAAGCTTCCAGAGTGACAAAGATGACAGCAAGTCCGTCTCGGGTTTTGTGTTTACCCTCAACGGAGGGGCGGTATGTTGGAGGAGTTCCAAGCAGGATACCGTCGCAGACTCGACGATGGAGGCTGAATACATTGCTGCAAGCGATGCAGCAAAAGAGGCGGTCTGGATTAAGAAGTTCATTAGTGAACTTCAGGTGGTTCCGTCCATTGTTGACCCAATACCTTTGTATTGCGATAACAATGGGGCTATAGCTTTAGCGAAGGAACCAAGGTCCCATCAGAAATCCAGGCACATCTTAAGGCGGTATCACCTGATCAGGGAGATCATTGATCGCCAGGAGATCGAGGTGCGGAGAGTGGACACAAAGGACAACACTGCGGACCCATTCATGAAGGCTTTACCCCAGACTCAGTTCGAGCGGCTGATCGAGATGATAGGTCTTCGATACGCCAGTACATGGCCTTAGTGCAAGTGGGAGATTGTTAGTGTATATGCCCTAGAGGCCATTACTGTATCATACTAGTATGTATATTACTTGATGGAAGCTTGGGATATTCACAGTTGTACAGACAATCTTGCTCAATATAGTAATATGCTACTTGGTTTGTCTCTGCTTTAATGTGTACTTGTGTGTTTATTTATTATATCACCTATACGCATTAGTAGAGCCCTTAGGATCTTTGCTTGATTACCGGCGTTGTGATGGCGATCACACTCGTGGGGGCTGGGTAATCTACAAGCACATCCTTATACACGTCCCTGGTCGTGGGAGTATCGAGATAGGGCATCGATGCTCCGGAGTAGACTAGCGTATACGCTTCTCATCCCAGCACAGGAGACGGTCTGTCCCACAGCCGTCGGTACGTCGTACTTGAGATAGTATGCGGGTGCTCGTTAGGTTACGGGTACACTGGACAGGACTCGTCGGGAACTGATGGTTGGTATTATACCTATCGTCAGTTATCAGTTCCCAGGTGACATGAGTACAGCTTAGTACGCTGACTTGACACTGTCACTTCGCCTCGAGTGTGTTCGCACTGTTCTTTGGTTACTGCCCTACCACGGCTCTACTGAGTCGTGCAAACAGATAGTAGTTGGGAGCAGTCCCGAAGCACTTGGAGGCGGTGACGGTTAGACAGGATTCGTCTCTCCCGGTATTGGGGGTTGACATCGCGCTGTGTCTAGGAGAGCCATTACACAAGTAGTCCCTGGCCAGGGCAAGCGAGATATACTGGTAGGTTCCAGTGTTATCTCAGGGTGTTCTGGGCTTCACTCCGACACGACTTGTACCGCTATTAGGGGTCTGACGCTTGCCGCCCCCCTAGGCCCGACATGCGATGTATCAGACGAACAGACCGGACTGTACGGAGATTGTCACATACAGGCTCAGTAGGAGTTCGGATGGGTTTACCTCGTCGGCCTTCTTATCGACATCTACCTAGGGACCGTTACGTACAGCTAGTGCCGCTTGCGGTCTGTGGTTAAACCCACTGCCAGCGTAGTGTCGAGTCTTTAGAGTTCCACACAGAGAGTTTCCCTGCACTGAGCGAAACGTGTAGAGGCCGTATGGTTTTACGGCAGAGCTGCGATCACTTACGTACACTTGTGTGCGTATGGTGTTCGGGCAGGCAGTACTAGTAGGCTTTGGTTTAAGCCGGATCCTAGTATTGCACGGATGGATTTGTTTTGTCTTCTGTGCATCCGCATTCTACGGAATACGGATGCAGGTGTGTATGCACAGTTTTTCGGAGTGATGAAGGAGGAGGTGCCTCATTAGGGTTTTGGCAGTTGGTTCGGCCAAAACCGTTATGTGGCGGGCTCATTAGGGTTTTAACGGTTGATTCGGTCAAAACCATTTTGAGGCGGACTCATTAGGGTTTTGACAGTTCGTTTGGTCAAAACCATTATAAGCCGCGAACATCATTTACTAATCCTATTAGTGATAATCTTATGATGGCTAATTGCATTGACCATTTGACCCCGTTGACCTCTCTTGACTTTGTTGACCGGTTGACCGGGTTGACCATTGACTTTCAAGAGGGTTCTACACTTTTCTTTTCTTTTCCTTTTTCTTTTGGATTATGATAATGGTCATTTCAAAGTAGCCATCAACTTTATCTTCATGGGATTAGTAATGATGTTGTTTTGCATTATTTGCAACCATGGTTGTTTTTCTTTTGTATCATAATTTTATTCTCATTCTCTCTCTTGAAATGAGAAGCTCCATGGTTGCTAACCTTCCTCCTTCTTCTTCCTCCTCTTTATTTCTCCTTTGATCTCATGTGTTGAGAGAAAAAGGATTCCACTTGACAAACACATCCATACATCTTCTCTACACATCCTAGGGCTTCTAGATTAGCAATCTCCTTGCCCTAGTTACCTCGGCTTGAGGTGGAGCTCGGTGTACATCTCTCGGGTGGATCGTCTTCGACTCAAGGAGGCCGCGGAGGTGACCGAAGTCCGGATCAACCATTGAGCAAGCAAAGAGAAGAACAACAAGAAGAGAAGAACAACAAAGAAGAAGAACAACAAGAGAAGGAGTTCAAGTTGAGGTATAACCCCTAACCGAGTAGATACATCTCTTGTTAGGATGCTAGTGTATTGTTTAGCAAAGATCCGGCTTTTACGGTCCATGTTACAAAGTTTAGAAAAAATTTTGTTTTACCGTTTCCGCAACCCCGAAAGTACCGGGAGAGGTAACATGGACCTAACATATCTATACGACGTTAAAGTGTTCGATCGAGTTTCGAAGCCCACATTTTATCATGTTTATGTCCATTTTATCAGATTAAAAATAGTCAGAAAATCATGCAGGATATTTTGATGGAGCCCCAGGAAATTTGAGGGCCCAACTCAAGTAAATGGCCGCTGAACTGCGGCATAACCTAGGGTTTAGCCGCGATTCCGCCGCATATTTAGCGAGTTTGAGACTTCCCTTTCTTGTGCTCCTCCGTAGTGATATTTGGCACTTTATAGGTATTTTTAGTGAGGCTTAAGTTGTTGAGATCTCTGTGATTTATGGGCGTATGATGAATTGATCGAAAAGTTTAATATCGTCTAGATTTTTATGATATGGGATACAATATTTGGAATCCACATTAATTAGTTTTGTGAAAACTAGTTTGTGTTTTGTAAATCTCGCGTTTTAGTCTCTTTTGATCGATTGCCACGGGAGTTTCGATTCGGATCAAAACTCCGTCGCAATCTCGTATTGTACGCGAATAATCGCCGGGAAACACTACTAGATATGGACGCCCCATTGCGTCGACCAAGTGACTATAAAAGAACATCGTAGCCAAAAGCATCCACTCAGGTGCTCGCGGCCGCGGTGTTCCGCCTAAGTGCACTTCGTTGACGGCATCAGGGTGAATCTATTAAAGTTTCCGACGAGCATTTGATCATTATATCGGGAATCTTTTTGAATTACCCGACTGACTATTGAAAAGTGTTTTCAATTTGAGATTTAAATACAAGATTTATTGGGTTAGGCATGAAATCCGAAATATGAGATATTCCGGGTTTATGATATCTAAGGTTTATGCAGATTCTAATTATTGTAGTTTTCATTTCTTTTCTGCGACCGTAAGTGTGATATGTGGTGTATCCCCGATCTCGTTGCTATACGTCAACGACATCAGGAATACGCATATTTACTTACGTTGATGACATGTGATGTTATGTGTTGCTGTGATATGTTATATTGGATCGTCGTGATTGAATAGCCGAGGGTTTTTGCGTGAGATGAAAGTTTTTCTATTTTCATTCATATAAAAACTGTATATAATATTCTTTTATTGGGACACTTCCGGGTTAAGAATGATGTCACTATTGATGTATATTATTTACTTTTCCGCATTAGGATAGACCCAAAGCGGGAAGCACAAGTAACCGGGTTCTAGAGTCCAGTGGGAGACCATCTTGAAGAGTCGAGACCGGGTCACCTTGAATTGGCAGGATTACTTGCCGCTCTCGTAAGGGTGTAGGGATGTGGGTTTGGCTATTCATCACGACCGTGGAATCCGTGTTTTCATTACTGGCTAAATTTAAAACACGAATCTCCTAGTATATCCTATATTTCATATGTTTGTTTCTGCTGCATGTATTCTATGATGTGATCATCTAACTGCGTAAGACGAATGCTATATATATATATATATATATATATATATATATATAATAAACGTTGCTTATGTTTTGCACCCGCACTAGTTCTGCCTCCGCTCTGCCGTTAGTTAACCTAACGGTGCATGACGGGGCCCCGTGACGAATGCGGATGGCATAAGTGTACGTTCTATTTTCGTTTCTTCTGTGATATTTAGGAAACATAAATGATGGGACGTCATTAATGAGATTAATGAAAAGAAAAGAAACCTAAAGATGTAGAATGAAATTTTTCAAAAAGGTAGCTCTAGTTATTGCTTTGCATAGTGGTATTCCTCGATGAATATCCAACACCTCATTCGATGAGGAAAGAGCCTAGATCCCTTCACCGGGAGTGACCTCTTTAGCAAACTAGCAAATGCTACAACCTATTCGGTTTGTTTTGAAAACTATTCGATTTTTAAAAAAGGAGCTTAAACCACTCATTTTCAAATCACCTGATGCTACAACGATATCAAGTTCATTACGATAAAAGTTTTCTTCAAAACCAGTCGTAGCCCTCAGTCATTTCAGATAATTGCTATTTAGTATTCGTGCTGCGTTTGTTGACCATAGTCAAGGCGTAGTGTATGGTAACTGATTAGTGCTTATCTGCCGCATATGATGCGATTGAATTAGGGTAGTCGTGCGGCCTTGTTGACCTTGTTAAAGGTCGTACGGGTGGGTTTAATTCAATCACGAAATGACGGGTTGAACTTGACTAACGCTTATGATTTGTTGACCTTGTTAAGGTGATAAGTTGCTAGGGATAAAAACAGATATTGGGAATTTCAAGTGTTGAAATTTACAATGAGATTGCATACCTTCTATGAGATAGTTGGATCCCAATACCTACTGTGAGTAAGAGTTACTACTGTGAGAGTTTTGCACTTTACAATTAGCTAATCCAGTAGGTGTCTAAGAAAGGTGTTGACGGGGTTATGCCCCTGCGGAGACGAGGTTATTTAATTAGCTCCATGTGAAAATATGGGGAGACTCTCTCGGAGTACCAATACCTGCCTAGCTGACTGGTTGGCAAACTTGTAGGGTGTAATTAATCCCGGCTAATCTTACCTTTTAGGGTTTGAAGGAAGATTTGATAAAAACAGTGGGAACCATTCTGATTAGATAAGATAATAACCAACATAATCTTACAAGACCGCACGCTAAAGTGTTTTCTTCTTTCTCCATGTAGCGACCATGACACACCTTAATCAAGATAATAATATGGATGTATTGACCGAACCCGTTTATTATACTAAACTGGAGAACGTTGGTTCCGCTCTATCTTATGATTGTCATAAATCTGAGAAAAAAATAGAGAAATATAAGGATTTCCACGCGACCCGAACGAAGAAAGAGCATGATGATGCATCTTCAGGTGTGTTCGTTACCGAGAACTGTTTCTCAGTATGCTCTACATCCTGGGTATTGGATACCGGATCGGATCTCACATTTATAATTTGTTACATGGGTTAAGAAAAAGTAAAGAACTGGGAAAGGGTGATATATCTCTCAAAATAGGAAATGGAGCAATTGTTGTAGCCAAAACAGTTGGCGAATATCACCTTGTATTACCGAATGGTAATACATTGATCATGAACGACTGTTATTTCGTACCAAAAATGATGTGCAATATAATATCAATTTCTTTATTAGATAAATAAGGATATAACTTTGTATTAGAGAAAGATGTTATGAACATTTTCTTAAATCAAGTGTTGATTGGGTTTGGTACGTTGTATAACGGTATATACGTTCTAAATCAAACTACAATTCTGAATATATAGAACATACACAGGAGAAAAAGTTCAGAAATAAGCGAATCTTTCTTGTGGCATTGTAGACTTAGTCATATCAATGCGACAAGACTAGCGAAGTTGCATAAAAATGGATATTTGAATCAGTTCGAATTTACATCTTATAAAACTTGCCAGTCACGTCTCAAAAGCAAGATGACCAAAACTCCGTTTACTGGACACGGAGAAAGAGCTACTGAACTCTTGGGACTAATACATAGTGATGTATATGGTCCTATGTCTACGCATGCCAGGAATGATTCCCCGTACTTTATTACATTCACCGATGATTTCTCAAGATACGGACATGTGTTCCTGATGAAACACAAATCTGAATCTTTTGAGAAATTCAAGAAATAAAAGCGCGAAATCGAGAACCAAACGGGTAAAAGTATTAAAATCCTACGATCTGATCAGAGAAGTGAATACTTAAGCACGGAATTCCGAGACTATTTAAAAGAGAATAGGATTCCCACTCAGCTTACTCCTCCGTATACACCACAGCACAATGGAGTTTCGGAGCGGAAGAATCGCACCCTATTAGATGTGGTGCGCTCTATGATGAGTAATGCTGAGTTACCTATTTCCTTTTGGGGTTATGCACTTGAAACAGCTACATACCTATTGAATCAAGTTCCATCTAAATCAATGCCTAAAACACCATATGAGATATGGAGTGGAAAGAGACCATATCTTAAACGAGTTAAGGTATGGGGTTGTCCGGTCTATATTAAAAAACAGAATCCGGACAAACTCAAGACACGATCAGTTCTTTGTAAGTTTGTGGGATATCCAAAGAATTCACATGGATATATCTTCTACCACACTGAGAAACAAAAAGTGTTTGTTTCTCAATATGTCACCTTTTTAGAAAAGTAATTTCTTGTGAAAGAAATTAGTGGTAATGAGGTAGAACTGGAAGAAGTTCCAGCTACACAAAATACAACTGATGATTTGGTAGAACCGGAGAATTCAATAGTCCCCAACGAACCTCAGCCACTCCGCAGATCTAGTAGGGTTCCTCATCCACCTGAGAGATACTACGGTTTTCTCATAGACGGTGGGAGCGAGGATTGCATCATGGAAGATGATGACCCAACTAGTTTCGAGCAGGCCATCACGAGTGGGGACTCTGTGAAATGGTTGGATGCTATGCGATCTGAGATAGAATCCATGTACACCAACAAAATATGGACTTTGGAATTTGCTCCTGAAGGGATAAAACCCATTGAAAGCAAATGGATCTTTAATAAAACTAGGTGTAGATGTAAAGGTTGAGAACTTCAAAACTAAACTTGTAGCAAAAGGTTTTCGTCAATGACCAGGTGTCGACTATGATGAAACGTTTTCTCCAGTGACTATGCTTAAGCCCATCAGGATCCTACTTGCCATTACTGCATACCATGACTACGAAATCTGGCAGACGGACGTCAAGACCGCTTTTCTAAATAGTGATTTAGAAGATAGCATGTACATGACACAGCCAGAAGGCTTCGTAGACAGTGGGAGCAGCGGAAAGGTATGCAAACTGCTTAAATCAATCTACGGATTAAAGCAGGCATCGCGGAGAAGAAACATCTATTTTGATGTGCCGGTCAAAGAGTTTGACTTCATCAAAAACGTAAATGAATCTTGTATATACAAAAAGGTTGTAAAGAGTAAGGTTGTCTTTCTCGTATTGTACGTGGATGACATACTCTTGATAGGAAATGATATTCTTATGCTACACTCGGTCAAGCTCTTCTTATCACAAAAGTTCTCCATGAAAAATCTAGGTGATGCCTCCTACATCCTGAGGATTAAGATGTATAGAGATAAATCTAAAAGGATGTTGGGATTGTTCCAATCCAGATACATTGACACAATACTAAAGAGGTTTAATATGGAAGATTCTAAGCGTTGTAATTTACCCGCTTGCTCAGGAATCACTCTCTCCAAAGATATGTCTCCCAAGACTGATTTGGAGAGGGCTAGCATGCAAGGGATACCCTATACTTCTGCAGTCAGGTCAATCATGTACGCGATGTTATGCACCAGACCGGATGTTGGTTACGCACTTAGTGTGGTAAATAGGTATCAATCAGATCCTGGGGAGAAACACCGGACGGCTGTGAAGAACATTCTTAAGTACTTAAGAAGGACTAAAAAGATGTTCTTGATGTATGGTAACGGAGAACTCCAGGCGGAGTCCTTTACCGATTCGAGCTTCCAGAGTGATAACGATGATAGTAAGTCGGTCTCGGGTCTTGTCTTTGTTGGATGTAGTGCCCTCAAAGTCAATTATTGGATCACAGGCACGTGATTGTAATGATTGAAGAGGACCTATACCGGTAGGACAGTCTTACTCGAACTGATAGTATACTATCTGATTTGCCTTTATCAGTCGTGTACAGCTTTAGGTGACATTACTGTTCACTATTACACGTTGATAGAGCCCCTAGAATTCTTGCTTGACTACCAACAGTATGATGGCGATCATGTACGTGAGAGTTGGGTGGTCTATAAGCGCATCCTTAAAAATGGTCCCTAGTCGTGGGAGTTTCGAGATAGGGCATCGATACTCCGGAGTAGACTAGTGTATACAGTCGAAATCCCGACGAGGGGCGGTGGCCGGTCTCACAAGCCATTGGTGTCAGTTGGATCACCTAAGATGTATACAGGTGCTCATTGGGTTTTGAGTGCACCGGACAGGACTCGCCGGGAACCTGCTAGTTGGTATTATACCTAGCGTCAGATAGCAGTTTCCAGGTAGCATGTGTACAGATTAATTCATCGACCTGAGATCGTCATTTATCTCGTGTGAGTTTCCACTGTGCTTTGATTACTACCCTACCACGGCTCAAAGAAGTCGTGCAAACAGGTTTTAGTTGGGTACAGTCCCGAGCCACATGGAGGCAAGTGAGCGGATCGGCAGGGGTTCGTCTCTCCCGGTATTGGGGTGAGATCACGCTGTGTCTAGGAGAGCCATTACATAAAGCCCTCGGCCGAGGCAGGAGATTTACTGGTAGGTACTCCAGTAGTATCTCAGGGTGTTCTGGGGTGCACTCTGACACGACTTATACCGCTATTGGGGGTCTGACGTTACCAGCACCCTAGGCCCGATATGCGATGCTCATAGACGAACGGACCGGACTGTACGGATATTGTCACTGATATGCTCAGTAGAGTTTCAGGATGAGTTCGCTCATCAGCTTCCCTTTCTGTCAATACATGGACAGCCGTTACGTACAGCTAGTACCACTGACGGCTTGTGGTTAAACCCACTACCAGAGTATTGACGAGTCTTTAGAGTCCCCCACAGATTGTTTCCCAAGTTCGGGCGAAACGTTGTAGAGGCCGTATGGTTTTATGGCAGGGTTCGAACATGCACATGCACTTGTGCACGTGTCATGGTTCGGACAGATAATACTGGTGGGTTTTGGTTTAAGCCGGATCCTAGTATTATATTATGTAGGAGTATTTTTGTCTCATTATATTTTGTATTCGGTTGGAATACAAATGCGGGTATGTATATACTGTAGTGGGGTTATCCTGCAATTAGTTACAGGACCGCTTTTTGAAGTTGCCAGTTTGTATCTTCGTTTTGGCCATTTCTCTTTTTTTCCTTCTTGGCTGAATTCCTTAGTTGTGAAGGGGTTTATTTGCAAATGTTACTTTTATAAAAGGAAGGGTTTTTTGTAGCCGCAGAGGCTCCAGAAGCTGCTGGCTTCTTCTTGAATGGTGAGGTGTTTTGTGAGTCATCTTTGCATTTAATAGCTTTTGTAAAGCTTATGATCTTTGTAGATATTTGTGATGATATTTATTCATATGGTCACCTTCACTCATTCTTGTGCTCACCTCCCGACTCAATGGCCGACCCCACCCACTTCAGCCCTTCCAAATAATTGGCCGAGCCTCTTCATGAAGAGAGAATGATTCATTTGCTAAAATTCCAAGCTCATTCCTTCACCCCAAATGGCAACTTTACTTTACCTTCACCCAATGGCTTGGGTTCCTTGAGACAAAATATTCTACACTCTCTACATCAATCTTGGACATGTCGGCTAGCAAACTTCATGTCTGAATTGCCTCGGTTTAGAGGCGGGAGCCCGTATAAAGATCCGTTGACGTGGTGCCACCTCGAGAGGAGACCGGAGACCGAGCGAGATCGGAGATGCCGCGAGAAGCGTGAGATGATGGTTAAAGACCGAAGGACACGGATCGATCGGTATAGCCATTCTATCATTTTTACAGTTTGCTAGTTTAGTGTTAATGGCACGATCCGGGTTACAGTCTATGCTAACACCAGTTTATGAAAAAGTTTTTATTCCGCATTTAGCCTTAGCACCAGTTTATGAAAAAGTTTTTATTCCGCATTTAGCCTCAGATTATTGGCCGGGGCGCTACCGTAGACTTACATGGTATCAGAGTCACGCCATTAACATTTACTAGCTTGTTCTAACATGTTTGAAATATCGATCGAACGAAATTTCCAAAACTGCAAATCCAAATTTAAAGTTTCTGTCGAAATTTGTCGTCTAAAAATAATTTTGAGTATGTTAGAAAATCGAGCAGGCTTTTCTAAAACTGCAGAAGAAATTTGGTAGACTGATCCCACAAAACTGCCGCGGAACCGCCGCAGAACCCATGGATTTGCCGCGGTTCCGCCGCCGTTTTGGGGCTGCAGTGCACCATTTTTCTTCTGGGTGTTTTTCATGTGGAATTGTGGTTTCTGAAATATTTTGTTTGAGCCCAGATTTGTTTGAGTATTGGATTTGTACTTGGGGCCCACTTCGGGAAATTTTGTCGATCGGAATTTTAAATATGTTATACAGTACTTACATTATATCTGCGACCGTGAATGTTATTTGAGCGGTATAATTCGTCTAATTGCTATAGTTATTTTAGACGGGTTTGCGAACGTGACATTCACGTTGATGTTCTGTGTTGTGCTGTGATGTTGCGGATTTGTCGTGGTGGATAGCTGTGTGCAATGTTAGTGCAGTCTGGATTTATTTGTACATTTGATATCACGGGGCGAGCGTCCGACATGTAGACTACCGTCGCTGCCTGTTTGTATATTATTCTTTTAGGACACGACCGGGTTGAGTTCGATGTACCCGTTGTACATATTTTCATTTCTGTACTAGGTTTACCCCGCGACGGAGTGCACGGATAGCCGGGTTCTGGAGGGCAACGGATCCGCATCTCATGGCTTTGAGAGGAAGAGACCTCACTCTAGAATTGACAGACTATTCGCCGCACTCGTAGGGGGTACAGGTTGACCCAAGGAGGGGTGCTCAAGTTACGTCTAGTGCTTGGTGGTCCATTCACTTTGTTGAAGGGACTGCCTCGCTTCAGGTTTTGGCGTGTAACTTGCCGCACCCGTAGGGATCTAGGTTTCATTGCATGGGCCATCCACACGACCAGAGCAACGTCGGGTTTCAGTAGCGGCTCTGTGAAACCCGGGATCCCAGATTATCTGTATTGTTCTGTGATGCTTATTACTTTTCTGTAATGTTGCATTTATCATGCCTGGAGCAATTATTGTATATTGATATATATACTAGTAGATGTATATGTTTTAAACCCACGCTAGTCCAGTCCCCGCTCTGTCATTAGTTAAGTAACCTAACGGGTGATGACGGGACCCAGTGGCTAATGCGGATGGCATATACGTGTTAGTTATACGTATGCCCGAGAGGCCATTACTGTACATACGATGTATATTGTAGTGGATGCTTGGACATATATAGGGAGGACTTTCTTGCTCGACATGATAGTATGCTATCTGGTTGCACTTTATCTTAACATGTACTCTGATTGTCTCTATGTTACATGTTGATAAAGCCCTTAGAATATGTACTCGACTACTGGGACTATGATGAGATTAGGGGCCACGGTAGTCGACGAGTACATCCTATAACTGTTCCTAGTCGAGGGTGTATCGAGACAGGGCATCGATACACCAGAGTAGAGTAGCGTATACGCATCTTGACCCATATGATGGGCGATGGATGATCCCATATCCATCGGTGTTTGACATCAAGGATGGTGTACGGGTGCTCAGTAGAGACTGGGTACACTGGACGGACTCGCCGAAAACTCCCAGATGGTATTATACCTCACGTCAGATGGCAGTTCTCTGGTGACACTGGTACAGGTTAGTCTGTAAACCCAAGATCGTCATAGAGTCTTGTGTGATTCCCACTGTGCTTTGATTTCCATCATACCACGTCCAAGAGGGCGTGCAAAAAGGTGGCTTTTGGGTACAGTCCCAAATCACATGGAGGCAATGAGCGATAGGAGGGGATTCGTCTCTCCCGATATAGGGAGTTGATGTTGCGCTGTGTTCGATTTGCTATAACTGGAAATCCCTAGTCAGGGTTGCTGAGATTTACTGGTAAGTGTTATCAGTGATTTCTCGAACTGTTATAGACCTCATATCGACACGACTTATCGAGCTACTGGGGTCTGACGTTTACCACCCCTAGGCCAGATATGCAACATATCAGACGAAGAGACCGAACTGTACGGGAGTATTATTGATTGGATTCGCAGGAGAATGTACAGGCTTGCTTGTTCATCTTCTGATCGCTCAATACCTGGATGGCTGTTACGTTTAGCTGACCGCTTGCAGCTTGTGGATGTTTGATATGATCATCACCTACTGTCGGCGTATTGACGATTCTTTAGAGTCCTACACAGAGGTTTCTTGGTACAGACAAAACGGAGTAGGAGCACATATATGATATGTGCAGGACCGAGAACAATACGTGTATGTGATACCGTATTAGATTCTCACGATATGAGATATCGGCCGGGTATATGAGATATAGCCGGGTCATCGGATCAAGTGTTGATTCGATGAACTGATACAGATTATATTAGTCGGTTATTTGTGAAATAGCCGGATTATCGGATCAAGTGTTGATTCGATAATTTAATGTATAATTATATATTTGATATATTAAATTACATTAACTAATATAAGCTCACTAAAAGATTCTTTTTCTCACTCGGGTAATACATTGATATATATGCGATATATGTTAATTGTATTATTTTATTTTGTTACAATAAATATTATATATGTGATATATAATATTGTAACAAGTTATGTTTACAAATGCAACATGATTAGTGGAGATTAAACATGGTTAGGATTTGATTTGGGTTAACTTCTTCTTGAAGCTTCTAGAAGCTTATGTTTTGTTTCTTGCAAAGATATTATGTGTTGATATTTTTGCAAGATATTATTTAACCCAACTCAAACCCTTCACCCTAGGTTAAATCTCTACATGAGTTAAAGTAACTCAAGGGTTGTATTTGTAACCATGGGTTTTATTCATTATTCATCACAAAAGAAATGGTTCTTCTTCCTTCTCTTTTTCAATGGAAAAACTTTCTAGCTTTTTCATTAGTGATGATTTTGAGTAAGATTAAGAAAATAAATGAGAACTAAAATCCTACTTCATCATCCTAATCTATCCTAGCCATTTAGATTAGGGTGTTCACTTCATTTGTCAGTGAGAGCTTGTGTTAAAAAACTTCAAGGTAGATCATCTTAGTTATCGAAGATCAGAAGCAATTTTGCATTATTCTCTTCGTGGAGTCTCTCTAGAGTCCGAGTACATGATGATCGCAGCGAAGGAAGCTCAACACGGAGCTTATGAAGCGAAGGACCAGACTACAAAGGTTGTAATCCCAAACTCTTAGATGTTAAAGTGTTTAACATGCTTTGTTTCACCTAATCTCTAGTTTAAAGATCTTGGTTAGGATTGTTCGGCACGTCTAATTTTTGAATCAGGCATGGTTGATGCCTTATAGACCCTTGTGAGAGTGCCTAGTAACCCTACAGTGGTATCAGAACCAAGCTAGAGATTTAGGCGAAGTCTAGATGAAATTTAAAGTCCGATCGAACCCCGAAACCCCGATATACACCCCCTCTCTGGAAATTTTTCAAAAATGTTGATTTTTTCATATTAAAAATACTCAGAAAATCATGCAGGGAAATATAAGAATTACTGTGATGTACAGACCACCAAATCCCTCACGTGACCGCGGAACCGCGGCCAAACCACGCGTTTGGCGGCGGTTCCGCGGCCAATAATTGGAGTTGGGGCCTACTACTTCTGGTATTTATTCTTGAGTCCTTTTTTATGGTTCTGGGAATTTTTAATTCTACTCAAGTGTTGAGTTTTCTGGGTTGTATTGGGAACTCGTTGATTCGATCGGAAAGTTTAACTTCGTTTAAGTTTTTCCGGGTAATTTTAGAACGTGTTAAAAAGTTCGACCGAATATCAATAACTCACTTTTTCCCCTGCCGGAAAATTTTCAAGGGTTGGATTTTTCCGTAGTTCAAGAACGTTCTAAGTCGTGCAAGTAACACGGTGGACCCTCTAGAAAAACACAAACCTTAACTCGATTATGTGACCGTCTGAACCGCCTCTAAACCTTAGGGTTTGTGGCAGTACGGCATTGTCACATGTGAGGCGTTAGCTTGACCCTTCTACGGCTGGACCATTTGTATTGTGGCATGTGATGGATGTTTTTAAACTAATTTCAAGTGTTGAGAACCATTTGGGAAATCTTGGGTGTTTTGATTATTCGATCGGAAAGTTTAACATTGTCTATTTATCTGGAATGTGATACAATATTTGGAATCCACAAATAGTTATGAGATAACTAATTTGAATGTTATAAATCTAGCGGTTTAGTTTCAGATGATCGGTTGCCACGGGATTTTGATGCGATCAAAAGTACGTTGCAATTACGTAGCGTACGCGAATACTCGCCAGGTAAACTTAATAGACAGCCACGCCCCAAAGCCCCGACCAAGTGACTGTAGGAGAACCTCGTCGCCAAAAGCATCCGTTTGGGTGCTCGCGGCAGCGGTGTTCCGCCTTAGTGCACTTCGTCAACGGCATCCGGGGGTGCGGCCGTCTACTAAAGTTTGCGACGAGTATTCGATCAGGATTTTGGGAATCTTGTTGAATTGCCCGACTTAATATTGAAAAGAGTTTTCGATAATGAGACTAAAATGCGGGGTTTATAATTGTTAAGCATGCGATATCTAAGGAATTCATTTGGTTAGGCATGCGATGTCTAAAGAGGTTGCGGATTCCAACTGTTGTAGTTTTACACTTTCTTTTCTGTGACTGTAAGTGTGGTATGTAGTTGTATCGCCGGTTTTCGTTGCTATACATCAACGACAATCGGTGTATGCATACTTACGTTGATGATATGAGATATTATGTGTTGCTGTGATATGTTATATTGGATCGTCGTGTTTTGAATAGCCGGGGGTTTTATGTGAGATGGGGGTTTTTATTTTCATTCATGTAAAATTCATTTGTATGTAATATTCTTTTATTGAGACACTTCCGGGCTGAGGATGATGTCACCATTGTATATTATTTACTTTTCCGCATTAGATAGACCCAAGGCGGGGAGCACAAGTAACCGGGTTCTAGGGTCCAGTGGAAGACCATCTCGAAGAGTCGAGACCGGGTCTCCTAACTCTAGAACTGACAGGGTTACTTGCCGCTCTCGTAGGGGTCTAGGGATGTGGGTTTGGCTATTCATCGCGACCGTGGAATCCGTGTTTTATACAGGCTCGTATTAAAAACACGGGCGTCCTACTATATCCAATATTTCATATATGTTCTTCTGCTACAATGTTCTGTGATGAGATCATATTACTGCCTGAGACGAATGTTTATATTATATATATGAGATATATATTATATATTGTTGATTTCGTTTCATATCTGATGCTTGCGAAGCATAATAAAATGGGACTTCATTAATGAGATTAATGAAATAAAAGAAACCTAAGATGTTGTAGAAACTTGTTAAAACTGGTAGCTCTAATTCTTGCTTTGCATAGCGGTGTTCCTAGTAGAACATCCAGCACCTTATTCGATAAGGAAAGAGCCGAGATCCCTTCACCGGGAGTGACCTCTTTAGCGAAATTGGCAGATGCTGCATACTCGGTTTGTCTTTTGATTGCTTCTATAGTTTTTGCTTTGCATAGTGATATTTGTGAAATATCCTGCACCTTATTCGATGAGGAAAGAGCCGACGATCCCTTCACCGGGAGTGACCTCTTTAGCAAAACTAGAAAAGGCCTCAAAAACATTCCATTTAAAATTCACTCGATTCTACAACGATATCAAGTTCATTACGCAAAAGGTTTTCTTAAAAACCTGTCGTAGCCCTCCGTCATTTCAGATAACTACTACTTAGTATTCGTGCTGCGTTTGTTGACCTTAGCCAAGGCGTAGTGTGCGGTAGCTAATCAGTGCTTATCTGTATAAGCATATGATGCGATTGAGTTAGGATAGTCGTGCGACTTTGTTGACCTTAGCCAAGGGTCGTGCGGGTGGGTTTAATTCAATCGGGAAATGACGGGTTGAACTTGGCTAGCGCTTATAATTTGTTGACCTTAGCCAAGGTCATAAGCTGCTAGAGGCAAAATATTATTGGGAATTTCAAGTGTTGAAATTTGCAATCAGATTGCATACCTTCTATGAGATAGTTGGATCCCGATACCCGCTGCGAGTAAGAATTACTCCTGGGAGAGTTTTACACATTACGATTAGCCGATCAAGTGGGTGTCTAGAAAGGTGTCAACGAGGTTACGCCCCTGGGAAAACGAGGTTTACTTTAATTAGGTCCGTGCGAAAGCACGGGGAACCTCCCTCAAAGTACCGGCACTAGCCTGGCTGAAAGATTGGCGAACTTGTAGCGTGTAATTAATCCCGGCTAGTTTATCCTTTTAGGGTTTGAAGGAAGATTTGACTAAAACAGTGGGAGACATACTGATTAGATATATTAATAACCAATCTAAATCTTGCAAGAGCATACGCCGAGTGTTTTCTTCTCTCTTTCTCCAGGTCGCGACCATATCACGCCTTAATCAAGATAATGATACGGATGTATTGACCGAACCCGCTTGTTATACTGAGCTGGGGAACATTGGTCCCGCTCCAACTTATAATTGTTATAAGACAGATCAGGAAATAGGGGATTACCAGAATTCCCGTACCGCCCAAACGAAGAAAGTGCATGCTGATGCATCTTCTTCGGGTGTTCATTATACAGAACTGTTTCTCAATATCCTTTACATCCTGGGTATTTGATACCGGATCAGGATCGCACATATGTAATTTGTTACATGGGCTACGATAGGTAGAGGACTGAGAACGGGTGATAAGTTTCATGAGATAGAAACGGTGCAAGTGTTGCAGCCAAGTCTGTTGGTAGTTATCACCATGTATTAACAAATACATTGATTCTGAACGAATGTTATTAGATACTGAACCTGATGTACAACATCATATCAGTCTTTTATTAGTAAAGAAGGATATAATTTTGTATTGATTGGATAATGTTTTGAACATTTCCTATATCAAGAGTTGATCGGTTCAGGCACGTTATCTAAAAACATATACGTTCTAAATCAAACTACAGTTCTTAGTATACAGAACACACACAAGAGGAGAGATTCAGAAATGAACTAATCCTTCTTGAGGCATTGTAGACTAGGTCATATCAATGCGACCCGACTAGCTGAGTTACATTTAGATGCATATTTAAATTAGTTTGAATTTACATCTTGTGAAACTTGTCGGTCATGTCACAAAGATTAGATGACCACAGCTCTGTTTATTGGAAACAGAGAAAGAGTTAGTGAACTCTTGGGATTGATACATGATGATATATGTAAGGTCCTCTGTCTACATATGCCAGGACTGGTTCTTTGGACTTCATTACATTCGCTGTTTATCTCTCAAGATTCGGACATATGTTCCTGTTGAAACACAAGTCTAAACCTTTTGAGAAATTCAATGAATATGAGTTAGAAGTAGAGAACCAAAACGGGTAAAAGTATTATGTCCTTTGATGAGATCAAGAAGGAAAATACTAGAGCACGGAATTCCTGGACTATTCTAAAGGAGAATGAGATTCTCTCTCAGCATTACTCCTCCGTATACACCATGGCAAGATGGTGTATCGGGACGGAGCGATCACACTCTATTAGATATGGTGCGCTCTATGATGAGTACTACTGAGTTACCTATTTCCTTTAGGGAGTTATGCACTTGAGAAGCTGCATACCTATTGAATAGGATTCAAATCAAATCAGTTACCTACACTTCATATGTAATATGGAATGGGAAGACCCCCATATCTTAAGTAAGTTAAGATTAGGGGTTGTCCGGCCTATGTCTAAAAGCATAATCCGGACAAGCTCGAGGCAAAGTCCGATCTGTGGAAGTTTGTTGGATATCCCAAGCATTCGCAAGGGAATATCTTCTACCAAACCGAGAAACAAAAGATGTTTTGTTTCTCAGCATCCCACCTTTGTGAAAGGGAATTTCTTATGAAAAAATTAGTGGACATGAGGTAGAACTGGAAAAAGTTCCAGCTATACAAACTGCAGCTGATGATTTGGTAGAACCAAAAGATTGAATAGTTTCCAACGAATCTCAGCCTCTCCGCCGATCTAGTAGGGTTTCTCACCCATCTAAGAGATACTTCGATTTTCTCTATGACAGTGGGAGCGAGGATTGCATCATGAGATGATGACCCAACTTGTTTCGAGCTGGCCATCAGGAGTGGGACTCTGTAAGAATGGCTGGATGCTAAGAGATCTGAGATAGAATCCTTATACGCCAACAAAGTATGGACTTTGGTTGCTTTATTTGAAGGGTTAAATCCTCATCAGGAGCAAGTATATCTTGAGAAGATTACTTGGTGTACATGGAAAAGTTGAGACTTTCAAAGCTATGCTTAAGTCCATCCAGATCCTACTTGCCACTGCTACATACCATGACTACGATATCTGGTGGTTGGGTGTCATGACTGCTTTTCTAAATGATGTTTTGGAAGAGAGCGTCTATAAGTACATAGCCAGAGAGCTTCGTAGACAGTGAGAGCAGCGGAAACGTGTGCAAGTTGTTTTATGCGATAAAGCAGGCATCGCGGAGTTGGAACATCTATTTTGATACGGTAGTCAAAGGGTTTGACTTCATCAAAATGGTAGATGAACCTTATATATACAAAAAGGTAGTAGAGAGTATGGTGGTGATTCTCGTAGAGTACGTGGATGACATACTCTTGATAAGAAAGGAGTTTCCTATACTACGCTCGGTCAATCTCCGCTTATCACAAGAATTCTCCATATAGGATCAAAATGATACCTCCTAAATCCTGGGTTTTTGATCTATGAGATAGATCTAATTGGATGTTAGGATTCTCACTAGTTGTAGTGAGATGGTATCAATCGATCCTGGGAAGAATCAATGGAATGGTTCCAAGGTGGTAAGGTCGACTGAATGTCAGTCGCAGGCATTGTTTTTACCCTCAGTGAAGGGACGATATGTTGAAAGAGTTCCAAGCTAGATACCGTGACATAACTAGACGATTAAAGGCAAGATACATCGTTACCAAGGAGGCTACCAAAGAGGAAGTCTGGATATATATATATATATAAGTTCATGAGATGAACTTCGTTTCTACCATTGTGTGACAATAGAGTTGTGGCTTATGCCAAGGAACCCCCGTCCCATCAGAAATCCATATATAATTCTTAGGCAGTATCACCTGATCATGAAGATGGTTGATCTTCAGGGAGATCGAGGTTAGGAGAGTAGACACAGAGGACAACAGCGCGGATCCACTCACAAAAGCCTTTTTCCCAGTAGAGACTTTTATGGGATAGTTGAGTATGAGATACTTCAACCACAGCTAATTGTTAGGTATGTGATACCACAACAGATGGCCCTAGTGCAAGTGGGAGATTGTTAGTTATATGTATGTCCTAGAGGCCATTACTGTACATACGATGTATATTGTAGTGGATGTTTGGACATATATAGGGAGGACTTTCTTGCTCGACATGATAGTATGCTATCTGGTTGCACTTTATCTTAACATGTACTCTGATTGTCTCTATGTTACATGTTGATAAAGCCCTTAGGATATGTACTCGACTACTGGGACTATGATGAGATCATACTGGTGGGGCCACAGTAGTCGACGAGTACATCCTATAACTGTTCCTAGTCGAAGGTGTATCGAGACAGGGCATCGATACACCAGAGTAGAGTAACGTATACGCATCTTGACCCATATGATGGGCGATGGATGATCTCATATCCATCGGTGTTTGACATCAAGGATGGTGTACGGGTGCTCAGTAGAGACTGGGTACACTGGACGGACTCGCCGAGAACTCCCAGATGGTATTATACCTCACGTCAGATGGCAGTTCTCTGGTGACACTGGTACAGGTTAGTCTGTAGACCCGAGATCGTCATAGAGTCTTGTGTGATTCCTACTGTGCTTTGATTTCCATCATACCACGTCCAAAAGGGCGTGCAAAAAGGTGGCTTTTGGGTACAGTCCCAAATCAAATGGAGGCAATGAGCGAAAGGAAGGGATTCGTCTCTCCCGGTATAGGGAGTTGATGTTGCGCTGTGTTCGATTGGCTATAACTGGAAATCCCTGGCCAGGGTTGCTGAGATTTACTGGTAAGTATTATCAGTAGTTTCTCGAACTGTTATAGACCTCATATCGATACGACTTATCGAGCTACTGGGGTCTGACGTTTACCACCCCTAGGCCAGATATGCGACATATCAGACGAAGAGACCGGACTGTACGGGAGTGTTACTGATTGGATTCGCAGGAGAATGTATAGGCTTGCTTGTTGATCTTCTGATCGCTCAATACCTGGGTGGCTGTTACGTTTAGCTGACCGCTTGCAGCTTGTGGGTGTTTGATATGATCATCACCTACTGTCGGCGTATTGACAATTCTTTAGAGTCCTACACAGAGGTTTCTTAGCTCAGGCAAAACGGAATAGGAGCATATATATGATATGGGCAGGACCGAGAACAATACGTGTATGTGATACCGTATTAGATTCTCACGATATGAGATATCGGCCGGATATATGAGATATAGCCGGGTCATCGGATCAAGTGTTGATTCGATGAACTGATACAGATTATATTAGTCGGTTATTTGTGAAATAGCCGGATTAAGTGTTGATTCGATAATTTAATGTATAATTATATATTTGATATATTAAATTACATTAACTAATATAAGCTCACTAAAAGATTTTTTCTCACTCAGGTAATACAATTATATATATGTGATATATGTTAATTGTATTATTTTATTTTGTTACAATAAATATTGTATATGTGATATATAATATTGTAACAAGTTATGTTTACAAATGCAATATGATTAGTGGAGATTAAACATGGTTAGGGTTTGATTTGGGTTAACTTCTTCTTGAAGCTTATGTTTTGTTTCTTGCAAAGATATTATGTGTTGATATTTTTGCAAGATATTATTTAACCCAACCCAAACCCTTCACCCTAGGTTAAATCTCTACATGAGTTAAAATAACTGAAGGGTTGTATTTGTAACCATGGGTTTTATTCATTATTCATCACAAAAGAAATGGTTCTTCTTCTTCCTTCTCTTTTTCAGTGGAAAAGCTTTCTAGTTTTTTTATTAGTGATGATTTTGAGTGAGATTAAGAAAATAAATGAGAGCTAAAATCCTACTTCATCATCCTAATCTATCCTAACCATTTAGATTAGAGTGTTCACTTCATTTGTCAGTGAGAGCTTGTGTTAAAGAAACTTCAAGGTAGATCATCTTAGTTATCGAAGATCGGAAGTAAGTTTGCATCATTCTCTTCATGGAGCATCTCTAGAGTCCGGGTACATGATGATCGCAGCGAAGGGACCTCAACACGGAGCTTATGAAGCGAAGGACCGGACTACAAAGGTTGTAATCCCAAACTCTTAGATGTTAAAGTGTTTAACATGCTTTGTTTCACCTAATCTCTAGTTTAAAAATCTTAGTTAGGGTTGATCGGCACGTCTAATTTTTGAATCGGGCATGGTTGATGCCTTATAGACCCTTGTGAGAGTGCCTAGTAACCCTACAATACGTACATTTTATTTTCGTTCTTTTCTGATGTGATTAATTGATGGGACTGCGTTGATTCTGATCAATGCAAAGGAAAACAAACCTGTTTGATGTTGTTGGAACAGTTTTCAAAAAGTGTTATTAAAAAGACGTTTTCTTTTGTTTTGCACAGTGGTATTCAGTTGGAATATCCAGCACCTCATCCAACGAGGCAAGGGCCGAGATCCCTTCACCGGGAGTGACCCCTTGGGCAAAAATTTGCGTCAGGGTAATAACTTCACTATAGTCGATTACTTGTTTGCTTTGCATCGCGGTATTCAGTTGGAATATCCTACACCTCATTCCACGAGGAAAGAGCCGAGATCTCTTAACCGGGAGTGACCTCTTTAGCAAAGGTTTTCGCCACTATATTTTTGTAAAAAGCTATCAGGTTCCTTCAACGAAATCAAGTTCATTACGTTAAAGGTTTTTCGCCAAAAACCAGTCGTAGCCCTCCGTCATTTCAAACGGGTAGCACTTAGTATTCATGCTATATTTGTTGGCCTTCGTCAAGGCATAGTGGATGGTAGCTGCTTGTTACCTTTCTGTTGCATGGATAGATGCGTTGGTTTGGGATAGTCGTATTGCCCTGTTGGCCTTCGTCAAGGGTATGTACGGGTGGGTTCAAATTAACCTGGACAATGACGGGTAGAACTTGACATATGACTTATGATTTGTTGGCTTTCGTCAAGGTCATAAGAGCATGGGGTAAAAATCCACATCGAGAGTTTCTAAAGAAACTGAAACTTGCCAGGCATGCGCATACCTTCTAGAGTGTGATAATGTGAGTGGATTCCTTCACGTTATCATGCGATGAGAGTTGGATCCCGATTCCCACTGATGAGTTGGTTTACTCTTCGGGTGATCCCGACTAATTCTTCTTTCAGGTTTGGAGGAGAATTTGACGATACAGTGGGAGGTTTCCTGATTAGATAAAGTGATAACCATTCTGATCTAGGTTAAAGTGCACGCAGAGTGTTTCTTTTCTCTCTCTTTGGCAGCAACCATTGACCGACCCTAGACTATGACTCAGTGACCAAGTTGACCGAACCTTCTTAAAACACTGGCTTTTGGATTGTCTGAGTTGCATACATCATTGCCGCTCCTTCTTTTACCATTTGCATTTCTCCAGACACCTCGTATCACTACGAACATCCACTTCCATTGGATAAATTCATCATATGGTTATATACGAACTCGAAGGGACTTCTTCGAGGATGGATTCAGGTTCTGGAGAGATTGAAATGGTTTACTCAGTTGTCTTTTATCATCACCTTCTCTCAGGTTGCGAGGGCTCCTTGGTTTAGGAGAGTACACCTATTACGCTTATTGGATAGTTTTCTTCCAAACCATAGGCAGGTGTCGAAAGATAGGGAATGAAGAAAACCAATTAGCCTGAGTAGGGTGTACAGAAGGTAATAAGTAAAAACATATGAAGGGATTAGAAAGAGGGCAAAGTAAAATACGACAGGTATCATTCACGACCAAACCGCGTACATCATCGCCACTCCTATTTCACCTTTGCTTTTCTCCGGTTCAGGAGGAATAGAATAAGGTATTATTCAATTGTTTTTTATCATCACCTTCTCTCAGGTTGCGAGTACTCCTACGATTAGAAGTATACACCTATTACGCTTATTGGATAGTTTTCTTCCAAACCATAGGCTGGTGCCGAACGGTAGAGAAGGAAGAAAACCATTTAGCCTAACGATGGTGTACAGAAGGTAATGACTAAAGACAAATAAAGGGATTTGGAGAGGCAACGAAATATACGGTTACAGTTATGAATCTGGATAATGGAAGAGGCATTACTAGGAATACCAGGATACCCCTTCGAAACATTTTCATGTTTCAGTTTCACTGTGCGTTGTTAAAGGAAAACTGATTTCCCGATTAGATACTTACTCCAGGGTATGTATTTACCAGGTATGATTCTCACATCTGTATGGTTTTACAGATGATGAGTGGGAGTAGGTTATTTGGAATATGGTGATCATCCTCATTATATCGGAATTCGTTGTAATTGGTGATATTTGAGGAAATCGCCTAGGTTTTTGCCAGATGGCAAGTATTTGGATTTGAATATCCGTTGTTATGCACCAATTTCAAATTGATATATCTGTACGTTTATTTTCATAAAGTGATATATAACTTTTGAAATTATGTGAGTGACATTTACCTATATCAGTTGACGATTGGGTAAGGAGCATTGAACAGCGGAGTAGTTCTTAACCATAAGTACAGTTTTCAACCTACGATGCACAAGTTTTGAGTTATTCAACTCAGCGGACTTATACAGAGTATTGTATGTTGTCCAGAGTCCATTAGGACAAAGGGGTTGGTCTTCGTACTATGTTTTGTTTACTTGTGACTTCTCTAGTTTTTAGACAAGTGTTTCGTAGAAATACAAGGTCTAAGTTTTGAGAAGTCATAGGTACAGGAATAAAGTAGAGAACCAGGTGTCGCAAGTATCGGGATTCTTCAAGAAGATCGAAGATGTAGATACTTGTGTTTGGTATTCAGTTGATAGTAATGGTTTTGAGAAACTTGTTTCTCTTTCGGGTTACTCATAATTGGATGCATTCCTAAGTTGAGTAATGCTGATCGGCCTCTCTCTATTTTGTTGACATACACTGGAGACAGCTGCATGATATGAATCTGGTTCCAATTAAATAAGTGCCAAAGTTTCTATATTCGATATTGAATGGTTCATATCTTAACGATATTAAGGTACGGTGAGTTGTCCGGCTTATACTCAAAACCAGACTCTGGATAACTCAAGGCACATTTCTGTAATGGCAGTTTATGGGTTGACCCAGGTTATGACGAGGGTTGACTTTCTACCATCTGGAAGATCAATGGTGATATTGTTCTTGACTCGCCACAATTTTAGTAAAATGGATTTTTTCAGAAAACAGTAGTGGGAGTATGGTAGAACTGGAAGTGATTCCATAACCACAGACGATTACAGAAAATTTAATAGAACCTAAAGATTCAATCAGGGTTGACATTCCATTAGCCACTCCGCAGATATGGTGGATAACCTCAGACACCCGAGAAGTACTCCGGTAGCCTCAAAGACGGTGGCAGGGAGGTTCTTATTTACCCAGACATGACACAACTGTTGTTCCAGGCTATGAGACCCGGCAAGAGGATGGGTATAGCGTCGTTCTAAACTAGTTTTAGAAGTGCACGTATATATTATTCTGCCAGAGGGTTGTTGTGGTCACTGGGAGCAGAGGAAGCATAGTGGGCAAGTAGCTTATGTCTGTAGGGTTCCTAGGCACCCTAATGAGGTCTCACAAGGCATCAACCATGCCAATTTCAAATTTTAACGTGCCGAGAAACCCTAAACTACGGATCGTCGGCTAGATGTCTAGGCGAAAATGCAAACTAGTTAACACTTAACTAAGAGATACGGAAATACAACCTTTGTAGATCCGGTTCTCCACCTCCATAGCTCCGCAATGAAGTCTCCTCGCTGTCCATAACAAGTCCCGGGCTCTAGCGTCGGCTTCATCGGAGAATGGACGGGCTAGGTCATCGATGTCCATGCCGAAGATGATCTACGTCGAGGCATCGCTAAATCAAGCTCCGACTTCACCAAGTCCAAAAACTTGTGAAGAGAACACTCTACTACTTGGCAAGAGGTAGAGGATGAAGAAATAGGAAGTGGGTAGACTTTAGAATTGGATTTCTCACTTGTTTCATCAATCCACCATTGATGAAGTAAGGTTTCTTCATGATGAAGAAGAAGAGGAAGAAGATGATAAGTTATGATAAGAATTTAAAATAGAAAAGAAAATCATCCTTATCATAATCAAACCATAGTTAGGTGTAGAGAATTAACAAGGGTTAGTGAATGGTTGGGTTAAGACATGAAGACAAAATGGTTACTTAGGTCAAACCTTCATGAAGGTTCATAAACAAACAAAGAAAGCCACCATTATCTCTTCATTATTTTCTTTTGCTAAAATAAACAAAATGGATAAATAAATGAATAAATGAAGCAAAAGAAACCCTAACCATTGACCAACCATGGTTTAATCCATACACCAAACTATCATGTATCATCAAACATGATACAATCAAATGTACAAATGTATATCACATATACAATGTGCACAATCCAAGTGAGAAAATCCATTTAAAGTGAACCAATACTAGTTAATGCAAAGTAATATATCAAATATATAATTATGCATTAAATCATTAAATCAACACTTGATTCAATAATCCGGTCATGTCGCACACAACCGACTAGTATACAATGTATCGGCTTATCGAATCAACGCTTGAATCGATAACTAGGTTATATTGCATACAACCATCCGACACATTGATCGTGAGAATGAAATACGGTATCACATACACGCATTATTCTCGGTCCCGCACATATCTCATATGCGCTCCTATTTCGTTTCACTTGAACCAGGAAACCTCTGTATAGGACTCTAAAGACTCGTCAATACGCCGGCAGCAGATGATGATCATATCAAACACCCACAAGCCGCAAGCGGTCTGCTAAACGTAACGGCCACCCGGGTATTGAGCGATCTGAAGATCGACGAGCAAGCCCGCTCACACTCCAGTGAATCCAACCAGTAACACTACCGTACTGTCCGGTCTGATCGTCTGATATGTCGCATATCTTGCCTAGGGGTGGTAAACGTCAGACCCCAATAGCTCGATAAGTCGTGTCGATATGAGGTCTATAACACTTCGAGAAACTACTGGTAACACTTACCAGTAAATCTCAGCAACCCTGGCCAGGGATTTCCCGTTATAGCCAATTGAACACAGCACAACATCAACCCCCTATACCGGGAGAGACGAATCCCCTCCTATCGCTCATTGCCTTCATGTGACTCGGGACTGTACCCAAAAACCACCGTTTTGCACGCCCTCTTGGACGTGGTAAGATGGAAATCAAAGCACAGTGGGAACCACACAAAACTCTATGACGATCTCGGGTCAACAGACTACTCTGTACCAGTGTCACCAGAGAACTGCCATCTGACGTGAGGTATAATACCATCTGGGTGTTCTCAGCGAGTCCGTCCAGTGTACCCAGTCTCTACTGAGCACCCGTATATCATCTCTGATGTCAAACACCAATGGATATGGGATCATCCATCGCCCATCTGTATGGGTCGAGAAGGTATGCGCTAGTCTACTCTGGTATATCGATGCCCCGTCTCGATACACCCACGACTAGGGACTTTGAAGGATGTACTTATGGACTACCATGTCCCCACTAGTATGATCCGCATCATAGTCCAGATAGTCAAGTACAGATCCTAAGGGCTTTACCAACATGTAACAGAGAGACAATCAGCATACACGTTAAGGTAAAGGGTAACCAGATAGCATACTATCATGTCGAGCAAGAAAGTCCTCCCTATATATGTCCCAGCATCCACTACAATATACATCCTATGTATAGTAATGGCCTCTAGGGCATACATATAACTAACAATCTCCCACTTGCACTAGGGCCATCTGATAGCAGTGGTTGTAGTATCTCATACTCAACCATCCCATAAAAGTCTCTCTCTGGGAACAGGCCTTTATGAGTGGATCCGATGTGTTGTCCTCTGAGTCTACTCTCCAAACCTCGATCACCCTGGAGATCAACCATCTCCATGATCAAGTGATACTGCTTTAGAATATGTCTGGATCACTGATGGGACCTGCGTTCCTTGGCATAAGCCACGACTCCATTGTCACACAATGGGAGGAACATAGTTCATCTCATGAACTAATATACACCCAAACATCCTCTTTGGTAGCATCTTAAGTAGCGATGTATCATGCCTTTATCGTCTAGTATGTCACGGTATTTAGCTTGGAACTCTTCCAACATACCGTCTCTTTACTGAGGGTAAAGACAATGCCTGCGACTGACACTCAGTCGTCTTTATCACCCTGGAACCTTTCCAGTGATTCTCCCCAGGATCGGTTGATACCATCTCACTACAACTAGTGAGTATCCTAACATGCATTTAGATCTATCTCATAGATCCAAAACTCAGGATTTAGGAGGTATCATTTTGATCCTATATGGAGAATCTTTGTGATAAACGGAGATTGATCGAGCGTAGCATAAGAAACTCCTTTCTTATCAAGAGTATGTCATCCACGTACTCTACGAGGATCGTCACCATACTCCCTACTACCTTTTTGTTTATACAAGGTTCATCTACCATTTTGATGATGTCAAACTCTTTGACTAATCCATCAAAACAGATGTTCCAACTCCGCGATGCCTGCTTTATCCTATAAAGCATCTTACACACGTTTCCGCTGCTCCCACTGTCTACGAGGCCCTCTGGCTGTGTACTTATAGACGTTCTCTTCTAAAACATCATTTAGAAAAGCAGTCATGGCACCCAACCGCCAGATATCGTAGTCATGGTATGTAGCCGTGGCAAGTAGGATCTGGATGGACTTAAGCATAGCTACTTAGAAAAAGTTTCATCATGATCCACACCTGGTCAATGATGCAAACCTTTAACAAGTCTAGCTTTGAAAGTCTCAACCTTTCCATGTACACCAAGTAATCTTCTCAAGATATACTTGCTCCTGATGGGGATTTAACCCTTCAGATATAGCAACCAAAGTCCATACTTTGTTGGTGTATAAGGATTCCATCTCAGATCGCTAAGCATCCAGCCATTCTTACAGAGTCCCACTCCTGATGGCCAGCTCGAAACTAGTTGGGTCATCATCTCATGATGCAGTCCTCGCTCCCACTGTCATAGAGAAACAGAAGTATCTCTCAGGTGGGTGAGGAACCCTACTAGATCGGCGGAGAGGCTGAGGTTCGTTGGAATCTACTGAATCCTTTGGTTCTATCAAATCATCAGCTGCAGTCTGTATAGCTGGAACATTTCCAGTTCTACATTACAGACTTTGCCTCGAGCTTGTCCGGATTTTGTTTTAGACATAGGCCGGACAACCCCAAATCTTAACCAGCTTAAGACATGGGCGCTTCCCTTATCATATCACATATGAAATGGTAGGCAATTGATTTGATTGGAACCCTATTCAATAGGTATGCAACTTCATAAGTGCATAACTCCCAAAAGGAAATAGACAACTCAGTAGTACTCATCATAGAACACACCATATCAAATAGGGTGTATCTGCTCCGCCCCGATATACCATCGTGCTATGGTGTATACGGAGGAGTAATGCTGAGAGAGAATCTCATTCTCCTTTAGAATAGTCCAGGATTTCCGTGCACAAGTATTCTCCTCCTTGATCTCATCATAGGACATAATACTTATACCCGTATTGGTTCTCTACTTCTAACTTATATTCTGTGAATATCTCAAGAGGTTCAGACTTGTGTTTCAACAGGAACATATGTCTGAATCTTGAGAGATTATCAGAGAACGTAATGAAGTATAAAGAACCAGTCTTGGCATATGTAGACTGGGGATCTACATACATCAACATGTATCATCCCAAGGGTTCACTAACTCTTTCTCTGTTTCCAATAAACGGAGCTATGGTCATCTTATCTTTGTGACATGACTGGCGAGTTTCACAAGATGTAAATTCAAACTGATTTAAATATACATCTAAATGTAACTTCAGCCAGTCGGGTCGCATTGATCTGACCTAGTCTACAATACCTCAAGAAGAATCCGTTCATTTCTGAACTCTTCCTTTTGTGTGTGTTCCATATACTAAGAACTGTAGTTTGATTTAGAACATTAATGCTTTTAGATAACGTGCCTGAACCGATCAACTTTTGATATAGGAAATGTTCAAAACATTATCCAACAATACAAAATTTTATCGTTTCTTTACTAATAAAGAGACAGATATGATTTTGTATATTAGGTTCGGTATCTAATAACATTCGTTCAGAATCAATGTATTGGTAATACAGGGTGACAGTGACCAACAGACTTGGCTGCAACTCTTGCCCCGTTTTCTACCTCATGAAACTTATCACCCGTTCTCAGTTCTCTACCTTTCTGTAGCCCTATGTAACAGATTACATATTTGGGATCCTGATCCGGTATCATATACCCAGGATGTAGAGGATACAGAGAAACAGTTCTTTGTAACGAACACACCCGAAGATGATGCATCAGCATGCACTCTCTTCGTTTGGGCGGCACGGGAATTCTGGTAATCCCCAATTTCCTGCTCTGTCTTATAACAATTATAAGTTGGAGCGGGACCAACGTTCCCCAGCTCAGTATAACAAGCGGGTTCGGTCAATATTCCGTATTATTATCTTGATTAAGGCGTGATATGGTCGCTACCAGGAGAGAGAGAAGAAAACACTCAGCGTGCGCTCTTGCAAGAATAGATTGGTTATTATTTTATCTAATCAGGATGGCTCCCACTGCTTTTTATCAAATCTTCCTTCAAACCCTAAAAGGAAAGACTAGCCGGGATTAATTACACACTACAAGTTCGCCAATCTTTCAGCCAGGCCAGTGTCGGTACTTTGAGGGAGGTCCCCCGTGCTTTCGCACGAACCTAATTAATGTAAACCTCGTTTTCCCAGAGGCGTAACCCCGTTGACACCTTTCTAGACACCTACTTGATCGGCTAATTGTAATGTATAAAACTCTCCCAGGAGTAACACTTACTCGCAGCGGGTATCGGGATCCAACTATCTCATAGAAGGTATGCAATCTCATTGCAAATTTCAACACTTGAAATTCCCGATAATATTTTGCCCCTAGCGTCCTATGACCTTGACGCAGGCCAACAAACCATAGTCCGCTAGTCAAGTTCTACCCGTCATTTCTTGATTGAATTAAACCCACCCGCACGACCCTTGACGCAGGCCAACAAAGTCGCACGACTACCCTAATCCAATCTGCATCATATGCATAAGCAGATAAATACTAGTTAGCTACCGCACACTACGCCTTGACGCAGGCCAACAAACGTAGCACGAATACTAAATAGGACTTATCTGAAATGACGGAGGGCTACGACAGGTTTTTCTGAAAACCTATTGCATAATGAACTTGATATCGTTGTAGGATCGAATGATTTTGAAATGGAGTGCTTTTGAGGCTTTTCTAGTTTTGCTAAAGGAGTCACTCCCGGTGAAGGGATCGTCGGTCCTTTCCTCGTCGAATGAGGTGCGGGATATATCACATATATCACTGTGCAAAGCAAAAACTCTTAAAAGCAATCAAAAGACAAACCGAAGGCGTAGCATCGACCAGTTATTGCTAAAGGAGTCACTCCCGGTGAAGGGATCTCGGTCCTTTCCTCATCGAATAAGGTGCAGGATATATCACATATACCGCTGTGCAAAGCAAGAACTGTAGCTACCTGTTTTAATTTTGAAATTCGATTCTACAACATCTTAGGTTCCTTTTTATTTCATTAATCTCATTAATGAAGTCCCATCATTTAAGTACCTAAACATCACAGATAAATACGACGTACACTTATGCCATCCGCATTCGCCTCGATGTCCCCTCGTGCACCGTTAGGTTAGGTAACTAACGACAGAGCGGGGCAGAGCAAGCGCGGGTGTAAAACATAAGTAACGTCTATATAATATATCATATATACTATATACTGTATCTATCACAGAACATCACATGATCACATCACAGATATCGCAGCAGAAGAAACATATGAAATATTGGATATACTAGGACGTCCGTGTTTTCAATACGAGCCAGTATAAAACACGGATTCCACGGTCGTGATGAATAGCCAAACCCACACCCCTAGACCCCTACGAGAGCGGCAAGCAACCCTACCAATTCTGGAGTTAGGAGACCCGGACTCGACTCCTCGAGTTGGTCTCCCACTGGACTCCAGAACCCGGTTACTTGTGCTCTCCTCCTTGGGTCTATCCTAGTGCAGTAAAGTAAATAATATACAGAGGGTGACAACTTCCGCAACCTGGAAGCGCCCCAATAAAAGAATATTACATACAAGTTTTTACATGAATGAAAATGAAAAACACTCATCTCACATAAAAAACCCCGGCTATTCAAACACGACGATCCAATATAACATATCCAGCAACACATAACATCACATGTCATCAACGTAAGTAAATATGCGCATCCCAATTGTCGTTGGCATATAGCAACGAAACCGGCGATATCACATATTACACTTACGGTCACAGAAAAGAAAGTGTAAAACTACAACAGTTGGAATCCGCAACCACCTCAGACATCGCATGCCTGACCAAATGAATTACTTAGACATCGCATGCCTAACAATTATAAACCCCGCATTTTAGTCTCAAAATCGAAAACTCTTTTCAATATCAAGTCGGGCAATTCAACAAGATTCCCGACATCCTGATCGAATGCTCGTCGCAAACTTCAGTAGGCGGCCGCACCCCCGACGCCGTCGACGAAGTGCACCAAGGCGGAACACCGCCACCGCGAGCACCTGAACGGATGCTTTCGGCGACGGGGTTCTCCTACAGTCACTTGGTCGGGGCTATGGAGTGAGGCTGTCTATTAAGTTTACCCGGCGAGTATCCGCGTACGCTACGTGATTGCGACGGACTTTTGATCGCATCAAAATTCCGTGGCAACCGATCAAGTGAGACTAAACTGCTATGTTTATAACATTCATTCAGTTATCTCATAACTTATTGTGAATTCCAATTATTGTATCACATTCCAGATAAATAGAAAATGTTAAACTTTCCGATCGAACAATCGAACACCCAGGTTTTCCCGATACAGCTCAACACATGAAATAAGTCTAACAACATTCAGTTCGTGCCTCAGTACCAACGGTCCAGCCGTAGAAGGGTCAAGCCAACGCCTCACATGTGGCACGCCGTACTACCCTAAACCCGAAGGTTCAAAGGGCAGTTCAAGACGGTCACATAATCGAGTTAAGGTTTGTTGTCTTCTAGAGGGTCCATCGCGTTACTTGCACTACTTAGAACGTCGTTAAACTACGGAAAAATCCAACACTTGGAAATTTCCCGACAGGGGAAAAATTGGGTATTTATATCCGGTCGAACTTTTTAACATATTCTAAAATTATCCGGAAAGCCACACAGACAAAATTTGATAATCCGACCGAACATTCGAATCCCCAAAACAACTCAGAAAATAAAACTCTGGAAAAAATATTAAAAATTCCCAGGAAAACCAGAACTGAAAATTAAGAATTAAGATGCAAATTTCGAAGCACAAAACGACAACAGGGCCGCGGATCCGCCGCATGAGCCTCCTGTAAGGCCGCGGATCCGCGCCCCTTTTATGGAATCACCAGCTCGAATTTTGCAGTAAACCTTATATCTTCCTGCTGATTTTTCTGAATATTTTTAATCTTGAAAAAATCACGATTTTGAAAATTGTCCAGAGAGCTATTTTGAGTTGGGTTTCGGGTTCGTTCGGGTTTCAAATTCCGTCTAGACTTCGCCTAAGGCTCTAGCTAGGCTCTGATACCACTATAGGGTTCCTAGGCACCCTAATGAGGTCTCACAAGGCATCAACCATGCCAATTTCAAATTTTAACGTGCCGAGAAACCCTAAACTACGGATCGTCGGCTAGATGTCTAGGCGAAAATGCAAACTAGTTAACACTTAACTAAGAGATACGGAAATACAACCTTTGTAGATCCGGTTCTTCACCTCCATAGCTCCGCAATGAAGTCTCCTCGCTGTCCATAACAAGTCCCGGGCTCTAGCGTCGGCTTCATCGGAGAATGGACGGGCTAGGTCATCGATGTCCATACCGAAGATGATCTACGTCGAGGCATCGCTAAATCAAGCTCCGACTTCACCAAGTCCAAAAACTTGTGAAGAGAACACACTCTACTACTTGGCAAGAGGTAGAGGATGAAGAAATAGGAAGTGGGTAGACTTTAGAATTGGATTTCTCACTTGTTTCATCAATCCACCATTGATGAAGTAAGGTTTCTTCATGATGAAGAAGAAGAGGAAGAAGATGATAAGTTATGATAAGAATTTAAAATAGAAAAGAAAATCATCCTTATCATAATCAAACCATAGTTAGGTGTAGAGAATTAACAAGGGTTAGTGAATGGTTGGGTTAAGACATGAAGACAAAATGGTTACTTAGGTCAAACCTTCATGAAGGTTCATAAACAAACAAAGAAAGCCACCATTATCTCTTCATTATTTTCTTTTGCTAAAATAAACAAAATGGATAAATAAATGAATAAATGAAGCAAAAGAAACCCTAACCATTGACCAACCATGGTTTAATCCATACACCAAACTATCATGTATCATCAAACATGATACAATCAAATGTACAAATGTATATCACATATACAATGTGCACAATCCAAGTGAGAAAATCCATTTAAAGTGAACCAATACTACTTAATGCAAAGTAATATATCAAATATATAATTATGCATTAAATCATTAAATCAACACTTGATTCAATGATCCGGTCATGTCGCACACAACCGACTATTATACAATGTATCGGCTTATCGAATCAACGCTTGAATCGATAACTAGGTTATATTGCATACAACCATCCGATACATTGATCGCGAGAATGAAATACGGTATCACATACACGCATTATTCTCGGTCCCGCACATATCTCATGTGCGCTCCTATTTCGTTTCGCTTGAGCCAGGAAACCTCTGTGTAGGACTCTAAAGACTCGTCAATACGCCGGCAGTAGATGATGATCATATCAAACACCCACAAGCCGCAAGCGGTCTGCTAAACGTAACGGCCACTCGGGTATTGAGCGATCTGAAGATCGACGAGCAAGCACGCTCACACTCCAGTGAATCCAACCAGTAACACTACCGTACTGTCCGGTCTGATCGTCTGATATGTCGAATATCTTGCCTAGGGGTGGTAAACGTCAGACCCCAATAGCTCGATAAGTCGTGTCGATATGAGATCTATAACACTTCGAGAAACTACTGGTAACACTTACCAGTAAATCTCAGCAACCCTGGCCAGGGATTTCCCGTTATAGCCAATCGAACACAGCACAACATCAACCCCCTATACCGGGAGAGACGAATCCCCTCCTATCGCTCATTGCCTCCATGTGACTCGGGACTGTACCCAAAAACCACCGTTTTGCATGCCCTCTTGGACGTGGTAAGATGGAAATCAAAGCACAGTGGGAACCACACAAGACTCTATGACGATCTCGGGTCAACAGACTACTCTGTACCAGTGTCACCAGAGAACTGCCATCTAACGTGAGGTATAATACCATCTGGGAGTTCTCGGCGAGTCCGTCCAGTGTACCCAGTCTCTACTGAGCACCCGTATATCATCTCTAATGTCAAACACCAATGGATATGGGATCATCCATCGCCCATCTGTATGGGTCGAGAAGGTATGCGCTAGTCTACTCTGGTATATCGATGCCCCGTCTCGATACACCCACGACTAGGGACTTTGAAGGATGTACTTATGGACTACCATGTCCCCACTAGTATGATCCGCATCATAGTCCAGGTAGTCAAGTACAGATCCTAAGGGCTTTACCAACATGTAACAGAGAGACAATCAGCATACACGTTAAGGTAAAGGGTAACCAGATAGCATACTATCATGTCGAGCAAGAAAGTCCTCCCTATATATGTCCCAGCATCCACTACAATATACATCCTATGTATAGTAATGGCCTCTAGGGCATACATATAACTAACAATGTCTATTTATAGACTAGAGCAGATATAGCAGAGATAGATCATCTAATTTTGATGTGACAGTCATGGCTTTAACTTCATCAGAATAGGGGATGGATCTGTTAAGAAGGTAGTAGAGTGTGATGTCATGGTATTTGGATGACATACACAGAGTAGGAAGTAAAATTCATATACTACGATCGGTTATACTGTGGTTGTCACACAGTTGTTTCTCCATAAAAGATATGGATATAATATCTGACATTCTAGTTACTAGATCTATGATTTTAGATCTAGATTTTGGTAGTTTTCCAATCTGGGTACTTAGACAGTATTCTAAAGGTATTTAGAATAAATGACTCCTGCCATGGTGGTGTACCTGCAGGTGATGGAGTCACCCTCTCTAAAGGTGTCTTACAGACTAAAGAGGAGAGGGATGTGCATGATTAACATATCACTTACTTAGGCAATTGAGTTGATCATCAGATGTCAAGTACCACACCAGATATTTTTGCACTAGATACAATAAGTTAAGTTATTAATCCAATCCTGGAGAAACATTCGGACGCAGTTTTAGAACATAAGTGGATGTTCTACGGATTTGATAACGGCAGCCTCCTTCGGAAGACGGCTATCATTCCATACTTCCAAGGTGACATGGATGACAGAGTGACTGTCAGAGTTATAGTTTACCTCTGACGAGGACAGTAGTTTGGACAGGTGGTACAAGCGAATACTGTGGGAGGCATGGTGCAAGATACTGATTAGGTTCAGTTGACGATACAGTCTAAGAAGTTTGGATTTGGAGTTCATTTATGAACTAGGTCCCATCGGATATCCAGACATATTCTAAGACAGGTATTGCTCAATTCGGGAGATGGCTTTCTCCGCAAACTTGAGATTAAGAGAGACATAGAAAGAAACATCAGGACGGATCCACTCACTGAGGCTATTTCTCGAACACAATAGTTTTACAAACGAGCTTTGTGAAACTGATTAGTAGAGGAGTTGGATGTTCGGTATCACACGGGCTGTGAGTATGCGACATTGCAATAATTAGCCTTAAGTGCAAGTGGGAGATTGTTGGATGTAGTGCCCTCAAACTCAATTATTGGATCGCAGACACGTGATTGCAATGATTGAGGAGGACCTATACCGGTAGGACAGTCTTACTCGAGATGATAGTATGCTATCTGGTTTGCCTTTATCAGTCATGTACAGCTTTAGGTGACATTACTGTTCACTATTACACGTTGATAGAGCCCCTAGAATTCTTACTTGACTACCAACAGTATGATGGCGATCATATACGTGAGAGTTGGGTGCTCTATAAGCACATCCTTAAAAGTGGTCCCCAGTCGTGGGAGTTTCGAGACAGGGCATCGATACTCCGGAGTAGACTAGTGTATACAGTCGAGACCCCGACGAGGGGCAGTAACCGGTCTCACAAGCCATTGGTGTCAGTTGAATCACCTAAGATGTATACAGGTGCTCATTGGGTTATGAGTGCACCAGACAGGACTCGCCGGATATCTACTAGTTAGTATTATACCTAGCGTCAGATAGCAGTTCCCAGGTGACATGTGTACAGGTTAGTTCATCGACCTGAGGTCGTCATTTGTCTCGTATGAGTTTCCACTGTGCTTTGATTACTACCCTACCACGGCTCAAAGAAATCGTGCAAACAGATTTTAGTTGGGTATAGTCCCGAACCACATGAAGGCAAGTGAGCGGATCGGCAGGGATTCGTCTCTCCCGGTATTGGGGTGAGATCACGCTGTGTCTAGGAGAGCCATTACACAAAGCCATCGGCCGAGGCAGGAGATTTACTGGTAGGTACTCCAGTAGTATCTCAGAGTGTTCTGGGCTGCACTCTGACACGACTTATACCGCTATTGGGGGTCTGACGTTACCAACCCCCTAGGCCCGATATGCGATGCTCATAGACGAACGGACCGGACTGTACGGATATTGTCACTGATATGCTCAGTAGGGTTTCAGGATGAGTTCGCTCATCAGCTTCCCTTTCTGTCAATACATGGGCAGCCATTGACGGCTTATGGTTAAACCCACTACAAGATATTGATGAGTCTTTAGAGTCCCCCACAGATTGTTTCCCAAGTTCGGGCGAACCGTTGTAGAGGCCGTATGGTTTTATGGCAGGGTTCGAACATGCACGTGCACTTGTGCACGTGTCATGGTTCGAACAGATAATACTGGTGGGCTTTGGTTTAAGCCGGATCTTAGTATTATATTATGTAGGAGTATTTTTGTCTCATTACATTTTGTATTCGGTTGGAATACAAATGCGGGTATGTATATACTGTAGTGGGGTTATCCTGTAATTAGTTACGGGATCGCTTTTTGAAGTTGCCAGTTTGTATCTTCGTTTTGGCCATTTCTCTTTTTTCCTTCTTGACTGAATTCCTTAGTTGTGAGGGGTTTATTTGCAAATGTTACTTTTATAAAGGGAGGGGGGTTTTGTGGTCGCAGGAGCTCCAGAAGCTGCTGGCTTCTTCTTGAATAGTGAGGTGTTTTGTGAGTCATCTTTGCATTTAAAAGCTTTTGTAAAGCTTATGATCTTTGTAGATATTTGTGATGATATTTATTCATATGGTCACCTTCACTCATTCATGTGCTCACCTCCCAACTCAATGGCCGACCCCACCCACTTCAGCCCCTCCAAAAAATTGGCCGAGCCTCTTCATGAAGAGAGAATGATTCATTTGCTAAAATTCCAAGCTCATTTCTTCACCCCAAATGGCAACTTCAATTTACCTTCACCCAATGGATTGGGTTCCTTGAGACAAAATATTCTACACACTCTTTACATCAATCTTGGATATGTCGGCTAGCAAATTTCATGTCCGAATTGCCTCGGCTTAGAGGCGGGAGCCCGTATAAAGATCCGTTGACGTGGTGCCACCTCGACGAGGGGACCGAAGATCGAGCGAGATCAGAGATGCCGCGAGAAGCGTGGGATGATGGCTAAAAACCGAAGGACACGGATCGATCGGTATAGCCATTCTATCATTTTACAGTTTGTAGTGTTAATGGCATGATCCGGGTTACAGTCTATGCTAGCGCCAGTTTATGAAAAAAAATTTATTCCGTATTTGGCCTCAGATTATTGGTCCGGGCGCTACCGTAGACTTACAGTCTTCACCCTCAATAGAGGGGCGGTATGTTGGAAGAGTTCCAAGCAAGATACCGTGGCAGACTCGACGATAGAGGCTGAATATATCGCTGCCAACGATACTGCCAAAGTGTCTTTCTGGATGAAAAAGTTCATTGCTGAACTTGGTGTGGCTCCATCCATTGAGGATCCAATACCCTTGTATTATGATAACAATGGAGCTGTGGCTTTGGCCAAGAAATCCCGGTCCCATCAGCGATCCAGACATAATCTTAGACAGTATCACCTGATCCGGGAGATAGTTGATCGTCGGGAAATCGAGGTCAGAAGAGTTGACACGAAGGATAACACAGCGGATCCACTCATGAAGGCCCTCCCCCAGACGCAATTCGAGAGACTTTTGGGATGTTGGGTATGAGATGCTACAACAACTGGTTTTAGTGCAAGTGGGAGATTGTTAGAAATATGTATGCCCTAGAGACCATTATTGTATGATATAGTGGATGCTTGGACATATATATAGAAGACTTTCTTGCTCGACATGATAGTATGCTATCTGGTTGCTCTTTATCTTAACATGTACTCTTGTATTATTATATTGTCTCTCTAATATATGTTGATAAAGCCCTTAGGATGTTGACTTGACTACCAGGACTATGATACAGATCATACTAGTGGGACTTGTGTAGTCCATAAGCACATCCTTTAATAGTTCCTAGTCGAGGGGATATCGAGACAGGGCATCGATATTCCAAAGTAGACTAGTGTGTACATTTCTTGACCCTGTATGGGAGCGATGGTTGATCCCACAACCATTGGTGTTTGACATCAAAGATTGTACACAGGTGCTCATTAGAGAATGGATACACCGAACAGGACTCGCCGAGAACTCCTAGTTGGTACGATGCATATCATCAGATAGCAGTTCTCTGGTGAACTTGTACAGGTTAGTCTGTAGACCCGAGATCGTCGTAGAGTTTTGTGTGGTTCCCATTGTACTTTGATTTCCTCCCTACCACGGCTCAAAAAAGTCATGCAAACAGATGGATTTTGGGTACAGTCACAAGTCACATGGAGGCAATGAGCGATAGGAGGGGTTTCGTCGCTCCCGGTATAGAGAGTTGATGTTGCGCTATACTCGATTGGCTATAACAGCAAGTCCCTGGCCAGGGCTGATGAGATTTACTGATAAGTGTTATCAGTAGTTTCTCGAACAGTTATAGGCCACACATCGGCATGACGTATCAAGTTACTGGAGTCTGACGATTCCACCCATATACTCGATATGCGACATATCAGATGAAGAGACCAGAGTATACGGTATGTATTGTTTATAGGCTTTGCGGGAGTTTGGACAAGCTTGCTTGTTGATCTTCTATTCGCTCAATACCTAGATAGCTGTTACGTCCAGCTAATATCGCTGACAGCTTGTAGGTGACTGATGTGATCATTACCTCCGGTTGGCGTATTGACGAGTCTTTAGAGTCTTACACAGAGGTTTTCTAGCTCAAGTGAAACGAAGTAGGGCACATGGTGATATGTGCAGATGCTTGATTAAATACGAGTAAGATACTGTATTCTAATCTCGCGATATTTGATATCGGTTAAGTTATATGTGATATAACCGGATTGTTAAATCAAGTGTTGATTCAATGATATGTTATATGTATATATATTTGATATTGGCCAGTTATATATGATATAACTGGATTATTGAATCAAATGTTGATTTTATATAGTATTTGAATGTTATAGGTTATATGTGATATGACCGGATAATTGAATCAATTGTTGATTCGATAATTTGATATACATATAAATAATATTAGTTGGTTATATATGATATAACCGGATTATTGAATCAAGTGTTGATTTAATAATTTAATATATATTTATATATGATATATTTATATATTAATATTTTGCTCACTAATGATTTTCTTCTCTTGCTATATATAATTGTATATATGATATATATATATATATATAATATTATTGTGTCAAGATGGATGATAAATAGAACATGGGTGTATGAGACTCACACAAAGGATAAAGATAATTAGGGTGATTATTTATTAAGAGGAAAATTAGAAATGAGTTGGAAATGAGCATGGCTTAGATGCTTGTAGAAGCATGTAGAAGCCATGACTCATCCCACTTATTTTGTTTTACTCTAGATATTTGATCACCCAACCGTTAGCTTTAACCCCATGGTTAACTCTCTCTACTTATCACTTGAGATATTTTCTTCACCCAAGTTCATCTTCTTTCTCTCTAGTTTTTCTTGAGTAAAAAAAGGAAAAGAGAAAAGAATTTCTAAATTGAGCAAAATTCCTATTTCATCAGCCTACTCTCATCTAGCCCATAAGATTAGGTTGTTTACTTCACTAATTCTTTGATTAGTGAAGAGATAGTTTGAGTTAGAGAAACTTCAAGGTGGATTATCTTCAGTCTCGAAGACGATATAGTAAGTTCGATTCTTTCTTCAAGTGGAGCCAAGAAGAGTTTTAGGGACCACTACTTAGAGCTTAAGGACTACTAGTTAGAACTATTAAAGTGAAGGATTTGGTCTACAAAGGTCGTAACCCTCTTCACTTAGTATAAAACTTGTTTACATGCCTAGAAAACCCTAATTCTCTAGTTAGATTCTAGGTTAGTGTAGCTTAGCACTCTAGATTTTTTAAAATTGCATACTTGATACTTGTCTAAATCTAGTGGTAGTGCTAAGCCACACTTTCAGAAATATCAATAACAAGAATAAGCTCTCCATAAGATGCAATTTCTGCTGATGTTTCTCTGTTGATGTCTCTCTCATCATTAGGAATAAGTTCTCACATAACCTATATTACGCAATTGATGAATCACATAAAGTAAGCAGTTATATCACTTACAGTCGGTGATTCGATTATAGTAAACTGTCCACCAGGAACATAGTCATTCTCTAGGACATCAAAAGCAATTGACTCGTCTTCCCACACAGAAATGCTATCATTGTAGGCCTGTGGAAAATAATTTCCTGCAAGAAAGAAAATTAGGAAAATGTCGACCATGGTACTAAATCTTTTGCTCAAACTAGTTGAGTTAAAGAAGAAAGATAGGTCCGATCCTTTACTTTGGTCGCCATGCTAATGATAGATGAACTTTATATAAAAGGATGAATAAAGTAAATGGATAATATCATATGAATAAAGTAATGAATATATTAATTATTTTTGCTTTAGTTATTTATTTATGTTCTTAGCATATAATTAATATGTGTTCTTATGGAGTCAAATCAGGAGAATCGTTGGGAAGTTCAGTTACTTTAGTTAGTCAAATAATTTCTCACATCTAAAACAACCAGTACGCTATGGTCAAGTGTATACCAAGTCATCATTTTTACGGAAGCTATATTTCCGGTGGAACCTTAAGATATATTCAACATAGAAAGTGTCAACAAACAGTTATCATTTTCTATAAAGAGAGCATATTCAGAGTCGAGCTGCATTGAAGGTATTGAGAGACGACCATTCTTGACAATTCTGTTAAAAAAGACAACGTGTCAAGGAAAAGTGCAGATATTGCCGGTATGTGGTTTCTTCATTACCACCTGCTTTACATCATATGGTGCATCCATGAATTCATGATAAATCACTGGATTATGTGTTCCTGTCATTGCTGAAATTGTGGTTTTCACTAACAGGTTCTAGAAGTTTCTTGGTTCTTTATGAAGATAATAAAGAGTACTTATGCAAAGATCTTTATAAATTGTACGTGAAGACAAAACAATGAACCTATAGAATAACTTTAAGAAACGGGAGGTACCTAGATATCTCAGAGGTGCTGTAGAGGGAACCATGTTATAGGAGATCTCAGTCTTAGCAACTAGTCAAGATAAGGGGAACATCAAGAACAACTTTAAGGAAGAGTTTATCTATAAGAAAATACATATTTGTTTATCATATTGTAAATTCTGAAGCTACATAGCATGGACGGGATTCTACAAAAATCACAAGACTGCAAAAAATATTCAATAAGACAACTAGAAATAAGCCACTTTTAAATTGAACTGAAGACTACCTCAGATAAGACGGCTAAAATTAGTTTCACAAAAAAGTAGCCCGGCAATAAATTGTACAAAATACAAAGACTGCAAGAAAACCTCTAAGTTGAACCCTTCATACTTTGATTCATTCCGTACAAGAACTAAACATTAGGTAGTGCTAATATAGCTTAAGGTAGCATGCAGGCAATAACTACCCATGAAGAGAAGCAATATAGTGGCGGTGCATCCTTCAATAAACACCTACCAACTAATAAGTCCAGTAACAGTGTAACACCATATGATTAATGCTCGTATTCATGACCTCCTATAACAAATCAACAGTTACGAGGCCCATTTACGTCAATCCACAGTCAGAAATTTTGGAAGGTTTTTCCATGGTTGAATGAACCTAAAACTTCAATTTCCTACTAGGTAGGGCTACCTTAGATGGGTTATGGCGAGGCACTGGCTGGCACATATTTTCCTCACCCAAGAGTTTGGATCTAATACAATTGGCAGTGCGATGATATCAGTTGTAAGTTTAGGCCATAGTAGATTTTTTTTCAACCGTGAGTAGAACACTATAAGAAACATAATTAAATGGGGAAAGGATAGATGGATAGATGACGATGATTATTGGAATTGACATCTTAAGCATGTGGATGGGGATCCACAGTGAAGTCATTGCATGACTGCATCCTTTCAGCACCATTCAACATAAAAATAAAATTATAATCAACCTCAACGAAATCTATACTTCCTAGATTTTCATATGCATAGAGGTGACATCTTATAATGGTTATAGAAGTTCGAGCTAGCATATAATGTAAACTACATTGGGTCTATACATGTAATAGCTATAGAACTTACTCTCATGGACTTGGACCTCGAAAGGACAAGGAGACAAGTGTTTATCCTCATATGAAACACACATATTGTAATTGCCAGGATGTCTTGGTAAGTAGTAACCAACATATGATCCATCTTTCTTGTCTTCAAAATCCCATATCATGAAACTTGAACTGTTTAAAACTTCAATGTCGAGGCTTAATTTCATATGTTGTGATGAGACAGGGTTAAAATATGCATCCACTAGTTGCACAATGACTGCATTCCTCATGAGTCTATGTACTTTAGGCACAAAATTGATGACACTTGATAATGATGTATCCACCATACCTGCAAATAATTAAACCAGAACATACCAAAAGTCAAGTACACACTTTAAAGGAATTATAACTTATTAGTTGCATCAGTTTTTGAAAAGAAAATAATAAACAAATCCAAAATTATAAGCTTACATGAAACTACCACAGAACTTTCAAAAACTACATGAAACTACCACAAAACTTTCAAAAACTACAAATAAAACTACCATAAATAAGGTGCCACATCAGCAATAAATTGCATAAACTACCCAACAACTTATAATTTTTTTAACCATGGTAGTTTCTTGTAATTTTGAAAGAATTTAGTAGTTTCTCGTATCCGAGGCAAAGTATTTGGTAGTTTTTTTGGAATTAAGCCATTAACAATTTGTTAAGTAATAATATGTAAGAAGTTCTCAGATATAATGATGAGTCAAAACTATCGTTACGAGAATGCATACAAGGTTTAATATAATGCAAATACGAAAAGAATCTCTGCTATGAAGGTCTTGCATGATATCTTCTAACTAGAACAAGCATTGAATTTCCTGTTACGGTGTTACCTATTCTCACATGTGCTGCAGAGAAAAAATATAACTTTATCTTTCAATCATGGTAGCAAATATTTTATTGTAGAATTGAATCCATCAAACTTATAGATTTTAGCAATAGCAGGGCAACTAAAAGAAGGCTAACTGGGTCCTGAGTTAATTGTGTTCTAGGCCTTAATAATTCGATCTCAGTAAGCAGACATAATGGATTATATCAAGTATGGTTTGTTGTTCTTTCAAGCATGCTGTTTTGGAGTCCACTTCTGCTGAACTCACTTCAGCTTTGATAACATATTTTGGATATACTCAAGCAGTCATACCACAAACATTAGGAATTTCATCTTCTCCGCAAATAGGTTTTCCATTCCACAAACTATTCACATAAGAAATCTGTATGCAGGTAATGTAGTTTAATCATGCATTTAAAAAAGTTGAGGGAAGTCCCCAACTATGGATCAAGATCAGTGTTTAAAATTGTGTTTTATCGGCCGCATATGCATATGTACCCACTTGACACATGAAAATGGGCATATTTTTTGCTATATGCAGTGAAAAAGCATGCTTTGCCGCATACAAATTATTATGCTGCCGAATAAAATGCATAACTTCTTAAGTATTGAGTTGGGTTATAAAGTCAGTTTAGGGTTTTTATTATACACGTATTCAAACCCAATAATTTAGAAGCAAGTATAAAACCTTTTCAAAAGCAAAATAAATCCTCTTAACTTATTCCTCCTCCCTCTTCTCTCTCATATTAAATTAGAATTGATTCAAACTTCTCCTTTTCTCTCAAGCAAGAACTCTCGCAAGACATCGCCAATATAGGAAAAAAGCAAGTGAAAGCATTTTAGCTTATTCTTCTCAACAAAAAAGTATTCGACAAGTTTCTCGAACAGGTTGGGGACAAAGCTCCCAAGAGAATCGCGATCACTACAAGCAACCTATTTCATGTTTTTTCTCCAATTTCATGTTTATTTTTTCATAAACCCTACAATGTATGTATTTTGGCCTTTTTCCTCTACCCTTTTCTGTATTTGTGTTTTTATTTTAAAATACTAGTTTGCCTTCTATGTGTCCAAAGGAAATGCCTAGGATTCGACTTGCTCTAGAAATTCCTTGTTTCTATATATGTGGACTGTGTTTTACCCTCTAAGAATTTGACGAAATCGTTGTCTCCAAGTCAAGTGCAGAGGTAAAGTATCAAGCGAGCAATGGCAAACACAGTATGTGAGTTAGTGTGGCTCAAATACTTACTCCAAGAACTTGGGTTTCATCATCAGATCCAATAACATTACGGTGTGATAATCAAACCGCTATCTATATGCGAATAATCCGATATTCATAGAAAGAACGAAGCATATCGAAAGTGACTCTTACTGTGTTCGAGACAAAGTACTTGAGAAAGTTATCAAGCCTGTTTATATTAAGTCACAAGTTCAATTGGCTGAGGTCTTTACAAAACCATTTGGGGTGCTGGATTGAATTTATCTGTAAGAAGATAAGAGCACATGATATATGCAGTTCAGCATTGAGGGGTAGTGTTAAGATATTTAGGATTACTTAGGTGTTAAGAACAAAAGGATAATATCGGAATCTCATTTAATATGTAAACCCTAGTAGTGAATCTAGTGATTAATTGATTATTACAAAGAGAGAGAAGCCCCCTCCTCTCTTGAGTTGTTCTTTCTAATAATGTGTTCTTTTCAAATTCCATTGACTTAATAAAATATCTATTTTGCTAGTTTGCGATGATGATGCTTTAATTGTTTCTTTTGAACCATACACTTATTGTGATGATTGATGAACTTATGGCCATGAAATTATTCACATTTTGATTTTTCAAACTTGAATCTGTAATATCCCAAATTTCACTAACATCATAAATCGCTAATATGGAAAACTATATGGTGCTTTGTATAAAAGATACAATTATATAATATCTCATGGCCCTATACCCAAACCCTAGCCACTCTCTTTTTCTGTACTTATCTCTCTCTCTTTATCTCTTTCTCCCTCTCTCTCCCCTCTCTCTCTCTCGAACGGCAATAGGCTAACTCTTCTCTCAATCGACATCGATCTCGTGAGTTTTCATGATGTTGCTAGCGAGGATTAACGACTTCTCATCCAAATCGCTCTCATAGCTATGAAATTAGGATACCGGATATCTATTCTTATTTTTTATAAATCGTTTTCATCTTTTAATATGAGACGATTTCAACGATTAGAAGAAAAAATTGAGATATTATATTTTATTTATCTCTGTTCATTATAGTTGAACATTGTCGTTAACCATGTGTTAGAATTCATTGTTAATTAGGTGGATTAATGATAAATATATAAAACCTTCGAGCAATCATGTATTAATTGAGATTTTTCTTGTATGTCAATTTAAATGATGTAGTGGAATTTGAGACGACAACTTGAAGCATTGAGCAATTCATTATATATCGGAAGTATTGTAAGTGGTGATTAATTGTTTACTAATGCGCTATCATAAATTTCCATAAACTTCAATTAACAAAATAAATAATTATTGCATCATTCATAATAATCATCGCATACGCTCACAATCAAATATTATCGTAACAATAATAAGTTCATGAGCATGAGCATTCCAAATATATTGAAACATAACGATCATATACTGATTATGGCAAGCATCATATATATACCATCAATCATTCGTAGTACATGAATAACAACCAATTTAATAGAAAATATATCATAAAAATTAGTAAATAAATAATCACCGCTTACAGTACTTCCGACATATTAATGAATTCCTCAACGCTTCAAGCCGTCGCCTCAAATTCCACTACATCCTTTAAATTGACATACAAGAAAAATCACTATTAATACATGATTACTCGAAAGTTTTATCGAATTATCACTAATCCGTCCAATTAACAATGAATCCTAACACATGGTTAAGAGCAATGGTCAAATATAATGAACGGAGGTAAATAAAATATAATATCTCTTTTTCCCTCTAATCGTTTAAATCCTTTCTTATTAAATATTTAAGATGAAAAGGATTTATAAAAAATAAGAATACGTACCTTACTTTTATAAAATAGGAGAGCGATCGAGATGAGAAGGCATTGATCCTAGCTAGCAACACCAAGAAAACTCGTGAGATCGATGTCGATTAAGAGAAGAGTTAGACTATTGCTATGTGAGAAAGAGGAGAGAGAGACTAGAGAGGAGGAAAGACAGAGAGATTCGCTTAGAGAGAAGGAGAAAGCGAGAGAGATTAGAGAAAGATATATGTAAAGAAAAATAGTGCGGTTAAGGTTTTGGCATAGAGCTATGAGATATTATATAATTGTATCTTTTATACAAAGCACCCTATAGTTTTCCATATTAACAATTTATGATATCAATGAAATTTAGGAATTACATTATACCCCCCTTAAATTAAATTTGTCCTCGAAACTGAACTTGTCTTTGTCTTGATTCTCGATTACTGTGGACACTTCTCTATCATCTTGCATTTCCCATTAATGCTTCTTAATTGAAAGATTTATCTGAAGAAAATTTGATAAGGATAAAAATCTTAAATAACACTTGCTTCTTATAGTCTATTAATCGGCTCGGACAATGGGCATAATATATAGCGGCGTGAATTTATTTATTGAGGACGACTAAGCGCAAGAAAGAAATAGAAGCAAATAAAGAACTTTAGATTACCCAAGGACAATATATGTCAAAAAAACGCATCCAAATATTTTTAAATGGACCAATGTGTCTCGAACTTAAATTTCAATTTCTCCTTGCAATGGAAAAGAAATTCATTCCAACAAACCTAGTCATCAGAAATATCTCATGGATCGATATATGTTAAAAGTAGAAATTTTATGACCAAACCTTGTTGTTCATAATAATAGACTATTAGAAGCAAGTGTTATTTAAGACTTATCCTGAACTTGAGCTCCAATGTTCTGCTCGATTAATAAACGAGCCAAACTCGAGCTTAATGAAGCTCATTCAACATCAGCTTGGTTCGACTTGATTACACATTTTTTTCCAAATAGATAGTATTAATTGCATGATCAAATCTGTAGGGTTACTAGGCACTATCACAAGGCTCATAAGGCATCAACCATGCCAAATCTAAATTTTTTCAAGTGTCGAACAAGCTAAAGCGAGGATCTTTGCTAGATAGTTAGGGTTAACAAAGCATGTAAACAACTTTACATCTAAAGAAAAGGGATTACAACCTTTGTAGTCCGCTCCTTCGCTTCATAAGCTCCGAGTAGTAGTCCCTTCGCCACGATCCATAAACTTACGGACTCTAGAGAGGCTCCACAAGCCGAATGATGCATGCCTGCTTGAAGTCTTCCTTTTCGAAGATAATCTACCTTGAAGAATTTTTAACTCAAGCCCTCACTTCTCTAATCAAGTATTAATGAAGTGAACACCCTAATCTAAGTGGATAGAATAGATAAGGATGATGATGTAGGAATTATGCTCTCTTTTATTATCAATTTCTCACACAAAATCATCACATGTAAAAAGCTAGCAAGCTTTTCAAGGAGGAAGAAGAAGAAAAGTATTTGTGATGAATAATGAATTGTTGCTATGGTTATAATTGCAACCTATGGTTAAGTATGAAGGGCTTAACCTTTGTAGAGAATCAACCATGGTAAAGGGTTTGGGTTGGGTTAGAAAATATCTACACAAAATATCTATGCTTAAAACAAAAATAAAGCTTCTAGAAACTTCATGAAAAAACCAACCCAAATCAAACCCTGGCTATGTTTAATCTCCACAAATTATATTGCATTTGTAATCATAACTTGTTACAATATTATATATCACATATATAATATATTTTTGTAACAAAAGAAAATAATACAATTAACATATATCGCATATAAATCAATGTATTATCCGGTGAGAAAATGAATCAATAAAGTGAGCTTATATTAGATAATGTAATATAATATATCACATATATAATTATATATTAAATTATCGAATTGATCCGACAATCCGGCTATGTCACATATAACTGACTAATATAACATGTACCAATTCATCGAATCAACACTTGATCCGATAACCCGGCTATATCACATATACCCGGCCGATATCAGATATCGCGAGAATAGAATACGGTATCTCATATCGTATTATTCTCGGTCCCGCACATATCACATATGTGCTCCTACTCTGTTTTTCCTGAGTCAAGAAACCTCTGTGTAGGACTCTGAAGAATCGTCAATACGCCGGCAGTAGGTGATAATCATATCAAACACTCACAAGCTGCAAGCGGTCAGCTAAACGTAACAGCCACTCAGGTATTGAGCGATCAGAAGATCAACAAGCAAGCCTGTACATTCTCCTGTGAATCCAATCAGTAACACTACCGTACAGTCCGGTCTCTTCGTCTGATATGTCGCATATCAAGTCTAGGGGTGGTATACGTCAGACCCCAGTAACCGATAAGTCATGTCGATGTGAGGCTCATAACCAGTCGAGAAACTACTGATAACACTTACCAGTAGCACTCTATATCACCCCTGGCCAGGGACTTCCAATTATAGCCAATCGAACACGGTACAACATCAACTCCCTGTACCGGGAGAGATGAAACCCTTCCTATCGCTCATTGCCTCCATATGACTCGGGACTGTACCCAAAATCCACCGTTTTGCACACCCTCTTGAACGTGGTAAGGTGGAAATCAAAGCACAGTGGGAATCACCCTTTCTACCCACTTTGTAGTTTATTAGTTTAGCGTTAATGGCAGATCCGGGGTATAGTATGCGATAGCGCCAGTTATAAAAGTTTTTGTTCCGCATTTGGCGTCAGATTGACGGCCGGGACGCTACCGTAGACTTACATTGGTATCAGAGCCACGCCATTAAGCTTTACTAACTTGTTCTAACACGTTTAAAATATCGATCGAACGGAATTTCGAAAACTACAATTTTCTGTGTAAAGTTTCTATCGAATTTTAAAACGGGTCTAAAAATAATTTTGAGCATCTCAGAAAATCGTGCAGGCTTTTTTAAGAATAATGGTGAAATTTGGTCAACTGTTGACTCCAAAGCGCCGCGGAACCGCCGCGCAAACCCTAGTTTGGCCGCGGTTCCGCCGCCGTTTTAGAGCTACAGTGAACCATCTTTCTACAGTAGGGTCTTCATTGAAAATTATGGTTTCTGGAATATTTCTTTTAGGCCCAGAATGTTGGATATAGTGCCCTCAAAGTCAATTATTGGATCGCAGGTACGTGATTACAATGATTGAGGAGGACCTATACCGGTAGCACAGTCTTACTCGAGATGATAGTATGCTATCTGGTTTGCCTTTATCAGTCGTGTATAGGTTCAGGTGACTGATCACGATTACACGTTGATAGAGCCCATAGGATCTTGCTTGACTACCAACAGTATGATGGCGATCATATACATGAAAGTTGGGTGGTCTATAAGCACATCCTTAAAAGTGGTCCCTAGTCGTGGGAGTACCGAGACAGGGTATCGATACTCCGGAGTAGACTAGTGTATACAGTCGAGACCCCGACGAGGGGCGGTGGCCGGTCTCACAAGCCACTGGTGTCAGTTGGATCACCTAAGATGTATACAAGTGCTCATTGGGTTATGAGTACACCGAACAGGACTCACCGGGAACCAGCTAGTTGGTATTATACCTATCGTCAGATAGCAGTTCCCTGGTGACATGTATACAGGTTAGTTCATCGACCTGAGGTCGTCATTTGTCTCGTGTGAGTTCCCACTGTGTTTTGATTTCTACCCTACCACGGCTCAAAGGAGTCGTGCAAACAGGTATTTTTTGGGTACAGTCCCGAGCCACATGGAGGCAGGTGAGCGGATCGGCAGGGGATTCGTCTCTCCCGGTATTGGGGGTGAGATCGCGCTGTGTCTAGGAAAGCCATTACACCAAGTCATTGGCCAAGGCAGGTGAGATTTACTGGTAGGTACTCCAGTAGTATCTCAGAGTGTTCAGGGCTTGTCTCCGACACGACTTATACCGCTATTGGGGGTCTGACGTTATCAGCCCCCTAGGCTAGATATGCGATACTCATAGACGAACGGACCGGACTGTGTGTATATTGTCACGGTTAGGCTCAGTAGGGTTTCGGGATGAGTTCGCTCATCGGCTACCCTTGAAGTCAGTACATGGGCAGCCGTTACGCACTGCTAGTGCCGCTGACGTGCTTGTGGTTAAACCCACTGCCAGGGTACTGACGAGTCATTAGAGTCCCCCACAGATAGTTTCCCAAGTTCGGGCGAAACGTTGTAGAGGCCGTATAGTTTTATGGCAGGGTTCGGAAAATGCACGTGCGTTTACACACGTGTCATATTTCGGGCAGATAATACTGGTAGGCTTTGGTTTAAGCCGGATCCGAGTATTATACTGTGTGGATATAATATTTTTGTCTCAGTTGCATTTGTATTCGGTCGTAATACAAATGCGGGTATGTTTATACTGTTACGGGGTTGTCCTGAAATTCGTTTCGGGATCGCTTTTGGAAGTTGCCAGTTTCTAGTTTTCTATCACCCGTATTAAACATTCGGTTAAATGCGGATTTATCTTTTCTTCACTTGGGTGAGTCATGAGGTGAGTCGTGGTTCTAGAAGCTTCTAGATTGGTGACTAGGTTCATGAATCTTTGGTTGCATTAATTGGGTGGTGACTAGGTTTAGATGAGTCATTCATTGCATTAATGCATTTTGTTTGTGCTAAGATATTTCTTCATGATACATTATTGCTTAAGGTTACCTTCCTTGTTCCTGCACTCATCCCCCTCTATTTATGGCCGGCCCCTCTTTTGGAAAAAGAGATGGTTGTTGATTAAAAAGTATGTGATTTGATGTATGGAAATTTCATAGCTCATTTCTCATTTCATATCATTCCAAAAGGCAACTTCATTAACCGTTCGTCTATGGCTTTGGACGAAGTGAGACAAAGTGTTCTACTTATTCTCTACATCAATCTTGGTCATCTCCTTTAGCAAACTTGATGACCGAGTTGCCTCGGATCAGAGACGGGAGCCCGTTTAAAGATCCGTTGACGTGGTGCCACATGGACGAGGAGATCGGAGATCACGAGATCGAAGCAACCGCAACGGAGCGTGGGATGATGGTTAAAGAACGAAGGACTCGGATCGTTCGGTATAACCCTTCCACCCTCTTTGTAGTTTGTTAGTTTAGCTTTAATGGCATATCCGGGTTATAGTATGCGATAGCGCCAGTTATAAAAGTTTTAGTTCCGCATTTGGCGTCAGATTGACGGCCGGGACGCTACCGTAGACTTACATGGTATCAGAGCCACGCCATTAAGCTTTACTAACTTGTGCTAACGCGTTTAAAAGATCGATCGAACGAATTTTCGAAAATCGCAATTTCCATGTTTAAAGTTTCTGTCGATTTTAAAACAAGTCTAAAAATCATTTTGAGTATACCAGAAAATTGAGCAGACTTTTTAAAGGACACTGGAGAAATACGATCGCCTGATCCGACCGTACGGCCGCCGATCCGCCGCCAAAGCCATGCTTTGGCCGCGGAAACGCGGCCGTCTAGGTGAATCAGAGGGTAGTTTTTCTTCTGGTGATTCTACTTAGTGGTTTCTGGAATTTTTCTTTTGGGCCCAGTTTTTGTTACTGTACAGCAGATGTATGTGGGGCCCACTTCGGGAAAGTTAGTCGATCGAAATTTAAACGTGTTAGTTTACAATACTTACATTATATCTCCGACCGTGAATGTCATTTGAGCGGTAAACCGCGTCTGATTGCTATAGTTCTTTTAGACGGGTTTGCGAACGTGACATTCGCGTTGATGTTCTGTGTTGTGTTGTGATGTTGCGGATATGTCGTGGTGGATAGCAGTGTGCAATGGTAGTGCAGTTTGGATTTATTTGTACATTTGATATTGCGGGGCGAGCGTCCGACATGTGGACTGCCGTCACTGCATGTTTGTATAATATTCTTTTGGGGCACGACCGGGCTGAGATCGATGTACCCGTTGTACATATTTTTCATTTCTGTACTAGGTTTTACATCGCGATGGAGTGCACGGATAGCCAGGTTCTGAAGGGCAACGGGTCCGTATCTCATGTCTTTGAGAGGCAGAGGGGCCTCACTCTAGAATTGGCAGACTATTCGCCGCACTCGTAGGGGGTACAGGTTGACCCAAGGGGGGTGCTCAAGTTACCGGATTCCGTGAAGTGAAGGGTGGTCCATTCACTTTGCTGTAGAGGGATGCCTCGCTTCAGGTTTTGGCGGGTAACTTGCCGCACCCGTAGGGGTCTAGGTTTCATTGCACAGGCTATCCACACGACCAGGGAAACATCGGGTTTCAGCAGCGGCTCTGTGAAACCCGGGGATCCCAGATTATCTGTATTGTTCTGTGATGCTTATTACTTTTCTGTAATGTTGCATATTATCACGCCTGGAGCGATTCTTGTGTATTGGTATATATACTATTAGATGTTGTATATGTTTTACACCCGCGCTAGTTCAGTCCCCACTCTGTCGTTAGTTAAGTAATCTAACGGGTGATGACGGGACCCAGTGACGAATACGGATGGCATATACGTACATTTTATTTTCGTTCTTTTCTGATGTGATTAATTGATGGGACTGCGTTGATTCTGATCAATGCAAAGGAAAACAAACATGTTTGGCAGTTGTTGGAACAGTTTTAAAAAGTGTTATTACAAAGACGTTTCCTTTTGTTTTGCATAGTGGTATTCGGTTGGAATATCCTGCACCTTATTCGACGAGGCAAGGGCCGATATCCCTTCACCGGGAGTGACCCCTTGGGCAGAAATTTGCGTAAGGGTAATAACTTCACTATAGTCGATTACAAGTTGCTTTGCATCGCGGTATTCAGTTGGAATATCCTGCACCTCATTCCACGAGGAAAGAGCCGAGATCCCTTCATCAGGAGTGACCTCTTTAGCAAAGGTTTTCGCCCCTATATTTTTATAAAAAGCTTTCAGGTTCCTTCAACGATATCAAGTTCATTACGTTAAAGGTTTTTCGCCAAAAACCAGCCGTAGCCCTCCGTCATTTCATTTGGGTATTCAGTAGTATTCAAGCTATGTATTTTGACCTAACGCCAAGGCATAGTGTTTGGTAGCTGCTGGGTATTCATTTGTTGCATAGATAGATGAGTTGGTTTGGGACAGTCGTTCTGCCATTTGGCCAACGTCGGGGGCATGTGCGGGTGGGTTCAAATTGACAAGATAATGATGGGTAGAACTTGGCATGTGACTTATGACATTTTGACCTAACGCCAAGGTCATAAGAGCATGGGGCAAAAATCATATCGGGAGTTTCTAAAGAAACTGAAACTTACCAAGTATGCGCATACCTTCTGGAGTGTGATAACATGAGTGGATACATTCACGTTATCATGCGATGAGAGTTGGATCCCGATTCCCACTAATGAGTTGGTTTACTCTTCGGGTGATCCCGATTGATTCTTCTTTTAGGTTTGGAGGAGAATTTGACAGTACAGTGGGAGGTTTCCTGATTAGATAAAGTGATAACCATTCTGATCTAGGTTAGAGTGCACGCAAAGTGTTTCTTTTCTCTCTTTGACAGCGACCTTTGACCGACCCTAGACTATGACTCAGTGACCAAGTTGACCGAATCTTCTTAAAATACTGGCTTTTGGATTGTCTAAAGTTGCATAAGTCATTACCGCTCTTTCTTTTACCCTTTGTATTTCTCAGAACATCCCGTATTACTATGGACATCCACTTCCATTGGATAGATCTATCGTATGGTTATATACGAACCCGAAGGACTTCTTCGAGGATAGATCAAGGTTCAGGAGAAATAGAATTGGTTTATTCAGTTGTCTTTTATTATCACCTTCTCTCAGGTTGCGAGAGCTCCTTGGTTTAGAAGAGTACACCTATTACGCTTATTGGATAGTCTTCTTCCAAACCATAGGCAGGTGCCGAAAGGTAGGAAATGAAGAAAACCAATTAGCCTAAGTAGGGTGTACAGAAGGTAATAACTAAAGACAAAATAAAGGGATTAGAAAAAGGGCAAAGTAAATTGCGACTGTTATCGTTCACGACCAAACCGCGTACTTCATCGCCACTCCTATTTCACCTTTGCTTTTTTCCCCAGCTCGGGAGAAATAGAATAAGGTATTATTCAGTTGTCTTTTATCATCACCTTCTCTCAAGTTGCGAGTACTCCTTGGTTTAGGAGAGTACACCTATTATGCTTACTGGATAATCTTCTTCCAAACCATAGGCTGGTGCCAAACGGTAGGGAAGAAAGAAAACCACTTAGCCTAAAAGGGTGTACAGAAGGTAATGAATAAAGACAAATAAAGGGATTTGGAGAGAAGGCAAAGAAATATACGGTTATAGTCATGAATTGGATTATGGAAGAGGCGTTGCTAGGAATACCAGGATACCCCTACGAAACATTTTCATGTTTCAGTACATTGTTAAAGGAAAAATGATTTCCTGATTAGATACTTACTTCAGGGTATGTATTTACCGGGTATGATTCTCAGATCTGTATGGTTTTACAGATGATGAGTGGAAGTAGGTTATTGGAAATAAGGTGATCATCCTCATTATATCGGAATTCATTGTAATTGGTGATATTTGAGAAAGTCGCCTGTGTTTTTGCCGGACGGCATGTATTTGGTTTTGAGTATCCGTTGTTGTGCACCAATTTCAAAATCATATATCTGTACGTTTATTTTTACAAAGTGAGATATAACTTTTTGAAATTATGTCCGTGATATTTACCTATATCAGTTGACGTTGAGTAAGGAGCATTGAACAACAGAGTAGTTCTTAACCATAAGTACAGTTTTCAACCTACGATGCACAGGTTTTGAGTTATTCAACTCAGCGGACTTATACAGAGTATTGTATGTTGTCCAGTGTCCATCAGGACAAAGGGGTTGGTCCTCGTAATATGTTCTGTTTACTTATGACTTCTCTAGTTTTTAGACAAGTGTTTCGTAGAACTACAAGATCTAAGTTTTGAGAAGTTGTGGATATAAGAATAAAGTAGAGAACCAGGTGTCACAAGTATCGGGATTCTTCAAAGAGATCGAAGATGTACATTCTTGTGATTGGTATGATAGTAATGGTTTTGAAAAACTTGTTTCTCTTTCAGGTTACTCATAATTGGATGGATTCCTAAGTTGAGTAATGTTGATTAGCCTCTCTCCATTTAAGTTGATATGCACTAGAGATAGCTGCATGATTTGAATCCGATTCCAATTAAATAAGTGCCAAAGTTTCTATATTGGATATAGAATGCTTCATATCTTAACGATGTTAAAGTACGGTGAGTTGTCCAGCTTATGCTTAAAACCAGACTCTGGATAACTCAAGGCACGTTTCTGTAATGGCAGTTTGTGGGTTGACCCTGGCTTTGACGAGGGTTGACTTTCTACCATCTGGAAGATCAATGGTGATATTGTTCTTGACTCGCCACAGTCTTAGTAAAATGGATTTTTTCAGAAAAACAGTAGTGGGAGTATGGTAGAACTGGAAGTGATTTCAGAACCGCAAACGATTACGGAAAACTTAATAGGACCTAAAGATTCAATCAGGTTTAACATTCCAATAGCCACTCCGCAGATATGGTGGGTAACCTCAGGCACCCGAGAGGTACTCCGGTAGCCTCAAGGACGGTGACAGGGAGGTTCTTGTTTACCCAGACTTGACACTACTGTTGTTACAGGCTATGAGACCCGGCAGGAGGTTAAGTATAGCGTCGTTCTAAACTAGCTTTAGAAGTGCACGTATATATTATTCTGCCAGAGGGTTGTTGTGGTCAGTGGGAGCAGCGGAAGAATAGTGGGCAAGTAGCTTATGTCTATTTATAGACTAGAGCAGATATAACGGAGATAGATCATCTATTTTTGATGTGACAGTCATAGGTTTGACTTCATCAGAATAGGGGATGGATCTGTTAAGAAGGTAGTAGGGTGTGATATCCTGGTATTTGGATGACATACACAGAGTAGGAAGTAAAATTCCTATACTACAATCGGTTATATTGTGGTCGTCACACAGTTGTTTCTTCACACAGGATATGGATATAATATCAGACATTCTGGTTACATCTATGGTTTTAGATCTAGATTTGGGTAGTTTCCCAATGTGGGTACTTTGACAGTATTCTAAAGGTATTTAGAATAGATGACTCCTGGCATGGTGGTGTACCTGCAGGTGATGGAGTCACCCTCTCTAAAGGTGTCTTGCAGACTAAAGGGGAGAGCGATGTGCATGATTGGCAGATCACTTGCTTAGGCAATTGAGTCGATCATGAGATGTCAAGTACCACACCAGATGTTGTTTTTGCACTAGATGCGATAAGTTTATATTAATCCAATCCTGAAGAAACATAAAGAAGCAGTTTTAGAACATAAGTGCATGTTCTTTCGGGATTGATGACGGCGGCCTCTTTCGGGAGACGGTTATCATTCCAGACTTTAAAGGTGACATGGATGAGTGATTGTCAGAGTTATAGTTTTCCCTCTGATGAGGGACAGTATTATGGACAGGTGGTCCAAAAGGATACTGTGGGAGGCATGGTGCAGGATACTGATTAGGTTCAGTTATCGATACAGTCTAAGAAGTTTGGATTTGGAGTTCATTTATGAACTAGGTCCCATCAGATATCCAGACATATTCTAAGACGGGTATTACTCAATTCGGGAGATGGCTTTCTCCGCAAACTTGAGATTAAGAGAGACATGAAAAGAAACATCAGGGCGGATCCACTCACTGAGGCTATTTCTCGAACACGAGAGTTTTACAAACGAGCTTTGTGAAACTGATTAGTAGAGGAGTTGGGTGTTCGGTATCACACGGGCTGTGAGTATGCGACATCGCAATAATTAGCCTTAAGTGCAAGTGGGAGATTGTTGGATATAGTGCCCTCAAAGTCAATTATTAGATCACAGGCACGTGATTGCAATGATTGAGGAGAACCTATACCGGTAGCACAGTCTTACTCGTAATGATAGTATGCTATCTGGTTTGCCTTTATCAGTCGTGTACAGGTTCAGGTGACTGATCACTGTTACACGTTGATAGAGCCCTTAGGATCTTGCTTGACTACCAACAGTATGATGGCGATCATATACGTAAGAGTTGGGTAGCTATAAGCACATCCTTAATAGTGGTCCCTAGTCGTGGGAGTTTCGAGACAGGGCATCGATACTCCAGAGTAGACTAGTGTATACAGTCGAGACCCCGACGAGGGGCGATGGCCAGTCTCACAAGCCACTGGTGTCAGTTGGATCACCTAAGATGTATACAGGTGCTCATTGGGTTATGAGTACACCGGACAGGACCCGCCAGGAACCTGCTAGTTGGTATTATACCTATCGTCAGATGGCAGTTCCCTGGTGACATGTGTACAGGTTAGTTCATCGACCTGAGGTCGTCATTTATCTCGTGTGAGTTCCCACTGTGCTTTGATTTCTACCCTACCAAGGCTCAAAGGAGTCGTGCAAACAGGTCTTTTTTGGGTACAGTCCCGAGCCACATGGAGGCAAGTGAGCGGATCGGCAGGGGATTCGTCTCTCCCGGTATTGGGGATGAGATCGCGTTGTGTCTAGGAAAGCCATTACACAAAACCCTCGGCCGAGGTAGGAGATTTACTGGTAGGTACTCCAGTAGTATCTCAGGGTGTTCTGGGCTGCACTCTGACACGACTTATACCGCTATTGGGGGTCTGACGTTACCAGCCCCCTAGACCCGATATGCGATACTCATAGACGAACGGACCGGACTGTATGTATATTGTCACTGTTAGGCTCGGTAGGGTTCCAGGATGAGTTCGCTCATCGGCTTCCCTTGAGGTCAGTACATGGGCAACCGTTACGCACAGCTAGTGCCGCTGACGGGTTGTGGTTAAACCCACTGCCAGGGTACTAATGAGTCATTAGAGTCCCCCACAGATAGTTTCCCAAGTTCGGGCGAAACGTTGTAGAGGCCGTATGGTTTTATGACAGGGTTCGGAAAATGCACGTGCGTTTACGCACGTGTCATATTTCGGGCAGATAATACTGGTGGGCTTTGGTTTAAGCCGGATCCGAGTATTATACTGTGTAGATATAATATCTTTGTCTCAGTTGCATTTGTATTCGGTCGTAATACAAATGCGGGTATGTTTATACTGTTACGGAGTTATCCTGAAATTCGTTTCGGGATCGCTTTTGGAAGTTGCCAGTTTTCTATCACCCGTCTTAAACATTCGGTTTAATGCGGATTTATCTTTTCTTCTTTTGGTGAGTCATGAGGGTGAGTCATGAGAAAGTTTCTAGAAATGGTGACTAGGTTAGTGAGGTGTTATATGACTCATGGTTTGCATTAATTAGTTTGATGAGGTGTTTTATGTGAGTCATTCTTTCCATTAATGAAGTGATGAGTTATGATAAGTATTCTTGCTAATGGTCACCCCCTTGCTCCTACACTCACCCCCTCCTCTCCTTTATAGTGGCCGGCCCCTTTTGGTGCCCCATTATTTGATTTTCACTCTCACTTTGTAAAAAGATAAAGGAATTTGGTTCATGAAAATTTGATATACTCATTTCTCATTACTCCAATCTAAAAGGCAACTTCATTAACCGTTCGTCCATAGTTTTGGATGAAACGAGACAAAGTGTTCTACTCGTTCTCTACATCAATCTTGGTCATCTCTTTTAGCGGACTTGATGACCGAGTTGCCTCGGTATAGAGGCGGGAGCCCGTTTAAAGATCCGTAGATGTGGTGTCACCTCGACGAGGAGCCAGGAGATCGGAGCAGCCGCAACGGAGTGTGGGATGATGGTTAAAGACCGAAGGACTCGGATCGTTCGGTATAGCCTTTCTACCCACTTTGTAGTTTGTTAGTTTAGCGTTAATGGCAGATCCGGGTTATAGTATGTGATAGCGCCAGTTATAAAAATTTTTGTTCCGCATTTGGCGTCAGATTGACGGCCGGGGCGCTACCGTAGACTTACACCTGGCCCTACTAGTATGATCTCATCATAGTCCCAGTAGTCGAGTACATATCCTAAGGGCTTTATCAACATGTGAGAGCAAGAAAGTAAACTAATACAAGTCAACATTTTAAGACAAAATGAAACCAAATAGCATCCTATCATGTCGAGCAAGAAAGTCCTCTCTATATATATCCAAGCATCCACTATAATATACATCATATGTACAACAATGGCCTCTAGGGCATATATATATAACTAACAATCTCCCACTTGCAATAAGGCCAGCTGTTGTAGTATCTCATACCCAACATCCCGAAGAGTCTCTCAAACTGTGTCTGGGGAATGGCCTTCGTGAGTGGATCCGCAGTGTTGTCCTTCGTATCAACTCTCCTGACCTCGATCTCCCGGCGATCAACTATCTCCCGGATCAGGTGATACCGCCTTAGAATATGTCTAGACTTCTGATGGGACCTGAGTTCCTTGGCCAAAGCCACAGCTCCATTGTTATCACAATACAAAGGTATTGGATGCTCAATGGATGGAACCACACCAAGTTCAGTAATGAACTTCTTCATCCAGACAGCCTCTTTTGCAGCATCGTTGGCAGCAATGTATTCAGCCTCCATCGTCGAGTCTGCAACGGTTTCCTGTTTGGAACTCTTCCAACACACCACCCCTCCATTGAGGGTAAAGACAAATCCCGAGTGCGACTTAGAGTCATCCTTATCACTTTGGAAGCTCGAATCGGTAAAGGACTCCACCTGGAATTCTCCGTTACCATACGCCAAGAACATCTCTTTAGTCCTTCTCAAGTACTTGAGAATGTTCTTCACAGCTATCCAGTGACCCTCTCCAGGATCTGCTTGATACCTACTCACTATACTTAGTGAGTATGCTACATCGGGTCTGCTACATAGCATCGCATATATGATAGAGCCTACCGCCGAAGCATAGGGTATCCCTTGCATGCGAGCTCTTTCCAAATCAGTCTTGGGAGATATCTCTTTGGAGAGAGTGAGTCCAGAGATCGTGGTTGGTTACCACGCTTGGATTCTTCCATACTAAACCTCTTTAGTATGGTGTCAATGTACCTGGATTGGGACAATCCCAGCATCCGTTTAGATCTATCTCTATAGATCATAATTCCCAGTATGCAGGAGGCATCACCAAGATCTTTCATCGAGAATCTTTGTGATAAGAAGAGCTTGACCGATTACAGCATAGGAACATCATTTCCTATCAAGAGTATGTCATCGACGTACAATACGAGGAAGACAACCTTACTCTCTGCAACCTTTTTATATATACAAGGTTCATCTACGTTTTTGATGAAGTCAAACTCTTTGACTACAACATCAAATCAGATGTTCCAACTCCGCGATGTCTGCTTTAACCCGTAGATGGATTTAATCAGCTTGCACACTTTTCCGCTGCTCCCACTATCTACGAAACCCTCTGGCTGAGTCATGTACACGCACTCCTCTAAATCACCATTTAGAAGGCGGTCTTAACATCCATTTGCCAGATTTCATAGTCATGGTATGCAACAGTGGCAAGTAAGATCCGGATGGACTTAAGCATAGCCACTGGAGAAAAGGTTTCGTCATAATCCACACCTGGTCGTTGACGAAAAGCCTTTGCAACAAGTCTAGCTTTGAAAGTCTCAATTTTTCCATCTACACCAAGTTTCTTCTTAAAGATCCATTTGCTCCCAATGGGTTTTACCCCTTCAGGAGCAACTTCCAAAGTCCATACTTTGTTGGTGTGCATGGATTCCATCTCAGATCTCATTGCATCCAACCATTTCACAGAGTCCCTACTCGTGATGGCCTGCTCGAAACTAGTTGGGTCATCATCTTCCATGATGCAACCCTCGCTCCCACCATCAACGAGAAAATCGTAGTATCTCTCAGGTGGATGAGAAACCCTACTAGATCGGCGGAGAGGCTGGGGCTCGTTGGGAACTACTGAATTCTCTGGTTCCACTAAATTATCAGTTGTAGTTTGTGGTGCTGGAACCTCTTCCAGCTCTACTGCATCGCCACTAATTTCTTTTGCAAGAAATTCCTTTTCTAAAAAGGTGGCATGTCGACAAACAAACACCTTTTGTTCCTCGCTGTGGTAGAAAAGATATCCATGTGAATGTTTAGGATATCCTACAAACTTACAAAGAACTGATCGTGCCTCGAGTTTGTCCGGATTTTGCTTTTTGACATAGGCCGGACAACCCTATATCTTAACTCGTTTAAGACATGGTCTCTTCCCACTCCATATCTCATTTGGTGTGGTAGGTACAGATTTAGATGAAATTTGATTCAATAGGTATGCAGCTGTTTCCAGTGCATATCCCCAGAAGGAAATAGGCAACTCAGTTGTGCTCATCATAGAGCGCACCATATCTAATAGGGTGCGATTCCTCCGCTCGGATACACCGTTGTGCTGTGGTGTATATGGAGGTGTAAGCTGAGAGAGAATCTCATTCTCTTTTAGATAATCTAGGAACCCATTGCTCAAGTATTCTCCTCCTCGATCAGATCGAAGGATCTTAATACTTCTGCCCGTTTGGTTCTCTACTTCGTTCTTATATTCTCTGAATTTCTCAAAAGTTTCAGACTTGTGTTTCATCAGGAACACATGTCCGTATCTTGAGAGATCGTCAGTGAATGTAATGAAATGGGAAGAACCGTTCCCGGCATGTGTAGACATGGGACCACATACATCACTGTGTATCAGCCCTAAGAGTTCTGTAACTCTTACTCCGTGTCCACTAAACGGAGTTTTGGTTATTTTGCCTTTGAGACATGACTGGTAAGTGTCATAAGATGAAAATTCGAATGAATTCAAATATCCATCATTATGTAATTTAGCTAGCCGTGTCGCATTGATATGACCTAGTCTACAATGCCACAAGAAGAATTCGTTCATTTCCGAACTCTTCCTCTTGTGTGTGTTTTGTACATTAAGTACTGTAGTTTGGTTGAGAACGTACGTGCTATTATTTAACGATCCTGATCCTATCAACTTTTGATTCAGGAATATGTTCATAACATTATCCTGTACTACAAAATTATATCCTTCTTTATTCAATAAAGAAACTGATATAATATTGCATATCAGGGTCGGAATGTAATAGCACTCGTTCAGAACCAATGTATTACCATTTGGTAATACTATGTGATATTCGCCAACTGCTTTGGCTGCAACATTTGCACCATTCCCTACTGTTACGGAATGATCACCCATTTCCAGTTCTCTAGCTTTACGTAGCCAACGTAACATATTACATATGTGGGATCCCGATCCGGTATCTAATACCCAGGACGTAGAGTGAACTGAGAAACAGTTCTCGATAACTAACACACCTGAAGAAGATGCATCAGCATGCTTGTTCTTCGTTTGGGCGGCGTGAGAATCCAGATATTCTCCTATTTCCTGCTCAGTCTTACAACACTTATAAGAAAGAACGGGACCAACGTTTCCCTGCTCAATATAATAAGCGGGTTCAGTCAATACATCCATATTATTATCTTGATTAAGGCCTGATATGGTCGCTACCTGGAGAGAGAGAAGAAACAACACTTTAGCGTATGCTCTTACAAGATTAGATTGGTTATTATCTTATCTAATCAGGATATCTCCCACTGTTTTTATCAAATCTTCCTTCAAACCCTAAAAGGAAAAACTAGCCGGGATTAATTACACTTACAAGTTCGCCAATCTTTCAGCCAGGCCAGTGTTGGTACTTTGAGGGAGGTTTCCCGTGCTTTCGCACGGACCTAATTAAAATAAACCTCGTTTTCCCAGAGGCTTAACCCCTTAAACACCTTTCTAATCACCTACTTGATCGGTTAATTGTCATGTGTAAAATTCTCCCAGGAGTAACTCTTACTCGCAGTGGGTATCGGGATCCAACTATCTCATAGGAGGTATGCAATCTCATTGCAAATTTCAACACTTGAAATTCCCGATAATGCTTTTGCCCCTAACCCCCTATGACCTTGACAAAGGCTAACAAACCGTAGGAAGCTAGTCAAGTTCAACCCGTCATTTCTTAATTGAAATAAACCCACCTGCACGACCCTTGACAAAGGCCAACAAGATCGTACGACTACCCTAATCCAATCGCATCACATGCTTAAACAGATAAGTACTAGTCAGCTACCGCACACTACGCCTTGACAAGGGCCAACAAAAGCAGCACGAATACTAAATAGTCTTTATCTGAAATGACGGAGGGCTACGTAGGTTTTTCAGAAAACCATGAGCGTAATGAACTTGATATCGTTGTAGAAACAAGTGATTTTGAAAATGAGTGTTTTTTAGGCTTTTCTAGTTTCGCTAAAGAGTTCACTCCCGGTGAAGGGATCTCGGCTCTTTCCTCATCGAATAAGGTGCAGGGTATATCATATATACCACTATGCAAAGCAAGAACTATAGAAGCAATCAAAAACTAAACCGCGAGTTTGTAGCATCTGCCAGTTTTGCTAAAGAGATCACTCCCGGTGAAGGGATCTCGGCTCTTTCCTCATCAAATAAGGTGCAGCATATATCATATATACCGCTATGCAAAGCAAAACTGTAGCTACCCTTTTTATAAAGTTTTGATTCTACAACATCTTTTATGTTTCTTTTCTTTTATTAATCGCATTAATAAATCCCATCAGTTATGCTTCCTAAGCATCACAGAAGAAACGAAAGCAGTAATATTTATATATCATATATATATATAGTATAAGCATTCGTCTCAGGCAGTAATATGATCTCATCACAAAACATTGCAGCAGAAGATAACATTGAAATATTGGATATACTAGGACGTCCGTGTTTTATATCAAGCCTCTATAAAACACGGATTCCACGGTAGCGATGAATAGCCAAACCCACATCTCTAGACCCCTACGAGAGCGGCAAGCAATACTGCCAATTCTAGGGTTAGGAGACCCGGTCTCGATTCCTCGAAATGGCCTCCCACTGTACCCTAGAACCCGGTTACTTGTGCTCCCCTCCTTGGGTCTACCTAATGCGGAAAAGTAAATAATATACAATGGTGACATCATCCTCAACCCGGAAGTGCCCCAATAAAAGAATATTACATACAATGAATTTTACATGAACGAAAATTAAAACCCTCATCTCACATAAAACCCCCGGCTATTCAGAACACGACGATCCAATAAAACATATCACAGCAACACATAATATCTCATATCATCAACGTAAGCAAGTATGCGTATCCCGATTGTCGTTAATGTATAGCAACGAAGCCGGCGATACACTACATACTACGTTTACGGTCACAGAAAAGAAAGTGTAAAACTACAACATTTGGAATCCACAAACACTTTAGACATCTTAAATCCGAAATATCACATATTTCGCATTTCATGCCTAACTATTTAAATTCCACATATTGTATCACATTCCAGATAAATAGACAATGTTAAACTTTCCGATCGAATAATCAAATATCCAAGATTTCCCAAATAGCTCAACACTTGAGCGGAGTTCAAAAATCCCAGAACATGTCACTGCGCCAATGAACCAGCCGTAGAAGGGTCAAACCAACGCCTCACATGTGGCAACGCTAAACTACCACAAACCCTAGGATTCAGTGGCAGTTTTGACGGTCACATAATCGAGTTAAGGTTACGTTCTTCTAGAGAGTCCACAGATATGCTAGCATGTTTTCCCGAAAGTTTTAAACAGAGGAAAAAATCCAACACTTGAAAGTTTTCCGTCATGAAAAAAGATGAGTTATTGATATCCGTTCGAACCTTTTAACACGTTCTAAATTACCCGAAAAACTAAACGATGTTAAACTTTCCAATCAAATCAACGAATTCTATAGATCTCCAGAAAACTCAACACTTGAGTAATATTAAAAGTTCCCAGAAGCATGTAGTAATACATATGGATGAACCCAAGAAATTACTATCTCTGACACCCAAGTATGGCCGCGGAACCGCCGCCAAAAGCATGATATGGCCGTGGTTCCGCGGCTACTTAAAGGCTACAGTGACTCGTATTTCACAGTAATCCATACAATTACCTGCTTGATTTTTTGAGTATTTTTAATGTGGAAAAAACCATCTTTTTAAAAAAATTCCAGAGAGGGGGTCAAATACGACGTTTCGGGGTTCGATCGGACTTTTAACTTCGTCTACACGTCGCCTAATGCTCTAGCTAGGCTCTGATACTACTGTAGTGTTACTAGGCACTATCACAAGGCTCATAAGGCATCAATCATGCCAAATCTAAATTTTTTCAAGTGCCGAACAACCTAAAGCGAGGATCTTTGCTAGATAATTAGGGTTAACAAAGCATGTAAACAACTTTACATCTAAAGGAAAGGGATTACAACCTTTATAGTCCGCTCCTTCGCTTCATAAGCTCCGAGTAGTAATCCCTTCGTCGCGATCCATGAACTTACGGACTCTAGAGAGGCTCCACAAGCCGAATGATCCATGCTTGCTTGAAATCTTCCTTTTCGAAGATGATCTACCTTGAAGAATCTTTAACTCAAGCTCTCACTTCTCTAATCAAGTATTAATGAAGTGAACACCATAATCTAAGTGGCTAGAATAGATAAGGATGATGAAGTAAGGATTATGCTCTCTTTTATTATCAATTTCTCACACAAAATCATCACATGTAAAAAGCTAGCAAACTTTTCAAGGAGGAAGAAGAAGAAGAAAAGTATTTGTGATGAATAATGAATTATTGCTATGGTTATAATTGCAACCTATGATTAAGTATGAAGGGCTTAACCTTTGTAGAGAATCAACCATGGTAAAGAGTTTGGGTTGGGTTAGAAAATATCTATACAAAATATCTATGCTTAAAACAAAAATAAAGCTTCTAGAAGCTTCATGAAAAAGCCAACCCAAATCAAACCCTAGCTATGTTTAATCTCCACAGATCATGTTGCATTTGTAATCATAACTTGTTACAATATTATATATCACATGTATAATATATTTTTGTAACAAAAGAAAATAATACAATTAATATATATCGCATATATATCAATGTATTATCCAGTGAGAAAATGAATCAATAAAGTGAGCTTATATTAGATAATGTAATGTAATATATCACATATATAATTATACATTAAATTATCGAATCAACACTTGATCCGACAATCCGGCTATATCACATATAACCGACTAATATAACATGTACCGATTCATCGAATCAACACTTGATCCGATGACCCGGCTATATCACATATACCCGGCCGATATCAGATATCGCGAGAATAGAATACGGTATCTCATATCGTATTATTCTCGGTCCCGCACATATCACATATGTGCTCCTACTCCATTTTGCCTGAGTCAAGAAACCTCTGTGTAGGACTCTAAAGAATATTCAATACGCCGGCAGTAGGTGATGATCATATCAAACACCCACAAGCTGCAAGCGGTCAGCTAAACGTAACAGCCACCCAGGTATTGAGCGATCAGAAGATCAATAAGCAAATCTGTACATTCTCCTGTGAGTCCAATCAGTAACACTACCGTACAATCCGGTCTCTTCGTCCGATATGTCGCATATCAAGTCTAGGGGTGGTACACGTCAGACCCCAGTAACCGATAAATCGTGTCGATGTGAGGCGCATAACCAGTCGAGAAACTACTGATAACACTTACTAGTAGCACTCTATATCAGCCCTGGCCAGGGACTTCCATTTATAGCCAATCGAACACGGCACAACATCAACTCCCTATACCGGGAGAGACGAAACCCCTCCTATCGCTCATTGCCTCCATGTGATTCAGGACTGTACCCAAAAGCCACCGTTTTGCACACCCTCTTGGACGTGATAAGGTGGAAATCAAAACACAGTGGGAATCACACAAGACTCTATGATGATCTCGGGTCTACAGACTAACCTGTACCAGTATCACCGGAGAACTGCTATCTGACGATAGATATATTTCCATCTAGGAGTTCTCGGCGAGTCCGTTCAGTGTACTCAGTCTCCACTGAGCACCCGTACACCATCTTTGATGTCAAACACCGATAGATATGGGATCATCCATCGCCCATCATATAGGTCAAGATGCGTATACGCTAGTCTACTCTGGTGTATCGATGCCCTGTCTCGATACTCTCAACTAGGAACAATTATAAGATGTACTCATTGACTACGCTGGCCCCACTAGTATAATCTCATCATAGTCCCAGTAGTCGAGTATATATCATAAGGGCTTTATCAAGATGTGAGAGCAAGAAAGTAAACTAATACAAGTCAACATATTAAGACAAAGTGAAACCAAATAGCATACTATCATGTCGAGCAAGAAAGTCCTCTCTATATATATCCAAGCATCCACTATAATATACATCATATGTACAACAATAGCCTCTAGGGCATATATATAACTAACAAAATCTTGTATTCAATTCTTAAGGACATTTATATAAGCAACTTTATTAGGATGTGAATATAAAATAATTGACCCTATTTCCAAAGCTACATCTGCAATGTCTTTCCCAATTCACAAACAATATCAGTAGTTTGTTGGGCCATATCTTCTTCTCCTCCAAGCTCTCAACTAATCTCAAATCCTCTGAGCTCGCTGGGTGATTTACTCTTCGCCTCATGGATCTTAGTGATCAACTTTCCATGGGTCTTAATGATGAACTTGTTCGATGATCACATCTTCGTTCCCTCATCGATTCCCTCTTCTTCTTCGTTCCTACACCATAAATCACCGCACACACGATTGAACGAGCTCGAGTTAGGCTCGTCTTCAAGCTCGACAAGTTCACAAGCTGAACTTGGGCCAGTAGCAGTCAACTCGTGATGAGTTGGAGCCGAGCTCGAGCCAACCAAAAATAACCCGAGCCGAACACGGACGAGGTTTAGCTTACTCAAGCTCGGCTTGATTACACCCCTAACAATAGTCGAGAATCAAGACAAGTTCAGTTTCGAGTACGAAACTAAATTTAAGGGGGTATAATGTAATATCCCAAATTTCACTGAAATCATAAATTGTTAATATCGAAAACTATAGGGTGCTTTGAATAAAAGATACAATTATATAATATCTCATGGCTCTATTCCTAAACCCTATCCGCTCTCTTTTTCCGTACGTATATCATTGTCCCTTTCTCTCTCTCCCGTCTCTCTCTCCTCTCTCTTCCCTTCTCACTCGAGCTTCTATCTCTCATGCGTTCTCCGCTCTCCTCTCTTGTCTCTCTCCCATCTCTCTCTCACATAGCAATAGGCTAACTCTTTTCATAATTGACATCGATCTCACGAGTTTCTTCATGTTGCTAGCGAGGATCAATGACTTTTCATCTCAATCGCTCATCTATTTTATGGAAAATTGGAGAAGATTTAAATGATTAGAAGGAAAAAGAGATCATATTTTATTTACCTCTGTTCATTAAAGTTTCATAGCCCTTAAATCATTTTGTTAGGATTCATTGTTAATTAGATAGATTAATGATAAATAGATAAAACCTTCGAGTAATCATGTATTAATTGTGATTTTTCTTGTAGGTCCAATAATGGAATTTGAGGCGACAGCTTGGAAGCGTTAAGAAATTCAATATATGTCGGAAGCACGGCAAGTGGTGATTATTTGTTTAATACTTTATATTATTATATTTTCTATTAAATTGATTGGTATTCATCTTCTATGAATGATATGAATGATTAATGGTGTATCTATGATGCTTGCTATATAAAATAATGTGTTATTTATATGTATCAATATATATGAAATGTACATGCACATGAACTGAGTATTACTATGCTAATATTTTGACCGAGTGTATGTGATGATTATTATGAATGATGCATTGATTAGATATTTTGTCAATTGATGTTTATGAAAATGTATGATAGCGCATTCATTCGCGATGTCTATTATCATTATTGGTAATTCGACGATGAATGATTATATGAAGTTATTAGATAAGCTCATTATAAAGAAATCATATTTTTCATATAGTTATTGAGATGCATGCACATGTGTCGTGATTTGGATTCGATTTTATGCATGTGGCATAGTCGACACAATATTGGTTCAAACATCGACACGTGCTTGCCTTTTGGTTATACATGTTCTATCTTTATTTTTGGCACATATGTTGCACTTGCATGCATTTCATCGGTCAATACTGATATGTTTATAGAAGTTAAGTAGGTTACAATAAAGGCTAGTAGTTGAGTCTCATTGGGTCTATTGCGCGCGTCGTTTAGCATTCTCACCGTGGGACAATATCGATTCTTCCTACCACAGACAATTAATAGTGGCTTTTGTTTATGTCAACCAAGTTAGAGGCGTAGACCGTACTTAGCCGTAATCTATCTAATCTTTCTATGCATGAAAATAATATTTTCTAAAAATATTGCATATGCTCTTAGATGAGCTTGGTTATATTGATAAGATATTTTTAATTTATTTATATGATATAAAAAGAGTATGTTATTATTTGACACCTCCCGTCAATATGTTCATTTAAGTATACATTATGGCATTCCAAAGTCGGGTACACACTAATATTTGCAAGTAGTCTTGAAAAAATTGACTACTCAAACAAACATAACTTGATTATCCAATGAGTTAGACCATAGTTCACTTAAGATACGAAAAGTTCCTTTAGCTTAAGGTTTTTCAGGTAAATCACGAAGAGCCTAAGCAATGAACTAGTGTTGATTTATTATTTTAAAACACTGTAAAAGTGAATGCAGAAATGCCAAAGAAACCAAATTAATTTCTATGGTCCACTAAAACACCTATTTATTTGGCAGACCAATCTAGTGCCGATGAGTTACTTTGACAATTTAATCATAACTAATAGACAAACAATCTCTCTTTGATAGGAAATTACTATCCTCTTTTGGTTGCTATGATTATTGATACCAAGAACTATAAAATGGGTAAACGCGGTCACTAACACAAAAGTTTCTAAATTAGGCTGTCTGGAAATTCATCGAAGTAGCAAACCAAATCAAATAGCCTAAAAACGAGGAAAGAAAAAATGTTTCTTCTAACAACAAGTCAACTACCTTCACATTCCTAATCCGGTTGGACAATGCTTGTTTTCCCCAGCTTGGCGAATAGCATCCCTACACCACCCCTTACCGTTCTCGCGAAGTCTTTGCAACGGCTGGAAAACCAGTCTACAAAGCGAAGCCTAACGGATAACCAAAGGGATCAGAGCAGAATTCACCCAGAAGCTCTGTTCTCGGTAGGAGAAGACATACAACCAGATACATTCGTTTGGTCATTTAGCACGAACTTCACTGCCCTCGCTCATCTAGAGGGAAAGGACTTCACCTTCAGTAACACCCTTAGCCCCAAGAACAGGAATAAAGAACCATTACCTATTGGCAGGCGGAAACTCAAGACAAGAAGAACGACATGCCCTACAACTCAGTAACTCATAAGAGATCAAAGCTGCCAAGCCACATATTCAATATCTCCAACTGACAGCTACATCTTTATCGAAGTCCAATATACACCCCAAGCAAGTGTGCTAAAACATTAGCGAAAGAGTAATTTCCTTTCCTTACTGTTAGCATATGGGCCTTGGAGGCCCATGCCCGCCTAAGTGAATGGGTAGGTCGACCGGGCCAGCTATTGGGCCGACCCGGTTCTAAAGTATTGTAGCTTCTTATGAAAGCTTCAAGAAAAGGTCTTAGAGGCTTCTCGTATAGAGGCTTCATGTGAAGTCTTGAAGGTTCTAACATAGAGACTTCATGAGATGTCGTGGAAGCTTCATAAGAATCTTAAGGCTTCCACCAAGCCTTGAGGCTTACAGGACATATCACGAGGCTTCTAAGGTAAGCCTAGAAAGAGCCTTCTAAGGCAAGCCAAAAGAGGTGTTCTTCATCTATAAAAAGCCATGGATGGTTGTCTCTTTGTGATTGATTCACAACATCAACCACAACTACTACACAACATAGCCTCCAAAAGTCCTCCTTATCTTCTTTACCGCCATCTCCTTGTTAACGATTGGTAGCGAGGTGATTATGCGGGGGGTTCTCGCCGTTAAGGTGTGGTCACCCTTCGGCCATTGCCTCGAAGTGTAGAGTGCAAAGGAAGCGTGGTGTAAGCGAGGAAACTTCAAAAAGCGGTTGGAGGTATATCGATCCATTTTATATGATATGCTAGCTGTTTATACTTCCACTATATAGATTGCATTTTTATTGCGTTTTAACTAGCATACTCGACATTAATATCAGAACCGGCATGGTTACATCCATTTTCTTTTAGTTGCTCAATGTTTTAGCGATTCAAAATCGCATATTTAATTAATCAAACTTTGATCGATTGTTGTTTGCTTATGTTTTCATACAGTATCACACTTTTGCTGTAACCGTTTTAGTTTCTCACCACGGAGCAAAAAGGATTAATTTTGTTTTGGATGGAATTCTGGCGACCACAGCAACCGGGGAGTTGTTGGCAACGTTACTGGTCGACTAAAAGTGGAGGCAGCGGCTTGATAGCATCCCGGCAAATCTCAGGAGAGCGACTACCGAGGGTGGCCGGTGGAACGCCGGCGGTAGCTGTAATGGTCGTTGCCTATGGAAACACCCCAAGAGGGTGGCAGTTGATTGATAAAACTCTAAACTTTTAACATACATCTCTTTTGGCTAAGCCAATTTGTTTTTCTTTAGTAACAAAGATTTTAAAAGATATTCAAATTTTTTGGTAAACGTTTTGGCTGGACCCAAGACTTAATTGAACAGCAAATAAACAAAGTGGGGTTTGCATATTTCTCTGGCCTGGGCCGGGCCTAAAGTATAGAACCAGAATCCAATAGGGCTTAGATTTACCTGAACTCACTGTAGGCCTTAACCTAATCTCAGCGATCTGGATGGACCAGACCAGACCGGTCTGGATGGACCAGTCTGTTGACTAGGTCAAACAAGATTGGACAGTGGCTTATATAAGGTCAGTTTGATTATTTTGGGCTGCATTTAAACCCAGATTTAGAATGGGTAGGCTGTTTATTATTTTTAAAATTATTTTGGGCCGATTTTTTTATTAAAAAGGTAGATTTAAGAAAAATGTTCTTTAAGCTTTATAAAATATTTAAAGGGCCTACAACAATTTATTAGAATTTTATAAAATTGCAAATATTATTTTATGGCTTTGGAAGCTGTTTAAATAATATGTTAACCCAAAATAAATTGTTTGATAACAATATTGGAGATTGTGTAGTAATTTGCTCCGGTGGAAGCGTCCGGGACTTGTTTCTTTAAAAGGGTAATATATAGTCATTGGATATTGTATTGCACATGGCATGCCATATAATTTTAAAAACAGCATATTATATTTATAAATATAAAATACTTCAAGTGAGAGATTTCGGTTGTCGAAATCTTTAATCTATTTTCTATTATTTTAGGACAATTTTGCACTTTTGAAGACTGTGGTTGGGGGCTTAGGCCTTCTTCTCTTTCTATATAATGTAAGTTTATTGTTGTCACTAAAATGAATTGAAAATAGAATGTTCTTTAGGAAAGAACAATACTCCAAGAAGAATGACATAATCTTAACGCATCTATAAGTCAATGTTATCAACTATCTCACCAAGGATGAGATAGTAGCTAACAATTATCATAAACATTAGATTTTACTTTCTGAACAAGCCAAAAGACTCAGAAACTACTGACAATACAGTGGCAGCGTTGTAGCAGGGTTTTATAACACAGCACCATCAAAATGCAACGATCTTTGGAAGATTGAATGCATCAAGAATTGTTCTGCATGTTGGACGTGACGAAGAGCAATGTCATTAATATATAGTATTTTATTGCCAAGCAAGCACGGCATATGAAGTGCAATAGATACAGGGTATTTACGCACCAAGGAATTGCGGAATATGTTATGTGGTAGTTACAGGATAACTTACGCAACATGACAATGTTCTCTAATTACTATTATGACCTTGCTAGTGGAAGCAGTCGAACCATGTCATGTAGATGTGCTTAAATCCTCAAGATCAGGAATCTGAAGAATGTTGCTCCAGTTTGTCCGTTGAGCAAAGTTAATTGATGGTTAAGCAATTAGTTGTCAAGAAAGCGAATGCGATGGCATTTGCCGGTACTTTCAAGCAACAACTAAAGCTTAAAGTCAATTGCCTTGAGCAATAGAACCAAGAGCATTGCTTATATGTTAATTAAGCAATCTGGCATAGGAAATTGCGGGCAATAATGAGCTAAACAAATCCGAATAGCTAACTACAGGAATGTGAACCGCTTCACTCCTCAAGCTACTGAGTGAAAGTATATTTTCTCCAAGAAGTAGAAAATTCATGGAAGGAAATCATATATCGAGGATATACGAGCTTTAGTCTTGCATCCGGGATGCAAATGGCTTTCCACAAATTACTTTTCTATTAGTCGGAGTTTTGGACAAGACTTGGGATTTATAATAAGCTCAATGGAATAATTTATTTCTTAAATAACTCATGATTTTAAAGTCTGACTCTTCTATAAATGTTATACATGGCATAATAAAATGGGTTAGTAAATAGATGAGTTGACTTGACCGCGTGGGGTGGCTCGCTTGGTGTTTTAATTCACTCTGATAATTGCAAACCGATAATTATGAAATTATTATAATCCTTCCTATTTCAATACCTTCATGATTACTTGATTGATGGCTTCTAATTTCATATAGAATTGAAACGTTGATCATATATGAAGCGTTAGTGCAAACAAGATTGTGCATGTTTAACAAAGCAATTCTGGGAATTGCATAAAAGCCACGAGTATTCATTTGAACGGTGCATGAAACTATATGAGGGAAAAAGAATCGTTAGATGGATAATGATGTTATACACTCTATAACAAAATAGTGTTGCAGAAAGAAAAAATAGGAAACACCTGATATGGTTAACATGATGACAATGGCCAATCTTTCTTTGTACTTTCGCATTTAGTATAGTCAACACTCATGAGCAATAGAATAGCGAGAGACCTAAGAGGATCGCTTGCTTCTATAAGAATGGGTTGCCTATTTTGATTTGGTTGCACAAGGTTGATTGCCTCAGGGAGGAATTAGCGAATGAGTTCCTCGATGAGGTTTTTTCCGTAAAAGACAGAGACAGGTCAAGACTTGGGATCCTATGAGACTTGTGAAGACTCCTAGTCAGCTCGTAAAATATGAGGAAATAGTTCCTCCAGCAGCTAGCAACAGTGGGAATGAGATTTATATTCGTAACTTGGAGCTAGTTACAGGCCAATAGGTTTAGCCGTGGTTTGGTACTCCGACGATGTTTTGATATCGAAGGAAAACATTCATGGTAACATTGCATGTGTTGTTGAACCCAAATAATTTTAAAACACTAATTTTGACCTATTAATAAGGAGTGAATAATGGCAATGGCAGAGATCAAGAGTCAACTATGAGAAATCAAGTTCGGAACTTGGTTGACCTTCCTTCCTGTCTCAAGACTGTTGATGAAAACTGGCTCATTAGAGTCTTGCGAAAGGATATTGTACAGAGATACAAGACATGACTCTTGACAAAAAGAAATAGATAATAAGGGTTCCATTTTGATTCGTCGATAGCCTAAAGTATGCATAGTGTGTGCTTGAACCGATATACCCTTTGCCTTAGCACTTGATATCCGAGGTTTTCTTGTCAGGTTGAAGTGAGAAGATTGCAGGTATTTATGTAAGATGACCTACTATACCTTGTGCAATAAGGGATCAATCTTGCGGTTAAGTGGATATATAGATGCCGACAGGGCCGACAATCTGGATTTAGATACATCCACAACCGCATATGCGGTCTTGCTCGACGACTGGGCTATCCTCGTAGGAGCAAGAAATGGATTATATGGTATGTTCCACCATGGGGATGGAATATATGGCTATTGTATCTGAAGCAACCGGAGGGGCTGCTTGACTTGGGAAATTTCTCGAGAGCTTGCACACGAAAAATAGGGTACTCTCTGTTGCGATATTTGGTCAGCAATGACACTCCAGCGATCCTAAACAATAGGGACAATTATAACCCATGAAAATCCGTTACCACTTCATCAGGAATCAAGAGGGTCTAAAATATAGAGTTTTCCTTCAAGTCGAGTGATCTGCGATCCGCTGACAAAGGAAACAACCGGGTAACGTTTCATGTGTTTAAGCTTCGTCCTGGGTGACAAGTCATATATTAGACCTTATTATTATTATTTGATATTATTATGGATAGCGGCTTTGTAGACATGTTTCTGATTGATAGTCGATTACTCTCTTCCATCAATAACATAGAACATGCATGTCTATATATATAATTACTTGGCATGGAATATATACATTAAGTATACATGGTATACTACGTGCACATGGTGTACATTTATAAAAGATTCGTCAGCAGATAAGAACTCACTCACACGAAAGATCCCCTTCAAAGCTGTGGCAGCAGGAGCAGGTGAGACAAAGTGTTGTGTCATTTCCTGGAAGCGATGACCACACTGTCGTGTTAGTGGGTGCATCGACAGTGAGACACTTAATAGGTCGTCGTGACTGGGTCACGATGAAGTTGTGGCGTTTAATGCATCGAGCGACCAAAGTGGTAATCTCACGACCACTTTACCCATTTACTAAAAGCCGGACTAGGGGTCTGACTTGGCGCACGAGATACAGGCTTGTCGGGAGATCCCAGGCATATCGCAGGCCAATATAGCCAGACAAGTACAATCACGGGGTGACGTGGCTTGGGTTCGTACGGTATAACTTTAATGATGTATGCCTTCAGGAAGAGAACTTATACCGTAAAGGGTTGTCGTACGACGTAAGATGAGACCATGTATATAAGGAAGTTGGAAGGGATGGATCCCATCTCCCTCACAGTATGAGCCTTTATTGACGATCTCCAGAATGGAATGGAATGGAGGGCAATCACTGTACCCTTAGAGACCCCGGGCTATCTGATTAGGTTTGTTGTGAGTGTGTGCTACTTTGGCTGCCGTTTCCTGCTGCGCTGACATAAATACCGCACATACGGGGCAGTGTCAGGAAAGCGGGTGAATAACAGACCTAGCTATTCAGGGCCGGAGGAAGATCGATTGACATGTCTCCTGATTGCATTGCATGGCCAACTCTTCTTAACGCCAAGAGAGCAATGAATCGAGAAAATACCTAGGTGTTCAAGTACGCTCCAGAAAGGTATCGAAGGTACTTTTGCAGACATGACTGATCGGATCTAGGTTATGAGATTTCACAATCTTAACATTTTTCTTATGCTCTTTTTATAAGGAGATCCTTGTATCGGTCCCAACGGATCTGGCCGCAAAGCTACCCGTTTGGAGGTTCTCAACGATCCACGTCATATTGGATATAGTGCCCTCAAGGTAATTATTGTAACTGCAGTATGCCAATTACTGTAATTCAAGGAGGACCTATACGGATAGAATAGTCTTGCTCGAGATGATAATATGTTATTTAATTTGTCTTTATCTTTCATGTGTATACGTTTTATTCGTTATCATGTATCGCTAATACATGATAATAAAACCAATAGGATCTTTGCATGACCACCAGGATTATGATAGGGATCGTACTGTAGGGCTCGGTAGTCCATAAATACATCCTTAAATGTCCCTAGTCGTAGGAGTATTGAGACTGAACATTAGTATTCCAGTTTAGACTAGTGTATACGTTTCTTGACCCGACCAGGACGATGGTTGATCTCATAGCCATTAGTGTTTGACACCAAAGATTGTATACGGGTGCTTATTAGGAATGAGTTACACTGGACGGACTCACTGAGAACTCCTAGATGGTATTATACCTATCAGATAGCATTTCTCTAGTGACATGAGTCCAGAGAAATCCTTAGACCTGAGATCGCCATAGTATCTTGTGTGTATTCCCATTGTACTTTGATTATTACCCTACCACGGTTTTAAAGAGTTGTGCAAACAGGTTTTAGTTCGGTACAGTCCCCAAACACATGAAGGCAGTGAGCGGTCGAGGGGATTCGTCTCTCCCGATATAGGGAGTTGATGTCGCGTTGTGCAAGACACGACTATGACTAAAAGTCCGTGGCCACGGCAGGTGAGATAAACTGATAAGTGTTATCAGTTGTATCTCTAGTGGTTTTAAGTCCTCTGTGAACATGACTTATCAGGTTATTGGAGGTCTGACAGATTCCATCCCTCAAACCCGGTATGCAACACTCTCAGACGAAAAGACCGGACTATACGATGACCGTCACTAATAGGCTCTGCAGGGTTCGGATGAGCTTGCTTGTCGACCTTTCTATCTCCATATACCTGGGTAGCCGTTACATACAGCTAGTGCCATTGACGTGCTTGTGATTATGGATTTGATACAGTAACTCACTGTCAGCGTACTGTTGAGTATTTAGAGTCCCACACAGAAGATTTTTCCAGTCAGGCAAAGCGATGATGTGGCGGCCGTATTGGATACGTTCGGGAGTCCGATTAAATACTTGTTTGTGATACATGTGATTTAATCTGACATTGGATAATACTGGCCGGACTATTTGATAACCGGATTATTAAGCCAAGTGTTGACTTAATAGTCACATATATGATATGGTTGGTAGTATTGTGTATATGATACACACTCTCTATATAGCTCTTTATGTATATGATACATATTATTCTCTCTTTATAATATGTTTTTGTATATAGTGTATATACATTCGCTCACTTTCCCTCCTTGTATGTATTAGATACATATTCGGTATTTATATTTGATATAAATACCATTTGTCTTCACATATGGAGCCATGTGAAGTGGTGGGAGCCACATCCGACATCCACTCCCTTTGTAATGACACATGGAGAGAGAGAAAGAGGTAGGGTTTAAAGGAAATGAGAGGATGATTCTCTCATAACTTTTTCTCTTCATATTTTTTAGTGAAAAAAAAGAGAGGATGGCTCATACTTCTTTTCCTCCTCATCTTCTTCTTCTACCATGAAAAAGAAAAGAAAAGAGAGAATAAAAGAGAGCAATCCTGCAACACATCATCCTACCTCACATATCTAGCAAGTATTGTGAGCAAGTTCTTTCACTAGTAGAGTGAATACGGAGCTTGATCTGTTTTCTTCGAGTGGATCATTTATGATGAAGGTTTCGGCATTCAAGCTCGTTTCCGGATGACTTGAAGCTTGGCATGAGTCTTCCGATAGGAGATCGGACACGTTACAAAGGTTGTAACCACATTCCCCTCTTGATCTTCTTTTTGTTTGCAATTAGCTAGTATTTGATGATTCTAGATTGGGAATTTATTCTATGTTCACTTGAACTTTTTGTTATTGCTTTAGCCGCGGTTCGCAAGTGTTGCGACCCTAGAACCAATTCCTAACAGTGGTATCAAAGCCGATCATTTACTAGTTAATTGCATAGGATGATTCGATAAGTTTCAAAACTATCATTCCCATGTAGTTTTCAAGTTGCAAGTCTCTGTTGGATTTTTTCTGATCTCTAAAAAAAATTTAAACCGTTGAACTGAGGTCACTTGACCTTTATTTGAAATTGCCCAAAACCCGAAGCCATATTACTTTGGTCCAACCGCCTGGGTCGGCCCATTAAGTGCTTCAGGTGGCCAGAACTTGGCATTATGCGTCGGGGTTTGGGCAGAGACTTGTGACTTTGAAAACTAAGATACTTTGATATGCCAAAGTTTTCCGGATTTTGTATAGTTTAATCTGGAAGGTTTTGAACCAAGGAAAGATTCGTTTTTGAAAAATTGCATCATTCTGTGTTTGCATATGTCGATATGTGTTGGTTAACGTCGACGAATTGATATGTGATCAATTCGACGGAGTTGCACATAGTGAGTCTGTTATGTTAGTGTGTTTGGTTTGGTTCGGATTGTCGCAATGAATAGCCCCCGTGTGAATGTCTGTAATACTTGTGTTGTATTCATATTTCATGTATTTTATTATGCCAAATATATATTCTTTTATCGAGACGAGCGGCCGAATTATGGTCGCCATTGCTTTTGAATGTATTATTTGTCGAGCCACGACCGGTTTGAGATCGTTATTGTTGTTGTATATAATACAAGTTTTACCCTACGGAGAATCGCTCGGGCCGCCGGGTTCTAGAATGCAGCGGATGGCCATCTTAAAAAGTTGAGACCGAACCGTTTCATTCTAGAATTGGCGGGTTGCTCGCCGCGCTTGTAGGGTATAGGATAGACCCGCAGAAGAGTTCTCAAGTTGCCAGATTCTAAGAAGCGTAGGGTGACTCATGGCATTGAGGCCGGGTTGCATCGTTTTCTAGGATTGGCGGGTGGTTCGCCGCATTTGTAGGGGTCATAGTTTGGTTTTGTACAGTCTATTCACGCGACCGGGGAATGTCGCGTTTCGTTTGCGGCTCAAACGAAATACGGGATTCCTAAGAAATCCGACCATTCCATTTTTATGATGTTTACCATATGCATGTAATGTGATTACCTACCTATGATGATGTTTACTGCATGCCTATAATGTTGATTACCTGTATGTTATGATATTTACTACATGCCTGTAATGTTGATTACCTGCCTGCGATGGTGTGAGTGTGTATATAAATGCTACAATATGCCTGCATCGGCGCTAGCCCTATGTCCGTCCTGTCGTAAGCTAACCTTACGGTGAAGATCTGATGCCTCGTAGCGAATGCGAATGGCATATAAATGCATTCTATTTTCTTTTCATATCATGTTTTTCTGGTGTGAGAAAATGCTGGATAATATGTAATTATCTAAATGATGGGATTGCGTTAATTGGACTAATGTAAGGAAAACAAACCTAAAATAAGTTGTAGGGACCAATTTTTCCAAAAGAAATTATAGCCATATTCTTTTGCTTTGCATAGAGATATTCGGTTAGGAATATTCTGCACCTCATTCGGTGAGGAAAGAGCCCCGATCCCCTTATGGGGAGTTTGCTCTTGAGCAAAAGTTGACGTTACTATAAATTTTCAAAAACCACTCGGTTCTTTCAACGACATGAAGTTCATTACGTTAAAGGTTTTATTCAAAACCAGTCATAACCCTCCGTCATTTCAGATGAATAGCACTTAGTATTAATACTATGTATATTGGCCTTTGTCAAGGCATAATGTATAGTAGCCAAGTGTTGCTTTTCCGCTGCATAGAGATGCGGTTATGTAGAACAGTCGTATAGCCATATTGGCATTTATCAAGAGCTTGTGCGGATGGGTCTAAATTAATTATGAAATGACGGGTTGAGCTTAACTTGCGATTTATGATATGTTGGCCTTTGTCAAGGTCATAAACTGCATAGGGTAAAAACCATATCGGGAATTTCAATTGTTGAAAGTTGCAATTTGATTGCATACCTTTTGTATGATATTTCGGGTCCCGATTCCCACTATGAGTAATAGTTACTCTCGGGTGATTTTCACTTAGCTAATCCATTAGATGTTTAGAAAGGTGTTTACGAGGTTACGCCTTTTAGGAAACGAGGTTATTAAATTGGGTCCGTGCGAAAGCACTGGGGACCTCCCTCGGAATACTTGCACTGGCCTAGCTAACCGGTTAGTGAACTTGTGAGTGTATATGATCCCGGTTGATTCTCCTTTTAGGGTTCAAGGAGGATTCAATATAACAGTGGAAACCATCTTGATTAGATAAAGTAATAAACCACTCTCATCTTGTAAGAGTACACGCTAAGTGTTTCTTTTCTCTCTGGCAGCGATCATGACTGATCTTAAACTAAAACTCATAAACCAAGTTAACCGAACATTTTTACATCATTGGCTTTGGAATGTCATAATTACCCTAATTCATGACTAAGTCGCGTATGTCCTTGCTCCTCCTACTTCCACTTTGTTTTTCCAGAACCCTCTGTATTACATACAGGGATCCATATTACTTAGAAAGACCATCTTGTATAAGTAGATACAAACTCGAAGAAATTGTTTCAGTCTGAAAATGACCACTGGTTCTGGAGAAAATAAATTGTTCATTTGTCTCTCCCCTCCGTCTTATATCATGTTTGAGAGCTCTTAAATAAGGAGAATATACCAATTACGCTTGTTGGATAATCTTCTTCCAATCCCAAGGCTGGAGCTGAAAGAAAGGGTAAGAAGAAAATCAACTACCCTAAGTTAGATATACAGAAACTAAGATGAAAAGACATCAAAAGGAGTTGAAGTGAGCAAAGGAAATTGCAACTGCTGTCATGAGCCTGGGCAATAGAAGAGGCATTACAAAGAATACCCGGCTACTCCTTTGCAGCATTTTTTGATGTTCATTTTTCCTTTATGGTTGTAATTGTAAATTGTATCTCAATAAACTCCGACTCCTGGGTATGTGATACCGGATCTGGAGCCCACATCTGTAAGTTGTTACAGATGATGAGCAGATTATTGGGAAAGGGTGATTTGATCCTCAAGCTCAAAATACGGAGCAAATGTTGCTATTGAGGAAAATCACCGGGTTTTTTGCCTATCGGCAAACTTTTGGTTTTAAATAACTGTTATAGTACACCAACTTTACTTTTAAAATGAATATTCGTCTCTTTATTTGATAAAAGGATATTCGAATTTTGAAAATTATGTCATAAACATTTACCTACATCAAATGTTGATTGGGTAAGGTGCAGAAGAAAACGGTATTAATATTCTTAACCAAAATACAGTTTTTAACTTACAACACACGGAGTATGAATTAGTGTATGACTTATACAAAATGATGTATGTGGTCCAATGTCCACCTAGACATGGGGTTGGTACTCATACATCATTCCGTTTAGCTATGAGTTCTCTGGTTTTGGACGCGCGTTCTTATATAAACGCAAAGTCCAAAAATTTTGATAAGTTCATAGGGTATAAGAATAAAGTAGAGAACCAGAAGTTGAAAATATTAAGATTCTACGAAGTGATCGACGATGTGGATACTTATGCTCGATATTCCGTATTGAGAATTTGATTCTCTCAGATTAGTTCTCCGAGGGTGTGCTCCATGATGAGTAATGCCGAGTGGCCATTTCCATTTAGGGAGATGCACTGAAAACAGCTGTCCCTGACAAACCTTAGCACTCCTTATATGTAATAGGCGACCTCAGCCACCTGAGAGATACTACAGTTTCCTCGTAGACAGTGACAGGAAGGTTTGCATCATGTGATGATGACTCTACTAGTTATCAGCAGGCCATAGAGAGTAGTAATTTCCGACCGATGGCTGGATACAAGATATCTAAGTTGGACTCCACGCACTCCAACAAATTATTGACTTTATTGGATGCTCCTAAAGGGATAAAACCAATTAGAAGCAAGTTGATCTTTCGGGATCAGTACATATGGAAAGGTAGTAACCTTCTAAAGCTAGACTTGTAAAAGATTTCAATCAAATACCCGTTGTACATTGTGATGAAACTTTTGCTTCAGTGTCTGTGCTGAAGTCTATACGGATACAACTTGCCATTGTTGTTTTTCATAACTATAATATCTGGCAAATGGATGACTATAACGTCTTTCTAAATGGGAATTTAGAAAAGTATGTATATATGACTGTCATAGCGTTATCGTAATCGGCGGGAATAGCGGATAGTGTGCAAGTTGCTTAAATCTGTTCATAGACTAAAGCATGCATAGAGGAGATGAATCATCTTTTTTGATGTTACGGTCAAAGTTTTTAACTTCATCAAAATGATAGATATGAACCTGGTATTCGTAAGACGGGTGTAGAGAGTACTGACATACTCCTGATAGAAAGTAATGTTCTTATGTTACAATTCGGTTAGCTATGATAATCACAGATATTTCTCCATATAAAATTTGGGCAATACATATTAATTGATCTGGGGACTAGACATATAATGATAGATCTAGATGGGTTTTAGGATTGTCCCAATTCAGGTATTTTGACACCACTCTAAAGGGGTTTAGAATGGATGACTCCTAACACGGTAGTGTACCCGCATGTGGTGGAGCCATCCTCTAAAGAAATATCTTGTGGACTGATGAGGAGAGGGACTCGCATGAATGTCATTCCACTTACTTCGGCAGTTAAGTCTATCATGCGATGTCAAGTACCACCAGACCAGGTGTTGCTTTTGCACTTGTTGTAGTAAGCTAATATTAGTCCAATCCTGAATAAACAAAAGGAAGCAGTGAAAAACATATGAGAATGTTCTTAATGTATGGTAATGACAGCCTCCATCTGGAGGCGGTTACCGATTCTGCATTCTAAGGTGACATGGATTACAAAGTGCCTGTCACGAGTTATAAGTCTCTTCTGAGGAGCAGTATATTTGGAAAGGGTTCCAAGCGGGATATTGAGGTAGACATGGTGTTGGATGCTGATTATGACTCAGCAGAGAATACAGCCTAAAAGGTTGTTGGATAAAATTGTTCATTTATGAATATGGTTACATCATCTATCCAGACAAATTCTAAGGCAGGTATCGTTTGATTCGGAACATAGTTGATCTCTACGAGATTGAAATATAGAGAGATAAAATTAGAAACAATGTAGTGGATCCACTCACTGAAACCGTTTCTCGAGCACAGTTTGCGAAACTGTTAGTAAAGAAGTTGGGTATGCGATAGCACATGAGATGTGGGCATGCGATACCGTAATAATTGGCCTTAAGTGCAAGTGGAAGATTGTTGGATATAATACCTTCAAGTCAATTAATTGCAGGATGGTAATTACTGTGATTGAAAAAGGATCTATACGGATAGAATAGTCTTGCTCCAGATAATAGTATGCTATCTGGTTTGTTTTTATCTTTCATGCGTATGCATTTTATTCGTTATCACGTATCGCTAATATATGATGATACGGCCCATCGGATAAACCCACCGTTGTCGGTCCCAAGTCCGGATGAGAAAGGATGAGGGTTGTGGTAGGCTTGTGACAGCCAACGTAAAACTGTCACATTCTATGACATGAACCATAATAAGAAAATCGTTGGGGCGTCCCCTGCTCAGCGACGCGCTACATCGGATTCCGGGTGTAGTGTTAAGTATGCATGGGCTTCTAGGTCGTCGTCCAGAAACGGCGCGCTATATCGGACCCCGAGTGTAGTGACAAATAAGCAAGGGTCGTCGTCCAGAAACGGCGCGCTACATCGGACCCTGGGTGTACTGACAAATAAGCAAGGGTTTCATAGGATCCGTCTAACTTCCTGGAACATAAATTCTCTTACGGGTAGACTAATAGAATTAGTGGAGATGATGTTTAGGAGGAGAGTTGGTATTATGTGTTTGTAAGAAACTAAGTGGGTAGGTGAAAAGAGTAGAGTCATAGAGCCTTGGGGTTATAAGGTTTGGTATACGGGTAGAGATAAAAATCGTAATGGGGTAGGCGTAATCATAGATAGACGGTTACTTGAGGATGTAGTTGAGATTAGGAGAAAAGGTGATAGAATTTTCCTGGTTAAGCTTATTCTAGGTGGAGAGATTCTTAATATTATTAATGCTTATGCACCACAGATAGGTCTTGATGACGTTAGTAAGCATCTATTCTGGGAGGATTTAGATGAGATGGTCAAAGTATACCTAATGGAGAGAAGTTATTTATTGGTGGTGATCTTAATGGACATATAGATACTAATCGTAGTGGGTTTGATACTATCCTTGGAAGTTTTGGTTTTGGACAAAGGAATGAAGTAGGTGACTCGATTCTAGATTTTGCCTTATCTTATGACTTGATCTTAGCAAACACCTGGTTTAGGAAAAGAAAGTCCCACCTTATCACTTTTTGAAGCGGATCAAGTGCTAGTCAAATAGACGTTTTTCTGACGAGAAGAATAGATAGAGGTTGTTGTATCGACTGTAAGGTAGTGCCAGGTGAGAGTGTAACTACTCAACATAAACTTTTAGTTCTAAATTTTCGATTTAGAAGAGGACCTAGGAAGATTGGACGTAAGGTAGAGCCTAGAATTAAATGGTGGCTATTGAAAGAAGGTAACCAAAAGGTTTTTATAGATCGTGTAGTCCAAGAAGCGGATTGGCAGTCGGAAGATGATTCAGACAGAACATGGAACAAAATGACTAGTTGTATCAAGAAGATAGCTAGAGATCTACTTGGTGAGTCGAGAGGTGGTGCTCCACCATCTAAGGACACATCATGGTGGAATGAAAAAGTAAAGGCTGCTATTAAAATTAAAAGAGATTCTTATAAAGATTTGAAGAAAAGTAGAGATGTGGAGAGATTTGAGAAGTATAAAATGGCTAAAAAGGAAGTTAAGAAAGCTGTTCGGGAAGCTAAATCTGGGATGCGGGAAAGGAAGACTAAAGACTTATGTGCGGTGAAGTGTGTCAAAAATGAAAATCATAAGGTTTTAGTTCGAGATGAGGATATCAAGGAAAGATGGAGAGATTATTTTGACAAATTGTTCAATGAGAGCTTTGTTGGATATAGTGCCCTCAGAGTCAATTATTGGATCACAGGCACGTGATTGCAATGATTGAGGAGAACCTATGCCGGTAGGACAGTCTTACTCGAGATGATAGTATGCTATCTGGTTTATCTTTATCATCGTGTACTGCTTTAGATGACCTTACGAGTCGCTATTACATGTTGATAGAGCCCCTAGGATTCTTGCTTGACTACCAGCAGTATGAGGGCGATCATATACGTGAGAGGTGGAGTCTATAAGCACATCCTTAAAAGGTTCCTAGTCGTGGGAGTTTCGAGACAGGGCATCGATTCTCCAGAATAGACTAGTGTATACAGTCGAGACCCCGAGGAGGGGCGGTGGCCGGTCTCACAAGCCACTGGTGTCAGTCGGTTCACCTAAGATGTATACAGGTGCTCATTGGGTTATGAGTACACCGGACAGGACTCGTCGGGAACCTGCTAGTTGGTATTATACCTGACGTCAGATAGCAGTTCCCTGGTGACATGTGTACAGGTTAGTTCATCGACCTGAGATCGTCATTTGTCTCGTGTGAGTTCCCACTGTGCTTTGATTACTACCCTACCACGCTCAAAGGAGACGTGCAAACAGGTTTTAGTTGGGTACAGTCCCGAGCCACATGGAGGCAGTGAGCGTATCTGCAGGGGTTCGTCTCTCCCGATATTGGGGATGAGGTCGCGCTGTGTCTAGGAGAGCCAGTACATGAAAAGTCCTTGGCCAAGACAGGAGATTTACTGGTAGGTATTCCAGTAGTATCTTAGGGTGTTCTGGGCTACACTCCGACACGACTTGTACCGCTATTGGGGGTCTGACTTTTACCAACCCCCTAGGCCCGCCATGCGATGCTCATAGACGAACGGACCGGACTGTACGGATATTGTCACTGACAGGCTCAGTAGGGTGTCAGGATGAGTTCGCTCATCGACGTCCCTTTGGTCAATAGCTGGTGGCCCGTCACGTATGGCTGATACCTCTGACGTGCTAGTGGTTAAATCCACAGCCATAGTATTGACGAGTCTTTAGAGTCCACCACACACACAGTTACTCAGGTTTCGGGCGAAACGTTGTAGAAGCCGTATGGAGATATGGCAGGGTTCGATCAGATACGTGCGGTATTGCACGAATCGTGATCGGACGGATTTTACTAGCCGGCTTTGGTTTAAGCCGGATCCTAGTATTAGACAGTGTAGATTTTATCTCTTTGCATTTGTGTTCAGTGGGAATACAAATGCGGGCATGTATATGCAGTCGCGGGGTTTTCCTATAATTTATTACGGGATCAGTTTTCTGAATTTGCCAGTTTGCATTCCGTTCCGGCCAGTTTTCTTTTGTTCCTTCGCGGCCGGACTTTATCGATGGAGGGGGTTATTTGCAGTTTGCAAATAACTTATCTGTGGAGGGGTTTCTTGCATATGTGTGGCTCCATGATAGTTTATTCATCATGAGATTCTTTTCTAGTCTATTTCATTGCATTTATGTGATGGTGTGTGAAAGGGTTTGATAAGAAATTGGTGTGACTTTTTCTACACATTTTCATTCCCTTTCTTCTCTTGAATTATTGATTAATTCCCTCCACCATTCTTAAGAGAGGGGCCGGCCACATCCTAGGAGAGAGAGAGAGGGAATTTATTGGAGTGGAAAATGATTCATTCTCACTTGGCTTTAGCTTGCTTCAAAAATTCCTATGCTCATCTTCATGTCATATTATTCCTCCACATACCATGGCAACTTCTCTTAAACCCCAAAAGAGACAATAGATTCTACACTACACCTACAGCATCTCTTGGACGCGTCGGCTCGTCAACTTCGCGCCCGAGTTGTCTCGGTCCAGAGGTGGGAGCCCGTAAAAGAACTCGGCTACGTGGTGCCCTTTCCGACGAGGAGGTGACGGACGGAGATTCCGCGGGAGATCGGAGTGGAGACGAAGACCGAAGGACACGGATCGCTTGGTATACTTCTCTACCCATCTTTTAGTTTGCTAGTAGCTAGATTAATGGCCCGATCCGGGTTAAAAGTGCGCAGTGGTGCCGGTTTGCTAGTTTGCAAAGTTTTTTTCGTTTCCGCGTTTCCGGCGTCGGATCGACGGCCGGGGCGCCGCCGTGAACTTACAAGCTTTACTAAGAATTTGGATGGACTTGTCATTCAATCTCAAGATATAAACCGTGATTTCATGCGTAAAATAAGACTACCTAAGCTTAAAGAAGGTTTGAACAGAATAAGTTTAAGAAAAGCAGTTGGTCCTGACGGGATTCCTATCGAGATTTGGAGATGCTTAGGAGAAATAGGCGTTAAATGGCTGACAGATCTGTTTAATAAGATTTGGCAGACAAAAAAGATGCCAAATGAATGGAGGAAAAGTATCCTTGTATCTATCTATAAGAACAAGGGTGATATTCAAAATTGCTCAAACTACGGTGGAATAAAACTTATGTGTCACACCATGAAACTTTGGGAGAAAGATTGAACACAGGGTAAGGAAGGATATTAAGATAACAGAGAACCAGTTTGGGTTTATGCCTGGACGATCGACGACAGAGGCTATTCATTTGCTTCGTCCACTTGTCGAGCGTTTTCGAGAGAGGAGAAGAGATTTGCTTATGATATTTATTGATTTAGAAAAAGCGTACGACAAGGTACCTAGAGAGGTATTATGGGGGGACAGTGATGAAGAAAAGGGTCCCCGTCAAGTATATTGACATAATCAAGGATATGTACGATGGAGTAATGGCAAATGTCAAAACTTGCGGCGGCTTAACGAGTGATTTTCCGATTACAATTGGTTTATATCAAGGATCTGCATTAAGTCCATTCCTGTTTACCATCGTGATAGATGAGCTTACTAGAACTATCCAAGACGAGGTACCTTGGTATATGCTATTCGCTGATGATATTGTTCTAGTAAATGAGACGAAAGCAAGGGTTAATACCAAATTGGAATTATGGAGGCAAACATTGAAATCTCAGGGATTCAGATTGAGCAGGTCCAAGGCAGCATATATGCATTACAAATTTAGTAACCAGAGAAGTCAAAACCATATTAGTATAACATTGGAAGGGCAAGAGATATCACCGAGGGATCAGTTTAGATATCTAGGTTCCATCATCCAAAAGAATGGGGAGATCGATAGTGATGTTAATCAAAGGATCCAAGCTGGTTGGTTTAAATGGAGGAGTGCAACAGGGATTTTGTGTGATCGTAACTTTCGGTTAAAATTGAAAGGGAAGTTTTATCGGAGCGCTATTCGGCCTACTTTATTATATGGTACAGAATGCTGGGCTCCTAAGAAGCATCATACACAGAAGATGCACGTAGCGGAGATGCGCATGCTTCGTTGGATGTGCGGTAACACTAAAAAAGATAAGGTGCGAAATGAGGATATTCGTGCAAAAGTTGGTGTAGCACCTGTGGAGGAGAAGATGCGGGAAAACCGGCTAAGATGGTTTGGTCATGTGCGACGCAGACCTATGGAAGCACCGGTTCGACGAATAATACTCTCGATATGGGCAATGGCAAAAGGGCAAAAGGGAGACCGGAGAAAATATGGATGGAGGTGATACGAAACGATATGGTTGCCAAAGGACTCGATGAAGGTATATTGTTCGATAGGAGTGAGTGGAGGCGGAGGATTCATGTGCTGGACCCGGCGTGATTCTCATGTTGGTTCATGTAGCCTACCCCATATGCTTAAGATAAAAGGCTCAGTTGTTGTTGTGAAAGCCCATAGGATGTTTGCTTGACTACCAGGATTATGATAGGGATCATTCTAGTAGGGCATAGGTAGTCCACAAACACATCCTTAAATGTCCTTACTCGTAAGATTATCGAGACTGGACATCGGTATTTCAGTTTAGACTAGTGTATGCGTTTCTTGACCCCGATCAGGACAATGGTTGATCCCATAACCATTGGTGTTTGACACCAAAGATTATATACAGGTGCTCATTAAGAATGAGTTACACTGGACGGACTCATCGAGAACTGCTATATAATATTATACCAATTGTCAGATAGCATTTCTCTGGTAACATGAGTCCAGGGTAGTCCCTAGACCTGAGATCGTCATAGTGTCTTGTGTGTGTTCCCACTGTTCTTTGAATACTACCCTACCACGGCTTTAAAGAGTCGTGCAAATAGGTTTTAGTTGGGTATAGTTCCGAAGCACATGGAGGCAGCGAGCGGTCGAGAGGACTCGTCTCTCCTGATATAAGGAGTTGATGTCGTGTTGTGCAAGACACGACTATGACCAGAAGTCCGTAACCACGACAGGTGAAATAAACCGATAAGTGTTACCAGTTGTATCTCTGATAGTTTTGAGTCCTCTACCAGCATAACTTATCAGGTTATTGGGGGTCTGACAGATTCCACCCTTAGACCCGATATACAACACTCTCAGACGAAGAGACCAGACTATACGGTTACCGTCACTAATAGGCTCTGCAGGGTTCGGATGAGCTTACTTGTCGACATTTCTATCTCCATATACCTGGATAGCCTGGATAACAGTTACATACAGCTAGTGTCACTAACGTGCTTGTGGTTATGGATTTGATCCAGTAACTCACTGCCAGCGTATTGTTGAGCGTTTAGAATCCCACACAAAAGGTTTTCCTGGTCAGGCGAAACGATGATGTGGCGGGCGTATTGGATACGTTCAGGAGTCCGATTAAATACTCGTGTGTGATATATGTGATTTAATCGGACATTGGTCGGTCTATTTGATAGCCGAATTAAGTCAAGTGTTGACTTAATAATCGCATATATGATATAGTTGTTAGTATTGTGTATATGATACTCTCTCTTTATAGCTCTTTATGTATATGATACATATTATTTTCTCTTTATAATATGTCTATGTATATAGTGTAGATACATTGACTCACTCTCTTTCTCTCTTTGTATGTATTAGATACATACTTGGTATTTATATTTGATATAAATACCATTTGTCTTTACATAAAGAACCATGTGAAGTGGTGGGAGCCACATCCCACACCCATCCCTTTTGTAATGACACATGGGGTAAGAGAAAAAGAAGGGGTGAAAAGGAAATAAAAGGAAAATTCTCTCATTACTTTCTCTTCATATTTTTTAGTGAGAAAAAAGAGAGGATGGCTCATACTTATTTTTCCTCTTCATCTTCTTTTTCCATGAAAAAGAAAAGAAATGAAAGGAAAAGAAAAGAGAATCAAAGTGAGTGATCCTTCAACACATCATCCTACCTCACACATCTAGCAAGTATTGTAAGCTAGTTCTTTCACTAGTAGAGTGAATTAGGAGCTTGATCGGTTTCCTTCGAATGGGTCATCTATGGTGAGGGTTTCGGCATTCAAGCTTGTTCCCGAAGGACTCGGAGCTTAGCATGGGTCTTCCGATAGGAGATCGAATACACTATAAAGGTTGTAGCCCCATTCCCCTCTCTTGATTTCCTTTTTGTTTGCAATTAGCCAGTATTTGACGATTCTAGGTTGGGAATTGGTTCTATGTTCAATTGAAATTTTTGTTATTGCTTCTGCCGCAATCCTCAAGTATTGTGACCCTAGAACCAATCCCTAACACGTCGCACCAACATATATAGACGGGGATAAAGAAAGGAAGAAGATTCTCAGGGAGATAATTGACTCGGGAGTCAACGACTCACGGAGTTAGTTCAAGGAAGAATGAACGACACCTACTCACTTATACGAATAGGAGTATGTTAGCATATAGGCCTTGGAAGCCTATGCCCGCCCAAGTGAATGGGTAAGCGGATCGGGCCGGCTATTGGGCTGACCCTAACCGATCCTGTTTTAGAGTATTATGGCTCCTTATGAAAGCTTCAAGAAGAGTTCTTGGAGGCTTCTAGCATAGAGGCTTCATGAGAGGTCTTAAAGGTTCTAGCGTAGACTTCATTAGATGTCGTGGAAGCTTCATGAGAGCCTTGAGGCTTCCACCAAGCCTTGAGGCTTCTAGGGCAAGCCAAAGGAGGTGTTCCTCCTCTATAAAAAGGCATGCATGGTAGCCTCTTTGCCATTGATTCACAATATCAACCACAACTACTACACAACATAGCCTCCAAAAGTCGCCATTATCTTCTCCTTCATCTTCTCGTTGATGGTTGGTAGCGAGGTGAGTATGCAAAGGTTTCTCACTGTTAAGGTGTTGTCACCCTTCGGCCGTTGTCTCGAGATGTATAGCTCAAAGGAAGCGTGGTGTAAGGAAACTTAACAAGCGGTTTGAGATATATCGATCCATTTTATATCATATGCTAGTTGTTTATACTTCCACTATATAGATTACATGTTTATTGCGTTTTATCTAGCATATTCGACACTTACATATTAATCAAGAACCCTAAAATGCGTCAAATTGGTTGTAAACGCCAAAAAGTTTCTATAATGAGTCATCTGACAATTCATCAAACAAGTAGCATGCAAACTCAACTAGACTAAAAACACAAGAAAGAATCCAATTTATAGCGACATCTTTGTTACATCGAATGCAAACGGATTGGTAAGGAGAGAATAAGGAAGAACCGACTACTCTTCGGTCTCAGTTGTCTGAGCGTTGAGGTTTCGTGCTTGTGTTTGCTTATGATCTTTTGCTAATGGTTTAAAAAGGAGAGATTTTGTTGTTGGTCTTGCATTTAGCGGCTAATTTTTGTTGACAAAAGCGAGAGAAAGATATACGTACAGAAAAAGAGAAAGCGGCTAGGGTTTGGATATAGGGCCATGAGATATTATATGATTGTATCTTTTATACAAAGCACTCTATAGTTTTCCATATTAACAATTTATGATATCAATGAAATTTGAGATATTACATTATACCCCCTTAAATTAAGTTTCGTCCTCGAAATTGAACTTGTCTTGATTCTCAACTGCTGTGGACACTTCTCTGCCATCTCGCATTTCTCATTAATGCTTCTTGATTGAAAGATTTATCTGAAGAAAATTTGATAAGGATAAAAGTCTTAAATATCACTTGCTTCTCATAAATCTATTATTCGGCTTGGACAATGAGCATAATATACAAGTACGACTAAGCGCAAGAAGGAATAGAAGCAAATAAGTAACTTTAGATGACCCAAAGGACGATTATATGTCAAAAAAAAACTCATCCAGATATTTTCAAATAGACCAATTTGCCTCGAACTTAAATTTCAACTTCTCCTTCCAATGGAAAAAAATTCATTCCAACTAACCTAATCATAAGAAATCTCTCATGGATCGATATATATGAATGATAATTTATATATATGGTTTTGGGGCGTGACAAAATCAATTTAGTGTTTAGCTATGAAGCTATGATGAAACAACATGAATTTACACATTTAGGTATGCTCTTTATCATAGCATTGCATTATTATCATAATATGATTGTCTTTTTTCATATTTAAGATAAGTTAATGACTCGATAACTCATTAATATTTATTATATTGAAATTATGGACACTATAATATTTTGTATACATGTCTAGAACTTTTTTCATATTTTCCCATTTATATCATTTATATAGAATTTTCTGGAATTTTTAGTTTAAATAATGCAAATCGCATAGGCGATGCATAATCTGCTTATAAGCTACACAGTTCTCAAGCGCATGAAATCACATACTGCATTCCATAACCTTGATCAAGATAAAATAAAATAAAATAATATCCCTCAATACTCTCCACCTTCAGAATTTTGTGTAATGGCAGGGACATTAGGATGGGATTGGAACAATCCAGATTCAACCAAGCACAGCGCAGATTCATATAGCTGATCAAAAATATTGCTGCACAAAAACCTAAAAACCATTTTGGGCTAGCCTTTTTTCCTACTAAGGCTCCAGCAGCAGGTTGCACCTTGCCGATAAATGAGACCGGAAGAAAATTTCTGGCAAACAAAAAGGGCACAACCTTACGGGGCGTGCTAAAATATAAAATTGTCCATCATCAGTCACTGGGATTTCGATGCAGTGGCATGAATGTTAAGATATTTAACTCAAAAATTAATTAACTAATACGCTAGTTATGATTTGTACAAATATCAGATAAAAAGATAAATTTGATCCAGGCATCAACTGCCATATAAAGATGAAAAGCAGTATTGCATACAAATATAAAAAATATATATCAAATTATATCTATTATGTACTTGTAATCATGCAATGAATATCTTTGTGAGCATAAAGAATGCTACTTCTCAGTTTATAGCTCAATTAGAAATAATGCAATTCACTGTTCAGTTAAAGGAGCAACTCCACAAACTATAATGCACATAGGCTGTAAACAAGTATTATAAGCAAGTTAAGATTAAGTTCACAAGCATTGTTCTAAAGCTATTAAGAATTCAAAACAAAACAGTATATTAAACAGTTTGCCTAAGGGTCACTAAAACATAATGGTTGATTTAAACTAAGTCGACAAAGAAGACGAGAACAAAAGAAAAAACATGTTTTAGCTAAAGCTGTCTCCATCCTATGCTCTCAAGAAAAATGATTAAAAAAATAAAGAAAAAAAACAGAAGTCAGGATGCAAAAACCGAACAAGTCGAAGGGAAAGAAAACAAATTGAGCATAATGAAGAGCTCGAACATAAATAATATTTGTCAATGCATATCTAAAAATCAGCTAGTTCCAGTTTATATATTAAAGGCCTTTCCTACAAGAAAACCGATCCCATGATTCAGTTATGAATTCCTATGGTTTAAAATCTCCGCCAACCCGATATGTGATGGCCAATTTCAACCCTAAAAATAACCGTCCTAAACCGATACGAAGGTCAATACCAAGATTTTAAACCTTGATAATGAGGTTACTAATAGATTAGTGAGTATTCAAAATTAGTTTATGGATTAATGGGTTGTTAGTTTATTTGACATCAATAGAGCTGAAGAAATGCCAAGAGTTCATACTAATTTTTGTAATGTATTTCAAAAAACCACTCTAGATTATCATAATTGACTGAAAATAAGTCATATTATAAAACTCGTCATTTTGTATCATCGATTACTAGTTGAATTTTCTTACTAACTTTTATAAAATCTTCTAGTCAAATATGAAAAATTAATATTCTGACCTAAAATGCCCAATACAAATCACATAGAAGTCTGTGTGATACCACTACCAATACCAACACTTTAAACTTTGTGAACTCCAGACAATCAAATTAAAAATTCTTCTAAACCCACAGTTGCAAAGGAAATAAGCACATAAGAGAGTTTGATTGAACACAGGAGATAAGCACAATAGATGCAAGAGAAATACCAGGATATACTTTCATCAAGTAAGGATGGCCATTTTTTAGTGGGATGTTTCCACAACGCACCCATACTTCATATTCTCCAGATTTTTGAGGAATATATGTGATGCTAAACTCACTAGCCAGAGCTGATGGGCTCCCAATAAACTAAGAACATGCGAAATCAAATGTCAGCACACCACACACGCGGTGCACGCGCGCACAAAACAAGAATATGAAGACCCTTACAGTCCTGTCCTCATCAGCCGGCAATGTATAAAGAGACTCTGTGGCTCCTTGAGAAGCAGCTGGGCTTGGCGCTGTTCCTGGTGTATTTCCAGGTAAAATCAATAACTGCAGATATCTAATTCGATGGAAAACATAGTATACTTCACCATTCTTACGATTAGAATTCTTCAAGGGGAATATAACTGGACGAATGGTAACAGAGTCATTCTTCCTGATAATTTGTACATGAAGCCGTAGTGCCTCAATTGGAGAAGGATTATCGTACATATCCTCCAAATAAACAGTGAAGCGAGACATTATACCAGAGACAGAATTGACTATTCCATATCCATTGACGAAACTATGCGATTCATGGCAGTAGCCTAACAAAAGATGCATATATAAGCAAAAAGATTATGAGAAGGGAGATACAATTCAAGCAGATAATACGTTTAAAATGAAAATACATATGATGAAAAAACATATATGTTGGAACTAAAACTAGGAAAATCAAACAGAATGACATCAAATTCAGAAACTACATAACATAAAATAAGTAAATATAAAATGTCATAACTTTTTTAAGAAAAGATGAAATTCAGAGAGCTTTCAAATGTAACTAGCATGAGCATTATGAAATAGTAGATAACTACACAGCTCATAGGAAAGCCACATGAAAAGGAGTCATGACTATTCTAACTGATTCTAGTCTAAAGTATTCTAAGCATGATTTATCACATGTAACTGGAGAGGGATGTATGTGTAAATAACCAAGTCTATATGAAGGAGGTTAGGGGCTTATCCCTAATCATCCATAAATCATTCTCCTCAATCTCTTTCTCTCTCTCTCCTCCTCCTCCTCACTAACAAACATGACCATTATTGGACCTAATCCTAGCTAAGACTGCTTGAGCTGGCTTTGAGGCATGACAATCTGAACCAGAAGTCTATCCAATGAACAATCAAAAGCCCAAAAAGCCAAGTAGACCTCATATCTTAGTTTAATACCACTGCATACGTATCAATGCAGAGACAAGAAAGTGGTCGCTATTTAAACCGATGTGTCTTCAATAAATTAAGTTATTCAAAAAAAATATAGATGACACAGGCGAGGCTTAGGATGCAGGCTGAAATAAGGCTCAAACAAATTAAGCGCTGGACAGTTTCACTTATGATAACTCAGGATGGGCTTTACATGAAACCTACTCACTTAATCCTCATTCCCCATTAATCTTCCTTGTCATACATCTATCTTATGGAAACATATGGACCCAATAAGATATAGGAAACTGAAAAAATTCAGGAATTTATCTATAACTTCAACTTGCACGAACCTGTGAAGACGGTATATTGGTAAGGCATATTAGATATGCTCTCATTTAACTTGGCATTGAAAATGCTGAGCATAAAGTCCCCAGGTTCTGTAACAACAAAAGAAAGTAATTGGACTCCTCCTTCTACCTCTTGGAATAATAAATCTGCCACTGGAACAGACAAATTTGTAGCCTTCTGAACAACTCGAGCATCAAAAGCATAAAAACCTTGAACAAGATTACCGAACTGATCTTGCTGGTATATGAATATTTCAAGCTTCGAGAAAATCTGCAAGGAGTTTGTTCCATATTTCCATTTAGCCAAGCTACTGGTGATATTCATGGACCCTGTAATGGGGTAGAAAAGACATGTTCAGGGGTTTTCCCTCCTTTTTTAGTACAGAATAGTTTCTACAATCGTTCAATTAATTATGAGGTAATATCTCAACACATTGAGCAGATACATTTTCTTTGGCAAAACTAAAAGTCGATCTATAGCATCTCAACAACCTCTAACATAAGTCGGGCTTCACAATTATGCAGAAATGTTGTTGAGACGCATTTTGTTCCAAAATTATTTTGCAAATCCTAAGAAAATACATTAAGATATTGCTGCAACTAGTGAATAGTTACTTTCAAATTGCAGCAGTTTTGTGGATCCAAAGTGAGTTTTAACCTGAAGTAATTGTTGGATACTGGAACAAATTTTTTATGGGAAAGTGAGCGAGCAGATAGAATCAGCTCAGCTGTGAAGGCTGCCACTGCCAACCCAATTGCAATCACATTGCATATTCATTAGAATAAAAGAAGTCTTGTGTATTTTTAGCTTTGAGTAGCTAAGCCCAGACCAGCGTTTTTCTAACATCCATTGCACAAGCATGATTACAAATCTCCCTGTGCTGTCAAATCAGACAGCAAATAGCCTTCTAGTCGGCACTACAATGGGATGTTTAACTCTTTGAGCACCAAATAGCAGGACTTGAAAACTAAACTATTACAAAAGATTAGATATACGTTTCCATATTATTAAGCTTCATTTAGTAACTAGTAATTCTACCATTATACTTCAAATTTACTCTAAAATTTTCAATATGAATATCATCCACGATATCAATCTTTTTTAACAGTATGTGGCTTTTATTTTGCGTGTAGTGGGATTCCAGTTCTCTCTAGTAAAATTAATATAAGAAAGAAACAGAAAGAGAACCCCACCTTTCAACGGGAATAAAATGCAGAAATCCATAGGGTTAACATTAAGATTAATAATCTACAATATTGCTTTCAATACCTTCAAGCTCATAGACTAAATAAAAGTAAATTTATAAAAATTTCACTGACCTCTCTGCTTTGTCTTTTATTTGCACTAGACACATGTACAAGATAGCTTAAACCAAGCTAGGATTCGGATTAATTAGTTTGGTGCAATAAAAAAAAGTCTAGAATGTATATGGGTCAAAATCCAATCCTAATGGAAGATTTATGCTTATTTCAACAGCTAGGGTGTCGCTTAATTGTAAAAGAAATGCTAAAAAATATTTCTTTTGAATTAACATTTATTAATATTCACCCTACCAGACATACACATTACACATGTCCAAACAATCTCAAAAGACTTTCTCCTAGGTAATCCTCAACTGGATCAACCCTCTTAACTCCTTCAATAGACCTATGAATTCTTATGTTATCCTTAATTGGCAATTCCTATCATCTATCTATGCAGACATTCTCATTTCGCGCCACTCATTTTTCACCATGTCAATTCAAGGAAGAGCCTTCTATTTAATAGACTATAATCTCTGGAGCAATCAACATAGGTCAAAGAAATGAAACGTAATTGGTTAATCATAATATATAGGACAAACACTAAGTAGAGTGATGGTCAATTAATATGTAAGTCCAATAGTATATGACAAATAATACATCTCAATACCAACCCTGGAATCTGACAATATATCAGGACCAGGACAACAGAAAGATATCAACTAGTAAGAAGTAGGCTCTTCATAATGAATATAAAATAATATTCTCGTAACACATTAACACGTAAATATGAAAATAAACATATGCCCTCTAAATATTAAGAGTATGTTCCAACTATTCACTCATTAAGTTCCCATCCTGGTCTTATATATAAAGCTGAAAGACCGTGTTGTTATAATATACAACAAAATAAATATTATATAAATTAACGATGAAAAATAATACCAGATTGGAGAAAACCAAAGTGTCGCTGTTATGCACAACATTTGTCCAAAAGAATATAAATAAAATAATTTTTTATGCAGAAAATAACCAACCTGGTTTAACTACAAATGGCAGTGGAGAACTTAAAGTTTGGTTATCACCATGCACATGTAACAATAGGCTTCCAGAAGTAATAGGAACAAATTCCAGGCCGATATATCCTGATTCACTCCAACCATTATATCTGAAGGCGAGCACAGTTGCAGCGGTGCCATTCTCATAAGATCCAGACACCATAAAGTAATCTTCCTTTGGTCCATCAATGGACGAGATATTATTACCAAATGCATCTTTAGGAATTACCCACAAATAAGCTTTTGTTCCGGCAATAAACTCATTAACGAGATTCATCCAAGAAACCTGGCAAGCAGAAGGGTATATATGCCCTTGAAATAGCATTTAGTGATTAGAACTAACTGAATGTAGAAATCATATAAATAAGCAGCGGTGATAAGGTACACAGATCGTCGAAATCATATAAATATAAAAAGATAGCACAAATAGTGGATCAAATGTCAAGAACAACTTAAAATGTTTCATAATCTAAACAAGTTTTTCGTGTGCTACAAGTTGGTGTCGATGATTGAAAAAGCAAAACCATTTTTGGAGGAGTGTTTTACTTGAGGAATTACTGAAAAATCAAGGAAAGATGAGCAAAGACATGAATGAGGATGTTGAGAAGAAATTTACAGATAATTGCTACATGGGAGAGCATAAAATGACTAGTTTACAAGTTACAACTGCTCTATCTTATCTAAGTGCGACATTTAACTATTTTGATCTGCTCCAAAATACATTTTATCACTCCTTCGCTACCAACTACATTTCGTTGGAATATTTGTTAAACTAAAACAATTTAATAGAGTATTTTGCACAAAGATGAACTAATAAGAATTTGCTGAAGTCAGGTGAGCGTGTATAAACAATGTCCTAAAGGAATAATTGATGTCCTCATGTGGCCAACAAAGGCAGAATTGCCTTTAACGATACCATACACTGTCGCTAGTACAATCCACATGCTATGACCACCAAAGGAGGGACCTCGAACGATAAGGTTGTCCAACATAAATAATCTAAACCAATGATTTTGGGGAGGATTTTTTCCCAAGAAGAGATAAAGACTGATCAATTCTGTGTGTTTAAGCTCAATGCTGAACCCCTAACTTGTATAGATCGCCTGAGAGGATGAAAAATAAACCCACCTATTGAAGCATTAAAGCCTCGGCAAATGAATGGACTGTAAAAGTGTTCTAACAACTACTAACTAGCCCATTACATCAGTAGTTAATAATTAATTTAAATAGAAAATATTTCATAAATTTTGTAAGCGTGTAGTTAATAATAAAATGTTTGGCCATGGCTGTGATATGCAGAGATGAAGCCCGTTACTGGTATGGTCTCACCCAAAAGGGCTTAAGCTCAATGTTGATCAAGTCTCATAAGGTCTAGATACCATAGAATGAGAGTGAAGACTGATGACCCCTTCCAATGTAGGACAAAAAGAAAAAGAGAGACCCCTTTTACACAAGACACCCATGGATGAAACCCATGGGAACCCTTTTTTTTTCCTTCTGCATTTAATGACACCTGTCACTCCAAAATTCAGACATCAGCTTTTCCACTAAGATATCAAAATGATAAATGTTATCGTCTCAGATGTCATGTAGTATGCTAATATTAACTTGTTGCGTTTATCGAAGTAATAAAATAATCTTTGGAGGCTGACATCATACCAGATGTAACGGAGAAACGGAGAGATGAATCAGCAATTCCAGAGTTTTCTTCAGTGACTACAACAGAAAATTCCCCAACTTGGATGGGAGTAAAAGAAATATTCCAGTACATGGGATCCCCCTCAAAATATGGAAGTACACCAGAAATATATGAGCTGTTTCCTTTTTTCCCATGCACTGAAAGTGAAAAATACATTGCATATCTACTGTCCCTGAAAGATTCATCCATTATCCTAATCTTGATAGTTGCTATATCGCCTGCTTTATATGCAGCCTTGTCATCTAACCAACTGACAGCAAACCTTGGTAAGGGTAGTTTATCTCCAAGACCTGAAAATAGCAGAAACCAATTTGTTAGGTCTAATTTGGCATCACATTTGCGAGCGTTTTAAACATTAAGCTAAATTTGTGGCGCTTTTTTAAAGAAAAGACGGTATTACTCCAGCTAATTTGTTTCATGGAAACATGCATGAGTAAGAACAAGAATCCTTGTTCCAAATACTTGGATCACGATATATTAAAGTCACACACCATACTCTACAATGGATGGTAGATTCAATTCGCATTATCCAAAGCATCGTTTCTAATCTTCTTTAGTTTTCTCGCCTCCTGCCTCTTTTATATGCTCATTACTTATACAGCCAAAGTATATTTATAGTTTCTATTTATGGAAGGATTAGAGTGCTTAGAATGCCACAACAAGCTGGGTGATGTGCACACTGAACAGATCCTAGTTACCAAAAAAGTACAGGGGAGGGGACTTCCGCTAGGAATCAAAGGGTCTATTATGTATAATGCCATTGATATATATTACAATGCAGTGCCTTTTGTGAAAATATATTATGATGCAGTGCCTTTTGTGAAATTGGACTAAACAATGACTACCCATATGATCAGTGGACGAAACCTATCTAGGTTGGATGACATAAAGGTATCTTATTTTTAATGTTTTCAGTTGAAATAGATTTTGCTCTTACGTTTTCAATATAATAACAACTACTGTAATTGAAGAAATAGCTTGTTTTCTCTTTTTCGATGCGACCCCTTCGGGAATGGAACCGGTGACCTCACTTTGGAGAGGAAATGTTAACTGCTAGAGCTATGCTCCTTTGGTGAATCGCCTTTAATTATACCACGCTATGTGCTAGTTCTAATCCCAGCACCTAAAAACTGACTCAGCTAAACTTTAAAATCTTTCAGAAAATTATAAGCACAGAAGCAAGCTGCGAATCTTAATCGCTGGCATTTACAGGGATGGAACCAAATTCTTGTGGTTTATGAAAACTCACTCATCCATACACTCATACATCATTTTCTCCTTTCAAATTATTAAAACCTAATAGAAAGAAAAAATGAGTCATTTAATGCTTCCTAATCCTGTGAAGCACCTGACTCGCCCAATCATCCAATTCCTTTTTCTCCCATTCAAACCCTAACATGATGCATTCTTTTAACTTTCAAAACTCTAATCCCTAATAAAATGCACATGTTCCTTGGTTCCTATACCACCCACACATAATAACCTCAAATCCCAGTGAATTTAAATAAAACTTGGAGAATACTTGGAAAAAAGTAAATAGATGGCCTGATTTCATACCTCGATGAGGATGCGGCGGCTCATCGGCTGACAAGCGACTATCTGCTAATAAATTCGAAGAAAAGCAGCATGAGATAACACAAGAATAATAAATCAAAAGCCTCCTCATCGCGTAGAATTGGTGGAAAGTGTTGAGAGTATTGGAGTGGGGGCAGCGAGGAAAGGGTACAGTAAGTTCAAATAGGCGACGGGATCTGTTGGGCTCCACGTTCATTGTCGTGGGGATAACGGTTCGGGCTTAGCTTTAGCGGGTAATGAGCTCGCCCACACCCGAATTTGGTTACCCGCCTAAACCGCGGACTCGTTTTTTGCACGTGGGTGTATGTTGTATGCTACTGGATTCTTAACGCATAGGGTGCGCTTGGTACGGTAGGGATAATGTAGATGGTAATCCTAGATTCCCATTGAATATTATCATGCTTATTTACATGTAAAAGATATTCCCGAGAATATAGTATTATCATGGTAATCAAATAACTCAATTTTATGGGAATCCTATTCTTTCCAAAACGTGTGTCTATCCTAAATTATCCCAAAATATTCTCATCTAACACGACATGTGTCATGACCGTCCACCAACCGCCACCGGCGATCCACCACCCGTCGCTTCCTCCCTTACCTCCCGCCGATGGTTCACTGCCATCCTCCCTCGTCGCCGGCCTCCCTCGTCGTCCGCCACCAGTCGGTCGTTTGCCGCCGACCATCGGTTTGCCGCCGTCCTTCCTCCCCATCCGATGGTTGGCCATACGCTGTTGACCTCCTTTCCCGTCCGCCACCGGTAGGCCATTCGCCACCGGCCGCCGGCCTCGCCGTCCGTCACTCGTCACCGGCCACCGACCCCGCCACCTATCATTCGTTGCCGGCCTCATCTTCCGTCGTTGGCCATCCACCGCCGTCGGTCGACTGTTGTAACACGCTGTATCTGGAAATAGCAATAAAACAACTATTTTTAATATTCTCCTTGATTCCATATCCAAATAAAGCATTAGGTAACATATCAGTTCTAATATCAGTAAATATAAGTTCTTGAGCCAACCCATAATTGTGTCGGCTCATGGCCAACTTGAGCCGGCTCAAGAGTTCAGAGAATTTTCCTTGCTTTCTCTGTGTGTATGAGACGGCTCAACGTTGATTGAGTCATCTTGAGATGGCTCAAGTGCATGAGACGGCTCAACTTCTGCCTGCAACAATCATATTTATTTCTCTGTCTTGTTGAGACGGCTCAACATTTCTTTGAACTGGCTCAACACGTATCTGATCGAAATCCTGACTTTTCATGCGGATCTTTATTCTCGTAACCGACCCCGACTCTATTTAAACCACGATTAATCTCGTATAAACCTTAATTTCTATAGCCCCCTTCCTCTACGAAACCTTAGTCGTTTCTCTCTCTCCCCCTCATCTCCCTCGCTAAGATCTCTTGAGAACCCGAGAACCCAACTCGATCAACCCACCAAGAACAAAGCACATGTGTTCATCTCTTGCCGCTGATCATCAACAGCAGCGTCATCTCTTGTCATCATCTCCTCCTTCTTCTTCCTCATGCCTACACAGTGATTGAGATAAAGTTGGGATCGTCGTAGTCGATTGTCACTGAGGTCCAAGTCAAGATCCTCGTCGATGTTGTCTTCATCATCACCAATCATCATCGTCGTCATCTCTGTCTTTCTCGCGCGGCTACACTAGATTGTTGCACACGAGTCAAGATCACCACCTTCGATTCAAGATCCAACGATTCTTATAATTCAGGCAAGTACTCTTCCCTATGTCTTTTAGCCGATGCAACATCGGATAATATTTTGATATATTCATTAAATTTTAAATGATCAAAACGAGATCGTAATATCGTGAAATCCTTGATAATGTAAAGTGTAAGTAGATGCCCATGCTCGGATCGCAAACCAGCGACCATGATGGATTAGAAAACAAAAATTTCTACAACTAAAGCACGAACTTTTACGAGCTAGAATCGAAACCAAACACTAAACTAATGAACTAGAAAAGGTTAACTACTCGGATAGACGTTTAGCTACCTTTATAGTCGTATCCTTCGTCTTTTTACGCTCCTAGGGACTCGAAGATTGCGCTTGGAAGCCGGCCTTCGTTGTCGAAGAAGGTACACCCGAGGGAAACCAAGAATATGCTATATTTTTGTTGGATATATATGCCCTATAGGCCATTATTGTATAGTACATGATTGTATATTACATATGGATACTTGGGATATATGTGTATAGGACAATCTTACTCAATATGATAGTATGCTATCAAGTTTGCATTTACCTCAACATCTGTATACGTTCTATTTTTGTATTATGTATCCCGATTACATGTTGGTAAAGCCTGTAGGATTTTTACTTGACTACTAGAGTTATGATGGCGATCATACTCGTGAGGTCTAGATAGTCTATAAGCACATCCTTAAAATGTCCATGGTCGTTGGAGTTTCGAGATTGGGCATCGATACTCCGGAGTAGACTATTGTATATATTTTTTATTCCCGTAAGGGAAGGTGGCCTGTCCCATAGCCATTGGTGTTCGGTATCAAAGATAGTATACAAGTGCTCATTAGGTTATAAGTTACACTGGACGGACTCGCCTAAAACTTCTAAATGGTGTTATACCTATCATCAGATAGTAGTTCTCTGGTGCATAAGTACAAGTTAGTCTTTATACCTGACATCGTCATTCATCTCGAGTGTGTTCCTACCGTACTTAGATCACTACCCTACCACGGCTTTAAAGAGTCGTGCAAACAGGTTTTGGTTGGGTACAATTCCGATGCACTTGGAGGTAGTAAGCGATAGAAGGGATTCATTTCTCCCGGTATACATATTTATAATAAATACAAGTTTTAGGGTATACTTGATTATATACACATTTATATATGTATGTGTGTGTGTTTGTGTACATAGATGAGGTGGCCTCTCTCTATTCTCTCTCTCTCTCATTTCTTCAAGAAGTGTGTGGGCTTGTGACTCACCCTAGTGAGTCACTAGCCCATCCACTAATTTGTTTCTAGTCTGAAGAGATAAGAGAGAGTGTGAGGATATTTATTTTTGGGGATGATAGTTTTCATCAAGTGTTGATATATTTATTGAGTTGCCATCTCATTCTTCTTCTTCCTCACTTGCTCACTTGAGTTTTGAGAGATAAAAAGAGAGCATCTTGTTTATAAACTACACTATCTAAGTATTTTGTCCTAACAAGACTCGATCTTTAGTTGCTTCGATGAAGCTGTCGCTTGAATTAGCATCATCAGGTGGACCGTCTTTGACGTGAGAGTTCGAATTCGAGAGCTCGATCCAAATACGTAGGAGCTTAAGGAGTGAACCTTTCAAAACCCGAAAGACCGTCTACAAAAGTTTTTACACCAACCTAGTAACTAAAACTCAAGTTAGTGTAGTTTAGTTTAGTGTTAGGGCTTGTATTCTAGGGTTTCAAGCGTGTAGTACTCAAGATTTTTAAAGTTTTTTATATCGCAAAGTCGTAGTAGTCACAACAAGGAGCACCATACACTTACAATTTTCACACCAGTAAACTAAGTGAAGAAACTAGTGAACTAGACTTGCTAAGTGTTAGTTATATGCATGCCCTAGAGGCCATTATTGTACATGATTGTATATTATAGTGGATGCTTGGACATATATAGAGAGAGGACTTTCTTGCTCGACATAATAGTATGCTATCTGGTTGCTCTTTATCTTAACATGTACACTTGTGTTATTATACAGTCTCTTTGTTACATGTTGATAAAGCCCTTAGGATGTGTACTTGACTACCAGGACTATGATGTGATCATACTAGTGGAGCCAGGGCAATCCACAAGTACATTCTTTAATTGTTCCTGGTCGAGGGAGTATCGAGATAGTGCATCGATATTTCATAGTAGACCAGTGTGTACGTTTCTTGACCCTGTATGGGGCGATGGTTGATCCCACAGCCATTGGTGTTTGACATTAGAGATTGTACACAGGTGCTCATTGGAGAATGGGTATACCGAACAGGACTCGCCGAGAACTCCTAGATGGTATTATACCTATCGTCAGATAGCAGTTCTCTGGTGACACTGGTACAGGTTAGTCTGTAGACCCGAGATGTGGTTCCCATTGTGCTTTGATTTCCTCCCTACCACGGATCAAAGGAGTCGTGCAAACAGGTGGATTTTGGGTACAGTCCCGAGTCACATGGAGGCAATGAGCGATAGGAGGGGTTTCGTCTCTTCCGGTATTGGGAGTTGATGTAGCGTTGTACTCGATTTGCTATAACAGTAAGTCCCCGGCCAGGGCTGTTGATGATATTTACTGGTAAATGTTATCAGTAGTTTCTCTACCCGTTATGAGCCTCACACCGGCATGACTTATCAAGTTATTGGTGTCTGACGATTCTACCCCCAGACTCGATATGCGACATATCAGACGAAGAGACTGGACTGTACTGTAGTGTTACTTATAGGATTCATGGGAGTTTGGACAAGCTTACTTGTTAATCTTCTATTCGCTCAATACCTGGGTAGCCGTTACGTCCAGCTAGTACTGCTGACGGCTTGTGGGTAACTGATATGATCATTACCTATTGCTGGTGTATTGATGAGTCTTTAGAACCCCACACAGAGGTTTCCTAACTCAAGCGAAACGAAGTATGGCACATATGTAATATGTGCGGGACCGAGATTAATACGTGTATGTGATACTGTATTCTGATCTCGCGATATAGGTTATATGTGATATAACCGGATTACTGAATCAATTGTTAATTCGATAATTTGTTATATGTATATTTGATATACATATAAATGATATTAGTCGGTTATATATGATATAGCCGGATTATTAAATCAAGTGTTGATTTAATAATTTAATATACAATTAGATATTTGATATATTAATATATATATTAACTAATATTAGCTTACTTAAGAATTTCTTTTCTATAAATACATTTGAATATATATATGAGATATATATTAATGTATTTATTATTGTGTCATATTAGATGATACATTGGACATGGGTGTATGAGACTCATACCAAACTAAAGATAATTTGGGTGATTTAATTATTAAGGGATAAACCAAAATTAGGTGGAAAATGGCATGGCTTAAGATGCTTATGGAAGCATATAGAAACCTTGACTTATTCCATTAATTTTGTTTTACTTTAAATATTTATTAACCCAACCATTATGTTTAGCCATGGTTAAGTCTATAGGGTTACTTAGGACGGAAGCAAAGTTTCGGGGGGCATCGTCCATGCCGTTTTTAAATTTTTGCCGTTCCAAATAACTCTAACCTAGAATCTTTAACTAGAAATTTAAACAAACAAGCAATGCTAACAACTTAACATCTAAGTGAATGAGGAATACAAAACTTTGTAGACCGGTCCTTCACTTCAAAAGCTCCGTGTAGTATTCCCTTCACTGCGAGTTGTAATCTCCCGAACTCTAGAAAGGGTTGCCTTGGAGAAATGAATAAGCTTGCTCGAAGTCTTCGAGGCCGAAGATGATCTACGTCGAGGAGACTCAAGCTCATGCTATATCTTCACTAAATTAGGGTTTAGTGAAGCAAACACCATAAACTAAATGGCTAATAGTAGAAGATGATGAAGTAGGAAATAGGCTCTCTTTAGTTTTCTTTTTCTCACATTATTTTCTCACCATAGAAAAAGCTGGTAAGCTTTTTCTCTCATGAAGAGGAAGAAGAAGAAGTGAGGAGAGAATGAACTCATGAGGTGAGAATAGCAACCATAGGTGAGTTAGTGTCATACACTAAGTGATGAAGAGAATAAACCATAGGTCAATAATAATGGTTGAGTTAATAAATATCTTCATGTAAAACAAATGAGTGGGCTTGGTCAAGGTTCCACAAGCTTCTACAAGCTTGAACCATGTGACTAATTACCACTAATTTATGAATTACCAATATAAATAAAAACCCAAGGATTATCATAACCATGGTGTGAGTCTCATACACCCATATTGCATGTGGCATCTAGCATGACATAAAATAATGTACATTAACATATATCACATATATACTAAGTGTACACAAGTGAGAAAAGAAATACTTAGTGAGCAAATATTAATTAATGTAAGATAATATATCAAATATATAATTATACATTAAATTATTAAATCAACACCTGATTTAATAATCCGGCTATATCATATACAACCGACTAATATCAAATGTAACAATCCATCGAATCAACACTTGATCCGATAACCCGGCTATATCTCATATAACTGTCCGATATCACATATCGCGAGAATAGATTGCGGTATCACATATGCGCATTAATCTCAATCCCGTGCATATCACATATGTGCTCCTGCTTCGTTTCGCATGAACCAGGAAAGCTCTGTGTAGGGCTCTAAAGACTCGTCAATACACCGGCAGTAGGTGATGATCATATCAAACACCCACAAGCCGCAAGCGGTCTGTAAACGTAACGGCCACCCGGGTATTGAGCGATCAGAAGATCAACAAGCAAGCCTGCTCGTACTCCTGCGAATCCAATCAGTAACACTATCGTACAGTCCGGTCTCTTCGTCAGATATGTCGCATATCATCGCCTGGGGGTGGTAAAACGTCAGACCCCAATAGCCTGATAAGTCATGCCGATACAAGGTCCATAACGGTTCGAGAAACTACTGATAACACTTACCAGTAAATCTTAACAATCCTGGCCAGGGATTTCATGTTATGGCCAATCGAGCATAGCACAATATCAACCCCCAATACCGGGAGAGACGAATCCCCTCCTATCGCTCATTGCCTCCATGTGACTCGGGACTGTACCCAAAAACCACCTGTTTGCACGAATCAGTAGAGTTGTGGTAGGGTGGAAATCAAAGCACAGTGGGAGACACACAAGACTCTATGTAACACCCGAGCCCAATAATACTATTTATATTACTAGTTGAGGGTTATATATTGCTCTTTCCAATTTTCCTGATTTTCTGGTGTTTATTGCTAAAGTTCACCCGGTTAAGTCATTTTGGCACATAACAAATTTTAACTCCGAAAGTGAAATTTAAGATGTCCATGTTAGCCTACTCGTCGCCACTAGTCGCGTGGTAGCGTCCGCGTGTCGAGATTCCGTTCCGTTTGGCTAAACGGGCAAGTTTGGGCGACTACGCGCGCGTGCAAGTGTCCGACTTGGGGGCATGCATTTTAATCATTAAACACCTCTTTTCAAAGTTTGGAACCAGCTTAAAATCATATAATTTGAATTTGGAACATTTGGGCGCAATCCGGGCGCGATTTGGAAATGTTTCATTTCGCGCCAAAAAGGGCCCGATTAAATTTAATATCTATATTTATATTCTAATTTTTCCTAACAGCAAATCCTTCATTTAAATCTTTCATATTTTCCCCCTTACGCCTCAGCCAGCCAAATCTTTCCCCGTGTGGGCCCTACTCTCTTTCCCTCAGTCTCTTTCTCTCTCTCCCTCAATCTATCTCAATCTCTCTATCTCTCTCCTCAATCTTTATCTCTCTCTCTACTCTCAATCTTTATCTCTCTCTCTCCTCATATATATTTAAACTCACCCTGCAGCCGCCCCACGTCCTCTTCCTCGCGACTAAACCCACGCGAAACCCTAGCCCTCGCGATCCCGTCGCCGACTTCCCCGCGACCTCGCCGTCGCCGCCGGCAACGCCGCCTCGACCGCCGCACTTCCTCCCTCCTTCCTCCTCTCTCTCCCGCGACTGCACCCATCTCCCCGACGCCTCCATCCCCTCGCGACCTCGCCGTCGACGTCGCCTCCGACCGTCGACGCCTCCCACGACTCCCTCTCACACCCCTCGTCGAAGACCTCGTCATCTTCACGAGAACCCGCACAAACCTCACCAGAAAATCTCACCGAGCCTAACCCTAGCATTCCCCGGTCGTCGGGACAGCTGCCGTAGACCATCGTCGGCGTTGCCGGAGACACCGCCGACCACCTCTCCGTTCCCCCTGCGATCCAGATCAGATCAGGACCTCCCCTACGCACGACAACATCTCTTTCCAGCGAACCCGAAGGATTCCAACCCTCGTCGCATCTCCTGTTCACCGCCGGCGCGCCCATCGCCGTCGGGCCCGTCGTAGTTACCCCTGGTTCTTCCCTGTAAGCATCCCTTTAGCTTTCCATTCATGTTTAAGCTCTCACTGGTCTTTGTTGCGTGTATCGGGTTTGCTAACTTCGTTGCGTTTGACTTTTTGCCGGATTCCGACCGTGCCGTTATTTGGACCCGACGCTCCAGCGAAGTCCCCTGGTCCGTGTGATCCCGTTGACCTCTGTTGGGACTCGATCCGTGGCCCGTGCTTCCGTATCGCAGTTTCTGCCGACATCGCATCCGTGCTTCGGTTTGCGGAACCGCCGAGGCAAGTATCCGAATACTTGCTTTAACATGCTACAAACTTAATAATCATGTTATCTGTTATAACCGCACGACTTGATGACAATTACAATCATCCGTAATGTTAAACCATTGTAGTAGTTACTTGTAGTTAATCGGTATGCTTTTAATCAACACCTTAACTAATTAACCAATTTGGCACATCCTTGCCTAATTTGCTAGATCAACCTCACTTCATTTGTTAAAGCCACTCATGAGGTAAATATTATACTTAGTTCAAATTCTTGTAACTCCATTGTGTATACTATCGATATTGTTTTATCTTGTGGCTTTTGCACCTCAAAGGTGCGTGAACCGGATTAATATGAAAATACAAACATCACTGTGTTCACATAGAATAATATTGTTATTTACTGTTTCCTGCTACCGTTCATTATTTGTTACTATACCTGTTATCATCATATACCTGATTGCATTACATATTGACCGATCTTGATACACATGACACGTGTACTGATACACCGGACATGACCTCCTGTACATATCGACTCTACCTGTTGAAAGTAACCTGACCTGTTACCTGATCTCATGCCTAATGCCGACAAACCTAACCATTCCTGCTGTCGATCCAGACAGACCTACCTTTACTTGACTTGTGTTGGCATTAGTCCTTGACTACTGAATACCTGACCTGACATACATAGCTTGGGGGTATGGGGAAATCAAAGGTGAAACCGACTTGTAACTCAACAGTTCGACACATTGTTCTGATCAGTCTTACGGGCTTGGCCAGCTCCGGAGTGTTGATGCTGACATCACTCATCTATCCTACTACCTTTTACTGCTTAGCGGCACGTCTCGGATTCAGCCCCGAGAATCATGACCGTGGTCCCGGGCACGCACGGGATACTATTGAGTTACATCGACGATTCATCAATTGGTTTCAAAGACTATAGAGTAGACAACCTGATAGGACAGTTTAGTCACCACTGCACCTTACCTCTTATTACTGCTTTATTCATGTTCATGCTTGCATTGTTTATTACCATGTTTATGCTATATACTTGATATCATGACGCACTGACGTCTGGGTTTTGCATGGCCCAGATTCCGTACCTTTGTCGTCGACCGAGCAGGAGTACTTCAGCCAGCAGGCTGAACTGTGAGTTCTTTAGAGCTTAGTTTATTTATGTCATTTCATTTCCAGATGTGAGCCCGCATTATGGGACATACTGTTTATACATTGTATTGGATCATTAGCTTCCGCACTTGTTGTTTATTGATTCCTGTTATTATGGATTTGGACATGTATTAGTTTAGTTTATTTTACTGTTCTTGATATCTCTACAACCGTAATGTGACTGTGGATGGATGTTTCCTACCCACAGGTAGCATGGTTGGCTATGTCACGTGCCCAAATCTTGCGCACTCTGGGAAGCGGGGCGTGACATGGTTTTATGGTATCAGAGACATAGGTCAGTTGGGTTGATTCTTTGTAGTTGGGTATCGCACCCGATACACAAATCATAATACCCGTGATTAGGAAACATGTCCTGCCATCTTGACCGTTTTACCGTTCTTGAATCATTCTTCCAGATCATGTCGACATGCAAACTTACTTTGCATTGTTAACTCGAAAACCTAACTTCTTGTTATCTCTAGGACTTAGGCGACTTGGGTGGAGTTAAGTAATTGCGGCTATGATACCGCGGCATAGCTACAATGCTGCACTCTATTTAAGTATCTTGGAGTTCTAGCCTTGATCTATACTCAGAATCTATCATCATGCTAATGTTGGGTACTTTGATTTCCAGGATTAATGGCAGGTACGAATTTGAAGATGGACCAAAGAAGTGCGGTCTTAGCCGCCAGGCGTAGAGTGATAAGGGGATTGTTGGAGAAACTAAAGGAACAACTCGAGCTGGAACCAGCATTTGCAATGGACCCCACGTCCGTACGTAGAAGTATTCCAGTGAACAGGCGCAGCGTGGCACCAATGAAGAAAACAAGTATGGGTGATCGGAAGGGGAGCGTGATCTGTAGTTACTGCCATAAACCCGGACATGTGCGAAGGGAGTGTCGTTTGAGGCTGGGACTCTGTTTTAGATGTGGAGCGGCAGACCACACCGTTGATGCTTGTCCGTCGAAGCCACGCACAAAGGATGATACACAGAAGCCTCCGCAGGGACCGTTCCAAGGACAGGAACCGCTTACTCAAGGACCACAGCAGGCTCGAGCGTTCACGTTGACAGCTGAAGAAGCTAAGGCATCGGGAGAAGTGGTTTCAGGTAATTTACTCGTTCATGGTTTTCCCGCTTTGGCATTACTTAATTTCGGAGCATCCCATTGTTTATGTCATCCAATTTATAACTACACACTCGATCACCTGCACGACCTTGTCTAGTTTCTGGGACATACACACTGGGAATGGGAAATCATAGCTAGTAAGGAAGGTAGAGATTGTACAGTGTTGTTTGCGGACGGGAGCTTTTGCGGATTTCTTGGTGATAGATACGGGCAGTTATGAGGGATGTGTTTTCTTGGCACTTTCCACGCCCACATTGACTGTAGGGCGAGGAAGGTAATTCCAGATTCCCGGACATCCTAAGTTTACTTTCATTGGAGGAAGCAATTCTGTCGGGCCAGTCGAGTTTAGGGCTAGGCCGACGAACAGTGTTCTTGCGGCTATGGTAGTGGAGAGTGATGAAGAGCCGGCAGTTGTTCGCGACATTATGGATGGGTTTGAAGACATTTCGGGCTTACCACCGAGGCGAGATGTGGAGTTTGCGTTTGACCTTACTCCTGGTGCAACGCCAGTATCAAAAAAAAAAAAAACAAAAAAAAACTGACTATCCAATGGCACCAGTAGTGTTGGAGGGAGTTAAGAAACAAGTGAGTGAATTACTCGAGAAGGGATGATTCGAAGCAGCAACTCACCTTGGAAAGCTCCAGTTCTTTTAGTGAAGAAGAAGGATCGCACTGCCGACGTGGAGATAAGAGAAACTATTCGCAAAGACAAGTAAGTGCGAATTCTGGCTGGAAGAAGTGAAGTTCCTGGAGCATGTCGTGTCAGGCGATGGAATCGCCGTTGATCCCGAGAAGATAGCAGCAGTTCGAGATTGGCCTGTTCCAAAGAATGTTGCAGGGATAAGAAGTTTTCTTGGACTCGCCGGTTACTACAGAAGATTTGTGGAGAACTTCGCTCGTTTAGTTGAGCCGTTAACCAAGCTTACGCGTAGCGAGGTACCGTTTGTTTGGACGGATGGATGTGCGTTGGCCTTCGAGACGTTGAAGCAGAAGTTGATAACCGCCCCTATCCTAACCGTACCGGACAATTCCGGAGGACTGAGGATTCATAGCGACGCATCTGGAAAGGGATTGGGATGTGTTTTGATGCAGAACGGGAAAGTCGTCGCTTACGCATCGAGACAGCTGAAGACTCATGAGCAGAACTATCCGACTCACGACTTGGAGCTTGCAGCCGTGATCTTCGCCCTGAAGATTTGGAGACACTACCTTCTGGGCGAGAGAGTTGAAGTCTTTACGGATCACAAGAGTTTGAAATATGTGTTCACTCAGAAGGAGTTGAACATGAGGCAACGCAGATGGTTGGAGCTGATGGCCGACTACGACCTTGATCTTAAGTACCATCCGGGAAAAGTTAACGTCATGCCAGATGCGCTAAGTCGGTTACCAGCAATTCAGTTATTGACTGCACAGAGAGAGATCGTTGAGGAGTTTCGGAGATTTGACTTGGAGGCTGTGCTACCGCGTGCTACAGGACAGTTGATGCAGTTACAAGTACAATCGTCCTTAGTTGAGAAGATTAAAGCGGCGCAATCGCAGGATCCTAGACTGCAAAAGTTTCGAGAGCAGGTTAGAGCCGGACTACGAACCGATCTACTGATCCATGAAGATGGTTCGTTGAGATATGGTAGCCGTGTGTGTGTGCCAAAAGGAGATGTGCGTGAAGAGCTTATGAAGGAGGCACACAGTTCTGCTTACTCTGTACATTCAGGAGAGACAAAGATGTATCGAGATATTCGACAGCATTTCTGGTGGGAAGGTATGAAACGGGAAATTGCTCGCTTTGTGGCTAAGTGCTTGGTGTGTCAGCAAGTCAAGGTTGAACACCAAAGGGTTGCTGGTTTGTTGCAACCACTCCCGATTCCTCAATGGAAGTGGGAACATATAACCATGGATTTCGTGACAGTTTTACCGCGGAGTCCAAAGGGCAACTATGTAGTATGGGTGATTGTCGATCGGTTGATCAAGGCAGCTCACTTTATTCCTTTTCGGGTTGGTCAATCGACAGAGACCTTGGCAGAGCGATACATGCAGGAGATTGTCAGATTGCATGGAGTACCGGTAAGCATCGTGTCCGATCGGGACACTCGGTTCTTGTCACACTTTTGGAGGAGTTTACAAGAAAGTTTGGGGACTCGATTGAAGTTCAGCACAGCTTATCATCCCCAGACTGATGGACAATCAGAGAGAACGATCCAGACCCTTGAAGATATGTTGAGGGCTTGCACGTTAGACTTCAAAGGTTCTTGGGAAGATCATCTACACCTGGTGGAGTTTTCGTACAACAATAGCTTCCAAGCGACAATTTAGATGGCTCCGTTTGAAGCACTGTATGGTCGTAAGTGCCGTTCACCGGTTTGTTGGGATGATGTTGGTGAACGAAGGTTACTAGGACCAGATTTGGTGGTGCAGACAGTCGAGAAGGTGAATACGATCAGAAAGCACATGAAGGCAGCTCAAGACAGACAGAAGAGTTGGGCCGACACGTCAAGAAGACCTCTAGAGTTCGCCGTGGGCGATTTGGTATTCCTGAAGATATCACCGACTAGAGGGGTGATTCGCTTTGGAAGTCGGGGAAAGCTTAGTCCCCGATTCGTTGGACCCTTCGAGATATTGGAGCGTGTTGGAGAGGTATCGTACCGGTTGGCGTTACCACCGTCATTAGCAGGAGTTCACGATGTGTTTCATGTGTCTCAACTACGGAAGTATGTTCGCGATGAGACTCATGTCTTGGATCATTCGGAGTTGACTGTACGAGAGGACCTGACTTTTGAGGAACGACCAGTCGAGATCAAGGATCGAAGAGAAAAGGTTCTTAAGAACAAGGTTATCCCTCCTGTGCTAGTTTCTTGGGGTAACCGATCGCATGGAGAATCTACTTGGGAACGAGAAGACGAGATCCGGCAGAAATTCCCTCATCTTTTCCAGTAGTTAGTTATTTTGTATTCTTGGAATTTCGAGGACGAAATTCTTTTGTAGTTGGGTATGATGTAACACCCGAGCCCAATAATACTATTTATATTACTAGTTGAGGGTTATATATTGCTCTTTCCAATTTTCCTGATTTTCTGGTGTTTATTGCTAAAGTTCACCCGGTTAAGTCATTTTGGCACATAACAAATTTTAACTCCGAAAGTGAAATTTAAGATGTCCATGTTAGCCTACTCGTCGCCACTAGTCGCGTGGTAGCGTCCGCGTGTCGAGATTCCGTTCCGTTTGGCTAAACGGGAAAGTTTGGGCGACTACGCGCGCGTGCAAGTGTCCGACTTGGGGGCATGCATTTTAATCATTAAACACCTCTTTTCAAAGTTTGGAACCAGCTTAAAATCATATAATTTGAATTTGGAACATTTGGGCGCAATCCGGGCGCGATTTGGAAATGTTTCATTTCGCGCCAAAAAGGGCCCGATTAAATTTAATATCTATATTTATATTCTAATTTTTCCTAACAGCAAATCCTTCATTTAAATCTTTCATATTTTCCCCCTTACGCCTCAGCCAGCCAAATCTTTCCCCGTGTGGGCCCTACTCTCTTTCCCTCAGTCTCTTTCTCTCTCTCCCTCAATCTATCTCAATCTCTCTATCTCTCTCCTCAATCTTTATCTCTCTCTCTACTCTCAATCTTTATCTCTCTCTCTCCTCATATATATTTAAACTCACCCTGCAGCCGCCCCACGTCCTCTTCCTCGCGACTAAACCCACGCGAAACCCTAGCCCTCGCGATCCCGTCGCCGACTTCCCCGCGACCTCGCCGTCGCCGCCGGCAACGCCGCCTCGACCGCCGCACTTCCTCCCTCCTTCCTCCTCTCTCTCCCGCGACTGCACCCATCTCCCCGACGCCTCCATCCCCTCGCGACCTCGCCGTCGACGTCGCCTCCGACCGTCGACGCCTCCCACGACTCCCTCTCACACCCCTCGTCGAAGACCTCGTCATCTTCACGAGAACCCGCACAAACCTCACCAGAAAATCTCACCGAGCCTAACCCTAGCATTCCCCGGTCGTCGGGACAGCTGCCGTAGACCATCGTCGGCGTTGCCGGAGACACCGCCGACCACCTCTCCGTTCCCCCTGCGATCCAGATCAGATCAGGACCTCCCCTACGCACGACAACATCTCTTTCCAGCGAACCCGAAGGATTCCAGCCCTCGTCGCATCTCCTGTTCACCGCCGGCGCGCCCATCGCCGTCGGGCCCGTCGTAGTTACCCCTGGTTCTTCCCTGTAAGCATCCCTTTAGCTTTCCATTCATGTTTAAGCTCTCACTGGTCTTTGTTGCGTGTATCGGGTTTGCTAACTTCGTTGCGTTTGACTTTTTGCCGGATTCCGACCGTGCCGTTATTTGGACCCGACGCTCCAGCGAAGTCCCCTGGTCCGTGTGATCCCGTTGACCTCTGTTGGGACTCGATCCGTGGCCCGTGCTTCCGTATCGCAGTTTCTGCCGACATCGCATCCGTGCTTCGGTTTGCGGAACCGCCGAGGCAAGTATCCGAATACTTGCTTTAACATGCTACAAACTTAATAATCATGTTATCTGTTATAACCGCACGACTTGATGACAATTACAATCATCCGTAATGTTAAACCATTGTAGTAGTTACTTGTAGTTAATCGGTATGCTTTTAATCAACACCTTAACTAATTAACCAATTTGGCACATCCTTGCCTAATTTGCTAGATCAACCTCACTTCATTTGTTAAAGCCACTCATGAGGTAAATATTATACTTAGTTCAAATTCTTGTAACTCCATTGTGTATACTATCGATATTGTTTTATCTTGTGGCTTTTGCACCTCAAAGGTGCGTGAACCGGATTAATATGAAAATACAAACATCACTGTGTTCACATAGAATAATATTGTTATTTACTGTTTCCTGCTACCGTTCATTATTTGTTACTATACCTGTTATCATCATATACCTGATTGCATTACATATTGACCGATCTTGATACACATGACACGTGTACTGATACACCGGACATGACCTCCTGTACATATCGACTCTACCTGTTGAAAGTAACCTGACCTGTTACCTGATCTCATGCCTAATGCCGACAAACCTAACCATTCCTGCTGTCGATCCAGACAGACCTACCTTTACTTGACTTGTGTTGGCATTAGTCCTTGACTACTGAATACCTGACCTGACATACATAGCTTGGGGGTATGGGGAAATCAAAGGTGAAACCGACTTGTAACTCAACAGTTCGACACATTGTTCTGATCAGTCTTACGGGCTTGGCCAGCTCCGGAGTGTTGATGCTGACATCACTCATCTATCCTACTACCTTTTACTGCTTAGCGGCACGTCTCGGATTCAGCCCCGAGAATCATGACCGTGGTCCCGGGCACGCACGGGATACTATTGAGTTACATCGACGATTCATCAATTGGTTTCAAAGACTATAGAGTAGACAACCTGATAGGACAGTTTAGTCACCACTGCACCTTACCCTGCTCGTTACCTCTTATTACTGCTTTATTCATGTTCATGCTTGCATTGTTTATTACCATGTTTATGCTATATACTTGATATCATGACGCACTGACGTCTGGGTTTTGCATGGCCCAGATTCCGTACCTTTGTCGTCGACCGAGCAGGAGTACTTCAGCCAGCAGGCTGAACTGTGAGTTCTTTAGAGCTTAGTTTATTTATGTCATTTCATTTCCAGATGTGAGCCCGCATTATGGGACATACTGTTTATACATTGTATTGGATCATTAGCTTCCGCACTTGTTGTTTATTGATTCCTGTTATTATGGATTTGGACATGTATTAGTTTAGTTTATTTTACTGTTCTTGATATCTCTACAACCGTAATGTGACTGTGGATGGATGTTTCCTACCCACAGGTAGCATGGTTGGCTATGTCACGTGCCCAAATCTTGCGCACTCTGGGAAGCGGGGCGTGACACTCTATGACGATCTCGGGTCGACAGACTAATCTGTACCAGTGTCACCAGAGAACTGCTATCCGACGATATGTATAATACTATCTAGGAGTTCTCGGCGAGACCGTTCAGTGTACCCAGTCTCCACTGAGCACCCGTACACCATCTTTGATGTCAAACACCAATGGATGTGGTATCATCCATCGCCCATTGTCACGCCCCGCTTCCCAGAGCGCGCTAAGATAGGCACGTGACAGAGCCAACCATGCTACCTGTGGATAGGAAACATCCTTCCACGGTCATATTACGGCCGTCTAGAGATATCAAGAACAGGAAAATAAAATAAACTATCTAGTACATGTCCATGAGCCAGAATAAACGAGTCAAGAAATAATATGCGAAAGCAATAAATCCAAAGAGCAAAAACATCTGGAAAGTAAAATATAACTAAACTGGATACTAACTGGATCATCACTGCTCGGCCTAACGGCGGAAGTACTCCTGATCAGTCTGTGACAGGGGTAGAGGATCTGGGCCATGCAAAACCCAGACATCAGTGCGTCATAATATGAATAATTCTAAGCAAGCCGGATGTAATGAAATATGCAGGCATGAAGTCTGAACAGTAACAAGTCATCAGTAACAAGTAAAGAGGAACATGAATATAGATCAATGAACAGGATATAAACAGGTGAAGTGCAGTGAGTAGGCTAAACTGTGCTATACGGTTATCTACTCTAAAGTTATTCGAAATCAATTAATGTAATCCTCATCGTAACCCATCGGTCTATGCCCCGTTCATTCCCCACGGGACCACGGTAACAAGATATAATAGACCGTGAGTCTATGTCCCGTTCATACCCCACGGGACTACGGTAATATGATGTAATAGCCCTTTGAGTTACGTTCAGCTACATTCTTGATTTTCCCATACCCCCAAGTTATGTGTGTAAGTCAGGTATTGAATAATCTGGAGCTAATGCCGACACAGGATCAAGCAGAAACAGGTTTGTCTATACAGACAACATGATATGTCCATCGGGACAACATGTCAGGATTGTCGGCATTAGAAACAAGATCAGGTAGCATGTCAAGTAGTGATATATCAGGTCGTGTCAGGTAGTGAACATGTATCAAGTCAGGTCAAGTAGTAGTGTATCAGGTCATGTCAAGTAGTGCACAGGTATCAAGCGGGTGCTTATAATCGAACTGTAGCAAGTATTGAATCAGGGTGAAAATACGGATGTACAATAAAAGTATGGATGCACAAATATCGATCAGGGGTCACATCATGACTAAGTAGGATGCACAATTATCAAGCATGGTGCACTAATACAACAGTAACATGAAATAATATGGTCTCAGCGTGCAACTAGATATGTAATAAACCGTACGGATACAGACGGATACTATAAAACTGTAAATCGGTAAAATTTGCTGAATATTAAAACAAAAGAACTATTATTTATTAAATAGACATTGATATAATGATATTAACATGGATAACATATTCAAACCGATTAATAACTATAAAAGTGGTATTGATTAACCATGCACAAGAAAGTTCCGTTCAGAAATTCAGCGCCATCCTGATTTGTAAAATAACTTAAAAATAACAAACGTTCTCCAAAAGGGACGTGTCTTATACTAAAACAAAGATAATTCAATAAGGTTTTCATTTTTATAAGTTGAAATATCTCAGGTTGTTCCTACAAAAATTTATGAACATTCGAAGTTGAAAGTTTGCTGCTGGAATTTCCCTGGATAGCAGTTTAGAGATATTTTCATTTGCATTTTACGTTATTTAAACAATTTATTTTGCAATTAAATATTTCATGGAGTTATACTATTTTGAGTTAGCTTTGTAACGAACTAAAGAACGTAAACTAATAATTTTTCTATGATTTATAATGAATTTTATAATCTAAGGTGTACAGTAAATTTCAGATTTGTCGTATCCGCTTTGCAACGGCGTTTCATGTGTAAACTATAATATTTTCAAACTATATTTTTTATAACATTATAAAATGCAGATTATAAACTAATTAAAGATAATAATAAGAAATATTACGATGATATATATTTTAAATGATATGGATGCAAACAGGTATCCGAAAACGGTAAAACTTTAATATGGATGTACAGTGCAATCAACATATGATATTTTTATTCACATGGATGCAAAATAAGATACATAGCATGTAGCAAGATGAATTTGTATGCGACTAGATATGTAAATATTGATATGGATGCATACGGATGTCTGAAAACAGTAAAACTGTAAAATGGTAATGTGGAATGCATAACTAAACATTATGTGATGTTATTATTCAAATGGGTACACTATATTGTAGTAGTTTTTCTTTACTTTTTTTTATTTATTCCATACATTTACCTATGACGAAAAAATAAAGGGATTGAAATTTGAAAAAATTGCATGTAACAAGATAAATTTGCATGCACTAGATACGAAATAAATTATACGGATGCAAACGGACGTCGTAAAACAGTAAAATGATAACAGGGGATGTACAATACACTAAACATGAAATATTATTATTAATATGGATGTAGTATATATCATAGCATGTAGCAAGATAAACTTGTAGGGCTCCTAGGCACACTAGTGAGGTCTCACAAGGCATCGATCATGCCAAATTAAAATTTTAACGGTGCCGAGAAACCCGACTACGGATCGTCGGCTAGAAGTTTAGGCGAAAAAGCTAACTAGTTAACAATTAACTAAGAGATACGGAAATACAACCTTTGTAGATCCGGTCCTCCACCTCCACGGCTCCGAGATGAGGTCCTTTCCGCTGTCCAAATCAAATCCGGGCTCTAGCGTCGGCTTCGTCGGAGAATGGGCAAGCTAGGTCGTCGATGTCCATGCCGAAGATGATCTACGTCGAGGCATCGCTAGATCAAGCTCCACCTTCACCAAGTCTTGAAAACTTGTGAGGGAAACACACTCTACTACTTGGCAAGAGGTAGAGGATGAAGAAATAGGAAGTGGGTAGACTTTAGTTTTGTATTTCTCACTCATTTCATCAATCCACCATTGATGAAGTGAAGGTTTCTTCTTGAGTTCAAGGAAGAAGAAGAAGAATATTATGATAAGATTAATTAGAAAAGAAAAGAATAATCATTCTTATCATAAAAATAACCATGGTAAAGTGTAGAGAATTAACTTAGGTTAAATAAATGGTTAGGGTCAAGGTTTCATGAAGCTTCCACTAAACAACAAAAAAAGCCACCATTCTTTTCTCCTTTTTCCATCTATTTTCCAAAATGAATAAATAGATAAATAAATGAGAAAAGGAAATAAAACCCTAATCATAAGTTTAACCATGGTATAATTCTTTACACTTAACCAAGTAAACATGTATCATCAAACATGATACAAGCATGTGCACAAAATCATATCACATATATAATGCGCACATCCGAGTGAGAATATCCATCTAAAGTGAACCAATACTAGTTAATGCAAAATAATATATCAAATATATAATTATACATTAAATCATTAAATCAACACTTGATTTAACGATCCGGTCATATCGCATATAACCGACTAGTATCCAATGTATCGGCTTATCGAATCAACGCTTGAATCGATAACTAGGTTATATCGCATACAACCATTCGACACATTGATCGCGAGAATGAAATACGGTATCACATACACGCATTATTCTCGGTCCCGCACATATCTCATATGCGCTCCTATTTCGTTTTGCTTGAGCCAGGAAACCTCTGTGTAGGACTCTAAAGACTCGTCAATACGCCGGCAGCAGGTGATGATCATATCAATCACCCACAAGCCGCAAGCGGTCTGCTAAACGTAACGGCCACCCGGGTATTGAGCGATCTGAAGATCGACGAGCAAGCCCGCTCACACTCCAGTGAATCCAACCAGTAACACTACCGTATAGTCCGGTCTGATCGTCTGATATGTCGCATATCCCGCCTAGGGGTGGTAAACGTCAGACCCCAATAGCTCGATAAGTCGTGTCGATATAAGGTCTATAACAATTCGAGAAACTACTGGTAACACTTACCAGTAAATCTCAGCAACACTGGCCAGGGATTTCCTGTTATAGCCAATCGAACACAGCGCAACATCAACTCCCTATACCGGGAGAGACGAATCCCCTCCTATCGCTCATTGCCTCCATGTGACTCGGGACTGTACCCAAAAACCACCGTTTTGCACGCCCTCTTGGACGTGGTAAGATGGAAATCAAAGCACAGTGGGAGCCACACAAGACTCTATGACGATCTCGGGTCAACAGACTACTCTGTACCAGTGTCACCAGAGAACTGCCATCTGACGTGAGGTATAATACCATCTGGGAGTTCTCGGCGAGTCCGTCCAGTGTATCCAGTATCCACTGAGCACCCGTATATCATCTTCGATGTCAAACACCAATGGATATGGGATCATCCATCGCCCATCTGTATGGGTCGAGAAGGTACACGCTAGTCTACTCTGGTATATCGATGCCCCATCTCGATACACCTACGACTAGGGACTTTGAAGGATGTACTTATGGACTACCATGTCCCCACTAGTATGATCCGCATCACAGTCCAGGTAGTCAAGTACACATCCTAAGGGCTTTACCAACATGTAACAGAGAGACAATCAGTGTACACGTTAAGGTAAAGAGCAACCAGATAGCATACTATCATGTCGAGCAAGAAAGTCCTCCCTATATACGTCCCAGCATCCACTACAATATACATCCAATGTACAGTAATGGCCTCTAGGGCATACATATAACTAACAATCTCCCACTTGCACTAGGGCCATCTGTAGCAGTGGTTGTAGTATCTCATACTCAACCATCCCATAAAAGTCTCTCTCTGGGAATAGGCTTTCGTGAGTGGATCCGCCGTGTTGTCCTCTGAGTCTACTCTCCTAACCTCGATCCCTTAGAGATCAACCATCTCCATGATCAAGTGATACTGCCTTAGAATATGTCTGGGTCACTGATGGGACAGGCGTTCCTCGGCATAAGCCACAACTCCATTGTCTCACAATGGTAGGAACGTAGTTCATCTCATGAACCAATATACACCCAAACAGCCTCTTTGGTATCATCTTAAGTAGCGATGTATCGCGCCTTTATCGTCTAGTATGTCACGGTATCTAGCTTGGAACTCCTCCAACATACCGTCCCTTTACTGAGGGTAAAGACAATGCCTGCGACTGACATTCAGTCGTCTTTATCAGCCTGGAACCCTTCCAGTGATTCTCCCCAGGATCGATTGATACCATCTCACTACAACTAGTGAGAATCCTAACATCCAATTAAATCTATCTCATAGATCCAAAACTCAGGATTTAGGAGGTATCGTTTTGATCCTATATGGAGAATCATAGTGATAAGCGGAGATTGATCGAGCGTAGCATAGGAAACTCCTTCCCTATCAAGAGTATGTCATCCACGTACTCTACGAGGATCGTCACCATACTCCCTACTACCTTTTAGTTTATACAAAGTTCATCTACCATTTTGATGATGTCAACTTCTTTGACTAACGCATCAAAACAGACGTTCCAACTCCGCGATGCCTGCTTTATCTTATAAAACATCTTGCATACGTTTCCGCTGCTCCCACTGTCTACGAGGCCCTCTGGCTGTGTTCTTATAGACGCACTCTTCTAAAACAACATTTAGAAAAGCAGTCAGGACACCCAACCACCAGATATCGTAGTCATAGTATGTAGCCGTGACAAGTAGGATCTGGATGGACTTAAGCATAGCTACTTGAAAAGGTTTCATCATTATCCGTACCTGGTCAATGATGCAAACTTTTAACAAGTCTAGCTTTGAAAGTCTCAACTTTTCCATCTACACCAAGTAATCTTCTCAAGATATACTTGCTCCTGATGGGGATTTAACCCTTCAGATATAGCAACCAAAGTCCATACTTTGTTGGTGTATAAGGATTCCATCTCAGATCGCTAAACATCCAGCCATTCTTACAGAGTCACACTCCTGATGGCCAGCTCGAAACTAGTTGGGTCATCATCTCATGATGCAATCCTCACTCCCACTGTCATAGAGAAACCGAAGTATCTCTCAGGTGGGTGAGGAACCCTACTAGATCGGCGGAGAGGCTGAGGTTCGTTGGAATCTACTGAATCCTTTGGTTCTATCAAATCATCAGCTGGAGTTTGTATAGATGGAACATTTCCATTTCTACATAACAGACGTTGCCTCGAGCTTGTCCGGATTTTGCTTTTAGACATTGGCCGGACAACCCCAAATCTTAACTAACTTAAGATATGGGCTCTTCCCTTTCCATATCACATATGAAGCGGTAGGCAGCTGATTTGATTGTGACCCTATTCAATAGGTATGCAGCTTCATAAGTGCATACCTCCCAAAAGGAAATAGGTAACTCAGTAGTATTCATCATAGAGCACACCTTATCATATAGGGTGTGATTGCTCCGCCCCGATATACCATCGTGCTATGGTGTATTCAGAGGAGTAATGCCGAGAGAGAATCTCATTCTCCTTTAGAATAATCCAGGATTTCCGTGCACAAGTATTCTCCTCCTTGATCTCATCATAGGACATAATACTTATACCCGTATTGGTTCTCTACTTCTAACTTATATTCTGTGAATATCTCAAATGGTTCGGACTTGTGTTTCAACAGGAACATATGTCTGAATCTCGAGAGATTATCAGAGAATGTAATGAAGTACAAAGAACCGGTCTTGGCATGTGTAGACTGGGGACCTACATACATCAACATGTATCATCCCAAGAGTTCACTAACTCTTTCTCTGTTTCCAATAAACGGAGCTATGGTCATCTTATCTTTGTGACATGACTGGCGAGTTTCACAAGATGTAAATTCAAACTGATTTAAATATACATCTAAATGTAACTTCAGCTAGTCGGGTCACATTGATCTGACCTAGTCTACAATACCTCAAGAAGAATCCGTTCATTTCTGAACTCTTCCTCTTGTGTGTGTTCCATATACTAAGAACTGTAATTTGATTTAGAATATCAATTCTTTTAGATAACGTGCATGAACCGATCAACTTTTGATATAGGAAATGTTCAAAACATTATCCATCAATACAAAATTATATCCTTTCTTTTCTAACAAAGAGAGTGATATGATTTGGTATATCAGGTTCGGTATCTAATAACATTCGTTCAGAATCAATGTATTGGTAATACAGGGTGACAGTGACCGACAGACTTGGCTGCAACTCTTGCCCCGTTTTCTGCCTCATGAAACTTATCACCCGTTCTCAGTTTTTCTACCCTTTTGTAGCCCTATGTAACATCTTACATATCTGGGATCCTGATCCGGTATCATATACCCAGGATGCGGAGGATACTGAGAAACAGTTCTGTATAATGAACACACCCGAAGGAGATGCATCATATGCACTTTCTTCGTTTGGGCGGCACGGGAAATCTGGTATTCCCCAATTTCCTGCTCTGTCTTATAACAATTATAAGGTGGAGCGGGACCAACGTTCCCCAGCTCAGTATAACAAGCGGGTTCGGTCAATAATCCGTATTATTATCTTGATTAAGGCGTGATATGGTCGCTACCAGGAGAGAGAGAGAAGAAAACACTCAGCATGCGCTCTTGCAAGAATAGATTGGTTATTATTTTATCTAATCAAGATGGCTCCCACTGCTTTTTATCAAATCTTCCTTCAAACCCAAAAAGGAAAGACTAGCCGGGATTAATTACACACTACAAGTTCGCCAATCTTTCAGCCAGGCCAGTGTCGGTACTTTGAGGGAGGTCCCCCGTGCTTTCGCACGAACCTAATTAATGTAAACCTCGTTTTCCCAGAGGCGTAACCCCGTTAACACCTTTCTAGACACCTACTTGATCGGCTAATTGTAATGTATAAAACTCTCCCAGGAGTAACTCTTACTCGCAGCGGGTATCGGGATCCAACTATCTCATAGAAGGTATGCAATCTCATTGCAAATTTCAACATTTGAAATTCCCGATAATATTTTGCCCCTAGCGTCCTATGACCTTGACGCAGGCCAACAAACCATAGTGCGCTAGTCAAGTTCAACCCGTCATTTCCTGATTGAATTAAACCCACCCGCACGACCCTTGACCCAGGCCAACAAAGTCGCACGACTACCCTAATCCAATCACATCATATGCTTATGCAGATAAGCACCAGTTAGCTACCGCACACTACGCCTTGACGCAGGCCAACAAACGTAGCACGAATACTAACTACTACTTATCTGAAATGACGGAGGGCTACGACAGGTTTTTCTGAAAACCTATTGCGTAATGAACTTGATATCGTTGTAGGATCGAATGAATTTTGAAATGGAGTGTTTTTGAGGCTTTTCTAGTTTTGCTAAAGGAGTCACTCCCGGTGAAGGGATCGTCGGTCCTTTCCTCATCGAATGAGGTGCGGGATATATCATATATATCACTGTGCAAAGCAAAAACTCTTAAAAGCAATCAAAAGACAAACCGAGTGTGTAGTATCTGCCAGTTATTGCTAAAGGAGTCACTCCCGGTGAAGGGATCTCGGTCCTTTCCTCATCGAATAAGGTGCAGGATATATCACATATACCTCTGTGCAAAGCAAGAACTGTAGCTACCTGTTTTATTTTGAAATTCGATTCTACAACATCTTAGGTTCCTTTTATTTCATTAATCACATTAATGAAGTCCCATCATTTAAGTACCTAAACATCACAGATAGATATGACGTACACTTATGCCATCCGCATTCGCCTCGATGTCCCCTCGTGCACCGTTAGGTTAGGTGACTAACGACAGAGCAGGGCAGGGCTAGCGCGGGTGTAAAACATAAGTAACGTCTATATAATATATCATATATACTATATACTATATCCATCACAAAAACACATCAGAGATATCGCAGCAGAAGAAACACATGAAATATTGGATATACTAGGACGTCCGTGTTTTCAATACGAGCCAGTATAAAACACGGATTCCACGGTCGCGATGAATAGCCAAACCCACATCCCTAGACCCCTACGAGAGTGGCAAGCAACCCTACCAATTCTAGAGTTAGGAGACCCGGACCCGACTCCTCGAGTTGGTCTCCCACTGGACTCCAGAACCCGGTTACTTGTGCCCTCCTCCTTGGGTCTATCCTAGTGCGGAAAAGTAAATAATATACAAAGGGTGACACCTTCCGCAACCTGGAAGTGCCCCAAATAAAAGAATATTACATACAAGTTTTTACATGAATGAAAATGAAAAACACTCATCTCACATAAAAACCCCCGGCTATTCAAACACGACGATCCAATATAACATATCCAGCAACACATAACATCACATGTCATCAACGTAAGTAAATATGCGCATCCCAATTGTCGTTGATATATAGCAACGAAACCGGCGATATCACATATTACACTTACGGTCACAGAAAAGAAAGTGTAAAACTACAACAGTTGGAATTCGCAACCTCCATAGACATCGCATGCCTAATCAAATGAAATTCTTAGACATCGCATGCCTAACAATTATAAACCCCGCATTTTAGTCTCATTATCGAAAACACTTTTCAATATCAAGTCGGGCAATTCAACAAGATTCCCGACATCCTGATCGAATACTCGTCGCAAACTTCAGTAGACGGCCGCACCCCCGATACCGTCGACGAAGTGCACCAAGGCGGAACACCGCTGCCGCGAGCACCCGAACGGATGCTTTCGGCGACGGGGTTCTCCTACAGTCACTTGGTCGGGGCTATGGAGTGAGGCTGTCTATTAAGTTTACCCGGCGAGTATCCGCGTACGCTACGTGATTGCAACGGACTTTTGATCACATCAAAATTCCGTGGCAACCGATCAAGTGAGACTAAACTGCTACGTTTATAACATTCATTTAGTTATCTCATAACTACTTGTGAATTCCAATTATTGTATCCCATTCCGGATAAATAGAAAATGTCAAACTTTCCGATCGAACAATCGAACACCCAAGTTTTCCCGATACAGATCAACACATGAAATAAGTCTAACAACATTCAGTTCGTGCCTCAGTAGCAACGGTCCAGCCGTAGAAGGGTCAAGCCAACGCCTCACATGTGGCACGCCGTACTGCCCCAAACCCGAAGGTTCAAAGGGCAGTTCAAGACGGTCACATAATCGAGTTAAGGTTTGTTGCCTTCTAGAGGGTCCATCGCGTTACTTGCACTACTTAGAACGTCGTTAAACTTCGGAAAAATCCAACACTTGGAAATTTCCCGACAGGGGAAAAATTGGGTATTTATATCCGGTCGAACTTTTTAACATAATCAAAAAATTATCCGGAAAGCCAAATAGACAAAATTTGATACCCCGATCGAAACACCGAATCCCCAAAACAACTCCAGAAAATTCAACTCTAGAATAAATTTTAAAAATACCCAGAAAGTCCAGCATAATATAATAGGAGTTACTGTGCAAACAGTGTACGATGACGTCATCATTCCGCCGCGGAACCGCCGCAGAAGGCAGGCTTCCGCCGCGGTTCCGCCGCGGTTTGTACTGTTCATCGGAAAAATTTTGCATCATAATTCTTATTTTTCCCTGCTGAATTTTTTAGCAATTTTTAATTTGAAAAAATCCACGTTTTCAGAAAACGTCCAGAGAGCATTTTCCGGTTGGGGTTTCGGGTCGTTCGGACTTCAAAATCCGTCTAGACTTCGCCTAAGGCTCTAGCTAGGCTCTGATACCACTGTAGGGCTCCTAGGCACACTAGTGAGGTCTCACAAGGCATCGATCATGCCAAATTAAAATTTTAACGGTGCCGAGAAACCCGACTACGGATCGTCGGCTAGAAGTTTAGGCGAAAAAGCTAACTAGTTAACAATTAACTAAGAGATACGGAAATACAACCTTTGTAGATCCGGTCCTCCACCTCCACGGCTCCGAGATGAGGTCCTCTTCGCTGTCCAAATCAAATCCGGGCTCTAGCGTCGGCTTCTTCGGAGAATGGGCAAGCTAGGTCGTCGATGTCCATGCCGAAGATGATCTACGTCGAGGCATCGCTAGATCAAGCTCCACCTTCACCAAGTCTTGAAAACTTGTGAGGGAAACACACTCTACTACTTGGCAAGAGGTAGAGGATGAAGAAATAGGAAGTGGGTAGACTTTAGTTTTGGATTTCTCACTCATTTCATCAATCCACCATTGATGAAGTGAAGGTTTCTTCTTGAGTTCAAGGAAGAAGAAGAAGAATATTATGATAAGATTAATTAGAAAAGAAAAGAATAATCATTCTTATCATAAAAGTAACCATGGTAAAGTGTAGAGAATTAACATAGGTTAAATAAATGGTTAGGGTCAAGGTTTCATGAAGCTTCCACTAAACAACAAAAAAAGCCACCATTCTTTTCTCCTTTTTCCATCTATTTTCCAAAATGAATAAATAGATAAATAAATGAGAAAAGGAAATAAAACCCTAATCATAAGTTTAACCATGGTATAATTCTTTACACTTAACCAAGTAAACATGTATCATCAAACATGATACAAGCATGTGCACAAAATCATATCACATATATAATGCGCACATCCGAGTGAGAATATCCATCTAAAGTGAACCAATACTAGTTAATGCAAAGTAATATATCAAATATATAATTATACATTAAATTATTAAATCAACACTTGATTTAACGATCCGGTCATATCGCATATAACCGACTAGTATCCAATGTATCGGCTTATCGAATCAACGCTTGAATCGATAACTAGGTTATATCGCATACAATCATTCGACACATTGATCGCGAGAATGAAATACGGTATCACATACACGCATTATTCTCGGTCCCGCACATATCTCATATGCGCTCCTATTTCGTTTTGCTTGAGCCAGGAAACCTCTGTGTAGGACTCTAAAGACTCGTCAATACGCCGGCAGCAGGTGATGATCATATCAATCACCCACAAGCCGCAAGCGGTCTGCTAAACGTAACGGCCACCCGGGTATTGAGCGATCTGAAGATCGACGAGCAAGCCCGCTCACACTCCAGTGAATCCAACCAGTAACACTACCGTACAGTCCGGTCTGATCGTCTGATATGTCGCATATCCCGCCTAGGGGTGGTAAACGTCAGACCCCAATAGCTCGATAAGTCGTGTCGATATGAGGTCTATAACAATTCGAGAAACTACTGGTAACACTTACCAGTAAATCTCAGCAACCCTGGCCAGGGATTTCCTGTTATAGCCAATCGAACACAGCGCAACATCAACTCCCTATACCGGGAGAGACGAATCCCCTCCTATCGCTCATTGCCTCCATGTGACTCGGGACTGTACCCAAAAACCACCATTTTGCACGCCCTCTTGGACGTGGTAAGATGGAAATCAAAGCACAGTGGGAGCCACACAAGACTCTATGACGATCTCGGGTCAACAGACTACTCTGTACCAGTGTCACCAGAGAACTGCCATCTGACGTGAGGTATAATACCATCTGGGAGTTCTCGGCGAGTCCGTCCAGTGTACCCAGTCTCCACTGAGCACCCGTATATCATCTCCGATGTCAAACACCAATGGATATGGGATCATCCATCGCCCATCTGTATGGGTCGAGAAGGTACACGCTAGTCTACTCTGGTATATCGATGCCCCATCTCGATACACCCACGACTAGGGATTTTGAAGGATGTACTTATGGACTACCATGTCCCCACTAGTATGATCCGCATCACAGTCCAGGTAGTCAAGTACACATCCTAAGGGCTTTACCAACATGTAACAGAGAGACAATCAGTGTACACGTTAAGGTAAAGAGCAACCAGATAGCATACTATCATGTCGAGCAAGAAAGTCCTCCCTATATACGTCCCAGCATCCACTACAATATACATCCAATGTACAGTAATGGCCTCTAGGGCATACATATAACTAACAAAACTTGCCTCGATCGAATCATGCGACGGATACGCACGGCATGTCCGACGTCGGTAATCATCGCAACGCATATGCGGCACGCGGTACGGGTCCAGGCAAGGCAAAAGGGTGATCACACAGGTAAGGTACGTTCACTGGATCACTCGGATCATCAGCGACGAGCACGGCTCCGGCGGTGATCACCGGAATCAAGAAACAAGATCAAGAAAAAGAAAAAGAAAGAAGAAAGAAGAAGAAGAAGTAAGAAGAAGAGACTGTGTATTAAATAAGAAAGAAAAAAATAAATAAATAAAATATATATATATATATATCTATATATATATATATATATATATATATATATATATATATAGGAGAGAGAGAGAAAGGGGTTGTTAGTTTGTTAGGAAATTAGTTAAGATTTAAATTTAAAAAAATCTTTTATTAATTAACTAAATTTTAATTTATATCAGTTTATAAAATTAATATTATATAAATAAAATTTGATATTCTGGTAAATACAAATATAGTCCAAAACATGCCCGGGTCGGGTCTAAAATTCAGTTTTAAAATACGGAAAATATACATCTCGACCAAAATTAAAGTTGGATATCCGGGTAACGAAAAATGCATACCCCTGAGAACGGATGCACGCACGTGTACGTAGCCATCCAAACAAGTCCGTTTCACTGAATGGGATGAGAACAAGATGCGCGGATACTGCCACGGGGTTAGAGGTATCATGCAAGCCATGCAATGTATTTTTAAAATATTTTACGTGACTTAAAATGTTATATGGTAAAAGATGCAAATGCTAGATAAAAAGCGAGTGTGCAATAAACATGAAAATGCACAAATCTACGTAACAAGTCAGGATAATTCATAAAGATGAATTAAGATAGGTTTCAAGCAAGCGGGTTGGGTTGAATGCTAATACTAATGTAAAAATACTATTCGCACCCAAAACACGATAAATCAGAAAAATACCATAATTAAAGAAATACGAAAACTGGAATTGGTATAAATGAACTAGGGTGTTACATTATACCCAACTACAAAAAGAATTTCGTTCTCGAAATTCCAAGAACAAGGAAAGATAAACAATCAAGAAACTATAAGAATAAATATGGAAACTTCTGTCGAATTTCATCTTCTCGTTCCCAAGTCGATTCTCCATGCGAGCGATTTCCCCAAGAAACAAGTATGAGAGGGATAACCTTGTTCTTAAAGACCTTTTCTCTTCGATCAACAATCGACATCGGTCGTTCCTCAAAGGTTAAATCCTCTCTTACAGTCAGCTCCGAATGATCCAGCATGTGTGTTTCATCTCGAACATACTTACGGAGTTGAGATACATGAAACACGTCATGAACATTCGCCAAAGATTATGGTAATGCCAATCGATACGCCACTTCTCCAAGACGCTCCAAAATCTCGAAAGGCCCCACGAATCGAGGACTAAGCTTGCCTCGACTCCCAAAATAAATCACTCCTCTAGTCGGTGATATCTTCAAGAATACCAGATCACCAACAACGAACTCTAGAGGTCTTCTCGATGTGTTGGCCCAACTCTTCTGCCGATCTTGTGCTGCCTTCATGTGATTCCGGATAGTATTAACTTTCTCTACTGTTTGCATGATCAAATCCGGTCCCAACGATCTTCGTTCTCCAACATCGTCCCAAAAAACAGGTGAACGACACTTGTGATCATACAATGCTTCGAATGGAACCATCTGAATAGTCGCCTGAAAGCTGTTGTTGTAAAACTCCACCAAGTGTAGATGATCCTCCCATGAACCCTTGAAATCTAACATGCAAGCTCTCAACATATCTTCAAGAGTTTGGATCGTTTTCTCGGACTGGCCATCTGTCTGAGGATGATAAGCGGTGCTAAACTTCAATCGCGTCCCCAAACTTTCCTGAAAACTCCTCTAGAAGTGTGATAAGAATCAGGTGTCACGGTTGGACACGATGCTCACAGGTACTCCATGCAATCTCGCAATCTCCTGCATGTACCGTTCTACTAACGCTTCCGTTGATTGACCAACTCGAAATGGTATAAAATGAGCTGCCTTGGTCAATTGATCAACAATCACCCAAACTGCATTGTTGCCCTTTGGACTCCGCAGTAAAGCTGTCACGAAATCCATGGTTATATGTTCCCACTTCCATTGAGGAATCGGAAGTGGTTGCAATAAACCAGCAACCCTTTGATGTTCAGCCTTAACTTGCTGACACACCAAGCACTTCGCTACAAAGCGAGCAATCTCCATTTTCATGCATTCCCACCAGAAATGCTGTTTTAGATCATGGTACATCTTCATGCCTCCTGGATGTACGGAATATGCGGAACTGTGCGCCTCCTTCATAACTTCTTCGCGAATGTCTCCTTTTGGCACACACAAATGGCTACCATATCGCAACGAACCATCTTCATGAATTAACAAGTCCGTATGAAGTCCAGCTTCAACCTGTTCTCGAAACTTCTGCAATCTTAGGTCCTGCGACTGCGCTGCTTTAATATTATCGATCAACGACGACTGTACTTGCAACTGCATCAACTGTCCCGATGAATGCGGTAGCACGATCTCCAACTCGAATCTCTTAAAGTCTTCGATATGCTCCTTACGTGCAGTCAACATCCGAATCGCTGGCAACCGACTAAGCGCATCCGACACAACATTAACTTTCCCCGAATGGTACTTAAGATCAAGATCGTAGCCAGCCATCAGCTCCAACCATCTACACTGCCTCATGTTAAGCTCTTTCTGCGTGAACACGTACTTTAGGCTTTTGTGATCGGTGAATACTTCGACCCTTTCGCCCAATAAGTAGTGTCTCCAAATCTTCAGAGCAAAAATCACTGCTGCAAGCTCCAAATCATGAGTTAGGTAATTCTTCTCCTGGATCTTCAACTGTCTCGATGCGTAGGTTATAACCTTCCCATGCTGCATTAAAACACATCTCGAACCTATCCCAGATGCGTCGCTGTGAATTACCAATCCTCCTGAACTGTCTGGTATGATCAAAATAGGAGCGGTTATCCACCTCTACTTCAACGCCTCAAAAGCTAACAAACATTTATCTGTCCACACGAACGGTACTTCTTTGTGCGTAAGCTTGGTCAAAGGCTCAGCTAAACGAGCAAAATTCTCCATGAACCTTCTGTAATATCCGGCAAGTCCAAGAAAACTTCTGACTTCTACTACGTTCTTCGGAATCGGCCAATCTTGAACTGCTGGGTCAACGACAATTCCATCTACGGACACGACATGCCCCAAAAATTTCACTTCTTCAAGCCAAAACTCGCACTTGCTCATCTTTGCATATAATCTTTCTTGCCTCAATGTCTGCAGTGCGATCTTCAAGTGTTCCGCATGCTCTTCAATGCTCCTCGAGTAGACCAGAATATCATCGATGAACACCACTAAAAACTGGTCCAAGAACGGTGAAAAGATTTGGTTCATCAAGTCCATAAATATTGCCGGTGCATTCATGACTCCGAATGGCATCACTAAATACTCGTAATGTCCATACCGAGTTCGGAACGCAGTCTTGCAAATATCCTCTGATTTAACTCGGATCTGATGATATCCAGATCGCAAATCCAGCTTTGAGAATACCCTCGCACCACTAAGCTACTTGAACAATTCGCCAATGCGAGGGATCTGGTACTTGTTCTTAATAGTCACCCGGTTTAATTCTCGATAATCGATGCACATCCTCCGTGTACCATCTTTCTTCTTTACTAGAAGAACTGGAGCTCCCCAGGGGGAATTACTGCTACTGCGAAACCAACCCTTCTCTAGCAATTCGGTAACCAGTTTCTTGACTTCTTCCAACTCTACTGGTGCCATTGGATAGTACGCTTTTGAGACTGGCGCTGCACCAGGAACAAGATCGATCGCGAACTCGACATCTCGTTTTGGTGGTAAACCCGAGATGTCCTCGAACACGTCCATGAACTCTCGAACTACAGCTGGTGTTGGGTTATGGGAGCGCCCCGGCCATCGAACCGTGGCCAAATGTGGAACAAAATTTTGCTAAAACCCGGCACTACCATTACCCGATTTCCAAGATCGAAACCATTAACCCTAAAACTAGCAAACTAACAAAAGGAGATAGAACGGTTATACCTAATGAACCAAGTCCTTCGGGTCTTCAACCATTTCCAAGTTCCTAGTGATGCGGATCGACTTTGGTCGCCGGTCTTCCTTCATCTCCGATGATCCACCTGAGGGAAACGGCACAAGCTCCAGGTTCGCCAAGCTGACCGACCGACTCTCCAGGATTGCTAGTAGTGGAGAGTGGGAGTGTAGGATAATGTCACTAAAATTCTTTCTCTCAACCATAAGCTCAAATGAGCATTGTTCCCCGCCGAAACACGGAGGAGGGTGAGGCAGTCGCTGCATCCAGTGATGCCCTTATCGTGGTCTCGACCGGTGACTTACCAGGTAAATTTTAGGTTATTGCTTTCTATTCTATTCTGCAATCCCTTTTCTATCTTTTCTGACAATACTTTGTTTTGCATGCAGCTGCGGTGGGCGTTGAGGTTGTGCCACCTGAGGAAGCGCCACCAGTTACCGCTTTGACGGTGACCGCCCCTCCATCTTCTCTTATATCTTATCAAATGCTGGAAGGTATGGGTTTGTGATAAATTTAAATCAGGAACAGTATCTTTCGTGTACTGACCATGTAACATCTTGATCTCGCAGGAGTTCTTCTTGATCATTTGTATCAGGTGATGAACCCACACTTCTCTTTCCCGTCGGAGATTGCTTCATCTAGTGGCGCTGGTGAGTACAGCCTTCAGTTAATGTTCCTTCTTTTACCGGCAGTCAAATCATTTCTAATTCTTCTTTGTTTTGATTGCAGTACTACAGATTGAAGAAGGAGATGAGAGAACAGTTACGCCACTAGTACTCCCGGCCTCGCCACCTGTTGCAGCCGGTATAGTAGACTCTATTTTTTGTTTACTTTCTTTATTTCTTGAGCCATCATCTGATTGGGATTTGTTCTGCAGCGGTCACATCGACTCCAGCCCCGTTCGAGTCTCGCGTCATAATGCCTTCCAGACCCTTTTCCCGACGTCTATCCTCGAAAGGCGCCGCGAATAGTCTGCGCATGGTGAGCGACTATATTGAGGAGCTCGACATGGAGACTCCTACATCTGCCGTGGATTTTGCCGCGGAGGTTAACCTAATGCTGGCGATGCTTGTAAACCTCTATAACAAAGGCGTCGTCGAGTTTTGGGTTAACCACTGCCGGAAGATTGAGGCCTGCCTGCATGAGCTCGAGCTTATGCGTCCTGCTCCTGAGATTCATGTTTTGAACTCCCAGCAAGCTGCATGGGTTGAGCAGAGTGTGTCCTTCCTCCACCGTTTTGAACAAGAAGCGACTTTGAGGTGGAAGAAACGCGAGGAGGCTTCCGCTGAGTCTGTTCAATTGCGTGCCCAGGTTGAAGCGAACGCCGCGCAACTGAAAGCCGTCTTTGACACCTTGCAGCAGTGTATTTCAGACGAGCTTGTATTGAGACAGAAGCTTGACTCTATCGAGCGGATTGTGCAGAGTTGCGAAGCTGCTCAACGGGAAATCGATGAGAAGATATCATCATGCTTGCAGCAAAGGACTCGAATCGAAGCGGAGCTGGCCGCGGCGGCTGATCATGAGAAGGCGCTGAAAGAAGTGCGAGAGCAGCTAGCGGACTTGTTGAAAACGCTTCCTTCTCAATAATTTTTTTGTACCATTTTTAATTTTGAATAAAGTGTATTCATTCTGTTATTCTTTCATATGATGTATTTTGTACCCAATTGAATTCATGAATAAAAGATACATTTCTTTCGCAATGTCTTGTGTCATCTCTCTACTTTCTTCTTTCTTTTGTTATCAGCATGTCAGCTTAGCAAGCATAGCCGGCAGATGATAGAGTAAGCATCTTGTTTTGGCTTTTTCGAGAGGTAGTGATGGCTTAAGAAGCAGGTTCAGATCTGCTGCCTAAGACTTTTCAACTTCATGAGCCGTGAGGGTCTCATGAAGACTTTTCTCCCTACGAGTCGAGAGAATCTCGTAGGTGTATTTTCTCCTTGGGAATCGTGAGGATTCCTAAGTGCGTTTTCCCTTATAAGTCGTAAGGATCTTATAAGAGAATGTTCCCTCCTACAAGTCGAGAGGACCCGTAAGCGGTTGTTTCCCTCCTGGTCGAGATTCGACTTTGGAGAGTGTGGCTCGTGAATAGTATACAAGAGCCCATTTTGGACCGACTTGCAGGGCCCCAGTGCTTAGGAAACCGGTTCTTATCCCCATTGCCTAAGGCTTTTCCCTATGTGTCGAGACGAATTGAGAAGTTCTCACAAAGACACTAATTTCTTCATGAGTCGAGACGAATCAAGAAATTCTCACAAGAATATCCTAACGTCACAGTTAACTTTTGCTCTTTACGACAGAGGTCCGTTAGGGTCTGTGGTACTAGGGTTTTGTCCGTCGTACCGTCACGTTGGCTGATGTATTCCTCGATAGGCAATCTTGCTGTTCGAGTGGCCTTGCAACTGTCGTGTCTTTGATCCCTTCGGGGGCTGGACAAGACTTCTTCAAGCAATCCTCCTAGGCAGTTTGACCATCGGAAGAGCAAGCGTTAGGAATTTTGCCATGCCGCTTTTTACCTGAGGTTAGGCTCATTTTGGAGAGCCCCGATGAGTCATAACCATTCCGCGCTGGTGTGGGATGATCTCCGATAGTCTTTCAGGTTTTATATGAGTTACCGTCAAGACCCTGAAGCTAGGAATTTGGCCTTCGCTTCGTTTGCTTTGGCGTTGTGTCTGCTGTATCGAGACGAATGTCACGGTTGTCTCTAGGTTGCTGGTGAACCGTCGAGGCTTGGAACTAGGGATTTTGCCGTGGTTCCGTTTGGTGATGTTGTGTCCGAGTCCTGCTGGAATGAGGAGGAACGCTGTTGTGGGTCTCCAGGCTGTAGATGTGGCCGTTGAGACTTGGAACTAGGTACTTTGCCATAGCTCCGTTGTTTTGACCGTGAGGTCTTTCGTTAACGTTGCATCTACATCCTGCCGGACTGCGACGGAACGCTGTCGTTGACATTGCGTCTGGTGTAACGAAACGAATGCTGAGGTGGAGCTGGGATTTTGCCATCACTCCGCTTTGTTTCAACCATGGGGTCTTTTATTGACGTCGTATATTCCTGCAGAGACACTGATTTCTCTGTGGGTCGGCGCGAATCGAGATGTTCTCATCAAGGACGCTGATTTCCCTTAATCGATGGATTTACCAAGGACACTGATTTCCTCGGAGTTGAAACGAATCGAGGTATTCCTGCAAAGACGCTGATTTCTCTGCAGGTCGATGCGAATCGTGATGCTCTCGTCAAGGACGCTGATTTCCCTGAATCGAGGAGGTTGCCAAGGACACTGATTTCCCTGGGGTTTGGTTGACTTGTTTCCGAGACAGAGTCATGGGATAACGTATTTCCGAGACGGGGTCATTTGGTGACGTATTTCCGTGACGGGGTCATATGGATGACGTATTTCCGCGACGAGGTCATGTGGATGACGTTGCGTCTGTTGTAATAAGACGAATATTGAAGTGGTCTCCAGGTTGTCTGGGAACCATCGAGATTTGGCCTCTTCTTCTGCTGGAGCCTGGGGAGGGAAGGTGTGATTCCTTCTTGCTTATGCCCGTGGATTGTATACAGGGGTCAATATGACCTCACCTGCAGGGCAGAAAGTTTCATTTTATATTTTTCTTTCCACGATGCTCTATCATTTCAGCTTTTATATCGCGAAGGCCGCGATTGCCCAATCATTTCGGCTATTTTTCGCGGTGCCCAATCATTTCGGCTATTTATTTTATTTTTGCTCACCGCTCTTTATTGCGAGTTGCCCAATCATTTCGGCTATTTATTTTATTTTTACTGGCTGCTTTTTATTACGAGCTGCCCAATCATTTTGGCTATTTATTTTATTTTTACTCGCTGCTTTTTATTGCGAGCTGCCCAATCATTTCGGCTATTTTGCATGCATACATTTTTACTTGCTGATTTTGTTGCAAATTGCCCCATCATTTCGGATATTTCGTATGCATGTGTAGCTCGCTGGCTTTTTGCTGCAAGCTTGGAATTAGACACCGATTTCGGCATCAGCACCGCTACAATTGGAATATTGTCAAGAGCGAATCATCATTTGCCTCTGTCGATGTCGAACAAAGGTAGCTTAGCAAACAGGGTTAAGATCCTGTCGACTAAGGCTTTTGACTTCATGAGCCATAAGGGTCTCATAAAGGTATTTCTCCCTGCGAGTCGTGAGGATCTCGTAGGTGCATTTTCTCCTTAAGAGTCGTGAGGACTCTTAAGTGTATGATCTCTTATAAGTCGTAAGGATCTTACAAGAGTGCTTTATCTTTATAAGTCGAGAAGGCTTACAAGGGGGTTCACCGTGCGAACATATCCCTAGTCACGGATGAGAACTTTGTTAGGGAAATGTTTATTCGCGCCCGTGGATTGTATACAAGGGTCAGCATTGAGTCGCTTGTAGGGCAATATCGGAGGTTGTGGTGGCTGCTTAAGAACAGGTTTAGATCCCTATAGCTTAAGACTTTCAAATCTTATGAGCCGTGAGGGTCCCATAAGAGGGTTCTCCTTACGAGTCGTGAGGATCTCGCAAGTGTAATTTCTCCTTAGGAATCGTGGGGATCCCTAAGTGTGTTGCTCCCTTGTGAGTCGTAAGGATCTCACGCAGGTGGTTTCTCCTTACAAAGTCGAGAGGACCTTGCAAGTGTCTTTTTAACGAGATCGTGCCCTTTCGGGTTTTCACAAAACTCGCCGGTAGCCCTGCTGTTCTTACTTACGGAGCCCTTTCGGGTTTTCATTTGTGCCCATTTTTGCTTGTGGACATACCATTTTTTTTAACCACGTCAGCCTAAGGATGGCGCGGGTTGGTAGTAGTTTAACGACGTTTCGGTCATCTGTCAGCGTACGATTACGCAACTAGATTTTGCCGCAAATCTTCACATGTTTTATGTCGGAGGTGGATTCCTTGAAGAGAGAGCTGAGGGCGATTTCTTCGTCAGAGTCGCTTCCAAAGGTGACAACTTGCGATCCCTTGTTGTCGGCTATGTGACAGTTGCCAGCAGCTCTTTCGCGCTCATCTGTCGTGCTTTTCTGTCCCCGACGAACCTTGCGCTTCACTCGTTGAACGTGTCATCGATGGGCAACATATCCCTGCCACCAATTTTTAAAGGCTATGCACTCTTCGATAGGGTGTGCAATCCTATGATGGTATAGGCAGAAGTTAGGATGTATATCCGCTTCTTCAAGACGTATATTGCCAGAGGAATTTCCTTTGAGAGAGGGCAACTTCATTCCTATTGCCAGGGCCCTAGCGAATCGTTTCCTTACTTTAAGCTTGCTTTTGCTGGCGATAGGGATGCTTTGCTCCGGTTGGAGTGTCTCGACCTTTTCCTCTAGTCATCGGCGTTTGGTTTTTTCGAATACAGCCAGTTCACGCTCTCGATTGGCTTTGCTTTTCTGACGGGCTTCGTTCAGTAGCAAGTCGATCATCTCGTCAGATGGCTCCGAGGGTTTTGGCTTCGATCCTGCCCCCAGCTCTTTTATGCTGTCTTCTATCGCCAAGTGAGCTTCTTCGTTAATTAACGCCGAATGAGAGATCATGTGGCAACTTGCCACACAGTCCTCGGATTCTTTTGACGAGTGATCCCTGTCGTTATTGTCGTTATCTCCGTTCTCAAGGATATTGTTGAGAAATTCTTGGAGTGTGACCGGGGTCCGTGCCTTCTAGTTATATTCTTCTAGAGAGTCAATCTGTTTTTGCTGGTCTGTGCGCTTGTTATCAAGCTTCACGGGCTTTTGGGTCTTCTTCTTCTTCTTCGAAGACTTTGATGGCTGGGTGTGAGCGCTTTGACTATCACCACCAATTTTTGGAGCTGGGTGCGGCTTCAGCATTCCCTCGACGATCTCGGGTTCCGGTAGATTCTTCCACCTGATCGCTGGACATGTTTGGAGATCCTTCAGCATTCTTTTCGTCTTTGTCGAAAGAACAACTTCCCATGGGGCTTCCCTTATGAATGAGCACGATGCCCCCGGCACGTCCACTTTTTTAAGGGCGTGAGGTTGTGGCGGGCTCATCTTCCAGTTTTCAGATAATGTGAATTTGCCTTGTTGGTATTAGTCCTCAATCCAGTTTTTGAAGATGTAGTAGTTTTCGATCGGATGGCCCAATACTGGGTGGTAGGGGCAGTAATTGGGATCGTTGACGTCGTTTGGTTGCAACGAACGTTTTGGGTCCGGCAAATTTATGAGCCTGTTGCGCACTGCCAGCTTGAACAGTCTCCTCGTTTTATCTTGGGGAAACGAGTAAGGACGCCCTAGTCTCTCCTCAAGGGATGGGCGTGGACGCATATTGTTTTGGCGAACAACCGGCTTTAAGTTGATCGGCTGTTGTTGAGTATTGGCGACGAAAGTTGCTTTTCCTTTCCCTTTTTCATTTCGAGAGTCCGTCTTTGGAGGAGATGGTCTATGAACCATCTAGTCCATTTGGGCCAGCTTGTCAATCAAGGCTTGGAAGATGGACGGCTTGAAGAACATCATGAATTGGGAAATAGTTGCATGAGGGTCCAGAGTGCCCACGAACATGCCCACCGCCGGCGCTTCTTCGATGCGTTGTTCGCATTTCGACCACAGATTCCACCATCGTATTGCGTATTGAACCCATGTCTCGCTTGGCTTTACCCTGGCGTTAATCAATGCTGTGATTGGGGTGCGCTCGCTAGCGGTTGCAAATCTTTGCGTGAATAATAGCTCCATTTCTGCGAAAGTCTTGACGGGGTCATTTGGAAGTTCAGAGTACCATTCAAACACTGTCTCCGACAAGTTGCCAACAAACTGACGGAGCAAAAGTTTATCATCACCCCCGGTGTTGCCGCAAAGAGCCCTGAACTGAGCGACATGTTGGTGGGGATTGCCTGTCCCCTTGTACACATGGAATTGGGGATCGTGTATCTCGGCGGGTACTTTATTTGGTCATACCAGCCTGGATACGGTCGCCCAGTTTTAACAACTTGGCCGGCCGCTTCATTCGCCTGGTGAGCTCGTATTTGCTGAGCAATATAGTCATACAGAGTGGCCTTGGAAATGGTTTCCTCTTTGGCTGCTGAAAGAGCCGGAGGAGGGTTCGATGTCTCCCCTTTGTCGTCTTCAATAATGATCGGAGGGTCTTCAGCTGGAGGATCCAGCTGTAACATCATCCCGACCATGTCTTGGAAGAGAAGCGCCATTCGTTTTATGTTGGCAGCTTGTTCTGCAGCTTCTCTGTCCTTCTTTTCGAGGACTCTGCGTAGGAAGTCAGCATCGGTTTCTTGTTCGTGACGTTGCTCTGATGACGCCTCCGGGCTTTCTTTTGGCCCGGTGAGTGCGGCTATTTGCGTTAGCATTTTCTGAAGCTTTTATTGCTGCTCCTGGGCTTTTGTCACAGATCGGGTGAGCGGTCGGTGACCCGTTGAAGCGCGGCTTTCCTCTTTTACGGAAGCCATGTAAACAGTATGCACCATTATGCCCCCAGACTTGGGGCGTTTGGGCTCGGCGTCTTTGTGGTCTGCCATAGTGATAGGGGCTTTCTCTGGCCTCCTTCTCTTTTGAGCAGTTGACGTTGAGAGGCCCGTTGCAGCGGGCACCCAGGTAGTTGTCGTCCTTTGTGGCTTGCCGGGACGGTTCTCTTCCTGCTGAACCTTCAGCTTCTTTTGTCGACGAGGATAGTCTTGGTCAATCACTGACTCCTGGACCCGTCGCCAGACTTTGTAAACTTTAGAGGACAGCCGCTGAGGGGGCTGATCCGGCTTTATTTCTGCAACATTCTCCACTGGTGGAGGAGGCCTTTTCAGTACGGCGGTAAGAGAGTTCCTGCGCACCTTGTTTAGCAGTTCAAAGCTGTTCCCGGTTGGAATAGCAGCATTGACTTCCACCGTTGGGGCTGGTGGAGTTAGCCAAGAGTGGGAGTTGCCTCTAGCCTTCCTTACTCGGTGCCAGTGGCGACGTCGAGTGCGTCGAGCTGTTGGGATGGTTTCAGTTTGAGGGGTGACTTCGTCTTGCCCCCTGTTCAGGTGCGGCGTTGCCGGTACCAGCCTCTTGAAGACCGACGTCCGTTGAGTAGCGATATCCAATCTGTCAAAGACAGACTTTTGAGCAGGAACGGGAGTCGGAATGGGAGCCGGAACAGTCAGTCTTGTGAAGATTGACCCTTTGGCAGAAGAAGCCGCCTTGACGACTTCGGGAGCAGAGATGGCTATCCTTTTTGGAATAACCTTTTCTGGAACTGTAGGCTTCATCATGGGCCCACATGAACTTTGGACCAATCTGGCGAAGACCGAGGTGCTGGAGCTGGATGACCCGTTGAGAGGGGTCGTGGTGGTAGCAAGCCGATCAAAGACCGACTTCTTGGGAGCTTCTTGCGATGGTACAGGGGTGCTGAAGCTCATCGGTGGGAGAATGGTCCCGAAAAACAATCCAGTGGTGGTCTGAGTCACCTGGTCCACCGGCATTGTGAACAGGGAGGCCGCTTGGGGCCCGTAAGCTATGCCTCCAGATGAGGCAGAGCATGAGTTGCAATTGCAGCTGGAACACTTCATGCAAGTAGACGCCATTGTTGTTTCGTTTTCTGTGCCAAGCGAGAAACCAAATCTTAGTACCTCGAAACCAAGGGCAACCATATCAAACTGCGATTTGTTCGCGAACACGACACACGAATTGTGGAGTGGAAAGAGGAAAAGGTCCCACCTGGCGTGCCAGATTCTGTTCCCCGCCGAAACACGGAGACGCGACCACGCAGGTCCGTCTTGTCTGAAGTTCGGGGCAGATGCTATTTGGTGCTATCCGTCCACCTCTCCGAAAATGCCAAGTTGATTTATGGCACCATGTATCGAAGGTTTAAACGGATGCGGCCGATGTAGCAGACTTTGTCAGATTCCCCCTCGTTGATGATGGGTTTTTGATTGTGGGGACGCTCTTCCCTGCAGGCGCAAGCCCCTGCAGTTAATTATCCTACCGCATCGTGGTAACAACTTTCTCCTTCTCCAGATGGTCACTTCATATCGTGGGTGTTTGTTTTGTTTGTGGTTGCCCGTGGATTGTATACGGAGACTAATTTATGTTGTCACCCGTAGGGCGTGGATTAGTCCAAATCTGTATCTTCTTAGATTTGGGTTTTGGTTTGGGTTTAAGGATACGTTAGTCTCATTTAAGACTAAGATCAACTTAAACATTTGTTAAGGATACGTTAGTCTAATTTTAGACTAAGATCAACTTAACATGATCATTTAGATCCAACAAAAGAGCATTTGAACTCTATTGTTTAGTTTAGGGACATTGCGGTCGATTACCAGTTTAAGGACATGGTAGTCCATTACCAGTTTAAGGACACAGTGGTCCATTACCAGTTTAAGGACATGGTGGTCCAAGATTAAGGACATCATAGTCCATGGGTTTAAGGACCCCACAGTCTAAGGTTAAAGACATCATAGTTCGTGGGTTTAAGGACCCCACAGTCCAAGGTTAAGGACATCATAGTCCGTGGGTTTAAGGACCCTACAGTCCAGGTTAAGGACATCGTAGTCCGTGGGCTTAAAGACCCCTCAGTCCAGTTTAAAGACGTCATAGCCTGCGGAATGTATGGTTGTCGGGACCCGTCACCTCTCTGAAGACGTTGAAGGATTACAACGACATATATTAGAGGAGTTCAGAGATGTACCCTTGAACCAATTTTGGTTGGGAGATCTATAGTCCAATTTGGGACTAAGGTCTGTTAAAAGGTTTATGAGCATATGGGCTCAATTGATATGAGTTGAGAACTTATGGCCAAACTTGGGCTAATTGTTGGAGATAGTGCCCTCAGAGTCAATTATTGGATCACAGGCACGTGATTGCAATGATTGAGGGAGGACCTATCCCGGTAGGACAGTCTTACTCAAGATGATAGTATGCTATCTGGTTTATCTTTATCATCGTGTACTGTTTTAGGTGACCAGACAGGTCGCTATTACACGTTGATAAAGCCCCTAGGATTCATGCTTGACTGCCAGCAGTATGAGGGCGATCATATACGTGGGAGCTGGTAGTCTATAAGCACATCCTTAAAAGGTCCCTAGTCGTGGGAGTTTCGAGACAGGGCATCGATTCTCTAGAGTAGACTAGTGTATACATTTGAGACCCCGACGAGGGGCGGTGGCCGGTCTCACAAGCCACTGGTGTCAGTTGGTTCACCTAAGATGTATACAGGTGCTCATTGGGTTATGAGTACACCGGATAGGACTCGCCGGGAACATGCTAGTTGGTCTTATACCTAACGTCAGATAGCAGTTCCCTGGTGACATGTGTACAGGTTAGTTCATCGACCTGAGATCGTCATTTGTCTCGTGTGAGTTCCCACTGTGCTTTGATTACTACCCTACCACGCTCAAAGGAGACGTGCAAACAGGTTTTAGTTGGGTACAGTCCCGAGCCACATGGAGGCAGTGAGCGGATCTGCAGGGGTTCGTCTCTCCCGGTATTGGGGGTGAGGTCGCGCTGTGTCTAGGAGAGCCAGAACATGAAAAGTCCTTGGCCAAGGCAGGAGATTTTCTGGTAGGTATTCCAGTAGTATCTCAGGGTGTTCTGGATTACTCTCTGACACGACTTGTACCGCTTTTGGGGGTCTGACTTTTACCAACCCCCTAGGCCCGCCATGCGATGCTCATAGACGAACGGACCGGACTGTACGGATATTGTCACTGACAGGCTCAGTAGGGTGTCAGGATGAGTTCGCTCATCGACGTCCCTTTTGGTCAATACCTGGTAGCCCGTCACGTATTGGCTTATACCTCTGACATGCTAGTGGTTAAATCCACAACCAAGGTGTTGACGAGTCTTTAGAGTCCCCCACATTCAGTTGCTCAAGTTTCGGGCGAAACGCTGTAGAGGCCGTATGGAGATATGGCAGGGTTCGATCATATACGTGCGGTATTGCACGGATCAGGATCGGACGGTTAATACTAGCGGGCTTTGGTTTAAGCCGGATCCTAGTATAGTACAGTGTAAATTTTGTCTCATTGCATTTGTATTCGGTCGGAATACAGATGCGGGTGTGTATGCACAGTATCGGGGTTTTCCTGTAATTTATTACGGGACTAGTTTTTGGAGTTGCCAGTTTGTTTTCCGTTTCGGCCATATTTCTTTGTATCTTTCATTGGCCGAAGATTGGTGGAGGAGGACTTATTTGCATTTGTGCAAATAAGCAATTTGGAAGGGGGGCTTTTGCGTATTGTTGTATCATGATGGTGCACCATCCCTTGACCATTTGACTTCTTCTTTCATGATGGCTTGACTTTGTGATGAGATGATGAGGTTGGTGGAGTGTGGGTTTGTGTTTTTGATCATTTCTTTTCATGATAAGATTTTATCTCACACTTGCATTATTCTTGTGGCTATCCTTTTCACTCACTCACTCTCTCATTCTCTCCTCTCCTAAGATGCATGGGCCGGCCACTAGAGGGGAGGGGTTGATTCATTTTTGTGTGGGATTTTTCACTCTCTTGATGCTTGCAAAAATCCCCAAGTTGATCTCTAAAAGTTCATATCTCCTTTCCTCCACTAAATGGCAACATCCACTACCCCAAATGAGACATGAGTTCCACACTAGATTCTACAGCAAATCTTGGGCACGTCGACTCGCCAACTTCGTGCCCGAGTTGCCTCGGTATAGAGGTGGGAGCCCGTAAAAGAAGCCGGCGACGTGGTGCTCTTCCGGCAAGGAGGTGGAGACCGGAGATTCCGCGGGAGATCGGGACGACGACGAGAAGACCGGAGGACACGGATCGCTCGGTATATCTCTTTTCCCCATCTTGTAGTTAGCTTGGACTAGATTAATGGCACGATCCGGGTTTATAGTGCACGGTGGTGCCGGTTTGAAAATTAAAGTTAAGCATCGCTTCTGCATTCCGGCGTCGGATTGACGGCCGGGGCGCTGCCGTGCACTTACACTAAATCCAATAAATGTTTAACATATATTGTTTTGGCTATTGAGCCTTTATTTGGGCTTGGCCCTTTTAATAATGCTGAGCATTAGATCCTGACATTTTTTGTCTTGTATTGAATGCATAGCATTCATCAGAACAGTGTGTGTTCTGAATGTGCGCCACGTGGCGCGCCAGGCACTTTGCGCTAATTAAAGAGCGCGCTGCGCTTCTGCCAAGTAGCGCACACGAAAATGACACGTGACGCGCTTAGCGCTAAACGCCAGTTTATAAGCGCATTGCGCTTTCAATTTATGAGCGCGTTGCGCTAGTTTAGTGGCGCACCAGTGAGTGACACGTAGCGCGCTTGTTGCTGAGCGCTAGCCCATGAACGCAGTGCGCTGTTTCAGAAACGCAAAGCGCAAGTTGTATCTGTGGTGAACACGTGGCACGTTTTGGCGCTGAGCGCCAGTCCAAGGAGCGCAAAAGCGCAGTTCAAGAGTGCAAGGCACTTTTCAATAGCGCAGAGCGCATTTGATCAAATTTATGATCGTGAACAAATTTATGTTCTTTTTTTTAAAGGAGGCTTTGCCTCAAAATTCAAGAACAACAGTTCTTGTTTTGAAAGGGCTTTGCCTTTGTAGATCAATGATCTTTATGAAGAATATTTTCTTCTTTATTATTTGATGAGATCTTTTGATCTCTTTTATGAAAGTCCTTGGTCTTTATAGATCTATGATCTTTTAGGAAGATGATTATTTCTTTCATAAGATGATTTCATCTCTGTGTTCATTGTTCAAGTTCTTTACCTTGAAGAAATGATCTTCTTTTGCTAAAATCTTGCTTTTTCTTTCTTTGAGTTTTTCTCAAAGTTTGTAGGGAGGTTTCTCTATATCAGACTTTAGGTCTTGGGGCCTTTATATAGGGCAAATTGATTTGTTAAATCAGTTTAAGAGATCTTTCTCTGATTGATTTGGGGATATTTCCCCACCGTTGGATTTTTGATCCTAGGGTTTCTATTTTACAGAAGGAAATCTTATTGTTTTTAACAAGATTGGAAAGATCTTTCCATAACAGAATTTTAATTCTGATTAATTAATGACTTATCATTATTATTAGATCTTTTGATCTAACGGTGGGGGATTTCATAATCCAGCGCTAGCGCACCTTGCGTTTGACACGTGACTCGCAGCACGCCTGGCGCTGGATTTGAAGCGTTGTTTCAACTTTTAAATTTTGAATTTTTAAAACAGAGCTTTGCTCTGATTAGGGGTGCACTGCCTCGGGCGCAGCGCACCTGGTGCTAGCGCATCCGTGTTTGACACGTGGCGCGCAGTGCACCCAGCGCTGGATTTGAAGCGTTGCTTCAACTTTTAAATTTCGAATTTTAAAACAGAGTTTTGCTCTGATTGGGGGAAACAAGCATCTCAAGAAGAAGATGAAGAAGGTGATGATGGCAAGGCGTTGAAAAATGGCTAAGTATTTTGTGTGAGCATGAGAGTGAGAGAGCACCAAGTGAAAAAGAAAATGAGCAAGCCAATTCCCCCCAAAAAGTGGCCGGCCCCTTCCTCTCATGCCCCCACAAAAATGTCATTCCCAATTTTAATTAAACAAATACACCATACCAATCTCTACATGAGAAAAAGCCATGCTTTGACCAAAACCCATACCCATGCCGTGTCACCTTTTCCATCTCATTATAAACAAAATGATTTTCAAGAGAAAATCAATAATGAGGTGGTATCTTCTAGAAGCCATTCCGTATAAATACGGAATGCTTTCCGGTATATGTATCGGAATACACATACGCATATTCGTACGAAAATACGAATAGCCAAAGAGAGAAAATAAATAGTGAGCAATAATACTAGAATACATATATATAAATACATATGTAAATTATTAAATCAAAACTTGATTTAACAATCTGGCTTAATCCTAAACCGCTAGTATTATCAACCGTCCGATTAAAGTCTGTGCAGCCTGTGCACATATTCAATCGGACACCTGTATGTACCAACATACATCAACTAAACCATATTGCCTGAACCGTGAAAACCCTCTGTGTGGGACTCTAAAGACTCGTCAATACGCTGGCAGCGGGTTTAACCACAAGCACGTCAGCGGCACTAGCTGTATGCAACGGCAACCCAGGTATTGAACGAAAGGAAGGCCGACGAGCAAACTCATCCGAATCCCTACTGAGCCTGTCAGTGACAATATCCGTACAGTCCGGTCTGTTCGTCTAAGAGTATCGCATATCGGGTCTAGGGGGTGGATAAAGTCAGACCACTAAAAACGCGATAATTCGTGTCGGTATGAAACCCATCACTACCTGAGAAACTATCGATCCTGGATCGGTAATTCTCATATACCCCGGCCGAGGATTTCTAGTGATGGCCACCCGTGCACTGCGCGATATCAACCCCCAATACCGAGAGAGACGAATCCCCGACGATCCGCTCACTGCCTCCATGTGGCTCGGGACTGTACCCAACTAAAATCTGTTTGCACGACTCCTTTGAGCCGTGGTAGGGTAGTAATCAAAGCACAGTGGGAACTCACACGAGACAAATGACGATCTCAGGTCGACAGACTAACCTGTACACATGTCACCAGGGAACTGCTATCTCACTATAGGTATAATACCAACTAGCATTTTCCCGGCGAGTCCGTCCAGTGTACTCATAACCCAATGAGCACCTGTATACTATTTTAGGTGAACAACTAACACCAATGGCTTGTGAGAACAGCCACTGCCCCTCGTCAGGGTCTAGATAAGTATACACCAGTCTACACTGGAGTATCGATGCCCAGTCTCGATTCTCCTATGACTAGGGACATTTAAGGATATGCTTATAGACCCCAGCTCCCACGTATGTGATCGCCATCACAATGCTGGCAGTCAAGCAAGAATCCTATGGGTTTTATCAACATATGATGATAAAGACAAACAAGATAGCATACTATCATCTCGAGTAAGACTGTTTTATCGGTATAGGTCCTCGCTCAATCATCATGATCACATACCTGCGACTATGATAATTGCCTTGAAGGCACTATAGCCAACAATCTCCCACTTGCACTTAAGGTTAATTTATTGCGATGTCGCATACTCACAGCCCGTATGATACCGAACACCCAACTCCTCTACTAATCAGTTTCACAAATCTCGTTTGTAAAACTGTTGCGTTCAAGAAATAGCCTCAGTGAGTGGATCCGCTCCAGTGTTTCTTTCTATGTCTCTCTTTATCTTAACTTGAGAAAACTATCTCCCAAAATGAGCAATACCCGCCTTAGAATATTTCTGGATATCTGATGGGACCCAGTTCACAAATGAACTCCAAATCCAACAAATTTTTTAGACTGTATCGTCTACTGAACTCAATCAGTACACTGCGCCATACTATCCTTAGTATCCGCTTGGACCACCTGTCCAAACTACTACCCCTCGTCAGAGGGAGAACTATAACTCTGACAGTCACTCTGTCATCCAGGTCACCTTGGAAGCCTGGAATGATAACCGTCTCTCAAAAGAGGCCGCTGTTATCAAATCCCTAGAACATCCACTTATGTTCATAAACTGCTTCCATTCGTTTTTCTCCAGGATTGGATTAATATATCAACTTATTGCATCTAGTGCAAAAACAACATCTGGCGTGGTTCTTGACATGTCACGATTGACTCAATTGCCTAAGCAAGTGATATATCAATCATGCACATCCCTCCCCCTTTAGTCTGTAAGACACCTTTAGAGAGGGTGACTCCTTCACCTGCAGGTTCACCACCATGCCAGGAGCCGTCCATTCTAAAATACTTTTAGAATACTGTCTAAGTACCCAGATTGGGACACTTCCTAAATCTAGATCTAAAACTATAGATCTAGTTACCAGAATGCCTGATATTATATCCATAACCTATGTGGAGAAAACACTGTGTGACAACCAAAGTATAACCGATCGTAGTATAGGAATTTCACTTCCTACAAAGAGAATGTCATCCTAAATACCAGGACATCACACCCTACCATCTTCTTAACAGATCCATCCCCTATTCTGATGAAGTCAAAGCCCATGACTGTCCCATCAAAAATAGATGATCTATCCCCGCTATATCCGCTTTAGTCTATAAATAGACACAAGCTATTTGTCCACTACGCTTCCGCTGCTCCCACTGATTACGACAACCCTCTGGCTGGGTCATATACACGTGCACTTCTAAAGCTAGTTTAGAATGACTCTATACTCATCCTCCTGCCGGGTCTCATAGTCTGGAACAACAGTAGTGTCAAGTCTGGGTAAACAAGAACCTCCCTGTCACCGTCCTTGAGGCTACCGAAGTACCTCTCGGGTGTCTGAGGTAACCCACCATATCTGCGGAGTGGCTAATGGAATGTCAAACCTGATTGAATCTTTAGGTCCTATTAAATTTTCCGTAATCGTTTGTGGTTCTGGAATCATTTCCAGTTCTACCATACTCCCACTACTGTTTTCTGAAAAAATCCATTTTACTAAAACTGTGGCGAGTTAAGAACAATATCACTATTGATCTTCCTGATGGTAGAAAATTAACCCTCGTCAAAGCCCGGGATAACCCACAAACAGCCATTACTGAAACGTGCCTGGAGTTTATCAGGATTCTGGTTTTAAGCATCAGCCGGATGACTCCCTATACCTTAACATCGTTAAGATATAAATTGATTCTATATATATCTAATATAGAAACAAACGCACTAATTTAATTGGGACCAGATTCAAATCATGCAGCTGTCTCCAGTGCATGTCAACTAAATGGAGAGAGGCCGATCAACATTACTCAACTTAGTAGTGCGTCCAATTATGAGTAACCTGAAGAGAAACAAGTTCCTCAAAACTATTACTATCAACTGAATACCTTATACTAGTATCTACATCTTCGATCACCTTGAAGAATCCCGATACTTGCGACACCTGGTTCTCTACTTTATTCTTGTACCTATAACTTCTCAAACTTGGACCTTGTATTTCTATGAAACACTTGTCCAAAACTTGAAAAGTCATAAGTAAACAGAATATAGTACGAGGACCAACCCCTGTGTCCTAATGGACACTGGACAACATACAATACATTGTATAAGTCCCCTGAGTTTAATAACTTAAACCCTGTGTGTCGTAGGTTGAAAACTGTACTATGGTTATGAAGACTTATATCGCTGTTGAATGCTCCTTACCTAACCATCAACTGATATAGGTAAATATCATGGATATAATTTCAAAAAGTTACATCTCACTTTATAAAAATAAACGTACAGATATATCAGTTTGAAATTGGTGTATAACAACGGATATTCAAAACCAAATACTTGCCGTCCGGCAAACAACCCAGGCGATTTCCTCAAATATCACCAATTACAATGAATTCCGATATAATGAGGATGATCACCTAATTCCCAATAATTGACTCCCACTCTTCATCTGTAAAACCATACAGATGTGAGGATCAAAACTGTTAAATACATACCCTGGAGTAAAGACCTAATTGGGAAATCAGTTTTCAATTAACAACGCATAGTGAAACTGAAACATTAAAATATTTTGAAGGGGTATCCGGGTATTCCTAGTAATGCCTCTTCCATTATCAGATTCATGACTGTAACCGTATATTTCCTTACCATCTCTCCAATTCCTTTTATTTGTCTTTACTCATTACCTTCTGTACACCTTCGTTAGGCTTAAATGGTTTTCTTCCTTCCCTACCGTTCGGCACCAGCCTATGGTTTGGAAGAAGACTATCCAATAAGCATGACAGGTGTACTCTCCTAATCCTAGGAGCACTCGCAACCTGAGAGAAGGTAAGGATAAAAGACAATTGAACAAACCTTATTCCTATTTCTCCTGAACCAAAATCCATCCTAAAAAAAGTTCCTTCGAGTTTGTATATAACCATATGATGGGTTTATCCAATGAAATTGGATGTTCGTAGTAATACGGAGTGTTCTGGAGAAATACAAAGGTGAAGTAGGAGTGGCGATGAAAGTCTTGGTTTGGTCATGAATAGCAGTCGCATTATACTTTGCCCTCTTTCTAATCCCTTTATTTGTCTTCACTCATTTCCTTCTGTACACCACACTTAGGCTAATCGGTTTTCTTCATCCCCTACCTTTCGGCACCTGCCTATGGTTTGGAAGAAGACTATCCAATAAGCGTAATAGGTATACCGTCTCCTAATCCTAGGAGCCCTCACAACCTGAGAGAAGGTAAAAAAAAATACAACTGAATAATCCTATTTATTTTCTCCAGAACCGGAAACCATCCTCGAAAAAGTTCCTTCGAGTTCGTATATAACCATACGATGGTTTTATCCAATGGAAGTGGATACACGTAGTGATACGGTGTTTTGGAGAAAAGCAAAGGGTAAAATAAGGAGTGGCAATGATGTATGCGACTTGGACAATCCAAAAGCCAGTGTTTATAAGAAAGTTCAGTTAATCTTGGTTACTGAGTTATAGTCTAGGGTCGGGTCATGGTTGCTGTCAGAGAGAGAGAAAAGAAATACTCAGTGTGCACTCTAACCTAGATCAGAATGGATAATCATTTTATCTAATCCGGATGGCTCCCACTGTTTCCTCGAATTCTCCTCCAAACCTAAAAGGAGAATTAGTCGGAATCACCCGAAGAGTAATCCTACTCATCAGTGGGAATCGGGATCCAACTATCATCACATGATAACTTGATGGAAGCCACTCAAGTCACCATACTCCAGAAAGTATGCGCATGCTTGGAAAGTTTCCTGTATGTTTGAAACTCCCGATATGATTTTTACCCCAAGCGGCTTATGACCTTGACAGAGGTTAACATATCATAAGTCGCAAGTCAAGTTCAACCCGTCATTGTCCTGGATTAACTTAGACCCACCCCTACGTGCCCTTGACAGAGGTTAAAATGACCGTGTGACTGTCCTAAATAATCGCATATCTATGCAACAAACAATCATTACCCAGCTACCAAGCACTGTGCCTTGACAGAGGTCAACATACACAGCATGAATACTAAGCAATACCTGTAAGAAATGACGGAGGGCTACGACTGGTTTTTGGAGAAAAACCTTTAACGTAATGAACTTGATATCCTTGAAGGAATCCAAGTAGTTTTATAAAAGTATAGTGGCGAAAACTTTTGCTAAAGAGGTCACTCCCGGTGAAGGGATCTCGGCTCTTTCCTCGTCGAATGAGGTGCAGGATATTCCAAACTGAATACCACGATGCAAAGCAAAAAGTAATCGACTATAGTGAAGTTATTACGTTGATGCAAACTCCTGCCCAAGGGGTCACTCCCGATGAAGGGATCTCGACCCTTGTCTCGTCGAATGAGGTGCTGGATATTCATAACCGAATACCACTGTGCAAAGCAAAAGCGTACGTCTGTAGTGTCAGTTTTTTTTAAAAACTTGGTTCCAACAACATCATATATATATATATATAGGTTTGTTTTCCTTGCATTGATAAGAATCAACACAGTCCCATCAATTAATCACACCAGAAAAGAACGAAAATAAAATGTACGTATATGCCATCCGCATTCGCCACTGGGTCCCGTCATCACCCGTTAGGTTACTTAACTAACGATAGAGCGGGGACTGAGCTAGCGCGGGTGAAAACATATACAACATCTACTAGTATATATAAATATATATAACAATCGTCCCAGGCATGATAAATGCAATATCACAGAAAAGTAATAAGCATCACAGAACAATACAGATAATCTGGGAGCCCCGGGTTTCCTTTAAGCCACAACTGAAAACCCGACGTTCCCCTGGTCGTGTGGATAGCCTGTGCAATGAACTCCTAGACCCTTACGAGCGCGGCAAATTACCCGCCAAAACCTGAAGCGAGGCAGCCCCCTTCAACAAAGTGAATGGACCACCCAGCACTTCATGGAATCCGGTAACTTGAGCACCCCTCCTTGGGTCAACCTATACCCCCTACGAGTGCGGCGAATAGCTCGCTAATTCTAGAGTGAAGCCCTGTTTACCCCAATCAGAGCAAAGCTCTGTTCAAATTCCGAGGCGGGAGATAAAGCAACGCTTCATCTTCCCCCAATCAGAGCAAAGCTCTGCTTTGAAAATTTAAAAATTTAATAAATGAAGCAACGCTTCAGATTATTTGCGCTGCGCAACACGCCATGTGTCAGGCGCGGATGCATCAGCGCAGCGCCCAAGGCAGCGCACCCAATCAGAGCAAAGCTCTATTTAAAGAAAAATTAAAGGAAGCAACGCTTCAGTTGCGCTGCGCTGTGCGCTGCGCGACACGTGTCAGCGCAGATGTGCTAGCACAGATGCGCTAGCGCAAGTTGCGCTGCGCTGTGCGCTGCGCGACACGTGTCAGCACAGATGCGCTAGCGCAGTTGCGCTGCGCTGTGCGACACGTGTCACGCGCTGGGGCATCTGCGCCAAACAGAATTAAAATTTTAAGAAATCTTTTCTGTTCTTGTTAAAACAAGAAGATTTTCTTCTGCAAAGCAGAAGCCCTTGGATCAAAGATCCAACGGTGGGGAAAATTCCCCAAATCACTCAGAGAAAGATCTCTTTAACAAATTTAACTAATTTATGGGCACTATAAAAAGGACCCTAGGCCTCAATTAAAAGGCATGAACATCTTTCTAAAAAAAAAGGGAGAGAAGAGAACTCTGAGAAACTCCTCAAGAATAAAAAAGGTAAAAACCTTTAGAAAAAAGAGAAAGTTCTCTTATGAACAGATCATAGATCTAAAAACAAGATCAATGATCTTTAATAAAAATAAAATAAAACAAAAATAGTGCTTTGCACTTTTCATGAACCTTTGGTTCTCTGAGATAAGAAAAACAAGAAAAAAAACTTAATTTTCTTTGATCTAAGTTAGATCAAGAAATCAAATAGTGCTTTGCACTTCTGTTCTTGAATCTAAAAGATTCTTGGTTCTTTGCACTTGCAAACTGCACTGTTGCGCTCTTGGGAGAGCGCCACGTGTCAGCATCTAAACCACTTGCGCTACGAAATAAGAGCTTTGCTCTCTGGAGTTGGCGCAACTCACCAGAGCGCGCCACGTGTCAGCAGCGCAACAGCGCAGCGCACTAGCGCAGCGCTTGCGCTCACCAGAGCGCGCCACGTGTCAGCAGCGCAACAGCGCAGCGCACTAGCGCAGCGCACTGCACTGTTGCGCTTGCGCTCACCAGAGCATGACACGTATCTTCACCACAAGCGCTTGCGCTCAGTGAGTGGCGCAAAGTGCCTAACAAATGCAATACAGGGCCAAGCCCAATTAAAAGACCAAACAGGCCTAATTAAATTGATGCTCTGCATCATTTATAAATGGGCAAAGCCCAAACAAAAATAATAAAATGCTATGCAGATGCCTTGCAGGGCCCAAAATAAATTGATGCTCTGCATCTTTTATGGGCAGAGCCCAAACAAGAAAGTAGAAGTAATGCAATGCATTATTTAAGTGTGGGCAAAGCCCTAGCACAGGTCTAATGGACTAAAAATAAATAAAATGTTGAACATTTTCAACTGGACTTAGCCCAATTCTGGCCGTAAGTCCTTAAATTAAATTGAACTGAGCACAAATGCTCTCTCTCAAATCAATTTATATCCGGTTCGAGGGTACATCTCCGAACTCTTTTGACATCCATCGTTGTAATTCCTCAACGACGTCAAAGAGGTGACGGGTCCCAAAGACCACACATCAATACGGACTGCGGGGTCCTTAAACTCGTGGACCGAAACGTCCCTAAACTAATGTTGGACCGAAACGTCCTTAAACTAATATTGGACCGAAACGTCCTTAAACTAATGGTGGACCACCACGTCCCTAAACTGGAACATGGACCACTACGTCTCTAAACTGGAACAATAGAGCTCCCAAATGCTCTTTTGCCGGATCTAAACGGTCCCGTTTAAGTTGATCTTAGCCCCAAATACGGCTAATGTATCCTTAAACATTTAAATGGACTATAAAACTCCAAATCGACTTTGGTTCAAGGGTACATCTCTGAACTCCTCTGACATCTGCCGTTGTAATCCTTCAACGACGTTAGAGAGGTGACGAGTCCCGATGGCCAGATATTAAATGGATTATCACGTTAAGTTGATCTTAGTCTCAAACAGGACTATTGTATCCTTAACGAACGTTTAAGTTGATCTTAGCCGCAACGCGACTAATGCATCCTTAAGCTAAAAACACCAAACCCAAATCTAAGTAAATACGGATTTGGACTAGTCCACGTCCTACGGGTGACGGCATTATTCAGTCTCCGTATACAATCCACGGGCAACCACAAACAAAACAAACACACACGACACGAAGTGAAATCCCGGAGAAGGAGAAAGTTGTTACCGCGATGCGGTAGCGTAATTAACTGCAGGGGCTTGCGCCTGCAGGGAAGAGCGTCCCCACAATCAAAAACCCCTCAAGCGAGGGGGAATCTGACAAAGTCTGCTACATCGGCCGCATCCGTCTAAACCTCCGATACATGGTGCCATAAATCAACTCGGCATCTTCGGAGAGGTGGACGGATAAAACCAAATAGCATCTGCCCCGAATCTCAGCGTCAGGACATCGCGGTCCTGTGCGCCATCCTTCGGAGGGGAACAGATTCTGGCACGCCCGGTGGGACCTTTTCCTCTTTCCACTCCACACTTCGTGTGTCGTCTTCGCGAACCAATCGCGGTTTGTTAACGGTTGCCTTTGGATTTCAAGTTTCTAAGATTTGGTCTTTTGCCTGGCGCAGAACTCAAGATTCAATGGCCTCTAATTGCACCAACTGCTCGAAGTGCCACTGCAACGGACGCTCCACCTCACCAGGAGGTGTAGTATATGGACCCCAAGTGGCTTCCTTCCTCGCTTTGCCGGTAGACCAGGTGACCCAAGCCACCACTGGTCTGTTCTTCGGGACCATGATCCCACCTACAAGCTTCTCTGTGCCCATGCCTGCACCGGAAGTGAACAAGAAGTCGGTCTTCGACCGGCTCACTGCTACGACGACCCCTGTCAACGGGTCGCCTACTACCAAACCGACAGCCTCTATTTTTACCAGGCTAAATCAGAACTCTAAATTGGCTGTCCCAAGGAAAGCAATAACTGCTGCTCCAGAAGTCGTCAAGGCGGCTTCCCCTGTCAAAGAGTCAGTCTTTTCAAGACTGACGATTCCTGCTCCTGCCCCTGCTCAAGGATCCGTCTTCGGCAGGTTGAATATCACCCCTCGAAAGACAACCTCAGTCTTTAAGAGGTTAACGCAGGCGACGCCTCATTCAGACAGGGGGCAAAAAGAAACTATCTCAATCTCTGAGCCAATCCCAACGGCTCGCCGTGCTCGACGTCGCCATTGGCAACGAGTGAGGAAGGCAGGGGGCAACTCTCCCTCAGGGCTAATTCCACCGGCTCCATTGGTGGAAGTCAGTGCTGCTGTTCCAACTGGGAACAGCTTTCAACTGCTGAGGAGGGTACAGAAGAATTCTCCAACCGCTACACTGAAAAGGTCTCCTCCGCCTGCGGAGAAAGCCCCAGAAACAAAGCAAGAACAGCCCCCTCAACGGCTATCCTCAAGAATTTATAAAGTTTGGCGGAGGGTTCAAGACTCCGTTATCGACACGGATCACTCCCGTCAACGAAAGAAGATGAAGGTGCAAAAAGAAAAGGACCGTCCTATTAAACAGCAGAGGACAACGATCACCAAGATGCCCACTGCAACGGCCCCTTCAACTTCAACGGCCAACAAAAGAAGAAGGCCGGAGAAAACCCCCACGCCCGCGGCAAATGCCAAAGGTGGTGAGCCTAAACGCCCTAAGTCCGGGGGCATGATAGTTCATACAGTCTACGTAGCATCTGGTAAAGAAGATAGCCGCATATCTACGGGACATCGACCGCTCACCCGATCAGTGACCAAAGCACAGGAGCAACAGCAAAAGCTCCAAGAAATGATGAATGCTATGGCTGCACTTACCGAACCAAAAGAAAGCCCTGAAACATCCTCGGACGAACGTCAGGAGGAAGAAACCGACGCTGAATTCCTTCGTCGGATATTGGAGAAAAAAGATAAAGAAGCTGCGGAGCAGGCAGCCAACATAAAGAAAATGGCCCTCCTATTCCAGGATATTGTGGGTATGATGATTCAACAAGATCCGCTTGCTGAAGATCCCCCAATCATTCTTGAAGACGATAGGGGAGAGACGTCGAATCCTCCACCAGTTCTGTCCACAGCTAAAGAGGATACAATCTCCAAAGCTGATTTGGATGAATACATCGCCCAGCAAATACGGGTTCATCATGCAACCGAAACAGCCGGCCAGGTCGTGAAAACGGGGAGACCATACCCGAGTTGGTACGATCAAATCAAGTACCCGCCAGGTTATACAATTCCCAAGTTCCATGTCTACAAGGGGACGGGCAATCCTCATCAGCATGTTGCCCAGTTCAGGGCACTCTGCGGCAACACCGGCGGTGACGACAAGTTGTTGCTTCGCCAGTTTGTTGGAAGCTTATCAGATACGGCGTTCGAGTGGTACTCTGAGCTCCCGAACGACTCTATTAAAACCTTCGCAGAGATGGAGCTGCTGTTTACTCAACGTTTTGCAAGCGCCAGTGAACGTACCCCGATGACGGCACTGATTAACGCTAGGGTAAAACCCGGCGAGATGTGGGTTCAGTACGCTATACGGTGGCGGAACTTGTGGTCAAAGTGTGAGCAGCGCATTGAAGAAGCTCCCGCAGTGGGTATGTTTGTGGGAACCCTCGATCCACAAGCAACCATCTCGCAGTTTATGATGTTTTTCAAGCCGACTACCTTCCAAGCCTTGATCGACAAACTAGCACAGATGGATCAGATGGGCCATAAACCTCCTTTTCCAAGGCCGGACTCCCGAAATGACAAAGGGAAGGGAAAAACGATCGTCGTCGCTAATGCTCAACAACAACCGAGCGACCCGAAGCCAGTGGCTCATCAAAATAATATGCGCCCGTACGTACCCCTTGGGGATAGGATGGGACGTCCTTATTCCTTTCCCCGCGATAAAACGAGGAGGTTATTCGAGCTGGCGTTGCGCAACAGACTCATAAATTTGCCGGATCCAAAATGTCCATTACAACCAAGTGACGTCAACGAACCCAACTACTATCCTTACCATCGAGTACTAGGCCATCCGATCGAAGACTGCTACGTTTTCAAAAATTGGCTTGAAAACCAGTACCGACAGGGCAAGTTCGCGTTATCCGACAAATGGAAGGTGAATCCCCCGCAGCCACACACCTCTAAGGGGATGAATACGCCGGGGGCAACATGCTCTGTCATTGAAGAAGCTCCTTGGGAGGTTGTATTATCAGCCAAGACAAAGAGGATGCTGAACGATCTTCAGACATGTCCAGCGATCGAGTGGAAGAACCCGTTGTGACAGGTACCTTGCCAGTTTGTTCTTTCGACGCACGGGTATTATTCGACCCAGGTTCCACACATTCGTACGTATCTACACACTTTGCACCGATGTTGGGCCGTGAGTCGTCGTTGTTAGATCGGCCGCTTGTTGTTGTTACTCCGGTAGGCGAGTCGTTTGTCGCTCGTTTTGTATTTCGTTTGTGTTCCGTTCGTATCGGGGAGAGGGATTCATCAGTTGATTTGATACTCCTCGATATGTTGGACTTTGATGTGCTTCTGGGCATGGATTGGCTAGCCACTTGTTATGCTTCGGTGGACTGCCGTGAGAAGGCAGTCAGATTTAGCTTTTCGGGAGAGCCAGTCCTTGTTATTCAGGGAGACCGCAGTGTCGCCCTTCCCAGCTTAATTTCTTCTCTTCGCGCTGGTCAGCTCTTGCGGAAGGGATGTCAGGGATTCTTAGCGTTTGTTTGTGATACTCGAGCTGCAGAGGTTCCGTTAGACCGGGTTCCGGTAGTTTGTGAGTTCCCTGATGTTTTTCCTGATGAGCTACCTGGGCTACCGCCTGAGCGCGATGTTGAGTTCTGCATTGATTTGATTCCCGGTTCGGGGCCTATTTCTGTACCGCCTTATCAGATGGCCCCGGCAGAGCTTCGAGAGCTGAAGGATCAGTTGCAGGATTTGTTGGATAAGGGGCTTATTCGACCGAGTGTTTCTCCGTGGGGTGCTCCAGTCCTGTTTGTCAAGAAGAAGGATGGAAGTTTGCGCTTATGTATCGACTACCGCCAGCTGAACAAAGTTACCGTTCGGAACAGATATCCGTTGCCGCGCATTGATGATTTGTTCGACCAGCTTCAGGGTGCGGGGTATTTTTCGAGGATCGACTTGCGATCAGGATACCATCAGCTGCGAGTTCGACAGGAGGATATACCGAGGACAGCTTTCCGTACACGCTATGGCCACTACGAGTTTTTGGTGATGTCGTTCGGACTCACCAACGCCCCAGCTGCATTTATGGATTTGATGAACCGTACATTCAGGCCGTACCTTGACTTGTTCATCATCGTATTTATCGACGATATCTTGGTGTACTCCCGGAGCAGAGAGGAGCACGAGCAGCACTTGCGGATTACGTTACAGACTCTGAGGGAGCATCAGCTGTTCGCGAAGTTCTCCAAGTGTGCGTTCTGGCTAGACAGCGTCGGATTCTTGGGTCACGTGGTTACGAGAGACGGCATTTGTGTGGACCCGAAGAAGATTGAGGCTGTTCAGCAGTGGCCCCGACCTACATCGGTTACTGAGATCCGTAGTTTTCTAGGCCTGGCGGGCTACTACAGGCGTTTTGTTCAGGACTTCTCCCGTATAGCTGCACCGTTGACCGGTTTGACCCGGAAGGGAGTTCCTTTCGTCTGGACGGAGGAGTGCGAGCGCAGTTTTCAGCAGCTGCGGACATGTTTGACTACGGCGCCGGTATTATCTTTACCTTCGGGATCAGGCGGATTTGTTGTCTGCTGTGATGCTTCGCGAGTGGGATTAGGATGCGTTTTGATGCAGCATGGCCGGGTGATCGCTTATGCTTCTCGGCAGTTGAAGAAGCATGAACAGAACTACCCCACTCATGATTTGGAGATGGCTGCAGTGGTCTTTGCACTGAAGATTTGGCGACATTACCTGTACGGCGAGTCGTGTCAGATATTCACCGATCACAAGAGCTTAAAGTACATATTTCAGCAGCGAGACCTGAACCTCAGACAGCGTCGTTGGATGGAGTTGGTGAAAGACTATGACTGCGAGATCTTATATCACCCAGGCAAGGCGAATGTGGTGGCAGATGCGTTGAGTAGGAGGCCCAGGGGTAGTCTATCCTTTTTGCGCGCAGTGCAGAGGCAGTCGTCAGCTGATTGGCAGATGTTATGCGACAGCCGAGTTGAGTTCGAGTTCACTCAGACAGGGGGACAGCTCGCGCATGTTCGTGCATGCCCACAGTTGCTTGACCGTATATATGAGGCACAGCGCAGTGACGACCGTTGCTCAGAGATCATGGCACAGATGGGACAGGGCAGATTTTCCGAGTTCATGGTTGACGATCAGGGGATTTTACGATATGGATCTAGACTGTGCGTACCAGATGCTGATGGATTGCGGCGCGACATTCTTGAGGAGGCACACCGATCAGTGTATAGTGTCCACCCCGGTTCCACCAAGATGTACCATGATATGAGAGAGACCTACTGGTGGGACGGGATGAAGAGGGACATTGCGGAGTTCGTTTCGAGATGCCTGACTTGTCAGCAAGTCAAGGCCGAGCACCAGAGGCCCGCAGGAGAGCTACAGCCGTTACCCATTCCACAGTGGAAATGGGAACAAATTTCGATGGGTTTCGTTGTGGGTCTACCCAGGACCAGTCGAGGGCACGACTCCATCTGGGTGATCGTGGATAGATTGACGAAAGCGGCTCACTTCCTTCCAGTGAAGACGACTTTCAGCTTCGCTCAGTATGCTCAGCTCTATATTGACGAGATCGTGCGACTACATGGCGTACCGACTTGTATCGTGTCAGATCGAGGCACTCAGTTCACCAGCCGACTTTGGCAGAGACTTCAGGAGGCTTTGGGCACTCGTTTGAGCTTCAGCACAGCGTTTCATCCGCAGACAGACGGACAGTCAGAGCGGACCATTCAGACTCTCGAGGACATGCTCAGAGCGTGCGTTTTAGACTTTGGTGGTAGCTGGGATCGTCATTTGCCTCTAGTGGAGTTCTCCTACAACAACAGCTTCCAGGATACTATTCAGATGGCACCTTTCGAGGCATTGTATGGGAGGAGATGCAGATCGCCCGTTTGTTGGACAGAGCTCAGCGAGAGCAGCATTTTGGGGCCGCAGCTTGTTGAGGAGACGACAGCGAAGATACAGTTGATCCGAGACCGGATGAGAGCGGCTCAGAGCAGGCAGAAATCCTATGCAGACAGGCGCCGTCGCAGATTAGAGTTCGCAGTTGGCGACCATATTTTTCTGAGGGTCTCTCCGATGAAGGGCGTGATGCGTTTTGGGCGAAAGGGGAAGCTTAGCCCTAGATTCGTAGGTCCCTTCGAGATCCTCGAGCGTGTTGGTGCTGTTGCTTATCGTTTGGCTCTTCCACCCAGCTTTCCCGATGTTCACCCCGTTTTTCATGTTTCGATGCTCCGCAAGTACCTTCACGACCCTTCGCATGCGATTCAGCACCCGACAGTCCAGCTAGAACGCGACCTTTCTTTTGCAGAGCAGCCGGTGGCCATCCTGGATCGGCAGGTGAAGAAGTTGAGGTCGAAGATTATACCAACCGTCAAGGTCCTTTGGCGTAGCCCGAGCAGCGAGGAGGTTACCTGGGAGACCGAGGGCGAGATGAGGAAGAAGTATCCCCATCTCTTTGAAGGTACGCGTAGCTATATTTTTAAATTCGGGGACCGAATTTCTCTAAGGGGGGAAGATTGTAGCGTCTTGAAAAGTCGTTTTGGTGTTTTCCTGAAATTCGGTGAAAATTCGGTATTTTTCCGAAAACCGTCTTTCTCGATATTTTGCAGTTTAGGGCTAATTATACCTTAAATGGATAGGTAATTACTTGTTTTTAGTAGCTAATGATTTAATTATGAAATTTTGGTCATTTAAAAATTTTTCCCTATTTTTCAATTTTTTAATATTATTTTAAGCCGGTAAGAAAATACATTAAATAAGCGATAAATACAAATTTTTTCGGGCTAATTTTAATCTCTAAAATTATGATAATTATAATCTAGTGATAACATGAATTTTTAGTAATTTATTTTGATTTTTAACAAATTTTTATGTTATGAAACGAATTTATTGAATTTTGAGCTAAAACTTGCAATTTTTGAGTTGTAGGGGGCCTTTTTGCATAAAATTTCTTTTGTAAAACCCCTCTCTCTTTTTCCTCAGCCCTAGGAAAGCCCCACCTTGTGTGAGACCAGAAAATTCTGATCTCTTTTCTTTAGTTGCTTTCTTGAGTGATTTAAGGGTTTTTTTGGGTTTATTTTAATTAAAATGAATAAAGTAAGGTGCATTTGACTTTGTGGACTTGACCCATGACCTTCCCCACTTGCCCACACCCTCCCCCATTCCTCCTCTGGCCAAAAATCCTGCACACCCTCTTCTTCCTCTCTTTTCTTTTCATTTTCTTCAATTTCTTCAAGAAAATACATCAAAATCCATGATTTAATTCAAAAATCCAAACAAAATCCTTAAGCTATCATTATCCTTAGCCATTCTTGCTTGGATCTTGGTGTTGAGGCCATCATTTGGAGCAAAATTTTCTTGCTTGATCCATAGATCAAGAGGTATAATTTCTATCATGTTAAATTCTTTTGTTTAAGTTCTTATGTTAGATGGTTTAGTGTTAATTTAGTGTAGTTTAATCTAGTTTCTTAGGTTTTGCTTGAAAATTTTAGCTAGGGTTTTGATGCCATAATACTTAATTAGATTGTTTTATAGTTAATCTAGTGGTTAATTAACTAATCCATATAGTTATCTTGTTGATGTAGTTTTCAATTATGCTAATTTGATTAAATTTAGAAGTGTGAAATTGCTTTTTAGGATTTTCAAGAGAGGGTTTTGTATGGAATTGGTTTGTGAAGCTTGATTAGTGAGTGGATTAAGTTTTAGAAAGCATTATTTAATTAATTAAACCTAACTTGTTATCTAGTATTTTGCTAACCTAACCTAAGAGGTTAATTTTCTTAAGTGGGCTTTGTTGTGTTAATTTAAAGTTTCAAGTGAGGAAACTGATTGGATTTTGCTAAGTTATAAATTCAAGAATGGTTGTTTATGGAAAATAGGATTGGAATCATTTTTGTTGTGTTATAATTAGTGTTTGTAGATTGCTTGTAGTGTGGTTGGGCGATTGTGCTAGATTGTAGTCGTTTTGTCGCAAATCGGCAATTGTTGCACCGATTTTTGGAATGTATATGCTTACTAGATTTTTATATAAATTATGTGATGGATTAATTTTGATATCTTGATGATTGTAATGGCTTGTCCTGCGACTTTTAGGATGCGTGAGTGCGGATTTTTGGGTAGTCGGGTTTTAGTTTCGCCGGGCGACCAAATCGGCGTTTTTTGGCAGTTTTGCGATTTTCGCGTGTGTTCCGCGCACTTTGTGCACGTTGTACCTAGCTAGCGAACTTTAGTAGTTTCGTTGGGGTTTTGCGTCGTTCTTGAATGTGTAACCTTATATTTGGTATTGATGTAAATTCTAGGTTCGGTCGCGGAGACGTCAGACGCGGCGCGAAAGGGAAAGGCGGTGATTGGACACAGCTAGCCAGGGATCCCGGTGAGTAGATTTAACATCTACGGGGGACGATCGTTTGGATGGCGCAAGTCGCCCGATAGATTTAGTAAACTGGAAAATAGTAAATTGGATAATCACTTGTGACATTAGAATACTAATACTGGCATGATAATTGCTGCAATTAGATCAATATGTTATATCCATATACGCAAACTCAATTGTAGGACACATGCACCATTACCAGGTTTTTATATGCAGCACGAGCACTATTCATGTTTACACACACACCCTGGTAATTGCCATACCACCACACTAGATAACCTTTAATTTAAACCTTTTACTAATTGATACTTAAATTGTGCTATTTCCTTAAAATGAAACCGTAGGATTGCTATTCATGTGCATGTACTTCATCATATTCATTGTTCATGCTTAATACATTAATCACACATCGCAACTTGATTATTGATATCATACGCATTCATTATCATTGATATATGCACTTATGAGGATTTCTTGAGATTTTATGATATTGCTGGATTTCGGGGGAAAACCGCAAAATTTCTAAACTTATTATATTTTAAAATATGTAAAAATTGCGGTTTTCTAGTGATGTAAGTGTCGTCCACCATGAGTTTGCTGTGGATTTGGAAATCCGTGTCGAGGAGTGGAGGAACCGGCACGGGTACATGGTGGGCCCGGTAAGGTACCCCGGGGCAAGAGGAATGTGGTGATGACGTTGAGCCTGGCAGGGGACGGATTACCTACCGGTGACTGTTTGGGACGGCGGATATCCAGAGGATACCGACCGTGGCCGCTAGATGATGAGATATTGATATTTGAGATAGGTCAGCCGGACGGCTGAGGCCAGAGATACATTTATGAGATTTGAGACAGCTTTTGGGTGTCGTTGCTGGACACCGATTTTCGTCGATTCATTGACATTATGCTGGCATTCTAAAAGAGTTTCAAAAACAAAAAGAGATAAAATATTTCTTATATATACCTATTGAGACCTCAGATTTTCATGTTGCATACATATTAGCACACTGATAGGATATTCACACCTGCTAGTGCATCCAGTCATACCTGTATTTTAGATACTAGGATGCTTGTGTGCATGCATACGATAGCCTTTGCAGATGTTATTTATTACTCACGAGTTGGCAACTCACCCCCGTTGTGCCACAGTCTTTTGCAGGTCCGCTCCGTCAGTTCAGTAGCGGCGGGCGCACTTGTTCTTTTGCCTCTTTTGCCTGAGCTCGAGATTTGCTCATAGGTGGGTTATGTTATCATTTTTGTACCACCTTGTATATTCTTTGTATCTAGTGTACTCCATCTACTGTTTCTACCAGATTATTGTATATTGACCTAGAGATGAGACTGTGAGGGTTGTGGATTTTATGCTGTATTTTGGGGTCGAGCTCACTTGAGCCGACATGCTACTTTTTCATGCTTCCTTATGCTTCATTATGCTTGTTGTCATTTATATTGCGTGGGATTTGTGACCGCCTTATGGCGAAGAGCTAGCTCCCGCTTGGGGATGCCCTATTTTGTTGGATTCATGTATATATTTTGTTGTACCCATTTTGGGGGCCAGTATTTACAAAGGAGACTCTGCCGAAATTTTTGGAAAAAGTTGGTATTGTTTTTAAAAAGTGTTTTACATGACTTATTTGATAACTCGCTTTCAATTGATTGGGTTTTCTTCACTCTTTTGCTTCATTGGTTTTGTTTTCTGGGCTTTGGCTTACTTATTTTACGGACGCCCTTAGACGTTTCGTAAACTTAAGTGCCAGTCACGTTCCGTACCCTGCGGGTCGTGACAGACGTTTACCGCCCCCTAGGCCCGCCATGCGATGTATCAGACGAACAGACCGGACTGTACGGAGAATGTCACACTCAGGCTCAGTAGGAGTTCAGATGGGTTTCGCCTCGTCGGTCTTCTTGTCGGCATTACCTGGGGACCGTTACGCACAGCTAGTGCCGCTTGCGGTCTGTGGTTAAACCCACTGCCAGCGTAGTGTCGAGTCTTTAGAGTCCCACACAGAAAGCTTTTCGCCTTTAGGCAAAAGAGTAGAGGTCGCATGGTATTGCGACAGGTCGCATGGTTTTGCGACAGGGTTCGGTCACATCCGTGCACTTTTGCACGTACAGTGTCCGGACAGTTTACACTAGCGGGCTTTGGTTTAAGCCAGATCCTAGTGTACCTTTTGGGATTGGATTTATCCAGTGTGCATTCGTGTTCCTCGGAACGCGGATGCGGGTGTGTATGCACAGTTGACAGGGAGGCAGAGGCAGCGGATTCTCATTAGGGTTGTTGACAGTTGACCGTTGACTATTTGACTTTTTGCTCAACCCTAATGAGAATATGATATGCGATTAACTATTATATTAATTAAGTATTATGGTGACATGGTTGTTGACTTTTGTTGACTTTGTTGACTTGTTGACTTTGTTGACCGGTTGACTAGGTTTGACTAGTTGACCATCATGATAACCATAGCCATCATTTCATGGCAAAGACTTTTGTTTGCTTGCTCATTTGTGTAAAATGAGTGCATGAAATGATTTGGTTATGGTTGCTTCAACCATCACATAAGACTTTTTTTAGTATGATGAGTTATCATGACTTTGGATTATGAGAGGGTGAGAGACAAAAGACTTGCTCATTCTTTCTTGCTCATTCTCTCTCTTGTTCTTGAGCTCTCTTGCTTTGCTCTCACCCTCAACCTCTTCCTCCCTCTCTTGATTCTATGGTTCTCTTGTCTCATGAGTTAAGAATCAAGAACCATAGATAAAATCCCATACAAACTCTTCTCTACTCATTCTAGTTCACTAGGTTTAGCAAACCAAGTGAACTAGTTTCTTCAAAGAACGAAGAAGGAGCTAAAGGTTGGAGCTTTCAGGTGGATCTATCTTCGGCGTACGGAGACGACGAGAAGAAGCCATTCCGGACCACCATCGGAGCTTGAAGACGAAGGAGTTCAAGACAAGCAAGGTATAACCCCCTAACCGAGTAGCTAGAAACTCGTAGTTAGGTTGCTAGATAGATGTTTAACCAAGATCCGGGTTTTAGGTCCATATTACCACCTCCGTAAAAATCATTTTTTACCAAATTCCGCATTCCCGAAAGTACCGGGAGAGGTAGCATGGACTTACAGTAAGGAGAACTCTGTTAAGGGACCCTCACGGCTCATAAGAGTTGGAAGTCTTAAGTTACAGAAACCTAAACCTGTGCTTAAGCAACCCCCACAACTTTCGATATTGCCCTATAAGTGGTCCAACACGGGCTCTTGTATACAATCCACGGGTGCGAATAAACATTTCCCTAATCAAGTCTCAACCGAGACTGGGGATATGTTCGCATGATGAACAACCCTTATAAGTCCTCTCGACTTACAAGGAGAAAACCCTCTTGTAGGATCCTTACGACTTACAGAGGAACATACACTTAGGAATCCTCACGATTCCTAAGGAGAAAAGACACCTACAAGATCCTCACGACTTGTAGGGAGAAATACCTTTGTGAGACCCTTACGGCTCATGAAGTTAAAAGCCTTAGACGACAGGACCCTAACCCTGGTCGCTAAGCCACCTTTGTTCAACAGCGACAGAGGCAGATGATGATTCGCTCCTGGCAATATCCCAGTTGTAGCGGTACTGATGCCGAAATTGGTTTACAGCGAAAAGCCAATAGGTCGCACATGCATACGAAATAGCCGAAATGATAGGGCAACTTGCAATAAAAAGCAGCAAGTAAAAATGTATGCATGTAAAATAGCCGAAATGATTGGGCAACTCGCAATAAAAAGCAGCGAGTAAAAATAAAATAAATAGCCGAAATGATTGGGCACCGCGACAAATAGCCGAAATGATTGGGCAATCGCGACCTTTGCGATATAAAAGCTGAAATGATAGAGCATTGCGGAGATAAAACAAAAAGAATGATGACAAAACTTTGGCCCTACAGTTAAGATCACATCAATCCCTGTATACAATCCAAGGGCGTAAACAAAGAGGGAACCGTACTTTCCCAACAGGCTCCGCCAGAAGACGAAGCCAAATCTTGACGGTTCAATCCAACTCCGAAGAAACCAGTGTCTTCAGCAAATTCCTCGACTCACGGATACAAACACTCCTTGACGAGAGCCTCCTGATCCGCGTCGACTCGCAGAGCCACCAGTGCCTCCGCGGGAAATCCTCGACTCGTTTCAAACCCCAAGGAAACAAATAATCCTTGGCGCTTGGGAAACAAATAATCCCTAGCAAGTTCCTCGACTCACGGATACAAACACTCCTTGACGAGAGCCTTCTGATCCGCGTCGACTCGCAGAGCCACCAGTGCCTCCGTGGGAAATCCTCGATTCGTTTCAAACCCCAAGGAAACAAATAATCCTTGGCGCTTGGGAAACAAATAATCCCTAGCAAGTTCCTCGACTCACGGATACAAACACTCCTTGACGAGAGCCTCCTGATCCGCGTCGACTCGCAGAGCCACCAGTGCCTCCGTGGGAAATCCTCGACTCGTTTCAAACCCCAAGGAAACAAATAATCCTTGGCGCTTGGGAAACAAATAATCCCTAGCAAATTCCTCGACTCACGGATACAAACACTCCTTGACGAGAGCCTTCTGATTCGCGTCGGCTCGCAGAGAAACTGTGTCTCCGCGGGAAATCCCCGATTCGTCTTAACATGCAAATAAAGCCTCAGGCAGAAGGGACTAAAAAACTTGCTTCCTGAACAATGGGACCCTGCAAGTCAATCCAAAATGGTCTCTTGCATACTATTCACGGGTCTCACTCTCCAAAGTCGAATTTCGACGAGGAGGGAAACAACCGCTTGTGGGTCCTCTCGACTCGTAAGAGGGAAAAATTCTCTTATAGGATCCTTACGACTTGTAAGAGAAAACCACACTTAGGAATCCTCACGATTCCTAAGGAGAAAACCCACCTACGAGATCCTCTCGATCCGTAGGGAGAAAAGTCTCTATGAGACCCTCACGGCTTATAGAGTTGAAAAGTCTTAGGCAGCAGATTTGAGCCTGCGGCCTAAGCCATCGCTATTTCTTAAGAAAGTCAAGATGCGTGCTCTATTATCCGTCAACCATGTTTATTAAGATAGCATGCCGATAATAAGAGAAAGAAGAAAGCTACAGAAAGAACATCCGATTTACATTTGATCAGGCGTTCGAGACGCATTCATTTATGCATGGGCAGAAGACTCAGGACGAGAAATAAGACAAGCTGAAATAAAAAAAAGAAGGAGGGTTTCCATTCATATTGCTAAAAATTCTTACAATCACAAGAGCAATGAATAAGAAACATTATTCAAATTATTACAACGGTATAATCTCAGATCCGGGGCACGGATTGAGGAATTCAAAAGTAAGGCCATTCAGAGTTTTTCTGGCCTTTCTAATTATTCTTATGCGTAGCCTCTCGCGCTCCTCTGTGTCAAGATCCTCGGCAAGCCCTCCCGGCCTTCGATAAGCAGCAACTATCGTCGTCTGCTGGAAGATTTGGTGTAGGATGTCAATGAGGCTGTCCCGCCGTTTCTTCGAGATCAGCCCCGTCAGGTACACTGAATGCACCTTGTCCTCGGCATCATCCAGCGCATTGAGCGGCAGGGCCTAGTGAAGACCCGGAAGTGCTCTCCATATTGCTCCCAGCACGACTTTCAAAAGAGCCGAACGACGAGGTAGCAGCCAACCGCCGCTTGCGTTCAGACGACCCATGACCTCTGCACATTGAGCGTCTGTAAACTCCTGGTTTTGTTGACGACCCTGTGCGCGGATATCGTCATAGGTGATGAACTCGTGCAAACTGTATAGATGCACCGCCATTATGCCTGGAGAAAATATCACAGGAAGATTAGCGATAGAAGAAAAATAATATACATAGAGGGCTAAATTCCTAGAGAGCAAAGCTCTGTTCAGGGATTAAAACCCATGAACAAAAGCTTAATGAAACCCCAATGGGGATCTCTTTAGATCAAAAGATCTGTGAGAGCAAAGCTCTTTGACTGAGATTAATTTAAATTAATTTGATTTACATTAATTTTACCTAAAGTTTCTAACTTTGAAAATGAGCAAAGCTCTGCTAGTGAAACCCCAATGGGAATCTCTTCAGATCAAAAGATCTATGAGAGCAAAGCTCTGCTGGTTAAGATTAATTAAAATTAATCTAATCAAAGAATCAATTTTACCTAAAGTTTTTCTAAAACTTTGGAAAGGAGAGCAAAGCTCTGGAGTTCTTGAAGGCAAGAGCAAAGCTCTGAAGTTTTTTGAAAATAAAAATCTAAAAGATGATAAGCATCTGTGGGGGACTAAAGGTCCTATTTATAGGCATCAAGTGCCTCTTCGACTTCCGAAAATTGTCACGGCGGTTGAAATTCCGCCACCGTTGCGCTGACGTTTGGGGCCACGTAAGCGCAACGGTGGGGGGGGCATTTGTTTACCCCAATCAGAGCAAAGCTCTGTTCAAATTCCGAGGCGGGAGATAAAGCAACGCTTCATCTTCCCCCAATCAGAGCAAAGCTGTGCTTTGAAAATTTAAAAATTTAATAAATAAAGCAACGCTTCAGATTATTTGTGCTGTGCAACACGCCACGTGTCAGGCGCGGATGCATCAGCGCAACGCCCAAGGCAGCGCACCCAATCAGAGCAAAGCTCTATTTAAAGAAAAATTAAAGGAAGCAACGCTTCAGTTGCGCAAGCACTGCGCTGCGCGACACGTGTCAGCGCAGATGCGCTAGCGCAGTTGCGCTGCGCTGTGCGCTGCGCGACACGTGTCAGCACAGATGCGCTAGCGCAGTTGCGCTGCGCATCTGTGCGCTGCGCGACACGTGTCACGCGCTGGGGCATCTGCGCCAAACAGAATTAAAATTTTAAGAAATCTTTTCTGTTCTTGTTAAAACAAGAAGATTTTCTTCTGCAAAGCAGAAGCCCTTGGATCAAAGATCCAACGGTGGGGAAAATTCTCCAAATCACTCAGAGAAAGATCTCTTTAACAAATTTAACTAATTTATGGGCACTATAAAAAGGACCCTAGGCCTCAATTAAAAGGCATGAACATCTTTCTAAAAAAAAGGGAGAGAAGAGAACTCTGAGAAACTCTTCAAGAATAAAAAAGGTAAAAACCTTTAGAAAAAAGAGAAAGTTCTCTTATGAACAGATCATAGATCTAAAAACAAGATCAATGATCTTTAATAAAAATAAAATAAAACAAAAATAGTGCTTTGCACTTTTCATGAACCTTTGGTTCTCTGAGATAAGAAAAACAAGAAAAAAAACTTATTTTTCTTTGATCTAAGTTAGATCAAGAAATCAAATAGTGCTTTGCACTTCTGTTCTTGAATCTAAAAGATTCTTGGTGCTTTGCACTTGCAAACTGCGCTGTTGCGCTCTTGGGAGAGCGCCATGTGTCAGCATCTAAACCACTTGCGCTACGAAATAAGAGCTTTGCTCTCTGGAGTTGGCACAACTCACCAGAGCGCGCCACGTGTCAGCAGCGCAACAGCGCAGCGCACTAGCGCAGCACACTGCACTGTTGCGCTTGCGCTCACCAGAGCGCGCCACGTGTCAGCAGCGCAACAGCGCAGCGCACTGCACTGTTGCGCTTGCGCTCACCAGAGCATGACACGTGTCTTCACCACAAGCGCTTGCGCTCAGTGAGTGGCGCAAAGCGCCTAACAAATGCAATACAGGGCCAAGCCCAATTAAAAGACCAAACAGGCCTAATTAAATTGATGCTCTGCATCATTTATAAATGGGCAAAGCCCAAACAAAAATAATAAAATGCTATGCAGATGCCTTGCAGGGCCCAAAATAAATTGATGCTCTGCATCTTTTATGGGCAGAGCCCAAACAAGAAATTAGAAGTAATGCAATGCATTATTTAAGTGTGGGCAAAGCCCTAGCACAGGTCTAATGGACTAAAAATAAATAAAATATTGAACATTTTCAACTGGACTTAGCCCAATTCTGGCCGTAAGTCCTTAAATTAAATTGAACCGAGCACAAATGTTCTCTCTCAAATCAATTTATATCCGGTTCGAGGGTACATCTCCGAACTCCTTTGACATCCATCGTTGTAATTCCTCAACGACGTCAAAGAGGTGACGGGTCCCAACGACCACACATCAATACGGACTACGGGGTCCTTAAACTCGTGGACCGAAACGTCCCTAAACTAATGTTGGACCGAAACGTCCCTAAACTAATGGTGGACCACCACGTCCCTAAACTGGAACATGGACCACTACGTCTCTAAACTGGAACAATAGAGCTCCCAAATGCTCTTTTGCCGGATCTAAACGGTCCCGTTTAAGTTGATCTTAGCCCCAAATACGGCTAACGTATCCTTAAACATTTAAATGGACTATAAAACTCCAAATCGACTTTGGTTCAAGGGTACATCTCTGAACTCCTCTGACATCTGCCGTTGTAATCCTTCAACGACGTTAGAGAGGTGACGAGTCCCGATGGCCAGATATTAAATGGATTATCACGTTAAGTTGATCTTAGTCTCAAACAGGACTATTGTATCCTTAACGAACGTTTAAGTTGATCTTAGCCGCAACGCGACTAATGCATCCTTAAGCTAAAAACACCAAACCCAAATCTAAGTAAATACAGATTTAGACTAGTCCACGTCCTACGGGCGATGGCATTATTCAGTCTCCGTATACAATCCACGGGAAACCACAAACAAAACAAACACATACGACACGAAGTGAAATTCCGGAGAAGGAGAAAGTTGTTACCGCGATGCGGTAGCGTAATTAACTGCAGGGGCTTGCGCCTGCAGGGAAGAGCGTCCCCACAATCAAAAACCCCTCAAGCGAGGGGGAATCTGACAAAGTCTGCTACATCGGCCGCATCCGTCTAAACCTCCGATACATGGTGCCATAAATCAACTTGGCATCTTCGGAGAGGTGGACGGATAAAACCAAATAGCATCTGCCCCGAATCTCAGCGTCAGGACATCGCGGTCCTGTGCGCCGTCCTTCGGAGGGGAACAAGCCCCCTCCGTCTCAACGCCATGAGATGCGGGCCTGTTGCCCTCTAGAACCCGGCTGTCCGTGCACCCCACCACGGGGTAATCCTAGTACAGAAAAGAAAATATATATAACGGGTACATCGATCTCAACCCGGTCGTTCCCCAATAGAATAATATACAAACAGGCAGTGACGGCAGTCCACATGTCGGACGCTCGCCCCGCAATATCAAATATACAATGAAACAAAACTGTACTATCACTGCACCCAGGCTATCCACCACGACAATCTGCAACATCACAGCACAACACAGAACATCAACGTGAATGTCACGTTCGCAAACTCGTCTAAAAGAACATATAGAAATCAGACGGGTTTACCGATCGAGTGACATTCACGGTCGCAGATGCTAAGCTAAGTACTGATAATATCACAGTTAAAATATCGATCTATTAAAATTTCTGTCTAGCCCTAAGCGCAAACCAGTACTCAAGAGAATCTGGGCTAAAACTAAATATCACAAAAATCATTTTTCCTTGTCAGAGAGTACCTGAAAAAATTTGGATGCATTTGGCCACAAAAGCGCGGCGAAACCGCCGCCAGATGGTATGTTTTGCGGCGGTTCCGTGGCCAAAAAAATGATTCAAGCTTCCAAATTTCTTGTGGTCCTCTACAATTGCTTGCACGGATTTTTAAGCTGTACATAAAGATTTTTCAACCATGTTTTAAAATCGACAGAAAATAGGCAAATTGGAAAATTGATTTGGAAATTTTGATCGATCGAGATTTTAAGCTTGTGCAAACTAGTTAGTAGGGTTTAATGGGTGGCTCTGATACCATGTTGGGTTATGGGAGCGCCTCGGCCATCGAACCGTGGCCAAATGCGAAACAAAAATTTTCTAAAACCCGGCGCTACCATTACCCGATTTCCAAGATCGAAACCATTAACCCTAAAACTAGCAAACTAACAAAAGGAGATAGAACGGTTATACCTAATGAACCAAGTCCTTCGGGTCTTCAACCATTTCCAAGCTCCTAGTGATGCGGATCGACTTTGGTCGCCGGTCTTCTTTCATCTCCGATGATCCACCCGAGGGAAACAGCACAAGCTCCAGGTTCGCCAAGCGGACCAACCGACTCTCCAGGATTGCTAGTAGTGGAGAGTGGGAGTGTAGGATAATGTCACTAAAATTCTTTCTCTCAACCATAAGCTCAAATGAGCATCTCAAGAAGAAGATGAAGAAGGTGATGATGGCAAGGCCTTGAAAAATGGCTAAGTATTTTATGTGAGCATGAGAGTGAGAGAGCACCAAGTGAAAAAGAAAATGAGCAAGCCAATTCCCCCAAAAAAGTGGCCAGCCCTTTCCTCTCATGCCCCCACAAAAATGTCATTCCCAATTTTAATTAAACAAATACACCATACCAATCTCTACATGAGAAAAAGCCATGCTTTGACCAAAACCCATACCCATGCCGTGTCACCTTTTCCACCTCATTATAAACAAAATGATTTTCAAGAGAAAATCAATAATGAGGTGGCATCTTCTAGAAGCCATTCCGTATAAATACGGATTGCTTCCCGGTATATGTATCAGAATACACATACGCGTATTCGTACGAAAATACGAATAGCCAAAGAGAGAAAATAAATAGCGAGCAATAATACTAGAATACATATATATAAATACATATGTAAATTATTAAATCAAAACTTGATTTAACAATCTGGCTTAATCCTAAGCCGCTAGTATTATCAACCGTCCGATTAAAGTCGTGCAGCCTGTGCACATATTCAATCGGACACCTGTATGTACCAACATACATCAACTACACCATATTTCCTGAACCGTGAAAACCTCTGTGTGGGACTCTAAAGACTTGTCAATACGCTGGCAGTGGGTTTAACCACAAGCACGTCAGCGGCACTAGCTGTACGCAACGGCTACCCAGGTATTGAGCGAAAGGAAGGCCGACGAGAAAACTCATCCGAACCCCTACTGAGCCTGTCAGTGACAATATCCGTACAGTCCGGTCTGTTCGTCTAAGAGTATCACATATCAGGTCTAGGGGGTGGATAAAGTCAGACCCCTAACAACACGATAATTCGTGTCGGTATGAAACCCATCACTACCTGAGAAACCATCGATCCTGGATCGGTAATTCTCACATACCCCGGCCGAGGATTTCTAGTGATGGTCACCCGTGCACTACGCGATATCAACCCCCAATACCGGGAGAGACGAATCCCCGACGATCCGCTCACTGCCTCCATGTGGCTCGGGACTGTACCCAACTAAAACCTGTTTGCACGACTCCTTTGAGCCATGGTAGGGTAGTAATCAAAGCACAGTGGGAACTCACACGAGACAAATGACGATCTCAGGTCGACAGACTAACCTGTACACATGTTACCAGGGAACTGCTATCTCACTATAGGTATAATATCAACTAGCATGTTCCCGGCGAGTCCGTCTAGTATACTCATAACCCAATGAGCACTTGTATACTATCTTAGGTGAACAACTAACACCAATGGCTTGTGAGACCGGCCACCGCCCCACATCAGGGTCTAGATAACTATACACCAGTCTATACTGGAGCATCGATGCCCAGTCTCGATACTCCCATGACTAGGGACATTTAAGGATGTGCTTATAGACCCCAGCTCCTACGTATGTGATCGCCATCACAATGCTGGCAATCAAGCAAGAATCCTATGGGCTTTATCAACATATGATGATAAAGACAAACCAGATAGCATACTATCATCTCGAGTAAAACTGTTTTATCGGTATAGGTCCTCGCTCAATCATCATGATCACATACCTGCGACTATGATAATTGCCTTGAGGGCACTATAGCCAACAGCTGGCGCTTCCTCCTTATCAACTTCCATCGACGAAAGAATGTTGTTTGTCGTCCTAGCCCTAAACTCGACTGGCCCGACAGAACTGCTTCCTCTAGCAAAACAAACTCCGGATGTCCGGGAATCTGGAAAATCACTTTCTTTGCCCTACAATCAATGTAAGCGTGAAAAGTGCCGAGAAAATCCATTCCTAAGACAACAACTAACAAAGGGATGCACCGGAATTGAATAATTCTAATGCGGGAAAACTTGAGCAAGTAGGATACCGGAAACAACTTCATCTGAAGCTAAGTCACCGAAGAAGATAAGCACGGTAAACAGGATTGAAGCCGAGGATAAAACATGAACTGAAAAGCTGGAGAAGCAAGGCAATATTACCACCATGAAACTGTAGGGTTCCTAGGCACTCTCAAGAGGTCTCACAAGGCATCAACCATGCCAATTTCAAAAATTATGGTGCTGAGAAACCCTAGTGTACGGATCGTTGGCTAGATGTCTAGGCGAAAAAGCAACTAGTTAACTACTTTAACTAAGTGAACGGAAATACAACCTTTGTAGATCCGGTTCTCCACCTCCATAGCTCCGCAACGAAGTATCTTCGTTGTCCAAATCGAAATCCAGGCTCTTGCGTCGGCTTCATCGGAGAAGAAGCGGGCTAGGTCATCGACGACGTGCCGAAGATGATCTACGTCGAGGCATCGCTAGATCAAGCTCCACCTTCACCAAGCCATGAAAACTTGTGAAGGAAACACACTCTACTACTTGGCAAGAGGTAGAGGATGAAGAAATAGGAAGTGGGTAGACTTTAGTTTTGGATTTCTCACTAGTTTCCATCAATCACCATTGATGGAGCTTGCTTTCTTCAAGTGAAGAAAGGAAGAAGAAGATAGAAATTGTTATGATAAGTTGTTTTAGAAAATAGAAAATAAAAGAATACTTATCATAATCAACCATGGTTAAGTGTAGAGACTAAACTCAAGTTAAGTGAATGGTTAGGTTAGGTATGAAGAAAAAAATGGTGACTAAGTCAAAGCTTCATGAAGCTTCAACATATATCCAAATTAGCCACCATTTTCCTTTTGCCAAAAATGAATAAATAAACAAATAAATGAATAAGTAAAAACCCTAATCATCCACTTAACCATAGTTTAATACTTTACACTTAACCAAAAAGCATGTATCATCAAACATGATACAAGTAAGTGCACAAAATCATATCGCATATGCAATGCGCACACCCGAGTGAGAAAATCCATTTAAAGTGAACCGATACTAGTTAATGCAAAGTAATATATCAAATATATAATTATACATTAAATAATTAAATCAACACTTGATTCAATGATCCGGTCATGTCGCACACAACCGACTAGTATACAATGTATCGGCTTATTGAATCAATCCTTGATTCGATAACTAGGTTATATCGCATACAACCATTCGACACATTCATCGCGAGAATGGAATACGGTATCACATACACGTATTATTCTCGGTCCCGCACATATCTCATATACGCTCCTATTTCGTTTTGCTTGAGCCAGGAAACCTCTGTGTAGGACTCTAAAGACTCGTCAATACGCCGGCAGCAGATGATGATCATATCAAACATCCACAAGCCGCAAGCGGTCTGCTAAACGTAACGGCCGCCCGGGTATTGAGCGATCTGAAGATCGACGAGCAAGCCCGCTCACACTCCAGTGAATCCAACCAGTAACACTACCGTACAGTCCGGTCTGATCGTCTGATATGTCGCATATCTCGCCTAGGGGTGGTAAACGTCAGACCCTAATAGCTCGATAAGTCGTGTCGATATGAGGTCTATAACATTTCGAGAAACTACTGGTAACACTTACCAGTAAATCTCAGCAACCCTGGCCAGGGATTTCCTGTTATAGCCAATCGAACACAGCGCAACATCAACTCCCTATACCGGGAGAGACGAATCCCCTCCTATCGCTCATTGCCTCCATGTGACTCGGGACTGTACCCAAAAACCACCGTTTTGCACGCCCTCTTGGACGTGGTAAGATGGAAATCAAAGCACAGTGGGAACCACACAAGACTCTATGACGATCTCGGGTCAATAGACTAGTGTCACCAGAGTCACCAGAGAACTGCCATCTGACGTGAGGTATAATACCATCTGGGAGTTCTCGACGAGTCCGTCCAGTGTACCCAGTCTCCACTGAGCACCCGTATATCATCTCTGATGTCAAACACCAATGGATATGGGATCATCCATCGCCCATCTGTATGGGTCGAGAAGGTATACGCTAGTCTACTTTGGTATATCGATGCCCCGTCTCGATATACCCTCGACTAGGGACTTTGAAGGATGTACTTATGGACTACCATGTCCCCACTAGTATGATCCGCATCATAGTCCAGGTAGTCAAGCACACATCCTAAGGGCTTTACCAACATGTAACAGAGAGATAATCAGTATACACGTTAAGGTAAAGTTCAACCAGATAGCATACTATCATGTCGAGCAAGAAAGTCCTCCCTATATACGTCCCAGCATCCACTACAATATACATCCTATGTATAGTAATGGCCTCTAGGGCATACATATAACTAACAATCTCCTACTTGCACTAGGGCCATCTGATAGCAGTGGTTGTAGTATCTCATACTCAACCATCCCCTAAAAATCTCTCTCTGGGAACAGGCCTTTGTGAGTGGATCCGCTGTGTTGTCCTCTGAGTCTACTCTCCTAACCTCTATCCCTTGGAGATCATCCATCTCCATGATCAGGCGATGCTGCCTTAGAATAAGTCTGGATCACTGATGGGACCGGCGTTCCTCGGCATGAGCCACAACTCCATTGTCTCACAATGGTAGGAACGTAGTTCATCTCATGAACTAATATACACCCAAACATCCTCTTTGGTAGCATCTTAAGTAGCGATGTATCCTGCCTTTATCGTCTAGTATGTCACGGTATCTAGCTTGGAACTCTTCCAACATACCGTCCCTTTACTGAGGGTAAAGACAATGCCTGCGACTGACATTCAGTCGTCTTTATCACCCTGGAACCATTCCAGCGATTCTCCCCAGGGTCGATTGATACCGTCTCACTACAATTAGTGAGAATCCTAACATCCATTTAGATCTATCTCATAGATCCAAAACCTAGGATTTAGTAGGTATCACTTTGATCCTATATGGAGAATCATTGTGATAAGCGGAGATTGATCGAGCGTAGCATAAGAAACTCCTTTCTTATCAAGAGTATGTCATCCACGTACTCTAAGCAAGCCGGATGTAATGAAATATGCAGGCATGAAGTCTGAACAATAACAAGTAAACAGGAACATGAATATAGATCAGTGAACAGGATATAAATAGGTGAAGTGCAGTGAGTAGGCTAAACTGTGCTATAGGGTTATCTACTCTAAAGTTATTCGAAATCAATTAATGTAATCCTCATCGTAACCCATCGGTCTATGCCCCGTTCATTCCCCACGGGACCACGGTAACAAGATATAATAGACCGTGAGTCTATGTCCCGTTCATACCCCACGGGACCACGGCAACATGATGTAATAGCCCTTTGAGTTACGTTCAGCTACATTCTTGATTTTCCCATACCCCCAAGTTATGTGTGTAAGTCAGGTATTGAATAATCTGGAGCTAATGCCGACACAGGATCAAGCAGGAACAGGTTTGTCTATACAGACAACAGGATATGTCCATCGGGACAATATGTCAGGATTGTCGGCATTAGAAACAGGATCAGGTAACATGTCAAGTAGTGATATATCAAGTCGTGTCAGGTAGTGAATATGTATCAAGTCAGGTCAAGTAGTAGTGTATCAGGTCATGTCAAGTAGTGCATAGGTATCAAGCGGGTGCTCATAATCGAACTGTAGCAAGTATTGAATCAGGGTGAAAATACGGATGTACAATAAAAGTATGGATGCACAAATATCGATCAGGGATCACATAATATAACAACCTAGTTCATTTATACCTATTCCAGTTCTCATATCTCCTTAATTGTGGTATTTTTCCTGATTTATCGTGTTTTGGGTGTGAATAGTATTTTACATTTTACTTTGCATTCGACCCGACCCGCTTGCTTTAAACTTATTTGATTCATATTTATGAATTATCTTGACTTGTTACATAGACATGTGCATTTTCAAGAATACTGCATACTAGCATTTTATCTGATATTGCATCTTTTACCATATAACATTTTAAGTCACGTAAAATATTTTAAAAATACATAACATGGCCTGCATGATACCCCTAACCCCGTGGTATTCCGCGTATCTTGTTCTCGTTCCGTTCAGTGAAACGGACGTGTTTGGATGGCTACGCGCACGTGCGTGCATCCGTTCTTGGGGGTATGTATTTTCGTTACCCGAGCTTTCTTTTTGAAATTTGGACGTCGCATATATTTTCATATTTTAAATCTGAATTTTTAGACCCGACCCGGGCGTGTTTTGGAATATTTTGTATCCCGCCAAAATTCAAATTTAATTTAATATCTTTATATTTTAATCGACAGCTTTTAAATTTCAATAACAAACTAAAAATCTTTTTCAATTTAAAAATCTTAACTCCTCAAAACAATCTCTCTCTCTCTCTCTTCCCTTCTCTAATGCTGTCCCCACTCTCTCTCTCTTTCTTCTCTCTTTCTCTCTCCCTCAAGCATGCAGATCTCTCTCTCTCTCTCCCCACTAAATCCAAATTTATCTCTCCTCACTGTTCATCCTCTCTCTCTCTCCTCTCGCTCTCTCTCTATCTTTCTCCTCTCGCCTCACTTTCTCTCCCGTCTCGCAAATTCTGTAGCATCCTGGGATCTCATCATCGCCCGCACCTTATGGTCACCTCCCTTCTAGTTTCCTCCTCCACTTTCTTTTTAAACCCCGAGAGCCCTCGAGAACCCATCAAAACTTCCTTCTGCTTCCTCAAACCCTAACCTAATCTCCTCAGCACCCTCAACCGAGCCTCCTCCTCCTCGCATACCCTTCATCTCTTCCTCCTCCACCTTCTCCTTTCAATCCCGAGCCCTCACCTGCACACACCCCTGCACACACACCAAGAAATCAGAACCCTCACCCCATCGCCGTTCCCTCATCTCCGGCGACCCCAGCCTCACACCACCATCATCCCCATCTCCTTTTCTCTTCCTATCTCCTCTGTTCTCTAACCCTGCACCGACACCCAGCAAAAAAAAACCCTAGCCGAAACCCTAGCAACCACCTCATCGCCGGAGCTCCAATCATCCCCTCGACACCATCTCATCTCCCTGAATCCACAGCAACCACAACCACAGTGAGCAATCCCTCTTCCTCTTTCTTTTCTTTTTCGATTCTTGATCTTTGTATTCTCGTAGTTCGCCGGAGACGGGATCGTCGTCGACGATCCAAACGACCCAGAGGAAGTGCCTGGCTTGCGTGATCACCCTCGTGCGTTTCTTGGACCCGTTCCGTGTGCCGTACGTGCATCGCGACATTTTGTCGATGTCGGACGTACTGTACACATCCGTTTCTTGATCCGTCGAGGCAAGTTTATCTTGCTACATGCTATATTACTTTATATACATCTATTTTAATAACTTTAACACCGGAATTCTAAATCTTGCATCCCAAGTTCTCATTTTACAGTTTTCCGACATCCGTATGCATCCGTACGTAGTATTTTACATCTATCGCATGCAAACCAATCTTGTTACATACTATATTACAATATACTGCACCCAATGGAATATTTACATCACATATTGCTTAGTTGTACATCCCACATTACCATTTTACAGTTTTGCTGTTTTTCAGATACCCGTTTGCATCCATCTCATTTAATATATATATAACTGCATTTATAGATCACATTAATATATAATACTGTGATATTAACACCCCGTGTTTAATAAAGTGCATCCTAATTAGTATTGAAACTATAAATGTAACCCTAATCGATAATCGTGCATCCATATCATTGATTTTATATCTATTTGCATACCATGTCATATTATTTCATTTTATTGTTATGTTAGTACTCCATACTTGATTTTGTGCACCCATACTTATTACAGTTTGATTATGATCACCCACTTGACACTTGTGCACTACCTGACATGACTTGATACACTACTACTGACATGACTTGATACTTGTACACTACTTGACATGACTTGACACATGTACACCACCTGACATGACCTGATGTACCATGTTACCTGATCTTGTTACTAATGCCGGCAATCTTGACCTGTTGTCCCTACGGACATTTCCTGTTGTCTATACAGACAAACCTGTACCTGCTTGATCTTGTGTTGGCATTAGTCTCAGATTTATCAATACCTGACTTACACACATAACCTTGGGGGTATGGGGAAATCAAGATTGTAACTGAACGTAACTCAAAGGGCTATTCCATCCTGTACCGTGGTCCCGTGGAGTATGAACGGGACATAGACTCATAGTCTATTATATATTGTACCGTGGTCTCGTGGGGAATGAACGGGGCATAGACCGATGAGTTACGGTGAGGATTACATTAATTGATTTCAAATAACCTTAGAGTAGATAACCCTATAGCACAGTTTAGACTACTCACTGTACATCACCTGTTTATATCTTGTTCACTGATCTATATTCATGTTACGGTTTACTTGCTACTGATGACTTGTTACTGTTCATACTTCATGCTTGCATATTTCATCGCATCCTGCTTGCTTAGAATTATTGATATTATGACGTACTGACGTCTGGGTTTTGCATGGCCCAGATCCCTTATCCTTACCGCAGGCAGTCCAGGAGTATTTCGATCAACAGGACGAGCAGTGAGGACCTGTTGTTAGTTGGTTTAGTTTCCTTTCAGTATTTTCATTCCTGATGTGAGCCCGCATTATGGGACGTACATTCCAGTTTATTCTTGTATTGGGTCTTTTAGCTTCCGCATTATTTTATTCTTGACTCGTTATTCTGGCTCATGGACATGTATTAGATAGTTGTTTATTATATTTACTGTTCTTGATATCTCTACAGCCGTAATGTGACTGTGGAGGGATTTTTCCTATCCACAGGTAGCATGGTTGGCTCTGTCACGTGCCTATCTTAGCGCACTCTGGGAAGCGCGGCGTGATAGGGTTTGTTTGGTATCAGAGCCATAGGATCTAAGTTAATCGAGTTTGATTCTTTTGTAGTTGGGTATTGGACCCAATACACGAATCAGAATACTCGTAATTAGGAACATGTCCTGCCACTTTTCCATCTTGCAATTTTTTGAATCTTAACTTCCTCCTGATTCTTACCTTGACGATATGCAAACCTCTTTGCATCTCGACTTGCAACTTTGGTTTCCTATTGTTTATCTCTAGAATTTAGGCGACTTGGGTGGAGTTATGTGATTGTAGCTATGTACCGTGGCATGGTTACAATGCGGTACTCTATTTGAGTAACTTGGAGTTCTAGTCTTGATTCCTATCCTTGATCTATATCTTGTTATCATACTAATCCTTTCGGTGTTTTGGTTTCAGCAACATGGCAGACAGAAATCTGAAATCATACCAGAGGCGTGTTGATGACGCCGCTTTGCTTGGAGTAATTCATGGGATGCTGGAAAACCAGAAACGGCAGACCGAGCTGAACCAGCGGCAAGCCGAAGCTTTTCAGGAAGGGTTGCGGACCGTCCAGCAGTCCGTAAATAATGTTGTGGCCAAACCAGTAGATCGTGTGGGTACCGTAGCGGATTTCAGGAGACTTGGTCCGTCCGTCTTTACTGGTCTGGAAGAGCCGTTGCCAGCGGAGCAGTGGCTGGTTGATACGGAGAATTTGCTCGTTGCGGCAAAAATTCCAGAGGATAAGAGAGTGGATGTGGTACGCATCCAGTTGGTGGACTATGCCCGTGAATGGTGGCTTGTGGAAGAGACCCGCTTGCCCAAGCTGATCAGTTGGGTGGATTTTTCGAAGAGTTTCTTGGAGAAGTTCTTCCCGCAGACTGCACGGGAGGAAATGGAAGAAAAGTTTATCAGTTTGAAGCAGAACGGCGTACCTATGGATGTACATGCGGATGAGTGGACACGGCTCAGTAGATTCGTTGGACCTTTGTTTGCCAAAGATGCTGATAAGGCAAGAAGGTTCATGCGCAGTTTGGATGTGGACATCCAGAGGCATATTATATCTCTGGGTTTGACCACGGCCCGAGAGCAGGAGAGCCTATCTATGAAGACTGGGGGTACGCAGCAGCAAGCAGTGGTAGTACGAAATCCAGCGTTTACACCAAACCAAGTGCATACACGCAGAGGTATTCCGGTGAATTGGCATGGTGTTTTACCTATGAAGAAGCCCGTCACAACCGTGCAGAAAGGAAGAGCATTTTGCGACTTCTGCCAATGTACATGAAAGGAAACACAATGGTCAGCCCTCATACCAAACGAGCTCGCCCTGACCGCAACAGTAGCAACAGCTTAAACTGCGCTCAAACCATGGTGACAGGAACCTCAATCGAGTATCGAAGAAAGCAGATCAACAACATGAAAGGAAATGACAGATCCAGAATGGATACATGATCATAAGAAGGAACAATATCAACGAAAGTATGATCATAGAAACGAATAGAATCAAGGATCTCAAATGGATGTATAATCATGGATACGAAGAGAATCACTGGTCTCAAAAATATATACATCCTAAGGTTTCTTAAGTGGAGTATGTATCGTAAATATGCCGCGGAACATACGTACGGTACGTAACTCTACTCAAGCTACCTACTCCATCAATCAGGGTCAGCCTATGAAACGAAAGTTCGGGTCTAATACCCCCCGTTCAAGTCTAAGTTCCGTAAGGTCAAGCCTAGGTTCCGAAATACATACCAGCCCTAGACTCCGCATAGTCAAACATAGACTCGAACAAAGGTTAAACCTAGCGCTTTGATACCAATTTTGTCACGACCTGAAATATTAGCACGTGACCAGCACTTGAATCACGCAACGTCTAAAGGCGTAACGGAATTCAAGTAAGCTGAAACCCAGAAATCTAAACCTTTTAAGAAAAATAAAGGAGGTGAAGTTTGAAATAAAGGTATAATGAAATCAATAATGCATAGAAAAGGAACATGAATGATGCAAGTGAAATTTACTAGTTTGAAAATATGTTTCGTCTTTTAAAAATTTTGGCAGCACCTCCTTTGTATATTTTGATCCAAAACCACAAATACATAATAATGATAATGGCATCCCCAAGCGGGAGCTAGCACTTCGCCAAACGGTGGATCACAACCACGCAAGACAATATAAATAAGTATACGACGCCCAACGACGAAGTTCACCACAAAAGATAATGAAAAGCAAGACATATAAATCACAAGTAGCGGAAAACCCCCCGCTCTAAGCCTCGCAACCACAATCCCACTAAGTCTCATTACTTATACAATTTACAAGTTTCGATTGATGGAGTTAACTAGATACAATAAGAAATATAGATACAAGAGTGGGTACGATACAAATGTACCACCGACCAATGCAAAACACCCGAATGTAACTGTGTGCCAGCGAAGCCGCTACTGATTCAAGCGGTCAACCTGCAAGAACTGTGGCACAACGGGGGTGAGTTGCCAACTCGTGAGTAGAAAAATATCAACAGATAGAAATCGAATAAACAACGACTCCTAGGTCAACTATATCATAAAGGTAATACTATGATATCTAGGGTGACCGGGTCTGTATGTGTCAACAAGGTAGTCGATACCTATATGCATGCGGATAACATCCAACAGTAATAATCAATGCATGTATATGAATCTCGTCCAACCATAATCAAGATATGTATGTATGTGGATCTCGTCCATTCATAATATCAAGGTATGTATGCACGTAAATATCATAAAGGAGTGTGCATGAAAGTATGAGGATATATATCAACGGTGTCCCTCCCGACACATCAAATCATGGAACCTGAGTGCCTAGCATCGACACTCGAAAACATCATGAAAACCATGCCCAGCATCGACATGTAAATCCTCATATATCTCAGGCGCCGTATCCTCAGATCGGCCCTTAGGAACCGCACACCGTGGTCGGCCCTCATATCCATCTCGCTACTCCGGTCGGTATCCTCCGGATAACCGCCGAGTCCAAATACTATCACCGGTAGGTAGTGCTCCCCTGCCGGGCTCACCGTCTAACATATACGAGTCTTCTTACCCCGGGGTACCTCACCGGGTCCACCATGTACCCGCAGACGGTGCCTACCGCTCCTCGAATCGGGTTTCACATGCCACTCTCAGAACCGAGAAAACACATGGTGGACGCACTGAAATATCATATCAAGAGAAACCGGGTTTTTAAAACAATACATGCTTTCTTTTGAAATAGCCACGGTTCTCAAATCCAGAAATCTCATGAAAACAGTATATCTCAATGCGTAAAAGCGTAAAGCATGATGTATGCGACATATAACAGAAATGTAAGCATATCAATACATCATGCAACATGGAACAGTGATATGATATATTGAGGGAAAACCGCTCTTTTAAATGACTCCAGTTTTTAAAATATATCCTGCGGTTCCCAATCTCCCAATAAAACCAGTGATCTATGTAGGTACAATATGTAAATGCGCAAGTATAGATGTACTAATGTATGTGTGCACCAATATGGATATACAAATGTGTATATGCGCAAGTATGGATATATCAATGTATATGTGCACCAATGTGGATATACAATGTGTATGTGCGCAAGTATGAATATATCAATGTATATATGCACCAATGTGGATATACAATGTGTATGTGCGCAAGTATGAATATATCAATGTATATGTGCACCAATGTGGATATACAATGTGTATGTGCGCAAGTATGAATATATCAATGTATATGTGCACCAATGTGGATATACAATGTGTATGTGCGCAAGTATGAATATATCAATGTATATGTGCACCAATGTGGATATACAATGTGTATGTGTGCAAGTATGAATATATCAATGTATATGTTTGCGAGCATGTTATGCGAAGAGTCATATCATGATGCAGCAATCCTACTGTGTAGTGACATGGCAATTATTGATGATGAAGTGTGTGAGCCTACAATCAGTTTACGTAGAACATACGCATCATCGATAATGGTGCAGGTGTACTATCACAGGTATAAGCAAGGCAATGAGAATAATATGAATGCAGTATAAGGTAATCATATGCAAATACTGACGGGTATACGTATCTAATATGACCGAGTCGGGGAATCTATCAATCGGCATCCAGCCTAACAACACCGCGTACAGTATGATCCATCGTACGGCAACCTCTAGTCAAGGGTAAGGATCAATCATCATGTCAAACTCATCACGCACGGAAAATTATCGTACGGCGGCATTAAGCTAATAGGGATCCTATCATCTTATAAGACAAATGAGGGTACGGCCTAATATCACGTACGGCTTATCATCCATGATTCACAACATTCTATATATATATATATATATATATCTATATACCTATGTCCCAGGTCGCATCCGCAATAATCTCATATCAGGAGACCGGCAGGGTATAAATCATCTCGATCGACTCGCATCCGTACACCAACATATCATCAGGTCATCATATCATCATATCATCATATCAACATATCCGTCTTATATTCTTTCATCGCATTTATATTACACATCAAATCGAATTTACATAAACATTCTATCTTTACTAAGTATAAGTATCTAATCTAACATACACACACCCGAACCATACAATCAGATTTTTAAAGAAGTGAATCGTAGTTTTGTCATTTGAAAATCCGTAACATCCCTCAAGATAAATATTTAAAAGATACATATGACTCTTGGTTTTAGAAAAAGGTATGGTTCGGGTGACGCATCTACATCAACTATCTAGTCCTACAGTACCCTAAACGGGAATATCGCTAAACGTCATCCTATGATAGGAGTAACATATCACTTCTAACTATCCTCTAGTTTCTAATACGGTTTCATAGCTACCTCATTCTAACCCTAGTTTCCTAATCTAGGTTTCTTAATCATATTCTATAAATCAGTTTTCCATTAAAACTTTGCGGGGGTGCTATGCGCCATCTATCCGACTTCCCCCGTGGATATAAATCCACTCACCTTGCTTCTTGCTTGCCGAAGTCGATGACGCTACCCTCCGTTGCCTCGGAATCTACGTGAAGGTACCTACAATAATAAACAATCGCAATGCGTATTAAAAATCAAGGCGGAAAAACCAAAACGGCACATGTTTCGCTCATAGGTCAAAACCTATAGCTTTGCGTGCAAAACACGACAATTAACCCTGGTCGTTGACTTACAAATGCCACACGATGGAAACACAATATCAAATACCAAAATCAAGTCAAAACGAAGTCGTAAAACAATGCATCAAATCAAGGAAATGGTCCCATATTTTACCCTAAGCCAAATTGGTCAATTCTGCATATATGGAGGGTCTAATTTACATCTAAAGGGACCCCAGAACAAATACGGATCAATTTCAACCTAGTCTGGCCGCAATTTGCGGCCAGATTGAATAAATCTGCGGCCATGGTGCAGGTTTTGTGGCTCAGGTCTTGGTGGTAGCTTCCTAGGTGGCTGCACGACTCCCAGTAATTGCAAAATCATTTCTAGTGTCCCCGGGTTGCTCCAGATTCCAAAATACCCTACAAATCACACATTTATCCGATATCAGGGTTTCTAAATCTGTGTTTGGGTTTCTAAGCTCTGGTCCAGGTCATTAAAACAGCACCCAAATCTAGTTAACAGCCACTAGGCATCACCCAATTTCAAACAACACTCAAACCCTTTACTAGGGTTTTCCAAGGTTCACTAAACATCACAATTTCACCTCTAAACTAGCATGAAAGGTAAAGTGAATGAAATACTATACTAAGGGTGATGAAATTATCTCACTTGGGCAACCCAAGAAAAACCCTAGCTCCTCAAGGTGGTCGAAATCTCACTTTTTCTTGGTCCAATGTGTAGAGGGTGTAGAGGGGATCAATTTTTGTGAAAGGGAATTAGGGTTTTGATCAAGGATTTGAGATGATATTGTTACGACCCGAAAGTACGGAACGTGACCGGCACTTAGATTACGAAGCGTCTAGAGGCGCAACGTAACCTAAGTAAGCCAAAGCCCCGAAATCTAAACCATAAAAAGAAGAAGAAGTAAAGGAAAACATGTAGAAAACAAGTTTAAAAGCAACATCTAATTTTCTCAAAAATTTCGGCAGAGTCTCCTTTGTAAAAACTGGCCCCAAACGGGTACAAACAAGAATAATATATATACAAACAATAAAAAGCATCCCCAAACGGGAGCTAGCTCTACGCTAAGAGGCGGAAACATCCACATCAATGCACAATAGTATACAACGCCAAAGGGCGAAGCTCAAAACTCAAAAGAAAACAAAACCACAAGATATCATAATAATACAAGCGCGACTTTAAGGTCGAAACAAAAAAATGGTCCAGTAAACTATCAAGTTATATAAGTTTGGTTGATGGAGCTTTCTAGATACAAATGAAATAATAAAAGTACAATGGCGGTCCAGATACAAGTGAACCAACCTACCGTGCAAATCACCCGGAATGAAATGATGTGCCAGCAAGCTGTCAGGAAAACCTGTATATCGAACCTGTAATAAAATTTGGCACAACGGGGGTGAGTTGCCAACTTGTGAGTAGAAGATATCTGCGAAAAGAAATCGAATGCACAACGCTATCCAAGGTCATAATAATATACTAATATACTACTTGTCATCAAGTAAGACAGGATAATACGCTACGTGTAAGTGCAAATGCTCCGTGCTTGTATCAGTGCCTCATATAGTACTATGTCATGTGAATGAGTATGCATGCACCATGAATGTAAAATAACCAATCCTGAAATCTAGATATATCTGTATAAGGAATCTTTAGCTTTTATCATGGTAAAATGTGTATAGAAATCTGAAATATCAACGATGAAATCCATGGAAATCCGTGTCAAGCATCGACACAAAACATGTAAATCTCAAGTCTCAATACCTCATAATCTCAATGTCTCATAGTCTCAATATCTCGGCCTTCGTCAGTCCGGATCGGCCCATATAATCAAATCTCACGACAACGGTCGGTATCCTCCGGATATCCGCCGCGCCAGACATCACCGGTAGGTAGTCCTCCCCTGCCAAGCTCATCGTCTACAACTCGATCTTCTTGCCCCGGGGTACCATACCGGGCCCACCATGTACCCGAGACGGTTCATCCACTCCTCGAATCGGGTCTCGAAATCCAACAGAAAACATGAAATCTCATGGTGGACGACACATACATCACGAGAAAACCGCATCTTATGTTTTAAAAAGAGAGGAGAGAGAGAGAGAGAAGTTTTTATATATTCTTGCGGTTTTCCCCAAAAATCCAGAAATCTCATAGAAATCCAAAATCCTAAAATCATGAGTAAGTATATGATAAGTGTCGGCATATGGCCCATAATACTGCATGATAACATGAAAATGCGAATGCATGAAATGTCTAAGTAATAAATACCATATCTATACTAACACCAGAGAGTAATCACAATATTGTATCGATCTAGCTGTTAGCTGATTGTATCAATAAAAGATAATATGATCTAAAGTGTACGTGACATAGCAATTACCGATGATGATGTGTGTGAGCCGGCAAATAAGTGTGCGTGGAATATGCGCATCATCGGTAATGGTGCTGGTGTCCTAACAGGCAAAGTTTTATTCTGATTATAGAAACATATGAATGAACATGCACCATTATGATTACGGTATGAATGTAAAGACGGATGTGTAATAACCACTCATCTGTGATATACAACTATAACTACAACTATATGACTCGAGCCTAAACTAGTGTCCATCTACCCTCCTAAGGAACTAAACTTAAGAAACTAGTCAATAAGAAATAAGAGTCCACCTAAGGTCTGAATCCATATCTCTAATAGTCGGCGATCCAGCCTCAATAGCGTCACGTACGTAGTACGGCTTCCTCGAATCAAGAGTGCGGATCAATCATCATATCTATGCCTCGTACAGTAAAATCGATCGTACGGCATCCCAATATCGGGGTACGGGTCAAGTATCACCTACGTGTCTTATCATTCGTATAATACCATCACTAACACATGTCATGATCAAGGTGGTATACTGTAATCGCATACATCAATCATATATCATTGCCAGCATAAATATACATCGTTAATTTATCCTCAGAAATGCCATGTTACATATATCATATCTTGATCAAGTCACATATGTCAAGTCGTGATTAAGTCACACCTATAAGATATCGAAATCAAGTTACACCTTTATGATATCGCAATCAAGTTACACCTATATGATGTCGAAATCAAGTACACCTATATGATGTCGTAATCAAGTCACACATATATCATATCAGGCACATGTTACAGTCCGGGTTCTATTTTAGAGTCCCATATACTTCAATATCATCACCACCCATTATTATTGTTCATGTATACAAATCCACTATCTCATTTTCTAATGATCCGCTAACATCATAACACGACTGTATAGCCAAGAATCACGGCATCAAGCCCAGTTATACTGTTCCTTTCCTGTGTATCATATCACATCCTTGTATCACATATACGTGTGGTGTGTGTGTGTGTGTGTGTATATATATATATATACCTACACCTAGTCCTATATATATATACACATACACGTATACACCACGTCGAGTTTCTGTGTGCGTGCGTGTGTGTATATCTATCTGAAACCTACGAATCTTCTCCAAGATATTCATCCTCTGGTAAGGTCTTTCTAAATCAGTCTAGTCCAACCTAGGGTCATTACTAGGGTCCTACTCATCAAGAATCTAAGGTCACATCTGGCTTCCTAATGACAATAAGTACTATCCATATTCTACGTTTGCGTGGGTGCTAAACGCCATCCACCCGACTTCCCCCCATAGATATACATCTACTCACCTGGTCCTTGTCTGCCGAAAATGATGTCGCCATCCTCTTCTTCATCGCCCGCAGTCCACGTGAGGGGTACCTATAAGCAAACATATATATAGTATCATAAACTGAATCACAGACAAAAGTCAAAACGACGCACGGAACGCGCATAGGTTAAAACCTATGTCCCGCTCATGCAAAAGAACCAAATATCGCTCGATGTCGGCGTACAAACGCCGATTGATCGAGATAAACATCAGCAAACAACTCGTAGTTTAAAAACTCATTACTTATAATATAAAACATGATTTAATCCATCGAAACCCTAAAAATCGATCAAATCGTCCGATTCCGTAAAACCTGAAAACGCCAAATTACCGTTTTACTTCAAAACTTGACATTTAAATGAAACTAATGGTTATAAAACTCATTAAATAGAATAACTAGGTTATACAAGCCATTACTATATTTTTAACACCCCAATTGTATTAATTAGAAAATTCTAGTTTGCAAACTTGCCCGATTTCGATACTTTTTAAGGAAAATTTCACAATATCACATATAAACTGAATTTTGCATGAATTAATGCATTAAAATACAATTCATGATGATAATAATATAATGAAATCATAATTTAGATTTTAAACCTCATTTATTTAAGAATTTCCAAAATCTAGTTAGCAAAAATAGCATTTTTATTAGTATTTTTCAATTATCAATAGAAACTAGTAACCAATTTAAGTTTTTCATTCCACTAACAAGTTAATATCCTCATTAAAACCACAATCTAGTGTTACAAACAATAATTGGAATTTTATCTCACCAATATATACAATATATAGAAATCTAGTTTGCAAAATGGATTAATTTAAACAATTTTGGATAAACAATTTACAATATATCATCCATACAAGATTTTCCACTTCTAAAAATGTTAAACTAGTTATTATAACCCTACTTAATTAATAAAAATCATAACTTAATTTTATAAACCCTAACTTGAATTTTAAAACTTGTAGATAGAAATTATTTATTAAATCTAATTATGCTTAAATGAAATATCTAATAATAATAAATCAAAAGAAGAAGATTTATACCTTCACAACATGAAATACAAACATGAAAATAAGCCTCCAAAATGAATGATTTCCATCTCCAAAATCCATGCAAAGATGAGCAAAGAATAGAGGGTAGGAATTAATTAGGATTTTGTGGGTTTTTTATTGAATTTTTGATGAATTTTTGATGATTTTTAATACAAAAATGATGGGGGAAGAATTTTGGGGCTGCCCATGCTGGTGAGGCCGGCCATGAGGTGAGGAAAAGAGAGAAGAGTGAGAAAAGGTGAAGAAAAGTGTAGAAGGTTTCACAAAAATATCATACAATTAAGTCTTTTCATGAATTTATTTAAAAATTCTTTATTTTCTTCACTCCATTTGACCTAGAATGGTCTAGAACCATGGATAAATTTGAAAATAAATTTTGTATAAAACACACTAGATTCTAATATGCAATGGTTCATTTTTACAAATTAAACCCATTCAAATTTGTAATTTACACTAATTTAGTGTATAAATAAAGCTTATGTTAATATTTAAAATAATTAATTTAGGAAAAATATTTAATTAAACTAAAAATTTATAAGTGAATAAATAAACACCATTTACTAGTAATAACATAATTAAAATAGGTATTTTTAACTTTATAGTAAAAAATAATTACGGTTTAGTTTTATGAAAACTACATTTTACTTTACCGAAAATTATAAAATTCACTTAAACGATTTTATTTATTTAATTATTTTTAAAATGTTACAATCTTCCCCCCTTTAAGAAATTTGGTCCCCGAATTTAAATTAAAACTCCCCCCAATTACTAAAACATTCAACAAACCACTCAAATCGTCGGGGCTCCGAAATCATCAATACATGAAACACGTTTTTAGCACGATACAAGCGCATGAAAAACAAGTACGTAACTCAAAATCAAAACCCTGTCAAACATAACACAATCATCGGAGTTATGGTGAAAATAAAATATCAAAACCCAGTACGAAAACCAACATAATATACATCAAAACTACAACTTATATATAGTGCGCATTATAGTAAAACCGTCCAAATATCTGGATAAAGAAGCATGCAAGAACCCCTTTTGGAAATCGCCGTGTGATGCACATGTCACGGCATAAGTAGCGGACATTTATTTTAAAATATATATATATATATATATATATATATATATATCTTTTATTTAATATACACGTCCTGCCTGGTTACCAAATCAATAGTGATGAAAAACATACTGCTCAAACTGAAATTAATCCCAATCACATCATAAAAATATCATGTGCGTCCGGTGCGCACTGAAATCGAAACTAAATACAGATACTACGAATACACACAAAAACAACTAAGTGCAACAGGTGTGCACCAAAAACATCTGTCAAGTGCAACGGGCGTGCACGACTCAATATCAGGTGCATCTAATCTGCACAAAACCCCGATTTAGTGCATCTGGTGTGCACAAAATCGCATCAAGTGCGCAAGAATCTCAATCAGGTGCACATGGTGCACGAAAACATACACCGAATATCAAAATCGAAATTACAGTACGAAAGTGCATGAAAACTAGGTCGAAGCATATGTCAAAATCATATGTAACCATATGCACGAAATCAAATCAAAATCTCAAAATGTATTAAAACCAAATCAAGTGCACTGGGTACGTACTAAACAACATCAATACCACTGATATATGAAACACAAATAGAATGTAATGAAGGTACACATAGGAAATACCGTAGAACAAAGTCCTCAAAATACTAAAATCCAATCAACGAAAATATGAAATTCAAATCACCAAATCACAATCGTAAACACTATCGTCAATGTGCCCCTCTTTCCCCATTTCCTCTGGTGTCGACTGCTTCGAACTCGTCTCTTCCTGGGTGTGCTGACTGCGCTACCAACGGCAATACTCATATCTAGAGTCTCCCATGTAGTCGATCCCTTCACCTGATATCCGGACTACATTAAACTTTTCGATCGATCCATCAAAATCCCATAATTCCCCGAGAGCTCAACACTCAAGTACAGTTTAAAAATATCCGGTACATACCCCAGCATCAATGGTCCAGCCGTAGAAGGGTAAACCCAAGCCTCACTAATGGCACCGTGGAACTGCCGTCAACCCTAAGGTTCAAGGGCGTTCTCGTGGTCATTATGTCGAGTTAGGGTTTCATTCTTCTAGAGGGTCCATCGAAATACCTGCATGTTCTTCCGAATACCTTAAACTTGGGAAAATGGTTTTTCTGATAATCATTCGAACTTTTTAACTTCGCCTGGACGGCATGTGAATACCCTTCTCCCGCACGCTAAACAATGCTTCAATCCTCAAGAATAACCGATACCCTAATGGTTATCGCATTCGAGCCGCAGCTCCTTCTGCCCATGCGCCCGTGGTAACAGAAACCACCCTCCGATATCGACGAAGATAGATTAAAGGAACGAATGAAATGCGGTGCAAACAAATGTACATCCTAAGGCTACTTAAGAAGAGTAGCGTATCGTAAGTATGCCGCGGATCATACCCACGGTACGTCACTCTATCTAAGTCGCCTACTCCATCAACCAAGGGTCACCCTAGACATATACAAGGTTAAACCTAGCGCTCTGATACCAACTTTGTCACGACCCGAAAGTACGGAACGTGACCGGCACTTAGATTACGAAGTGTCTAGAGGCGCAACGTACCCTAAGTAAGCCAAAGCCCCGAAAACTAAACCATAAAAAGAAGAAGAAGTAAAGGAAAACATGTAGAAAACAAGTTTAAAGGCAACATCCAATTTTCTCAAAAATTTCGGCAGAGTTTCCTTTGTAAAAACTGGCCCCAAACGGGTACAAACAAGAATAATATATATACAAACAATAAAAAGCATCCCCAAACGGGAGCTAGCTCTACGCCAACAGGCGGAAACATCCACATCAATGCACAATAGTATACAACGCCAAAGGGCGAAGCTCAAAACTCAAAAGAAAACAAAACCACCAGATATCATAATAATACAAGCGCGACTCTAAGGTCGAAACAAAAAAATGGTCCAGTAAACTATCAAGTAATACAAGTTTGGTTGATGGAGCTTTCTAGATACAAATGAAATAATAAAAGTATAATGGCGGTCCAGATACAAGTGAACCAACCTACCGTGCAAATCACCCGGAATGAAAGGATGTGCCAGCAAGCTGTCAGGAAAACCTGTATATCGAACCTGTAATAAAATTTGGCACAACGGGGGTGAGTTGCCAACTCGTGAGTAGAAAATATTTGCGAAAAGAAATCGAATGCACAATGCTATCCTAGGTCATAATAATATACTAATATACTACTAGTCATCAAGTAAGACAGGATAATACGCTACGTGTAAGTGCAAATGCTCCGTACTCGTATCAGTGCCTCATATAGTACTATGTCATGTGAATGAGTATGCATGCACCATGAATGTAAAATAACCAATCCTGAAATCTAGATATATCTGTATAAGGAATCTTTAGCTTTTATCATGGTAAAATGTGTATAGAAATCTGAAATATCAACGATGAAATCCATGGAAATCCGTGTCAAGCATCGACACAAAACATGTAAATCTCAAGTCTCAATACCTCATAATCTCAATGTCTCATAGACTCAATATCTCGGGCTCCGTCAGTCCGGATCGGCCCATATAATCAAATCTCACGACAACGGTCGGTATCCTCTGGATATCCGCCGCGCCAGACATCACCGGTAGGTAGTCCTCCCCTGCCAGGCTCATCGTCTACAACTCGATCTTCTTGCCCCGGGGTACCATACCGGGCCCACCATGTACCCGAGGCGGTTCATCCACTCCTCGAATCGGGTCTCGAAATCCAACAGAAAACATGAAATCTCATGGTGGACGACACATACATCACGAGAAAACCGCATCTTATGTTTTAAAAAGAGAGGAGAAGAGAGAGAATTTTTTATATATTCTTGCGGTTTTCCCCGAAAATCCAGAAATCTCATAGAAATCCAAAATCCTAAAATCATGAGTAAGTATATGATAAGTGTCGGCATATGGCCCATAATACTGCATGATAACATGAAAATGCGAATGCATGAAATGTCTAAGTAATAAATACCATATCTATACTAACACCAGAGAGTAATCACAATATTATATCGATCTAGCTGTTAGCTGATTGTATCAATAAAAGATAATATGATCTAAAGTGTACGTGACATAGCAATTACCGATGATGATGTGTGTGAGCCGGCAAATAAGTGTGCGTGGAATATGCGCATTATCGGTAATGGTGCTGGTGTCCTAACAGGCAAAGTTTTATTCTGATTATAGAAACATATGAATGAACATGCACCATTATGATTACGGTATGAATGTAAAGACGGATGTGTAATAACCACTCATCTGTGATATACAACTATAACTACAACTATATGACTCGAGCCTAAACTAGTGTCCATCTACCCTCCTAAGGAACTAAACTTAAGAAACTAGTCAATAAGAAATAAGAGTCCACCTAAGGTCTGAATCCATATCTCTAATAGTCGGCGATCCAGCCTCAATAGTGTCACGTATGTAGTACGGCTTCCTCGAATCAAGAGTGCGGATCAATCATCATATATATGCCTCGTACGGTAAAATCCATCGTACGGCATCCCAATATCGGGGTACGGGTCAAGTATCACCTACGTGTCTCATCATTCGTATAATACCATCATCAACACATGTCATGATCAAAGTGGTATACTGTAATCGCATACATCAATCATATATCATTGCCAGCATAAATATACATCGTTAATTTATCCTCAGAAATGTCATGTCACATATATCATATCTTGATCAAGTCACATATGTCAAGTCGTGATTAAGTCACACCTATAAGATATCGAAATCAAGTTACACCTTTATGATATCGCAATCAAGTTACACCTATATGATGTCGAAATCAAGTACACCTATATGATGTCGTAATCAAGTCACACATATATCATATCAGAATTTCAGGCACAGGTTACAGTCCGGGTTCTATTTTAGAGTCCCATGTACTTCAATATCATCACCACCCGTTATTATTGTTCATGTATACAAATCCACTATCTCATTTTCTAATGATCCGCTAACATCATAACACGATTGTATAGCCAAGAATCACGGCATCAAGCCCAGTTATACTGTTCCTTTCCCGTGTATCATATCACATCCCTGTATCACATATACGTGTGGTGTATATATATATATATATATATATATATATATAGACTTACACCTAGTCCTATATATATACACATACACGTATACACCACGTCGAGTTTCTGTGTGTGTGCGTGTGTGTATATCTACTTGAAACCTACGAATCTTCTCCAAGATATTCATCCTCTGGTAAGATCTTTCTAAATCAGTCTAGTCCAACCTAGGGTCATTACTAGGGTCCTAATCATCAAGAATCTAAGGTCACGTCTGGCTTCCTAATGATAATAAGTACTATCCCTATTCTACGTTTGCGGGGGTGCTAAACGCCATCCACCCGACTTCCCCCCGTAGATATACATCTACTCACCTGGTCCTTGTCTGCCGAAAATGATGTTGCCATCCTCTTCTTCATCGCCCGTAGTCCATGTGAGGGGTACCTATACGCAAACATATATATAGTATCGTAAACTGAATCACGGACAAAAGTCAAAACGACGCACGAAACGCGCATAGGTTAAAACCTATGTCCCGCTCATGCAAAAGAACCAAATATCGCTCGATGTCGGCGTACAAACGCCGATTGATCGAGATAAACATCAGCAAACAACTTGTAGTTTAAAAATTCATTACTTATAATATAAAACATGATTTAATCCATTGAAACCCTAAAAATCGATCAATTCGTCCGATTCCGTAAAACCTGAAAACGCCAAATTACCGTTTTACTTCAAAACTTGACATTTAAATGAAACTAATGGTCATAAAACTCATTAAATAGCATAACTAGATTATACAACCCATTACTATATTTTTAACACCCCAATTGTATTAATTAGAAAATTCTAGTTTGCAAACTTGCCCGATTTCGATACTTTTTAAGGAAAATTTCACAATATCACATCTAAACTGGATTTTGCATGAATTAATACATTAAACTATAATTCATGATGATAATAATATAATGAAATCATAATTTAGATTTTAAACCTCATTTATTTAAGAATTTCCAAAATCTAGTTAGCAAAAATAGCATTTTTATTAGTATTTTTCAATTATCAATAGAAACTAGTAACCAATTTAAGTTTTTCATTCCACTAACAAGTTAATATCCTCATTAAAACCAAAATATAGTGTTACAAACAATAATTGGAATTTTATCTCACCAATATATACAATATATGGAAATCTAGTTTGCAAAATGGATTAATTTAAACAATTTTGGATAAATAATTTACAATATATCATCCATACAAGATTTTCCACTTCTAAAAATGTTAAACTAGTTATTATAACCCTACTTAATTAATAAAAACCATAACTTAATTTTATAAACCCTAACTTGAATTTTAAAACTTGTAGATAGAAATTATTTATTAAATCTAATTATGCTTAAATGAAATATCTAATAAAAATAAATCAAAAGAAGAAGATTTATACCTCCACAACATGAAATCCAAACATGAAAATAAGCCTCCAAAATGAATGCTTTCCATCTCCAAAATCCATGCAAAGATTAGCAAAGAATAGAGGGTAGGAATTAATTAGGATTTTGTGGGGGTTTTTATTGAATTTTTGATGATTTTTAATACAAAAATGATGGGGGAAGAATTTTGGGGCTGCCCATGCTGGTGAGGCCGGCCATGAGGTGAGGAAAATAGAGGAGAGTGAGAAAAGGTGAAGAAAAGTGTAGAAGGTTTCACAAAAATATCATACAATTAAGTCTTTTCATGAATTTATTTAAAAATTCTTTATTTTCTTCACTCCATTTGATCTAGAATGGTCTAGAACCATGGATAAATTTGAAAATAAATTTTGTATGAAACACACTAGATTCTAATATGCAATGGTTCATTTTTATAAATTAAACTCATTCAAATTTGTAATTTACACTAATTTAGTGTATAAATAAAGCTTATGTTAATATTTAAAATAATTAATTTAGGAAAAATATTTAATTAAACTAAAAATTTATAAGTGACTAAATAAACACCATTTACCAGTAATAACATAATTAAAATAGGCATTTTTAAATTTATAGTTAAAAATAATTACGGTTTAGTTTTATGAAAACTACATTTTACTTTACTGAAAATTATAAAATTCACTTAAACGATTTTATTTATTTAATTAATTATTTAATTATTTTTAAAACGTTACAGATATCATGGGGTGAAGGTGGAGGGAAGAGATGAAAGAAGAAGAAGAAGAAGAAAATGATGGGGGAGTTTAGAATGAGGCAGCCTCTCTCTTTCTCCTCTCTTATTTCCACCCACTCTCTCTCAATATTATCCTTATACCCTTTTTCTTCTTACCCTTTTCTTTTTATTAAAAACCCAAGTCACAAAATACCCAAAATAACACAAGAACACAACATGTAATCATCACATAACATGACATGGTGCACTGGCCATGAAAACTGTAGAAATGCGGATTTGGCTTAATCGCGATTAGCAGTGCATTAATCGGGGTTTTATCAAAATTGCATATAATAAATTTTAAAAAAATTCCAAATCCTATAATTATATTATTAAATGAATAACTCATTTTAATTTCCATTAATTTCACAATTATTGGTATATATTTATATCATTTTTCGAAAACCCCAATTTCGCAAATCGGCAGTTTTCGGGAAATATATTATTTTAATATTAAATTCCAAAAATAATATTTTATATTTTCTGAAATGTTACAGTTTTCCCCTCTTAAATAAATTCGGTCCCCGAATTTAAATTTAAACCCCCAAAATCTAAAACATTTCAATAATCAGCTCAAATCAACGAGCTCCGAAATCACGGAAGATGCAGAAATAACACAGTGCGTCAAGTGCGCATGAAAACGAGTAAAAAACTCAAAATCGAACTCCGTCAAGCGTCATGCAAATCATCGGATTTGCACGCATATCTTCGGAGTTACAATGGTGATACAGATCTCAAAATCCACTACTGAAATCCAATATACACTAATCAAATCTATAATACGTGTATAGTATGCATCCTTGAAAACTCCAAAATTTGAATAAAATACATGCAAAATCTTTTCTAAATCGCCGCGGGAATGCGTAACTCACGGCATAACTGACGGACGCTCATTTTAAAATAATAATATATGTCCATATATGTTTTCTTAAATACACGTTCCGTCGTTTTCAAAAATCCCAAAAGGTTTTCTTTTATAAACGTTCGTGTCACTCACGGACACGTAGGAAAATAGTTAGACTATAGCTCCTCTTGAAAACCCTTTTGGTAATCTTTTAATGCATGCAGAGTACTCAGGTACTGTCCTCAGATCAGTCCTGTTTGGTTACTACACAATATAATGCCCAACATGAAAACAAAGTATTCAAAAGCAAAATTAGCCTCAAAAGGCGTATCCAATAATCACATGCATCTGGTGCGCATGGAAGTCAAATCCAAATACAGGTGCCACAATATGCACAAAGGCCCAAAACTACGTGCAACGGGTGTGCACGAAAGCATCTGTCCACTGCAACGGTGTGCATAACGACAGTATCTGGTGCACCTATTGTGCACGAAAACAACATCTGGTGCATCAAATGCACGAAATACAATCAATAACTCAAATGCATAAAAAGCAACACCGAGTACACCAAGGTGTATAAATCAAAATCGTGTGCAACTGCATCCACAAAACATATATCAATGCACTATAAGCACATATAAGCTATACCGAGTGCAAAAATCAAATCATCCATATGAAATCCATGAAATCATAAACACCTGATACGATGGTACAAAATCGACATCAAATGCAATAGATATGCATAAATCGCAAATCAACACAACGGTGTATAAAATATATATATCAAGTGCGAAACTATGCGCAAACATGCAAATACCCAGTAGGTGCAGCCATGGTGCACGAAATCAATATCAGGAAACTCGTCATCAAAACTCAAATCCAAGCGATATAAGTGTGATACTCGGATCACAACGCAAATCGCAACAATGGACATCGAGGTACACCTCCTACAATATCGAAAAAAATAAATCGGTGCGCCTAAAAACCGGCAGAACAAGAACATTCGCTTGCCTCCTGCTCACGGTCTGACATCCTCGGTCTCTGGGTCCTTATCTTCTCTGTGGATTTACCAATCTCGCAATCCATTGGCTCATCGGCCCAGTCAAGTGTGTTAACGGGGACGATTCCACTCTACCACATCTCTGATCATCTCTCGGTCAATCATCATGACCACTCGTAAAGCAGCACGTTGCTGGCGTTGGCCTCTGGTCCTCTGAATACACATGACACATCTGATCCTGGGTGCAAATCTCATTGTAGTAGTGTCCTGGAAGGAATCCTGCTCAGGGTCTCTTCCGATCTTGCCTATGCCGAACTGTATGGAGGCTGGTATTCTTACATAATCTTTCCTCGTTTTCTGGACATCTGCATGTGCCACACACATTTCCTCGGAAACTGGCCGTATCCCAACGCCTCTGTAAGTATATCAGGTCTTTGATCTCAATGGGGAGTAATAACAGCTCGTCAGCGTCTCACACGAGCCTCTGGTTCTACTCGTCTGTATCATCGTCCACTATGACGTCACACCATGCTATCTGCGCACTGCAACTATTCTCGGCCACGATCAATCCGAAGTCTCTCGCACGGACTCGAAGTCATGAACTTGGTATCTTCATCACTCTGTAGAAGATGTCTGGCCGAACACGTTATCGGAAACTCGTCCCAACCATCAGAGGAATGCTCAATACTCGTCCATCCTTGACCAACTCACAACGCATCTGGGTGAGGTCTTCCATCCAAAGCTGGTCATCTTGCTGATCTCTTATCACATGGTATCCGGACGGCGTCAAACTTTTTGATTGAGTCATCAAGGTCCCAAAATTTCCCGAAGGCTCAACACCTGAGCGCAGTCTAAAAATATCTGGTACATACCACAGCACCTCTGGACCAGCCGTAGAAGGGAAAACCCAAGCTCAATGATGGCACCGCTAACTGCCACAAACCCTAAGGTTCAAAGCGGTTCCATGGTCATCATGTCGAGTTAGGGTTTCATTCTTCTATAGGGTCCACAGAATTACCTGCATGTTCCTCCGAACACTTTAAACTTGGGAAAAATGGGTTTCTGACACCCGTTCGAACTTTTTAGCTTCGCCTATACAATATGTGAATATTCTTCGCCCGCATGCTAAACAATGCCTCAATCCTCCAGGAAAGGAGATACATCGGCGGTCATCTCTGGCTCGGTCTGCTCTAGGTCTGAGTAAGATTCTTTCCACACTGGAAATCTTCAACTCAACTGGGCCTGCGTCAACGCATCAATCTGATGAATCACTTTCGTCTCTCAACTCGGGATAGACTAGATATCCTCTGTCGCATTCTGTCTGGAAGCTCTGGCGATCTCAGCTTGAAAGCTCAGGAAGCGACATTCCATCAATCTCAGCAACAGCTGGGTCATCTGTCTGCACGGTAGGCGACATCAAAATCTCTGAGGTATGCTGTACATCAATAGTCCTCTCGCAACTGGCAGCTTTAACAATGGCCCGATCATCTGGTGTAAAACCAAACACTCGCCTCAACAGGAGGTCACAACACCATACTACATCGAGACGTTCCCATGTCACCAGAAAACACAATGGTCAGCCCTTGTACCAAACGAGCTTGCCTTGACCGCAACAGTAGCAGCAGCGTAAATTGCGCTCAAACCATGGTGACAGGAACCTCAATCGAGTATCGAAGAAAGCTGATCAACGGCATGAAAGGAAACGACAGATCAAGAATGGATACATGATCATAAGAAGGAACAGCATCAACGAAAGTATGATCATAGAAACGAATAGAATCAAGGATCTCAAATGGATGTATAATCATGGATACGAAGAGAATCACTGGTCTCAAAAATATGTACATCCTAAGGTTTCTTAAGTGGAGTATCGTATCGTAAATATGCCGCGGAACATACGTACGGTACGTCACTATACTCAAGATACCTACTCCATCAATCAGGGTCAGCCTATGAAACGAAAGTTCGGGTCTAATACCCCCCCGTTCAAGTCTAAGTTCCGTAAGGTCAAGCCTAGGTTCCGAAATACATACCCGCCCTAGACTCCGCATAGTCAAACATAGACTCGAACAAAGGTTAAACCTAGCGCTTTGATACCAATTTTGTCACGACCCGAAATATTAGCGCGTGGAACTTGAATCACGCAACGTCTAAAGGCGTAATGGAATTCAAGTAAGTTGAAACCCAGAAATCTAAACCTTTTAAGAAAAATAAAGGAGGTGAAGTTTGAAATAAAGGTATAATGAAATCAATAATGCATAGAAAAGGAACATGAATGATGCAAGTGAAATTTACTAGTTCGAAAACATGTTTCGTCTTTTAAAAATTTTGGCAGCACATCCTTTGTATATTTTAATCCAAAACCACAAATACATAATAATGATAATAGCATCCCCAAGCGGGAGCTAACTCTTCGCCAAACGGCGGATCACAACCACGCAAGACAATATAAATAAGTATACGATGCCCAACGGCGAAGTTCACCACAAAAGATAAAGAAAAGCAAGATATATAAATCACAAGTAGCGGAAAACCGCTCGCTCTAAGCCTCGCAACCACAATCCCACTAAGTGTCATTACTTATACAATTTACAAGTTTTGATTGATGGAGTTAACTAGATACAATAAGAAATATAGATACAAGAGTGGGTACGATACAAATTTCCCACTAACCAATACAAAACACCCGAATGTAACTGTGTGCCAGCGAAGCTGCTACTGATCCAAGCGGTCAACCTGCAAGAACTGTGGCACAACGGGGGTGAGTTGCCAACTCGTGAGTAGAAAAATATCAACAGATAGAAATCGAATAAACAACGACTCCTAGGTCAACTATATCATAAAGGTAATACTATGATATCTAGGGTGACCGGGTCTGTATGTGTCAACAAGGTAGTCGATACCTATATGCATGCGGATAACATCCAACAGTAATAATCAATGCATGTATATGGATCTCGTCCAACCATAATCAAGGTATGTATGCATGTGGATCTCGTCCACTTATAATATCAAGGTATGTATGCACGTAAATATCATAAAGGAGTGTGCATGAAAGTATGATGATATATATCAACGGTGTCCCTCCCGACACATCAAATAATGGAACCTGAGTGCCTAGCATCGACACTCAAAAACATCATGAAAACCGTGCCCAGCATCGACACGTAAATCCTCATATATCTCAGGCGCTGTATCCTCAGATCGGCCCTCAGGCGCCGCACACCCTGGTCGGCCCTCATATCCATCTCGGTACTCTGGTCGGTATCCTCCGGATAACCGCCGAGTCCAAATACTATCACCGGTAGGTAGTGCTCCCCTGCCGGGCTCACCGTCTAACATATACGAGTCTTCTTGCCCCGAGGTACGTCACCGGGTCCACCATATACCCGCAGACGGTGCCTACTGCTCTTCGAATCGGGTTTCACATGCTACTCTCAGAACTGAGAAAACATATGGTGGACGCACTGAAATATCATATCAAGAGAAACCGGGTTTTTAAAACAATACATGCTTTCTTTTGAAATAGCCACGGTTCTCAAATCCAGAAATCTCATGAAAACAACATATCTCAATGTGTAAAAGCATAAAGCATGATGTATGCGACATATAACAGAAATGTAAGCATATCAATACATCATGCAACATGGAACAACGATATGACATATTGAGGGAAAACCGCTCTTTTAAATGACTCTAGTTTTTAAAATATATCCTGCGGTTCCCAATCTCCCAATAAAACCAGTGATCTATGTAGGTACAATATGTAAATGCGCAAGTATAGATGTACTAATGTATGTGTGCACGAATATGGATATACAAATGTGTATATGCGCAAGTATAGATATATCAATGTATATGTGCACCAATGTGGATATACAATGTGTATGTGCGCAAGTATGAATATATCAATGTATATGTGCACCAATGTGGATATACAATGTGTATATGCGCAAGTATGAATATATCAATGTATATGTGCACCAATGTGGATATACAATGTGTATGTGCGCAAGTATGAATATATCAATGTATATGTGCACCAATGTGGATATACAATGTGTATGTGCGCAAGTATGAATATATCAATGTATATGTGCACCAATGTGGATATACAATGTTTATGTGCGCAAGTATGAATATATCAATGTATATGTGCACCAATGTGGATATACAATGTGTATGTGTGCAAGTATGAATATATCAATGTATATGTTTGCGACTATGTTATGCGAAGAGTCATATCATGATGCAGCAATCCTACTGTGTAGTGACTTGGCAATTATTGACGATGAAGTGTGTGAGCCTACAATCAGTGTATGTGTAACATACGCATCATCGATAATGGTGCAGGTGTACTATCACAGGTATAAGCAAGGCAATGAGAATAATATGAATGCAGTATAAGGTAATCATATGCAAATACTGACGGGTATAAGTATCTAATATGACCGAGACGGGGAATCTATCAATCGGCATCCAGCCAAACAACACTACGTACGGTATGATCCATCGTAGGCAACCTCTAGTCAAGGGTAAGGATCAATAATCATGTCAAACTCATCACGCACAGAAAATCATCGTACGACGACATTAAGCTAATAGGGATCCTATCATCCTATAAGACAAATGAGGGTACGGCCTAATATCACGTACGGCCTATCATCCATGATTCACAATATTCTATATATATATATCTCTATATACCTATGTCCTAGGTCGCATCCGCAATAATCTCATATCAGGGGACCGGCAGGGTATAAATTATCTCGATCGACTCGCATCCGTATACCTACGTATCATCAGGTCATCATATCATCATATCAACATATCTGTCTTATATTCTTTCATCGCATTTATATCACACATCAAATCGAATTTACATAAACATTCTATCTCTATTAAGTATAAGTATCTAATCTAACATACACACACCCGAACCATACAATCAGTTTTTTAAAGAAGTGAATCGTAGTTTTGTCATTTGAAAATCCGTAACATCCCTCAGGATATATATTTAAAAGATACATTGTAGCGCCTTGAAAAGTTGTTTTGGTGTTTTCCTGAAAATCGGTGAAAATTCGGTATTTTTCCGAAAACCGTCCTTTTTGTTATTTTGCAGTTTAGGACTAATTATACCTAATTTGGATAGGTAATTGCTAGTTTTTAGTAGAAAATGAGTTAATTATGAAATTCTGGTCGTTTAAAAATTTTCCCTAATTTTTCAATTTTTTTATATTATTTTAAGCCGGTAAGAAAATACATTAAATTAGCGATAAATACAAATTTAAATGGGCTAAAATTAAGCTTTAAAATTATGTTAATTAAAATCTAGTTGTAACATAAATTTTAGTATTTTATTTTGATTTTTAACTAATTTTTATTATAGAAAACGAAATTTATTGAATTTAAGCTTAAACTTGCAATTTTGGACTTGTAGGGGGTCTTTTTGCATAATTTTTTTTTTGTGCACTCCCTCTCACTTTTCCCTCACCCTAGGCCGGCCATTTCTAGCAGCTCATGGGGAAAAAAATTCTATGCTCCTTTGACTTTGTATTTGTGTGGAAATGAGGGGTTTTTTTTAAAGGTTTTTGAATTGTTAATTGGGTATGGTGCTTTGACTTTGGGGGAGTTTGACTAGAGACTTTTTCCCACACCCACACCACTCCCCTCTCCCTCATTTCTGGCCAGAAACCAGCAGCTCCCCCCCTTCATTTTTCCTCTCTCTTTTGTTCACAAATTCATCTCAAAAATCAACAAAATCAACAAATTTCTTCATAATTTCAAAGCAAAACCATATTCCATCTCTTCTCCAACCTAATTTGGTTCAAATCGAGGTGAAAGGAGGTGTCTTGGGAGGCTTGAGCAATCTTAGGATTGATCTTTTGAGGTATAATTTCTAATCAAATGGTAAAATTATAGCTTAAGTGTGCTAAGCTAGAACCTTGAAAATTGTTTAGTGTTAAATTTAGTGTTAGTTTCATTCTAGATTTTTTAAAAAAAGTTCATGGTTGAAATTAATCTAGGATTTTTAGAAACCATTATTTAGTTAATTAAATCTATTTTGCTATCTAGTTGTTTGCTAATCTAAGTTAATGGGGTTACTTTATTTGTGTGGGATTCAAATTAGTGCTAATTTGGTATTGTCATGTTTAGTTTTGGATTGAAATTGCTAATGATGAAAATCAAGAAAGGTTTTGTTTATGGAAATTAGTTTTTAAGCATTGCTAATGGTTTAAAACTAATGTAATGGCTATCTAGTGGGTTAGTTGGATGTTGTGTTGGATTGTGAGCACTTTATCGCATAACGGCGATGTTGCGTCGTTTTTTTTAGAATATTTGTGCTTACTAGTTTTGTGATAAAAGTATGTGATAAATTAGTTTTGATATCTTGATGATTGTATTGGCTTATCCTATGACATTTAGGATGCGTGAGTGCGGATTTTTGAGTAATCGGGTTTTAGTTTTGCCGGGCGACCAAATCGGCGATTTTTGCAGGTTTTGCGATTTTCGCGTGTGTTCCGCGCACCTTGTGCACGTTGTACCTAGCTAATGAACGTTGGTATTTTCGTTAGGGAATTGCGTCGTTCTTGATTTGTAACCTTATGTTTGTATTGATTTTAATTCCAGGTTCGGTCGCGGAGACGTCAGACGCGGCTCGAAAGGGGAAAGCGGTGATTGGACACAGCTAGCTAGGGATTCCGGTGAGTAGATGTAACATCTACGGGGGACTATCGTTGGATGGCGCAAGTCGCCCGATAGTTTTAGTACCTTAAAAAGATTCTTAGTAATGTTTGTAATTAGGGGTGTAATACTTGTATGATTATTTGCTACATTCATGCTCTATATTGACATACATATACGAAACCATTTTATAGGACACCTGCACCATTGCCAGGGTTTTTATATGCAGCACGAGCACTATTCATGCTTACACACACACCCTGGTAATTGCCATGCCACCACACTAGATAACCTTTAAATTGAAACCTTTTACTATAATTGATACTTAAACTCGCGCTATTGCTTTAATTCCTTAAAATGAAATCGTAGGATTGCTATTCATGTGCATGTGCTTCATCATATTATTTGTTCATGCCTAATCTATTAATCACACATCGAAACTTGATTATTGATACCATATGCATTCATTATCATTGACATATGCACTTATGAGGATTTCTTAAGATTTTATGATATTTCTGGATTTCGGGGGAAAGCCGCAAAATTTCTAAACTTATTATATTTTTAAAATATGTAAATTGCGTTTTCTAGTGATGTAAGTGTCGTCCACCATGAGTTTGCTGTGGTTTTCGAGATCCGTGTCGAGGAGTGGAGGAACCGTCACGGGTACATGGTGGGCCCGGTATGGTACCCCGGGGCAAGATGAATGTGGTGTTGACGTTGAGCCTGGCAGGGGACGGATTACCTACCGGTGACTGTTTGGCACGGCGGATATCCAGAGGATACCGACCGTGGCCGCGAGATGATGAGATTTTGATATTTAGCTGGGTCAGCCGGATGGCTGAGGCCAGAGATACTATGACATGGATATATGAGATTTGTGATAGTTTTGAGGTGTCGTTGCTGGACATAGGTTCTTGTTAATTTTGTTGGTATTGTGCTGGTATTTCAAAAGAGATTTTTAAAGGGAAAAACATGATTTCTTATACTTACACATTCAGATCACGAGTTGATTCGCATTGCATTCATACCTGCTAGCATATTCATATTGCGTACATACTTGCCATTATGACTTGCCTTACCTGTATTTAGATGCTAGGATGCTTGTGTGCATGCATACGATAGCCTGTGTAGATGTTATTTATTACTCACGAGTTGGCAACTCACCCCCGTTGTGCCACAGCCTTTTTCAGGTCCGCTCCGTCAGTACAGTAGCGGCGGGCGCACTTGCTTCTTTTGCCTGGACTCGAGGTTTTGCTCTTAGGTGGGTTATATCATTATTTTTGTACCACCTTGTATATTCTTGTATCTAGTGTACTCCATCTACTGTATCTACAAGTATTGTTGTATATTGACCTAGAGATGAGACGGTGAGATTTGTGGACTTTTTATGCTGTATTTTGGGGTCGAGCTCACTTGAGTCGACATGCTGTTTTTCTCATGCTTCTTTATGATTATTTTGCATGATGTTGTTTTATATTGCGTGGGATTTGTGACCGCCTTGTGGCGAAGAGCTAGCTCCCGCTTGGGGATGCCATATTTGTTAGATTCATATATATTCTTGTTGTACCCATTTTGGGGGCCAGTATTTACAAAGGAGACTCTGCCGAAATTTTCGGAAAAATTGGTATTGTTTTTAAAAAGGGTTTTATATGACTTATTTGATAAACTCACTTTCAATTGATTGGGTTCTCTTCACTCTTTTGCTTATTTGGTTTTGGTTTTCTGGGCTTTGGCTTACTTATTTTACGGACGTCTTGAGACGTTTCGTAAACTTAAGTGACAGTCACGTTCCGTACCCTGCGGGTCATGACAAAGTTGGTATCAGAGCGATAGGTTTTACCTTTTTGAGTGTAGGATGACCCTTGGTAGATAGAGTAAGTGACTTAAGTAGGGTAACGTAGCGTGTGTATGTCCGCGGCATACTTGCGATACGGTACTCCGCCTAAATGACTTTAGGATATACTTGCTTGAAAATTCCTTCTTCAATTCTGTGTATCCTATGATCCTATTGCACTGTTCTTACTATCCGTTTTCCTGTAACAGCCACTATGCCGCCGAAGGCTACGAGGGCACAGAGGGCTGCCGCCCGAGACGAGGTTCGAGCTGGCTCGTCCGAGACTAGGACTGAGCAGGGTGGTATGCCTACGCCGCAGGGACAGACCGATCCACCTTCCCTAGGCCGTATGGATAGGCTCGAGACTGGTATGGAGGAGTTGCGACAGATGATGGGGGGTATGCAGGAGCTACGTCAGATGGTAGGATCCCTAGTTGCAGCCAGTCGTACACCGAGGCCGGATGACGTACCTACTACATCACAGACGACCATGATACCTGATCCTACTACTACCACCGTGGCCATTATGGTTTCGCTACAGGATTTCATGAGGCTGAGACCTCCAGTATTCACCGGCACCGAGGCAGCGGAGGACCCACAGACGTTCCTTGACAGTTTAGCCAGGATCTGCCGTTCGCTGAGATGTTCGGATGATCGATGAGTAGAGCTTGCGAGTTTCCGACTAGAGGGTCTCGCGCAGACATGGTGGGAGTCGGTCTTGAGAGGTCGAGCTGCAGGTCTACCGCCTATGACGTAGGCCGAGTTTACAGTGGTCTTTCTAGCTCGTTTCCTCCCAGAGAGCTTTCGTGATGCCAGAGCTCGTAGCTTCAAGGCCTTAGTCAAGACACCTGGGATGACGGTGTCTGAGTATGACATCCAGTTTACGCAGTTATCCCGATATGCTCCGTATTTGGTGGATACCGAAGAGAAGATGGTGAAGAGGTTCGTACAGGGACTAGATGCCCAGCTATATCTTGCCATTGGCGCCCAGCACTACGACACTTATTCAGCTGCTATGGATACGGCATTACGGATGGAGGCACGCATATCACAGACTTCGGCCGTTTCTGGGCCGAAGAGGATTCGCACCGATGTACCGTCTCAGAGGAAGCGCGCCAGATTCTTTCCGAGAGATAGGCCTGGCAGAGGATTTGGACGGGGACAGTTATATGGTTCTTATCCCCAGGGACAGCAGCCGTCGCCAGGGTGTTTTGGGTGCGGGAGTCTGTACCATCTTGTCAGAGACTGTCCGGCGAGATGACAGGGAGCGGCGACCGTTCCGCATGTGACCCTACCACCATCACCACCCCCTCCTCAGAGAGCCCTACTTCCTACCACAGGCGATGCTCCATGCCAGTTAGGTGCACCCAGAGGCCGTGGACGCGGCGGTCCTGTTCAGAGAGGATGAGGAGGAAGAGGCCGAGGTCGAGGTCAGCCCGCTATCGGTGGAGGACAGGCCCGAGTATTTGCTTTGACACCGCAGGATGCGCAGGCATCCAATGCCGTCGTGACAGGTACCTTGCCAGTTTGCTCTTTCGACGCACGGGTATTATTTGACCCAGGTTCCACACATTCGTACGTCTCTACACACTTTGCACCGATGTTGGGCCGTGAGTCGTCGTCGTTAGATCATCCGCTTGTTGTTGTTACTCCGGTAGGCGAGTCGTTTGTCGCTCGCTTTGTATTTCGTTTGTGTTCCGTTCGTATCGGGGAGAGGGATTCATCGGTTGATTTGATTCTCCTCGATATGTTGGACTTTGATGTGCTTCTGGGCATGGATTGGCTAGCCACTTGTTATGCTTCGGTGGACTGCCGTGAGAAGGCAGTCATATTTAGCTTTCCGGGAGAGCCAGTCCTTGTTATTCAGGGAGACTGCAGTGTCACCCTTCCCAGCTTAATTTCGTCTCTTCGCGCTGGTCAGCTCTTGCGGAAGGGATGTCAGGGATTCTTAGCGTATATTTGTGATACTCGAGCTGCAGAGGTTCCGTTGGACCGGGTCCCGGTTGTTTGTGAGTTCCCTGATGTTTTCCCTGATGAGCTACCTGGGCTACCACCTGAGCGCGACGTTGAGTTCTGCATTGATTTGATTCCCGGCTCGGGGCCTATTTCTATACCGCCTTATCGGATGGCCCCGGCAGAGCTTCGAGAGCTGAAGGATCAGTTGCAGGATTTGTTAGATAAGGGGCTTATTCGACCTAGTGTTTCTCCGTGGTGTGCTCCGGTCCTGTTTGTCAAGAAGAAGGATGGAAGTTTGCGCTTATGTATCGACTACCGCCAGCTGAACAAAGTTACCGTTCGGAACAGATATCCGTTGCCACGCATTGATAATTTGTTCGACCAGCTTCAGGGTGCGGGATATTTTTCGAGGATCGACTTGCGATCAGGATACCATCAGCTGCGAGTTCGACAGGAGAATATACCGAGGACAGCTTTCCGCACGCGCTACGGCCACTACGAGTTTTTGGTGATGTCGTTCGGACTCACCAACGCCCCAGCAGCATTCATGGATTTGATGAACCGTACATTCAGGCCGTATCTTGACTCGTTCATCATCGTGTTTATCGACGATATCTTGGTGTACTCCCGGAGCAGAGAGGAGCACGAGCAGCACTTGCGGATTACGTTACAGACTCTGAGGGAGCACCAGTTGTTCGCAAAGTTCTCCAAGTGTGCTTTCTGGCTGGACAGCGTCGGATTCTTGGGTCACGTGGTTACAAGAGACGGCATATGTGTGGACCCGAAGAAGATTGAGGCTGTTCAGCAGTGGTCCCGACCTACATCGGTTACTGAGATCCGTAGTTTTCTAGGCCTGGCGGGCTACTACAGGCGTTTTGTTCAGGACTTCTCCCGTATAGCTGCACCTTTGACCGGTTTGACCCAGAAGGGAGTTCCTTTCGTTTGGACAGAGGAGTGCGAGCGCAGTTTTCAGCAGTTACGGACTTATTTGACTACGACGCCGGTATTATCTTTGCCTTCGGGATCAGGCGGATTTGTGGTCTACTGTGATGCTTCGCGAGTGGGATTAGGGTGCGTACTGATGCAGCATGGCCGGGTGATCGCTTATGCTTCTCGGCAGTTGAAGAAGCATGAACAGAACTACCCCACTCACGATTTGGAGATGGCTGCAGTGGTCTTTGCACTGAAGATTTGGCGACATTACCTATACGGCGAGTCGTGTCAGATATTCACTGATCACAAGAGCTTAAAGTACATATTTCAGCAGCGAGACCTGAACCTCAGACAGCGTCGTTGGATGGAGTTAGTGAAAGACTACGACTGCGAGATCCTATATCACCCAGGCAAGGCGAATGTAGTGGCAGATGCGTTGAGTAGGAGGCCCGGGGGTAGTCTATCCTTTTTGCGCGCAGTGCAAAGGCAGTCGTCAGCAGATTGGCAGATTTTATGCGACAGCCGAGTTGAGTTTGAGTTCACTCAGACAGGGGGACAGCTCGCGCATGTTCGTGCACGCCCACAGTTGCTTGACCGTATATATGAGGCACAGCGCAGTGACGACCGTTACTCGGAGATCATGGCACAGATGGGTCAGGGCAAATTTTCCGAGTTCGTGATTGATGATCAGGGGATTTTACGCTATGGATCTAGACTGTGCGTACCAGATGCTGATGGATTACGGCGCGACATTCTTGAGGAGGCACACCGATCAGTGTATAGTGTTCACCCCAGTTCCACCAAGATGTACCATGATATGAGAGAGACCTACTGGTGGGACGGGATGAAGAGGGACATTGCGGAGTTTGTATCGAGATGCCTGACTTGTCAGCAAGTCAAGGCCGAGCACCAGAGGCCCGCAGGAGAGCTGCAGCCGTTACCCATTCCGGAGTGGAAATGGGAGCAGATTTCAATGGATTTCGTTGTGGGTCTACCCAGGACCAGTCGAGGGTACGACTCCATCTGGGTGATCATGGATAGATTGACGAAAGCTGCTCACTTCCTGCCAGTGAAGACGACTTTCAGCTTCGCTCAGTATGCTCAGCTCTACATTGACGAGATCGTGCGACTACATGGCGTACCGACTTGTATCGTGTCAGATCGAGGCACTCAGTTTACCAGCCGACTATGGCAGAGACTCCAGGAGGCTTTGGGCACTCGTTTGAGCTTCAGCACAGCATTTCATCCGCAGACCGACGGACAGTCAGAGCGGACCATTCAGACTCTCAAGGACATGCTCAGAGCGTGCGTTTTAGACTTCGGCGGTAGCTGGGATCGTCATTTACCTCTAGTGGAGTTCTCCTACAATAACAGCTTCCAGGATACTATTCAGATGGCACCTTTCGAGGCATTGTATGGGAGGAGATGCAGATCGCCCGTCTGTTGGACAGAGCTCAGCGAGAGCAGTATTTTGGGGCCGCAGCTTGTTGAGGAGACGACAACGAAGATACAGTTGATTCGAGACCGGATGAGGGCAGCTCAGAGCAGACAGAAATCCTATGCAGACAGGCGCCGTCGCAGGTTAGAGTTCGCAGTTGGCGATCATGTTTTTCTGAAAGTCTCTCCGATGAAGGGCGTGATGCGTTTTGGGCAAAAGGGGAAGCTTAGCCCTAGATTCGTAGGTCCCTTCGAGATCCTCGAGCGTGTCGGCGCAGTTGCATATCGTTTAGCTCTTCCACCCAGCTTTCCCGATGTTCACCCCGTCTTCCATGTTTCGATGCTCCGCAAGTACCTTCACGACCCTTCGCATGCGATTCAGCACCCGACAGTCCAGCTGGAGCGCGACCTTTCCTTTGCAGAGCAGCCGGTGGCCATCCTGGATCGGCAGGTGAAGAAGTTGAGATCGAAGATTATACCAACCGTCAAGGTCCTTTGGCGTAGCCCGAGCAGCGAGGAGGTTACCTGGGAGACCGAGAGCGAGATGAGGAAGAAATATCCCCATCTCTTTGAAGGTACGCGTAGTTATACTTTTAAATTCGGGGACCGAATTTCTTTAAGGGGGAAGATTGTAGCGCCTTGAAAAGTCGTTTTGGTGTTTTCCTGAAAATCGGTGAAAATTCGGTATTTTTCCGAAAACCGTCCTTTTTGTTATTTTGCAGTTTAGGACTAATTATACCTAATTTGGATAGGTAATTGCTAGTTTTTAGTAGAAAATGAGTTAATTATGAAATTCTGGTCGTTTAAAAATTTTCCCTAATTTTTCAATTTTTTTTATATTATTTTAAGCCGGTAAGAAAATACATTAAATTAGCGATAAATACAAATTTAAATGGGCTAAAATTAAGCTTTAAAATTATGTTAATTAGAATCTAGTTGTAACATAAATTTTTAGTATTTTATTTTGATTTTTAACTAATTTTTATTATAGAAAACGAAATTTATTGAATTTAAGCTTAAACTTGCAATTTTGGACTTGTATGGGGTCTTTTTGAATAATTTTTTTTTTGTGCACCCCCTCTCACTTTTCCCTCACCCTAGGCCGGCCATTTCCAGCAGCTCATGGGGAAAAAAATTCCATGCTCCTTTGACTTTGTATTTGTGTGGAAATGAGGTTTTTTTTTAAAGGTTTTTGAATTGTTAATTGGGTATGGTGCTTTGACTTTGGGGGAGTTTGACTAGAGACTTTTTCCCACACCCACACCACTCCCCTCTCCCTCATTTCTGGATAGAAACCAGCAGCTCCCCCCCTTCATTTTTCCTCTCTCTTTTGTTCACAAATTCATCTCAAAAATCAACAAAATCAACAAATTTCTTCACAATTTCAAAGCAAAACCATATTCCATCTCTTCTCCAACCTAATTTGGTTGAAATCGAGGTGAAAGGAGGTGTCTTGGGAGGCTTGAACAATCTTAGGATTGATCTTTTGAGGTATAATTTCTAATCAAATGGTTAAATTATAGCTTAAGTGTGCTAAACTAGAACCTTGAAAATTGTTTAGTGTTAAATTTAGTGTTAGTTTCATTCTAGATTTTTTAAAAAAAGTTCATGGTTGAAATTAATCTAGGGTTTTTAGAAACCATTATTTAGTTAATTAAATCTATTTTGCTATCTAGTTGTTTGCTAATCTAAGTTAATGAGGTTACTTTATTTGTGTGGGATTCAAATTAGTGCTAATTTGGTATTGTCATGTTTAGTTTTGGATTGAAATTGCTAATGATGAAAATCAAGAAAGGTTTTGTTTATGGAAATTAGGTTTTTAAGCATTGCTAATGGTTTAAAACTAATGTAATGGCTATCTAGTGGGTTAGTTGGATGTTGTGTTGGATTGTGAGCACTTTATCGCATAACGGCGATGTTGCGTCGTTTTTTTTAGAATATTTGTGCTTACTAGTTTTGTGATAAAAGTATGTGATAAATTAGTTTTGATATCTTGATGATTGTATTGGATTATCCTATGACATTTAGGATGCGTGAGTGCGGATTTTTGAGTAATCGGGTTTTAGTTTTGCCGGGTGACCAAATCGGCGATTTTTGCAGTTTTTGCGATTTTCGCGTGTGTTCCGCGCACCTTGTGCACGTTGTACCTAGCTAGTGAACGTTGGTATTTTCGTTAGGGAATTGCGTCGTTCTTGATTTGTAACCTTATGTTTGTATTGATTTTAATTCCAGGTTCGGTCGCGGAGACGTCAGACGCGTCTCGAAAGGGGAAAGCGGTGATTGGACACAGCTAGCTAGGGATTCCGGTGAGTAGATGTAACATCTACGGGGGACTATCGTTGGATGGCGCAAGTCGCCCAATAGTTTTAGTACCTTAAAAAGATTCTTAGTAATGTTAGTAATTAGGGGTGTAATACTTGTATGATTATTTGCTACATTCATGCTCTATATTGACATACATATACGAAACCATTTTATAGGACACCTGCACCATTGCCAGGGTTTTTATATGCAGCACGAGCACTATTCATGCTTACACACACACCCTGGTAATTGCCATGCCACCACACTAGATAACCTTTAAATTGAAACCTTTTACTATAATTGATACTTAAACTCGCGCTATTGCTTTAATTCCTTAAAATGAAATCGTAGGATTGCTATTCATGTGCATGTGCTTCATCATATTATTTGTTCATGCCTAATCTATTAATCACACATCGCAACTTGATTATTGATACCATATGCATTCATTATCATTGACATATGCACTTATGAGGATTTCTTGAGATTTTATGATATTTCTGGATTTCGGGGGAAAGCCGCAAAATTTCTAAACTTATTATATTTTTAAAATATGTAAATTGCGTTTTCTAGTGATGTAAGTGTCGTTCACCATGAGTTTGCTGTGGTTTTCGAGATCCGTGTCAAGGAGTGGAGGAACCGTCACGGGTACATGGTGGGCCCGGTATGGTACCCCGGGGCAAGATGAATGTGGTGTTGACGTTGAGCCTGGCAGGGGACGGATTACCTACTGGTGACTGTTTGGCACGGCGGATATCCAGAGGATACCGACCGTGGCCGCGAGATGATGAGATTTTGATATTTAGCTGGGTCAGCCGGATGGCTGAGGCCAGAGATACTATGACATGGATATATGAGATTTGTGATAGTTTTGAGGTGTCGTTGCTGGACACAGGTTCTTGTTGATTTTGTTGGTATTGTGCTGGTATTTCAAAAGAGATTTTTAAAGGGAAAAACATGATTTCTTATACTTACACATTCAGATCACGAGTTGATTCGCATTGCATTCATACCTGCTAGCATATTCATATTGCGTACATACTTGCCATTATGACCTGCCTTACCTGTATTTAGATGCTAGGATGATTGTGTGCATGCATACGATAGCCTGTGTAGATGTTATTTATTACTCACGAGTTGGCAACTCACCCCCGTTGTGCCACAGCCTTTTTCAGGTCCGCTCCGTCAGTACAGTAGCGGCGGGCGCACTTGCTTCTTTTGCCTGGACTCGAGGTTTTGCTCTTAGGTGGGTTATATCATTATTTTTGTACCACCTTGTATATTCTTGTATCTAGTGTACTCCATCTACTGTATCTACCAGTATTGTTGTATATTGACCTAGAGATGAGACGGTGAGATTTGTGGACTTTTTATGCTGTATTTTGGGGTCGAGCTCACTTGAGTCGACATGTTGTTTTTCTCATGGTTCTTTATGATTATTTTGCATGATGTTGTTTTATATTGCGTGGGATTTATGACCGCCTTGTGGCGAAGAGCTAGCTCCCGCTTGGGGATGCCATATTTGTTGGATTCATATATATTCTTGTTGTACCCATTTTGGGGGCCAGTATTTACAAAGGAGACTCTGCCGAAATTTTCGGAAAAATTGGTATTGTTTTTAAAAAGGGTTTTATATGACTTATTTGATAAACTCACTTTCAATTGATTGGGTTCTCTTCACTCTTTTGCTTATTTGGTTTTGGTTTTCTGGGCTTTGGCTTACTTATTTTACGGACGTCTTGAGACGTTTCGTAAACTTAAGTGCCAGTCACGTTCCGTACCCTGCGGGTCGTGACATACATATGACTCTTGGTTTTAGAAAAAGGTATGGTTCGGGTGACGCATCTACATCGACTATCTAGTCCTACAGTATCCTAAACGGCAATATCGCTAAACGTCATCCTATGATAGTAGTAACATATCACTTCTAACTATCCTCTAGTTTCTAATATGGTTTCATAGCTACCTCATTCTAACCCTAGTTTCCTAATCTAGGTTTCCTAAACATATTCTATAAATCAGTTTTCCATCAAAACTTTGCGGGGGTGCTATGCGCCATCCACCCGATTTCCCCCGTGGATATAAATCCACTCACCTTGCTTCTTGCTTGCCGAAGTCGATGACACTACCCTCCGTCGCCTCGGAATCCATGCGAAGGTACCTACAATAATAAACAATCGCAATGCGTATTAAAAATCAAGGCAGAAAAACCAAAACGGCACACGTTTCGCTCATAGGTCAAAACCTATAGCTTTGCGTGCAAAACACGACAATTAACCCTGGTCGTTGACTTACAAACGCTACATGACGGAAAAAAAATATCAAATACCAAAATCAAGTCAAAACAAAGTCGTAAAACAATGCATCAACTCAAGGAAATGGTCCCAGATTTTACCCTAAGCCAAATTGGTCAATTCTGCATATATGGAGGGTCTAATTTACATCTAAAGGGACCCCAGAACAAATACGGATCAATTCCAACCTAGTCTGGCCGCAATTTGCGGCCAGATTGAATAAATCTGCGGCCATGGTGCAGGGTTTGGGTCTCAGGTCTTGGTGGTAGCTTCCTAGGTGCCTACACGACTCCCAGTAATTGCAAAATCATTTCTAGTGTCCCCGGGTTGCTCTAGATTCCAAAATACCCACACAAATCACACATTTATCCGATGTCGGGGTTTCTAAATCCGTTTTTGGGTTTCTAAGCTCTGGTCCAGGTCATTAAAATAGCACCCAAGTCTAGTTAACAGCCACTAGACATCACCCAATTTCAAACAACACTCAAACCCTTTACTAGGGTTTTTCAAGGTTCACTAAACATCACAATTTCACCTCTAAACTTGCATGTAAGGTAAAGTGAATGAAATACTATGCTAAGGGTGATGAAATTACCTCACTTGGGCAACCCAAGAAAAACCCTAGCTCCTCAAGGTGGTCGAAATCTCACTTTTCTTGGTCCAATGTGTAGAGGGGATCAATTTTTGTGAAAAGGAATTAGGGTTTTGATCAAGAATTTGAGATGATATCATGAAGTGAAGGTGGAGGGAAGAGAAGAAAGAAGAAGAAGAAAATGATGGGGGAGTTTAGAATGAGGCAGCCCCTCTCTCTCCCCTCTCTTATTTCCACCCACTCTCTCTCAATATTACCTTTATACCCTTTCTCTTCTTACCCTTTTCTTTTTATTAAAAACCCAAGTCACAAAATACCCAAAATAACACAAGAACACAACATGTAATCACCACATAACATGACATGGTGCACTGGCCACGAAAAACTGTAGAAATGCGGATTTGGCTTAATCGCGATTAGCAGTGCACTAATCGGGGTTTTATCAAAATGGCATATAATAAATTTTAAAAAATTCCAAATCCTATAATTATATTATTAAATGAATAAATCATTTTAATTTCCATTTATTTCATAATTATTGGTATATATTTATATCCTTTTTCGAAAACCCCAATTTCGCAAATCGGCAGTTTTCAGAAAATATATTATTTTAATATTAAATTCTAAAAATAATATTTTATATTTTCTGAAATGTTACACCGCTCCTATTTTGACCGTACCAGATAGTTCCGGAGGATTGGTGATTCACAGTGACGCATCTGGAAAAGGATTGGGATGTGTTTTGATGCAGCATGGGAAGGTTATAACTTACGCATCGAGACAGTTGAAGACCCATGAGAAGAATTACCCAACTCATGATTTGGAGCTAGCGGCTGTGATTTTCGCTTTGAAAATTTGGAGACACTACTTATTGGGTGAAAGGGTCGAAGTATTCACCGATCACAAAAGCCTGAAGTATGTGTTCACCCAGAAGGAGCTTAATATGAGACATCGTTGATGGTTAGAGCTGATGGCTGACTACGATCTTGATCTTAAGTACCATCTGGGGAAAGTTAATGTTGTGCCGGATGCTCTTAGTCGGTTGCCAGCAATTCAGATGTTGACTGCGCAAAAGGAGCTTATCGAAGACTTTCGAAGATTCGAGTTGGAGATCGTGCTACCGCATTCTTCGGGACAATTGATGCAGCTGCAAGTACAGTCGGCGTTGATCGAGAATATTAAAGCAGTGCAGTTACAGGACCCAAGATTGCAGAAGTTTCGAGAACAAGTTGAAACTGGACTTCGAACGGACTTGTTGATTTATGAAGATGGTTCGTTGCGATATGGTAGCCGTTTGTGTATGCCAAAAGGAGATATTCGCAAAGAAGTTACGAAGGAGGCGCACAGTTCCGCATATTCCGTACATCCAGGAGGCACGAAGATGTACCGAGATCTACGACAGCATTTCTGGTGGGAAGGCATGAAACGGGAGATTACCCGCTTTGTAGCGAAGTGCTTGGTGCGTCAGCAAGTTAAGGCTGAACATCAAAGGGTTGCTGGTTTATTGCAACCACTTCCGATTCCTCAATATAAGTGGGAACATATAACCATGGATTTCGTGACGGCTTTACCGCAGAGTCCAAAGGGCAACAATGCAGTTTGGGTAATTGTTGATCAATTGACCAAGGCATCTTATTTCATACCATTTCGAGTTGGTCAGTCAACGGAAGCGTTGGCGGAACGGTACATGCAGGAGGTTGTGAGATTGCATGGGGTGCCGGTGAGCATCGTGTCCAACCGTGACCCCCGTTTCTTATCACACTTCTGGAGGAGCTTTCAGGAAAGTTTGGGGACTCGATTGAAGTTTAGCATAGCTTATCATCCTCAGACAGATGGCTAGTCGGAGAGAACGATCCAAATTCTTGAAGACATGTTGAGAGCTTGCATGTTAGACTTCAAGGGTTCATGGGAGGATCACCTATACTTGGTAGAGTTTTCTTACAATAACAGTTTTCAGGCGACTATTCAGATGGCTCCATTCGAAGCATTATATGGTCGCAAGTGTCGTTCACCAGTTTGTTGGGATGATATTGGAGAACGAAGATTGTTGGGACCGGATTTGATCGTGCAGACAGTAGAGAAAGTTAACACTATCCGGAATCATATGAAGGCAGTACAAGATCGGCAGAAGAGTTGGGCCGATACATCGAGAAGACCTCTAAAGTTCGCTGTTGGTGATATGGTATTCTTGAAGATATCACCGACTAGAGGAGTGATTTGTTTTGGGAGTCGAGGAAAGCTTAGTCCTCGATTCGTTGGGCCTTTCGAGATTTTGGAGCGTGTTGGAGAAGTGGCGTATCGATTGGCTTTACCGCAATCTTTAGCGAATGTTCATGACGTGTTCCACGTATCTCAACTCCGTAAGTATGTTCGAGATGAAACACGTGTGATGGATCATTCGGAGCTGACTGTACGAGAAGATTTAACCTTTGAGGAACGACCGTTGTCGATTGTGGATCGAAGGGAAAGGGTTCTTAAGAACAAGGTTATCCCCCTCGTACTTGTTTCTTGGGGAAATCGCTCGCATGGAGAATCAACTTGGGAATGAGAAGATGAGATCCAACAGAAGTACCCACATCCATTCTTGTAGTTTCTGGATTGTTTATCCTTTCTTGTTCTTGGAATTTCGAGGACGAAATTCTTTTTGTAGTTGGGTATAATGTAACAACCTAGTTCATTTATACCTATTCCAGTTCTCATATCTCCTTAATGTAAGTCCACGTTACCCGTCCCCAGTTCTTTGGGGTTGCGGAAATGATGAAAAACGATTTTTCTTTGGTGGTAACATGGACTCAAAATACGGATCTTTGTTAAACAACTATCAACAACCTAACTAGGAGTTTTACCTACTCGGTTAGGGGGTTATACCTTAACTTGAACTCCTTCTCTTCGACTCCTTATGGTGGTCGGATGGTTCTCTCCTCGTCGTCTCCTTGTGCCGAAGATGGATCCACCTGAAAGCTTCTACTTTGGGCTCCAACCTTAATCTTAAGGAAACTAGAACACTTGGTTTGCTAGACCTTGTATACTAGAATGAGTAGAGAATTGTTTTGGGTTTTATTTCTATGGTTCTTGCTTATCAACACATGAGACAATAAAACCATGAACTAAAGAGAGAGCAAGAGGAAGAGGGAGAGCTTGAGGATGAGAGAGAATGAGAATGATAGAATGAAGAAGACTTTTTCCCACCATCCTCTCATTACACAAAAATAATCATAACAATAATAGTAATTGAGTATTATGTGATGGTTCATATCATATCAAATGGCAATATCATTTCATGCACTCATTTTGTAAAGTATAACAAGCAAGCAAAAGTCTTTGCTATGAAATGATAGCCATTGCAATGATGATGGTCAACAAGTCCAACCTAGTCAACCGGTCAACAAAGTCAACAAAGTCAACCTTTCAACCCAACCATGTCACAATAATAGTTAATTAATATTATTGTTAATCATATTTCTAATTCTCATTAGGGTTTAGCAAAAGTCAACAGTCAACAACCCTAATGAGAATCCTCTGCCTCTGTCTCTGTCAACCGTGCATACACACCCGCATTCGCGTTCCGAGGAACACGAATACAAACGAGATAAAACCAATCCCAAAACGTATACTAGGATCTGGCTTAAACTAAAGCCCGCTAGTAATAACTGCCCGGACACCAAACGTGCACAAGTGCACGGCTGTGACCGAACCCTGTCGCAAAACCATGCGACCTCTACTCTTTTGCCTAAAGGCGAATAGCTCTCTGTGTGGGACTCTAAAGACTCGACACTACGCTGGCAGTGGGTTTAACCACAGATCGCAAGCGGCACTAGCTGTGCGTAACGGCCCCCAGGTAGATGCCGATAAGAAGACCGACGAGGTGAAACCCATCTGAACTCCTACTGAGCCTGAATGTGACAATCTCCGTACAGTCCGGTCTGTTCGTCTGAGAATATCGCATGGCGGGCCTAGGGGGCGGTAAACGTCAGTCCCCTAATAGCGGTACAAGTCGTGTCGGTGTGTAGCCCAGAACACCTTGAGATAGCACTGGAAACCTACCAGTGTATCTCGCTTGCCCTGGCCAGGGACGACTATGTGTAATGGCTATCCTAGACACAGCGCGATATCAACTCCCAATACCGGGAGAGACGAATCCTATCAACCGTCACTGCCTCCAAGTGCTTCGGGACTGCACCCAACTACTACCTGTTTGCACGACTCCTTTGAGCCGTGGTAGGGTAGTAATCAAAGTACAGTGGGAACACACTCGAGGCGAAGTGACAGTGTCAAGTCAGCGGACTAAGCTGTACTCATGTCACCTGGGAACGACAACTGATGATAGGTATAGTACCAACCAATCAGTTCCCGACGAGTCCTGTCCAGTGTACTCGTAACCTAACGAGCACCCGCATACTATCTCAAGTACGACGTACTGACGGCTGTGGGACAGACCGTCTCCCCTGCTGGAATGAGAAGCGCATACGCTAGTCTACTCAGGATTATCGATGCCCTGTCTCGATAATCCTACGACTAGGGACCTGTATAAGGATGTGCTTGTAGATTACCCAGCCCCCACGAGTGTGACTGCCATCACAACGCTGGTAATCAAGCAAAAATCCTAAGGGCTCTACTAATGTGTATAGGTGATATGCTATAAGAAACACATGTACACACATTGAAATAGAAACAAACCAAGTAGCATACTACCATTTTGAGCAAGATTGTCTATACAACGGTGAATATCCCAAGCTTCCATTAAGTAATATACAAACTAGTATGATACAGTAATGGCCTCTAGGGCATATACACTAACAATCTCCCACTTGCACTAAGGCCATGTACTGGCGTATCGGAGACCTATCATCTCGATCAGCCGCTCGAACTGAGTCTGGGGTAAGGCCTTCGTGAGTGGATCAGTAGTGTTATCTTCCGTATTTACTCTCTTCACCTCGATCTCCCGGCGATCTACGATCTCCCTGATCAGGTGGTACCGCCTCAAAATGTGCCTGGACTTCTGATGGGACCTGGGTTCCTTCGCTAAAGCTATAGCACCGTTGTTGTCACAATACAACGGTATTGGATCAACAATGGTAGGAACCACCTGAAGCTCCGTGAGGAACTTCTTCATCCAGACAGCTTCCTTTGCGGCATCGCAAGCAGTTATGTACTCCGCTTCCATAGTTGAGTCAGCAACGGTCTTCTGCTTGGAACTCTTCCAGCAAACCGCCCCTCCATTGAGGGTAAAGACATAACCCGACATGGACTTGGAGTCATCCTTGTCACTCTGGAAGCTGGAGTCAGCAAAGGCCTCGATCTGGAGGTCTTTTCCGCCATACACTAAGAACATCTCCTTAGTCCTTCTCAGGTACTTGAGAATGTTCTTTACTGCTATCCAGTGTTTCTCCCCTGGGTCCGACTGATACCGGCTTACAACGCTCAATGCGTATGCTACATCTAGTCTGGTACATAACATCGCATACATTATAGAGCCTACCGCAGATGCTTAGGGTATAGATGGCATGCAAGCCCTTTCCAAATCAGTCTTGGGAGACATCTCTTTGGAGAGGGTGATTCCGTGACAAGCCGGTAGATTACCGCGCTTGAAATCTTCCATACTGAATCGTTTCAGTATGGTGTCAATGTACCTGGACTGTGAAAGTCCTAACATCCTCTTAGATCTATCACGATAGATCTGGATCCCCAGAATGTAGTTGGCATCGCCCAGGTCCTTCATGGAGAAACTCTGTGACAAGAATCCTTTGACTGACTGTAACATAGGAATATCATTTCCTATTAGGAGAATGTCATCCACGTATAAGACGAGGAACACTACAGTTCTCCCTATAATCTTACTGTAAATGCATGGTTCATCTGGGTTTTTGATAAAGTCGAATTCTTTGACAGTATCATCAAAGCAGATGTTCCAACTTCGCGATGCCTGCTTCAGTCCATAGATGGACTGAAGCAACTTGCACACTTTACCGCTGCTCCCACTCTGAATGAATCCCTCTGGCTGATCCATATAGACACACTCTTCCAAATTTTCATTTAGAAAAGCTGTCTTTACGTCCATCTGCCAGATCTCATAATCGTGGAAGGCAGCAATGGTAAGAAGGATCCGAATGGATTTGAGCATAGCTACTGGAGAAAAGGTCTCGTCATAGTCCAAACCAGGTCTTTGACGAAAACCCTTTGCAACAAGCCTAGCTTTATAGGTTTTGACCTGCCCATCTACACCAATCTTCTTTCTGAAGATCCACTTGCAGCCTACGGGTTTTACCCCTTCTGGAGAAAAGTCCAAAGTCCAAACTTTGTTGGTGTACATGGACTCCATCTCGGTCCGCATTGCATCCAGCCATTTTACTGAGTCACCGCTCTGAATGGCTTGCTGGAAGCTAGTAGGCTCATCATAATCAATGACACAATCCTCTCTATCCCCGTCTATGAGAAAACCATAGTATCTCTCGGGCGGATGAGACTGCCTACTACTCCTGCGGAGTGGCGCAGGAATGTCCGGTTCCTCTGAACCTTTTGGTTCTACCAAGGTTTCAGTAATAGCTTGTGGTTCTGGAATTTCTTCCAGTTCTATTGCGCTCCTACTTATCTGATTTTCTAAAAACTCAGTTTCCAAGAAGCGAGCATGACGAGAAACAAAGACTTTTTGCTCCTCTGCGTAATAGAAAAGATACCCCTTGGAGTTCTTTGGGTATCCCATAAACTTACACTGTACTGAACGTGCCTCGAGCTTGTCCGCATGCTGCTTTTTGACAAAAGCTGGACATCCCCATGTCTTAAAGTGTTTAAGACAGGATTTCTTCCCACTCCACATCTGATATGGTGTGGTAGGCACTGTCTTAGTAGGAACTTGGTTCAAGAGATATGCAGCTGTTTCTAGTGCATAACCCCAGAAAGATCGCGGTAACTCAGCCTTACTCATCATAGAACGAACCATATCCAATAGAGTTCGATTCCGTCTTTCCGATACACCATTGTGTTGTGGTGTGTATGGAGGAGTAAACTGCGAGAGAATTCCATTCTCTTTTAAGTAGTCCAGAAACTCGGCACTCAAGTATTCTCCACCTTGATCAGATCTCAGTGTCTTGATACTTTTGCCTATTTGTTTTTCAACTTCATTCTTGTATTCCCGAAATTTCTCAAAGGCTTCGGATTTATGTTTCATCAGGAAGACATGTCCAAACCTAAAGAAATCATCTGTGAAAGTAATGAAGTATGAATAACCACTTTGCGCATGTGTAGACATTGGACCACACACGTCACTATGTATGAGTCCCAAGAGCTCGCTTGCTCTTTCTCCATGTCCAGTGAACGGAGTCTTTGTCATCTTTCCCATGAGACAAGATTGACAAGATGCATATGATTGATATTCGAACGGATCCAAATATTCTTCTGTATGTAACTTTGTCAACCTTCTCTCATTGATGTGACCCAGTCTACAATACCATAAGAAAGCCTGATTTGTTTCCGGAGACTTTCTTTTAACTGTGTTCTGGACACTGAAAATCTGAGCTTGATTCAATATGTATATCCCGTTATTTAATGTACCTGACCCAATCAGAACTTGATTTAGGTGGATGTAGACCACATCGCTTACAAAAGTAAAATCATATCCTTCCTTAGAAAGTAAGGATACAGATATGATATTACAAGTCGCACCTGGTACATACAAATAGTCACGCATAATCAATATCTGCCCAGTTGTCAGTCCAAGATGATATTCCCCTACGGATTCAGCATCCATGCTCATTCCGTTTGCAACCCTGAGAGTCATATCACCTTTCCTGATAACCCTACGGTTTCTCAGAGCCTGTAACGAATTACAGATGTGAGATCCTGATCCGGTATCCAATACCCAGGAAGTAGGGTTAACTGACATACAGTTCTCTATTACAAACACACCCGAAGCCGAAGCCACAACATGCTTCGAATCCTGGCTACTGGTTTTGCTAGCCTTGCAATCCTTCTGCCAATGTTCATTCCCGTAACAATAGGAACGTCCCTCTTTTACTACATCCAGCCCCGAAGCTTTTGCCCTTCCCTTTCTTTCTCCTTCCCTGGTTTCCTTCAGGGTAGAAGGTAGAGACTGTAGAATCAAGTCAGCAACTGACCCGTTCTTCAACGTGGTCTTCAGGTCCGTGAGCTTAAAATAGCTGGTCTCTGTAAGGACGTTGCCCCTTACAGATGACCTGATAGCCAACCTCGCTTGAAGCAAATCATTCGAGATCTCATATATTGCGATACGAGATTACTCTCCATATAAATCTTTGTTATGGAGGAAGATAGAAACTAAGTCCATCTTCTTATGCTGCCTCTGGTATGCACCATCAACTGAGGCCAACACGAGGCACTTGGCTTTCGCACAGTCCTTTTCCGATGTCTTACGGATATCAATATCCATGACAGGAGAAACTGGTCCTGAGACGGCAGGGGTTTGATTAGTTAAGAGGTGTCCCAGCTTATCATGGGCAATGGACATCTGGACAGACCTTTGCCAATCATAACAGTCAGATTCAGTCATTTTACTATCTAGATGTAACCTATGTGTGGTCACTGGGTCGCTGCAATTAAGAGAGAGAGAAGAAAACACTCAGCATGATGCTCTTGCAAGTTTAGATTGGTTTTTAATTTATCTAAATAGGATGGCTCCCACTGTTTCTCGAATCCTTCCTAAAACCAAAAAGGAAGAATTAGTCGGGATCAATCTCACCGTACAATACTTGCTTAACCGTTCAGCCAGGCCAGTGTCGGTACTTCGAGGGAGGTTTTCCAACGCTTTCGCGAAGTTCCTTAATTAAATAACCTCTTTTCCCTGGGGGCGTAGCCCCGCTAACACCTTTCTAGACACCTACTCGGTTTATAGCATTGATCGTTAAGTGAGAAAGTTCCCGAGGAGTAGCATATACTTACAGTAGGATCGTGATCCAAATATCATCGTGTGATAAAACTGAAGGAATCCTACCAGAATCATCACACTCCAAATGGTATGCAGCGCTAGCAAGTTTCAGTTTCTTTAGAAACTCCCGATGTGGATTTTTGCCTCATGCTCTTATGACCTGACTAAGGCCAACAAATCATAAGTCACATGTCAAGTTCTACCCGTCGTTGTCCAGGTTGATTTGAACTCACCCGTATATACCCTTGACTATGGCCAACAAAGTAATACGACTGTCCCAAACCAACGCATCTATCTATGCAACATATGAATACTCACCAGCTACCAAACACTGTGCTTTGACTAAGGCCAACAAACACAGCTTGAATACTGTTGGATATTGTTATGAAACGACGGAGGGCTACGAATGGTTTTGGCGAAACCGTGAACGTAGTGAACTTGATATAATCGAAGGAACCTTGATAGCTTTTAAAAGGAGTGGCTTAAGCTCCACGTTTAAAAGTTGTTTTTGAAAAGAAACCGAGTGGTTTTTGAAATTGTTCCAACGACTTTACTTTGGTTTATTTTCTTGCATTAATTTTAATGCGTCCCATCATTTAATCCTACCATTGCAGAAAACAACGAAAATATGACGTACGCTTATGCCATCCGCATTCGCCACGGGGCCGCGTCATTACCCGTTAGGTTATTTAACTAACGACAGAGCGGGGGCTGGACTAGCACGGATGAAAAGCATAAGCAACGCCTAAATAAATATCATATATAGATATATACATTCGTCAGATGCAATGATATCCATTCCAGATCACAGATGAACACATTGGATATACTAGGAATCCGCATTCCGTACGAGCCTGTAACGAAAAACGGATTACACGGTCGACATGAATAGCCAATACCCCACTTTAAGCCCCTACGGGTGCGGCAAACTACCCGCCAAATACCCGAAGTGAAGCAACCTCCCTGAACAACGTGAGTAGGACACTCGACACTTCGAGGTACCCGGTAGTTTGTGCACCCCCTCCATGGGTCTATCCTAGAAGCAAAAACAGTAAAAGAAATTATACAATGACGGCTACAACCTCATCCCGGTTGTGCGGCCAAATAAATAATATTACATCAATTACAAATTACATGAATTGAAAGATAAAGAAAACTCTCATCTCACAACCCCCCGGCTATTCATCCGCGACAATCCAATGAATTCATATACACATACCATCAACATTACAGATCACAGATATGTATAACTCCCACTAATCGACGTATAGCGATTGGCAGACGTTCAATACATATATCACATCACAGATATAACCCGTTAGCTTAAGTCTTTAGAAGTTCGATCAAAATACGGATTTTTAAACCCCAAAAACAAATTTTGCTTTCTGGAAAATCTGGGCAGAAAAATCATATTCCAAAAATCCCAAAACACCACACTGAACACACTGCAGGAAAAATTTCCCACGACCGGGTCAACTCGGCCACGGATCCGCGGCAGGAGCATGCTCCTGCCGCGGTTCCGCGGCGCTTTGACCGAGTTAGTGGAAAATTTTTCTTGGATGTGTTTTAAAAAGCCTGAGCTGATTTTTAGCGTAAGATTAATTAATTTTTGAACAGGAAAAAAAATCGGCAGAAACTATACATTTCGGGCGTGTTTCGTGACTTTTTCTCCGATTGAACTTCTAGTTACTTTGCTAACATGTTAGATAGTGTTTAACTAGGCTCTGATACCACTGTAAGTCCACGTTACCCGTCCCCAGTTCTTTGGGGTTGCGGAAATGATGAAAAACGATTTTTCTTTGGTGGTAACATGGACTCAAAATACGGATCTTTCTTAAACAACTATCTAACAACCTAACTAGGAGTTTTACCTACTCGGTTAGGGGGTTATACCTTAACTTGAACTCCTTCTCTTCGACTCCTTGTGGTGGTCGGATGGTTCTCTCCTCGTCGTCTCCTTGTGCCGAAGATGGATCCACCTGAAAGCTTCTACCTTTGGCTCCAACCTCAATCTTGAGGAAACTAGAACACTTGGTTTGCTAGACCTTGTATACTAGGATGAGTAGAGAATTGTTTTGGGTTTTATCTCTATGGTTCTTGCTTCTCAACACATGAGACAATAGAACCATGAACTAGAGAGAGAGCAAGAGGAAGAGGGAGAGCTTGAGGATGAGAGAGAATGAGAATGATAGAATGAAGAAGACTTTTTCCCACCATCCTCTCATAACACAAAAATAATCATAACAATAATAGTAATTGAGTATTATGTGATGGTTCATATCATATCAAATGGCAATATCATTTCATGCACTCATTTTGTAAAGTATAACAAGCAAGCAAAAGTCTTTGCCATGAAATGATAGCCATTGCAATGATGATGGTCAACAAGTCCAACCTAGTCAACCAGTCAACAAAGTCAACAAGTCAACAAAGTCAACCTTTCAACCCAACCATGTCACAATAATACTTAATTAATATTATTGTTAATCATATTTCTAATTCTCATTAGGGTTTAGCAAAAGTCAACAGTCAACAACCCTAATGAGAATCCTCTGCCTTTGTCTCAGTCAACCGTGCATACACACCCGCATCCGCGTTCCGAGGAACTCGAATACAAACGAGATAAAACCAATCCCAAAACGTATACTAGGATCTGGCCTAAACTAAAGCCCGCTAGTAATAACTGCCCGGACACCAAACGTGCACAAGTGCACGGCTGTAACCGAACCCTGTCGCAAAACCATGCGACCTCTACTCTTTTACCTAAAGGCGAATAGCTCTCTGTGTGGGACTCTAAAGACTCGACACTACGCTGGCAGTGGGTTTAACCACAGACTGCAAGCAGCACTAGCTGTGTGTAACGGCTCCCAGGTAGATGCCGATAAGAAGACTGACGAGGTGAAACCAATCTGAACTCCTACTGAGCCTGAATGTGACAATCTCCGTACAGTCCGGTCTGTTCGTCTGAGAATATCGCATGGCGGGCCTAAGGGGCGGTAAACGTCAGTCCCCTAATAGCGGTACAAGTCATGTCGGAGTGTAGCCCAGAATACCCTGAGATAGCACTGGAAACCTACCAATGTATCTCGGTTGCCCTGGCCAGGGGCGACTATGTGTAATGGCTCTCCTAGACACAACGCGATATCAACTCCCAATACCGGGAGAGACGAATCCTATCAACCGTCACTGCCTCCAAGTGCTTCGGGACTGCACCCAACTACTACCTGTTTGCATGACTCCTTTGAGCCGTGGTAGGGTAGTAATCAAAGTACAGTGGGAACACACTCGCGGCGAAGTGACAGTGTCAAGTCAGCGGACTAAGCTGTACTCATGTCACCTGGGAACTGACAACTGACGATAGGTATAGTACCAACCAATCAGTTCCCGACGATTCCTGTCCAGTGTACTCGTAACCTAACGAGCACCCACATACTATCTCAAGTACGACGTACTGACGGCTGTGGGACAGACCGTCTCCCCTGCTGGGATGAGAAGCGCATACGCTAGTCTACTCCGGAGTATCGATGCCCTGTCTCGATAATCCTATGACTAGGGACCTGTATAAGGATGTGCTTGTAGATTACCCAGCCCCAACGAGTGTGACTGCCATCACAACGCTGGTAATCAAGCAAAGATCCTAAGGGCTCTACTAATGTGTATAGGTGATATGCTATAAGAAACACATGTACACACATTGAAGTAGAAACAAACCAAGTAGCATACTACCATTTTGAGAAAGATTGTCTATACAACGGTGAATATCCTAAGCTTCCATTAAATGATATACAAACTAGTATGATACAGTAATGGCCTCTAGGGCATATACAGTAACACTTAATTGTGGTATTTTTCCTGATTTATCGTGTTTTGGGTGCGAATAGTATTTTACATTTTACTTTGCATTCGACTCGACCGGCTTGCTTTAAACTTATTTGATTCATATTTATGAATTATCTTGACTTGTTACATAGACATGTGCATTTTCAAGAATACTGCATACTAGCATTTTATCTGGCATTGTATCTTTTACCATATAACATTTTAAGTCACGTAAAGTATTTTAAAAATACATAACATGGCCTGCATGATACCTTTAACCCCGTGGTAGCATCTGCGCATCTTGTTCTCGTCCCGTTCAGTGAAACGGACATGTTTGGATGGCTACGCGCACGTGCGTGCATCCGTTCTTGAGGGTATGCATTTTCATTACCCGAGCTTTCTTTTTGAAATTTGGATGTCGCATATATTTTCATATTTTAAATCTGAATTTTTAGACCCGACCCGGGCGTGTTTTGGAATATTTTGTATCCCACAAAAATTCAAATTTAATTTAATATCTTTATATTTTAATCGACAGCTTTTAAATTTCAATAACAAACTTAAAATCTTTTTCAATTTAAAAATCTTAACTCCTCAAAACAAACTCTCTCTCTCTCCCCTTCTCTAACCCTGGCCCCACTCTCTCTCTCTTTCTTCTCTTTTTCTTCTCTCTTTCTCTCTCCCTCAAGCGCTTAGATCTCTCTCTCTCTCTCCCCACTAAATCCAAATTTATTTCTCCTCACTGTTCATCCTCTCTCTCTCCCTTCTCGCTTTCTCTCTATCTCTCTCCTCTCGCCTCACTTTCTCTCTCGTCTCGCAAATTCTGTAGCATCCTGGGATCTCGTCACTGCCCGCACCTTATGGTCACCTCCCTTCTAGTTTCCTCCTCCACTTTCTTTTTAAACCCCGAGAGCCCTCGAGAACCCATCAAAACTTCCCTCTGCCTCCTCAAACCCTAACCTAATCTCCTCAGCACCCTCAACCGAGCCTCCTCCTCCTCGCATACCCTTCATCTCTTCCTCCTCCACCTTCTCCTTTCAATCCTGGGCCCTCACCTGCACACACCCTTGCACACACCAAGAAACCAGAACCCTCACCCCGTCGCCGTTCCCTCATCTCTGGCGACCCTAGCCTTACACCACCATCATCCCCATCTCCTCTTCTCTTCTTATCTCCTTTGTTCTCCAACCCTGCACCAACACCCAGCAAACAAAGAAAAAACCTTAGCCGAAACCCTAGCAACCACCTCATCGCCGGAGCTCCGATCATCCCCTCGACACCATCTCATCTCCCTGAATCCATAGCAACCACAACCACAGTGAGCAATCCCTCTTCCTCTTTCTTTTCTTTTTCGATTCTTGATCTTTGTATTCTCGTAGTTCGCCGGAGCCGGGATCGTCGTCGACGATCCAAACGACCCAGAGGAAGTGCCTGGCTTGCGTGATCACCCTCGTGTGTTTCTTGGACCCGTTCCGTATGCCGTACGTGCGTCACGACATTTTGCCGACGTCGGACGTACCGTACACATCCGTTTCTTGATCCGTCGAGGCAAGTTTATCTTGCTACATGCTACATTACTTTATATACATCTATTTTAATAACTTTAACATTGGAATTCTAAATCTTGCATCCCAATTTCTCGTTTTACAGTTTTCCGACATCCGTATGTATCCGTACGTAGTATTTTACATCTATCGCATGCAAACCTATCTTGTTACATACTATATTACAATATACTGCACCCAATGGAATATTTACATCACATATTGCTTAGTTGTACATCCCACATTACCATTTTACAGTTTTACTGTTTTTTGGATACCCGTTTGCATCCATCTCATTTAATATATATATAACTGCATCTATAGATCACATTAATACATAATACTGTGATATTAACACCCCATGTTTAATAAAGTGCATCCTAATTAGTATTGGAACTATAAATGTAACCCTAATCGATAATCGTGCATCCATATCATTGATTTTATATCTATTTGCATACCAGTCACATTATTTCATTTTATTGTTATATTAGTACTCCATACTTGATTTTGTGCACCCATACTTATTACAGTTTGATTATGATCACCCACTGGACACTTGTGCACTACCTGACATGACTTGATACACTACTACTGACATGACTTGATACATGTACACCACTTGACATGACTTGATACATGTACACCACCTGACATGACCTGATGTACCACAGCTTGACATGTTACCTGATCTTGTTACTAATGCCGGCAATCTTGACCTATTGTCCCTACGGACATTTCCTGTTGTCTATACAGGCGAACCTATACCTGCTTGATCCTGTGTTGGCATTAGTCTCAGATTTATCAATACCTGACTTACACACATAACCTTGGCGGTATGGGGAAATCAAGATTGTAACTGAACGTAACTCAAAGGGCTATTACATCCTATACCGTGGTCCCGTGGGGTATGAACGGAACACAGACTCATAGTCTATCATATATTGTACCGTGATCCCGTGGGGAATGAACGGGGCATAGACCGATGAGTTACGGTGAGGATTACATTAATTGATTTCGAATAATCTTAGAGTAGATAACCCTATAGCCCAGTTTAGACTACTCACTGCACATCACCTGTTTATATCTTGTTCACTGATCTATATTCATGTTACGGTTTACTTGCTACTGATGACTTGGTACTGTTCATATTTCATGCTTGCATATTTCATCACATCCTGCTTGCTTAGAATTATTGATATTATGACGCACTGACATCTGGGTTTTGCATGGCCCAAATCCCTTATCCTTATCGCAGGCAGTCCAGGAGTATTTCGATCAACAGGCCGAGCAGTGAGGACCTGTTGTTAGTTGGTTTAGTTTCCTTTCAGTATTTTCATTCCTGATGTGAGCCCGCATTATGGGACGTACATGCCAGTTTATTCTTGTATTGGATCTTTTAGCTTCCGTATTATTTTATTCTTGACTCGTTATTTTGTCTCATGGACATGTATTAGATAGTTTATTATTTTTACTGTTCTTGATATCTCTACAGCCGTAATGTGACTGTGGAGGGATTTTTCCTATCCACAGGTAGCATGGTTGGCTTTGTCACGTGCCTATCTTAGCGCACTCTGGGAAGTGGGGCGTGACACATCATGACTAAGTAGGATGCACAATTATCAAGCATGGTGCACTAATACAACAGTAACATGAAATAATATGGTCTCGGCGTGTAACTAGATATGTAATAAACCGTACGGATACAGACGGATACTATAAAACTGTAAATCGGTAAAATTTGCTGAATATTAAAACAGAAGCACTATTATTTATTAAATAGATATTGATATAATAATATTAATATGGATAACATATTCAAACCGATTAATAACTATAAAAGTGGTATTGATTAACCATGCACAAGAAAGTTCCGTTCAGAAATTCAGCGTCACCCTGATTTGTAAAATATCTTAAAAATAACAAACGTTCTCCAAAAGGGACGTGTCTTATACCAAAACAAAGATAATTCAATAAGGTTTTCATTTTTATAAGTTGAAGTATTTCAGGTTTTTCCTACAAAAAGTTATGAACATTCGAAATTGAAAGTTTGCTGCTGGAATTTCCCTGGACAGCAGTTTAGAGATATTTTTATTTGCATTTTACATTACTTAAACAATTTATTTTGCAAATAAATATCTCATAGAGTTATAGTATTCTGAGTTAGATTCGTATTGAACTAAAGAATGTATACTAATAATTTTTCTATGATTAATAATGAATTATATAAGCTAAGGTGTACAGTAAATTTCAGATTTGTCGTATCCGCTTTGTAACGACGTTTCATATGTAAACTATAATATTTTCAAACTATATTTTGTATAACATTATAAAATGCAGATTATAAACTAATTAAAGATAATAATAAGAAATATTATGACGATATATATTTTAAATGATATGGATGCAAACGGATATCCGAAAACGGTAAAACTTTAATATGGATGTACAGTGCAATCAACATGTGATATTTTTATTCATATGGATGCAAAATAAGATACATAGCATATAGCAAGATGAATTAGCATACGACTAGATATGTAAATATTGATATGGATGCATACGGATGTCTGAAAACAGTAAAACTGTAAAATGGTAATATGGGATGCATAACTAAACATTATGTGATGTTATTATTCAAACGGGTGCAATATACTGTAGTCTAGCATGTAACAAGATAAATTTGCATGCACTAGATACGAAATAAATTATACGGATGCAAACAGACGTCGTAAAACAGTAAAATGATAACAGGGGATGTACAATACACTAAATATGAAATATTATTATTAATATGGATGTAGTATATATCATAGCATGTAGCAAGATAAACTTGCCTCGATCGAATCACGCGACGGATACGCACGGCATGTCCGACATCGGTAAATCGTCACAACGCATACGCGACACACGGTACGGGATCCAGGCAAGGCAAGAGGGTGATCACACAGGCAAGGTACGTTCACTGGATCACTCGGATCATCAGCGACGAGCACGGCTCCGGCGGTGATCACCGGAATCAAGAAACAAGATCAAGAAAAAGAAAAAAGAAAGAAGAAGAAGAAGTAAGAAGAAGAGAGCTGTGTATTAAATAAGGAAGAAAAAAATAAATAATATATATATATATATATATATATATATATATATATATATATATATATATATATATATATATATATATATATATATATATATATATATATATATATATATGCAGAGGGGAGAGAGAGAAAGGGGTTGTTAGTTTGTTAGGAAATTAGTTTAGATTTAAATTTAAAAAAATCTTTTATTAGTTAACTAAATTTTAATTTGTATCAGTTTATAAAATTAATATTAGATAAATAAAATTTGATATTCTAGTAAATACAAACATAGTCCAAAACATGCCTGGGTCGGGTCTAAAATTCAGTTTTAAAATACGAAAAATATACATCTCGACCAAAATTAAAGTTGGATATCCGGGTAACGAAAAAATGCATACCCCCAAGAACGGATGCACGCACGTGCACGTAGCCATCCAAACAAGTCCGTTTCACTGAACGGGACGAGAACAAGATGCGCGGATACTACTACGGGGTTAGGGGTATCATGCAGGCCATGCAATGTATTTTTAAAATATTTTACGTGACTTAAAATGTTATATGGTAAAAGATGCAAATGCTAGATAAAAAGTGAGTATGCAATAAACATGAAAATGCACAAATCTACGTAACAAGTCAGGATAATTCATAAAGATGAATCAAGACAGGTTTTAAGCAAGCGGGTCGGGTCGAATGCTAATACTAATGTAAAAATACTATTCGTACCCAAAACACGATAAATCAGAAAAATACTATAATTAAAGAAATACGAGAACTGGAATTGGTATAAATGAACTAGGGCGTTATATTATACCCAACTACAAAAAGAATTTCGTCTTCGAAATTCCAAGAACAAGGAAAGATAAACAATTAAGAAACTATAAGAATAAATATGGAAACTTCTGTCGAATTTCATCTTCTCGTTCCCAAGTCGATTCTCCGTGTGAGCGATTTCCCCAAGAAACAAGTACGAGAGGGATAACCTTGTTCTTAAAGACCTTTTCTCTTCGATCAACAATCGACATCGGTCGATCCTCAAAGGTTAAATCCTCTCTTACAGCCAGCTCCGAATGATCCAGCACGTGTGTTTCATCTCGAACATACTTACGGGGTTGAGATACATGAAACACGTCATGAACATTCGCCAAAAATTGTGGTAATACCAATCGATACGCCACTTCTCCAACATGCTTCAAAATCTCGAAATGCCCCATGAATCGAGGACTAAGCTTGCCTCGACTCCCAAAACAAATCACTCCTTTAGTCGGTGATATCTTTAAGAATACCAGATCACCAACAGCAAACTCTAGAGGTCTTCTCGATGTGTCGGCCTAACTCTTCTGCCGATCTTGTGTAGGGTTACTAGGCACTCTCATAAGGGTCTACAAGGCATAAACAATGCCCGATTTAAAATTTAAACGTGCCGAACAACCCTAACCAAGATCTTTAAACTAGAGATTAGGCGAAACAAAGCATATTAACACTTTAACATCTAAGAGTTTGGGATTACAACCTTTTTAGTTCGGTCCTTCACTTCATAAGCTCTGTGTTGAGGTCCCTTCGCTGCGATTATCATGTACCTGGACTCTAGAGAGGCTCCACGAAGAGAATGATGCAAACTTGCTTCCGATCTTCGATAACTAAGATGATCTACCTTGAAGTTTCTTAAACACAAGCTCTCACTCACAAATGAAGTGAACACCCTAATCTAAATGGTTAGGATAGATTAGGATGATGAAGTAGGATTTTAGCCCTCATTTATTTTCTTAATCTCACTCAAAATCATCACTAATAAAAAAGCTAGAAAGCTTTTCCATTGAAAAGGAGAAGGAAGAAGAAGAACCATTTCTTTTGTGATGAATAATGAATTGTGTTGAGGTTAGAAATGCAACCATGGGTTAAGTATGATAACTTAACCCATGTAGAGAATGAACCATGGTCAAGGGTTGAGTTGGGTTAACAAATATCATAACTAAATATCTTTGCAAAAACAAGAAGCAAAGCTTCTAGAAACTTCTAGAAAAGCTTAACCCAAATCAAACCCTAACCATGTTTAATCTCCACTATACATGTTGCATTAATAACCATATCATGTTACAATATTATATATCACATATATAATATTTATTGTAACAAAATAAAATAATACAATTAACATATATCGCATATATATCAATGTATTACCCGAGTGAGAAAAAGAATCTTTTAGTGAGCTTATATCAGTTAATGTAATTTAATATATCAAATATATAATTATACATTAAATTATCGAATCAACACTTGATCCGATAATCCGGCTATTCATAAATAACCGACTAATATAATCTGTATCAGTTCATCGAATCAACACTTGATCCGATGACCCGGCTATATCACATATAACCGGCCGATATCTCATATCGCGAGAATCTAATACGGTATTACATACACGTATTGTTCTCGGTCCTGCACATATCATATATGTGCTCCTACTCCGTTTTGCCTGAGCCAAGAAACCTCCGTGTTGGACTCTAAAGAATCGTCAATACGCCGGCAGTAGGTGATGATCATATCAAACACCCACAAGCTGCAAGCGGTCAGCTAAACGTAACAGCCACCCAGGTATTGAGCGATCAGAAGATCAAAAAGCAAGCCTGTACATTCTCCTGCGAATCCAATCAGTAACACTCCCGTACAGTCCGGTCTCTTCGTCTGATATGTCGCATATCTCGCCTAGGGGTGGAAAACGTCAGACCCCAGTAGCTTGATAAGTCGTGTCGATATGAGGTCTATAACAGTTCGAGAAACTACTGATAACACTTACCAATAAATCTCAGCAACCCTGGTCAGGGATTTCCAGTTATAGCCAATCGAACACAGCGCAACATCAACTCCCTATACCGGGAGAGACGAATCCCCTCCTATCGCTCATTGCCTCCATGTGATTCGGGACTGTACCCAAAAGCCACATTTTTGCACGCCCTCTTGGACGTGGTATGATGGAAATCAAAGCACAGTGGGAATCACACAAGACTCTATGACGATCTCGGGTCTACAGACTAACCTGTACCAGTGTCACCAGAGAACTGCCATCTGACGTGAGGTATAATACCATCTGGGAGTTCTCGGCGAGTCCATCCAGTGTACCCAGTCTCCGCTAAGCACCCGTATACCTTCTCTGATGTCAAACACCAATGGATATGGGATCATCCATCGCCCATCATATGGGTCAAGAAGCGCATACGCTAGTCTACTCTGGTATATCGATGCCCTATCTCGATACACCTACGACTAGGAACATTTAAAGGATGTACTTGGCGACTACTGTGGCCCTACTAGTATGATCTCATCATAGTCCCAGTGGTCGAGTACATATCCTAAGGGCTTTATCAACATGTAACATAGAGACAATCTGACTATATGTTAAGATAAAGTACAACCAGATAGCATACTATCATGTCGAGCAAGAAAGTCCTCCCTATATATGTCCAGGCATCCATTACAATATACATCATATGTACAGTAATGGCCTCTAGGTCATATATATAACTAACAATCTTCCACTTGCACTAGGGCCATCTGTTGTGGTATCACATATCCAACAATTAGCTGTGGTTGAAGTATCTCATACTCAACCATCCCATGAAAGTCTCTACTGGGAAAAAGGCCTTTGTGAGTGGATCCGCGCTGTTGTCTTCTGTATCTACTCTCCTAATCTTGATCTTCCTGGAGATCAACCATCTCCATGATCAGGTGATACTGCCTAAGAATTATATCTGGATTTCTGATGGGACGGGGGGTTCCTTGGCAAAAACCACAACTCCATTGTCACACAATGGTAGGAACGAAGTTCATTTTATGAACTTATATCTATTCAGATTGCCTCTTTGGTAGCATCTTTGGTAACGATGTATCTTGCCTTTAATCGTCTAGTATGTCACGGTATCTAGCTTGGAACTCTTGTCACGACCCGAATATTTCGACTCGTGACCGACACTTAACCACGCTACGTCTACAGGCGTAACGCGACTAAGTAAGCCGAACCCAGAAATCAAAACCATTTAAAAATAGTGAGTGTTGAAAACATTTAGTTAAAACATTTAGGAAACCTTAAATAATTCAATAAGTTCTTTTAAAGTTACCTAATCATTTAAAAAAATTTGGCAGCATTTCCTTTGTAAAAGTAGCCCCGCGACCGGGAATAAAAGAGGATATGAGTAAAAATGAGATATAATGAAACAAAATATTCCCAAACGGGAGCAATCACGCCCAACGGCGGAAACCACCATCACAAGAGTAATATACGACGCCGTAGCGAAGAATGAGCAATAAGTAAACATCACAGAATATAAACTGCAAATAAAAACAGTCGGCTCCCACGAGCTCGACACCAGAATACAAAATATACATCATCGTCCTCACACAGTATCTAAGTCCGATACATAAATGGTAGATGGAGAGTACTAGATACAAAAAGGGATACAATAAAAGTACTCAGATACCATAACCCACCTAAATGCAAAACAGCTCTCGCCGCAACTGTAGTGGTATCTGTAGCCAAAAGATGTAAAAGACAGCCTGCCGCGACTATGCTGAGGGCAACTTGCAAATACTGTGGCACAACGGGGGTGAGTTGCCAACTCATGAATAGAGATAACATATAAAGGTAATCGCGAGCATGCACGTATTGCGCTACTCTAACAAATGCCAGCAGATGATATCAATACGAAATAAGCAGTATGTGCTATAATCATGCAGATGCTCTGTCAGGTAAAATGACTACAGGATGAGATATATGATAATCAATGCTGAGCATGGGATAAACAACATCTACACGGAATATCAACGTGGAAAACAATCGGTGCCCACAACTGCACCCAGATCCCAAATAACTCAGGCGCCGGCACACCCATCGGCCCTCAAATCCTGTAAATCTCTGAGAAATCACGAGTGCCCAACATCGGCACCCAAAATATTATAAAATACTCGTGTCCAGCATCGACACGCAAATCCTCATATATCGGGCCCCGTCAGTCCGGATCAGCCCACGGGCTCCGTCTGCGGTATCGGCCCTCGGCCCCAGCAGTACGGATCATCCCGCATCCATCTCTCGACTCTGGTCAGTATCCTCAGGATAACCGCTAGGTCCAACCAATCACCGGTAGGTACTCGCCACCCTGCCAGGCTCATCGTCTACTCCACGAAAAACATTTCTCGCCCCGGGGAGCCATACCGGGTCCACCACGAACCCGCAAACGGATCATCCATCTCCTCGAATCGGGTTTCAAGCACACGTCTCAGCACCGAGAAAACGCGTGGTGGACGCACCAAAATATCATATCACGAGGAACTGGGTTTTCAAATAGTGCATCTTTTCTTAAAAATCCCACGGTCCTCAAAACCAGAAATCACATGAAAATCCAACACCAAGAAGTAAATCCAATGCGATGTGCTATGTACATCAATCTATGATATAGGTATAAGGGATAACCGCTTTTAAAATTAGTTTCCGTTTTTAAAGATATCATGCGGCTCCCAATTTCCATGAAAGTCATATCGAATCACATATGAAATGAACTACAGCAATATAATCATGGCAGTTCTACAGTGAGTGTGTCATGGCAATTACTAACGGTGTGTGTGTAGCATGCAGATTAGTGCTCGTGCAACATAAACCGCTAGTAACAGTGCGGTGTTCTATCACTTCTAAGCATATATATATATATAGCAGGGAATGCAATATGCAATGACAGTCCATGAGGTAAATGCAACATATAATAATAAGGTCCTATCAGCCCTGACGCATAACGCCATGCGGGCGATATCCCCGTAGATGTGAAATCTACTCACCGAAGTCTCGCGCTAAGTGTAGCCGACGACTTGCTTGCCCTTCTTTGCAGCGTCCGTCTCACTCGCCTGCGAACCTAGAATCACATAACATATATCACAAATAAGCTCAATTTCATAAAAACGTGATATTACGGTCGAACTAGACACCCGTGTCATAAACCAATCGCGCGTGTGCGCGATACGCTAAAACGTGTGATCACGCGCCTGAAACTATCCTGACGCGTCGCGATACGCACAAACCCCAAACCCACACACGTATCACGCGTGTCGCGAAGGTTTAAAATACGAGAAATAGGTATTTAGTCCCAGATTTTTATACAGAACTTAAATTACAAAAATATGTATATCACAAAACTCCACATAGCAGCAGACACCCAAAGGACCAAACCACAACCCAAATCCTACCTATCTGGCCGCAATTTGCGGCCAGATACAATTTTCCGGCGGCCTCAACAAGAAGAAAGGGGGTCGGGTTCTACCTGGGGTATCAGCACCTAACAACTATACTGCAGTCTTCTCAAAATTATTCTGAACTCACCGGGTCGATAGCAGTTTTCAAAAACTCAAATATTGCTTAAAAACGGTGAATTTGCCTCAAATAGGGATCTGGTGGTATTTTAGTGCAATTGGGGTTTAAGCTGGGTTAAAATGGCCTTAACAACACTCTATCAACCTACTGAAACCAAAACACACATCACTTGGCCAAGGTTCTCACTAAACACCTCATATCGCACTAAATCGCACCAAAAACCACTAACCGAAGCAAAACTACACTAAACAAGTAAACTAGGGAGTAAGTTTAGAAAATATACCCCACACTCGACCCTAGGGAGCTAGAGGAAGAAGAAGAAGTGAAGGGAAGGGGCTGCAGCTGGAGTTGTGGCTGTTGCTGCTGCTAACTGCTGCTACTGGTGCTGTTGCTGTTGCTGAGATGCTTGTTGCTGCTGCTGTGAAGCTTGCTGCTGCTGCTGCTGTGGATGCTTGCTGCTGCTGCTGCTGCTGTGAGGTAAGTGTGTGTGTGTGTGTGTGAGTGAGAGAGTGAGGTTGAGAGAAAAGAACAAAACAAATGAGAGGAAATCATAACTACCAATGTCAACCCCTCACTCTCTCTCTCCTCATTAATTGCAAGCATGGCTTAAGCCATGATGCACTCTCTCTCTCTCTCACCAAGTCAACACCCTAAGGAAATTCAAATTAAAGCAACTATTAATTAACTAATTTAAACTTAATTAAAACCCAAAAGACTTAATCCCCATGATTAACCCACCATGGTCACTAATCATGGTAATAACTCATTTAAAAACCCTAGTTTACATGCACATGTGTGTGCAAGCCTAGGAAAATTTTAGAAAAATATCTATTAAATTAGGAAAAATATTTGAAACACAATTTGGTAAACTTTTTGTTAAAAACCCATTACTTAAATATAAATAGTCACTAAACACATCCTAAGGTGTTACAATCTCTCCCCCTTAAAGAAATTCGTCCCCGAATTTCAAAATCTAACTACACGTACCTTCGAAAAGATGGGGATACCTCTTCTTCATCTCGCTTTCGGTCTCCCAAGTGACCTCCTCACGGCCCTGACCATGCCAAAGTATCTTGACTGATGGAATGTCCTTTGATATCAATTTCTTTACTTGTCGGTCCACGATCATCACTGGCTGCTCTGCATAGGAAAGGTCGCGCTCGAGCTGGATCGTCGGATGCTGAATCGCATGCGAGGGATCATGAAGATATCTACGGAGCATCGATACGTGAAATACGGGGTGCACATCTGGAAAACTGGGCGGAAGGGCTAACCGGTACGCAACTGCACCAACACGCTCGAGGATCTCGAAGGGGCCCACATATCTGGGACTGAGCTTCCCCTTCTTCCCAAACCTCATCACACCTTTCATTGGGGAGACCCTCAAGAAAACATGATCACCAACAGAAAACTCAAGTCTGCGTCGCCGATGGTCCGCATAAGATCTCTGCCTACTCTGGGCTGCTCTCATCCTATCGCGAATCAACTGGATCTTCGCGGTCGTCTCCTCAACAATCTGTGGCCCTAAGATACTGCTCTCACTGAGCTCTGTCCAACAGGCGGGCGATCTGCATCTCCTCCCATAAAGTGCCTCAAATGGTGCCATCTGAATGGTCTCCTGGTAGCTGTTATTGTAGGAGAACTCTACTAAGGGTAAGTGATGATCCCAGCTACCTCCGAAATCTAATACACAAGCTCTGAGCATGTCCTCGAGAGTCTGAATGGTCCGCTCTGACTGTCCGTCGGTCTGCGGATGAAAAGCTGTGCTGAAACTCAAGCGAGTGCCCAAAGCTTCCTGAAGCCTCTGCCATAGTCGACTGGTAAACTGGGTGCCTCTGTCGGACACGATACATGTCGGGACTCCGTGTAGTCGTACTATCTCGTCAATGTAAATCTGGGCGTACTGAGCAAATCCGAAAGTCGTCTTCACTGGAAGGAAGTGAGCCGCTTTCGTCAAACGATCTACGATCATCCAAATGGAGTCGTACCCTCGCCTAGTCCTGGGTAGACCCACAACGAAATCCATCAAAACCTGCTCCCATTTCCACTCCGGAATGTGTAACGGCTGTAGCTCTCCCGCGGGCCTCTGGTGCTCAGCCTTGACTTGCTGACAAGTCAGGCATCTTGACACAAAATCTGCGATGTCTCTCTTCATTCCGTCCCACCAGTAAATACCTCTCATATCATGATACATCTTGGTGGAACCGGGATGGACATTATATACCGATCGATGTGCCTCCTCAAGAATCTCACGCCGCAGTCCCTCAGCATCTGGTACGCACAGTCTAGTCCCAAATCGTAGTACCCCCTGATCATCGATCACGAACTCGGAAAATCTGCCCTGTCCAATCTGTGCCATGATCTCTGAACATCGGTCATCACTGCGCTGTGCCTCATATATGCGGTCAAGTAACTATGGGCGTGCACGAACATGCGCGATCTGTCCTCCAATCGGCGTGAACTCGAACTGTACTCGGCTGTCGCATAATATCTGCCGACGACTGCCCCTGTACTGCGCTCAAACAGGATAGACTACCCCCGGGCCTCCTGCTCAAAGCATCCGCCACCACATTTGCCTTGCCCGGGTGGTATAAGATCTCACAGTCGTAATCCTTCACTAACTCCATCCATCGGCGCTGTCTAAGGTTCAGGTCTCGCTGCTGAAATATATACTTTAGACTCTTGTGATCCGTGAATATCTGGCATGACTCGCCGTAAAGGTAATGTCGCCAGATCTTGAGTGCAAAGACTACTGCAGCCATCTCCAAGTCATGAGTGGGGTAGTTCTATTCATGTTTCTTCAATTGTCGCGAAACATACGCGATCACCCTGCCATGCTGCATCAAAACCCACCCTAGCCCCACTCGAGAAGCATCACAATAGACCACAAATCCGCCTGAGCCTGACGGTAATGATAATACCGGTGCCGTCGTCAGCCGAGTCCGTAGCTGCTGAAAACTGTGCTCGCACTCCTCCGTCCAATCGAAAGGGACTCCCTTCCGGGTTAACCCGGTCAAAGGTGTAGCAATACTGGAGAAGTCCTGCACAAATCGCCTGTAGTAACCGGCCAACCCCAAAAAGTTGCGAATCTCCGTAACCGATGTGGGTCTGGGCCAACGCTGCACGGCCTCGATCTTCCTCGGGTCCACACATATACCGTCTCGTGAAATCACATGCCCCAAGAAGTCTACGCTGTCCAGCCAGAAAGCACACTTGGAGAATTTTGCATAAAGATAGTGCTCCCTCAAAGTCTGCAGTGTAATCCACAGGTGCTGCTCGTGCTCCTCACTACTCCGGGAATACACCAAGATATCGTCAATGAACACTATAATGAACAGATCCAAATATGGCCGGAAAATACGGTTCATCAAGTCCATGAATGCTGCTGGCGCATTGGTGAGTCCGAACGACATCACCAAAAACTCATAATGGCCGTAGCGCGTACGGAAAGCTGTCCTGGGAATGTCCTCCTGTCTAACCCGCAGCTGATGATAACCCGATCGTAAATCGATCCTTGAAAAGTACCCTGCCCCCTGAAGCTGGTCGAACAAATCGTCGATGCGCGGCAAAGGATACCTGTTCCGCACTGTCACCCTGTTCAGCTGGCGGTAGTCGATACACAGACGCAAACTGCCGTCCTTCTTCTTGACGAACAGGAATGGAGCACCCCAAGGAGAAACACTGGGTCGAATAAGTCCCTTATCCAGCAAATCTTGCAACTGACCCTTCAACTCTCTAAGTTCCGCCGGGGCCAACCGATAAGGCGGTATGGAAATAGGCCCCATGCCAGGAACCAAATCAATACAGAAAGAAATGTCGCGCTCGGGCGGTAGCCCAGGAAGCTCGTCAGGGAACACATCAGGGAACTCGCTAACAACCGGAACCTGATCCAATGGAACCTGTGTAGCACTAGCATCGCAAACATAGGCGAGAAATCCCTGACATCCCTTCCTCAAAAGCTGTCCAGCGCGAAAAGAAGAAATCACACTGTGAGGGGCGGCACCACGGTCCCCCATCACAACAAAAACCGACTCGCCGGGAAAACAAAATCTAACTGTCTTCTCACGGCAGTCCACAGAAGCATAGCACGTGGCTAACCAATCCATGCCCAAAAGAACGTCGAATTCCAACATCTCCAGAAGGATCAAGTCGACAGGCAACTCTCTCTCGCCAATACAGACGGTACAGGATCGGAACACGTGCCTAGCAACGAACGACTCTCCCACAGGAGTGGTCACAACAAGCGGCTGATCAAGCAAACCGGACTCTCTACCCAAACTTGGCACAAAGTGTGTGGATACGTACGGGTGCATGGATCCGGGATCAAACAATATGTGTGCATCAACTGAACATACGGGAAGGATACCTGATGTAACGTTTTGAAAATCGTTTCGGTGAAATTTCGAAAAAACGGTAAAATAAGGGGGTTTTCTGTAAAAAGTCAAAATACAAATATCTTATTATAAAAATTAAATATACATATTCTAGCTATATAATTGCTAGTATTTGGTGTTTATTGAGCCACTGGTGAAATTTCAAATTTTCTGAAAAAAATTATTTTATTATTATTTTATGCCGTCACTAATACATTTAATTAGGGAAAATTACAAATTGGAATGAGTTGAAACAAATTTTGTGCATCATAAAACATTAAATAAAATTTTATCATGTGGTTTTTGAAATGAAATCGTTTGCCAAAACGGTTTAGAAAATATCGAAGAAAAAGGCTTAATGAGTGAAATTAGTGTAAATAGAAATTGGGGTATAATATTTATCATTTTCTTTCTTCACCCAAACTCACCAACACCCTCTCACCCCCCTCCCTATGTGCTGGCCGAGCCTTGCTTCCCCATCCCCAAAATTTGTCCCCACTTCTAAGGCTAAAGAAAAGAAAATGAAAACAATAAAGAAATGAGAATGGGTTGACTTGTGATATGGGCCTTTGACTTAACCAATCACTTTCCCCACCTCACTCTCTCTCCTCGCCCTCCCTAATCTGGCCGAGCCTCCCTCTTGCAACAGCCCCATTTTTGCTTCTTCAATTCTTGAGCTAAAAACCTCACAAATTCATCAAAAAAACCCACAAAAATCAAAATCTAATCCCTACCCATTTCTTATTGGCTATTCTAGTATGGATCTAGGGAACAAGCTTTCTATTTGGGAGGCCATGGGTGCTTGTGGATCTTCAAATGTGTTTGGGTATAATTCTAAACATTTTGCTTAATTTGTTACTTAATTTCTTAAAGCTAAATTACTTAAGTGTTAATTAGGCTTTAGTTGCAAGTTTTGAAATTCAAGATAAGAATTTGAATGCAAGTTAGTGTTTTGTGAAATTGGTGTATGGTTGTATGATATATTTAGGCTCTTATGTTGTGTTAATACAAGATTAGTAGCTAGTTGCTAATGGTTAGTTTAAAAATTGTGTTAATTATGCCAATTTGCTAACTAGGTTTTTGAAATTGGTTAAATAATTGGGATTAAAAATGTGATTAGGTTTTTCATGACTTCTTTAACATTATAAAGTGTAGTTTAACACTTTAGTTCATGGAAATCCAACCTAAATTGTGGTTTGTGCATTTTGCTATAAAATTGTTAAAATTTAGGTATTTTGTAAACTAGAATTTTAGGTTTTTTGGAATTTAACAAGATTAAATTATGGGAATTGTTTTTATGACTTAATTAAGATATTTAGTGAATATTGTGGCCGCTAGATTCGTTTATACGTCGAGTTTTGTACTAAAACGGCGAATTGTGCTTGCTAGATTTTCGGAAAAATGACTTTTTAAGTGAAATTGGGGTTTTTGTGAGTTTTAACCTATTTTATATTAAAATTAGTGTTCGTGAATGTACAAATGAGGGTATATGGGTTTTTCTCGATGGTTTGGCGTTTGTACGCCGACGTCGAGGGTTTTTGGGTCGATTTGTGAAAGCAACCATAGGTTTTGACCTATGTGGGTTTCGTGCGTCGTTTTGGTCATGAGTCGGATTTTAATGCGATATGGTGCGTTATGATATATAGGTACCCCATGTGGACTTTGAGACGACAAGCAAGCGCGTGGCGACGTCGGCACCGGCGAGCGAGGACCAGGTGAGTAGATTTATATCTACGGGGAGAAGTCGGGTGGATGGCGTATAGCACCCCCGTAGTTCGTGGTGATATATACGGACACGTATACACACATATATATATTGTTTATATATTGTTTGAGTTATTGATGATAAATATGGATATTTGGTGTTCTTGGATGATTGAGTGTCGCGAAACCCTAGAGTAGCGGTCGCACCACACTTGCACCCACCCACCCATACGTGCATACTTTCTTCTTTCTTTTGTGCTCATGGGATTCTATATAGTTATGTGTTCACATAGGTATGGGACTGTGTGTTCACATACGGATTTGAGGATAGTACTTGGGATTTATGATGAGTCGATGAGATTTGATTTGAGGCCGTGAGATCGGTGATATAGCAGGGTTCGTATTGGAGATACGACATGACGTTGTAGCGGGTCCTTGACGTAGTGTTTTACACACGTGCATGCATACTTAGGCGATATCAGTATTGTACTAGACGTAGATCAGTACCCGATCATGATATTTGATAAAGAGGATACCAGGTGAATAGTATGATGAATGTGATATTGACCCGTACCCAGAATTGGGGATGCCGTACGACGGATTTACGTACGAGCTATATCTTGATGATTGATCCGCACTCTTGACTTGGGATGTCTGATTATAGATATGGTATCGGATATGATATTATTGAGGCGGGATCACCGACTAATATATATACAGGTATGTATATGTATCGACTCAGATGTTAGGCGGTTTCCTTACCTGTAGTCCAGCTTGTTAGCTTAGCCCTTTAGTTTAGTTTAGTTGTTAGATTAGATTCGATTCTTACCTATTTCAAAGCTTACGAATCATGCGTGTTTTAAAAGACAGGTCAAGGGATTCTACGGATATTTCAAAAACGTATCTTTTCTTAAATACACCGTAGCCCCTATTTTCAAAACCCCCATGATTCGTGTTATTTCAAAAGGCACCATTTGTAGGACTTATATTAGATTAGTGCAGATTAGTTATAGTTGCGTCTAGTATTCAGCTCCCGCTCATTTTTACTGTTCGCTCCGCATCGCATACTTATATTATAATTTCTTATTGCATTATTAATATCATGCTGTTAGGACACCAGCACCATTACCGATGACGTGTATGTACCACGTACACTTACTTGCCGGCTCACACACATCTTCATCGGTAATTGCCATGTCACGTACACCTTAGAAATATTATTGCTTGACATAGCCTGTTAGCTAATAGTTTAGACATGATATTAGTGTACTTGCCTTATATGTTAGTTTAGACATTGTAGTTATTACCTACTACTTCATGCATACTGTTATTCATTGTTATGCCGCATTCATGGATTCTCATGCATATATTCACTTTTTACGTGCTATTGAGGTTTTGGATTCGGATTCCATGAGATTTTCTGGATTTGGGGAAAACCGCAAAACATATACAAACTTCTTCTTTCTTTTTTTAAATAAAAAGTGCGGTTTTTTCCCATGATGTATGAGTCGTCCACCATGAGTTTGCTGATGGATTTCGAGACCCGATTCGAGGAGACGGATGAACCGTTTCGGGTACATGGTGGACCCGGTAAGGTACCCCGGGGCAAGAAGCGCGTGATGATGACGATGTGAGCCTGACAGGGGAGCACTACCTACCGGTGATTTTACCCGACGCGTCGGATATCCGGAGGATACTGCGTGGTCTTGAGATGGATGGTAGGGGCCGGTCTGGACTGATGGCGCCCTAGATATTGTGATTGAGACATTGAGATTTCGAGATATTGAGGTACAAAGACCGTGGTACAGAGATATCGAGGTATTGGGATTACGTTTTGTGCCGATGCTAGGCACTGTTTTATGCTGATTTCATTATGATACCTCATTTTAAAAATACAAAGGGAATCTCACTAAATTATGAAAACAGTTCTTCACTTACATGTATTCTGTTTTCATGCATTCATACCTCATTCATATGATATTTTGCTACCTGAGGCACTGACACGGGCACATGAGATTACACTCGGGTTAAATGTTTACCCTAGCCTTGTTTTAGGTTGCATGTTATATATATAATTGAGGATATATTATGATCATTGACCTAGGTTGTGTTATTTATGCGATTTCTTTCCGTAGATGTTTTTCTATTCACGAGTTGGCAACTCACCCCCGTTGTGCCCCAGTTTCTTGCAGGTTTGCCGTACAGGTTTCATTACGGCTTTGCGGACATAGTTTCCTTCGGGTGATTGGCTAGTAGGTGGGTTTACTTGTATCATACCCCCATTATATAACTTGTATATTATTATTCAGTTGTATCTAGAAGTTCCATCAACCAAACATGTATTTATTTTGAGATAGAGACCAGTGATGTTATTCCTTCGACCTTAGAGTCGCGCGTTATATTTCTGTGGTTTTCTTGTGGTTTTGAGTTTCCTTTTGAATTTTGATCCTCGCCGTTGGCGTTGTATATTATATTGCTTGTGTGGTTGTGGCCGTCGATTGACGAAGAGCTAGCTCCCGCTTGGGGATGCCTTTTTTTGATTTCGTATACTATTCATGTTGTATCCCGTTTGGGGGCCAGTATTTACAAAGGAGACTCTGCCGAAATTTTCGGGAAAATTTTGGATGTTTTTAAAAACCGCATAATTCGGCTTATGCTATTGAAACTACTTGCTTTAAGTTGGTTTTTCCTGCACTCTACATCTTTTCTTGGTTTGGATTTCTGGGTTTTCGGTTTACTTAGATTACGTACGCCTCGAGACGTTCGTAGTTTAAGTGCCGGTCATGTTCCGTACTTTCGGGTCGTGACACCTGAAACCACCGTATTGGACGCCTGCGCGTCCTGATGCATCAAAGCAAAAACCCGCGCCTGTCTACCACCTGCGACTGACTGCCCTCTGCCTCGGTCATCCCGTCCTCTCTGAACAACTCCTCCACGTCCACGACCTCTCTGTGTGTGAGTCTGGCGCTGAGCAACGGTAGGTACAACAGGCAACGCCCTCTGGGGTGGTGAAGGTGGTAAGGTAACATGCGGTGCTGCCGCCTCCCTCCGGTGTATCTCAGGACAATCTCTAACGAGGTGAAGTAGACTGCCGCATCTAAAGCAACCCCATGGCGACTGCTGACTCTCCTGGGGATACGAACTAAACATCTGGCCTCTTCCCGAATCTCTGCTACTCCTCGCACCAGAACGATACCTGTCGCGGCGTCTGAATGACTGCCTCCGTGCGGATATACTAGTACGAACTCTCTTCGGCTCTAGAACTACCGAAGTCTCAGCAATGCGCTCCTCGACTAATAGGGCTGCGTCTACAGCTGCTGCATAGGTCTCGTAGTGCTGCGCGCTGATCGTAAGGAATAGTGGTGTAAGCAAGCCTCGAACAAATCTCTTGACTCGCAACTCCTCGGTAGCCACTAAATACGGGGCATAAACTGCTAGCTCTGTAAACAACACGTCATACTCTGCCACTGTCATCCCTGGCGTCTGGCGCAAGGACTCAAATCTGCGTGCTCGGGCATCCCTAACACTCTGGGGAAGGAAACGGGCTAGAAATACTGTCACGAACTCCGTCCAGGTCATAGGAGGAAGACCTGCTACTCTGCCCTTGTCAACTGAATCACACCACTTCTGCGCAAGACCTTCCAGGCGAAAGCTCGCGAACTCAACCCATCTCGCATCTGCGCATCTGAGGGAACGGCATATCCGGGCCATCCTATCAATGAAAGACTGTGGGTCCTCGGCTGTATCGGTGCCTGTGAAGACTGGAGGCTTCAGCTTCATGAACTCTGACAGCGATACTGTAATCACCTCCGTGGCTGCAGGGGCAACTGGCTGTGCGGTAGGTACCATCGCGGTCTCTGGAACAGGTGGAGCTACCTCTGGTCGCTGCGCTCGAAGCGTCTCAACTAGCGATCCTATCATCTGGCGCATCTCCTGCATACTGGATCCCATCGTCTGGCGCATCTCCTGCACACCAGCCCCTAGTGTGGCAATCTGATCTGTCACGGCAGAAACAGCCTGCTCGGGCACAACCGGTGTACTGCCTGGATCAGTCCTCATCTCGGATGAGTCAACTCGAATCTCGGCCCTCACGGCCGCTCTCTGCGCCCTCGTAGTCTTTGGCGGCATAATGGCTGAAAGGAAATTAGGATTCGATAAGAAAATGGAAATCGAATCACAAGAATATATGTATACTCAAGAAGGAATTAAATTAATAAGTCCTAAGGTCGCTTAGGCGGAGTACCGTGTCGTGAGTATGCCGCGGAACATACGCACGCTACGCCACTCTGCTTCAGCTACCTACTCCATCATACCAATGTTATCCTATACTCCGAAAGGTAAAACCTACGCTCTGATACCAACTTCGTCACGACCCGAATATTTCGACTCGTGACCGGCACTTAACCACGCTACGTCTACAGGCGTAACGCGACTAAGTAAGCCGAACCCAGAAATCAAAACCATTTAAAAATAGTAAGTGTTGAAAACATTTAGTTAAAACATTTAAATAATTCAATAAGTTCTTTTAAAGTTACCTAATCATTTAAATAATTTTGGCAGCATTTCCTTCGTAAAAGTAGCCCCGCGACCGGGTATAAAAGAGGATATGAGTAAAAATGAGATATAATGAAACAAAATATTCCCAAACGGGAGCAATCACGCCCAACGGCGGAAACCACCATCACAAGAGTAATATACGACGCCGTAGCGAAGAATGAGAAATAAGTAAACATCACAGAATATAAATTGCAAATAAAAACAGTCGGCTCCCACGAGCTCGACACCAGAATACAAAATATACATCATCGTCCTCACACAGTATCTAAGTCCGATACATAAATGGTAGATGGAGAGTACTAGATACAAAAAGGGATACAATAAAAGTACTCAGATACCACAACCCACCTAAATGCAAAACAGCTCTCGCCGCAACTGTAGTGGTATCTGTAGCCAAAAGATGTAAAAGACAGCCTGCCGCGACTATGCTGAGGGCAACCTGCAAATACTGTGGCACAACGGGGGTGAGTTTCCAACTCATGAATAGAGATAACATATAAAGGTAATCGTGAGCATGCACGTATTGCGCTACTCTAACAAATTCCAGCAGATGATATCAATACGAAATAAGCAGTATGTGCTATAATCATACAGATGCTCTGTCAGGTAAAATGACTACAGGATGAGATATATGATAATCAATGCTGAGCATGGGATAAACAACATCTACACGGAATATCAACGTGGAAAACAATCGGTGCCCACAACTGCACCCAGATCCCAAATAACTCAGGCGCCGGCACACCCATCGGCCCTCAAATCCTGTAAATCTCTGAGAAATCACGAGTGCCCAACATCGGCACCCAAAATATCATAAAATACTCGTGTCCAGTATCGACACGCAAATCCTCATATATCGGGCTCCGTCAGTCCGGATCAGCCCACGGGCTCCGTCTGCGGTATCGGCCCTCGGCCCCAGCAGTACGGATCATCCCGCATCCATCTCTCGACTCTGGTCAGTATCCTCCGGATAACCGCCAGGTCCAACCAATCACCGGTAGGTACTCGCCACCCTGCCAGGCTCATCGTCTACTCCACGAAAAACATTTCTCGCCCCGGGGAACCATACCGGGTCCACCACGAACCCGCAAACGGATCATCCATCTCCTCGAATCGGGTTTCAAGCACACGTCTCAGCACCGAGAAAACGTGTGGTGGACGCACCAAAATATCATATCACGAGGAACCAGGTTTTCAAATAGTGCATCTTTTCTTAAAAATCCCACGGTCCTCAAAACCAGAAATCACATGAAAATCCAACACCAAGAAGTAAATCCAATGCGATGTGCTATGTACATCAATCCATGATATAGGTATAAGGGAAAACCGCTTTTAAAATTAGTTTCCGTTTTTAAAGATATCATGCGGCTCCCAATTTCTATGAAAGTCATATCGAATCACATATGAAATGAACTACAGCAATATAATCATGGCAGTTCTACATTGAGTGTGTCATGGCAATTACTAACAGTGTGTGTGTAGCATGCAGATTAGTGCTCGTGCAACATAAACCGATAGTAACAGTGCGGTGTTCTATCACTTCTAAGCATATATATATATATATAGCAGGGAATGCAATATGCAATGACAGTCCATGAGGTAAATGCAACATATAATAATAAGGTCCTATCAGCCCTGACGCATAACGCCATGCAGGCGATATCCCCGTAGATGTGAAATCTACTCACCGAAGTCTCGCGCTAAGTGTAGCCGACGACTTGCTTGCCCTTCTTTGCAGCGTCCGTCTCACTCGCCTGCGAACCTAGAATCACATAACATATATCACAAATAAGCTCAATTTCATAAAAACGTGATATTACGGTGGAACTAGACACCCGTGTCATAAACCAATCGCGCGTGTGCGCGATACGCTAAAACGTGTGATCACGCACCTGAAACTATCCTGACGCGTCGCGATACGCACAAACCCCAAACCCACACACGTATCACGCGTGTCGCGAAGGTTTAAAATACGAGAAATAGGTATTTAGTCCCAGATTTTTATACAGAACTTAAATTACAAAAATATGTATATCACAAAACTCCACATAGCAGCAGACACCCAAAGGACCAAACCACAACCCAAACCCTACCCATCTGGCCGCAATTTGCGGCCAGATACAATTTTCCGGCGGCCTCAACAAGAAGAAAGGGGGTCGGGTTCTACCTGGGGTATCAGCACCTAACAACTATACTGCAGTCTTCTCAAAATTATTCTGAACTCACCGGGTCGATAGCAGTTTTCAAAAACTCAAATATTGCTTAAAAACGGTGAATTTGCCTCAAATAGGGATCTGGTGGTATTTTAGTGCAATTGGGGTTTAAGCTGGGTTAAAATGGCCTTAACAACACTCTATCAACCTACTGAAACCAAAACACACATCACTTGGCCAAGGTTCTCACTAAACACCTCATATCGCACTAAATCGCACCAAAAATCACTAACCGAAGCAAAACTACACTAAACAAGTAAACCAGGGAGTAAGTTTAGAAAATATACCCCACACTCGACCCTAGGGAGCTAGAGGAAGAAGAAGAAGTGAAGGGAAGGGGCTGCAGCTGGAGTTGTGGCTGTTGCTGCTGCTAACTGCTGCTACTGGTGCTGTTGCTGTTGCTGAGATGCTTGCTGCTGCTGCTGTGGATGCTTGCTGCTGCTGCTGCTGTGGATGCTTGCTGCTGCTGCTGCTGTGAGGTAAGTGTGTGTGTGTGTGTGTGTGTGTGTGAGTGAGAGAGTGAGGTTGAGAGAAAAGATCAAAACAAATGAGAGGAAATCATAACTACCAATGTCAACCCCTCACACTCTCTCTCCTCATTAATTGCAAGCATGGCTTAAGCCATGATGCACTCTCTCTCTCTTACCAAGTCAACACCCTAAGGAAATTCAAATTAAAGCAACTATTAATTAACTAATTTAAACTTAATTAAAACCCAAAAGACTTAATCCCCATGATTAACCCACCATGGTCACTAATCATGGTAATAACTCATTTAAAAACCTAGTTTACATGCACATGTGTGTGCAAGCCTAGGAAAATTTTAGAAAAATATCTATTAAATTAGGAAAAATATTTGAAACACAATTTGGTAAACTTTTTGTTAAAAACCCGTTACTTAAATATAAATAGTCACTAAACACATCCTAAGGTGTTACAACTCTTCCAACATACCGTCCCTCCACTGAGGGTAAAGACAATGCCTGTGACTGACATTTAGTCGTCCTTATCACTCTGGAACCTTTCCAGTGATTCTCCCCAGGATCGATTGATACCATCTCACTACAACTAGTGAGAATCCTAACATCCAAATAGATCTATCTTATAGATCCATAATCCAGGATTTAGGAGGTATCACCTTGATCCTATATGGAGAATCATTGTGATAAGCGGAGATTGACCGAGCGTAGCATAGGAATCTCCTTCCCTATCAAGAGTATGTCATCCACGTACTCTATGAGGATCACCATCATACTCTCTACTACCTTTTTGTATATACAAGGTTCATCTACCATTTTGATGAAGTCAAACTCTTTGACTACCACATCAAAACAGATGTTCCAACTCCGCGATGCCTGCTTTATCTTATAAAGCATCTTGCACACGTTTCTGTTGCTCCCACTGTCTACGAAGCCCTCTGGCTGTGTACTTATAGACGCTCTCTTCTAAAACATCATTTAGAAAAGCAGTCATGACACCCAACCACCAGATATCGTAGTCATAGTATGTAGCAGTGGCAAGTAGGATCTGGATGGACTTAAGCATAGTTTTGAAAGTCTCAACTTTTCCATGTACACCAAGTAATCTTCTCAAGATATACCTGCTCCTGATGGGGATTTAACCCTTCAGATAAAGCAACCAAAGTTCATACTTTGTTGGTGTATAAGGATTCCATCTCAGATCGCTAAGCATCCAGCCATTCTTATAGAGTCCCACTCCTGATGGCCTGCTCGAAACTAGTTGGGTCATCATCTCATGATGCAATCCTCCTTCCACTGTCATAGAGAAAACCGAAGTATCTCTCAGGTGGGTGAGGAACCCTACTAGACCGGCGGAGAGGCTGAGGTTCATTGGAAACTATTGAATCTTTTGGTTCTACCAAATCATCAGCTGTAGTTTTTATAGCTGGAACTCTTTCCAGTTCTACCTCATGACCACTAATTTCTTCACAAGAAATTCCCTTTCACAAAGGTGGCATGCTGAGAAACAAAACATCTTTTGTTCCTCGGTTTGGTAGAAGATATTCCTTTGCGAATGCTTGGGACAAACTTCTACAGAACTGACTTTGCCTTGAGCTTGTCCGGATTTTGCTTTTTAGACATATGCCGGACAACCCCAAATCTTAATAAACTTAAGATATGGGCTCTTCCCATTCCATATCACATATGAAGTGGTAGGCAACTGATTTAATTGGAACCCTATTCAATAGGTATGCAGCTTCTCAAGTGCATAACTCCCAAAAGGAAATAGGAAACTCAATAGTACTCATCATGGAGCGCACCATATCTAATAGGGTGAGATTGCTCCGCCCCGATACACCGACGTGCTGTGGTGTATACGGAGGAGTAATGCTGAGAGAGAATCTCATTCTCCTTTAGAATAGTCCAGAAATCTCCGTGCTCAAGTATTCTCCTCCTTGATCTCATCAAAGGACATAATACTTTTACCCATTTAGGTTCTCTACTTCTAACTCATATTCATTGAATTTCTCAAAAGGTTCAGACTTGTGTTTCAATAGGAACATATGTCCGAATCTTGAGAGATAAACAGTGAATGTAATGAAGTATAAAGAACCGGTCTTATCATGTGTAGACAGGGGACCTTCATACATTAGCATGTATCAATCCCAAGAGTTCACTAACTCTTTCTCTGTTTCCAATAAACAGAGCTGTGGTCATCTTATCTTTGTGACATGACCGGAAAGTTTCACAAGATGTAAATTCAAACTAATTTAAATATTCATCTAAATGTAACTTAGCTAGTCGGGTCATATTGATATGACCTAGTCTACAATGCCTCAAGAAGGATTCGTTCATTTCTGAACTCTTCCTCTCGTGTATGTTCTGTATACTAAGAACTGTAGTTTGATTTAGAACTTCAATGGTTTTAGATAACGTGCCTGAACCGATCAACTCTTGATATAGGAAATGTTCAAAACATTATCCAACAATACAAAATTATATCCTTCTTTACTAATAAAGAGACTGATATGATGTTGTATATCAGGTTCGGTATTTAATAACATTCGTTCAGAATCAATGTATTTGCTAATACAGGGTGATAACTACCAATATACTTGGCTGCAACACTTGCACCATTTCTATCTCATGAAACTTATCACCCGTTCTCAGTTCTCTACCTATCTGTAGCCCATCTAACAAATTACATATGTGGGATCCTGATCCGGTATCTCATACCCAGGACGTAAAGGATACTGAGAAACAGTTCTCTGTAATGAACACACCCAAAGAAGATGCATCAGCATGAACTTTCTTCGTTTGGGCGGCACGAGAATTCTGGTAATTCCCTATCTCCTGCTCTGTCTTATAACAATTATAAGTTGGAGCGGGACCAACGTTCCCCAGCTCAGTATAACAAGCGGGTTTGGTCAATACATCCGTATTATTATCTTGATTAAGGCATGATATGGTCGCTACCTGGAGAGAGAGAGAGAAGAAAATACCCAGCGTATGCTCTTGCAAGATTAGATTGGTTATTTAATATACCTAATCAGGATGTCTCCCACTGTTTTAATCAAATTTTCCTTCAAACCCTAAAAGGAAAGACTAGCCGGGATTAATTACACGCTACAAGTTCGCCAATCTTTCAGCCAGGTCAGTGCCGGTACTTTGAGGGAGGTTCCCCGTGCTTTCGCATGGACCTAATTAAAGTAAACCTCGCTTTCCCAGGGGCGTAACCTCGTTGACACCTTTCTAGACACCTACTTGATTGGCTAATTGTAATGTGTAAAAACTCTCCCAGGAGTAACTCTTACTCGCAGCGGGTATCGGGATCCAACTATCTCATAGAAGTATGCAATCTCATTGCAAATTTCAACACTTGAAATCCCCGATAATATTTTGCCCCAAGCCTCTTATGACCTTGACAAAGGCCAACAAAGCATAGGCTGCTAGTCAAGTTCAACCCGTTATTTCCTGATTGAATCAAACCTACCCGCACGACCCTTGACAAAGGCCAACAAGGTCGTACGACTACCCTAATCCAATCTGCATCATATGCATAAGCAGATAAGTACTATTCAGCTACCGCACACTACGCCTTGACAAAGGCCAACAAACGCAGCACGAATACTAAACAGTCCTTATCTGAAATGACGGAGGGCTACGACAGGTTTTTAAGAAAACCCTTTGCGTAATGAACTTGATATCGTTGTAGAATCGAGTGATTTTAAATGGAATGTTTTTTAGGCCTTTTCTAGTTTTGCTAAAGAGGTCACTCCCGGTGAAGGGATCGTCGGCTCTTTCCTCTTCGAATAAGGTGCAGGATATTTCATAAATATCACTATGCAAAGCAAAAACTATAGAAGCAATTAAAAGACAAACCGAGTATGCAGCATCTGCTAGTTTCACTAAAGAGGTCACTCCCGGTGAAGGGATCTCAGCTCTTTCCTTATCGAATAAGGTACTGGGTGTTCTACAAGGAACACCGCTATGCAAAGCAAGAACTAGAGCGACCAGTTTTTAAACAAGTTTCTACAACATCTTTAGGTTTCTTTTATTTCATTAATCTCATTAATGAAGTCCCATTTTATTATGCTTCACAAGCATCAGATATGAAACGAAATCAACAATATATAATATATATCTCATATATATAATATAAACATTCGTCTCAGGCAGTAATATGATCTCATCACAGAACATTGCAGCAGAAGAACATATATGAAATATTAGATATACTAGGAGGTCCGTGTTTTTAATACGAGTCTGTATAAAACACGGATTCCACGGTCGTGATGAATAGCCAAACCCACATCCCTAGACCCCTACGAAAGCGGCAAGTAAGCCTGCCAATTTTAGGGTTAGGAGACCCGGTCTCGACTCCTCGAGATGGTCTCCCACTGGACCCTAGAACTCGGCTACTTGTGCTCCCCGCCTTGGGTCTACCTAATGCGGAAAAGTAAATAATATACAATGGTGACATCATCCTCAGCCCGGAAGTGCCCCAATAAAAGAATATTACATACAATGAATTTTACATGAATGAAAATGAAAAAACTCTCATCTCACATAAAACCCCCGGCTATTCAAAACACGACGATCCAATATAATATATCACAACAACACATAATATCTCATATCATCAATATAAGTAAGTATGAATACACCGATTGTCGTTGATGTATAGCAACGAAAATCGGTGATACAACTACATACTACACTTATGGTCGCAGAAAAGAAAGTGTAAAACTACAACAGTTGGAATCCGCAAACTCCTTAGACATCGCATGCCTAACCAAATGAATTCCTTAGATATCGCATGCCTAACAATTATAAACCCTGCATTTTAGTCTCTTTATCGAAAACTCTTTTCAATACCTAGTCGGGCAATTCAACAAGATTCCCGACATCCTGATCGAATGCTCGTCGCAAACTTTAGTAGACGGCCGCACCTCCGGATGCCGTCGACGAAGTGCACTAAGGCGGAACACCGCTGCCGCAAGCACCCAAACGGATGTTTTTAGCGACAGGGTTCTCCTACAGTCACTTGGTCGGGGCTTTGGGGTGTGGCTGTCTATTAAGTTTACCCGGCGAGTATCCACGTACGCTACGTGATTGCGACGGACTTTTGATCACATCAAAATTCCGTGGCAACCGATCATCTGAGACTGAACTGCTAGATTTATAACATTCAAATTAGTTATCTCATAACTACTTGTGGATTCCAAATATTTGTATCACATTCCAGATAAATAGACAATGTTAAACTTTCCGATCGAATAAACAAACACCCAATATTTCCCAATGTAACGTTTTAAAAATAAATAAATAAATGAATAAAATCCTTTAAGTGAATTTTCTGATTTTTGGTAAAATAAAACGTATTTTTCGTAAAACTTAACCATAATTATTTTTCATCATAAATTTAAAAAGACCTATTTTAATTATGTAATTACTAGTAAATGGTGTTTATTTAGTCACTTATAAATTTTTAGTTTAATTAAATATTTTTCCTAATTTATTATTTTAAATATTAACATAAGCTTTATTTATACATTAAATTAGTGTAAATTACAAATTTGAATGGGTTAAATTAGCAAAAGTGAACCATTACATATTAGAAGCAAGTGTGTGATATGCAAAATCTTTTCTCAAATTTTTCTATGGTTCTAGACTTTTCTAGGATTAATTTAGAAAAGAAAATAAACAAAAAAATAAGAAAATGGTGAAAAGCCATAAAAGAAGCATCAAATGAAGAACTTTCTACACAATTCTTCACATCTTTTTCTTTCTCTCTTTTTCCTCCATGCCTTGGCCGGCCTCACCTCCATGGGCAGCCCCCAAATTTTCCCCCCCATCATTTTTGCATTAAAAATCATCAAAATTCAACAAAAATTCCAAAAATAAACCTCAAAATCAATATTCAATCTCTACCATTTTCCTTTGACCTATTTAGCATGGATTTTGGAGTTGGAAACCATTATTTTGGAAGCATAATTTCATGTTTTGGAGGTATAATTTTTATTCCTATGATTAATTGTTGTTAAATGCTTTTATCTAGCATATTTAGATTTTCTTAATTAATTCTATTTGCAAGTTTAAAATTCAAGATAGGGTTTCTAAAATCAAGTTAGGGTTTTTATTAATTACGTGGGGTTATAATAACTAGTTTAATATTTTTAGAAATGGAAAATCTTGTATGGTTGATATATTGTAAATTGTTCATTCAAAATTGTTTAAATTAAACAATTTTGCAAACTAGATTTTTATAAATTATATATATTGGTGTGGTAAAATTCTAATTAAGGTTTTTATCATTAGAATGTGGTGTTAATGAGGATATTAATATGTTATTTGAGTGTGAAACATAATCTAGTTACAATTTACTAGCTTTCACTTTCAAATTTTCACAAAATTGCTATTTTTATTAAACTAGGTTTTTGAAATTCATTTAAAATGTAGGATTAAAAATCTAGTTAGGGGTTTAGCACATCCTTAAGGTTTCATGGAGTGTTCTAACACTTTAAAATATGCAAAATCAAATTTAGTTGTGGAATGGTGAATTTTGGCTTAAAAAGTGTTAAATTTGGCTAAAATTGCAAACTAGAAATTTATTTTTAATACAAATTAGTGCGATAAAAATATGGTAATGGTTTCTATAATCTAGTTATGTTATTTAATGAATATTATGACCATTAGTTCCATTTAAACATCAAGTTTTGAAGTAAAACGGTAAATTGACATTTTCAAGGTTTTGCGGAATTGGACGATTTGATCGATTTTAGGGTTTCGATGATTTAAACCATGTTTTATATTATAAATAATGAGTTTTGAAACTACGAGTTGTTTGTTGGTGTTTTATCTCGATCAATCGGCATTTGTACGCCGATATCGAGCGATATTGGTTCCTTTGCATGAGCGGGTCATAGGTTTTAACCTATGCGCGTTTCGTGAGTCGTTTTGGTTTTATCCGTGATTCAGTTTACGAAATTATATATGTTTGCGTATAGGTACCCCTCACGTGGTCTTCGGACGAGGAAGAAGAGGAGGGCGACATCGACTTCGGCAGACAAGGACCAGGTGAGTAGATGTATATCTACGGGGGAAGTCGGGTGGATGGCGTTTAGCACCCCCGCAAACGTAGAATAGGAATACTATTTATTGTCATTAGAAAGTCGGACGTGACCTAAGATTCTTGGTGAGTAGGACCCTATTAAAGACTTTAGGTTGGACTAGACTGATTTAGGAAGACTTTACCAGAGGATGAATGTCTTGGAGGAGATTCGTAGGTAGACACACACACGCACACACAGAAACTTGACTTGGTGTATATGTGTATGTGTATATATATAGGAATGTGTGTAAGTATATATATACACACAACATGTATATGTGAGATAAGGATGTTATATGATACATGGGGATGAGACAATATAACTGGGCTTGATGCCATGATCTCTTAGCTATACAGTCGTGTTATGATGTTAGCGGATCGTTGGAAATGAGAAAATGGATATGTATACATAAACGATAATAGGTGATGATGATATTAAGATATACGAGACTCTAGAATAGAAGCCGCACTGTAACCTGTGACTTGATTACGATATGAGATATATGTGACTTGGTTACGATATGATATATGTGTAACTTGATTACGATATGATATATGTGTGACCTGATTACGATATGATATATATGTCATGATATTTCTGAGGAACAATTGACGATGTATATGTACGTAGACAATGATATATGATTGATGATATTGGGATGTATGCGATTACAGTACAGTACCTTTGATCATGACATTATTTGATGATGATATTATACGAATGATGATGTACGTAGGTGATACTTGACCCGTACCCCGATATTGGGATGTCGTACGATGGATTTTACCGTACGAGGCATATATGTGATGATTGATCCGCACTCTTGATTCGAGGAAGTCGTACTACGTACGTGACGCTATTGAGGCTGGATCGCCGACTATTAGAGATATGGACTCAGACCTTAGGTGGATTCTTATTTCTTATCGACTAGTTTCTTTAGTTTAGTTCCTTAGGGGGTTAGATAGATACTAGTTTAGGCTCGAGTCATATAATTGTAGTTAGACATGTATATTACAAATGAGTGGTTAATACACATCCATCCTTACATTCAGATCGTAATCATCATGTTGCATGTCCATACATATGTTTCTTTACTCAGTATGAAACTCTGCCTGTTAGGACACCAGCACCATTACTGATGATGCGCATATTCTACGTACACTTATTTGCCGGCTCACACACATCATCATCGGTAATTGCTATGTCACGTACACTTTAGAACATATTATCTTTTATTGGTAGCATCAGCTAAAGGTTAGATCGATATAATATTGTGATTACTCTCAGGTGTTAGTCTAGACATTGCATTTATTACTTAGACATTTCATGCATTCATATTTTCACATTATCATGCAGTATTGTGGGCTTATGCCGATACGTATTATTTACTTACTCATGATGTTGGGATTTTGGATTTCTATGAGATTTCTGGATTTTGGGGAAAACCGTAAGAATATATATAAAAACTTCTCTCTCTCTCCCTCTCTTTTTAAAATATAAGTTGCGGTTTTCTCGTGATGTATGTGTCGTCCAGCATGAGATTTCATGTTTTCTGTTGGATTTCGAGACCCGATTCGAGGAGTGGATGAACCGTCTCGGGTACATGGTGGGCCCGGTATGGTACCCCGGGGCAAGAAGATCGAGTTGTAGACGATGAGCCTGGCAGGGGAAGACTACCTACTGGTGATGTCTGGCACGGCGGATATCCGGAGGATACCGACCGTTGTCATGAGATTTGATGATATGGGCCGATCCGGACTGACGGAGCCCGAGATATTGAGACTATGAGGTATTGAGACTTGAGATTTACATGTTTTGTTTCGATGCTTGACACGGATTTCCATGGATTTCATCGATGATGTTTCAGATTTCTATACAAATTTTACTATTATGAAAGTTAAAGACTTCTTATACAGATATATCCAGATTTCAGGGGTGATTGTTTTACATTCATGGTGCATGCATACTCATTCACATGACATATTACTATTTGAGGTACTGACACGAGCACGGAGCGTTTGCACTTACGCGTAGTTTATTACCCTGCACCACTAGATGACTAGTTGATATATTAGTATATTATTATGACCTAGGACAGCATCGTGCATTCGATTTCTTTTCGCAGATGTCTTCTACTCACGAGTTGGAAACTCACCCCCGTTGTGCCAAATTTTATTACAGGTTCGATGTACAGGTTTCCTTGGCAGTTTGCTGGCACATCATTTCATTCAGGGTGATTTGCTTGGTAGGTTGGTTCACTTGTATCAGGACCGATGTTGTACTTTTATTATTTCATTGGTATCTAGTAAGCTCCATCAACCAGACTTGTATTACTTGATAGTTTAAAGGACTAGTAATTTATTTCGACCTTAGAGTCGCACTTGTATTATTATAGTATCTGGTGGATTTGTTTTTCTTTTGAGTTTTGAGCCTCGCCCTTTTGGTGTTGTATATTATTGTGCATGGTGTGGTTGTTTTCGCCTGTTGGCGTAGAGCTAGCTCCCGCTTGGGGATGCTTTTTTATTGTTTGTATATATATTATTCTTGTTTGTACCCGTTTGGGGCCAGTTTTTACAAAGGAGACTCTGCCGAATTTTTTGAGAAAATTTGAGGTTGCTTTTAAACTTGTTTTCCTACATGTTTTCCTTTACTTCTTCTTTGAATGGTTTAGATTTCTGGGCTTCGGCTTACTTAGATTACGTTGCGCCTCTAGACGCTTCATAATTTAAGTACCAGTCACGTTCCATACTTTCGGGTCGTGACACCTAAATAGTTCTCAACACTTGAAATTAGTTTAGAAACATCCATCACATGCCACAGTACCAATGGTCCAGCCGTAGAAGGGTCAAGCCAACGCCTCACAGCTGTACTATCCCAAACCCTAAGCTTTAGAAGCGGTTCAGACGGTCACATAATCGAGTTAAGGTTTGTGTTCTTCTAGAGGGTCCACCGCGTTACTTGCACGACTTAGAACGTTCTTAAACTACGGAAAAATCCAACACTTGGAAATTTTTCGGCAGGGGAAAAAGTGAGTTATTGATATCCGTTCGAATTTTTTAACAAGTTCTAAAAATTGCCCGGACAGACTAAACGAAGTTATACTTTCCGATCAAATCAACGAGCTCCTAATACAACCCAGAAAACTCAACACTTGAGTAAAATAAAAAATTCCCAGAACAATCAGGAAATCTGTACGGATATTACTGTGTAAAATACAAACCCTAATGTTACTGTTTGGCCGCGGAACCGCCGCGCAAGCAAGGGTATTGCCGCGGTTCCGCGGCGCAATAATGGTATTTTGGGTTCGTTTTGCACAGTAATCCATCAAATCACCTGCTGAATTTTCTGAGCATTTTTAATATGAAAAATGTCAACTTTTTGAAAAATTTCCAGAAACTAGGGTTTTACGGGTATTCGGAGTTCGATCGGACTTTAAACTTCGACTAAAGCTCTAGCTTGGCTCTGATACCACTGTAGGGTTACTAGGCACTCTCACAAAGGTCTACAAGGCATCAACCATGCCCGATTTAAAATTTAGACGTGCCGAACAACCCTAACCAAGATCTTTAAACTAGAGATTAGGTGAAACAAAGTATGCTAAACACTTTAACATCTAAGAGTTTGGGATTACAACCTTTGTAGTCCGGTCCTTCATTTCATAAGCTCCGTGTTGAGGTCCCTTCGCTGCGATCATCATGTACCCGGACTCTAGAGAGGCTCCACGAAGAGAATGATGCAAACTTGCTTCCGATCTTCGATAACTAAGATGATCTACCTTGAAGTTTCTTAAACACAAGCTCTCACTCACAAATGAAGTGAACACCCTAATCTAAATGGCTAGGATAGATTAGGATAATGAAGTAGGATTTTAGCTCTCATTTATTTTCTTAATCTCACTTAAAATCATCACTAATGAAAAAGCTAGAAAGCTTTTCCATTGAAAAGGAGGAGGAAGAAGAAGAACCATTTCTTTTGTGATGAATAATGAATTGTGTTGAGGTTAGAAATGCAATCATGGGTTAAGTATGATAACTTAACCCATGTAGAGAATGAACCATGGTCAAGGGTTGAGTTGGGTTAACAAATATCATATCTAAATATCTTTACAAAATATCTTTGCAAAAACAAAAAGCAAAGCTTCTAGAAACTTCTAGAAAAGCTTAACCCAAATCAAACCCTAACCATGTTTAATCTCCACTAAACATGTTGCATTAATAAACATATCATGTTACAATATTATATATCACATATATAATATTTATTGTAACAAAATAAAATAATACAATTAACATATATCGTATATATATCAATGTATTACCCGAGTGAGAAAAAGAATCTTTTAGTGAGCTTATATCAGTTAATGTAATTTAATATATCAAATATATAATTATACATTAAATTATCGAATCAATACTTGATCCGATAATCCGGCTATTTCATAAATAACCGACTAATATAATCTGTATCAGTTCATCGAATCAACACTTGATCCGATGACCCGGCTATATCACATATACCCGGCCGATATCTCATATCGCGAGAATCTAATACGGTATCACATACACGTATTGTTCTCGGTCTCGCATATATCATATATGTGCTCCTACTCTGTTTTTCCTGAGCCAAGAAACCTCTGTGTGGGACTCTAAAGAATCGTCAATACGCCGACAGTAGGTGATGATCATATCAAACACCCACAAGCTGCAAGCGGTCAGCTAAACGTAACAGCCACCCAGGTATTGAGCGATCAGAAGATCAAAAAGCAAGCCAGTACATTCTCCTACGAATCCAATCAGTAACACTCCCGTACAGTCCGGTCTCTTCGTCTGATATGTCGCATATCTCGCCCAGGAGTGGAAAACGTCAGACCCTAGTAGCTTGATAAGTCGTGTCGATATGAGGTCTATAACAGTTCGAGAAACTACTGATAACACTTACCAGTAAATCTCAGCAACCTTGGCCAGGGATTTCCAGTTATAGCCAATCGAACACAGCGCAACATCAACTCCCTATACCGGGAGAGACGAATCCCCTCTTATCGCTCATTGCCTCCATGTGATTTGGGACTGTACCCAAAATCCACCTTTTTGCACGCCCTCTTGGACATGGTATGATGGAAATGAAAGCACAGTGGGAATCACACAAGACTCTATGACGATCTCGGGTCTACAGACTAACCTGTACCAGTGTCACCAGAGAACTGCCATCGGACGTGAGGTGTAATACCATCTGGGAGTTCTCGACGAGTCCGTCCAGTGTGCCCAGTCTCCACTGAGCACCCATATACCTTCTCTGATGTCAAACATCAATGGATATGGGATCATCCATCGCCCATCATATGGGTCAAGAAGCGCATACGCTAGTCTACTCTGGTATATCGATGCCCTATCTCGATACACCTACGACTAGGAACATTTAAAGGATGTACTTGGCGACTGCCGTGGCCCTACTAGTATGATCTCATCATAGTCCCAGTGGTCGAGTACATATCCTAAGGGCTTTATCAACTTGTAACATAGAGACAATCAGAGTACATGTTAAGATAAAGTACAACCAGATAGCATACTATCATATTGAGCAAGAAAGTCCTCCCTATATATGTCGAAGCATCCATTACAATATACATCATATGTACACTACTGGCCTCTAGGGCATACATATAACTAACATCTTGTGCTGCCTTCATGTGATTCTGGATAGTATTAACTTTCTCTACTGTTTGCATGATCAAATCCAGTCCCAACAATCTTCGTTCTCCAATAACGTCCCAACAAACAGGTGAACGACACTTGCGACCATACAATGCTTCGAATGGAGCCATCTGAATAGTCGCCTGAAAGCTGTTGTTGTAAGAAAACTCCACCAAGTGTAGATGATCCTCCCATGAACCCTTGAAATCTAACATGCAAGCTCTCAACATATCTTCAAGAGTTTGGATCGTTCTCTCCGACTGGCCATCTGTCTGAGGATGATAAGCGGTGCTAAACTTCAATCGCATCCCCAAACTTTATTGAAAACTCCTCTAGAAGTGTGATAAGAATCGGGTGTCACGGTTGGACACGATGCTCACAGGTACTCCATGCAATCTCACAATTTCCTGCATGTACTGTTCTGCCAACGCTTCCGTTGATTGACCGACTCGAAATGGTATGAAATGAGCTGCCTTGGTCAATCGATCAACAATCATCCAAACTGCATTGTTGCCCTTTGGACTCCGCAGTAAAGCGGTCACGAAATCCATGGTTATATGTTCCCACTTCCATTGAGGAATCGGAAGTGGTTGCAATAAACCAGCAACCCTTTGATGTTCAGCTTTAACTTGCTGACACACCAAGCACTTCGCTACAAAGCGAGCAATCTCCCTTTTCATGCCTTCCCACCAGAAATGCTGTCTTAGATCACGGTACATCTTCGTGCCTCCTGGATGTACGGAATATGCGGAACTGCCCGCCTCCTTCATAACTTCTTCGCGAATGTCTCCTTTTGGCCATTACTCTACCATTGTACCGCGGAACCGCCACCAATCCCAAGGTTCTGCCGTGGTTCCGCTGCGGTCTTGGTGAGTTGATGGTTCAATTTTCTTGTGCTGCTCCATTTTGATATTTCTGACTTTCTGGGTATTTTTTCTGAGGCTCAAGTTGTTGAGTTCTTTGGGAATTGTAGGTGTTTTATAAATCGATCAAAATGTTTAACATCGTCTAGATATCTGTGATCTGTGATACAATATTTGGAATCCACAATAATTAGTTTTGTGAAAACTAGTTAGTGTTTTGTAAATCTAGCAATTTAGTCTCTTTTGATAGATTTCCACGGAGTTTCGATTCGGATCAAAACTCCGTCGCAATCTCGTATAGTATGCGAACACTCGCCGGGTAACACTACTAGATAGCCATGCCCCATATCCTCGACCAAGTGACTGTAGGAGAATCCCGTTGCCAAAAGCATCCTCTTGGGTGCTCGCGGTCACGATGTTCCGCCTAAGTGCACTTCGTCGAAGGCATCGGGGGTGCGGCCGTCCACTAGAGTTTCCGACGAGTATTCGATCATTTGTCGGGAATCTTGTTGAATTACCCGACTAGTTATTGAAAAGAGTTTTCAATTTGAGACTAAAATGCCAGGTTTATATTGTTAGGTATGAAATCCGGAGTATGAGATATTCCGGGTTTATGATGTCTAAGGTGGTTGCGGATTCTAATTATTGTAGTTTTCATTTCTTTTCTGCGACCGTAAGTGTAATATGTGGTGTATCTCCAGTTTCGTTGCTATACGTCAACGACAATTTGTTAGTGATATGTGACCTAGAGTCCATTATTGTATCATACCAGTTTGTATATTACTTAATGGAAGCTTGGGATATACACGGATATAGTAACAGTCTTGCTCGAAATGGTAGTATGCTACCTGGTTTGTTTCTACCTCAATATGTGCATGTATTTTTGCATATCGCTTATACATATTGGTAGAGCCCTTAGGATCATTGCTTGACTACCAGCGTTGTGATGGCAGTCACACTAGTAGGGTCTGGGTTGTCTTTAAGCATATCCTTATACAGGTCTCTAGTCGTAGGATTATCGAGACGGGGCATCGATACTCCAGAGTAGACTAGTGTATACGCTTCTCATCCCAGCAGGGGAGATGGCTCGTCCCACAGCCATTAGTACGCCGTACTAGAGATAGTATGCATGTGCTCATTAAGTTATGAGTACACTGGACAGGACTCGTAGGGAACTACTGGTGGGTATTATACCTATCGTCGGGTAGCAGTTCCCAGGTGACATGAGTATAACATAGTCTGTTGACTTGACACTGCTACTTCGCCTCGAGTGTGTTCCCACTGTTCTTAGATTACTACCCTACCACGGCTGAATGGAGTTGTGCAAACAGGTAGTAGTTGGGTGCAGTCCCGAAGCACTTGGAGGCAGTGGCGGTTAGATAGGATTCGTCTCTCCCAGTATTGGGGGTTGATATCGCGCTGTGTTCGGAAAGCCATTACACAAAGTCCTTGGCCAAGGCAGGCGAGATTTACTAGTAGGTACTCCAGCAGTTTCTCAGGGTGTTTTTGTAGGGTTACTTAACACGACAGCAAGGTTTCGGGAGGAATCGTCCATGCCATTTTCAAAAATTTGCCATGCTACTTAACCCTAACCCTAGAATCATAACTTGAGAATTAGACAATATGATATGTAAACAACTTTACATCTAAGTGAATATTGAATACAACCTTTGTAGACCGGTCCTTCACTTCAAATGCTCCGTGTAGAAGTCCCTTCGCTCCAAGTAGTGGTGATCCGGACTCTCCGTAGGCTCCACTAGTCGAAATGAACGAGCTTGCACAATGATCTTCGAGGCCGAAGATGATCTACTTTGAGGAGACACCAACTCAAGATACCTCTTCACTAATTAGGGATTAGTGAAGCTAACACCCTAAACTAAATGGCTAATCTAGTAGAGGATGATAAAGTAGGAATTTTGCTCACTTTAGAATTCTTTTTCTCACTCTATTTCCTTTCGTCACCAAAACTTAGAGAGCTTTCTCTTGTTGAAGATGAAGATGAAGAGAATAATGGATGAGAGAGTGAATGGCAACCATGGGTGAGAAATATCTCATATAACCCTTGTAGAGACATAACCATGGCTAAAGATTAAGGTTAGGTTAAAAATATCTAATGCAAGACAATTTTAGTGGACTAAGTCAATGGTTTCCACAAGCTTCCAAAGCTTGCAACCATGCTTAATCCCACCAATTTATATTTGCATTAAATAAATAAAAACCCTAATAATCTAATGGCATGGTATAAGTCTCATACACCCATGTTGTGTGTATCATCAAGCATGACATAAAAAAGAAAACACAAATAATATATATCACATATATATTAAGTGTGCACATGCGAGAAAAGAAATGCATAAGTGAGCAAATATTAGTTAATGTAAATTAATATATCAAATATATAATTATACATTAAATTATCAAATCAACACTTGATTCAATAATCCGGCTATATCACATATAACCGACTAATATAATATGTATCATCTTATCGAATCAACACTTGATTCGATAACCCGGCTATATCACATATAACCGATCGATATCACATATCACGAGAATAGAATACGGTATCACATACTCGTATTATTCTCAGTCCCGCACATATCACATATGTGCTCCTACTTCTTTTTTCCTGAGCCATTAAACCTCTGTGTAGGACTCTAAAGACTCGTCAATATGTCGACAGTAGGTGATGATCATATCAAGCACCCACAAGTCGTCAGCGGTACTAGCTGGACGTAACGGCTACCTGGGTATTGAGCGATCAGAAGATCAACAAGCAAGCCTGCTCATACTCCTGTAAAGCCTGTCAGTAAAACTACCGTACAGTCCGGTCTTTTCGTCTGATATGTCGCATATCCAGTTTAGGGGTGGTAAATGTAAGTGCACGGCGGCGCCCCGGCCGTCAATCCGACGGCCAAATGCGGAAGCGGTGATAAACTTTAAATTTTCTTGAACTAGCAAACCGCCGCGCACTAATACCCGGATCGAACCACTAACTAGTCCTAGCTAACTACAAGAAAGGGAAGAGAGATATACCGACAGATCCGAGTCCTCCGGTCTTCTCGTCGTCGTCCCGATCTCCTGCGGAATGTCCCGTCTCCTCCTCGTCGCCGGAAGTGCACCACATCGCTTACTTCTTTTACGGGCTCCCACCTCAATGCCGAGGCAACTCGGGCACGAAGCTGGCTAGTCGACGTGCCCAAGATGTGCTGTAGAATGTAGTGTGGATTACTATGTCTCATTTTGGGGTTGTATAATTGCCTTTGGTGGAGGGATGGAACTTGGAGCTTTTGAGAATGATCTTGTGGGATTTTGCAACATGAAATGAGCTAAAAACCCACCCCAAAAATCTTGGACAGCCCACTATGGGGAGTGGCCGGCCATATCAATGAGGAAGAGAGGGAGAGTGAAAGTGTGGTGTATCAAAAGATAATGGGAGCCATTCTCATCTATCATCCAAGAGAGAGAGTCAAGACAAAGAGGTGGTTGAAAAGCAAGTGATGATGAGAAACAATGATCACTCCCAAAAGCAATACTCAACCAACAATCATCAACAACCATGATTGTCAACAAAGTCAAGCCATCATGATAAAGCTAGAAGTCAAGGTAGTCAAGGTCAATGAAAAGCTATCATGACACAAGAATATGCAAAGACCCCCTCCACAAATACTTATTTGCAACAATGCAAATAAGCCCTCCTCCACCAATCTTCGGCCAATGAATGATACAAAGGAAATCGGCCGAAACGGAAAGCAAACTGGCAACTCCAGAAAACTGGTCCCGTAATAAATTACAGGAAAACCCCGATACTGTGCATACACACCCGCATTTGTATTCCGACCGAAATACAAATGCAATGAGACAAAATCTACACTGTACTATACTAGGATCCGGCTTATACCAAAGCCGGCTAGTAATATCTGTTCGATCCTGATCCGTGCAATACCGCACGTATCTGATCGAACCCTGCCATATATCCATACGGCCTATAGTACAAACTGTCCGATCCTGATCCGTGCAATACCGCACGTATCTGATCGGACCTTGCCATATCTCCATACGGCCTCTACAACCTTTCGCCCGAAAACTTGAGTAACTGAATGTGGGGGACTCTAAAGACTCATCAACACCTTGGTTGTGGATTTAACCACTAGCACGTTAGAGATATAAGCCAATACATAACGAGCTACCAGGTATTGACCAAAAGGGACGTCTGTGAGCGAACTCAGCCTGACTCCCTACTGAGCCTGTCAGTGACAATATCCGTACAGTCCGGTCCGTTCATCTATGAGCATCGCATGGTGGGCCTAGGGGGTTGGTAAAAGTCAGACCCCCAAAAGCGGTACAAGTCGTGTCGGAGTGTAGCCCAGAACACCCTGAGATACTATTGGAATACCTACCAGTAAATCTCCTTGCCTCGGCCGAGGGCTTCGTGTAATGGCTCTCCTAGACACAGCACGACCTCACCCCCAATACCGGGAGAGACGAACCCCTGAAGATACGCTCACTGCCTCCATGTGGCTCGGGACTGTACCCAACTAAAACCTGTTTGCACGACTCCTTTGAGCCGTGGTAGGGTAGTAATCAAAGTACAGTGGGAACTCACACGAGACAAATGACGATCCCCAGGTCGATGAACTAACCTGTACATATGTCACCAGGGAACTGCCATCTGACGTCTGGTAAATGACCAACTAGCATGTTCCCGGCGAGTCCTGTCCGGTGTACTCATAACCCAATGAGCACCTGTATACATCTTAGGTGATCCAACTGACACCAGTGGCTTGTGAGACCGGCCACCGCCCCTCGTCGGGGTCTCGACTGTATACACTAGTCTACTATGGAGTATCGATGCCCTGTCTCGAAACTCACACGACTAGGGACCATTTAAGGATATGCTTATAGACTGCCAGCTCTCACGTATATGATCGCCCTCATACTGCTGGTGGTCAAGCAAGAATCCTAGGGGCTCTACCAACGTGTAATAGCGACTTGTCAGGTCACCTAAAGCAGTACACGATGATAAAGGTAAACCAGATAGCATACTATCATCTCGAGTAAGACTGTCCTACCGGGATAGGTCCTCCATCAATCACTGCAATCACGTACCTGTGACCTAATAATTGACTCTGAGGGCACTATCTCCAACAGTAAACGTCAGACCCCAGTTGTAACACCCGAGCCTAATAATACTATTTCTGGTTCTGGTTGAGTGTTATACATTGCTCATTTCGATTATCCTGATGGTCTGGTGTTTATTGCTAAATTTTAACCGGTTAAGTCATTTTGGCACATAACAAATTTTAACACCTAAAATGAAATTAAAAATGTCCATGTTGGCCTACTCGTCGCCACTAGTCGCGTGGTAGCGTCCGCGCGTCGAGATTTCTTCCCGTTCGGCCAAACGGGCAAGTTTGGACGGCTACGCGCGCGTGCAAGTGTCCGACTTGGGGGCATGCATTTTTATCATTAAACACCTCTTTTCAAAATTTGGAACTCGCTTAAAATCCTATAATTTGAATTTGAAACATTTGGGCGCAACCCGGGCGCGATTTGGAAATGTTTCATTTAGCGCCGAAAATGCCCATTTAATTTAATATCTTAAAACTAAAATATATACGAATATAATCTTCTTTAACCGTTAAATCATTTAAATCCTTTCAATCTCCTTTCAATTTTTCTCCTCAGCCAATCACGAGCTCATAAATCACCTCGTGGGCCCCCCTTCAACCGTCTCTCTCTATCTCTCTCTAATCTCTTTCTCTCTCTCTCTCTAAAATCCCTCACCCTCTCTCCAATCCCTCACCCTCTCTCTCTTCCTATATACTACGCAGCCTCCTTCTTCTCTCCCCATCGCGAGAAAGAAAACCCCACGAGAACCTCGAACCCTAACCCTAGCCTCGTCGTGCTTGCGTCGCCGACCTCCCCGCGACCTCGCCGTCGCCGTCCTCGCCTCCTCAACCTAGTCGCACCCTCCCTACCTCCTTTCCTCCCTCCTTCAGAGCCCGCGACCCAACCCCGACGCCACCACCTGCACACGGGTCTCGCCGTCGCCGCCGCCTCCCATCGCCGACGACGCCAGGGACTCCCTCTCTTCACCCTCGTCCCGACCTCGTCGTCGTCTTCCTCCTCCCCTCGCCGGACCACCAGAACCCGAGCCCGACCCTTGCACCAACCCCCGGGTCACCGGAAAACGTGCTGACGATCCTCGCCGTCGTCACCAGAGCCACCTCCGTCTCCCCTCGATCACCAGAACGGGCCAGCACCCCTCGACTCACCGCACCACCCTCTTTTCCCCGAACCTAGAAAAGTTCCAGCCGTCGCTGCCTCGCCGGCGCCCCATCGCCGTCGAACCCGTCGTGGTTGCCCTGGTTCTTCCCTGTAAGCATCTCTATCTTTCCATTAGTGTTAAACCCCCTCTTGCTGGTCCTTGTTGACGTATATCATGTTTGCTAACTTCGTTGCCGTTGACTGTTGCCGGAATCCGGCCGTGCCGTCGTTTGGACCCGACGCTCCAGCGAAGTACCCTGGTTCGTGTGGTCCCGCTGTTCGCTGTTTGGACTCGATCCGTGGCCCGTGCACCCGTCTCGTATTTTCTGCCGACATTTGCATTCGTGTTTTCCGGTTTGCGAAACCGTCGAGGCAAGATTTCTTGCTACATGCTACGATTAAACTAATTAAATATTTGACTCATAAAACTTGCTGTTTTAACTAAGTATTGTTACTTGTCCTCATTGGACGAAATGTGATATGCATTATAATACTGCCATCTAAATTGTACTTTGCCACCATAACTTTAATAACGACTACCTGCTAATCATTTCACTATTTATAGGATGATAGTTGCACACTTAAATCTTTTTACCTGATGTTTTTGATATTGCGCTACCCTGTGATTATTGCACCCCAAGGGTGCTCGAACCTGTTAATATCATACAACTGCACCATATTCATGTGCTATTGTGATTAAGTGAACCGTTATTGTTAATTACTTTTTCTTGCTGCTGTTACTTATTTGATTGTATACCGGTCGTGAGCACACACTCGATCACAGTACATATTGACTCGACCCTGCTACACCTGGCACATATATACTGATACACCGGACATGACACCCTGTACATACTGACTCAACCTTTTGTACTACGACCTGACTTATCACATGATCTCATGCCCAATGCCAACGAACCTGACTTGGGGTCCTCATGGACCATTCCTGCTGTCTATTCAGACAGACCTACTTTTACCTGATTCTGTGTTGGCATTAATCCTGGACTACTGAATACCTGACCTGACATACATAACTTGGGGGTATGGGAAAATCAAAGGTGAAACCGACTTGTAACTCAACAGTTCGATACCTGTTCTGATCAGTCTTACGGGCTTGGCCAGTCCGGGAGTGATGATGCTGACATCACTCGTCCATCCTGCTACCTACTTTACTGCCTAGCGGCACGTCTCGGATTCAGCCCTGAGAACCTTGACCGTGGTCCCGGGCACGCACGGGATACTATTGAGTTACATCGACGATTCATCAATTGATTTCAAAGACTATAGAGTAGAAACCTGATAGGACAGTTTAGTCACCACTGCACATTACCCTGCTCTGTTATTTCTTAGTACTGCTTTATTCATGTTCATACCTGCATTGCTTTTTACCATGTTTATATTATATTATTTGGTTGACATGACGCGCTGACGTCTGGGTTTTGCATGGCCCAGATTCCTTACCACTGCAGTTGACCGAGCAGGAGTACTTCAGCCAGCAGGCTGAACTGTGAGTTCCTTAGGGTTTAGTTTATTTATTTCATTTCATTTCCAGATGTGAGCCCGCATTATGGGACGTACTGTTTATTTATTGTATTGGATCATTTGCTTCCGCACTTATTGTTTATTGATTCTTGTTATTATGGATTTGGACATGTATTAGATTAGTTTATTATTTTGTTCTTGATATCTCTACAACCGTAATGTGACTGTGGATGGATATTTCCTACCTACAGGTAGCATGGTTGGCTATGTCACGTGCCCAATCTTGCGTACTCTGGGAAGCGGGGCGTGACATGGTTCTTTTGGTATCAGAGCCATAGGTTAGTTGGGTTGATTCTTTTGTAGTTGGGTATTGTACCCGATACACGAATCAGAATACCCGTGATTAGGAAACATGTCCTGCCACCTTGACCGTTTTACCATCCTTGAATCATTCTTCCGGATCATGTCGACATGCAAACTTACTTTGCATGGTCAACTCGAAAACCTAATTTCTTGTTATCTCTAGGACTTAGGCAACTTGGGTGGAGTTAAGTAATTGCGGCTATGATACCGCGGCATAGCTATAATGCAGTACTCTATTTAAGTATCTTGGAGTTCTAGCCTTGATTTATATATTGAATCTATCATCATGCTAATGTCGTTTGTTTTGATTTCAGGACCATGGCAGATAAGAATTTCAAGACGTATCAGAGGCGTGTGGATGAAGCCGCCATGTTAGGAGTGATACGTGGGATGTTGGAAAATCAGAAAAGGCAAACTGAGCTGATCCAGCAGCAAGCAGATTCATTCCAGGAGGGTTTGCAGGCTATTCAGCAGTCTGTAAACACCGCTGTAGCGAAGCCAGTTGACCGAGTAGGGACCGTGGCAGATTTCAGACGGTTGGGTCCTACTACTTTCACTGGTCTGGAGGAGCCGTTACCAACCGAGCAGTGGCTAGTAGACACGGAGAATTTACTGATTGCGGCACAGATCCCAGAAGACAAGAGAGTTGATGTGGTGCGCATTCAGCTGGTGGATTACGCCCGAGAGTGGTGGCTTGTGGAGGAGACCCGCTTGTCCAAGCCAATCAGTTGGGCGGATTTCTCTAAAAGTTTCTTGGAGAAGTTCTTCCTGCGGACTGCACGGGAGGAAATGGAAGAGAAATTTATTGGGCTGAGACAAAATGGAGCAGCTGTGGATGTACATGCAGCGGAATGGACGAGACTCAGCCGCTTCGCTGGACCCTTAGTCGCCAAGGAGGCAGACAGGGCGCGAAGGTTCTTGCGCAGTTTGGATGTGGACATCCAGAGGCAGATTGTCTCCCTGGGTTTGACCACTTTCTCGCAGGTTCTTACGGCAGCCAGAGAGCAGCAGAGTTTGTCGGGAATGAAAGGGAACCTACAGCAGACATCAGTTGCAGCCAGAAAGCCCGCATTTGTACCTAACCGAGATCATGGGCGCAGAGGTATTCCAGTGGACCGTCGAGGCGTAGCACCCATGAAGAAGCCTGTGATCGTTGACCGAAGGAAGAGCGTGACCTGTGCCTACTGCCACTTACCTGGGCACGTGCATAAGGAGTGTAGAAGAAGACTGGGACTTTGTCTGGTTTGTGGGGCAGCCGATCACGCAGTTGGTGCCTGTCCGTCGAAGCTTCGCACGAGAGATGATATACAGAAGCCTCCACAGAGACCGTTCCAAGGGCAGAAACAGCTGACTCAAGGACCTAATCAGGCTCGAGCTTTCACGTTGACAGCTGAGGAAGCCAAGGCATCAGGAGAAGTGGTTTCAGGTACTTTGCTCGTTCATGGTTTTCCCGCATTGGCATTATTTGATTCCGGAGCATCCCACTGTTTTATGTCATCCAAATTTATAACTACACACTCGATTACCTGCACGACCCTGTCTAGTTTCTGGGACATACACACTGGGAATGGGAAAATCATAGCTAGTAAGGAATGTAGAGATTGTACAGTTGTTGTTTGCGGACGGGAGCTTTTTGCAGACTTCTTGGTGATAGATACGGGCAGTTACGAATTTGTCATGGGAATGGATTTTCTTGGCACTTTCCACGCCCACATTGACTGTAGGGCAAGGAAGGTAATTTTCCGGATTCCCGGACACCCTGAGTTTACCTTCACTGGGGGAAGCAGTTCTGTCGGGCCGGTCGAGTTTAGGGCTAGGCCGACAAACAGTGTTCTTGCGACAATGGGAGTTGATAGTAACGAAGAGCCGGCAGTTGTTCGCGACTTTATGGATGTATTTGCAGATATATCGGGCTTACCGCCGAAGCGAGATGTGGAGTTTGCGATTGACCTCATTCCTGGTGCAGCGCCAGTATCAAAATCTTATTATCCGATGGCACCGGTGGAATTGGAAGAAGTTAAGAAACAAGTTGGTGAATTACTCGAGAAAGGTTAGATTCGAAGCAGCAACTCGCCTTGGGGAGCTCCAGTTCTTTTAGTAAAGAAGAAGGATGGCACGAGAAGGATGTGCATTGACTATCGAGAATTGAATCGGGTGACTATTAAGAACAAGTACCCGATCCCTCGCATTGGAGAACTTTTTGAGCAGCTTAGTGGCGCGAGGGTATTCTCGAAACTGGATTTGAGATCAGGATATCATCAGGTCCGAGTGAAAGCAGAAGACATTTGCAAGACGGCGTTTCGAACTCGATATAGACATTTCGAGTATCTAGTGATGCCCTTCGGAGTAACGAATGCGCCGGCAATATTCATGGATTTGATGAACATGGTATTTTCACCATACCTGGACCAGTTTATTGTGGTATTCATTGACGATATTCTGGTGTACTCGAAGAGTCCGGAGGAGCATGCTGAGCATTTAAGGATCGCACTGCAGACGCTGAGACGGGAGAAATTATTCGCGAAGATGAGTAAGTGCGAGTTCTGGCTGGAAGAAGTGAAGTTTCTGGGGCATGTTGTGTCGGGCGATGGAATCGCCGTTGATCCCGAGAAGATTGCAGCAGTTCGAGATTGGCCAACTCCAAAGAGTGTTGCGGAGATAAGAAGTTTTCTTGGACTCGCCGGTTACTACAGAAGATTTGTGGAGAACTTCGCTCGTGTAGCTGAGCCGTTAACCAAGCTCACGCGCAAGGAGGTACCGTTTGTTTGGACGGATGGATGTGCATTGGCCTTCGAGACGTTGAAGCAAAAGTTGATAACCGCCCCGATCCTGACCGTACCAGATAATTCAGGAGGACTGGTGATTCACAGCGACGCATCCGGAAAAGGATTGGGATGTGTTTTGATGCAGAATGGGAAAGTCGTCGCTTACGCGTCGAGACAACTGAAGACTCATGAGAAGAATTATCCGACTCATGACTTGGAGCTTGCGGCCGTGATCTTCACCCTGAAGATGTGGAGACACTACCTTTTGGGCGAGAGAGTCGAAGTCTTTACTGATCACAAGAGTTTGAAGTATGTATTCACTCAGAAGGAGTTGAACATGAGGCAACGCAGATGGTTGGAGCTGATGGCCGACTACGACCTTGATCTTAAGTACCATCCGGGAAAAGTTAACGTCGTGCCAGATGCGCTAAGTCGGTTACCAGCAATTCAGGTATTGACCGCACAAAGGGAGATCATTGCGGCTTTTCGGAGATTTGATTTGGAGGTTGTGCTACCACATGCTACGGGACAGTTGATGGAGTTGCAAGTACAATCATCCTTAGTTAAGAAGATTAAAGCGGCACAATCGCAGGATCCTAGACTGCAAAAGTTTCGAGAGCAGGTTGAAGCCGGACTACGGACTGATTTACTGATCCACGAAGATGGTTCGTTGAGATATGGTAGCCGTGTGTGTGTGCCAAAAGGGGGTATGCGTGAAGAACTTATGAAGGAGGCACACAGTTCAGTTTACTCTGTACATCCAGGAGGGACAAAGATGTACCGAGATATTCGACAACACTTCTGGTGGGAAGGTATGAAACGGGAAATTGCTCGCTTCGTGGCTAAGTGCTTGGTGTGTCAGCAAGTCAAGGCTGAACACCAAAGGGTTGCTGGTTTGTTGCAACCACTTCCGATCCCTCAGTGGAAGTGGGAACATATAACCATGGATTTCGTGACGGCTTTACCGCGGAGTCCAAAGGGCAACAATGCAGTATGGGTGATTGTTGATCGGTTGACCAAGGCAGCTCACTTTATTCCTTTTCGGGTTGGTCAATCGACGGAGACTTTGGCAGAGCGATACATGCAGGAGATTGTCAGATTGCATGGAGTGCCGGTAAGCATCGTGTCCGATTGGGACACTCGGTTCTTGTCGCACTTTTGGAGGAGTTTACAAGAAAGTTTGGGGACTCGATTGAAGTTTAGCACAGCTTATCATCCTCAGACTGATGGACAATCGGAAAGAACGATCCAGACCCTTGAAGATATGTTGAGGGCTTGCATGTTGGACTTCAAAGGTTCTTGGGAGGATCATCTACACCTGGTGGAGTTTTCGTACAACAATAGCTTCCAAGAGACTATTCAGATGGCTCCGTTTGAAGCGTTGTATGGTCGTAAGTGCCGTTCACCTGTTTGTTGGGATGACGTTGGTGAACGAAGGTTACTAGGACCAGATTTGGTGGTACAGACAGTCGAGAAGGTGAATACAATCAGGAAGCATATGAAGGCGGCTCAAGACAGACAGAAAAGTTGGGCGGACACATCAAGAAGACCTCTAGAGTTCGCCGTGGGTGATTTGGTATTCCTGAAGATATCACCGACTAGAGGGGTGATTCGCTTTGGGAGTCGGGGAAAGCTTAGCCCTCGATTCGTTGGACCCTTCGAGATATTGGAGCGTGTTGGAGAGGTAGCGTACCGTTTGGCGTTACCACAGTCATTGGCAGGAGTGCACGATGTGTTCCATGTATCTCAGCTACGGAGGTATGTCCGAGATGAGACTCACGTCTTGGATCATTCGGAGTTGACTGTACGGGAGGACCTAACTTTTGAGGAGCGACCGGTGGAAATCAAGGATCGAAGAGAAAAGGTTCTTAAGAACAAGGTTATCCCTCTTGTGCTAGTTTCTTGGGGTAATCGATCACATGGAGAATCCACTTGGGAGCGAGAAGACGAGATCCGGCAGAAGTTTCCTCATCTTTTTCTGTAGCTATCTATCTTGTATTCTTGGAATTTCGAGGACGAAATTCTTTTTGTAGTTGGGTATGATGTAACACCCGAGCCCAATAATACTATTTCTGGTTCTGGTTGAGTGTTATACATTGCTCATTTCGATTATCCTGATGGTCTGGTGTTTATTGCTAAATTTTAACCGGTTAAGTCATTTTGGCACATAACAAATTTTAACACCTAAAATGAAATTAAAAATGTCCATGTTTGCCTACTCGTCGCCACTAGTCGCGTGGTAGCATCCGCGTGTCGAGATTTCTTCCCGTTCGGCCAAACGGGCAAGTTTGGACGGCTACGCGCGCGTGCAAGTGTCCGACTTGGGGGCATGCATTTTTATCATTAAACACCTCTTTTCAAAATTTGGAACTCGCTTAAAATCCTATAATTTGAATTTGAAACATTTGGGCGCAACCCGGGCGCGATTTGGAAATGTTTCATTTAGCGGCGAAAATGCCCATTTAATTTAATATCTTAAAACTAAAATATATACGAATATAATCTTCTTTAACCGTTAAATCATTTAAATCCTTTCAATCTCCTTTCAATTTTTCTCCTCAGCCAATCACGAGCTTATAAATCACCTCGTGGGCCCCCCTTCAACCGTCTCTCTCTATCTCTCTCTAATCTCTTTCTCTCTCTCTCTCTAAAATCCCTCACCCTCTCTCCAATCTCTCTCTCTCTCTCTCTTCCTATATACTACGCAGCCTCCTTCTTCTCTCCCCATCGCGAGAAAGAAAACCCCACGAGAACCTCGAACCCTAACCCTAGCCTCGTCGTGCTTGCGTCGCCGACCTCCCCGCGACCTCGCCGTCGCCGTCCTCGCCTCCTCAACCTAGTCGCACCCTCCCTACCTCCTTTCCTCCCTCCTTCAGAGCCCGCGACCCAACCCCGACGCCACCACCTGCACACGGGTCTCGCCGTCGCCGCCGCCTCCCATCGCCGACGACGCCAGGGACTCCCTCTCTTCACCCTCGTCCCGACCTCGTCGTCGTCTTCCTCCTCCCCTCGCCGGACCACCAGAACCCGAGCCCGACCCTTGCACCAACCCCCGGGTCACCGGAAAACGTGCCGACGATCCTCGCCGTCGTCACCAGAGCCACCTCCGTCTCCCCTCGATCACCAGAACGGGCCAGCACCCCTCGACTCACCGCACCACCCTCTTTTCCCCGAACCCAGAAAAGTTCCAGCCGTCGCTGCCTCGCCGGCGCCCCATCGCCGTCGAACCCGTCGTGGTTGCCCTGGTTCTTCCCTGTAAGCATCTCTATCTTTCCATTAGTGTTAAACCCCCTCTTGCTGGTCCTTGTTGACGTATATCATGTTTGCTAACTTCGTTGCCGTTGACTGTTGCCGGAATCCGGCCGTGCCGTCGTTTGGACCCGACGCTCCAGCGAAGTACCCTGGTTCGTGTGGTCCCGCTGTTCGCTGTTTGGACTCGATCCGTGGCCCGTGCACCCGTCTCGTATTTTCTGCCGACATTTGCATTCGTGTTTTCCGGTTTGCGAAACCGTCGAGGCAAGATTTCTTGCTACATGCTACGATTAAACTAATTAAATATTTGACTCATAAAACTTGCTGTTTTAACTAAGTATTGTTACTTGTCCTCATTGGACGAAATGTGATATGCATTATAATACTGCCATCTAAATTGTACTTTGCCACCATAACTTTAATAACGACTACCTGCTAATCATTTCACTATTTATAGGATGATAGTTGCACACTTAAATCTTTTTACCTGATGTTTTTGATATTGCGCTACCCTGTGATTATTGCACCCCAAGGGTGCTCGAACCTGTTAATATCATACAACTGCACCATATTCATGTGCTATTGTGATTAAGTGAACCGTTATTGTTAATTACTTTTTCTTGCTGCTGTTACTTATTTGATTGTATACCGGTCGTGAGCACACACTCGATCACAGTACATATTGACTCGACCCTGCTACACCTGGCACATATATACTGATACACCGGACATGACACCCTGTACATACTGACTCAACCTTTTGTACTACGACCTGACTTATCACATGATCTCATGCCCAATGCCAACGAACCTGACTTGGGGTCCTCATGGACCATTCCTGCTGTCTATTCAGACAGACCTACTTTTACCTGATTCTGTGTTGGCATTAATCCTGGACTACTGAATACCTGACCTGACATACATAACTTGGGGGTATGGGAAAATCAAAGGTGAAACCGACTTGTAACTCAACAGTTCGATACCTGTTCTGATCAGTCTTACGGGCTTGGCCAGTCCGGGAGTGATGATGCTGACATCACTCGTCCATCCTGCTACCTACTTTACTGCCTAGCGGCACGTCTCGGATTCAGCCCTGAGAACCTTGACCGTGGTCCCGGGCACGCACGGGATACTATTGAGTTACATCAACGATTCATCAATTGATTTCAAAGACTATAGAGTAGAAACCTGATAGGACAGTTTAGTTTCCACTGCACATTACCCTGCTCTGTTATTTCTTAGTACTGCTTTATTCATGTTCATACCTGCATTGCTTTTTACCATGTTTATATTATATTATTTGGTTGACATGACGCGCTGACGTCTGGGTTTTGCATGGCCCAGATTCCTTACCACTGCAGTTGACCGAGCAGGAGTACTTCAGCCAGCAGGCTGAACTGTGAGTTCCTTAGGGTTTAGTTTATTTATTTCATTTCATTTCCAGATGTGAGCCCGCATTATGGGACGTACTGTTTATTTATTGTATTGGATCATTTGCTTCCGCACTTATTGTTTATTGATTCTTGTTATTATGGATTTGGACATGTATTAGATTAGTTTATTATTTTGTTCTTGATATCTCTACAACCGTAATGTGACTGTGGATGGATATTTCCTACCCACAGGTAGCATGGTTGGCTATGTCACGTGCCCAATCTTGCGTACTCTGGGAAGCGGGGCGTGACACCAGTAACCGATAAGTCGTGCCGATATGAGGCTCATAACGGGTCAAGAAACTACTGATAACACTTACCAGTAGATCTCCATATCAGCCCTGGCCAGGGACTTCCTGTTATAGCCAAGCGAGCACAGCGCAACATCAACCCCCAATATCGGGAGAGACGAAATCCCTCCTATCGCTCATTGCCTCCATGTGATTCGGGACTGTACCCAAAAGCCACCATTTTGCACGTTCTCTTGAATATGGTAAGGTGGAAATCAAAGCACAGTGGGAATCACACAGGACTCTATGACTATCTCGGGTCTACAGACTAACCTGTACCAGTGTCACTAGAGAACTGCTATCTGACGATAGGTATATTGGGTTATCCTTGCACCTAGTCTAGGGTTTGGTAGTATCACTCATGCCATTTTAAAATTTAGAGAGGTGCAAAGCTAACTAACCATGAATCTTGCTGGAATTTCTAGGGTAACAAAATTTGTATCACATACAAATAAGAAGAGATAGGGATTACAACCTTTGTAGTCCGTTCCTTCGCTTCATAAGCTCCATGTTGAGGTCCCTTCGCTGCGATCAACATGAACTCCGACTCTCAAGTGGCTCCATGAGGTAAATGAGACACCTTTCTTGTAGTCTTCATGATCCACGATGATCTACCTTGAAGAATCTCTAACCCAAGCTTACACTTCGCAAAACAACTTATTAGAGAAGTGAACACCTTAATCTAAGTGGCTAGAATAGATGAGGATGATGAAGTAGGAATTTTGCTCTCTTTTGTTTTCAAAATCTCACTCAATATCATCACAAAACCAAAAGCCAGTGAAGCTTTTTCAAGAGCTAGAAGAACAAGAAGATGAATCAAATCCTTTTGTGATGAATAATGAATTATTGTTGTGGTTACAAATACAACCATGAGTTAAGTATGATAGCCTTAACCCTTGTAGAGAATAAACCATAGGTCAAGAGTTTGGGTTGGGTTAACAAATATCTACACAAAAGATCAAAGAAAGAAGACTAAGTCAAATGTTCATGAAGCTTCATGAAAGCTCATGCAAAAAGTTAACCCAAATGCTAATCCTAATCTTGGTTTAAACTCAACAACCATGTTGCATTTGTAACCCTAACATGTTGCAATATTATATATCACATATATAATATATTTTGTAACAAAAGAAAATAATACAATTAACATATATCGTATATATATCAATGTATTATCCCGTGACAAAATGAATCAATAAAGCAATCATATATTAGTTAACGTAATGTAATATATCTCATATATAATATACATTAAATTATTGAATCAACACCTTATCCGATAATCCGGCTATAGCGAATATAACCGACTAATATAACATGTACCATTTCATCGAATCAACACTTGATCCAATGACCCGGCTATATCATATATACCCGGCCGATATCACATATCGCGAGAATAGAATACGGTATCTCATATCGTATTATTCTCGGTTCCGCACATATCTCATATGTGCTCTTACTCCGTTTTGCCTAAGCCAGGAAACCTCTGTGTAGGACTCTAAAGAATCGTCAATACGCCGGCAGTAGGTGATGATTATATCAAACACCCACAAGCTACAAGCGGTCAGCTAAACGTAACAGCCACCTAGGTATTGAGCGATCAGAAGATCAACAAGCAAGCCTGTACATTCTCCTGTGAATCCAATCAGTAACACTACCGTACAGTCCGGTCTCTTCGTCTGATATGTCGCATATCCAGTCTAGGGGTGGTAAACGTCAGATCCCAGTAACCGATAAGTCGTGTCGATGTGAGGCTCATAACAGGTCGAGAAACTACTGATAACTCTTACCAGTAGCACTCCATTTCAGCCGTGTCCAGGGACTTCCAGTTATAGCCAATCGAATACAGCACAACATCAACTCCCTATACCGGGAGAGACGAAACCCTTCCTATCGCTTATTTCCTCCATGTGATTCGGGACTGTACCCAAAAGCCACCATTTTGCATGCCCTCTTGGACGTGGTAAGGTGGAAATCAAACCACAGTGGGAATCACACAAGACTCTATGACGATCTCGGGTCTACAGACTAACCTGTACCAGTGTCTCCGGAGAACTGCTATCTGACGATAAGTATAATACCATGTAGGAGTTCTTGGCGAGTCCGTTCAGTGTACCCAGTCTCCACTGAGCACCCGTACACCATCTTTGATGTCAAACACCGATGGATATAGGATCATCCATCGCCCATCATATGCGTCAAGATGCGTATATGCTAGTCTATTCTGGAGTATCGATGCCCTGTCTCGATACTCCCTCGACTAGGAACAGTTATAGGATGTACTCTTTGACTACCCTGGCCCCACTAGTATGATCTCATCATAGTCCCAGTAGTCGAGTACATATCCTAAGGGCTTTATCAACATGTGAGAGCAAGACAGTAAACTAATACAAGTCAACATGTTAAGAAAAAGTGAAACCAAATAGCATACTATCATGTCGAGCAAGAAAGTCCTCTCTATATATATCCAAGCATCCATTATAATATACATCATATGTACAACAATGGCCTCTAGGGCATATATATAACTAACAAGGTATAATACCAACTAGGAGTTCTCGGCGAGTCCATTCAGTGTACCCAGTCTCCACTGAGCACCCATATACCATATTTGATGTCAAACACCAATGGATGTGGGATCATCCATCGCCCATCATATGGGTCAAGAAGCGTATACGCTAGTCTACTCTGGAGTATTGATGCCCTGTCTCGATACACCCTCGACTAGGAACAATTATAGGATATACTTGTAGACTACCCTAACCCCACTAGTATGATCTCCATCATAGTCCTAGTAGCCAAGTACACATCCTAAGGGCTTTATCAACATGTGAGAGCAAGACAGTATCACAATACAAGTCTACATGTTAAGACAAAGAGCAACCAGATTGAAGGACTACCTTAGCACCATGATGAGGTTGTAGAAGCGTCTACCATGCCAAATTCAAATTTTTCTTGGTGCTAAGCTAGACTAACAAGATCTTTAACTAGATTATTAGGGTTTTCATTGGATGATATGTCAACTAGAGAGAAGATGAGATGTTTATACCTTGGTAGAACCAAGTCCTTCTCTTCAATATGCTCCGTGTAGTAGTCCCGTGACTCCACAAGGTTTCTCTTGAGACTTTGAACAAGCTCCTTTCGTTGCCTTCGCGCCAATGATGATCCACCCCGAAGCTTCTACTAGTTCAAGCTACCATTGCACTAAACCCTTTAGTGCATGAAACACATCACACTAATTTGCTAAAAGGTGTGAGATGATGAAGTAGGGGATGTTAAGAGCTCACTAATTTATGCTCAAGCTTCATGATTCACATCACATGTGAGGGTTGAAGCTTGAGGAAAAGCAAGAGGAGGAAGAAGAAGCAAGAGCAAGCATGAGCAAGTAAAAATGGCTAACTCTTTTTGGAATGAAAAAGAATGAATGATAATTCTTGACCCCTCACTCATTCAAGCATGGAATTATGCAATATTAAATTACAACCATGCTTGAATAGTGAGTCAAGAATGAATAAAGAAGAATTTAACCCTTGCTTGCAACCATGCTTCATTTTACACCTCATTTCTATTTTCACAAAATAGAATAGAAAATGCTATGCTTCATTTTAATATATATATATATATATATATATATCATATATATTAATATATATATATATATAATATATATTTAATGAATATTAATTAGTGAGCTAATGATATTAGTTAATATATATATTATATCACATATAATTTATATCATATTATTAAATAACATTTGATCTAATAATCCGGTTATATCATATACGACCGTTTAATATCATTTATCTGTATATCATATTATCGAATCAACACTTGATTCGACAATCTAGTTATATCACATATAACCGCACCGATAACAGATGACGGCCAGATTACAATACGGTATCACATACTCGTATTTAATCAGGCCCGCACACATATCACATATGTGTCCTACTTCGTTTCGCTTGAACCAGGGAACATTTGTGTGGGACTCTAAAGACTCGTCAATACGCCGGCAGTAGGTGATGATCATATCAGTCACCTACAAGCCGTCAGCGGTACTAGCTGGACGTAACGGCTACCCGAGTATTGAGCGATATGAAGGTCAACAAGCAAGCCTGTCTACAGTCTCCATGAAGCCTATCAGTAACACTACCGTACAGTCCGGTCTCTTTGTCTGATATGTCGCATATCATGTCTAGGGGTGGAAATCGTCAAACCCCAGTAACGTAATAAGTCATGTCGATATGAGGCTTATAACAGGTCGAGAAACTACTGATAACACTTATCAGTAGATCTCCATATCAGCCCTGGCCAGGGACTTCCAGTTATTGCTAATCAAGCATAGCGCAACATCAACCCCCAATACCGGGAGAGACGAAACCCCTCCTATCGCTCATTGCCTCCATACGACTCGGGACTGTACCCAAAATCCACCTATTTGCACGACTCCTCTTGAGCGTGGTAGGGAGGAAATCAAAACACAGTGGGAGTCGCATAAGACTCTATGATGATCTCGGGTCTATAGACTAACCTGTACCAGTGTCACCAGAGGACTGCTATCTGATGATAGGTATACTACCACATAGGAGTCCTCGGTGAGTCCTGTTCAGTGTACCCAGTATCCACTGAGCACCTGTATACCATCTCTGATGTCAAACACCAATGGATGTGGGATCATCCATCACCCATCATATGGGTCAAGAGGCGTATACGCTAGTCTAGTCTGGAATATCGATGCCCTGTCTCGATATTCGCTCGACTAGGAATAGTTGAAGGATGTACTTATGAACTACCCTGGCCCCACTAGTATGATCTACATCATATTCCTGGTAGTCAAGTACATATCCTAAGGGCTTTATCAATATGTGAGATAAACGTAACCAGATAGCATACTATCTTGTCGAGCAAGAAAGTCATCTCTGTATATAAATATCCAAGTATCCACTATAATATAGATCATATGTACAATAATGGCCTCTAGGGCATTCACATATTTAACAATCTTCCACTTGCACTAAGGCCATGTGTTGTAGTATCTCATATCCAACATCCCAAAAAGTCTCTCAAATTGCGTCTGAGTGAAGGCCTTCGTGAGTGGATCCGCTACGTTGTCCTTCGTGTCAACTCTCCTAACCTCGATCTCCCGGCGATCTACTATCTCCCGGATCAGGTGATACCGCCTCAGAATATGTCTGGATCTCTGATGGGACCGGGGTTCCTTGGCTAAATCCACCGCTCCATTGTTATCACAATACACAGGTATTGGATGCTCAATGGATGGAACCACACCAAGCTCAGCAATGAACTTCTTCATCCAGACAGCTTCTTTGGCTGCATCGTTGGCAGCGATGTATTCAGCCTCCATCGTCGAGTCTGCAACGGTGTCTTGCTTGGAACTCTTCCAACACACCGCCCCTCCGTTAAGGGTAAAGACAAAACCCGAGACCGACTTACTGTCGTCCTTATCACTTTGGAAGCTCGAGTCGGTAAATGACTCCACTTGGAGTTCACCGTTACCGTACACCAAGAACATCTCCTTAGTCCTTCTCAAGTACTTGAGAATGTTCTTTACAGCTGTCCAGTGATTCTCTCCTGGATCCGCTTGATACCTACTCACTACACTTAGTGAGTACGCTACATCGGGTCTGGTACATAACATTGCATACATGATATAGCCTACCGCCGAAGCATAGGGTATCCCTTGCATGCGAGTTCTCTCCAAATCAGTCTTGGGAGATATCTCTTTGGAGAGAGTGAGTCCAAAGATTGTGGGTACATTCCCACTCTTGGACTCTTCCATACTAAACCTCTTTAGTACAGTGTTTAAGTACCTGGATTGGGACAATCCCAGTATCCGTTTTGATCTATCTCTATAGATCTTAATCCCTAAGATGTAGGAGGCATCACCTAGATCTTTCATTGAGAATCTCTGTGATAAGAAGAGCTTGACCGAGTGCAGCATAGGAACATCGTTTCCTATCAAGAGTATGTCATCCACGTACAATACGAGAAAGACGACCTTACTCTCTGTAACCTTCTTGTATATACAAGGTTCATCTATATTTTTGATGAAGTCAAACTCTTTGACTACCTCATCAAAACAGATGTTTCAACTCAGCGATGCCTGCTTTAATCCGTAGATGGATTTAAGAAGCTTGCACACTTTTCCACTGCTCCCACTTTCTACGAAGCCCTCTGGCTGAGTCATGTATACGCTCTCTTCTAAATCACCATTTAGAAAAGCGGTCTTAACATCCATTTGCCAGATTTCGTAGTCATGGTATGCAGCGATGGCAAGTAGGATCCGGATGGATTTAAGCATAGCTACTGGAGAAAAGGTTTCATCATAATCCACACTTGGTCGTTGATGAAAACCTTTTGCAACAAGTCTAGCTTTGAAAGTCTCAACTTTTCCATCTACACCAAGTTTCTTCTTAAAGATCCATTTGCTCCCAATGGGTTTTACCCCTTCAGGAGCAACTTCCAAAGTCCATACTTTGTTGGTGTACATGGATTCCATCTCAGATCTCATCGCATCCAGCCATTTCACAGAGTCCCCACTCGTGATGGCCTGCTCGAAGGTAGTTGGGTCATCATCTTCCATGATGCAATCCTCGCTCCCACCATCAACGAGAAAACCGTAGTATCACTTAGGTGGATGAGGAACCTTACTAGAACGGCGTAGAGGCTGGGGTTCGTTGGGAACTACTGAATCCTCTGGCTCCACTAAATCTTCTGTTGCAGTTTGTGTAGCTGGAACTTCTTCCAGTTCTACCTTCTTGCCACTAATTTCATTCGCAAGAAATTCCTTTTCTAAAAAGGAGGCATGCCGAGAAACAAACACCTTTTGTTCTTCGGTGTGGTAGAAGATATACCCTTGTGAATTTTTGGGATATCCTACAAACTTGAATAGAACAGACCTTGTCTCGAGCTTGTCCGGATTGTGTCTTTTGACATAGGCCGGACAACCCCATATCTTCACATAGTTAAGATGTGGTCTCTTCCCCTTCCATATCTCATATGGAGTGGTAGGCACTGATTTGGTAGGAACCATATTCAATAGATGTTTGGCTGTCTCAAGCGCATACCCTCAAAAGGAAATAGGTAACTCAGCTGTGCTCATCATAGAGCGCACCATATCTAATAGGGTGTGATTCCTCCGCTCCGATACACCGTTGTGCTGTGGTGTATATGGAGGAGTAAGCTGAGAGAGAATCCCATTCTCTTTTAGATATTCAAGGAATTCTGTGCTTAAGTATTCTCCTCCCCGATCTGATCGAAGGATTTTAATACTTCTACCCCTTTGGTTCTCGACTTCGGATTTATATTCTTTGAATTTCTCAAAAGCTTCAGACTTGTGTTTCAATAGGAACACATGTCCGTATTTTGAGAGATCGTCAGTGAATGTAATGAAGTACGAGGAACCATTCTTGGCATGTGTAGACATGAGACCACATACATCACTATGTATCAGTCCCAAGAGTTCTGTAACTCTTTCTCCGTGTCCACTAAACGGAGTTTTGGTCATTTTGCCTTTGAGACATGACTGGCAAGTGTCATAAGATGAAAACTCGAACGGATTCAAATATCCATCTTTGTGCAACTTAGCTAGTCGTGTCACATTGATATGACCTAGTCTACAATGCCACAAGAAGGATTCGTTCATTTCTGAACTCTTCCTCTTGTGTGTGTTTTGTACGTTAAGAACTGTGTTTTGATTTAGAACGTACAATCCGTTACATAACGCACCAAACCCAATCAACACTCGATTTAGGTAAATGTTCATAACATTATTCTCTTACTACAAAGTTATATTCTTCTTTATCTAATAAAGAGATTGATATTAAATTGCATATCATAGAGGGTACGTAGTAACAGTCGTTCAGGATCAATGTATTCCATGTTGGTAATACAAGATGATATTCACCAATTGCTTTGGCTGCAACATTTGCACCATTTCCTACTTTTAGGGAATGATCACCTTTTCCTAGTTCTCTGCCTTTCCTTAGCCCATGCAACATATTGCATATGTGGGATCCCGATCCGGTATCTAATACCCAGAACGGAGAGTGTACTGAGAAACAGTTCTCTGTAACTAACACACCCGAAGAAGATGCATCAACATGCTTATTCTTTGTTTGGGTGGCATGGGAATCCGGATATGTTCCTATCCCCTGCTCGGACTTATAACACTTATAAGTTGGAGCGGGACCAACGTTCCCCTGCTCAGTATAACAAGCGGGTTCGGTCAATACATCCATATTATTATCTTGATTAAGGCGTGACATTGGTTGTTGCCTGGAGAAAGATGGAAGGAAACGCGTTAGCGTGCGCTCTTTGCAAGATTAGATTGGTTATTATCTTATCTAATCAGGACGTCTCCAACTGTTTTTTTCAAATCTACCTTCAAACCGTAAAAGGTAAGATTAGCCGTGATTAATTACACTTTACATGTTCGCCAATCTTTCAGCCAGGCCAGTGTTGGTACTTTGAGGGAGGTTCCCCGTGCTTTCGTACGGACCTAATTAGAGTAAACCTCATTTTCCCAGGGGCGTAACCCCGTTAATGTTAGTGTATATGCCCTGGGGGCCATTATTGTATCATACTAGTTTGTATATTACTTAATGGAAGCTTGGGATATTCACATGTATATAACAGTCTTGCTAAACATGGTAGTATGCTACTTGGTTTTTCTATCTTAATATGTGAGTATACGTATTGATAGAGCTCTTAGGATCTTGCTTGACTACCAGCGTTGTGATGGCAGTCACACTAGTGGGGGCTGGGTAGTCTACAAGCACATCCTTATTCAGGTCCCTAGTCGTTGGATTATCGAGACAGGGCATCGATACTCCAGAGTAGACTAGTGTGTACGCTTCTCATCCCAGTTGGGGAGATGGTCTGTCCCACAGCCGTCAGTACATCGTACTGGAGATAGTATGCAGGTGCTCGTTGGGTTACGGGTACACTGGACAGGACTCACAGGGAACTGTTGGATGGTTTTATACCAGTCGTCAGTGAACAGTTCCTAGGTGACATGAGTACAGCATAGTCCGCAGACTTGACACTGCTACTTCGCCTCGAGTGTGTCCCACTGTTCTTAGATTGCTACCCTACCACGGCTCAAAGGAGTCGTGCAAATAGGTAGCAGTTGGGTGTAGTCCCGAGCACTTGGAGGCAGTGGAGGTTAGAAAGGATTCGTCTCTCCCGGTATTGGGGGTTGATATCGCGCTGTGTCAGAGAGCCATTACGCAAAGTCCCTGGCCAGGGCAAGCGAGATTTGCTTGTAGGTTCCAGTAGTTTCTCAGGGTGTAATGGGCTTCGCTCCGACACGACTTATACCGCTATTAGGGGACTGACGCTTGCCGCCCCTCTAGGCCTGATATGCGATAGTCTTAGACGAACGGACCGGACTGTACGGAGATTGTCACATCAGACTCAGTAGGAGTTCGGATGGGTTTCCTCATCGGCCTTCTTATCGACATCTACCTGGGGACCGTTACGTACAGCTAGTGCCGCTTGCGGTCTGTGGTTAAACCCACTGCCAGCGTAGTAGTCGAGTCTCTAGAGTCCCACACAGAGAGTTTCCCTACTCCAGGCGAAACGATATAGAGGTCGTATGGTTTTACGACAAGGGTTCGGACGCATACGTGTGTTTACACACGTACGACTTTCGGACAGTTTTTACCAGTCGGCTTTGGTTTAAGCCAGTTACTGGTATCCGGTTATTGGATTTATACAGTCTAAAGTTTTTCCGTATTTTTGCGGAAAGGAGGGGCGTTCTCGTAATTGCACGAGAAGCTTCTAGAAGATGGTGACTAAGGAGGTTTAGGTGGCATATACAATGAATGTGATTAGTGAGTCATATGGATGATTCATCCATGTCATTAATGCTTCATAATTGCTTAATGACTCATGGAGATGAATCACCACAAGATATTTATCAAGCATGGTTGTAAATCATTTTCTTTTTTTTTCTTGATATAACAAAATGCTTGATATATATTATGATAACTCATTCTTCTCACTTCATTATTATGTTCATCTTCTCTCTCCTCAAGCTCTCCCTCTTCAAACCCTAATCCTCCCCTCTCATGTGTTGAGTACAAGGATTAGTTAGACTAATTAAACCATAACCCTCACTCTATATCACCTAGCTTCTTTGATTAGCACTTGAAGAAAGTTAGTTGCCTCAAGTTTAGAGGCTAAGCTTGGAGTAAAGCTCTCGGGTGGATCGTCTACTACTTCGAGAAGGCCGAGGAGGAGGTGGAGTTCGTAAAGACGAAGGACACGTTTCTTTAGGTATAATCCCTTTACATAGTAATTGTTAACTTCTATGTTTGATGTTAATTATCGTTTAGCTTCGATTCATGCGGTTAGTCGATGTTTAAGCAAAGAACAAGATCGTTTTTCATATTTCCGCCTCCCCGCAACTCGTGGGGTGTTGTACATCGACTTACAGTGGTATCAGAGCCTTGCTAAACAATAAATAACTTACTTGCAAATTTGTATGAATTTCGAACGGAAAAAACGAAACCGGAAAACCCCGAAATCACAAGTTTCTGTCGATTTTTAAATGAAGTCCAAAAATTTTTCAGGGATGTTCAGAAAGCTTGTAAAGACAGTAGAAGAACACCCAAGAAAATTGGGCCCCTGAATCGCCTAAAGCGCCGCGGAACCGCGGCGGATCCCACCGATCCGCCGCGATTCCGCCACCGAGTTGGCGATTCAGGAACCCAATTTTCCTGTGTTGCTTCTCTGTGATATTTGGTATTTTCTGGAATATTTTATTTTTGCTCAGGTTTCAGATTTACAGAGAAGTATTGGAGCAAAATTAAAAGTGTTTAATCGATCGAAATTATACAGTATTTGCTTGTTGGATTATATCTGTGTTTGTATAATGTGTTCGTAAACCTCCCCTAACTGCTAGTATGTCGGTTGGCAGGGGGTTGCACATTTCTGTAATGGTTTTTACTGTTTGTGAATATGAACTGTGTTGGACTGTTGTGATGTATAGCCGGGGTTATGTGATGGGTTATTATTTAATTCATTTGATGTAAATGTAATTTGTTGTAATATTATTTTGCGGGGTACATCCAGGTTGCGGTTGTAGCCACCGTTGTATTATTTCATTTTACTGTTTTTGCTCCTAGGACAGACCCTAGGTGGGGTGCACAAACTGCCGGGCGGGTAGTTTGCCGTACCCGTTGGGGTCTTGGGTGGGGTAATGGCTATTCATCACAACTGTGTAATCCGTCTTTTGTTGCAGGCTCAAAACAAACACGGATTGCTTGCAAATCCAATAAAGTTCATCTGTGATCTGGAATGCCTATTATTGCGTCTGACGAATGTACAATATCTATATATGATAGCTATTTAGACGTCACTTATGTTTTACACCCGCGCTAGCCCAGCCCCCGCTCTGTCGTTAGTTAAGTAACCTAACGGGTGATGACGGGACCCCGTGGCGAATGCGGATGGCATAAGAGGACGTATTTTCGTTGTTTTCTGCAATGATAGGTTAATGATGGGACGCATTATTTATAATGCAAAGAAAATAAACCAAAAAGTTTAATCGTTGGAACAATTTAAAAGAAACCACTCGGTTAATTTTAAAAACAGATATTTTTAAATGCGGAGATTTAACCACTCCTTTTAAAAGCTATCAGGTTCCTTCGGTTATATCAAGTTCACTACGTTCACGGTTTCGCCAAAACGATTCGTAGCCCTCCGTCATTTCATCTGGGTATTCAGTAGTATTCAAGCTATGTATTTTGACCTAACGCCAAGGCATAGTGTTTGGTAGCTACTGGGTATTCATTTGTTGCATAGATAGATGAGTTAGTTTGGGACAGTCGTATTATCATTTTGGCCTAACGTCAAGGATATATACGGATGGGTTCAAATTGACAAGATAATGATGGGTAGAACTTGACATGTGACTTATGACATTTTGACCTAACGCCAAGGTCATAAGAGTATGGGGCAGAAAAATATATATCGGGAATTTCTAAAGAAACTGAAATTTGCAAAGAGTTGCATACCATTTGGAGTTTGATGAATGTTGGTAGGATTCCTTCAACATTATCATACAATGATATTTGGATCCCGATCCTACTGTGAGTATATGCTACTTATCAGGAGATTCGTTACTTAACGATCAATGCTATAAACTAAGTAGGTGTCCAGAAAGGTGTCAGCGGGGTTACGCCCCCAGAGAAAAGAGGTTATTTAATTAAGGAACTTCGCGAAAGCGTTGGAAAACCTCCCTCGAAGTATCAACACTAGCCTGGCTGAACGGTTAAGCAAGAATTGTACAGTGAGAATAGTCCTGGCTAATTCTTCTTTTATGGTTTGAGGAAGGATTCGAGAAACAGTGGGAGCCATCCAGTTTAGATAAACTAAAAACCACTCTAAACTTGCAAGAGCATCATGCTAAAGAGTTTTCTTCTCTCTCTCCTAATTGCAGCGACCCTGAAAATGACTGGACTTAAGTTACTTTTAGAGAAAAATATACTGACAGGGCCAAACTATAAAGATTGGCTGCGGAATGTCAAAATGGCTTTGACCTATGACAAATTGGGGTACGTCCTCACCGCTACGGCACCTGCTGTCCCTGGTCCCAAATCCAGCAATGCGGATAAGGAAATCCGCAAAACCTAGGATTTAGATTGCGCGAAAGCCAAGTGCATCGTGCTTGCCTCGATGAACAATAAACATCAGAGGAGGCACGAGGATATGAACCTAGATGGCATATTTCTCCATACAAAGGAACTTTATGGAGAGCAATCTCGTATAGCAAGATACGAGACCTCTAAGAACTTGTTTCGAGCGAGGTTGGCTGTCGGATCATCGGTAGGAGAACAAGTCCTAAAGATGATCGGCTATATTGAAGAGCTCACAGACCTTGGGACGACTTTGGATAATGAGCTCTATACAGACCTTATTCTCCAGTCCCTTCCTCACACCTACGCCCAGTTTATCCTGAACTTCAACATTCAAAGAAAAGAAGTTGAACTTCCGGAACTCCTGAACATGTTAAGGAGTGCAGAGGGCACCTTGCAGAAGACAAGAGAAACACCCGCTATGTTTGTTAGCGGTACATCTTCTTCCGGGTCCAAGGCAAGGGCCAAAGGAAGGAAGAAGAAGGCCGCCACCAAACCTAGAGGAGGTGTTAGTAAGGTGGGAGGGAAGGGAAAGAAAAAGTTTGCGGTACCGGTAGTTGGCCAGGATGAGTGCTTCCATTGTCACAGGAAAGGGCACTGGAAAAAGGATTGCAAGGCGTGGAACGCCAAGAACCAGGAACCGAAGCAAGCTGTGGCTTCGACTTCAGGTGTGTTTGTAATTGAGAATTGTCTGTCGATCAACTCTACTTCCTGGGTATTGGATACCGGATCAGGATCTCATATTTGCAATTCATTGCAGGCACTGAGAAACCGTAGAGTGCTGAAGGAAGGTGATATGACCCTAAAGGTTGCTAACGGAGCTAGCGTGGGAGCTGCGTCCGTCGGGGATTATCACCTAGGATTGACGAGTGGACACATTTTGATTTTACATAACTGTTTTTTTGTACCAAGCTTAACGTGTAATATCATATCAGTTTCCTTGTTATCAAATAAAGGTTATGATTTCATGTTTGTAAGAGATGTTGTTAACATCCACCTTAATCATGGTTTGATTGGGTCCGGTACACTAAATAACGGTATATATGTTTTAAACCAACTCCAAATTTTCAATGTCCAGAACACACTTAAAAGAAAGTCTCCAGATTTAAATAAAGCTTTCTTATGGCATTGTAGACTGGGTCACATCAATGAGAGAAGGTTGACTAAGTTGCATAGAGAAGGATATTTGGACTCGTTCGAATATCAAACTTATGACACTTGTCAATCTTGTCTCAAAGGAAAGATGGCAAAGACTCCATTTACTGGACATGGAGTAAGAGCGAGCGAGCTCTTAGGACTCATACACAGCGATGTATGTGGTCCAATGTCTACACATGCAAGAGGTGGTTTTTCCTATTTCATTACTTTCACGGATGATTACTCAAGATACGGATTCATTTATCTGATGAAACATAAATCCGAGGCTTTTGAGAAATTCCGAGAGTATAAGAATGAAGTAGAAAACCAAACCGACAAAAGTATCAAGACACTTAGATCTGATCGAGGTGGTGAATACTTGAGTGCCGAGTTCCTAGGTTACTTAAAAGAGAAAGGAATTCTCTCTCAGCTTACTCCTCCATACACTCCATAGCATAACGGTGTATCGGAGAGACGGAATCGAATCCTATTGGATATGGTACGATTCATGATGAGTAATGCTGAGTTACCGCGATCTTTCTGGGGTTATGCGCTAGAATCAGCGGCATATCTTTTGAACATGGTTCTTACCAAGACTGTGCCTACCACTCCATATCAGATGTGGAGCAGGAAGAAACCCCATCTACAGTATATAAAGATTTGGGGATGTCCAGCTTTTGTTAAAAAGCAGCATGCGGACAAGCTCGAGGCACGATCAGTAAAGTGTAAGTTTGTGGGATATCCAAAGAACTCCAGGGGATATCTATTCTATTACGCAGAGGAACAAAAGGTATTTGTTTCTCGTAATGCCCATTTTCTAGAACATCAGTTTTTAGAAAAGGAATCAAGTGGGAGCGAAATAGAGCTGGAAGAAATTCCAGAACCACAAACTAATACTGAAAGTTTGGTAGAACCGGTAGTTCAAGAAGAACAGGACATTCCCGCACCCCTCCGCAGGAGTAGTAGGCCGTCTCATCCGCCTGAGAGATACTACGGTTTTCTCATAGATGGGGATAGAGAGGATTGCATCATAGATGATGATGAACCTACTGACTTCCAGCAGGCCATCCAGAGCGGCGACTCGGTACGATGGCTAGATGCAATGCGGACCGAAATGGAGTCCATGTACACCAACAAAGTATGGACTTTGGACTTTGCTCCAGATGGGGTAAAACCCATAGGATGCAAATGGATCTTCAAGAAAAAGATTGGTGTAGATGGACAGGTGGAAACCTATAAGGCTAGACTTGTTGCAAAGGGTTTTCGTCAAAGACCTGGTTTGGACTATGACGAAACTTTTTCTCCAGTGGCTATGCTCAAATCCATTCGGGTCCTTCTTGCTATTGCTGCCTTCCATGATTATGAAATCTGGCAGATGGACGTAAAAACGGCTTTTCTAAATGGAAATTTAGAAGAGTGTGTCTATATGGATCAGCCAGAGGGTTTCAATCAGAGTGGGAGCAGCAGGAAAGTATGCAAGCTGCTTAAGTCCATTTATGGACTAAAGCAGGCATCGCGGAGTTGGAACATCTGTTTTGATGAGACAGTCAAAGAATATGACTTTATCAAAAATCCAGATGAACCGTGCATATATAGTAAAGTTGTAGCCAGAAGTGTCGTATTCCTCGTCTTGTACATGGATGACATTCTATTGATAGGAAATGACATTCCTATGCTACAATCTGTCAAAGGATTCTTGTCATACAGGTTCTCCATGAAAGACCTGGGTGATGCCTCTTACATTCTGGGGATCCGGATCTATCGTGATAGATCCAAGAGGATGTTGGGACTTTCGCAGTCCAGGTATATCGACACTGTACTGAAAAGATTCAGTATGGAAGATTCTAAGCGCGGTAATCTACCTGCTTGTTACGGAATCACCCTCTCCAAAGAGATGTCTCCCAAGACTGATTTGGAAAGGGAACGCATGTCTGTTTTACCCTACGCTTCTGCGGTAGGCTCTATAATGTATGCGATGTTGTGCACCCGACCAGATGTAGCTTACGCACTGAGCGTGGTAAGCCGGTATCAGTCAGACCCAGGGGAGAAGCACTGGATAGCAGTAAAGAACATTCTCAAGTACCTGAGAAGGACCAAGGAGATGTTCTTGGTTTACGGCGGAAAAGACCTCAGGTTGGAGGCCTTTGCTGATTCCGGCTTCCAGAGTGATAAGGACGATTCCAAGTCCATGTCGGGTTATGTCTTTACCCTCAATGGAGGGGCGGTGTGCTGGAAGAGCTCCAAGCAGGACACCGTTGCTGACTCGACGATGGAAGCGGAGTATATAGCTGCTTGCGATGCCGCAAAAGAAGCAGTCCGGATGAAGAAGTTCCTAACAGAACTTCAGGTGGTTCCTACCATAGTTGATCCAATACCTCTGTATTGCGACAACAACGGAGCTATAGCTTTAGCAAAGGAACCAAGGTCCCATCAGAAGTCCAGACACATCTTAAGGCGGTATCACTTGATCAGGGAGATCATTGATCGTCAGGAGATCGAGGTTCGGAGAGTTGCTTCTAAAGAGAACATTGCTGATCCATTCACAAAGGCCCTACCTCAGATTCAGTTCGAGAGGCCACTCGAGATCATCGGTCTTCGATATGCCAGTACATGGCCCTAGTGCAAGTGGGAGATTGTTAGTGTATATGCCCTAGGGGCCATTATTGTATCATACTAGTTTGTATATTACTTAATGGAAGCTTGGGATATTCACATGTATATAACAGTCTTGCTAAACATGGTAGTATGCTACTTGGTTTTTCTATCTTAATATGTGAGTATACGTATTGATAGAGCTCTTAGGATCTTGCTTGACTACCAGCGTTGTGATGGCAGTCACACTAGTGGGGGCTGGGTAGTCTACAAGCACATCCTTATTCAGGTCCCTAGTCGTTGGATTATCGAGACAGGGCATCGATACTCCGGAGTAGACTAGTGTGTACGCTTCTCATCCCAGTTGGGGAGATGGTCTGTCCCACAGCCGTCAGTACGTCGTACTGGAGATAGTATGCACGTGCTCGTTGGGTTACAGGTACACCGGACATGACTCACAGGGAACTGTTGGATGGTTTTATACCAGTCGTCAGTGAACAGTTCCCAGGTGACATGAGTACAGCATAGTCCGCAGACTTGACACTGCTACTTCGGCTCGAGTGTGTCCCACTGTTCTTAGATTGCTACCCTACCACGGCTCAAAGGAGTCGTGCAAACAGGTAGCAGTTGGGTGCAGTCCCGAGCACTTGGAGGCAGTGGCGGTTAGAAAGGATTCGTCTCTCCCGGTATTGGGGGTTGATATCACGCTGTGTCAGAGAGCCATTACGTAAAGTCCCTGGCCAGGGCAAGTGAGATTTGCTGGTAGGTTCCAGTGGTTTCTCAGGGTGTAATGGGCTTCGCTCCGACACGACTTATACCGCTATTAGGGGACTGACGCTTGCCGCCCCCCTAGGCCTGATATGCGATAGTCTTAGACGAACGGACCGGACTGTATGGAGATTGTCACATCAGACTCAGTAGGAGTTCGGATGGGTTTCCTCATCGGCCTTCTTATCGACATCTACCTGGGGACCGTTACGTACAGCTAGTGCCACTTGCGGTCTGTGGTTAAACCCACTGCCAGCGTAGTAGTCGAGTCTCTAGAGTCCCACACAGAGAGTTTCCCTACTCCAGGCGAAACGATATAGAGGTCGTATAGTTTTACGACAAGGGTTCGGACGCATACGTGTGTTTACACACGTACGACTTTCGGACAGTTTTTACCAGTCGGCTTTGGTTTAAGCCAGTTACTGGTATCCGGTTATTGGATTTATACAGTCTAAAGTTTTTCCGTATTTTTGCGGAAAGGAGGGGCGTTCTCGTAATTGCGCGAGAAGCTTCTAGAAGATGGTGACTAAGGAGGTTTAGGTGGCATATACAATGAATGTGATTAGTGAGTCATATGGATGATTCATCCATGTCATTAATGCTTCATAATTGCTTAATGACTCATGGAGATGAATCACCACAAGATATTTATCAAGCATGGTTGTAAATCATTTTCTTTTCTTTTCTTGATATAACAAAATGCTTGATATATATTATGATAACTCATTCTTCTCACTTCATTATTATCTTCATCTTCTCTCTCCTCAAGCTCTCCCTCTTCAAACCTTAATCATTCCCTCTCATGTATTGAGTACAAGGATTAGTTAGACTAATTAAACCATAACCCTCACTCTATATCACCTAGCTTCTTTGATTAGCACTTGAAGAAAGTTAGTTGCCTCAAGTTTAGAGGCTAAGCTTGGAGTAAAGCTCTCGGGTGGATCGTCTACTACTTCGAGAAGGCCGAGGAGGAGGTGGAGTTCGTAAAGACGAAGGACACGATTCTTTAGGTATAATCCCTTTACATAGTAGTTGTTAACTTCTATGTTTGATGTTAGTTATCGTTTAGCTTCGATTCATGCGGTTAGTCGATGTTTAAGCAAAGAACAAGATCGTTTTTCATATTTCTGCCTCCCCGCAACTCGTGGGGTGTTGTACATCGACTTACAGTTAACACCTTTCTAGACACCTACTTGATTTGGCTAATTGTTATGTGTAAAATTCTCTCAGGAGTAACTCTTACTCGCAGTGGGTATCGGGATCCAACTATCTCATAGAAGGTATGCAATCTCATTGAAAATTTCAACACTTGAAATTCCTAATAATACTTTTACCCCCAGTATCCTATGACCTTGATGAAAGCCAACAAACCAAAGGACACTAGTCAAGCTCAACCCGTACATTTCTTGATTGAATTAAACCCACCCGTACGACTCTTGACGGAAGCCAACAAAGTCGCACGACTACCCTAATCCAATCGCATCTCATGCTTTAGCAGATAAGCACTAATTAGCTACCGCATACTACGCCTTGGCGAAGCCAACAAACGTAGCACGAATACTAAATAGTACCTATCTGAAATGACGGAGGGCTACGCAGGTTTTTCAGAAAAACCATGAGCGTATTGAACTTGATATCGTTGTAGAAACTAGTGATTTTGAAAAGGAGTGTTTTTGAGGCTTTTCTAGTTTCGCTAAAGAGGTCACTCCCGGTGAAGAGATCTCGGCTCTTTCCTTATCGAATAAGGTGCTGGATATTCTACAAGGAATACCGCTATGCAAAGAAAGAACTATAGAAGCAATCAAAAACTAAACCGAGTGATTTGTAGCATTTGCTAGTTTTGCTAAAGAGGTCACACCCGGTGAAGGGATCTCGGCTCTTTCCTTATCGAATAAGGTGCTGGATATTCTATAAGGAATACCGCTATGCAAAGCAAAAAATAGAGCTTCCCTTTTTGAAAATTTGATTCTACAACATCTTTAGGTTTCTTTTCTTTCATTAATCTTATTAATGAAGTCCCATCAATTAATGTTTCCCTAAACATCATAGAAGAAATGAAACGAAAATAGAACGTACGCTTATGCCATCCGCATTTTCCACGGGGCCCCGTCATGCATCGTTAGGTTACTTAACTACCGGCAGAGCGGGGGCTGGACTAGAGCGGGTGCAAAACATAAGCAACGTTTAATATATATCTTATATATAATATTACATTCGTCTCACGCAGTTATATGATCAACATCACAGAACACAGCAGCAGAAGATAAACATATGAAATATTGGATATATTAGAATGTCCGTGTTTTAAATTTAGCCAGTAATGTAAAACACGGATTCCACGGTCGTGAAGAATAGCCAAACCCACATCACATAGACCCCTACGAGAGCGGAAAGTAACCCTGCCAATTCTAAAGTTAGGAGACCCAGTCTCAACTCCTTGAGATGGTCTCCCACTGGACTTTAGAACCCGGTTACTTATGCTCCCCACCTTGGGTCTATCCTAATGCGGAAAAGTAAATAATATACAATAGTGGTGACATCATCCTCACCCCGGAAGTGCCCCAATAAAAGAATATTACATACAATGAATTTTACATGAATGAAAAAGAAAATCCTCATCTCACATAAAACCCCCGGCTATTCTTTTAACGGCGATCCAATAAGGCATATCAGCATCACATGACATCACAAACCCGGATTCATAACAATTGTATCACATATCATCAAGATCTATACGGCACCAAATTTATCGATCAGTTTAACAAAATCCAGAGAACTCAACAACTTGAGAATCACAGTTAAAAATACCCAGACTGTGCAAAAAATCACCTACGGACCTACACAAGAAAATATACCCCCTGACCCACCTACCGCGCCGCGGATCCGCCGCCAGAACCAAGTTAAGTCCGCGGATCCGTGACCGTACGGTCGAGTCAGGGGACCAATTTTCTTGTGGGTCCATAGAAAACCCTGCACGATTTTTGGGATATTTTTAATTTAAAAAATTCCAACTTTTGGAAAAATCGACAGAAACATGCAACAATATGGGTTTTGAAAACCGATCGAACTTTTTAATTTCGTAATGATCTTCCCCGATGATCTAGCTCGGCTCTGATACCATGAAGGACTAACTTAGCACCATGATGAGGTTGTAGAAGCGTCTACCATGCCAAATTCAAATTTTTCTTGGTTCTAAGCTAGACTAATAAGATCTTTAACTAGATTATTCGGGTTTTCATTAGATGATATGTCAACTAGAGAGAAGATGAGATGTTTATACCTTGGTAGAACCAAGTCCTTCTCTTCAATATGCTCCGTGTAGTAGTCTCGCGATTCCATAAGGCTTCTCTTGAGACTTTGAACAAGCTCCCTTCGTTGCCTTCGGGCCAATGATGATCCACCCCGAAGCTCCTACTAGTTCAAGCTACCATTGCACTAAACCCTTTAGTGCATGAAACACATCACACTAATTTGCTAAAAGGTGTGAGATGATGAAGTAGGGGATGTTAAGAGCTCACTAATTTGTGCTCAAGCTTCATGATTCATATTACATGTGAGGGTTGAAGCTTGAGGAAAAGCAAGAGGAGGAAGAAGAAGCAAGAGCAAGCATGAGCAAGTAAAAATGGCTAACTCTTTTTGGAATGAACAAGAATGAATGATAATTCTTGACCCCTCACTCATTCAAGCATGGAATTATGCAATATTAAATTGCAACCATGCTTGAATAGTGAGTCAAGAATGAATAAAGAAGAATTTAACCCATGCTTGCAACCATACTTCATTTTACACCTCATTTCTATTTTCACAAAATAGAAAAGAAAATGCCATGCTTCATTTTAATATATATATATATATATATATCATATATATTAATATATATATATAATATATATTTAATGAAGATTAATTAGTGAGCTAATGATATTAGTTAATATATATAATTATATCACATATAATTTATATCATATTATTAAATCAACATTTGATCTAATAATCCGGTTATATCATACACGACCGTTTAATATCATTTATCTGTATATCATATTATCGAATCAACACTTGATTCGACAATCTAGTTATATAATATATAACCGCACCGATAACAGATGACGGCTAGATTACAATACGGTATCACATACTCGTATTTAATCAGGCCCGCACACATATCACATATGTGTCCTACTTCGTTTCGCTTGAACCAGGGAACTTCTGTATGGGACTCTAATGACTGGTCAATATGCCGGTAGTAGGTGATGATCATATCAGTCACCTACAAGCCGTCAGCGGTACTAGCTGGACGTAACGGCTACCCGGATATTGAGCGATATGAAGGTCAACAAGAAAGCCTGTCCACAGTCTCCATGAAGCCTATCAGTAACACTACCGTACAGTCCGGTCTCTTCGTCTGATATGTCGCATATCATGTCTAGGGGTGGAAATCGTCAAACCCCAGTAACGTGATAAGTCATATCGATGTGAGGCTCATAACAGGTCGAGAAACTACTGATAACACTTATCGGTAGATCTCCATATCAGCCCAGGCCAGGGACTTCCAGTTATTGCCAATCGAGCATAGCGCAACATCAACCCCTAATACCGGGAGAGATGAAACCCCTCCTATCGCTCATTGCCTCCATACGACTCGGGACTGTACCCAAAATCCACCTATTTGCACGAATCCTCTTGAGCATGGTAGGGAGGAAATCAAAGCACAGTGGGAGTCGCATAAGACTCTATGACGATCTCGGGTCTACAGACTAACCTGTACCAGTGTCACCAGAGGACTGCTATCTGACGATAGGTATACTACCACATAGGAGTCCTCGGTGAGTCCTGTTCAGTGTACCCAGTCTCCACTGAGCACTCGTATACCATCTCTAATGTCAAACACCAATGGATGTGGGATCATCCATCGCCCATCATATGGGTCAAGAGGCGTATACGCTAGTCTAGTTTGGAATATCGATGCCCTGTCTTGATATTCCCTCGACTAGGAACAGTTGAAGGATGTACTTATGAACTACCCTGGCCCCACTAGTATGATCTACATCATATTCCTGGGAGTCAAGTACATATCCTAAGGGCTTTATCAATACGTGAGATAAAGGTAACCAGATAGCATACTATCATGTCGAGCAAGAAAGTCATCTCTGTATATAAATATCCAAGTATCCACTATAATATACATCATATGTACAATAATGGCCATTAGGGCATACACATATCTAACACAGATAGCATACTATCATGTCGAGCAAGAAAGTCCTCTCTATATATATCCAAGCATCCACTATAATATACATCATATGTACAATAATGGCCTCTAGGGCATATACATAACTAACAATCTCCCACTTGCACTAAGGCCAGTAGTTGTAGTATCTCATACCCAACATCCTGAAGAGTCTCTTAAATTGTATCTGGGGTATGGCCTTCGTGAGTGGATCTGCCGTGTTGTTCTTCGTATCAACTCTCCTGACCTCGATCTCCCGGCGATCAACTATCTCCTGGATCAGGTGATACCGCCTCAGAATATGCTTGGATCTCTGATGGGACCTGGGTTCCTTGGCCAAAGCCACTGCTCTATTGTTATCACAATACAAAGGTATTGGATGCTCGATGGATGGAACCACTCCAAGTTCGTTTATGAACTTCTTCATCCAGACAGCCTCTTTGGTAGCATCGTTGGCAGCGATGTATTCAGCCTCCATCGTCGAGTCTGCCACGGTTTTCTGCTTGGAACTCTTCCAACAAATCGCCCCTCCATTGAGGGTAAAGACAAATCCCGAGACCGACTTAGAGTCTTCCTTATCACTCTGGAAGCTCGAATCGGTAAAGGACTACACTTGGATTTCGCCGTTACCATACACCAAGAACATCTCTTAAGTCCTTCTCAAGTACTTGAGAATATTCTTCACAGCTGTCCAGTGACTCTCTCCTGGATCTGCTTGATACCTACTCACTATACTTAGTGAGTATGCTACATCGGGTCTGGTACATAGCATCGCGTACATGATAGAGCCTACTGCCGAAGCATAGGGTATCCCTTGCATGCGAGCTCTCTCCAAATCAGTCTTGGGAGACATCTAGTTGGAGAGAGCGAGTCCTGTGATCGTGGGTAAATTCCCACGCTTGGATTCTTCCATACTAAACCTCTTTAATATGGTGTCAATGTACTTGGATTGGGACAATCCCAGTATCCGTTTAGATCTATCTCTATAGATCTTAATCCCCAAGATGTACGAGGTATCACCTAGATCTTTCATTGAGAATCTATGTGATAAGAAGATCTTGACCGAGTGCTGCATAGGAACATCATTTCCTATCAAGAGTATGTCATCCACGTACAATACGAGGAAGACAACCTTACTCTCTGCCACCTTCTTGTATATACAAGGTTCATCTACGTTCTTGATGAAGTCAAAATCTTTGACTACAACATCAAAACAGATGTTCTAACTCCGCGATGCCTGCTTTAACCCGTAGATGGATTTAAGCAGCTTGTACACCTTTCCGCTGCTCCTATTGTCTACGAAGCCCTCTGGCTGAGTCATGTACATGCACTCCTCTAAATCACCATTTAGAAAGGCGGTCTTAACATCCATTTGCCAGATTTCGTAGTCATGGTATGCAGCAATGGCAAGTAAGATCCGGATAGACTTAAGCATAGCCACTGGAGAAAAGGTTTCGTCATAATCCACACCTGGTCGTTGACGAAAACCCTTTGCAACAAGTCTAACTTTGAAAGTCTCAATTTTTCCATCTACACCAAGTTTCTTCCTAAAGATCCATTTGCTCCCAATGGGTTTTACCCCTTCAGGAGCAACTTCCAAAGTCCATACTTTGTTGGTGTACATAGATTCCATCTTAGATCGCATTGCATCCAGCCACTTCATAAAGTCCCCACTCATGATGGCCTGCTCGAAACTAGTTGGGTCATCATCTTCTATGATGCAATTCTCGCTTCCACCATCAATGAGAAAACCGTAGTATCTCTCAGGTGGATGAGGAACCCTACTAGATCGGCCGAGAGGCTGAGGTTCGTTGGGAGCTATTGAATCCTCTTGCTCTACCAATTCTTTTGTCGTAGTTTGTATAGCTAGAACCTCTTCCAATTCTACCTCCTTGCCACTAATTTCTTTTTCAACACATTCCTTTTCTAAAAAGGTGGCATACCGAGAAACAAACACCTTTTGTTCCTCGGTGTGGTAGAAGATATAACCTCGCGAATGTTTGGGATATCCAATAAACTTACACAGAAAAGACCTTGCTTCGAGCTTGTCCGGATTTTGTGTTTTCACATATGCCAGACAACTCTATATCTTAACATAATTAAGATATGGTCTCTTTCCTTTCCATATCTCATATGGAGTGGTTGGCACGGATTTCGTGGAAACCATATTCAATAGGTCTGCAGCTGTCTCCAGTGCATATCCCAAAAGGAAATAGGTAACTCAGCGGTGCTCATCATAGAGCACACCATATCTAATAGGGTGCGATTCCTCCGTTCCGATACACCGTTGTGCTGTGGTGTATATGGAGGAGTAAGCTGAGAGAGAATCCCATTCTCTTTTAGATAGTCCCGGAACTCATTGCTCAAGTATTCTCCTCCTCGATCAGATTGAAGGATTTTAATACTTTTACCCGTTTGGTTCTCTACTTCGTGCTTATATTCTTTGAATTTCTCGAAAGCTTCAGACTTATATTTTAACAGGAACACGTGTCCGTATCTTGAGAGATCATCAGTGAATGTAATGAATTACGAGGAACCATTCCTGGCATGTGTAGACATGGGACCACATACATCACTATGTATCAGTCCTAAGAGTTCCGTAACTCTTTCTCCGTGTCCAGTAAACGGAGTTTTGGTCATTTTGCCTTTGAGACATGACTGGCAAGTTTCATAAGATGATAATTCGAACGGATTCAAATATCCATCCTTATGTAACTTAGCCAGTCATATCGCATTGATATGACCTAGTCTACAATGCCACAAGAAGGATTCGTTCATTTCTAAACTTTTCCTCTTGTATGTGTTTTGTACATTAAGAACTGTGGTTTGATTTAGAACGTATATGCCATTATTTAACGAGCCTGATCCAATCAACTTTTGATTCAGGAAGATGTTCATAACATTATCCTTCTTTACTTAATAAAGAAACTGATATAAGATTGCATATCAGGATCGGCATGTAATAGCATTCGTTCAGAATCAATGTATTACCATTTGGTAATATAAGGTGATATTCGCCAACTGCTTTGGCTGCAACATTTGCACCATTCCCTACTCTTACGGAATGATCACCCATTCCCAGTTCTCTACCTTTTCTTAGCCTATGCAACATATTACATATGTGGGATCTTGATCCGGTATTTAATACCCAGGACGTAGAGTGAACTAAGAAACAGTTCTCGGTAACTAACACACCCGAAGAAGATGCATCAACATGCTTATTCTTGGTTTGGGTGGCATGGGAATCCGGATGTTTCCCTATTTCCTTCTCAGTCTTATAACAATTATAAGAAAGAACGAAACCAACGTTCCCCTGCTTAGTATAACAAGCCGGTTCGGTCAATACATCCATATTATTATCTTGATTAAGGCCTGATATGGTCGCTACCTGGAGAGAGAGAGAGAAGTAAATAATTTAGCATATGCTCTTGCAAGATTAGATTGGTTATTATCTTATCTAATAAGGATGGCTCCCACTGTTTTTATCAAATCTTCCTTCAAACCCTAAAAGGTAAGACTAGCCGGGATTAATTACACTTTACATGTTCGCCAATCTTTTAGCTAGGCCAGTTTTGGTACTTTGAGGGAGGTTCCCTGTGCTTTCGCACGAACCTAATTAAACTCGTTTTTCCAGGGGCGTAACCCCGTTAACACCTTTCTAGACACCTACTTGATTGGCTAATTGTGATGTGTAAAACTCTCCCAGGAGTAACTCTTACTCTCAGTGGGTATCGGGATATCTCATAGAAGGTATGCAATCTCATTGCAAATTTCAACACTTGAAATTCCTGATTATTCTTTTTCCCCTAGCGTCCTATGACCTTGACACATGCCAACAAACCATAGTCCGCTAGTCAAGTTCAACCCGTACATTTCCTGATTGAATTAAACCCACCGGCACGACCCTTGACGCAGGCCAACAAAGTCGTACGACTACCCTAATCCAATCTCATCTTATGTTATAGATAAGCACTAGTTAGCTACCGCACACTACACCTTGACGCAGGCCAACAAACATAGCACGAATACTAAGTAGTACTTATCTGAAATGACGGAGGGCTACGACAGTTTTTTTATTTTTAAAAACCTTTTGCGTAATGAACTTGATATCATTGTAGAATTGAGTGATTTTGTAAAGGAGTGTTTTTGAGGCTTTTACTATCGCTCATTGCCTCCATGTGATTCGGGACTGTACCCAAAAGCCACCGTTTTGCACGTTCTCTTGAACGTGGTAAGGTGGAAATCAAAGCACAGTGAGAATCACACAAGACTCTATGACGATCTCAGGTCTACATACTAACCTGTACCAGTATCACCAGAGAACTGCTATCTGACGATAGGTATAATACCAACTAGAAGTTCTCGGCGAGTCCGTTCAGTGTATCCAGTCTCCACTGAGCACTCGTATACTGTAACATTTTGAAATATTTTAGATAATTAATTAAGTTATTTAGTTAAATAGATAATGTTATTTAATTTTTATTGTAGTAAAGAGGGCTTATTAAATTAAAGTGGAATTAAATTAGTAAAGCAAATAGTGTTTATATAATAACATGTGTAATGAGGGGTTTATGTGAAATGGTTAGTGTCCTTATGATAATTAGAGTTGTTTGAGGGGTTTTTATGCAAAAAGGGGTAGGACTTTGTTAAGGTTAACTTAAACCCTTGGTGTATCATAACATCATGAATACACCTCCTTCTTACATGTACACCTCATGCATACACCTCATCCTTGCATGAAAACCCCACCATCTTTTGTGCACACACCTCACCCTTGCATGAAAACCCTACGTCCTTTTGGTGACACCTCCTCCTACAACACATAGTTCACTCTCCTTATCTTATACAATTTGTTCAGTTCATAAACCCAATTTAGAATCAGAATTAACAAAAAGAAAGAAAAAGGAAAACTTAGAACAACAAAGAAGAGAAAAGAAAAGAGAAGAGAGACTAAGTGCAAAGATCACCACCATCACCCTCAAGCTAGGATCCTTGAGTTGTGTATCTTGAAGGAAGACTTTCCAGTAATCTTCTGTAGGTATAATCTCTAAACTCCATAGAATTAAAGTTCTGAAAAGTTTAAATGTAGAAATCGGATATCGGAAATGTAGTATTTTGGTAAATATAGGCTCTGTGTAAAATCTGCTGTAGTTTAGATAATAATTAATATAACAAAACAGTACGTTCATCTTATAAATTGGACTTAGAATAACCCATAGGAAGATGGACCTATCCCTTCGGATTTTGGCCGGCGACATGAAGGGAAAATCCGAGCTCGTCGGTTTTTTGAGGGAGTTGGGTGTTGGAATTTTTAGGGTAGCTTTATGTATATATATTAGGATGTTTGGTATTGCTAGTTTAAGTTAGTTTATCAGTATATGAATTCTGGAAGCTAATATCTATAAAGGGGTTAAAATTCTAAGATACGACACGGATGTTTCGTGATGCGTTTCTGTTTTTTGTTACGAACAGCGATTGGTTAAATTCTAGTTAGTATAGGTATTAGATAGTTTACAATAGTCGTACGTAGTATAGTTAATATGTAAAACTTGTATTTTCATGTTTTTGCCGTATCGGAGTTTAGCCGTTTCTTATATAAATTAATGTCGATATTAGATTTGAGTACGGGAACTTCGGAGGCCGCAAGGAAAGGAAAGAGATTGGTGATATCTGAGTAGATTCGACGTATTCCGGTGAGTAAACTAAACATCTACCGGGGGATTTTGTATGGATGGCGTGCTACGCCCGTAGTTTTAAGTTTACATTTAAATTGTTCCTTTGCATATAAGGTTTGATCGTATACATTCATATATATATGTATCGTTATGTTAATAATTGTTAGAACACTACACAAATTATCGACGAGTCATGCTGCACGTGCACATATCTATATGTTACACTATATCTCGTCGATATTAACATGTCACATATACACTTAGTACTTATTATACTAAATATGATTCATATCATACCTTAAACATCAAGAATGGTAGTTATTGTGCATAAATGTCATCATGTTTTTTATTCAAGTAATTGTAGCTTTGATATAAGATGCATTGGAGTATTATGGATTTATGGTTTTGAGTTTTATACACTATCGAGTAGATTCAGTGATTCTTTATGTTGATGTGAGATGTCCACCATGAGATGTTGTTTTTATGATTTGGTTTTATTCTGGAACGAGTGGAGGAGTTGTACGGTTGCGGATTTTTACGTTATCCAGACTGAGTGGGGGAGCTATACAGTCGGATTCATGGTGGACCCAGTCGAGACCGAGGGGCAGGAAAGCCGCATTTAAGGTGGAGAGCCTAGCGAGGATACTCGATACTGGAGACAGTTATGAACACGGCGGATATCTATGTGATACCAACCTGTGTTATTGGATGACAGGATCGTTCGGGGAATGATGCCTGATGGAAATAAAAGAATTGTGTCGATGTTGGACACAGAAAAATGAACTTTATTTGGAAATAATTGATGAGATTTCAGTTTTGATTTATATACTTAGTAGTACATGTTCATGCTTCCACATATTATCATGCATTATATTCATCCTTGTTGATATTAGCTCTAGTTCGTCATACTTACATTGTCAGCTGATATATGTTAGTTTATTCACTGAGTTGGCTACTCACCCCCGTTGTGCCATAGTTCCTTGCAGGAGTCGTGTGGACGCGTAGCAGCAGTGCGGATCCACTTATCAGCTTTTATCGCTCTTTTTTCTAGGTGGGTTACCTATGCCGTACCCTCCTATTTTGGTTTTGTATATTGGATCTAGCATTACTCCATCAGACCCTGTATTATTGACCTAGAACAAGATGTGGTTATATGTATATTATTTCGACTGATGAGATCGTTTAGTTGTGTTAAATTATATTTGTTTTAATTATGCATGAGATTCTTCATTTTGGAGCGTCGTATTATTTTTTGTATTGAGTTCCGCTGTTTGGCATCGTTTTGCTCCCAACTAAGGATGCGATCTATTCACACACCCTATAAATGCTTTGTTAATAATTAAAAAGGGAGTACCGTCGATGTTTCAAAACCAGTTTGTTTAAACTTCTATTATAAAAAATCATTCGGCATGCTACTTCATTCTTTTACTTAAAAACTAAAATTTTCTAAATTCCGCAAAAGGGGTTTTTGATCTTGGTTTTTGGCTTACTCAGATTGTGCTGATATCTTTAGATACCATACAATCTAAGTGCCGGTCACATCCAAACTTTGGGTCATTACGTGACAAGTATCCTCGATATTATATGCCCCTTGGTCTCGACCGGAATAAAACCAACTTTAAGATATGGATATTTGATCTAAATTGCATCTAGTATGATATTCATTTGCATATAGTTTACGGATGTTTTGGTAACTTGGTACGAAGGATCATGCAGTACTAGAGAGGATTTGAGATATAGTGATAATGTGAGCCATTATACGAGGAATTATGCATATTGGTAAGGATGAGATTCGTAGGCCGAATAACGGCCAAGTTTTCCTTTAAACTCGTAGAGTTAGATTATATTCCGTTTTAGGATATGATACTTGTGCGAGCTATATTCTTTTAAAAACTACGATTCGTTTCTCTTTTAATGATAAAATACAAGGATGCGGTGCCAATTTCCAAAACGAATATCTATTTTAACCTAAGGCAGTTTCCTTATCTCAAAACCAAGGTTTCGTTCCATTTTCAAAGATAATGATATAGCTCATAGCAGGTAATTACATTATTAGTTACGCTTATATTTACTTTACATGTTCGTGTTATATTTATCGATAGTATATGTTTCCGTAATACGAACACTCTGATAGAACACTGCACAATTACCAATGAGTACTATGCTGCACAAGCACGTACATATATGTTACACTACACCTCATTGGTACTGCCATGTCACTGTAGAACCGTTCTGTTATATAATGTGTATATATATAGGTTAATATGAATAGGTTATTACACCTCTAGAACACTTGTACAAATACTAATGATTGCCATGCTGCACGAGCACAAATGCGTATGTTACACCACACATCATTAGTATTGCCATGACACAGTAGGATTGATACGTTTATTTGCGTGTATGATTTATTTACGCACTTTACCTTATTATCTGTTAAGCATTGTGAATACCAGTACTATGGATGTTTATATTTGATTTTATGAGTTTTCTGGAGGTTTTACTTTTGATGATATATATCAGTGGTATGGGACGCTGTTATATATGTATATATATAATATATCATCAGGATAATCTATGCAAGTATTCTCATTCTTTACTTGATATTTTTGGATATGATGAGTTGGCGTCCACCATGAGTTTGAGGTTTTCTGATTATTTTATTTCGACCGAGTGGGGTAGCTATACGGTTTCAGATTTGTTACTTATCCGGACTGAGTGGGGTAGCTATACAGCCGGATACATGGTGGACCCGGTTCGAGACCGAGGGGCAGGAAAGCCGCATTATAGGCGGGGAGCCTAGCGAGGATACTCGATACCGGAGATAGAGATGAGCACGGATACTATCCAGGGGATCCCATATACCATCTTTGATGTCAAACACCAATGGATGTGGGATCATCCATCGCCCATCATATGGGTCAAGAAGCGTATACGCTAGTATACTCTGGAGTATCGATACCCTGTCTCGATACACCCTCGACTAGGAACAATTATAGGATGTACTTGTGGACTACCCTGGCCCCACTAGTATGATCTCCATCATAGTCCTAGTTGTCAAGTACATATCCTAAGGGCTTTATCAACATGTTAGAGCAAAACAGTATCACAATACAAGTCTACATGTTAAGACAAAGAGCAACCAGATAGCATACTATCATGTCGAGCAAGAAAGTCCTCTCTCTATATATCCAAGCATCCACTATAATATACATCATATGTACAATAATGGCCTCTAGGGCATATACATAACTAACAGTTTTGGGCTACTCTCTGGCACGACTTATTGCGCTATTAGGGGTCTGACGATTACCGCCCCATAGGACCGATATGCAATACTCTTAGACGAACAGACCAGACTGTACAGAGATTATCACATATAGGCTTAGTAGGAGTTCGCATGAGTTTTATCATCGGCCTTCTTATCGACAGATACCTGGGTAGCCATTACGTGCAGCTAGTACTGTTGACGGCTTGTGGTTAAACCCACTGCCAGCGTAGTGTCAAGTCTTTAGAGTCTCACACAGAGGGTTTCCCTGCTTTGGGCGAAAGATGTAGAGGTCGTATGGTTTTACGACAGGGTTCGATTACGTACGTGTACTTGTGCACGGATGATGATTCGGACAGATAATGCCAATGGGCTTTGGTTTAAGCCGGATCCTAGTATTATACTGATGGATTATTTTCGTCTCTTTTGTATTCGTATTTTTCGGAATATGGATACGGGTATGTATATACGAATGATGGGCATTTTCGTAATTTGTTCAAAAATGCTTCTAGAAGAAGACACCTCATATTATGTATTAAACATTTTTGGTTAAATGATAAATATATTATGAGGTGGAGGAAATGAGGTGGAGGTTTGCATAATATGGAGCATGGCTCTTGGTGACACATGGAGGGTTTTCATGCCATGACTCACCAAGACGACTCATGAACCATGCTTGATTTGGTATTAGATTTTTCTAATGCATTATTGCATGGTTCATTATTCACAAGAGAGTACACTCTCCATTCTCATGCTAACTCTTCACCATTTTTCCTTAAGCTCAACTTCTTCTACCTCTAGCCTTTCATGTCTCATATGTTGAGAAACCTAAGGCTATTAGAGACAAACCAATCCATCTACAATCTCTACATCACCTAGGTCATCTAGTGTAGCGAACTAGGTGCCCTGGTTTCCTCGGATTTGAGGTTGGAGCCCGGACTATAGACTCTCGGGTGGATCGTCTTTGACTCGAGGAGGCCAACGAGGAAGCGCTGATCCGTTACGATCCTTGGAGCTTGTGACGAGGAGGAGGACGGCGACAAGAAGACCCGAAGGACTTGAAATCATGAGGTATAATATTCTATTCATGTATTTTAGCCCATAGTTGTTTGCTAGTTAGGGTTTAGTATCGATCCTGGTGTTCGAGTTGGTGTTATGAAGCCCGTAAAAATCATTTTTTTACATATTCCGCCTCCCCGCGAACCCGTGGGGTGCGTAACATCGACATACAGTGGTATCAGAGCCTACTAAACATTTACTAGCTTGTTAGAAAGTGTTAGAACTTCGATCGTCGGAAAATCCCGAAAACGAAACACCAATACCCTAACTTTCTGTCGATTTTTAAAAGTGCCAGAAAAATTATTTCAAACGTATGAAAATTACATGCAGGGTATTATTAGAACTCCCAAGAAAAATGAGTCAGTGAATCGGCAAGACGGCTGCGGAAGCGCGGCGGAACAGTGCGTCCCGCCGCGGTTCCACGGCCGAGTCTGGGCCGATTCAACTCGTTCTTCTTCTGTTTGTTCTAATTTTTGGTGTATTGTTTTCTGGAATATTTGGTTTCTACTCGGTATTTTTTTGGTGTGCTGGTTTGCACTTGGGGTAGACACGGAAAATATGTTTCGATCAAAATTCTAAAGTTCTTAGATAATCGGGTTTTATCTGTGTTGTTATATGTGTTTTTTTAAATTTCAGCTAATTGCTATACGCCGGTTAGCTTGGGGTTGCACATATCTGTTGGTTTGTGTATATAAACTTTATTGGATCGTCGATAATGAATAGCCGGGAGAAGAGAGTTTCTTTCATTCGATGTAAATTGTAAAGTGATGTAATATTATTTTGTGGGGCACATCCGGGTTGAGGTTGTAGCCGCCGTTGTATTATTTCTTTTACTGTTTATTGCTCCTAGGATAGACCAAAGGTGGGGTGCACAAACTACCGAGTTCTTTGAAGTGCCGAGTGGCCTACTCACTTTGCTGAGGGAGGTTGCTTCATTTTGGGAATTTGGCGGGTAGTTTGCCGCACCCGTAGGGGTCTGGGGTGGGGTTTGGCTATTCATCACGACCGTGGAATCCGTCTTTCGTTACAGGTATAAACGAAACGCGCAATTCCTAGTATATCTAATATGTTCATCTGTGATCTGGAATGCCTATTATTGCGTGAGACGAATGGTTATTATATATATGCTATATAGTAGACGTTGCTTATGTTTTACATCCGCACTAGTCCAGCCCCCGCTCCAGCGTTAGTTAAGTAACCTAACGGTGTTAGACGGGGCCCAGTGGCGAATGCGGATGGCATAAGCGGACGTGTTATTTTCGTTTCTCTCTGTAATGATAGGTGTATATGATGGGACTGCATTAGATTAATGCAAAGCAAACAAACCAAAGCTGAATCGTTGGAACAAATTTCAAAACCACTCGTTTTTTTCAAAACAGAAACTTTTAAATGCGGAGCTTAAACCACTCCTTTAAAAGTTATCAGGTTCCTTCAATTAAATCAAGTTCATTACGTTCACGGTTTCGCCAAAACCAGCCGTAGCCCTCCGTCATTTCAGTTGAATATTCAATAGTATTCAAGCTATGTATTTCGACCGTCGCTAAGGTATAGTGATTGGTAGCTGCTGGATATTCATCTGTTGCATAGATAGATGCGTTAGTTTGGGACAGTCGTACTACTATTTTGGCCTTCGTCAAGGGTGTGTACGGGTGGGTTCAAATTAACCTGGACAATGACGGGCATAACTTGACATGTGACTTATGATATGTTGGCCTTCGTCAAGGTCATAAGAGCATAGGGCAAAAACCCACATCGGGAGTTTCTAAGGAAACTGAAACTTGCTAGTGCTGCATACCATTTGGAGTGTGATAATGTTGGTAGGATTCCTTCAGGATTATCACACAATGATATTTGGATCCCGATCCTACTGTGAGTATCCGCTACTCCTCGGGAGATTTTTTCACTAAAACAATCAATGCTATAAACTAAGTAGGTGTCTAGAACGGTGTTAGCGGGGCTACACCTCCAGGGAAAAGAGGTTATGTAATTAAGGAACTTCATGAAAGCATTGGAAAACCTCCCTCGAAGTACCAACACCAGTCTGGCTGAAAGGTTAAGCAAGTATTGTAGGGTGAGATTAATCCTGACTAATTCTTCTTTTATGGTTTGAGGAAGGATTCGAGAAACAGTGGGAGCCATCCTGTTTATATAAACTAAAAACCAATCTAAACTTGCAAAAGCATCATGCTGAGTGTTTCTCCTCTCTCTCCTAATTGCAGCGACCATGTGACCGGACTTAGGTTACAGCTAGATAATTAATTGACTAAACCAGACTATATTGATTGGCAAAAGGTTTGTCCAGATGTCCATTACCTATGACAAGATAGGCCACCTCCTTACTATTATCGCCCCGCCGTCCCAGGTCCAGTTTCCACCGTCACGGATGTTGATATCCGTAAGACAAGGTAAAAAGACTGCGCGAATACCAAGTGCCTCGTGTTGGCCTCAGTGGAAAGTGAAAATCAGAGGCAGCACGAGAAGATGGACTTAGCTTCTATCTTTCTCTATAACAAAGATTTATATGGAGAGCAATCTTGTATCATAAGATATGAGACCTCGAAGGAATTGCTTCAAGCGAGGTTGGTTGTCAGGTCATCTGTAGGGGACCATGTCCCTACAATGATCAGCTATATTAAACAGCTCAAGGACCTGAAGACCACGTTGGAGAACGAGTCATATGCTGACTTGATTCTACAGTCCCTACCTTCTACTTACACCTAGGGGAAGAAAGTTACACTTACAGTTGAGGGCACCCTGAAGGAAACCAAGGAGACATCCGCTCTGCTTATTGGGGAATCTTCCTCTTCTAGATCCAAGGAGAAAGCCAAGGATGAGAAGAAGAAGTCCTCCACAAAGCCGATAGACGGTGTCAGTAAGGTAGAAGGAAAGGGCAGGGCAAAATTTTTAGGGTAAAAGCAGGGAAGGAGGGATGTTCCTATTGTCACGGGTAAGGGCATTGGCAGAAGGAAAGCAGGGCTTGGAAAGACAGAATCCAGAATCCGAAGGATGTTGTGGCTTCGGTTTCGGGTGTGTTTGTGATTGAAAACTGTCTGTCAATTAACTCTACTTCCTGGGTATTAGATACCGGATCAGGATTTCATATCTGTAATTCTTTACAGGCTTTGAGAAGGGCAGGTGATATAACTCTCAGGGTTGCTAACGGAATGGGCGTGGACGCTGTATTCGTAGGGGAATATCATTTAGGATTGACAAGTAGGCACATATTGATTTTACGAAACTGTTTGTGTGTGCCTAGTCTAGCTTGTAGTATCATATTTGTATCTTTACTTTCTAAAGAAGGATATGATTTTACATTTGTAAGCAATGTGGTCCACATCCACCTTAATCAAAGTTTGCTTGGGTCAGGTACACTAGATAACGATATATACGTATTAAATCAAGCTCAGGTTTTCAACGTCCAGAACACACTTAAAAGAAAGTCTCCAAAATTAAATATGGCTTTCTTATGGCATTGTAGATTGGGTCACATCAATGAAACAAGGTTGACGAAGTTACATAGAGAGGGATATTTGAATCTGTTCGAATATCAGTCTTATGCAACTTGTCAATCATGTCTCATAGGAAAGATAACAAAGACCCCGTTCACTGGACACGGAGTAAGAACGAGCGAGCTCTTGGGACTCATCGTGTGTGGTCTAATGTCTACACATGCAAGAAGTGGTTATTCCTATTTCATTACTTTTACAGATAATTTCTCTAGGTATGGACATATCTTCTTGTTGAAACATAAATCCGAGGCCTTTGAGAAATTCCGAGAATATAAGAATGAAGTGGAAAAACAAACCGGCAAAAGTATCAAGATACTAAGATTGTAGGGTTCCTAGGCACCCTAATGAGGTCTCACAAGGCATCAACCATGCCAATTTCAAATTTAAACGGTGCCGAGAAACCCTAGAACGGACCGTTGGCTAGAAATCTAAGCGAAAACATAAACTAGTTAACACTTAACTAAGAGATACGGAAATACAACCTTTGTAGATCCGGTTCTCCACCTCCATAGCTCCGCAATGAAGTCTCCTCGCTGTCCATAACAAGTCCCGGGCTCTAGCGTCGGCTTCATCGGAGAATGGACGGGCTAGGTCATCGATGTCCATGCCGAAGATGATCTACGTCGAGGCATCGCTAAATCAAGCTCCAACTTCACCAAGTCCAAAAACTTGTGAAGAGAACACACTCTACTACTTGGCAAGAGGTAGAGGATGAAGAAATAGGAAGTGGGTAGACTTTAGAATTGGATTTCTCACTTGTTTCATCAATCCACCATTGATGAAGTAAGGTTTCTTCATGAAGAAGAAGAAGAGGAAGAAGATGATAAATATTATGATAAGTTATTATAATAAGAATAATAAAATCATTCTTATCATAATCTTAACCATGGTAATGTGTAGAGAGTTAATCATGGTTGAATGGAATGGTTAGGGTTAAGCATGCGACAAAATGGTCACTTGGTCAAAGTCTTCATGAAGCTTCATGAACAAAACAAAACAAGCCACCATTTTTCTCATTTCCTTTTCTTTTTCCAAAAGAATAAATAAATGAATAAAATGAATAAGGAAATAGTAAACCCTAACCATTTCATTAACCAAGGTTTAATTCTTACACTTAACCAAAAGGTATGTATCATCAAACATGATACAAGCAAGTGCACAAAATCATATCGCATATGCAATGCGCACATCCGAGTGAGTAAATCCATTTAAAGTGAACCGATACTAGTTAATGCAAAGTAATATATCAAATATATAATTATGCATTAAATAATTAAATCAACACTTGATTCAATGATCCGGTCATGTCGCACACAACCGACTAGTATACAATGTATCGGCTTATCGAATCAATCCTTGATTCGATAACTAGGTTATATCGCATACAACCATTCGACACATTCATCGCGAGAATGGAATACGGTATCACATACACGTATCATTCTCGGTCCCGCACATATCTCATATGCGCTCCTATTTCGTTTCGCTTGAACCAGGAAACCTCTGTGTAGGACTCTAAAGACTCGTCAATACGCCGGCAGCAGGTGATGATCATATCAAGCACCCACAAGCCGCAAGCGGTCTGCTAAACGTAACGGCCACCCGGGTATTGAGTGATCTGAAGATCGACGAGTAAGCCCGCTCACACTCCAGTGAATCCAACCAGTAACACTACCGTACAGTCCGGTCTGATCGTCTGATATGTCGCATATCTCGCCTAGGGGTGGTAAACGTCAGACCCCAATAGCTCGATAAGTCGTGTCGATATGAGGTCTATAACAATTCGAGAAACTACTGGTAACACTTACCAGTAAATCTCAGCAACCCTGGCCAGGGATTTCCTGTTATAGCCAATCGAACACAGCGCAACATCAACTCCCTATACCGGGAGAGACGAATCCCCTCCTATCGCTCATTGCCTCCATGTGACTCGGGACTGTACTAAAAAACCACCATTTTGCACGCCCTCTTGGACATGGTAAGATGGAAATCAAAGCACAGTGGGAACCACACAAGACTCTATGACGATCTCGGGTCAACAGACTACTCTGTACCAGTGTCACCAGAGAACTGCCATCTGACGTGAGGTATAATACCATCTGGGATTTCTCGGCGAGTCCGTCCAGTGTACCCAGTCTCCACTGAGCACCCGTATATCATCTCTGATGTCAAACACCAATGGATATGGGATCATCCATCGCCCATCTGTATGGGTCGAGAAGGTATACGCTAGTCTACTCTGGTATATCGATGCCCCGTCTCGATACACCCATGACTAGGGACTTTGAAGGATGTACTTATGGACTACCATGTCCCCACTAGTATGATCCGCATCATAGTCCAGGTAGTCAAGTACAGATCCTAAGGGCTTTACCAACATGTAACAGGGAGACAATCATCATACACGTTAAGGTAAAGATCAACCAGATAGCATACTATCATGTCGAGCAAGAAAGTCCTCCCTATATATGTCCCAGCATCCACTACAATATACATCCTATGTATAGTAATGGCCTCTAGGGCATACATATAACTAACAATCTCCCACTTGCACTAGGGCCATCTGATAGCAGTGGTTGCAGTATCTCATACTCAACCATCCCATAAAAGTCTCTCTCTGGGAACAGGCCTTTGTGAGTGGATCCGCTGTGTTGTCCTCTGAGTCTACTCTCCTAACCTCGATCACCCTGGAGATCAACCATCTCCATGATCAGGTGACACTGCCTTAGAATATGTCTGGATCACTGATGGGACGGGCGTTCCTTGGCATAAGCCACAACTCCATTGTCTCACAATGGTAGGAACAAAGTTCATCTCATGAACTAATATACACCCAGACTGCCTCTTTGGTAGCATCTTAAGTAGCGATGTATCCAGCCTTTATCGTCTAGTATGTCACGGTATCTAGCTTGGAACTCTTCCAACATACCGTCCCTTTACTGAGGGTAAAGACAATGCCTGTGACTGACATTCAGTCGTCTTTATCACCCTGGAACCCTTCCAGTGATTCTCCCCAAGATCAATTGATACCGTCTCACTACATCTAGTGAGTATCCTAATATCCAATTACATCTATCTCATAGATGGAAACTCAGAATTTAGGCGGTATCACATTGATCCTTTATGGAGAATCCTTGTGATAAACGGAGATTGATCGAGCGTAGCATAAGAAACTCCTTTCTTATCAAGAGTATGTCATCCACGTACTTTACGAGGATCATCACCATACTCCCTACTACCCTTTTGTTTATACAAGGTTCATCTACCATTTTGATGATATCAAACTCTTTGACTACTTCATCAAAACAGATGTTCCAACTCCGCGATGCCTGCTTTATCCTATAAAGCATCTTGCACACGTTTCCGCTGCTCCCACTGTCTACGAAGCCCTCTGGCTGTGTACTTATAGACGCTCTCTTCCAAATCATCATTTAGAAAAGCAGTCAAGACACCCAACCACCAGATATCGTAGTCATGGTATGTAGCCGTGGTAAGTAGGATCTGGATGGACTTAAGCATAGATCCTTAGAAAAGGTTTCAACATAATCCACACCTGGTCAATGATGCAAACCTTTAACAAGTCTAGCTTTGAAAATCTCAACTTTTCCATCTACACCAAGTAATCTTCTCAAGATATACTTGCTCCTGTTGGGGATTTAACCCTTCAGATATAGCAACCAAAGTCCATACTTTGTTGGTGTACGTGGATTCCATCTCAGATCACTAAGCATCCAGCCATTCTTACAGAGTCTTACTCCTGATAGCCAGCTCGAAACTAGTTGGGTCATCATCTCATGATGCAATCCTCGCTCCCACTGTCATGGAGAAACAGAGGTATCTCTCAGGTGGGTGAGGAACCCTACTAGATCGGCGGAGAGGCTGAGGTTCGTTGGAATCTACTGAATCCTTTGGTTCTATCAAATCATCAGCTGCAGTCTGTATAGCTAGAACATTTCCAGTTCTACATAACAGACCTTGCCTTGAGCTTGTCTGGATTTTGCTTTTAGACAAAGGCCGGACAACCCCAAATCTTAACTAGCTTAAGAGATGGGCTCTTCCCTTTCCATATCATATATGAAGTGGTAGGCAACTGATTTGATTGGAACCCTATTCAATAGGTATGCAACTTCATAAGTGCATAACCCCTAATAGGAAACAGGTAACTCAGTAGTACTCATCATAGAGCACACCTTATCATATAGGGTGTGATTGCTCCGCCCTGATATACCATCGTGCTATGGTGTATACAGAGGAGTAATGCTGAGAGAGAATTTCATTCTCCTTTAGAATAGTCCAGTATTTCCGTGCTCAAGTATTCTCCTCCTTGATCTCATCATAGGACATAATACTTATACCCGTATTCTGGTTCTCTACTTCTCGCTTATATTCTGTGAATATCTCAAAAGGTTCGGACTTGTGTTTCAACAGGAACATAGGTCTGAATCTCGAAAGATCATCAGAGAATGTAATGAAGTACAAAGAACCAGTCCTGGCATATGTAGACAGGGGACCTAACATACATCAACATGTATCATCCCAAGAGTTCACTAACTCTTTCTCTGTTTCCAATAAACAGAGCTGAGATCATTTTATCTTTGTGACATGACTGGAAAGTTTCATAAGATGTAAATGCAAACTGATTTAAATATGCATCTTCATGTAACTTCAGCTAGTCGGGTCGCATTGATATGACCTAGTCTACAATGCCTCAAGTAGGATTCGTTCATTTCTGAACTCTTCCTCTTGTGTGTGTTCCGTATACTAAAGAACTGTAGTTTGATTTAGAACATCAACGCTTTTAGATAACGTGCCTGATACGATCAACTTTTGATATAGGAAATGTTCAAAACATTATCCAACAATACAAAATTTTATCATTTCTTTACTGATAAAGAGACTGATATGATTTTGTATATCAGGTTCGGTATCTAATAACCTTCGTTCAGAATCAATGTATTTGTAATACAGGGTGACAGTAACCAACAGACTTGGCTGCAACACTTGCCCCGTTTTCTGCCTCATGAAACTTATCACCCGTTCTCAGTTCTCTACCTTTCTGTAGCCCTATGTAACATATTCCATATCTGGGATCCTGATCTGGTATCACATACCTAGGACGTAAAGGATACTGAGAAACAGTTCTGTATAATGAACACACCCGAAGATGATGCATCAGCATGCATTCTCTTCGTTTGGGCGGCACAGGAAATCTGGTATTCCCCAATTTCCTGCTCTGTCTTATAACATTTATAAGTTGGAGCGGGACCAACGTTCCCCAGCTCAGTAAAACAAGCGGGTTCGGTCAAAATTCCGTTTTATTATCTTGATTAAGGCGTGACATGGTCGCTACCAGGAGAGAGAGAGAAGAAAACACTCAGCGTGCGCTCTTGCAAGAATAGATTGGTTATTATTTTATCTAATCAGGATGGCTCCCACTGCTTTTTATCAAATCTACCTTCAAACCCTAAAAGGAAAGACTAGCCGGGATTAATTACACACTACAAGTTCGCCAATCTTTCAGCCAGGCCAGTGTCGGTACTTTGAGGGAGGTCCCCCCTGCTTTCGCACGAACCTAATTACTGTAAACCTCGTTTTCCCAGAGGCGTAACCTCGTTGACACCTTTCTAGACACCTACTTGATCGGCTAATTGTAATGTATAAAACTCTCCCAGGAGTAACTCTTACTCGCAGCGGGTATCAGGATCCAACTATTTCATAGAAGGTATGCAATCTCATTGCAAATTTCAACACTTGAAATTCCCGATAATGTTTTGCCCCCAGCACCCTATGACCTTGACGGAGGTCAACAAACCATAGGCTACTAGTCAAGTTCAACCCGTCATTTATTGATCGAATTAAACCCACCCGCACGACCCTTGACGGAGGTCAACAAGGCCGCACGACTACCCTAATCCAATCTGCATCATATGCATAAGCAGATAAATACTAGTAAGCTACCGCACACTACGCCTTGACGGAGGTCAACAAACGTAGCACGAATACTAAATAGGACTTATCTGAAATGACGGAGGGCTACGACAGGTTTTTCTGAAAACCTATTGCGTAATGAACTTGATATCGTTGTAGGATCGAATGAATTTTGAAATGGAGTGTCTTTGAGGCTTTTCTAGTTTTGCTAAAGGAGTCACTCCCGGTGAAGGGATCGTCGGTCCTTTCCTCGTCGAATGAGGTGCGGGATATATCATATATATCACTGTGCAAAGCAAAAACTCTTAAAAGCAATCAAAAGACAAACCGAGTGTGTAGCATCTGCCAGTTATTGCTAAAGGAGTCACTCCCGGTGAAGGGATCTCGGTCCTTTCCTTATCGAATAAGGTGCAGGATATATCACATATACCGCTGTGCAAAGCAAGAACTGTAGCTACCTGTTTTATTTTGAAATTCGATTCTACAACATCTTAGGTTTCTTTTTATTTCATTAATCACATTAATGAAGTCCCATCATTTAAGTACCTAAACATCACAGATAAATACGACGTACACTTATGCCATCCGCATTCGCCTCGATGTCCCCTCGTGCACCGTTAGGTTAGGTAACTAACGGCAGAGCAGGGCAGGGCTAGCGCGGGTGTAAAACATAAGTAACGTCTATATAATATATCATATGTACTATATACTGTATCTATCACAGAACATCACATGATCACATCACAGATATCGCAGCAGAAGAATCATATGAAATATTGGATATACTAGGACGTCCGTGTTTTCAATACGAGCCAGTATAAAACACGGATTCCACGGTCGCGATGAATAGCCAAACCCACACCCCTAGACCCCTACGAGAGCGGCAAGTAACCCTACCAATTCTGGAGTTAGGAGACCCGGACTCGACTCCTCGAGTTGGTCTCCCACTGGACTCCAGAACCCGGTTACTTGTGCTCCCCTCCTTGGGTCTATCCTAGTGCGGAAAAGTAAATAATATACAAACGGTGACAACTTCCGCAACCTGGAAGTGCCCCAAATAAAAGAATATTACATACAAGTTTTTACATGAATGAAAATGAAAAACACTCATCTCACATAAAAACCCCCGGCTATTCAAACACGACGATCCAATATAACATATCCAGCAACACATAACATCACATGTCATCAACGTAAGTAAATATGTCCATCCCAATTGTCGTTGACATATAGCAACGAAACCGGCGATATCACATATTACACTTACGGTCACAGAAAAGAAAGTGAAAAACTACAACAGTTGGAATCCGCAACCACCTCAGACATCGCATGCCTGACCAAATGAATTACTTAGACATCGCATGCCTAACAATTATAAACCCCACATTTTAGTCTCATTATCGAAAACACTTTTCAATATCAAGTCGGGCAATTCAACAAGATTCCCGAAATACTGATCGAATGCTCGTCGCAAACTTCAGTAGACGGCCGCACCCCCGATACCGTCGACGAAGTGCACCAAGGCGGAACACCGCTACCGCGAGCACCCGAACGGATGCTTTCGGCGACGGGGTTCTCCTACAGACACTTGGTCGGGGCTATGGAGTGAGGCTGTCTATTAAGTTTACCCGGCGAGTATCCGCGTAGGCTACGTGATTGCGACGGACTTTTGATCGCATCAAAATTCCGTGGCAACCGATCAAGTGAGACTAAACTGCTACGTTTATAATATTCATTCCGTTATCTCATAACTTTTGTGAATTCCAATTTTTGTATCCCATTCCAGATAATTAGAAAATGTTAAACTTTCCGATCGAACAATCGAACACCCAAGTTTTCCCGATACAGATCAACACATGAAATATGAGTCTAACAACATTCAGTTCGTGCCTCAGTACCAACGGTCCAGCCGTAGAAGGGTCAAGCCAACGCCTCACATGTGGCACGCCGTACTGCCCCAAACCCGAAGGTTCAAAGGGCAGTTCAAGACGGTCACATAATCGAGTTAAGGTTTGTTGTCTTCTAGAGGGACCATCGCGTTACTTGCACTACTTAGAACGTCGTTAAACTACGGAAAAATCCAACACTTGGAAATTTCCCGACAGGGGAAAAATTGGGTATTTATATCCGGTCGAACTTTTTAACATATTCTAATATTTATCCGGAAAGCCACATAGACAAAATTTGATACTCCGATCGAAACACCGAATCCCCAAAACAACCACAGAAAATTCAACTCTTGAATAAATATTAAAAATTCCCAGAAAACCCAGAATATTAAAATAGGAATTACTGTGCAACAATTGGAAGGTGACGTCATCACCTAGCCGCGGAACCGCCGCAGAAGCTGGGCTTCTGCCGCGGTTCCGCGCTCTGTTGGATGAATCATGGGTCCAATTTTGCGTCGTAACTCATATATTTCCCTGCTGAATTTTTTAGCAATTTTTAATTCGGAAAAATCCCAGTTTTTGAAAAAAGGACAGAGAGCTATTTTGGGTTCTAAATTTCGGTTCGATCGGACTTCAAATCGCGTCTAGACTTCGCCTAAGGCTCTAGCTAGGCTCTGATACCACTGTAGGGTTCCTAGGCACCCTAATGAGGTCTCACAAGGCATCAACGATGCCAATTTCAAATTTAAACGGTGTCGAGAAACCCTAGAACGGACCGTTGGCTAGAAATCTAGGCGAAAACATAAACTAGTTAACACTTAACTAAGAGATACGGAAATACAACCTTTGTAGATCCGGTTCTCCACCTCCATAGCTCCGCAATGAAGTCTCCTCGCTGTCCATAACAAGTCCCGGGCTCTAGCGTTGGCTTCATCGGAGAATGGACGGGCTAGGTCATCGATGTCCATGCCGAAGATGATCTACGTCGAGGCATCGCTAAATCAAGCTCCAACTTCACCAAGTCCAAAAACTTGTGAAGAGAACACACTCTACTACTTGGCAAGAGGTAGAGGATGAAGAAATAGGAAGTGGGTAGACTTTAGAATTGGATTTCTCACTTGTTTCATCAATCCACCATTGATGAAGTAAGGTTTCTTCATGAAGAAGAAGAAGAGGAAGAAGATGATAAATATTATGATAAGTTATTATAATAAGAATAATAAAATCATTCTTATCATAATCTTAACCATGGTAATGTGTAGAGAGTTAATCATGGTTGAATGGAATGGTTAGGGTTAAGCATGCGACAAAATGGTCACTTGGTCAAAGTCTTCATGAAGCTTCATGAACAAAACAAAACAAGCCACCATTTTTCTCATTTCCTTTTCTTTTTCCAAAAGAATAAATAAATGAATAAAATGAATAAGGAAATAGTAAACCCTAACCATTTCATTAACCAAGGTTTAATTCTTTACACTTAACCAAAAGGCATGTATCATCAAACATGATACAAGCAAGTGCACAAAATTATATCGCATATGCAATGCGCACATCCGAGTGAGTAAATCCATTTAAAGTGAACCGATACTAGTTAATGCAAAGTAATATATCAAATATATAATTATGCATTAAATAATTAAATCAATACTTGATTCAATGATCCGGTCATGTCGCACACAACCGACTAGTATACAATGTATCGGCTTATCGAATCAATCATTGATTCGATAACTAGGTTATATCGCATACAACCATTCGACACATTCATCGCGAGAATGGAATACGGTATCACATACACGTATCATTCTCGGTCCCGCACATATCTCATATGCGCTCCTATTTCGTTTCGCTTGAACCAGGAAACCTCTGTGTAGGACTCTAAAGACTCGTCAATACGCCGGCAGCAGGTGATGATCATATCAAGCACCCACAAGCCGCAAGCGGACTGCTAAACGTAACGGCCACCCGGGTATTGAGCGATCTGAAGATCGACGAGCAAGCCCGCTCACACTCCAGTGAATCCAACCAGTAACACTACCGTACAGTCCGGTCTGATCGTCTGATATGTCGCATATCTCGCCTAGGGGTGGTAAACGTCAGACCCCAATAGCTCGATAAGTCGTGTCGATATGAGGTCTATAACAATTCGAGAAACTACTGGTAACACTTACCAGTAAATCTCAGCAACCCTGGCCAGGGATTTCCTGTTATAGCCAATCGAACACAGCGCAACATCAACTCCCTATACCGGGAGAGACGAATCCCCTCCTATCGCTCATTGCCTCCATGTGACTCGGGACTGTACCCAAAAACCACCGTTTTGCACGCCCTCTTGGACGTGGTAAGATGGAAATCAAAGCACAGTGGGAACCACACAAGACTCTATGACGATCTCGGGTCAACAGACTACTCTGTACCAGTGTCACCAGAGAACTGCCATCTGACGTGAGGTATAATACCATCTGGGACTTCTCGGCGAGTCCGTCCAGTGTACCCAGTCTCCACTGAGCACCCGTATATCATCTCTGATGTCAAACACCAATGGATATGGGATCATCCATCGCCCATCTGTATGGGTCGAGAAGGTATACGCTAGTCTACTCTGGTATATCGATGCCCCGTCTCGATACACCCACGACTAGGGACTTTGAAGGATGTACTTATGGACTACCATGTCCCTACTAGTATGATCCGCATCATAGTCCAGGTAGTCAAGTACAGATCCTAAGGGCTTTACCAACATGTAACAGGGAGACAATCATCATACACGTTAAGGTAAAGATCAACCAGATAGCATACTATCATGTCGAGCAAGAAAGTCCTCCCTATATATGTCCCAGCATCCACTATAATATACATCCTATGTATAGTAATGGCCTCTAGGGCATACATATAACTAACAAAGATCTGATCGAGGTGATGAATACTTAAGTGCCGAGTTACTGGATCAACTAAAAGAGAATGGAATCAGCTTACTCCTAATTGCCGCGATCCTTCTGGGGCTATGCATAGAATCAGCTGCATATCTTTTGAATAAGGTTCCTAACAAGACTGTGCCTACCACACCATATCAAATGTGGAGTGGGAAGAAACCCTATCTTCAGTATTCGAAGATATGGGGATGTCCAGCTTTTGTCAAAAAGCAGTATGCGGACAAGCTCGAGGCACGCTCAGTACTGTGTAAGTTTATGTGATACCCAAAGAACTCCAGAGGGTATCTTTTCTATTACGCAGAGGAACAAAAGGTTTTTTGTTTCTCGTCATGCCCATTTTTTTGGAAAATTAATTTTAGAAAAAGAAACTAGTGGGATCGCAATAGAACTGGAAGAAATTCCAGAACCACAAACTATTACTGAAAGAATGGTAGAACCAGAGGTTTCGAAAGAACAGGACATCCCCGCGCCACTCCACAGAACTAGTAGGCAGTCTCATCTGCCCGAGAGATACCGCGGTTTTCTCATAGACGGGGATATAGAGGATTGCATCATCGACAATGATGAGCCAACTAGCTTCCAGTAAGCCATTCAGAGCAGTGACTCAGTAAAATGGATGGATGCAATGCGGACCGAGATGGAATCCATATACACCAACAAAGTATCGACTTTGGACTTTTCTCCAGAAGGGGTAAAACCCGTAGGCTGCAAATGGATCTTCAAAAAGAAGATTGGTATAGATGGACAGGTTGAAACCTATAAGGCTAGACTTGTTGCAAAAGGTTTTCATCAAAGACATGGTTTGGACTATGATGAAACCTTTTCTCCAGTGGCTATGCTTAAATCCATTGGGATCCTTCTTGCCATTACTGCCTTCCACGATTATGAGATTTGGCAGATGGACGTATAGACCGCTTTTCTGAATGAATATTTTGAAGAGTGCGTCTATATGGATCAGCCAGAGGGTTTCAATCAGAGTGGGAGCAGCGGGTAAGTGTGCAAGTTGCTTAAGTCCATTTATGGACTAAAGCAGGCATCGCGGAGTTGGAACATTTTTTTTGATGAGACGGTCAAAGAATTCGACTTTATCAAAAATCCAGATGAACCATGCATCTATAGTAAGATTGTAGGGAGAATTGTGGTATTCCTCGTCTTGTACGTGGATGAAATTCTCTTGATAGGAAATGATATCCATATGCTACATTCAGTTAAAAGATTCTTGTCACAGAGATTCTCCATGAAAGACCTGGGTGATGCCAACTACATTCTGGGGATCCATATCTATCATGATAGATCAAAAAGGATGGTGGGACTTTCACAGTCAAGGTACATCAACACCATACTGAGGAGATTTAGTATGAAAGATTCAAAGCGCGGTAGTCTACTGATTTGTCACGGAATCACCCTCTCCAAAGAGATGTCTCCCAAGCCTGATTTAGAAAGAGCTCGCACCCTATACTTCTGCGGTAAGCTCTATAATGTATGTGATATTATGTACCAGACCAAATGTTGCTTACACACTAAGCGTGGTAAGACGGTATCAGTCAAACCCATAGGAGAAGCACAGGATAGCAGTAAAGAACATTCTCAATTACCTGAGAAGGACTAAGGAAATGTTCTTGGTGTATGGCAGATAAGACCTCCAGATCGAGGCATTTGCTGACTCTAGCTTCCAGAGTGACAAGGATGACTCCAAGTCCATGTCGGGTTATGTCTTTACCCTCAATGGAGGGGCGGTCTGTTGGAAGAGCTCCAAGCAGGACACCGTTGCTGACTCGACGATGGAAGCGGAGTATATCGCTGCTAAAGACGCTGCTAAAGAATCAGTCTAGATGAGGAAGTTCTTAACAGAACTTCAGGAGGTTCCGACCATTATTGGTCCAATACCTCTGTATTGTGACAACAACGGCGCTATAGCTTTTGCTAGTTGTATGTATGACCTAGAGGCCATTATTGTACATATGATGTATATTATAGTGGATGCTTGGACATATATAGAGAGGACTTTCTTGCTCGACATGATAGTATGCTACCTGGTTGCTCTTTATCTTCACATGTACACTTGTCTCTTGATATTGTCTTATAGTTACATGTTGGTAAAGCCCTTAGGATGTGTACTTGACTACCAGGATTATGATGCGGATCGTACTAGTGGGGTCATGGTAGTCCATAAGTACATCCTTTAATGTTCCTAGTAGTAGGTGTATCGAGACGGGGCATTGATATACCAGAGTAGACCAGCGTATATGCTTCTCGACCTATATGATGGGCGATGGATGATCCCATATCCATTGGTGTTTGACATCAGAGATGGTATACAGGTGCTCAGTGGAGACTGGGTACACTGGACGGACTCGCCGAGAACTCCTTGATGGTATTATACCTCACGTCAGATAGCAGTTCTCTGGTGACACTGGTACAGGTTAGTCTGTAGACCCGAGATCGTCATAGAGTCTTGTGTAATTCCCACTGTGCTTTGATTTCCACCTCACCACGTTTAAGAGGACGTGCAAAACGGTAGTTTTTGGGTACAGTCCTGTTCGTATCATATTTTTGCATTCTTATACCACCCATTCTTGATCACAATGCATATAGGTAGGTACTTTTGATCCGTGTTTGCTGAATAATTGCAGGTTATAGGTTCTCAGTTCTAAGCAGTGAAATTCATGAAAAAGCGCAACAAATTAGGACTTCCGCCAACGACAGATAAATATGGGTCTCCACGCACTATCCGTATAATGCCGCCTACCAGTTCAAGGGACAAAATGGCAAATCATTGGTCATTTCAATGCACAAAGCACAAGGGCAGCACAAGATCCAAGACTTCTATGTGGAGCTTAAGAAAATCAAGGCAAAAAGTCCACATCAATTCACCTTTATGATCTGCTGAAAATCTGGAAGAAAAATGAAGAGTTTCTGAGAAACCAAGTATACCAAACAGAAGAGAACAACAACATGAAGAAACCCAGAAAAAACGAGAAGGCAAATCCACCAAATGGCCGTGGAACCGCGGCCAAAATGGCATATATGCCGCGGAACCGCGGCCGCGTCTGAACAGTGTCGGCCGCATCATAACAGCGTTGACTCGGCTCTTTTGGGGTAGTTTTGTAATCTCGTGATTGACTCAGAATGTATACCTAGGGTTTCACTCTCCTGCCTATAAATAGTAGAGCTCAAAGCGAAATTAGGGTGTGCCTTTCTTTATTTAGATTTTAGGATTAATTCTGTAGTTCTTCTTCCTTATTATCTTTCTCATTGAAAAATTGTAGTGAGTTAATGAGTGATGATTAATAAAAAATAAAAAAAAAGAGAGTTCTTTTTATCTTGCATTTCTATTTATTTATTGTTTGCAATTTTTCATTTGCTAATCTAATCGTTTTATTTTATTGTTGTTTTTCTTTTTCTTTTTCTCTCTTCTATTTTTCTTTATCATTTACAACCATGATGCTTGAGTATGATCCTTGCCAAAGTGAGGTCTCAAATAGCTAATTGTAATTTTCGTAACCTCATTTCTTTCTATCTTCCTTCTTATTTTCTTCTTGTTTTTATTTTTTTATTGGGTGAGTAATTTCTCACTTGTTAGGGCAGGAGAAGGAAAGTTTGAGAGAAGAAAATCTCTCTCACTCTTTTCTTTGCCCAACATCTTAAATTCGGACTCCCGTTAATTGAACCACAATCCGCTCACTACGACACCCTATCCTACATGATAGCGTTGATTCCCTAGTTAGACCGGTTGTGGTTGAATTAACCAGAGGTTAGGGCTAAGAGCCAAGAACGGATGGACAAGGACCAAAGGGAAGAAACTAAGCATGGAAAGCCTAGCTTATACTTGCAAGTTCCTTCCTAGTCGTGCTAATCCCCGTTGTTTCCGATTACCGTAACACCGATATTAAGAATGGTATTGAATGAAGTGAGAAATTCCTAACTCAAACTAACCTAATCCTAACCCTAACAAGATCTTTTATCATCCTTTATTTCATTAGTTGATCTTAAAACAAATCTCGACATATTTGGATTTAACTCGTTAAAACATAAAGAAAAAGATTCCATCTCCCTATGGATCGACTCATACTCAACCGGCAGGCTACCAAGAGAAACCGTCTTGATTGCGGTAATTAAAAATTAAGCATACGCAAAATCATAACAATCAAGTCCCGAATCACATGGAGGCAATGAGAGATAGGAGAGGTTTCGTCTCTCCCGGTATTGGGGGTTGATGTTGCGCTGTGCTCGATTGGCCAGAACAGGGAAGTCCCTGGCCAGGGCTGATTTAGATATTTTCTGGTAAGTGTTATCAGTAGTTTCTCGACCAGTTATGAGCCTCATATCGGCATGACTTATCGGTTATTGGGGTCTGACGTTTACCACCCCTAGACTGGATATGCGACATATCAGATGAGGAGACCGGACTCTACGGTAGTGTTACCGACAGGCTTTACAGGAGCTAGAGCGGGCTTGCTTGTTGATCTTCTGATCGCTCAATACCCGGGTAGCCGTTACGTCCAGCTAGTACCGTTGACGGCTTGTGGGTGCTTGATGTGATCATCATTGTTAGTTATATGTATGCCCTAGAGGCCATTACTGTACATACGATGTATATTGTAATGGATGCTTGGACATATATAGGGATGACTTTCTTGCTCGACATGATAGTATGCTATCTGGTTGTACTTTATCATAACATGTACTCTGATTGTCTCTATATTACATGTTGATAAAGCCCTTAGGATATGTACTCGACTACTGGGACTATGATGAGATCATACTAGTGGGGCTACGGTAGTCGACGAGTACATCCTATAACTGTTCCTAGTCGAGGGTGTATCGAGACAGGGCATCGATACACCAGAGTAGACTAGCGTATACGCATCTTGACCCATATGATGGGCGATGGATGATCCCATATCCATCGGTGTTTGACATCAAGGATGGTGTACGGGTGCTCAGTGGTGACTGGGTACACTGGACGGACTCGCCGAGAACTCCCAGATGGTATTATACCTTACGTCAGATGTCAGTTCTCCGGTGACACTGGTACAGAGTAGTCTGTTGACCCGAGATCGTCATAGAGCCTTGTGTGATTCCCACTGTGCTTTGATTTCCATCATACCACGTCCAAGAGGGCATGCGAAATGGTGGCTTTTGGGTACAGACCCGAATCACATGGAGGCAATGAGCGATAGGAGGGGATTCGTCTCTCCCGGTATAGGGAGTTGATGTTGCGCTGTGTTCGATTGGCTATAACCGGAAATCCCTGGCCAGGGTTGCTGAGATTACTGGTAAGTGTTGTCAGTAGTTTCTCGAACTGTTATAGACCTCAAATCGACACGATTTATCAAGCTATTGGGGTTTGACGTTTACCACCCCTAGGCGAGATATGCGACATATCAGATGACGAGACCGGACTGTACGGGAGTGTTACTGATTGGATTCACAGGAGAATGTACAGACTTGCTTGTTGATCTTCTGAGCGCTCAATACCTGGGTAGCTGTTACGTTTAGCTGACCGCTTGCAGCTTGTGGGTGTTTGATATGATCATCACCTGCTGCCGGCGTATTGACGATTCTTTAGAGTCCTACACAGAGGTTTCTTGGCTCAGGCAAAATGGAGTAGGAGCACATATGTGATATGTGCGGGACCGAAGATAACGCGGTATGTGATACCGTATTATATTCTCGCGATATTTGATATCGGTCGGGTCATCGGATCAAGTGTTGATTCGATGAATCAGTATGGATAAATATTAGCCGGTTATATGCGATATAGCCGGATTGTCGGATCAAGTGTTGATTCGATAATTTAATGTATAGTAATATATATAATATATTAAATTACATTAACTAATATTAGCTCACTAAAAGATTCTTTTTCTCACTCGGGTAATACATTGATGTATATGCGATATATGTTAATTGTATTATTTTATTTTGTTACTATAAATATTATATATATGATATATAATATTGTAACATGATATGATAACTAATGCAACATGTTTAGTAGAGTTTAAACATGATTAGGGTTTGGATTAGGGTTAAGGCTTCTAGTTGATTCTAGAAGCTTTTCTTTTGTTTTGTGTAAGATATTTTGTTATGACTCATGTTTTAACCCAAGCCAAACCCTAACCCTAGTTAATTCTCTACATGGGTTTAGTTGACCATGGTTGCATTAATCTTCATATTTATCTCCTTTCATTATTCATTACAAAAGGATTCTATGATATTCATCTTCTTCTTCCTTCTTAGTTCCTTCATGGAAAAAGCTTACTAGCTTTTCCAAGTGATGAAAATATGTGAGAAAAAGATTATAAATGAGAGCAAAAATCCTAGTTCATCATTCTCATCTATCCTTGCCCTTTATATGAGAGTGTTCACTTCATTTAGTAAGTGTTAGCTTGTGTTAATGAAACTTCAAGGTAGATCATCTATGTTATCGAAGATCGGAAGCAAGGTTGCATCATTCTCTTCGTGAAGCCTCTTGAGAGTCCGGAACACGATGATCGCAGCGAAGGGACCTCAACACGGAGTTTAAGAAGTGAAGGACCGGATCTACAAAGGTTGTAATCCCTCTCACTTAGTGTTAAAGTGTTTAACATGTTAGTTTTCGCCTATACCCTAGTTTAAAGATCCGGCTTTGGGTCGTTCGGCACGGCTAAAATTTTAATCGGGCATGGTTGATGCCTCGTAGACCCTTGTGGCGGTGCCTAGCAACCCTACAGTGGTATCAGAGCCAAGCTAGAGCTTTAGGCGAAGTCTAGACGAAGTTTATAGTCCGATCGGACCCGGAAACCCCGATGTTTACCCCTCTCTGTACATTTTTCAAAAATGTGTTTTTTATGAATTAAAAATGCTCAGAAAAACAAGCAGGAAAAACTAAGAATTACTGTGAAGTACGGTCAACTAAGTCAATTATTTGACCGCGGAACCGCGGCCAAACCAAGGGTTTGGTGGCGGTTCCGCGGCCAAAATTGTGACTTAGTCCCTGGAATTTCATGTAATTATTCTTAGGTCCTTTCTTGTTATTTTTTTCTGGGAATTTTTTAATTCCACTCAAGTGTTGAGTTTTCTAGGGTTGTATTGGGGAATCATTGATTCGATCAGATAATTTAACTTTGTTTAGTTTTGTCCGGATAATTTTTAGAAACTGTTAAAAAGTTCGAACGGATATCAATAACTCACTTTTTCCCCTGTCGGAAATTTTTTCAAAAGTTGGATTTTTTCTCGAGTTTAAGAACGTTCTAAGTCGTGCAAGTAACGTGGTGGACCCTCTACAAGACAACAAACCTTAACTCGATTATGTGACCGTCTTGAACAGCCTCTAAACCTTAGGGTTTATGGCAGTACGGCGTGCCACATGTGAGGCGTTGGCTTGATCCTTCTACGGCTGGACCATTGGTACTGTGGCATGTGATGGATATTTTTGAACTCCGCTCAAGTGTTGAGCTATTGGGAAAACTTGGGTGTTTGATTATTCGATCGGAAAGTTTAACATTGTCTATTTATCTGGAATGTGATACAACATTTGGAATCCACAAAAAGTTATGAGATAACTAATTTGAATGTTATAAACATAGCAGTTTAGTCTCAGATGATCGGTTGCCATGGAATTTTGATGTGATCAAAAGTCTGTCGCAATCACGTAGCGTACGCGGATACCCGCCGGGTAAACTTAATAGACAGCCATGCCCCATAGCCCCGACCAAGTGACTGTAGGAGAACCCCGTCGCCAAAAGCATCTGTTCGGGTGCTCGCGGCAGCGGTGTTCCACCTTAGTGCACTTCGTCGACGGCATCGGGGGTGCGGCCGTCTACTAAAGTTTACGACGAGCATTCGATCAGGTTGTCGGGAATCTTGTTGAATTGCCTGACTTGATATTGAAAAGTGTTTTTGATAATGAGACTAAAATACGGGGTTTATAATTGTTAGGCATGCGATGTCTAAGGAATTCATTTGGTTAGGCATGCGATGTCTAAAGAGGTTTCGGATTCCAACTGTTGTAGTTTTACACTTTCTTTTCTGTGACCGTAAGCGTAGTATGTGGTGTATCGCCGGCTTCGTTGCTATACATCAACGACAATCGGGATACGCATACTTGCTTACGTTGATGATATGAGATATTATGTGTTGCTGTGATATGTTATATTGTATCGTCGCGTTCTGAATAGCCGGGGTTTTTATGTGAGATGAGAGTTTTTCTTTTTCATTCATGTAAAATTCAGTTGTATGTAATATTCTTTTATTGGGGCACTTCCAGGCTGAGGATGATGTCACCATTGTATATTATTTACTTTTCCGCATTAGGTAGACCCAAGGCGGGGAGCACAAGTAACCGGGTTCTACGGTCCAGTGGGAGACCATCTCGAGAAGTCGAGACCGGGTCTCCTAACCCTAGAATTGGCAGTGTTGCTTGCCGCTCTCGTAGGGGTCTAGGGATGTGGGTTTGGCTATTCATCGCGACCGTGAAATCCGTGTTTTATACAGGCTCGTATTGAAAACACGGACGTCCTAGTATATCCAATATTTCATATATGTTTCTTCTGCTGCGATATCTGTGATGTGATCATTTGATATGTTGTAATAGATACTGTATATATTATATATGATATATTATATAGACGTTACTTATGTTTTACACCCGCGCTAGCCCTGCCCCGCTCTGCCGTTAGTTACCTAACCTAACGGTGCACGAGGGGACATCGAGGCGAATGCGGATGGCATAAGTGTACGTCGTTGTAACATTTTAAAAATAATTAAATAAATAAAAAAAATTTTAAGTGAATTTTAGGATTTTCGGTAAAGTAAAATGTATTTTTCGTAAAATCAAACCGTGATTGTTTTTCATTATAATTTAAAAATATCCATTTTAATTATTTTATTACTAGTAAATGGTGTTTATTTAGCCACTTATAAATTTTTAGTTCAATTAAATATATTTCCTAAATTAAATATTTTAAATATTAACATAAGCTTTATTTTTTATTTAAATTAGTGTAAATTACAAATTTGAATGGTTTTAATTTGTAAAAATGAGCCATGGTATATTAGAATCAAGTGTGTAATATGCAAAATCTTTTCCAAAATCTCTCCATGGTTCTAGAAATTTCTAGGAAAAGGGTTAAATTGAAAAAGTTAGATAATAAAGGGTTTAAGTGAAAAAAAATGCATTATTTATGAACTTTCTACACAATACCACACATTTTTCTCTCTCTCCACCCTCCTCCCTCTCCATGGCCGGCCTCCCCTCCATGGGTAGCCCCAAAAATTTTCCCCCATCATTTTTGCATTAAAAATCATCAAAATTCATCAAAAATTCCAAAAATAAATCTCAAAAATCAACATTCAACCTCTACCATTTTCCTTTGACCTATTTAGCATGGATTTTGGAGATGGAAAGCATGCATTTTGGAGGCTCATTTTCATGTTTGGGTTTCATATTTTGAAGGTATAAATTTCCTTCTTTTGTTTTATTTCTATTAGATGTTTCTTTTAAAGCATAATTAGATTTAATATATTAATTCTAGTTGCAAATTTTAAAATTCAAGTTAGGATTTGTAAATTCAAGTTGTGGTTTTTATTAATTAAATAAGGTTATAATAGCTAGTTTAACATCTTTTAGAGTGGAAAAATCTTGCATGGTTGTTGTATAATAAATTGTTTATTCAAATTGTTTTAATTAAATTATTTAGCTAACTAGATTTTTCTAAAATGTGTTTGTGGGTAAAATAAAATTCTTATTAAGGTTGTTATCATTAGATGGTAGTTATAATGAGAATATTAGCATATTAAAGGAATGAAAAACTTAGTTTGATCACTAGTTTCCTTTGATAATTGGAAAATAGTAATAAAATGCTAGTATTTTGTAAACTAGATTTTGGAAATTCCTATATAAATAAAATTAAAAATATAATCATGGTTTCATTATATCATTATCATCATGAATTGTAGTTTAATACATTAATTCATGCAAAATCGTGTTTTGTGGTGGAATTGTGGTATTTTGCTTGAAAAATGTTGAAAATTGTTAAAAGTTGCAAACTAGAAATTTCAAATTTATGCAAATTGTGTAATAAAAATATAGTAATGGTTTGTATAGTCTAGTTATGCTATTTAATGAGTTTTATGACCATTGGTTTCATTTAAATGTCAAGTTTTGATGAAAAACGGTAAATTGGTATTTTCGGGTTTTACGAAATTGGACGGTTTGATGGATTTTAGGGTTTCGATGGATTTAATCATGTTTTATAATATAAGTAAGGTGTTTTAAAACTACGAGTTATTTGTTGATGTTTATTTCGATCCATCGGAGTTTGTACGCCGATATCGAGCGATATTTGGTTCTTTTGCGTGGACGGGACATAGGTTTTAACCTATGCTTGTTCCTTGTATCGTTTGACTTTCGTATGTGATTCAGTTTACGATACTATTTATATGTTTGCGTTTAGGTACCCCTCACGTGAACTGCGGGCGATGAAGAGGATGATGGCGACACTGTCTTCGGCAGACATGGACCAGGTGAGTAGATGCATATCTACGGGGGGAAGTCGGGTGGATGGCGTTTAGCACCCCCGCAACGTAGAATAGGAATAGTATTTATTGTCATTAGGAAACCAGATGTGACCCTATATTCTTAATGAGTAGGACCCTAGTAATGACCCTAGGCTGGATTAGACTGATTTAGAAAGACATATCAGAGGATGAATACCCTGGAAGAGGTTCGTAGGTTTCAGGTAGAAACACACGCACGAACACACTGAAACTCGACATGGTGTATACGGGTATGTGTATATATATATAGGACTAGGTATAGGTATATATATATATATATACAACACGTATGTGGGATACATTGATACACGGGAATGAAACAGGATAATTAGGCTTGATGCCGTGATTCTTGACTATACAGTCGTATTTAAGTGTTAGCGGATCATTAGAGAATGAGATAATGAACATGAATATATAAATTATAAAGAGTGGTGGTGATATTGATGCACATGGGACGCTAGAATAGTACCCGGACTTTAACTTATGACTGATCACGATATGATATATGTATAACTTGATTACGACATTATATTGGTGTGACCTGATGCCGATATCATATAAGTATGACTTAATCACAATATGATACATATGACATGATATTTCTGAGGATAAACTAATGATGCTTATCATGATGGCAATGATATATGATTGATGTATGCGATCACAGTTTAGCACCTTGATAATGAGATGTGTTGATGATGACATTATACGAATGAGGAGACACCTAGGAGATACTTGACCGTACCCCGATATTGGGATGCCGTACGATGGATTTTACCGTACGAGGCTTAGATTTGATGATTGATCCGCACTCTTGATTCGAGGAAGCCGTACTACGTACGTGACGCTATTGAGGCGGGATCGCAGACTATTAGAGATATTGATTCAGACCTTAGGTAGACTCTAGCTTCTTACTGACTAGTCTATTAGGTTTAGTTCCTTAGGATGTTAGATGGACACTGGTTTAGGTTCGACTCACATAGTGGTAGTTGTACTCGTATCTCGCAGAGGAGTGGATAATGCACATCTGTGTTTACATTCATACTGTAATTATCATGGTGCATGTTCTTACATATGTTGCTATAATCAGTATAAACCTTACCTGTTAGGACACCCGCACCATTACCGATGATGCGCATATTCCACGCACACTTATTTGCCGGCTCACACACATCATCATCGGTAATTGCTATGTCACGTACACTTTAGATCATATTATCTTTTATTGATAGAATCAGTTAACAACTAAACCGATATAATATTGTGATTACTCTCTGATGTTAGTATAAGACATGATATTTATTACTTAGACATTCATGCATTCATATTTTCATGTTATCGCACAGTTGTATGGGCATATGCCGACACTTATCATATACTTACTCATGATTTTAAGATTTGGATTTCTATGAGATTTCTTAATTTTTGGGGAAAACCGCAAGAAATTATAAAAACTTCTCTCTCTCCTCCTCTCTTTTTAAAATAAGATGCGGTTTTCTCGTGATGTATGTGTCGTCCACCATGAGATTTCATGTTTTCTGTTGGATTTCGAGACCCGATTCGAGGAGTGGATGAACCGTCTCGGGTACATGGTGGGCTCGGTATGGTACCCCGGGGCAAGAAGATCGAGTTGTAGACGATGAGCCTGGCAGGGGAAGGCTACCTACCGGTGATGTCTGGCGCGGCGGATATCAGGAGGATACCGACCGTTGTCATGAGATTTGATTATATGGGCCGATCCGGACTGACGGAGCCCGAGGTATTGAGACTATGAGACTTGAGATTTACATGTTTGTGTCGATGCTTGACACGGATTTCCATGGATTTCATTGTTGAGATTTCAGATTCCTATACATATTTTACTATGATAACAGCTAAAGATTTCTTATACAGATATTTCAGGATTTCAGGATTGATTATTTTATATTCATGATGCATGCATATCCATTCATATGACATAGTATGATATGAGGCACTGACATGAGCACGGAGTATCTATATTTACACGTAGTTTTTACCCTGCTATTACTAGATGATTAGGATATAATAGTGTATTATTATGACCTAGGATAGCGTCGTGCATTCGATTTCTTTTCATAGATGTCTTCTACTTACAGTTGGCAACTCATCCCCGTTGTGCCAAATTTTATTACAGGTTCGAGGTACAGGTTTCCCGGGCAGCTTGCTGGCACATCTTTTATTTCAGGGTGATTTGCACGGTAGGTTGGTTCACTTGTATCTGAACCACCATTGTATTTTATTCATTCATTTGTATCTAGTAAGCTCCATCAACCATACTTGTATTACTTGATAAGTTTATTGGACCAGTCTTTTATTTCGACCTTAGAGTCGCGCATGTATTATTCTGATCTGGTGGTTTTGTTTTCTTTTGAGTTTTGAGCCTCGCCTATTGGCGTTGTATATTATTGTGCTTGTTGTGGTTGTTTCCGCCTGTTGGCGTTGATGCTAGCTCCCGTTTGGGGATGCTTTTTATTGTTTATGTATATTATACTTGTTGTACCCGTTTGGGGGCCAGTTTTTACAGAGGAGACTCTGCCGAAATTTTTGCTAAAATTTGCTGATGTTTTTATACTTGTTTTCTTTTCTTTTCTTCTTTTTCTTCTTTTATGGTTTAGATTTCTGGGCTTCGGCTTACTTAGGTCACGTGGCGCCTCTAGACGCTTCGTAATCTAAGTGCCGGTCACGTTCCGTACTTTCGGGTCGTGACAGTCGTATTTATCTGTGATGTTTAGGTGACTTAATTAATGGGACTTCATTAATGAGATTAATGAAATAAAAGAAACATAAAGATGTTGTAGAAACTTGTTTAAAAACTGGTAGCTCTAGTTCTTGCTTTGCATAGCGGTGTTCCTTGTAGAACATCCAGCACCTTATTCGATAAGGAAAGAGCCGAGATCCCTTCACCGGGAGTGACCTCTTTAGCGAAACTAGCAGATGCTACAAACTCGGTTTGTCTTTTGATTGCTTCTATAGTTCTTGCTTTGCATAGTGATATTTGCGAAATATCCTGCACCTTATTCGATGAGGAAAGGGCCGACGATCCCTTCACCGGGAGTGACCCCTTTAGCAAAACTAGAAAAGCCTCAAAAACACTCCATTTAAAATCACTCGATTCTACAACGATATCAAGTTCATTACGCAAAGGGTTTTCTTAAAAACCTGTCGTATCCCTCCGTCATTTCAGATAAGTAATAGTTAGTATTCGTGCTGCGGTGGTTTGGCCTCCGTCAAGACGTAATGTACGGTAGCTAACTAATGCTTATCTGCTAGTATACGATGCGATTGGATTAGGGTATTCGTACGGCATTGTTTGGCCTCCGTCAAGGGTCGTGCGGGTGAGTTTAATTCAATCAGGAAATAACGGGTTGAACTTGACTAGCGGACTATGGGTAGTTTGGTCTCCGTCAAGGTCATAGGACGCTCGAGGTAAAATATTATTGGGAATTTCAAGTGTTGAAATTTGCAATGAGGTTGCATACCTTCTATGAGATAGTTGGATCCCGATACCCACTGCGAGTAAGAGTTACTCCTAGAAGAGTTTTACACATTACAATTAGCCGATCAAGTAGGTGTCTAGAAAGGTGTTAACGGGGTTACGCCCCTGGGAAAACGAGGTTTACTTTAATTAGGTTCGTGCGAAAGCACGGGGGACCTCCCTCAAACTACCGACACTGGCCTGGCTGAAAGATTGGCGAACTTGTAGCGTGTAATTAATCCCGGCTAGTCTTTCCTTTTAGGGTTTGAAGGAAGATTTGATTAAAACAGTGGGAGACATCCTGATTAGATATATTAGATAACCAATCTAATCTTGCAAGAGCATACGCTGAGTGTTTTCTTCTTTCTCTCTCCAGGTAGCGACCATATCACGCCTTAATCAAGATAATAATACGGATATATTGACCGAACCCGCTTGTTATACTGAGCTAGGGAACGTTGGTCCCGCTCCAACTTATAATTGTTATAAGACAGAGCAGGAAATTGGGGAATACCAGATTTCCCGTGCCGCCCAAACGAAGAAAGTGCATGTTGATGCATCATCTTCGGGTGTGTTCATTACAGAGAACTGTTTCTCAGTATCCTTTACGTCCTGGGTATGTGATACCGGATCAGGATCCCGCATATGTAATCTGTTATATGGGCTACAGATAGATAGAGAACTAAGAACGGGTGATAAGTTTCATGAGATAGAAACGGTGCAAATGTTGCAGCCAAGTCTGTTGGTCACTGTCACCCTGTATTACCAGGATACATTGATTCTGAACGAATGTTATTAGATACCGAACCTGATATACAACATCATATCAGTCTCTTTATTAGTAAAGAAAGGATATAATTTTGTATTGTTGGATAATGTTTTGAACATTTCCTATATCAAGAGTTGATCGGTTCAGGTACGTTATCTAAAAGCATTGACGTTCTAAATCAAACTACAGTTCTTAGTATACAGAACACACACAAGAGGAAGAGTTCAGAAATGAACGGATCCTTCTTGAGGCATTGTAGACTAGGTCATATCAATGCGACCCGACTAGCAAAGTTACATTTAGATGCATATTTAAATTTGTTTGAATTTACATCTTGTGAAACTTGTCGGTCATGTCACAAAGATAAGATGACCATAGCTCTGTTTATTGGAAACAGAGAAAGAGTTAGTGAACTCTTGGGATTGATACATGCTGGTGTATGAAAGTCCCCTGTCTACACATGCCAAGACCGGTTCTTTGTACTTTATTACATTCTCTGATGATCTCTCAAGATTCAGACATATGTTCCTGTTGAAACACAAGTCCGAAGCTTTTGAGATATTCACAGAATATAAGTTAGAAGTAGAGATCCAAAATACGGGTATAAGTATTATGTCCTTTGATGAGATTAAGGAGGAGAATACTTGAGCACGGAATTCCTAGACTATTCTAAAGGAGAATGAGATTCTCTCTCAGCATTACTCCTCCGTATACACCATAGCACGATGGTATATCGGGGCGGAGCAATAGCACCCTATGTGATATGGTGTGCTCTATGATGAGTACTACTGAGTTTCCTATTTCCTTTTTTGGGAGTTATGCACTTGAGAAGCTGCATACCTATTGAATAGGGTTCAAATCAAATCAGTTGCCTACCACTTCATATGTGATATGGAAAGGGAAGAGCCCATATCTTAAGTTTGTTAAGATTTGGGGTTGTCCGGCCTATGTCTAAAAAGCAAAATCCGGACAAGCTCGAGGCAAGGTCTGTTCTGTAGAACTGGAAAGGTTCTAGCTGTACAAACTACATCAGATGATTTGGTAGAACCAAAGGATTCAATAGATTCTAACGAACCTCAGCCTCTCCGCTGATCTAGTAGGGTTCCTCACCCACCTGAGAGATACTTCGGTTTCTCTATGACCGTGGGAGTGAGGATTGCATCATGAGATGGTGACCCAACTAGTTTCGAGCTGGCCATCAGGAATGGGACTCTGTAAGAATGGCTGGATGCTTAGTGATCTGAGATGGAATCCTTATACACCAACAAAGTATGGACTTTGGTTGCTTTATCTGAAGGGTTAAATCCCCATCAGGAGTGAGTATATCTTGAGAAGATTACTTGGTGTACATGGAAAAGTTGAGACTTTCAAAGCTATGCTTAAGTCCATCCAGATCCTACTTGCCACGGCTACATACCATGACTACGATATCTGGCGGTTGGGTGTCATGACTGCTTTTCTAAATGATGATTTGGAAGAGAGCGTCTATAAGTACACAGCCAGAGGGCTTCGTAGAGAGTGGGAGCAGCGGAAACGTGTGCAAGATGCTTTATAGGATAAAGCAGGCATCGCGGAGTTGGAACGTCTGTTTTGATGTGGTAGTCAAAGAGTTTGACTTCATCAAAATGGTAGATGAACCTTCTGTATACAAAAAGGTAGTAGGGAGTATGGTGGTAATCCTCGTAGAGTACGTGGATGACATACTCTTGATAGGGAAGGAGTTTCCTATGCTACGCTCGGTCAATCTCCGCTTATCACAAGGATTCTCCATATAGGATCAAGGTAATACCTCCTAAATCCTGGGTTTTGGATCTATGAGATAGATCTAATTGGATGTTAGGATACTCACTAGTTGTAGTGAGATGGTATCAATTGATCTTGGGAAGAATCATTGGAAAGGTTCCAGGGTGATAAGAACGACTGAATGTCAGTCGTAGGCATTGTCTTTACCCTCAGTGAAGGGACGGTATGTTGGAAGAGTTCCAAGCTAGATACCGTGACTTACTAGACGATTAAAGGCAAGATACATCGTTACTAAGGATGCTACCAAAGAGGCAGTCTGGATATATTAGTTCATGAAATGAACTTCGTTCCTACCATTGTGTGACAATGGAGTTGTGGCTTTAGCCAAGGAACTACCGTCCTATCAGAAATCCAGATATAATTCTTAGGCAGTATCACCTAATCATGGAGATGGTTGATCTCCATGGAGATCGAGCTTAGGAGAGTAGACACAGAGGATAACAGCGTGGATCCACTCACAAAGGCCTTTTTCCCAGTAGAGACTTTTATGGGATGGTTGAGTATGAGATACTTCAACCGCAGCTAATTGCTGGGTATATGATACCACAACAGATGGCTCTAGTGCAAGTGGGAGATTGTTAGTTATATATATGCCCTAGAGGCCATTACTGTACATACGATGTATATTGTAATGGATGCTTGGACATTTATAGGGAGGACTTTCTTGCTCGACATGATAGTATGCTATCTGGTTGTACTTTATCTTAACATGTACTCCGATTGTCTCTATATTACATGTTGATAAAGCCCTTAGGATATGTACTCGACTACTGGGACTATGATGAGATCATACTAGTAGGGCTACGGTAGTCGACGAGTACATCCTATAACTGTTCCTAGTCGAGGGTGTATCGAGACAGGGCATCGATACACCAGAGTAGACTAGCGTATACGCATCTTGACCCATATGATGGGCGATGGATGATCCCATATCCATCGGTGTTTGACATCAAGGATGGTGTATGGGTGCTCAGTGGTGACTGGGTACACTGGACGGACTCGTCGAGAACTCCCAGATGGTATTATACCTTACGTCAGATGGCAGTTCTCCGATGACACTGGTACAGAGTAGTCTGTTGACCCGAGATCGTCATAGAGTCTTGTGTGATTCCCACTGTGCTTTGATTTCCATCATACCACGTCCAAGAGGGCATGCAAAAAGGTGGCTTTTGGGTACAGTCCCGAATCACATGGAGGCAATGAGCGATAGGAGGGGATTCGTCTCTCCCGGTATAGGGGGTTGATGTTGCGCTGTGTTCGATTGGCTATAACCGGAAATCCCTGGCCAGGGTTGCTGAGATTTACTGGTAAGTGTTGTCAGTAGTTTCTCGAACTGTTATAGACCTCATATCGACACGACTTATCAAGTTACTGGGGTCTGACGTTTACCACCCCTAGGCGAGATATGCGACATATCAGACGACGAGACCGGACTGTACGGGAGTGTTACTAATTGGATTCACAGGAGAATGTACAGGCTTGCTTGTTGATCTTCTGAGCGCTCAATACCTGGGTAGCTGTTACGTTTAGCTGACCGCTTGCAGCTTGTGGGTGTTTGATGTGATCATCACCTGCTGCCAGCGTATTGACGATTCTTTAGAGTCCTACACAGAGGTTTCTTGGCTCAGGCAAAACAGAGTAGGAGCACATATGTGATATTTGCGGGACCGAAGATAATGCGGTATGTGATACCGTATTATATTCTCGCGATATTTGATATCGGCCGGGTCATCGGATCAAGTGTTGATTCGATGAATCAGTATGGATAAATATTAGCCGATTATATGCGATATAGCCGGATTGTCGGATCAAGTGTTGATTCGATAATTTAATGTATAGTAATATATATGATATATTAAATTACATTAACTAATATTAGCTCACTAAAAGATTCTTTTTCTCACTCGGGTAATACATTGATATATATGCGATATATGTTAATTGTATTATTTTATTTTGTTACAATAAATATTATATATGTGATATATAATATTGTAACATGATATGATAACTAATGCAACATGTTTAGTAGAGTTTAAACATGATTAGGGTTTGGATTAGGGTTAAGACTTCTAGTTGATTCTAGAAGCTTTTCTTTTATTTTGTGTAAGATATTTTGTTATGACTCATGCTTTAACCCAAGCCAAACCCTAACCCTAGTTAATTCTCTACATGGGTTTAGTTGACCATGGTTGCATTAATCATCATATTTATCTCCTTTCATTATTCATCACAAATGGACTCTATGATATTCATCTTCTTCTTCCTTTTTAGTTCCTTCATGGAAAAATCTTACTAGCTTTTTTCAAGTGATGAAAATATGTGAGAAAAAGATTATAAATGAGAGCAGAAATCCTACTTCATCATTCTCATCTATCCTTGCCCTTTAGATGAGAGTGTTCACTTCATTTAGTAAGTGTTAGCTTGTGTTAATGAAACTTCAAGGTAGATCATCTATGTTATCGAAGATCGGATGGAAGGTTGCATCATTCTTTTCGTGAAGCCTCTCGAGAGTCCGGAACACGATGATCGCAGCGAAGGGACCTCAACACGGAGCTTAAGAAGTGAAGGACCGGATCCACAAAGGTTGTAATCCCTCTCACTTAGTGTTAAAGTATTTAACATGTTAGTTTTCGCCTAAACCCTAGTTTAAAGATCAGGCTTTGGGTCGTTCGGCACGGCTAAAATTTTAATCGGGCATGGTTGATGCCTCGTAGTCCCTTGTGGCAGTGCCTAGCAACCCTACAATCATCACCTACTGCCCGCTATTGACGAGTCTTTAGAGTCCTACATAGAGGTTTCACTGGCTCAGGCAAAACGAAGTAGGAGCACATATACGATATGTGCGGGACCGAGAATGATGCGAGTATGTGATACCGCATTCTATTCTCGCGATTTTTTGTATCGGTCGGTTATATGTGATATAGCCGGGTTATCGAATCAAATATTGATTCGATAAGATGGTACATATAATATTAGTCGGTTATATGTGATATAGCCGGATTATTAAATCAAGTGTTGATTTGATAATTTAGTGTATAATTGTATATTTAATGTACTAGTTTACATTAACTAATATTAGCTCATTTAACCTTTAATTTCTCTCACATGTGCACACTTAATATATATGTGATATATATTAATTGTGTTTTATTTTTGTGTCATGGTTGTTGATACACACTACATGGGTATATGAGACTTACACCATACAAATTATAATGTAGTGTTTTAATATTTAAAGTAATTACAAATTAGTGGATAATTAGCCACATGCATGAAGCTTTGAGAAGCTTGTGGATGCATTGACTTGGTCCACTATTTTTGTTTTACTAAAGATATTTGTTAACCTAACCATTATAATTTAGCCATGGTTATGTCTCTATATGTGTTAGCTATATGATACAAACTCACCCATGGGTCATTCTCACCTTATTAGTTCATTCTCATCTCTTGATCTTCTTCTTCAACCTTGAGAAAAGCTTGCTATCTTTTTCAAAAGTGAGAAAATATTGTGAGAAAAATAAAACTAAAGTGAGCCCACTTCCTACTTCATCATCCTCTACTAGATTAGCACTTTAGTATAGGGTGTTAGCTTCACTAATCTATCATTAGTGAAATAGTAGCTTGAGTTAGTGTCTCCTCGACGTAGATCATCTTCGGCCTCGAAGACTTCAAGCAAGTTCGTTCCTTTCACCTTGAGAAGCCATGCAAGAGTCCGGAAGTTCCATAATCGCAGCGAAAGGACGACTACAAGGAGAAATTGAAGTGAAGGACCGGTCTACAAAGGTTGTATTCCGTTATCATTTAGATGTAAAGTAGTTTACATGTTGTTTCGTATGATTCTCTAGTTATCGATTCTACTTTAGGGTTCTTTAAAACGGAAATTTTTTGAAAATGGCATGGACGATGCCTCCCAAAACCTTGCTGTCGTTCATAGGAACCCTACAGTGGTATCAGAGCCTAGCTAGAGAATTAGACGGATTGTTAGATTACGAAACCGAAACGAACTACGACACTTGAAACACCAAATACGGTTTTCTGTCGATTTTTAAATGACCCTGAAATTTTTTTTAAACAGGTACAGAGTGTTGTATGTGATATAACATGAACACTGGAGAAATTTGAGGCATTTCTGAGAATTTTTGTCCGGCCACCACCACCCCTATCTCGGCCAAAATCTGAGCAGACTGCCTGAAATTTTTACCGTGCTTCACGCTCTGGGTTTTTGGTGTTTCAGGTGTTGTTTGTTTTTGCTAATTTTTCTTGTGATGTTAACTTACTATAAAGGCAACTCGGAGTGTTTCGTAGTCGTAATTCTAACTATTTTCGGGTTACTTTAGACGATGTTAAAAAGTTCGATCGGATATCAAATACCCACTTTAATCCTTGCCGGAAATTTTTCCAAGCATTGGCTTTTTTCCGAGTTAAAGAACATTCAAACACCATGCAAGTAATGCGGTGGACCTTCTAGAAGAACAGAATCTTAACTCAATTATGTGACCGTCAGAACCGCTACTAAACCCTAGGGTTTGTGGTAATTCAACGGTGCCACATGTGAGGCATTGGTTGACCCTTCTACGGCTGGTCCATTGGTACTGTGGCATGTGCTGAATCTTTTTAAACTCCGCTCAAGTGTTGAGCTTTTTGGGTAATTGTGGGTGCTTGTTGATTCGATCGGAATGTTTAACATCATCTAGCTTTTTCTGCGACCGTAAGTGTAATATGTGGTGTATCGCCGGTTTCGTTGCTATATGTCAACGACAATTAGGATACGCATATTTACTTACGTTGATGACATGTGATATTATGTGTTGCTGTATATGTTATATTGGATCGTCGTGTTTTGAATAGCTGGGGGTTTTATGTGAGATGAGAGTTTTTATTTTCATTCATGTAAAATTAATTGTATGTAATATTCTTTTATTGGGGCACTTCCGGGTTGAGGAAGATGTCACCGTTGATGTATATTATTTACTTTTCCGCATTAGGATAGACCCAAGGAGGGGAGCACAAGTAACCGGGTTCTAGAGTCCAGTAGGAGACCAACTCGAGGAGTTGAGTCCGGGTCTTCTAACTCTAGAATTGGTAGGGTTGCTTGCCTCTATCGTAGGGGTCTAGGGATGTAGGTTTGGCTATTCATCGCGACCGTGGAATCCGTGTTTTATACAGGCTCAAAATAAAACACGGACCTCCTAATATATCCAATATTTCATATGTTTCTTCTGCTGCTTTGTGATGTGATCACTATGGATTCTGAGACGAATGGATACATATTATATATGAGATATATAGTAGACGTTGCACCCGCGCTAGTCCCGTCCCGGTATGCCATTAGTTAAGTAACCTAACGGTGCATAACGGGACACTATGGTGAATGCGGATGGCATAAGCGTACGTTGTATTTTTGTTTCTTCTGTGATGCTTAGGAAGCTTAAATGATGGGATTTCATTAATGAGATTAATAAAAGAAAAGAAACCTAAAAGATGTTGTAGAATCAAATTTTCAAAAAGGGCAGCTCTAGTTTTTGCTTTGCATAGCGGTATTCCTTGTAGAATATCCAGCACCTTATTCGATAAGGAAAGAGCTGAGATCCCTTCACCGGGAGTGACCTCTTTAGCAAAACTAGCAGATGCTACAAACACTCGGTTTTGTTTTTGATTGCTTTTGTAGTCTTTGCTTTGCATAGTGATATTTGTGAAATATCCTGCAACTTATTCGATAAGGAAAGAACCAAGATCCTTTCACCGGGAGTGACCTCTTTAGTGAAACTAGTAAAAGCCTCAAAAACACTCATTTTCAAAATCACTTAATTCTACAACGATATCAAGTTCATTACACAAAAGGTTTTCTTAAAAACCTGTCGTAGCTCTCCGTCATTTCAGATAGGCACTAGTTAGTATTCGTGCTACGTTTGTTGGCCTTCGTTAAGGCGTAGTGTGCGGTAGCTGATGTAAGTCCATGCTACCTCTCCCGGTACTTTCGGGCATGCGGAATTTGGTGAAAAACAATTTTACAGAGGTGGTAACATGGACTCAAAACCGGATCTTTGTTAAACATCTAACTAACAACCTAACTAGGAGTTGTTAACTACTCGGTTAGGGGGTTATACCTTTCTTTCTTGAACTCCTTCGTCTTCAAGCCTCGATGGTTGTCCGGATCGGCTTCACCCCGTCGTCTCCTTGCGCCGAAGATCGATCCACCTGAAAGCTTCTACCTTTGGCTTCTTCTTCGTACTTTGAAGAAACTAGTTCACTCGGTTTGCCAAACCTTGTGAACTAGAGTGAGTAGAGGAGAGTGTGTTGGGATTTTCTCTATGGTTCTTGGTTCTCAACACATGAGACAAGTGAACCATAGACTAAAGAGAGGGAGAGCAAGAGGAAGAAGATGAGAGCTCAAGAACAAGAGAGTGAATGAAAAAAATAGAATGAGAAAGACTTTTCTCACTTGGCTCTCATAATCCAAAACCTTCATCACAAAAAATAGTAATCAAGTATTGTGTAAATGGTTTAAGTCAAAATGGCTATATCATTTCATGCACTCATATTGCACAAGAGAACAAGCAAGTGAAAAGTCTTTGCCATGAAATGATAGCCATTGTCATCATGATGGTCAATTAGTCCAACCTAGTCAACCGGTCAACAAAATCAACAAGTCAACAAAGTCAACCGCTCAACAACCATGTCACCACAATACTTAATTAATATTATTGTTAATCATATATCATATTCTCATTAGGGTTGAGCAAAAAGTCAATAGTCAACAGCCAACGGTCAACAACCCTAATGAGAATCCGCTGCCTCTGTCTCTCCGTCAACTGTGCATACACACCCGCATCCGCGTTCTGAGGAACACGAATACAAACTGGATAAAACCAATCCCAATACGTACACTAGGATCTGGCTTAAACCAAAGCCCGCTAGTGTAAACTGTCCGGACACTAAACGTGCACAAGTGCACGGATGTGACTGAACCCTGTCGCAAAACCATGCGACCTGTCGCAAAACCATGCGACCTCTACTCTTTTGCCTAAAGGCGAATAGCTTTCTGTGTGGGACTCTAAAGACTCGACACTACGCTGGCAGTGGGTTTAACCACAGACCGCAAGCGGCACTAGCTGTGCGTAACGGTCCCTAGGTAGATGCCGACAAGAAGACTGACGAGGTGAAACCCATCTGAACTCCTACTGAGCCTGAATGTGACAATCTCCGTACAGTCCGGTCTGTTCGTCTGATACATCGCATGGCGGGCCTAGGGGGCGGTAAACGTCAGTCCCCTAATAGCGGTACAATTCGTGTCGGAGTGAAGCCCAATACACCCTGAGATAACACTGGAAGCCTACCAGTATATCCCGCTTGCCCTGGCCAGGGACTACTCGTGTAATGGCTCTCCTAGACACAGCGCGATGTCAACCCCCAATACCGGGAGAGACGAATCCTGTCTAACCGTCACTGCCTCCAAGTGCTTCGGGACTGCACCCAACTACTACCTGTTTGCACGACTCCTTTGAGCCGTGGTAGGGTAGTAATCAAAGTACAGTGGGAACACACTCGAGGCGAAGTGACAGTGTCAAGTCAGCGGACTAAGCTGTACTCATGTCACCTGGGAACTGATAACTGATGATAGGTATAATACCAACCGGTCAGTTCCCAACGAGTCCTGTCCAGTGTACTCGTAACTCAACGAGCACCCGCATACTATCTCCAGTACGACGTACTGATGGCTGTGGGACAGACCATCTCTCACTCTGGGATGAGAAGCGCATGCGCTAGTCTATTCCGGAGTATCGATGCCCTGTCTCGATAGTCCTGCGACTAGGGACCTGCATAAGGATGTGCTTATAGATTACCCAGCCCCCACTAGTGTGACTGCCATCACAACGCTGGTAATCAAGCAAAGATCCTAAGGGCTCCACTAATGTGCATAGGTGATATACTAAAAATAAACACATGTACACATTGAAGTAGAAAGAAACCAAGTAGCATACTACTATTTTGAGCAAGATTGTATATACAAGGTGAATATCCCAAGCTTCCATTAAGTAATATACAAACTAGTATGATACAGTAATGGCCTCTAGGGCATATACACTAACAATCTCCCACTTGCACTAAGGCCATGTACTGGCGTATCGAAGACCTATCATCTCGATCAGCCGCTCGAACTGAGTCTGGGGCAAGGCCTTGGTGAATGGATCTGCAGTGTTATCTTCTGAAGCAACCCTCCGAACCTCGATCTCCTGGCGATCCATGATCTCCCTGATCAGGTGATACCGCCTCAAGATGTGTCTGGATCTCTGATGGGACCTGGGTTCCTTCGCTAAAGCTATAGCCCCGTTGTTGTCGCAATACAGAGGTATTGGATCAACAATGGACGGAACCACCTAAAGTTCTTTCAAGAACTTCCTCATCCAGACAGCTTCCTTTGCGGCATCAGATGCAGCAATGCATTCCGCTTCCATGGTCGAGTCTGCAACGGTTTCCTGTTTGGAACTCTTCCAACACACCGCCCCTCTATTGAGGGTAAAGACAAAACCCGATATGGACTTGGAATCATCCTTGTCACTCTGGAAGCTGGAGTCAGCAAAGGCCTCGATCTGGAGGTCTTTTCCGCCATACACCAAGAACATCTCCTTAGTCCTTCTCAGGTACTTGAGAATGTTCTTTACCGCTATCCAGTGTTTCTCCCCAGGGTTTGACTGATACCGGCTTACCACTCTCAGTGCATAAGCTACATCCGGTCTGGTACACAACATCGCATACATTATAGAGCCTACCGCAGAAGCATAGGGTATAATAGACATGCGATCCCTCTCCAAATCAGTCTTGGGAGACATCTCTTTAGAGAGGGTGATCCCGTGATAAGCCGGTAGGTTACCGCGCTTGGAATCTTCCATACTGAATCTCTTCAGTATGGTGTCGATGTACCTGGACTGTGAAAGTCCTAATATCCTCTTGGATCTATCACGATGGATCCGGATCCCCAGGATGTATGAGGCATCACCCAGGTCTTTCATGGAGAACCTGTGTGACAAGAACCCCTTGACAGATTGTAGCATAGGAATGTCATTTCCTATTAAGAGAATGTCATCCACGTATAAAACGAGGAATACTACAGTTCTCGCTACAAATCTACTATAGATGCATGGTTCATCTGGATTTGTGATAAAGCCAAATTCCTTGACCGTCTCATCAAAACAGATGTTCCAACTCCGCGATGCCTGCTTTAGTCCATAGATGGACTTAAGCAACTTGCACACCTTTCCGCTGCTCCCACTCTGAATGAAACCCTCTGGTTGGTCCATATAGACACACTCCTCTAAATTTCCATTTAGAAAAGCTGTCTTTACGTCCATTTGCCAGATCTCATAATCGTGGAAGGCAGCAATGGCAAGAAGGATCCGAATGGATTTCAGCATAGCTACTGGAGAAAAGGTTTCGTCATAGTCCAAACCAGGTCTTTGACGAAAACCCTTTGCAACCAGTCTAGCTTTATAGGTCTCAACCTGTCCATCTACACCAATCTTCCTTTTGAAGATCCACTTGCATCATACGGGTTTTACCCCGTCTGGAGCAATGTCCAACATCCATAACTTGTTGGTGTACATGGACTCCATTTCGGTCCGCATTGCATCCAGCCATTTTACTGAGTCAACGCTCTGAACGGCCTGCTGGAAGCTAGTAGGCTCATCATAATCTATGATGCAATCCTCTCTATCCCCGTCTATGAGAAAACCGCAGTATCTCTCGGGCGGATGAGACCGCCTACTACTCCTGCGGAGCGGCGCAGGAATGTCCTGTTCTTTTGAACCCTCTGGTTCCACTAAGCTTTCAGTAATAGTCTGTGGTTCTGGAATTTTTTCCAGTTCTACTGCGCTCCCACTAATTTCCTTTTCCAAGAACTGGTGTTCTAAAAAGTGGGCATTACGAGAAACAAGGACTTTTTGTTCCTCTGCGTGGTAGAAAAGATACCCCCTGGTGTTCTTTGGGTATCCCACAAACTTGCACAGTACTGAGCGTGCCTCGAGTTTGTCCGCATGCTGCTTTTTGACAAAAGCTGTACATCCCCAGATCTTCAGATATTGAAGATAGGGTTTCTTCCCACTCCATAACTCATATGGTGTGGTAGGCACAGTCTTAGTCGGAACTCGGTTCAAAAGGTATGCAGCTGATTCTAGCGCATATCCCCAGAATGATCGCGGTAACTCAGCGTTACTCATCATGGACCGTACCATATCCAATAGGGTTCGGTTCCGTCTCTCCGATACACCGTTATGTTGCGGAGTGTATGGAGGAGTAAGCTGAGAGAGAATTCTGTTCTCTTTTAAATAGTCCAGGAACTCGGCACTCAAGTATTCACCACCTCGATCCGATCTTAGGATCTTGATACTTTTGCCGGTTTGTTTTTCTACTTCATTCTTATATTCCTGGAATTTTCCAAAGGCTTCGGACTTATGTTTCATTAAGAAGACATGTCCGAATCTTGAAAAATCATCCGTAAAAGTAATGAAGTAAGAAAAACCGCTTCGCGCATGTGTAGACATTGGACCGCACACGTCGCTGTGTACGAGTCCCAAGAGCTCGCTCGCTCTTACTCCGTGTCCAGTGAACGGAGTCTTTGTCATTTTTCCTTTGAGACAGGATTGACAAGTGGCATACGATTGATATTCGAACGGATTCAAATATCCTTCTGTATGTAACTTCGTCAACCTTCTCACATTGATGTGATCCAGTCTACAAGGCCACAAGAAAGTCTGATTTATTTCCGGAGACTTTCTTTTGTGTGTATTTTGGACATTGAAAATCTGTGGTTGGTTTAATACGTATATACCATTGCTCAATGTACCTGACCCAATCAGAACTTGATTAAGGTGAATGTTTACAACATTACTTACAAACGCAAATTCATAACCTTCTTTAGAAACCAAAGATACAGAAATGATATTACAAGTTGCGTTGGGTACAAAAAAAGCAATTACGCAAAACCAAAACATGTCCATCTGACATTCCCAGGTGATAGTCCCCCACGGCCTTAGCATCCATGCTAGCTCCGTTTGCAACTTTGAGGGTCATGTCACTTGCCTTCAAAACCCTACGGTTTCTCAACGCCTGCAAAGAATTACAGATATGAGATCCTGATCCGGTATTCAATACCCAGGAAGTAGAGTTTATTGAAAGACAGTTTTCAATAACATACACACCTGAAGCTGAAGCCGCAACCTGCTTCAGATCCTGTGTTCTGGCTTTCCAAGCCCTGCAATCATTCTTCCAGTGTCCTTTCTTATGACAATAGAAGCATTCTTCCTTATCCACAAGCTTTCCCACTTTCTTTGTTGCTTTTGCCTTTCCCTTCGTATCCACTTTACTAACACCGCCCCTTGGTTTGGCGGGGGCTTTCTTCTTCTTTCCCTTGGCTTTCGCCTTGGACCTAGAAGAAGAAGATCCTCCTACAAACAAAGTGGATGTTTCCCTACCTTTCTGTAGGGTGCCCTCTGCGCTCCTCAGCATGTTGAGGAGTTCTGAAAGTTTAACTTCCTTTTCTTGTAAGTTGAAGTTCAGTATGAACTGGGCGTAAGTGGAAGGAAGGGACTGGAGAATCAAGTCCGTATAGAGCTCATTCTCCAATGTGGTCCCAAGGTCCGCGAGCTCTTCTATGTAGTCAATCATCTTAAGCACGTGTTCCGCTACCGATGATCCGACGGCCAATCTTGCCGAAAATAACTTCTTCGACACTTCGTATCTTGCGATACGAGATTGCTCTCCATACAGTTCTTTTGTATGAAGAAATATGGATTCCAGGTCCATATTCTCGTGCCTCCTCTGATGTTCATTGTCCATAGAGGCAAGCACGAGGCACTTGGCCTTCGCGCAGTCTAATTCCCAGGTTTTACGGATTTCCTTATCCGCGACGCTGGTTTTGGGACCTGGGACAGGGGGAGCTTTGGTGGTAAGAAGATACCCCAGCTTGTCGTAAGTGATTGCCATCTTGACATTCCTGAGCCAATCTTTGTAGTTTGGCCCTGTCAGTATGTTTTTCTCTAGGAGTAACTTAAGTCCAGTCATGTCGATTGGTCGCTGCAATTAGGAGAGAGAAGAAACACTCAGCATGATGCTCTTGCAAGTTTAGAATGGTTTTTAGTTTGTCTAAACAGGATGGCTCCCACTGTTTCTCGAATCCCTCCTCAAACCAAAAAGGAAGAATTAGTCAGGATCAATCTCACCGTACAATACTTGCTTAACCGTTCAGCCAGGCCAGTGTTGGTACTTCGAGGGAGGTTTTCCAATGCTTTCGCGAAGTTCCTTAATTAAATAACCTCTTTTCCCTGGGGGCGTAGCCCCGCTAACACCTTTCTAGACACCTACTTGGTTTATAGCATTGATCGTTAAGTGAGAAATTTCCCGAGGAGTAGCATATACTCACAGTAAGATCGGGATCCAAATATCATCGCATGACGAAACTGAAGGAATCCTACCAGAATCATCACACTCCAAATGGTATGCAACTCTAGCAAGTTTCAGTACTTATGAAACTCCCGATGTGGATTTTTGCCCCATGCTCTTATGACCTTGGCGTGAGGTCAAAATGTCATAAGTCACATGTCAAGTTCTTCCCATCATTATCCAGGTTAATTTGAACCCACCCGTACCTACCCTTGACGTAGGCTAAAATGGCAGTACGGCTGTCCCAAACCAACGCATTCTATCTATGCAACAGATAAATATCCGGCAGCTACCAATCACTATGCCTTGGCGTGAGGTCAAAATACATAGCTTGAATACTACCGAATATTTAACTGAAATGATGGAGGGCTACGAATGGTTTTGGCTAAACCGTGAACGTAGTGAACTTGATATAATCGATGGAACGAGATAGCTTTTAAAAGGAGTGGCTCAAGCTCCGCATTTAAAAGATGGTTTTGAAAAGAACCGAGTGGTTTTTTGAAAGTGTTCCAACGACTTTTACTTGGTTTATTTTTCTTGCATTAGTTCTTTTAATGCGTGATATTCTTGCATTAGTTCTTTTAATGCGTCCCATCATTTAATCCTACCATTACAGAAAACAACCAAAATATGACGTACGCTTATGCCATTCGCATTCGCCACGGGGCCCCGTCATTACCCATTAGGTTACTTAACTAACGACAGAGAGGGGGCTGGGCTAGCGCGGCTGTAAAACATAAGCAACGCCTAAATAATATCATATATAGATATATTGCAATGATAGCCATTTCAGATCACAGATGAACACATTGGATATACTAGGAACCCGCAATTCGTACGAGCCTGTAACGAAAAGCAGATTACACGGTCGCGGTGAATAGCCAATACCCCACCCAAGACCCCTACGGGTGCGGAAAACTACCCGCCAAGTACCCGAAGCGAAGCAACCTCCCTCAACTCCGTGAGTAGGCCACTCGGCACTTCGGCATACCCGGTAGTTTGTGCACCCCCTCCATGGGTCTATCCTAGGAGCAAAAACAGTAAAAAGAAATTATACAATGACGGCTACAACCCCGACCCGGTTGTGCGGTCATACAAATAATATTACATCAATTTACAAATTTACATGAATTGAAAGAAAAGAAAACTCTCGTCCCACAACCCCCGGCTATTCACCCGCGACAATCCAATGAATTCATATACACATTCCAATAACATTACAGATCACAGATTTGTATAACCCCCACTAATCGACATATAGCGATTAGCAGACGTTCAATACAAATATCACATCACAGAAAACCCGTCAGCTTAAGTCTTTTAGAAGTCCGATCAAAAATACGGATTTTCAGGCCCCAAACACAAAATTTTCGTTCTGGAAAATCTGGGCAGAAAATACATATTCCAAAAATCCCAAAATTCCCCTATGAACAAACTGCAAAAATAAAACCCTACGACCGAGTCAACTCGGCCGCGGTTCAGCGGCGGGAGCAAGCTCCCGCCGCGGAAATGCGGCGCGTTGATCGATTCAGTGGGTCGAATTTTTGCAGTTTCTTCTAAAAACCCTGAGTTGATTTTTGGTATATCTCAAATAATTTTTGCAGCACTTTGAAAATCGACAGAAAGTTTGAAATCCGGGTGTATTTCGCGACTTTTTCTCCGATCGAATTTCTAGTTACTATGCTAACATGTTAGGTAGTGTTTAACTAGGCTCTGATACCACTGTAAGTCCATGCTACCTCTCCCGGTACTTTTGGGCATGCGGAATTTTGTGAAAAACAATTTTACAGAGGTGGTAACATGGACTCAAAACCGGATCTTTGTTAAACATCTAACTAACAACCTAACTAGGAGTTGTTAACTACTCGGTTAGAGGGCTATACCTTTCTTTCTTGAACTCCTTCATCTTCAAGCCTCGATGGTTGTCCGGATTGGCTTCACCCCGTCGTCTCCTTGCGCCGAAGATCGATCCACCTGAAAGCTTCTACCTTTGGCTTCTTCTTCGTACTTTGAAGAAACTAGTTCACTCGGTTTGCCAAACCTTGTGAACTAGAGTTAGTAGAGGAGAGTGTGTTGGGATTTTCTCTATGGTTCTTGGTTCTCAACACATGAGACAAGTGAACCATAGACTAAAGAGAGGGAGAGCAAGAGAAAGAAGATGAGAGCTCAAGAACAAGAGAGAGAATGAAAAAAATAGAATGAGAAAGACTTTTCTCACTTGGCTCTCATAATCCAAAACCATCATCACAAAAAATAGTAATCAAGTATTGTGTAAATGGTTTAAGTCAAAATGGCTATATCATTTCATGCACTCATATTGCACAAGAGAACAAGCAAGTGAAAAGTCTTTACCATGAAATGATAGCCATTGTCATCATGATGGTCAACTAGTCCAACCTAGTCAACCGGTCAACAAAGTCAACAAGTCAACAAAGTCAACCCCTCAACAACCATGTCACCACAATACTTAATTAATATTATTGTTAATCATATATCATATTCTCATTAGGGTTGAGCAAAAAGTCAATAGTCAACAGTCAACGGTCAACAACCCTAATGAGAATCCGCTGCCTCTGTCTCTCCGTCAATGTGCATACACACCCGCATCCGCGTTCCGAAGAACACGAATACAAACTGGATAAAACCAATCCCAATACGTACACTAGGATCTGGCTTAAACCAAAGCCCGCTAGTGTAAACTGTCCGGACACTAAACGTGCACAAGTGCACGGATGTGACTGAACCCTGTCGCAAAACCATGCGACCTGTCGCAAAACCATGCGACCTCTACTCTTTTGCCTAAAGGAGAATAGCTTTCTGTGTGGGACTCTAAAGACTCGACACTACGCTGGCAGTGGGTTTAACCACAGACCGCAAGCGGCACTAGCTGTGCGTAACGGTCCCCAGGTAGATGCCGATAAGAAGACTGACGAGGTGAAACCCATCTGAACTCCTACTGAGCCTGAATGTGACAATCTCCGTACAGTCCGGTCTGTTCGTTTGATACATCGCATGGCGGCCCTAGGGGGGCGGTAAACGTCAGTCCCCTAATAGCGGTACAAGTCGTGTCGGAGTGAAGCCCAATACACCCTGAGATAACACTGGAAGCCTACCAGTATATCCCGCTTGCCCTGACCAGGGACTACTCGTGTAATGGCTCTCCTAGACACAGCGCGATGTCAACCCCCAATACCGGGAGAGACGAATCCTGTCTAACCGTCACTGCCTCCAAGTGCTTTAGGACTGCACTCAACTACTACCTGTTTGCACGACTCCTTTGAGCCGTGGTAGGGTAGTAATCAAAGTACAGTGGGAACACACTCGAGGCGAAGTGACAGTGTCAAGTCAGCGGACTAAGCTGTCCTCATGTCACCTGGGAACTGATAACTGACGATAGGTATAATACCAACCGGTCAGTTCCAGACAAGTCCTGTCCAGTGTACTCGTAACCCAACGAGCACCCGCATATTATCTCCAGTACGACGTACTGATGGCTGTGGGACAGACCATCTCCCACTCTGGGATGAGAAGCGCATACGCTGGTCTACTCCGGAGTATCGATACCCTGTCTCGATAGTCCTGCGACTAGGGACCTGCATAAGGATGTGCTTATAGATTACCCAGTCCCCACTAGTGTGACTGCCATCACAACGCTGGTAATCAAGCAAAGATCCTAAGGGCTCCACTAATGTGCATAGGTGATATACTAAAAATAAACACATGTACACATTGAAGTAGAAACAAACCTGTAGGGTTCCTAGGCACCCTATGGAGGTCTCACAAGGCATCGAACATGCCAATTTCAAATTTAACGGTGCCGAGAAACCCTAAACTACGGATCGTTTGCTAGAAATCTAGGCGAAAAGCTATCTAGTTAACACTTAACTAAGGGAATACGGAAATACAACCTTTGTAGATCCGGTGCTCCACCTCCATAGCTCCGCAACGAAGTCCTCTCCGCTGTCCAAATCAAATCCGGGCTCTAGCGTCGGCTTCGTCGGAGAATGGGCAAGCTAGGTCGTCGATGTCCATGCCGAAGATGATCTACGTCGAGGCATCGCTAGATCAAGCTCCACCTTCACCAAACCATGATGACTTGTGAAGGAAACACACTCTACTACTTGGCAAGAGGTAGAGGATGAAGAAATAGGAAGTGGGTAGACTTTAGAATTGGATTTCTCACTCATTTGTTCAATTCACCATTGTTGAAGCAAGCTTTCTTCTTGAAGAAGAAGAAGAAGAAGATGATAAATCTTATGATAAGTTAATTAAAAATAATAGAAAAACAAATACTTATCATAATGTTAACTAGAGTTAAGTGTAGAGAATGAATCATGGTTAGTGGGAATGGTTAGGGTTAAGGATGAGATAAGAATGGTTGACTTGATCAAAGTTTCATGAAGCTTCAACTAAACTCCAAATTAAGCCACCATTCTTTTCTCCTCTTTTCCAAAATGAATAAACAAATAAATAAATGAATAAATAAAGGAAATGAAACCCTAACCATTCTTTTAACCATGGTTTAATTCTTTGCACTTAACCAAGTAAACATGTATCATCAAACATGATACAATCAAATGCACAAAATCATATCGCATATGTAATGCGCACATCCGAGTGACAAAATCCATTTAAAGTGAACCAATACTAGTTAATGCAAAGTAATATATCAAATATATAATTATGCATTAAATAATTAAATCAACACTTGATTCAATGACCCGGTCATGTCGCACACAACCGACTAGTATATAATGTATCGTCTTATCAAATCAACCTTTGATTCGATAACTAGGGTATATCGCATATAACCTAATCGATACATTCATCGCGAGAATGGAATACGGTATCACATACACGCATTATTCTCGGTCCCGCACATATCTCATATGCGCTCCTATTTCGTTTTGCTTGAGCCAGGAAACCTCTGTGTAGGACTCTAAAGACTCGTCAATACGCCGGCAGCAGGTGATGATCATATCAAACACCCACAAGCCGCATGCGGTCTGCTAAACGTAACGGCCACCCGGGTATTGAGCGATCTGAAGATCGACGAGCAAGCCCGCTCACACTCCTGTGAATCCGACCAGTAACACTACCGTACAGTCCGGTCTGATCGTCTGATATGTCGCATATCTTGCCTAGGGGTGGTAAACGTCAGACCCCAATAGCTCGATAATTCGTGTCGATATGAGGCTCATAACGGGTCGAGAAACTACTGGTAACACTTACCAGCAATTCTCTGATCAGCCCTGGCCAGGGACTTCCTGTCATAGCCAATCGAACACAGTGCAACATCAACTCCCTATACCGGGAGAGACGAATCCCCTCCTATCGCTCATTGCCTCCATGTGACTCGGGACTGTACCCAAAAACCACCGTTTTGCACGCCCTCTTGGACGTGGTAAGATGGAAATCAAAGCACAGTGGGAACCACACAAGACTCTATGACGATCTCGGGTCAACAGACTACTCTGTACCAGTGTCACCAGAGAACTGCCATCTGACGTAAGGTATAATACCATCTGGGAGTTCTCGGTGAGTCCGTCCAGTGTACCCAGTCTCTACTGAGCACCCGTATATCTCCTGTGATGTCAAACACCGATGGATATGGGATCATCCATCGCCCATCTGTATGGGTCGAGAAGGTACACGCTAGTCTACTCTGGTATATCGATGCCCCGTCTCGATACACCCACGACTAGGGACTTTGAAGGATGTACTTATAGACTACCATGTCCCCACTAGTATGATCCGCATCATAGTCTAGATAGTCAAGTACACATCCTAAGGGCTTTACCAACATGTAACAGAGAGACAATCGGTATACACGTTAAGGTAAAGAGCAACCAGATAGCATACTATCATGTCGAGCAAGAAAGTCCTCCCTATATATGTCCCAGCATCCACTACAATATACATCCTGTGTACAGTAATGGCCTCTAGGGCATACATATAACTAACAATCTTCCACTTGCACTAGGGCCATCTGTAGCAGTGGTTGTAGTATCTCATACTCAACCATCCCATAAAAGTCTCTCTCCGGGAAAAGGTCTGTCGTGAGTGGATCCGCTGTGTTGTCCTCTTAGTCTGCTCTCCTAACCTTGATCACCATGGAGATCAAACATCTCCACGATCAGGTGATACTGCCTTAGAATATGTCTGGATCACTGATGGGACAGGGGTTCCCTGGCCAAAGCCACACTTCCATTGTCACACAATGGTAGGAACCTAGTTCATCTCATAAACCTATATACACCCAAACAGCCTCTTTGGTAGTATCTTAAGTAGCGATGTATCCTGCCTTTATCGTCTAGTATGTCACGGTATCCAGCTTGGAACTCTTCCAACATACCGTCCCTTTACTGAGGGTAAAGACAATGCCTGTGACTGACATTCAGTCGTCTTTATCACCCTGGAACCTTTCCAGTGATTCTCCTCAGGATCGATTGACACCACCTCACTACATCTAGTGAGTTTCCTAACATCCATTTAGATCTATCCCATAGATCCAAAATCCAGGATTTAGTAGGTATCACTTTAATCCTATATGGAGAATCTTTGTGATAAGCGGAGATTGATCGAGCGTAGCATAAGAAACTCCTTTCTTATCAAGAGTATGTCATCCACGTACTCTACGCGGATCGTCACCATACTCCCTATTATCTTTTTGTATATACAAGGTTCATCTACCATTTTGATGATGTCAAACTCTTTGACCGCTTCATCAAAACAGATGTTCCAACTCCGCGATGCCTGCTTTATCCTATAAAGCATCTTGCACACGTTTCCGCTGCTCCCACTGTCTACGAAGCTCTCTGGCTGTGTACTTATAGACGCTCTCTTCTAAATCATCATTTAGAAAAGCAGTCAAGACACCCAACCACCAGATATCGCAGTCATGGTATGTAGCCGTGGTAAGTAGGATCTGGATGGACTTAAGCATAGTCACTTGAAAAGGTTTCATCATGATCCACGCCTGGTCGATGACGAAAAGCTTTAACAAGTCTAGCTTTGAAAGTCTCAACTTTTCCATCTACACCAAGTAATCTTCTCAAGATATACTTGCTCCTGATGGGGATTTAACCCTTCAGATATTGCAACCAAAGTCCATACTTTGTTGGTGTACATGGATTCCATCTCAGATCGCTAAGCATCCAGCCATTCTTACAGAGTCTTACTCCTGATGGCCAGCTCGAAACTAGTTGGGTCATCATCTCATGATGCAATCCTCGCTCCCACTGTCATAGAGAAACTGAAGTATCTCTCAGGTGGGTGAGGAACCCTACTAGATCGGCGGAGAGGCTGAGGTTCATTGGTATCTATTGAATCCTTTGGTTCTGTCAAATCATCTTCTGTAGTTTGCATAGCTGGAACCTTTCCAGTTCTACATAACTAACCTTGCCTCGAGTTTGTCCGGATTTTGCTTTTAGACATAGGCCGGACAACCCCAAATCTTAACTAACTTAAGACATGGGCTCTTCCCTTTCCATATCACATATGAAGTGGTAGGCATTGATTTGATTCGAACCCTATTCAATAGGTATGCAACTTCTCAAGTGCATAACACCCAAAAGGAAAAAGGTAACTCAGTATTACTCATCATAGAGCACACCATATCAAATAGGGTGTATCTGCTCCGCCCCGATATACCATCGTGCTATGGTGTATACAGAGGAGTAATGCTGAGAGAGAATCTCATTCTCCTTTAGAATAGTCCAGGATTTTCGTGCTCAAGTATTCTCCTCCCTGATCACATCAAAGGACATAATACTTGTACCCTTATTAGTTCTCTACTTCTAACTTATATTCTGTGAATATCTCAAAAGGTTCTGACTTGTGTTTCAACAAGAACATATGTCTGAATCTAAAGAGATCATCAGAGAACGTAATGAAGTATAAAGAACCAGTCTTGGCATGTGTAGACAGGGGACCTACATACATCAACATGTATCATCCCAAGAGTTTACTAACTCTTTCTCTGTTTCCATTAAACGGAGCTATGGTCATCTTATCTCTGTGACATGACTGGCAAGTTTCACAAGATGTAAATTCAAACTGATTTAAATATGCATCTACATGTAACTTCAGCTAGTCGGGTCGCATTGATATGACCTAGTCTACAATGCCTCAAGTAGGATTCGTTCATTTCTGAACTCTTCCTCTTGTGTGTGTTCCGTATACTAAAGAACTGTAGTTTGATTTAGAACATCAATGCTTTTAGATAACGTGCCTGAACCGATCAACTTTTGATATAGGAAATGTTCAAAACATTATCCAACAATACAAAATTTTATCATTTCTTTACTAATAAAGAGACTGATATGATTTTGTATACCAGGTTCGGTATCTAATAACATTCGTTCAGAATCAATGTATTGGTAATACAGGGTGACAGTGACCAACAGACTTGGCTGCAACATTTGCCCCATTTTCTGCCTCATGAAACTTATCACCCGTTCTCAGTTCTCTACCTATCTGTAGCCCTATGTAACAGATTACATATCTGGGATCCTGATCTGGTATCACATACCCAGGACGTAAAGGATACTGAGAAACAGTTCTTTGTAACGAACACACCCGAAGATGATGCATCATATGCACTCTTTTCGTTTGGTCGGCACGGGAATTCTGGTAATCCCCTATTTCCTGCTCTGTCTTATAACAATTATAAGTTGGAGCGGGACCAACGTTCCCCAGCTCAGTATAACAAGCGGGTTCGGTCAATATTCCGTATTATTATCTTGATTAAGACGTGATATGGTCGCTACCTGGAGAGAGAGAGAAGAAAACACTCAGCGTGCGCTCTTACAAGAATAGATTGGTTATTATTTTATCTAATCAGGATGGCTCCCACTGCTTTTTATCAAATCTTTCTTCAAACCCTAAAAGGAAAGACTAGCCGGGATTAATTACACACTACAAGTTCGCCAATCTTTCAGCCAGGCCAGTGTCGGTACTTTGAGGGAGGTCCCCCGTGCTTTCGCACGAACCTAATTAATGTAAACCTCGTTTTCCCAGAGGCGTAACCTCGTTAACTCCTTTCTAGACACCTAATTGATCGGCTAATTGTAATGCGTAAAACTCTCCCAGGAGTAACTCTTACTCGCAGCGGGTATCGGGATCCAACTATCTCATAGAAGGTATGCAATCTCATTGCAAATTTCAACACTTGAAATTCCCGATAATATTTTGCCCCTAACCTCCTATGACCTTGACAAAGGCCAACAAACCATAGGATGCTAGTCAAGTTCAACCCGTCATTTCCTGATTGAATTAAACCCACCCGCACGGCCCTTGACAAAGGCCAACAAGGTCGCACGACTACCCTAACTCAATCTGCATCATATGCATAAGCAGATAAGCACCAGTTAGCTACCGCACACTGCGCCTTGACAAAGGCCAACAAACGCAGCACGAATACTAACTACTACTTATCTGAAATGACGGAGGGCTACGTCAGGTTTTTCTGAAAACCTATTGCGTAATGAACTTGATATCGTTGTAGGATCGAATGAATTTTGAAATGGAGTGTTTTTGAGGCTTTTCTAGTTTTGCTAAAGGAGTCACTCCCGGTGAAGGGATCGTCGGTCCTTTCCTCGTCGAATGAGGTGCGGGATATATCATATATATCGCTGTGCAAAGCAAAAACTCTTAAAAGCAATCAAAAGACAAACCGAGTGTGTAGCATCTGCCAGTTATTGCTAAAGGAGTCACTCCCGGTGAAGGGATCTCGGTCCTTTCCTCATCGAATAAGGTGCAGGATATATCTCATATACCTCTGTGCAAAGCAAGAACTGTAGCTACCTGTTTTATTTTGAAATTCGATTCTACAACATCTTAGGTTTCTTTTTATTTCATTAATCACATTAATGAAGTCCCATCATTTAAATACCTAAACATCATAGATAAATACGACGTACACTTATGCCATCCGCATTCGCCTCGATGTCCCCTCGTGCACCGTTAGGTTAGGTAACTAACGGCAGAGCGGGGCAGGGCTTGCACGGGTGTAAAACATAAGTAACGCCTATATAATATATCATATATACTATATACTGTATCAATCAAAGAACATCACATGATCACATCACAGATATCGCAGCAGAAGAATCATATGAAATATTGGATATACTAGGACGTCCGTGTTTTCAATACGAGCCAGTATAAAACACGGATTCCACGGTCGTGATGAATAGCCAAACCCACACCCCTAGACCCCTACGAGAGCGGCAAGCAACCCTGCCAATTCTAGAGTTAGGAGACCCGGACTCGACTCCTCGAGTTGGTCTCCCACTGGACTCCAGAACCCGGTTACTTGTGCTCCCCTCCTTGGGTCTATCCTAGTGCGGAAAAGTAAATAATATACAAACGGTGACAACTTCCGCAACCTGGAAGTGCCCCAATAAAAGAATATTACATACAAGTTTTTACATGAATGAAAATGAAAAACACTCATCTCACATAAAAACCCCCGGCTATTCAAACACGACGATCCAATATAACATATCCAGCAACACATAACATCTCATGTCATCAACGTAAGTAAATATGCGCATCCCAATTGTCGTTGACATATAGCAACGAAACCGGCGATATCACATATTACACTTACGGTCACAGAAAATAAAGTGTAAAACTACAACAGTTGGAATCCGCAACCACCTCAGACATCGCATGCCTGACCAAATGAATTACTTAGACATCGCATGCCTAACAATTATAAACCCCGCATTTTAGTCTCAAAATCGAAAACTCTTTTCAATATCAAGTCGGGCAATTCAACAAGATTCCCGACATCCTGATCGAATGCTCGTCGCAAAACTTCAGTAGGCGGCCGCACCCCCGATACCGTCGACGAAGTGCACCAAGGCGGAACACCGCTGCCGCGAGCACCCGAACGGATGCTTTCGGCGACGGGGTTCTCCTACAGTCACTTGGTCGGGGCTATGGAGTGAGGCTGTCTATTAAGTTTACCCGGCGAGTATCCGCGTACGCTACGTGATTGCGACGGACTTTTGATCACATCAAAATTCCGTGGCAACCGATCAAGTGAGACTAAACTGCTATGTTTATAACATTCATTCAGTTATCTCATAACATTTGTGAATTCCAATTATTGTATCCCATTCCAGATAAATAGAAAATGTTAAACTTTTCGATCGAACAATCGAACACCCAAGTTTTCCCGAAACAGATCAACTCTTGAAATAAGTCTAACAACATTCAGTTCGTGCCTCAGTACCAACGGTCCAGCCGTAGAAGGGTCAAGCCAACGCCTCACATGTGGCACGCCGTACTGTCCCAAACCCGAAGGTTCAAAGGGCAGTTCAAGACGGTCACATAATCGAGTTAAGGTTTGTTGTCTTCTAGAGGGTCCATCGCGTTACTTGCACTACTTAGAACGTCGTTAAACTACGGAAAAATCCAACACTTGGAAATTTCCCGACAGGGGAAAAATTGGGTATTTATATCCGGTCGAACTTTTTAACATATTCTAATATTTATCCGGAAAGCCAAACAGACAAAATTTGATACTCCGATCGAAACACTGAATCCCCAAAACAATCCCAGATTATTCAACTCTTGAATAACTTTTAAAAATTCCCAGAAAACTCAGAAGAATTTATCAGGAATTACTATGCAAAAATATATGGCTGACGTCATCAAGTGGCCGCTGATCCGCCGCAGAAGCCATGCTTCTGCCGCGGATCTGCCGCGGAATTTACTGTTCATCCAAAAATTTTTGCATCGTAATTCTTATTTTTCCCTGCTGAATTTTTTAGCAATTTTTAATTTGGAAAAATCCACTGTTTTCAAAAATGTACAGAGAGCATGATCCGGGTCGGGTTTTCGGTTCGTTCGGACTTCAAATTCCGTCTAGACTTCGCCTAAGGCTCTAGCTAGTCTCTGATACCACTGTAGGGTTCCTAGGCACCCTATGGAGGTCTCACAAGGCATCGAACATGCCAATTTCAAATTTAACGGTGCCGAGAAACCCTAAACTACGGATCGTTTGCTAGAAATCTAGGCGAAAAGCTATCTAGTTAACACTTAACTAAGGGAATACGGAAATACAACCTTTGTAGATCCGGTGCTCCACCTCCATAGCTCCGCAACGAAGTCCTCTCCGCTGTCCAAATCAAATCCGGGCTCTAGCGTCGGCTTCGTCGGAGAATGGGCAAGCTAGGTCGTCGATGTCCATGCCGAAGATGATCTACGTCGAGGCATCGCTAGATCAAGCTCCACCTTCACCAAACCATGATGACTTGTGAAGGAAACACACTCTACTACTTGGCAAGAGGTAGAGGATGAAGAAATAGGAAGTGGGTAGACTTTAGAATTGGATTTCTCACTCATTTGCTCAATTCACCATTGTTGAAGCAAGCTTTCTTCTTGAAGAAGAAGAAGAAGAAGATGATAAATCTTATGATAAGTTAATTAAAAATAATAGAAAAACAAATACTTATCATAATGTTAACTAGAGTTAAGTGTAGAGAATGAATCATGGTTAGTGGGAATGGTTAGGGTTAAGGATGAGATAAGAATGGTTGACTTGATCAAAGTTTCATGAAGCTTCAACTAAACTCCAAATTAAGCCACCATTCTTTTCTCCTCTTTTCCAAAATGAATAAACAAATAAATAAATGAATAAATAAAGGAAATGAAACCCTAACCATTCTTTTAACCATGGTTTAATTCTTTGCACTTAACCAAGTAAACATGTATCATCAAACATGATACAATCAAATGCACAAAATCATATCGCATATGTAATGCGCACATCCGAGTGAAAAAATCCATTTAAAGTGAACCAATACTAGTTAATGCAAAGTAATATATCAAATATATAATTATGCATTAAATAATTAAATCAACACTTGATTCAATGACCCGGTCATGTCGCACACAACCGACTAGTATATAATGTATCGGCTTATCAAATCAACCTTTGATTCGATAACTAGGGTATATCGCATATAACCTAATCGATACATTCATCGCGAGAATGGAATACGGTATCACATACACGCATTATTCTCGGTCCCGCACATATCTCATATGCGCTCCTATTTCGTTTTGCTTGAGCCAGGAAACCTCTGTGTAGGACTCTAAAGACTCGTCAATACGCCGGCAGCAGGTGATGATCATATCAAACACCCACAAGCCGCAAGCGGTCTGCTAAACGTAACGGCCACCCGGGTATTGAGCGATCTGAAGATCAACGAGCAAGCCCGCTCACACTCCAGTGAATCCGACCAGTAACACTACCGTACAGTCCGGTCTGATCGTCTGATATGTTGCATATCTTGCCTAGGGGTGGTAAACGTCAGTCCCCAATAGCTCGATAAGTCGTGTCGATATGAGGCTCATAACGGGTCGAGAAACTACTGGTAACACTTACCAGCAATTCTCTGATCAGCCCTGGCCAGGGACTTCCTGTTATAGCCAATCGAACACAGTGCAACATCAACTCCCTATACCGGGAGAGACGAATCCCCTCCTATCGCTCATTGCCTCCATGTGACTCGGGACTGTACCCAAAAACCACCGTTTTGCACACCCTCTTGGACGTGGTAAGATGGAAATCAAAGCACAGTGGGAACCACACAAGACTCTATGACGATCTCGGGTCAACAGACTACTCTATACCAGTGTCACCAGAGAACTGCCATCTGACGTAAGGTATAATACCATCTGGGAGTTCTCGGTGAGTCCGTCCAGTGTACCCAGTCTCTACTGAGCACCCGTATATCTCCTCTGATGTCAAACACCGATGGATATGGGATCATCCATCGCCCATCTGTATGGGTCGAGAAGGTACACGCTAGTCTACTCTGGTATATCGATGCCCCGTCTCGATACACCCACGACTAGGGACTTTGAAGGATGTACTTATAGACTACCATGTCCCCACTAGTGTGATCCGCATCATAGTCTAGGTAGTCAAGTACACATCCTAAGGGCTTTACCAACATGTAACAGAGAGACAATCGGTATACACGTTAAGGTAAAGAGCAACCAGATAGCATACTATCATGTCGAGCAAGAAAGTCCTCCCTATATATGTCCCAGCATCCACTACAATATACATCCTGTGTACAGTAATGGCCTCTAGGGCATACATATAACTAACAAAACCAAGTAGCATACTACTATTTTTAGCAAGATTGTATATACAAGGTGAATATCCCAAGCTTCCATTAAGTAATATACAAACTAGTATGATACAGTTATGGCCTCTAGGGCATATACACTAACAGCTGATTAGTACTTATCTGCTTATAGCATATGATGCGATTGGATTTGGGTAGTCGTGCGACTTTGTTGGCCTTCGTCAAGGGTCGTGCGGGTGTGTTTAATTCAATCAAGAAATGTACGGGTTGAACTTGACTAGCGGCCTATGGTTTGTTGGCTTTCGTCAAGGTCATATGTTGCCAGGGGCAAAATATTATCGGGAATTTTAAGTGTTGAAATTTGCAATGAGATTGCATACCTTCTATGAGATACTTGGATCCCGATACCCACTGCGAGTAAGAGTTACTCCTGAGAGAGTTTTACACAAGACAATTAGCAGATCAAGTAGATGTCTAGAAAGGTGTTTACGGGGTTATGCCTCTGGGAAAATGAGGTTTATTTTAATTAGGTCCGTGCGAAAGCACGGAGAACCTCCCTTAAAGTACCAACACTGGCCTGGCTAAAAGATTGGCAAAATTGTAGGGTGTAATTAATCCCGGCTAGTCTTTCCATTTAGGGTTTGAAGGAAGATTTGATAAAAACAGTGGGAGCCATCCTGATTAGATAAAATAATAACCAATCTAATCTTGCAAGAGCATACGCTAAAGTGTTTTCTTCTCTCTCTCTCCAGGTAGCGACCATGTTACGTCTTAATCAAGATAATAATATGGATGTATTGATCGAACCCGCATGTTATACTGTGCTGGGGAACGTTGTTTCCGTTCTTTCTTATAGTTGTTATAAGACTGAACAGAGAATAGGGAAATATCCGGATTCCCATGCCACCCAAATGAAGAATAAGCATGTTGATGCATCTTCTTCAGGTGTGTTAGTTATCGAGAACTGTTTGTCAGTTCACTCTACGTCCTGGGTATTAGATACCGGATTAGGATCCCACATATGTAATATGTTACATGGGCTAAAGAAAGGTAGAGAACTGGGAACGGGTGATCATTCCGTAAGAGTAGGGAATGGGGCAAATGTTGCAGTCAAAGAAGTTGGCGCATATCACCTTCTATTACCAAATGGTAATACATTGATTCTGAACGAATGCTATTACATTCTGACCCTGATATGCAATCTTATATCGGTTTCTTTACTAAGTAAAGAAAGATATAATTTTATAGTACAGGATAATGTTATGAACATCTTCCTGAATCAAAAGTTGATTGGATCAGGCTCGTTAAATAATGGCATATACGTTCTAGATCAAACTATAGTTCTTAATGTACAAAACACACACAAGAGGAAGAGTTCAGAAATGAACGAATTCTTCTTGTGGCATTGTAGACTAGGTCATATCAATGTGACACGGCTAGCTAAGTTGCATAAGGATAGATATTTGAATCCGTTCGAATTTCCATCTTATGACACTTGCCAGTCATGTCTCAAAGGCAAGATGACCAAAACTCCATTTACAGGACACGAAGAAAGAGCTAGTGAGCTCTTAGGACTGATACATAGTGATATATGTTGTCCCATGTCTACACAGGCCAGGAATGGTTCTTCGTACTTCATTACATTCACTGATGTCAAGATACATACATGTGTTCCTGATGAAACATAAGTATGAAGCTTTTGAGAAATTCAAGGAATATAAATCCGAAGTCAAGAACCAAACGGGTAAAAGTATTAAAATCCTTCGATCTGATTGAGGAGCTGAATACTTTTGAGCACGGAGTTCCTGGACTTTCTAAAAGAGAATGGGATTCTCTCTCAGCTTACTCCTCCGTATACACCACAGCACAACGGTGTATCGGAATGGAGGAATTGCACCGTATTGGATATGGTGCGCTCTATGATGAGCACTGCCGAGTTAGCTATTTCCTTTTGGGGGTATGCGCTTGATATAGCCATACACCTATTGAATATGGTCCCTACCAAATCTGTGCCTACCACTCCATATGAGATATAGAAGGGAAAGAGATAGTGTCTTAATTATATTAAGATATAGGGTTGTCCAGCTTATGTTAAAACGCAAAATCCGGACAAGCTCGAGGCAAGGTCAGTCCTGTGTAAGTTTGTTGGATATCCCAAAAATTCACGTGGGTATTGTCACGACCCGAATATTTCGACTCGTAACTGGTACTTAACCACGCTATGTCTACAGGCGTAACGCGACTAAGTAAGCCGAACCCAGAAATCAAAACCATTTAAAAATAGTGAGTGTTGAAAACATTTAGTTAAAACATTTAGAAAACCTTAAATAATTCAATAAGTTCTTTTAAAGTTACCTAATCATTTAAATAATTTTGGCAGCATTTCCTTTGTAAAAGTAGCCCCGAGGCCAGGTATAAAAGAGGATATGAGTAAAAAAAATTAGATATAATGAAACAAAACATTCCCAAACGGGAGCAATCACGCCCAACGGCGGAAACCACCATCACAAGAGTAATATACGACGCCATAGCGAAGAATGAGCAATAAGTAAACATCACAGAATATAAACTGCAAATAAAAACAGTCGGCTCCCACGAGCTCGACACCAGAATACAAAATATACATCATCGTCCTCACACAGTATCTAAGTCCAATACATAAATGGTAGATGGAGAGTACTAGATACAAAAAGGGATACAATAAAAGTAATCAGATACCACAACCCACCTAAATGCAAAACAGCTCTCGCCGCAACTGTAGTGGTATCTGTAGCCAAAAGATGCAAAAGACAGCCAGCCGCGACTATGCTGAGGGCAACCTGCAAATACTGTGGCACAACGGGGGTGAGTTGCCACCTCATGAATAGAGATAACAATAAAGGTAATCGCGAGCATGCTCGTACTGCGCTACTCTAACAAATGCCAGCAGATGATATCAATGCGAAATAAGCAGTATGTGCAATAATCATGCAGATGCTCTGTCAGGTAAAATAACTACAGGATGAGATATATGGTAATCAATGCTGAGCATGGGATAAACAACATCCACACGGAATATCAAGATGGAAAACGATCAGTGCCCACAACTGCACCCAAATCCCAAATAACTCAGGCGCTGGCACACCCATCGGCCCTCAAATCCTGTAAATCTCTGAGAAATCACGAGTGCCCAACATCGGCACCCAAAATATCATAAAATACTCGTGTCCAGCATCGACACGCAAATCCTCATATATCGGGCTCCGTCAGTCCGGATCAGTCCACGGGCTCCGTCTGCGGTATCGGCCCTCGGCCCCAGCAGTACGGATCATCCCGCATCCATCTCTCGACTCTGGTCAGTATCCTCCGGATAACCGCCAGGTCCAACCAATCACCGGTAGGTACTCGCCACCCTGCCAGGCTCATCGTCTACTCCACGAAAAACATTTCTCGTCCCGGGGAACCATACCGGGTCCACCACGAACCCGCAAACGGATCATTCATCTCCTCGAATCGGGTTTCAAGCACACGTCTCAGCACCGAGAAAACGCGTGGTGGACGCACCAAAATATCATATCACGAGGAACCGGGTTTTTAAATAGTGCATCTTTTCTTAAAAATCCCACGGTCCTCAAAACCAGAAATCACATGAAAATCCAACACCAAGAAGTAAATCCAATGCGATGTGCTATGTACATCAATCCATGATATAGGTATAAGGGAAAACCGCTTTTAAAATTAGTTTTCGTTTTTAAAGATATCATGCGGCTCCTAATTTCCATGAAAGTCATATCGAATCATATATGAAATGAACTATAGCAATATAATCATGGCAGTTCTACAGTGAGTGTGTCATGGTAATTACTAACGGTGTGTGTGTAGCATGCAGATTAGTGCTCGTGCAACATAAACCGTTAGTAATAGTGCGGTGTTCTATCAATTCTAATCATATATATAGCAGGGAATGCAACATGCAATGACAGTCCATGAAGTAAATGCAACATATAATAATAAGGTCCTATCAGCCCTGACGCATAACGCCATGCGGGCGATATCCCCGTAGATGTGAAATCTACTCACCGAAGTCTCGCGCTAAGTGTAGCTGACGACTTGCTTGCCCTTCTTTGCAACGTCCGTCTCACTCGCCTGCGAACCTAGAATCACATAACATATATCACACATAAGCTCAATTTCATAAAAACGTGATATTACGGTCCAACTAGACACCCGTGCCATAAACCAATCGCGCGTGCGCGCGATACGCTAAAACGTGTGATCACGCGCCTGAAACTATCCTGACGCGTCGCGATACGCACAAACCCCAAACCCACACACGTATCACGCGTGTCGCGAAGGTTTAAAATACGAGAAATAGGTATTTAGTCCCAGATTTTTATACAGAACTTAAATTACAAAAATATATATATCACAAAACTCCACATAGCAGCAGACACCCATAGGACCAAACCACAACCCAAACCCTACCCAACAAGAAGAAAGGGGGTCGGGTTCTACCTGGGGTATCAGCACCTAACAACTATACTGCAGTCTTCTCAAAATTATTCTGAACTCACCGGGTCGATAGCAGTTTTCAGAAACTCAAATATTGCTTAAAAACGATGAATTTTCCTCAAATAGGGATCTGGTGGTATTTTAGTGCAATTGGGGTTTAAGCTGGGTTAAAATGGCCTTAACAACACTCTAACAACTTACTAACACTACAACACACATCACTTGGCCAAGGTTCTCACTAAACACCTCATATCGCACTAAATCGCACCAAAAACCATTAACCAAAGCAAAACTACACTAAACAAGTAAACTAGGGAGTAAGTTTAGGAAATATACCCCACACTCGACCCTAGGGAGCTGGAGGAAGAAGAAGAAGTGAAGGGAAGGGGCTGTAGTTGAAGCTGCTGCTGTTGCTGCACACTGCTTCTGCTGATTCACTGTTGCTGCTGCTGATTTCTGCTGCTGTGTGTTGCTGTGTTGCTGGCTGCTGCTGTGCTGCTTTCTTCTGCTGGTGCTGAAGAGGTAAGTGTGTTTGTGTGTGTGTGAGAGAGTGAGGTTTGAGAGAAGAACAAAAGAAATGAGAGGAAAACAAATCATCACCCCAATGTCAACCCCTCCTCTCTCTCTCCTCATTAATTGCAAGCATGGCCTAAGTCATGATGCACACTCTCTCTCTCTCACCAAGTCAACACCCCAAGAAAATTCAAATTAAAGCAACTATTAATTAACTAATTTAAACTTAATTAAAACCCAAAAGACTTAATCCCCATGATTAACCCACCATGGTCACTAATCATGGTAATAACTCATTTAAAAACCCTAGTTTACATGCACATGTGTGTACGAGCCTAGAAAAATTTTAGAAAAATATTTATTAAATTAGGAAAAATATTTGAAACACAATTTGGTAAACTTTTTGCTAAAAACCCATTACTTAAATATAAATAGACACTAAACACATCCTAAGGTGTTACAGGTATATCTTCTACCGTTCTGAGGAACAAAAAGTGTTTATTTCTCGCAATGCCACCTTTTTAGAAAAGGAATTTCTTGCAAAGAAAATTAGTGGCAAGGAGGTAGAACTGGAAGAGGTTCCAGCAGCACAAACTACAACAGATGATTTGGAAGAACCAGAGAAATCGATAGCTCCCAACGAACCTCAGCCTCTCTGCCGATCTAATAGGGTTCCTCATCCACCTCAGAGATACTATGGTTTTCTCATTGATGGTGGAAGCGAGGATTGCATCATGGAGGATGATGACCCGACTAGCTTCGAGCAAGCCATCACGAGTGGGGACTCTGTGAAATGGCTGGATGCAATGCAATCTGAGATGTAATCCATGTACACCAACAAAGTATGGACTTTGGAAGTTGCTCCTGAAGGGGTAAAACCCATTGGGAGCAAGTGGATCTTTAAGAAGAAACTTAGTGTAGATGGAAAAGTTGAGACTTTCAAAGCTAGACTTGTTGCAAAGGGTTTTCGTCAACGACTAGGTGTGGATTATGACGAAACCTTTTCTCCAGTGGCTATGCTTAAGTCCATCCGGATCCTACTTGCCATTGCAGCATACCATGACTACGAAATCTGGCAAATGGATGTTAAGACCGCCTTTCTAAATGGTGATTTGGAAGAGTGCGTGTACATGACTCAGCCGGAGGGCTTCGTAGACAGTGGGAGCAGCGGAAAGGTGTGCAAGCTGCTTAAATCCATCTACGGGTTAAAGCAAGCATCGCGGAGTTGGAACATCTGTTTTGATATCGTTATCAAAGAGTTTGATTTCGTCAAAAACGTAGATGAACCTTGTATATACAAGAAGGTGGCAGAGAGTAAGGTTGTCTTCCTCGTATTGTACGTGGATGACATACTCTTGATAGGAAATGACATTCCTATGCTGCAATCGGTCAAGCTCTTCTTATCATAAAGATTCTCAATGAAAGATCTAGGTGATGCCTCCTACATATTGGGAATTAAGATCTATAGAGATAGATCTAAATAGATACTGGGATTGTCCCAATCCAGGTACATTGACACCATACTAAAGAGGTTTAGTATGGAAGAATCCAGGTAACGGAGAACTCCAAGTGGAGTCCTTTACCGATTCGAGCTTCCAGAGTGATAAGGATGACTCTAAGTCACACTCGGGATTTTTCTTTACCCTCAACGGAGGGACGGTATGCTGGAAGAGTTCCAAGCAGGAAACCGTGGTAGACTCGACGATGGAGGCTGAATACATCGCTGCCAACGATGCTGCCAAAGAGGCTGTCTGGATGAAGAAGTTCATAACTGAACTTAGAGTGGTTCCATCCATTGAGTATCCAATACCTTTGTATTGTGATAACAATGGAGCGGTGGCTTTGGCCAAGGAACTTAGGTCCCATCAGCGATCCAGGCATATTCTGAGGCGGTATCACCTGATCCGGGAGATAGTTGATTGCTGGGAGATCGAGGTCAGGAGAGTTGACACGAAGAACATCACAGCGGATCCACTCACGAAGTCCATTCCCCAGATACAGTTCGAGAGACTCTTCGGGATGTTGGGTATGCGATACTACAGCAGCTGGCCCTAGTGAATGTGGGAGATTGTTAGTTGTATGTATGCCTAGAGGCCATTATTGTACATATGATGTATATTATAGTCGATGCTTGGACATATATAGAGAAGACTTTCTTTCTCGACATGATAGTATGCTATCTGGTTGCTCTTTATCTTAACATGTACACTTGTCTCTTGATACTGTCTTATAGTTACATGTTGGTAAAGCCCTTAGGATGTGTACTTGACTACCAGGATTATGATGCGGATCGTACTAGTGGGGCCATGGTAGTACATAAGTACATCCTTTAATGTTCCTAGTCGTGGGTGTATCGAGATGGGGCATCGATATACCAGAGTAGACTAGCGTATACGCTTCTCGACCCATATGATGGGCGATGGATGATCCCATATCCATTGGTGTTTGACATCAGAGATGGTATACGGGTCTTCAGTAGAAACTGGGTACACTGGACGGACTCCCCGAGAACTCCTAGATGGTATTATACCTCACGTCAGATAGCAGTTCTCTGGTGACAATGGTACAGGTTAGTCTGTACATCCGAGATCATCATAGAGTCTTGTATGATTCCCACTGTGCTTTGATTTCCACTTTACCACGTTCAAGAGGACATGCAAAACGGTGGTTTTTGGGTACAGTCCCGAATCATATGAAGGCAATGAGCGATAGGAGGGGTTTCGTCTTTCCTGGTATTGGGGGTTGATGTTGCGCTGTGCTCGATTGGCCATAACAGGGAAGTCCCTGGCCAGGGCTGATTTAGAGATTTACTGGTCAGTGTTAATTTCTTGACCCGTTATGAGCCTCATATCGGCATGACTTATCGGCTATTGGGGTCTGACGTTTACCATCCCTAGACTGGATATACGACATATCAGACGAGGAGACCGGACTGTACGGTAGTGTTAGTGACAGGCTTTACAGGAGCTAGAGTGGGCTTGCTTGTTGATCTTCTAATCGCTCAATACCTGGGTAGCTGTTACGTCTAGCTAGTACCGCTGACGGCTTGTGGGTGCTTGATGTGATCATCACCTACTGCCGGCGTATTGACGAGTCTTTAGAGTCCTACATAGAGGTTTCACTGGCTCAGGTAAAATGAAATAGGAGCACATATGTGATATGTGCGGGACCGAGAATGATGCGAGTATGTGATACCGCATTCTATTCTCGCGATTTTTTGTATCGGTCGGTTATATGTGATATAGCCGGGTTATTGAATCAAGTATTGATTCGATAAGATGGTACATATAATATTAGTCGGTTATATGTGATATAGCCTGATTATTAAATCAAGTGTTGATTTGATAATTTAGTGTATAATTGTATATTTGATATACTAGTTTACATTAACTAATATTAGCTCACTTAACCTTTTATTTCTCTCACATGTGCACACTTAATATATATGTTATATATATTAATTGTGTTTTATTTTTGTGTCATGGTTGTTGATACACACTACATGGGTGTATGAGACTTACACCATACTAATTATAATGCAGGGTTTTAATATTTAAAGTAATTCTAAATTAGTGGATAATTAGCCACATGCATGAAGCTTTGAGAAGCTTGTGGATGCATTGACTTGGTCCACTAATTTTGTTTTACTAAAAATATTTGTTAACCTAACCATTATAATTTAGCCATGGTTATGCCTCTATATGAGTTAGATATATGATACAAACTCACCCATAGTTCATTCTCACCTTATTAGTTCATTCTCATCTCTTAATCTTCTTCTTCAACCTTGAGAAAAGCTTGCTATCTTTTTCAAAAGTGAGAAAATATTGTGAGAAAAATAAAACTAAAGTGAGCCCACTTCCTACTTCATCATCCTCTACCAGATTAGCACTTTAGTAAAGGGTGCTAGCTTTACTAATCTATCATTGGTGAAGTAGTAGCTTGAGTTAGTGTCTCCTCGATGTAGATCATCTTCGGCTTCGAAGACTTCAAGCAAGTTCGTTCCTTTCACCTTAAGAAGCCATAAAAGAGTCCGGAAGTTCCATGATCGCAGCGAAGGGACGACTACAAGGAGAAATTGAAGTGAAGGACCGGTCTACAAATATTGTATTCCGTTATCACTTAGATGTAAAGTAGTTTACATGTTGTTTCGTATGATTCTCAAGTTATCGTATCTAGTTTAGGGTTCTTTAAAACGGCAAATTTTTGAAAATGGCATAGATGATGCCCCCCGAAACCTTGCTGTTATTCATCGGAACCCTACAGCTTTAGCGAAGGAACCCAGGTCCCATCAGAAGTCCAGACATATCTTGAGGCGGTACCATCTGATCAGGGAGATCGTTGATCACCGGGAGATCGAGGTGAGGAGAGTAGATTCGGAGAACAACACTGCAGATCTACTCACAAAGGCCATCTGTCAGACACTGTTCGAGAGGCTATTCGAGATGATAGGTCTGCGATATGCCAATATATGGTCTTAGTGCAAGTGGGAGATTGTTAATGATATGTGCCTTAGAGGCTATTATTGTATCATACTGGTTTGTATATACTTAACGGAAGCTTGGGATATACACGGATATAGTAACAGTCTTGCTCGAAATGGTAGTATGTTACCTGGTTTGTTTCTACCTCAATATGTGCATGTGTTTTTGCATATCACTTATACATATTGGTAGAGCCCTTAGGATCTTTGCTTGACTACCAGCATTATGATGACAGTCACACTAGTGGAGGCTGGGTAGTCTGTAAGCACATCCTTATATAGGTCCCTAGTCATAGGATTATCGAGACGGGGCATCGATACTCCAGAGTAGACTAGTGTATACGCTTCTCATCCCAGCAGGGGAGATGGTTTATCCTATATCCATTAGTACGTTGTACTGGAGATAGTATGCATGTGCTCTTTAGGTTATGAGTACACTGGACAGGACTCGTAGGGAACTGCTGGTAGGTATTATACCTATTGTCGGGTAGCAGTTCTCAGGTGACATGAGTACAGCATAGTCTGTTGACTTGACACTGCTACTTCACCTCGAGTGTATTCCCACTGTTCTTAGATTACTACCCTACCACGGCTCAATGGAGTTGTGCAAACAGGTAGTAGTTGGGTGCAGTCCTGAAGCACTTGGAGGCAGTGGCGGTTAGATAGGATTCGTCTCTCCCGGTATTGGGGGTTGATATCACGCTGTGTTCGGAAAGCTATTACACAAAGTCCTTGGCCAAGGCAAGCGAGATTTACTGGCAGGTACTCCAGTAGGTTCTTAGGATGTTTTGGGCTACTCTCCAGCACGACTTATTGCGCTATTAGGAGTCTGATGATTATCGCCCCTAGGCCCAATATGCGATACTCTTAGACGAATAGACCGGACTGTACGGAGATTGTCACAGATAGGCTCAGTAGGAGTTCGGATGAGTTTTCTCATCGGCCTTCTTATCGACAGATATCTAGATAGCCGTTACGTGCAGCTAGTACCGCTGACGACTTATGGTTAAACCCACTGCCAGCGTAGTGTCGAGTCTTTAGAGTCCCACACAGAGGGTTTCCCTGCATCGGGCAAAAGATGTAGAGGTCATATGGTTTTACGACAGGGTTCGATCACGTGCGTGTACTTGTGCACGTATGATGATTCAGACAGATAATACTAGTGGGCTTTGGTTTAAGCCGGATCCTAGTATTATACCGATGGATTATTTTCGTCTCTTTTGTATTCATATTTTTCGGAATATGGATACGGGTATGTATATACGGATGATGGGCATTTTCGTAATTTGTTCAAAGATGCTTCTAGAAGAAGACACCTTATATTATGCATTAAACATTTTAGGTTAAATGATAAATATATTTTGAGGTGGTGGAAATAAGGTGGATGTTTGCATAATATGGAGCATGGCTCTTGGTGACACATGGAGGGTTTTCATACCATGACTCACCAAGATGACTCATGAACCATGCTTGATTTGGTATTAGATTTTTCTAATGCATTATTGCATGGTTCATTATTCACAAGAGAGTAAACTCTCCATTCTCATGCTAACTCTTCACCATTTTTCCTCAAACTCAACTTCTTCTTTCTCTAGCCTTTCATGTCTCATATGTTGAGAAACTTAAGGCTATTAGAGACAAACCAATCCATCTACAATCTCTACATCACCTAGGTCATATAGTGTAGCGAACTAGCTAGTTTCCTTGGATTTGAGGTTGGAGCCCGGACTATAGACTCTTGAGTGGATCGCCTTTGACTCGAGAAGGCCGATGAGGAAGCGCCGATCCGTTACGATCCTTAGAGCTTGTGATGAGGAGGAGGATAGCGACAAGAAGACCTGAAGGAATTAAAATCATGAGGTATAACATTCTATTCATGTATTTTACCTCATAGTTGTTTGCTAGTTAGGGTTTAGTATCGATCCTGGTGTTCGAGTCGGTGTTACGAAGCCCGTAAAAATCGTTTTTTACATATTCCGCCTCCCCGCAAACCCGTGGGGTGCGTAACATCGACTTACACAATTGGGATACGCTTATTTACTTACGTTGATGACACGTGATGTTATGTGTTGCTGTGATATGATATATTGGATCGTCGTGTTTGAATAGCCTGTTGTTTTTGCGTGAGATGAGAGTTTTTCATTTTCATTCATGTAATAAACTTGTATGTAATATTCTTTTATTGAGACACTTCCGGGTTGAGGATGATGTCACCATTGATGTATATTATTCACTTTTCCGCATTAGGATAGACTCAAGGTGGGGAGCATAAGTAACCGGGTTCTAGAGTCTAGTGGGAGACCATCTCGAGGAGTCGAGACCGGGTCTCCTAACTCTAGAATTAGGAGGGTTGCTTGCCACTCTCATAGGGGTCTAGGGATGTGGGTTTGGCTGTTCATCACGACCGTGGAATCCGTGTTTTTTACTGGCTTGATTTAAAACACGGACCTCCTAATATATCCTATATTTCATATGTTGATTTCTGCTGCAATGTTCTGAGATGAGATCATATAATTATGTGAGACGAATGTTTTATTATATATATGATATATAATAAACGTTGCTTATGTTTTGCATCTGCGCTAGTCCTGCCCCCGCTCTGCCGTTAGTTAAGTAACCCAACGGTACATGACGGGACCCCATGGCGAATGCAGATGGCATAAGCATACGTTCTATTTTCGTTTCTTCTGTGATGTTTATGAAACATAAATGATGGGACCTCATTAATGAGATTAATGAAAAGGAAAGAAACCTAAAGATATTGTAGAATCAAATTTTCAAAAAGGTAGCTCTAGTTCTTGCTTTGCATAGTGGTTTTCTTTATGAATATCCAGCACCTCATTCGATGAGGAAAGAGCCGAGATCCCTTCACCGGGAATGACCTCTTTAGCAAAAGTTAGCAAATGTTACAACCCACTCGGTTTGTTTTGAAAAACACTTGATTTTAAAAAGCGGAGCTTAAACCACTCCTTTTCAAATCACTCAATTCTACAACGATATCAAGTTCATTACGCAAAAGGTTTTCTTAAAAACCTGTCGTATCCCTCCGTCATTTCAGATAAGTGCTATTTAGTATTCGTGCTACGTTAGTTGGCTTTCATCAAGGCGTAGTGTGCGGTAGCTGATTAGTGCTTATCTACAACATGTGATGCGATTGGATTAGGGTAGTCGTACGGCCTTGTCGACATTGTCAAGGGTCGTGCGGGTGGGTTTAATTCAATCAGAAAATAAACGGGTTGAACTTGAGTTGCGATTTATGGTTTGTTGACCTTGTCAAGGTCATAAATCGCTTGGGGCAAAAACAATATTGGGAATTTCAAGTGTTGAAATTTGCAATGAGATTGCAAACCTTTTATATGATAGTTGGATTCCGATACCCACTGCGAGTAAATGTTACTCCTGGGAGAGTTTTCCACTTTACAATTTTTTAATCCAGTAGGTGTCTAAGAAAGGTGTTAATGGGGTTACGCCCCTGCAGAAACGAGATTATTTAATTAGTTCCATTCGAAAGCAAGGGGAGACTCCCTCGGAGTACCAATACCTGCCTGGCTGAACGATTGGCAAACTTATAGGGTATAATTAATCACGGCCAGTCTTACCTTTTAGGATTTAAAGGAAGATTTAATAAAAACAGTGGGGGCCATCCTAATTAGATAAAATAATAACCAATCTAATCTTGCAAGAGCATACGCTAAAGTGTTTTCTTCTCTCTCTCTACAGGTAGCGACCATGACACGCCTTAACCAAGATAATAATACTGATGTATTGACCAAACCCGCTTATTATACTGAACTGGGGAACGTTGTTTCCGCTCTATCTTATGACTGTCATAAGTCCGAGCAGGAAATAGGAGAATACCAGGATTCCCATGCCACCCAGACGAAGAAAGAGCATGTTGATGTATCTTCTTCGGGTGTGTTCGTTACCGAGAACTATTTCTCAGTGTGCTCTACGTCCTGGGTATTAGATACCGGATTAGGATCCCACATATATAATCTGTTACATGGGCTTAAGAGAGGTAGAGAACTGGGATTGGGTGATAAGGATATAAGAGTAGGGAATGGTGAAATTGTTGCAGCCAAAGCAGTTGGCGAATATCACCTTGTATTACCAAGTGATAATACATTGGTTCTGAATGACTGTTATTACATACCGAACCTGATATGCAATAATATATCAATCTCTTTATTAAGTAAAGAAAGATATAATTTTGTATTGCAGGATAATGTTATGAACATTTTCCTAAATCAAAAGTTGAATGGATCAGGCACGTTATGTAATGGCATATACGTTCTAAATCAAACCACTGTTCTAAGTATACAGAACACACACGAGAGGAAAAGTTCAGAAATAAACGAATCCTTCTTATGGTATTGTAAACTAGGTCATATCAATGCGACACGACTAGCTAAATTATATAAAGATGGATACTTGAACCAGTTTGAATTTACATCTTATGAAACTTGCCAGTCATGTCTCAAAGGAAAAATGACCAAAACTCCGTTTACAGGACACAGAGAAAGAGCTACTGAACTCTTGGGACTGATACATAGTGATGTATGTGGTCCCATGTCTACACATGTGTAACATTTTGGAAAACTTAGAATTTTTAATTATAAAATTTTATTATAAAAATAATAAAATCGATAAGTTTATGTGAAATGATATCGCTTATGAATTTGGGGTATCGGAATTATATCCGAAAAATGTAATTATTTTCATAAATATGAATAAAGCGGATGATATCAAGAAAATGATATTTTAATTATATTTTATCATAACATTTTATTTGTCATTAAGCTCATAATATTTAAGTAAAAGATTTATCATTTCATATCCTTTATGTTATATGAAATTGATTTATAATATGAGAGTTTTACTTATTGTTATATTTTATCATGAATGACACATATCATTATATGTTAACCCTTATACAAACACCCCATTCTTCCCTTAATTATAAGCTAATACCTCCTCTAAACCTTGCTTTAAACTGAACACCTTCTTCTTCATAACATTACACCTCACCCTTGCATGAATGCAACACCCCACTTCTAGTATGACACCTCCTTCTCCTTCCTTTACACCACCACCTTGCAATTTCCACCTCCTCCTTCCTCTACAACACATTCTCACACCTATTATTAGCTCCTAAATAAAATCCTATATCCTAAATTGAGCCAAACTTCTCTTTCTCCAATTTAAATCCTTCATCAAAAATCAAGAGAAGAGAAAGAGAGGGAGACTAAGTACTAAGGTCACCACCATCACCTTCAAGTTACAATAGATTGAGCTATGCATCTTGAAGGAAGCCTTTCTAATGGTCTGTCAGTAGGTATAACTTCATACCCGGTAACTTTAGTTCTGTATCGTTGTATTTTGGAAATCGGTTATCGTGTTTTGCCAAGTTTAATCTCTGTTTGAATCTGTTTTAGTTTAGATGAAAATCAACATAATCAAACAGTGCCATAATCTTATAGACTAGACCTAGAATAACATATAGAAAGACAAACCCATCCCTTTGGGATTTGGCCGGCGACCATCATATGAAATCCGGCGACGCCGGACCGTTAAGGGAAGTGAGTGTTTTGGGTTTTTGGGGTATCTCTTTGTGGGTGTTTAGGTATGTTTGGTATTGTTTAATTAAGTTAATTCTTCAGTAGGTCAGATCTGTAAACAAATATCAGTTTTGGGATTAAGATTCTTAGATACGATATGGACATATCGTACCATGAGTTCTGTTTTTATATATCTTGACCAGAAAAGGGTTAGCTCGGAGTAACTTAAGTTTGGTAACTAATGATACGTAGCATGTCTAGCTGTGCTGCATCATAAATTAGGTTTGTGATAATTTAGCTGCTGTAATTGAATCTGGAACCACTAGGTATGATCAATAGGAAATCCAGCAAGACCAAAGGTATAATAAGACTACTGGGAGACACCACTTCAAATATGAGCCCCAAACACCCTAGAAAATCCGGTGACCCACCCTCAAATTCCGGCGACGCCGGCCATCCCTTAGCTTTTGGTGTTGATTTTCCTTCTGTAGCTTTCAGTTGGTATTTTACAAGTTTCTGTATTATTTGTATTGTTTAAATAATTATACAAGAAAATCTGGAAATGTTTTAGAAAATGGGTTATCAAATTTCAGATATTTGCGATACGAAGTTTTCGTATTTTGAGGTTTCAACTGAACCGTTGATGTTTATACGTTAACGACAGAATTATATTGACGTTTTTGGGCTAAGAGTGCTGTAGGTTCTAACCTACGGGCGTTTGGCTTATTGTTTTGGCTTTCGATATGATATTTACTTCTATGCGATTTAAATACGAATATAGGTACGATTCGAGGATTCCGAGACAACTTTGGCGATGTAGCAGCGTGGATTCAGCGAAATTCTAAGTTGGTGAGTAGATTTATATCTACCGGGGCAAGTCGGGTGGATGGCGTATAGCACTCCCGCAACCTTATAAATATTATTATGATTGCTAGTTAGTATAATAGTTATTCAAGATATTGATATAGTATCGTATCTTATATGTCCTTCATTTGCATAAAGTTCATATCTAGTTTTAAGGGAGACATGTGCATAATGATTAGATCCATACAACACGGATATGATTTGATGAGTTTGTACGAGTAATCATGCCGTACTTAAGAAAATACAAGGATTTATACAAATTGGAAATGATGAACTTTGTGTGCCAAATATGGCTAATTTATCTTTTGACTCTAGAGTTAGGTTATATTCTGTTTTAGGATGTAATACTTGTGTGAGCTATATTCTTTTAAAAACTATGCTTCGTTGTCATTTAAATAAAATACCCGGATGCATGCTAGTTTCTAAAAACGAATATCTATTTTAAATCTAGGGCAGCTTCCTTATTTTAAACTTAACGCTTCGATCATTTCTAAAGATAATGGTATAGCTCATAGCAAGTAATTACAATAGTTATGTTTAGATTAAATTACATGTTTGCATTGTATTACTCATATTATACGTTTATGCGATTACGCACACTCTGATAGAACACTGCACAAATACCAATGAGTACTATGCTGCATAAGCACTTAACTATATGTTACACTACACCTTATTGGTATTGCCATATCACTGTAGAATTGTTCAGTTATATATGCGTTAATATGTAGACTGATACACCGTAGAACACTTGCACAAATACTAATGATTTCCATGTTGCACGAGCACAGACGTGTATGCTATACTACACATCATTAGTAGTGCTATGACACATTAGAATTGGATTCATTATGTTATGTGGTATGATTACGTAGTCTTTTCCTATTCATATTGTAATACTATAGATGATGTATTTGATTTCTTGAGATTTCTGGGTATTTTACTCCTGATGATATATATCGGTGGTATGGGACACTGTTATATATATATATATATAATATATCATCAATATAATCTATGCAAGCATTCTTATTTCTTACTTGATATTTTGATATGATGAGTTAAACGTCCACCATGAGTTTTATGTTTCCTGATTTTGATTCCGGACCGGGTGGGGTAGATATACGGTTGTGGAATTTCTTACGTATATCCGAGTTGGGTGGGGTAGCTCTACAGCCGGATCATGGTGGACCCGGTTGGGGCCGAGGGGCAGGGGCCGCACTTTAGGCGGTGAGCCTAACGAGGATACTCGATTCCAGAGATAAAAACGAGCACGGTAGATATCCAGGGGATACTGACCGGGGTTCAACTTGGTGCGACAGATATCCAGGGGATACTGATCGTAGCCAGGATATCGGGTGGCGATCATCTATTAAGGTAGTGTCGACGATATTTGTATTTATGTGTCGATGATGGACACGAGAGATTTCGTATTTTGATGTCGACGCTGGACATCTATATATATATTAGTATATATTGATATGATCATTATCATGAGGTACACATTTAAAGATTATTAGTGGATCCGACCAGGACTGATCCGGAGGACAGTACCTGCATATATTGGTATATACATTCATATACAAATAAAAGGATTCAAGTACGAACTGTAGATTCATGATTTTGACTCATATGACATTGGGATATTATACTTGGGATTGCATGATAATTAGTATTGCACATACATGTCATATAGCATATCAGTACAGATTATGATAGTACTATACTTATGACCTAGGCATCGTCATGCATTTCGATTTCTACCTTTAGATGTACTTTTATTCACTGAGTTGGCAACTCATCCCCGTTGTGCCACAGTTTCTTGCATGTTTTACCGCTTGGATTGTCAGCGGCTTGGGCACACCTTCTTTTGGGGATTGATGGGTAAGTGAGTTATTATTGTGTCATACTCACTCTTGATTATTCATTTATTCTTGTATCTAGCAGAAACTCCATCAACTTAGAAACGATATACTATGGACTTAGAATCGAGACTTAGAGTTTACGGGTGGTGATGTCACACTCTTTAGAGTCGACATCTGTTATAAATTTGTTTGGCTGTTCCGTCTTTTAGACGTGAAAGATAGCTTCCGTTGGGATGCTATTTCAATTTGTTGTACTGGGTTTTTATAAAAATACAAAGGAGGTGATGATAAGTTTCAAAACGTCATAAAGGCTTTTCAACATATGATGTTATTTTAAATTGATATTACCGGCTGATTATTTAAACCTCACCTCAAATATTTTAAAAAGGGTTTAGATTTCGGGTTTTGGCTTACTTGAACCGCGTCGATATCTTTAGATGTCACATGATTTAAGTGCCGGTCACGTGCCACATTTGTGTCGTGACAACATACCAGGAATGGTTCCTCATACTTTATCACATTCACCGATGGTCTCTCAAGATTCGGACATTTGTTCCTGTTGAAACATAAGTCTGAAGCTTTTGAGAAATTCAAGAATTACAAGTATGAAGTTGAGAACCAAACAGGAAAAAGTATTAAAACCCTTCGATCTGATCGGGGAGGAGAATACTTGAGCACGGATTTCCTGGATTATTTAAAAGAGAATGTGATTCTCTCTCAGCTTACTCCTCTGTATACACCACAGCACAATGGTGTATCGGAACGGAGGAATCACACCCTATTAGATATGGTGCGCTCTATGATGAGTACTGCTGAGTTACCTATTTCCTTTTGGGATTGTGCACTTGAGACTGCCGCATACCTATTGAATCAAGTTCCATCTAAATCTGTGCCTAAAACACCATATGAGATATGGAGTGGAAAGAGACCATATCTTAAACGAGTTAAGATATGGGGTTGTCCGGCCTATGTCAAAAAGCAAAATCCGGACAAGATCGAGGCAAGGTCAGTTCTTTGTAAGTTTCTGGGATATTTAAAGAATTCACATGGATATCTATTCTACCACAGTGAGGAACAAAATGTGTTTGTTGCTCAACATGCCACCTTTTTAGAAAAGGAATTTCTTGTAACAGAAATTAGTGGTCATGAGGTTGAACTGGAAGAAGTTCCAGCCACACAAACAGGAACTGATGATTTAGTGGAACTAGAGGATTCGATAGTCTCCAACGAACCTCAGCTAATCCGCAGATCTAGTAGGGTTCCTCATCCACCTGAGAGATACTACGGTTTTCTCATTTACGGTGGGAGCGAGGATTGCATCATGGAAGATGATGACCCAACTAGTTTCGAGCAGGCCATCACAAGTGGAAACTCTGTGAAATGGCTGGATACTATGCGATCTGAGATGGAATCCATGTACACCAACAAAGTATAGACTTTGGAAGTTGCACCTAAAGGGGTAAAACCCATCGGGAGCAAATGGATTTTTAAGAAGAAACTTTGTGTAGATGGAAAAGTTGAGACTTTCAAAGCTAGACTTTTAGCAAAAGGTTTTAGTCAATGACCAGGTGTGGATTATGATGAAACCTTTTCTCCAGTGGCTATGCTTAAGTCCATTCGGATCCTACTTGCCATCGCTGCATATCATGACTACGAAATCTGGCAGATGGACGTCAAGACAACTTTTCTAAATTATGATTTAGAAGAGAGCGTGTACATGACACAGTAAGAGGGATTCATAGACAGTGGGAGCAGCGGAAAGGTATGCAAGCTGCTTAAATCAATCTACAGATTAAAGCAGGCATCGCGGAGTTGGAACATCTATTTTGATATAGCAGTCAAAGAGTTTGACTTCGTAAAAAACGTAGACGAACCTTGTATATACAAGAAGATTATAGAGAGTAAGATTGTCTTCCTCGTATTGTAGGTGGATGCCATACTCTTGATAGGAAACGATCTTCCTATGCTACACTCGGTTAAGTTCTTCTTATCACACAGGTTCTCCATGAAAGATCTGGGTGATGTCTCCTACATCCTGGGGATTAAGATCTATAGAGATAGATCTAAACAGATGTTAGGATTGTCCCAATTCAGGTACATTGAAACCATACTAAAGAGGTTTAGTATGGAAGATTCTAAGCGTGGAAATTTACCCACTTGCTCAGGAATCACTCTCTCCAAAGAGACATCTCCCAAGACTGATTTGGAGAGGGCTCGCATGCAAGGGATACCCTATGCTTCGACAGTCAGGTCTATCATGTATCCGATGTTATATACCAGACTGGATGTAGCTTACGCACTTAGTGTACTCAGTAGGTATCAATCAGATCTTGGGGAGAATCACTGGACAGCTGTGAAGAACATTCTTAAGTACTTGAGAAGGACTAAAGAAAAGTTCTTGGTGTATGGTAACGGTGAACTCCAGGTGGAGTCCTTTACCGATTCGAGTTTCCAGAGTGATAAGGACGACAATAAGTCGGTCTCAGGTTTTGTCTTCACCCTCAATGGAGGGGCAGTATGTTGGAAGAGTTCCAAGCAAGATACCGTGGCAGACTCGACGATGGAGGCTGAATACATCATTGCCAACGATGCTGCCAAAGAGGCTGTCCGATGAAGAAGTTCATAACTGAACTTGGTGTGGTTCCATCTATTGAGCATCCAATACCTTTGTATTGTGATAACAATGGAGTTATGGTTTTGTTCAAGAAACCCCGGTCCCATCAGCGATCCAGACATATTCTTAGGCAATATCACCTGATCCGAGAGATAGTTGATCGCCGAGAGATCAAGGCCAAGAGAGTTGACATGAAGAATAATACGGTGGATCTACTCACGAAGGCCATTCCTCAGATACAATTTGAGAGACTTTTTGGGATGTTGGGTATGTGATACTACAATAACTGGCCTTAGTGCAAGTAGGAGATTGTTAGTTATATGTATGCCCTAGAGGCCCTTATTGTACATGATTGTATATTATAGTGGATGCTTGGACATATATAGAGAGGACTTTCTTGCTCGACATGATAGTATGCTATCTGGTTACTCTTTATCTTAACATGTACACTTGTGTTATTATACAGTCTCTCTGTTACAAGTTAATAAAGCCCTTAGGATGCGTACTTGACTACCAAGACTATGATGTAGATCATACTAGTGGGGCCAGGGTAGTCCACAAGTACATCCTTTAATTGTTCTTAGTTGAGGGAGTATCTCTAGAGTAGACTAGTGTGTACGTTTCTTGACCCTGTATGGGGCGATGGTTGATCCCACAGCCATTGGTGTTTGTGTAACGTTTTAAAAAAATGATTAAATAAATAATTAAATGAATAAAAGTGTTTAAGTGAATTTTAGGATTTTCGGTAAAGTAAAATGTATTTTTCGTAAAACCAAAGCGTGATTGTTTTTCATTATAATTTTAAAAATATCTATTTTAATTATGAAATTACTAGTAAATGGTGTTTATTTAGACACTTATAAATTTTTAGTTTAATAAAATATTTTTCCTAAATTAATTATTTTAAATATTAACATAAGCTTTATTTTTACACTAAATTAGTGTAAATTATAAATTTAAATGGTTTTAATTTGTAAAAATGAACCATGGCATGTTAGAATTTAGTATGTATCTTGCAAAATTATTTGCAAATTTTTCCTATTTTCTAGAGCTTTCTTGAGTTGCTATAGTAAAGAAATAAATAAATAAATAAATAAAGCATGAAAAGACTTTTATTGATGTTTCTTCTCTTGAAACTTCTACACACTTTTCCCACTCTCTTCTTTCTCTCCCTCACCTCTCTAGGGCCGGCCACAAACCCCCCATGCTGCCCCCCCCCCATTTTCCACCTCATTTTTATTCAAAATTCATCAAAAACACATCAAAAATTCAATTAAAATTCCACAAAATCCTATTTATTCCATACTCTTTATTCCTTGCTCATTTTTATATGAAATTTGGAGATGGAAAGCATACATTTTGGAGGCTCAATTCTTGTTTGTATTTCACATTTTGAAGGTATAATTTTCTTTCTTTTGATTTATTGTTATTAGATGTTCATATTAAGCTTAATTAGATTTAATGAATTAATTCTATGTTCTTTTTTTAAAATGCAAGCTAGGGTTCTAAATTCAAGTTATGATTTTTAATAATTAATTAGGGTTATAGTAGATAGTTTAACACTTTTAGTATTAGGAAATCTTGCATGGTTATTGTTTAACAAATTGTTATTCAAAAATTGTTTTAAATTAGGAATTTAGTTAACTAGGTTTTTGAAAAATGTGGTTGTGGTTAATATAAAATTCTAATTTGGGTTGTTATCATTGGATTATAGTTTTAGTGGAAATATTAGCAAGTTAATGGAAAGAAAAAACTTAGTTTGATTGCTAGTTTCTATGGTTAATTGATAAATTGTGATAAAAATTGCTAATTTTGTAAACTAGATTTTAGAAATTCCTATATAAATGAGATTAAAAATATAATTATGGTTTCATTATATCATTATCATCATGAATTGTGGTTTAAGTCATTAATTTATGCAAAATCATGTTTTGTGGTGGAATTGTGGTATTTTATTTGAAAAATGTTGAAAATTGTTAAAGGGTGCAAACTAGAAATTTCAAATTTTTACAAAATTGTGTAATAAAAATATAGTAATGGTTTGTATAGTCTAGTGATGCTATTTAATGAGTTTTATGACCATTGGTTTCATTTAAACGTCAAGTTTTGATGAAAAACGGTAAATTGACATTTTCGGGTATTTCGAAAACGGACGATTTGATTGATTTTAGGGTTTTGATGGATTAAATCATGTTTTATATTATAAGTAACGAGTTTTCTAAACTACAAGCTGTTTGTTGATGTTTATCTCGATCCATCGGAGTTTGTACGCCGATATCGAGCGGTATTTGGTTCTTTTGCGTGGACGGGACATAGGTTTTAACCTATGCTTGTTCCTTGTATCGTTTGACTTTTGTATCTGATTCGGTTTACGATGCTATTTATATGTTTGCGTTTAGGTACCCTTCAAGTGGACTGCGGGCGATGAAGAGGAGGATGGAGACACCGTCGTCGGCAGACATGGACCAGGTGAGTAGATGCATATCTACGGGGGGAAGTCGGGTGGATGGCGTTTAGCACCCCCGCAATGTAGAATAGGAATAGTACTTATTGACATTAGGAAACCCGATGTGACCCTAGATTCTTACTGAGCAGGACCCTAGTAATGACCCTAGGCGGGACTAGACTGATTTAGGAAAACCATACCTGAGGATGAATACTTTGGGAGAGGTTCGTAGGTTTCTGATAGAAACACACACGCACACACTAAAACTTGACATGGCGTATACGTATATGTGTGTATATATATAAAACTAGGTATAGGTGTATATATATACACAACACGTATATGGGATTCGTTGATGTGATATGATATCCGAGATATGATGAAACAGTATAGCTGGGCTTGATGCCGTGATTCTTGACTATACAGTCGTATTAAAGTGTTAGCGGATCATTAGAGAAAGAGATAATGAACATGAATATATAAATTATGAAGGGTGGTGGTGATATTGAGGTACATGGGACGCTAAAATAGTACCTGGGCTGTAGCTTGTGACTTGATGACGATAAGATATCGGTATGACTTAATCACAATATGATACATATGACATGATATTTCTGAGGATAAACTAATGATGCTTATCATGATGGCAATGATATATGATTGATGTATGCGATCACAGTTTAGCACCTTGATCATGAGATGTGTTGATGATGACATTATACGAATGAGAAGACACCTAGGAGATACTTGACCGTACCCCGATATTGGGATGCCGTACGATGGATTTTACCGTACGAGGCTTAGATTTGATGATTGATCCGCACTCTTGATTCGAGGAAGCCGTACTACGTACGTGACGCTATTGAGGCGGGATCGCCGACTATTAGAGATATTGATTCAGACCTTAGGTAGACTCTAGTTTCTTACTGACTAGTCTATTAGGTTTAGTTCCTTAGGATGTTAGATGGACACTAGTTTAGGTTCGACTCACATAGTGGTAGTTGTACTCGTATTTCGCAGAGGAGTGGATAATGCACATCTGTATTTACATTCATACTGTAATCATCATGGTGCATGTTCTTACATATGTTGCTATAATCAGTATAAACTTTACCTGTTAGGACACCAGCACCATTACCGATGATGCGCATATTCCACGCACACTTATTTGCCAGCTCACACACATCATCATCGGTAATTGCTATGTCACGTACACTTTAGATCATATTATCTTTTATTGATAGAATCAGTTAACAACTAAACCGATATAATATTGTGATTACTCTCTGATGTTAGTATAAGACATGATATTTATTACTTAGACATCCATGCATTCATATTTTCATGTTATCGCACAGTAGTATGGGCATATGCCGACACTTATCATATACTTACTCATGATTTTGAGATTTGGATTTCTATGATATTTCTGGATTTTTGGGGAAAACCGCAAAAATATATAAAAACTTCTCTCTCTCTCCTCTTCTCTTTTTAAAATAAGATGCGGTTTTCTCGTGATGTATGTGTCGTCCACCATGAGTATTTCATGTTTTCTGTTGGATTTCGAGACCCGATTCGAGGAGTGGATGAACCGTCTCGGGTACATGGTGGGCCCGGTATGGTACCCCGGGGCAAGAAGATCGAGTTGTAGACGATGAGCCTGGCAGGGGAAGGCTACCTACCGGTGATGTCTGACGCGGCGGATATCCGGAGGATACCGACCGTTGTCGTGAGATTTGATGATATGGGCCGATCCGGACTGACGGAGCCCGAGGTATTGAGACTATGAGACTTGAGATTTACATGTTTGTGTCGATGCTTGACACGGATTTCCATGGATTTCATTATTGAGATTTCAGATTCTTATACACATTTTACTATGATAACAGCCAAAGATTTCTTATACAGATATACCTGGATTTCAGGATTGCTTATTTTACATTCATGGTGCATGCATATCCATTCATATAACATAGTACTATATGAGGCACTGACACGAGCATGGAGTATCTGCACTTACACGTAGTATTACCCTGCTATTATTAAGGATTGAGATTAGTAGTGTATTATTATGACCTAGGATAGCGTCGTGCATTCGATTTCTTTTCGTAGATGTCTTCTACTCACGAGTTGGCAACTCACCCCCGTTGTGCCAAATTTTATTACAGGTTCGGTGTACAGGTTTCCCTGGCAGCTTGCTGGCACATCTATTCTTTCAGGGTGATTTGCACGGTAGGTTGGTTCACTTGTATCCGAACCACCATTGTACTTTTATTCATTCATTTGTATCTAGTAAGCTCCATCAACCATACTTGTATTACTTGATAAGTTTATTGGACCAGTCTTTTATTTCGACTTTAGAGTCGCGCATGTATTATTCTGATCTGGTGGTTTTGTTATCTTTTGAGTTTTGAGCCTCGCCCTTTGGCGTTGTATATTATTGTGCTTGTTGTGGTTGTTTCCGCCTGTTGGCGTTGAGCTAGCTCCCGTTTGGGGATGCTTTTTACTGTTTATGTATATTATACTTGTTGTACCCATTTGGGGGCCGGTTTTTATAGAGGAGACTCTGCCGAAATTTTAGAGAAAATTTGCTGATGCTTTTAAACTTGTTTTCTTCTTCTTCTTCTTTTATGGTTTAGATTTCTGGGCTTCGGCTTACTTAGGTTACGTGGCGCCTCTAGACGCTTCGTAATCTAAGTGCCGGTCACGTTCCGTACTCTCGGGTCGTGACAGTTTGACATCAGAGATTGTACACAGGTGCTCATTGGAGAATGGGTACACCGAACAGGACTCACCGAGAACTCCTAGATGGTATTATACCTATCGTCAGATAGCAGTTCTCTGGTGACACCGGTACAGGTTAGTCTGTAGACCCGAGATCGTCAAAGAGTCTTGTGTGGTTCCTACTGTGCTTTGATTTCTTCCTACCACGGCTCAAAAGAGTCGTGCAAACAGGTGGATTTTAGGTACAATCCTGAGTCACATGGATGCAATGAGCGATAGGAGGGGTTTCGTCTCTCCCGGTATTGGGAGTTGATGTTGTGCTATGCTCGATTGGCTATAACAGTAAGTCCCTGGCCAGGGCTGTTCATGAGATTTACTGGTAAGTGTTATCAGTAGTTTTTCGACCCGTTATGAGACTCACATCGGCATGACTTATCAAGTTATTGGGGTCTGACGATTCCACCCCCAGACTCGATATGAGACATATCAGACGAAGAGACCGGACTGTACGGTAGTGTTACTTATAGGATTCATGGGAGTTTGGACAAGCTTGCTTGTTGATCTTCTATTCGCTCAATACCTGATAGCCGTTACGTCCAGCTAGTACCGCTGACGGCCTGTGGGTAACTGATATGATCATTACCTACTGCTGGCGTATTGACGAGTCTTTAGAGTCCCACACAGAGGTTTTCTTAGATCAAGCGAAATGAGGTAGGGTACATATGTGATATGTGCGGGACCGAGATTAATAGTGTATGTGATACCGTATTCTGATCTCACGATATAGGTTATATGTGATATAACCGGATTATTGAATCAATTATTGATTCGATAATTTGTTATATGTATATTTGATATACATATAAATGATATTAGTCTGTTATATATGATATAGCCGGATTATTAAATCAAGTGTTGATTTAATAATTTAATATATAATTATATATTTGATATATTAATATATATATTAACTAATATTAGCTCACTTAAGAATTTCTTTTCTATAAATACATTTGAATATATATATATGAGATATATATTAATGTATTTATTATTGTGTCATGCTAGATGATACGTTGGACATGGGTGTTTGAGACACATACCAAACTAAAGATAATTTGGGTGATTTAATTATTAAGGGATAAACCAAAATTATGTGGAAAATGGCATGGCTTAAGATACTTGTGGAAGCATGTAGAAGTCTTGACTTAGTCCACTAATTTTGTTTTACTCTAGATATTTATTAACCCGACCATTATCTTTAGCCATGGTTAAGTCTCTACAAATATCATTTGAGATATTTTTTCTCTATGGTTCATCACTTGATCATCTTCTTCATCTCATTTTTCTTCTCTAGTTTTTGATGAGGTGAAGAAAGAAAAAGAGAAAAATAATTCTAAAGTAAGAAAAATTCCTACTTCATCAATCTATACCAAACTAGCCATTTAGTATAGGTTGTTTACTTCACTAATTCCTCAATTAGTGAAGAGGTAGCTTGAGTGAGAGATTCCTCAAGGTGGATCATCTTCGGTCTCAAAGATCTTTAAGTAAGCTCGTTCCTTTCACCAAGTGGAGCCTAAGAAGAGTTTGGGGGACCACTACTTGGAGCTAAGGGACTACTACTTGGAGTTTTAGAAGTGAAGGACCGGTCTACAAAGGTTGTATTCCTTATTCACTTAGTGTAAAGTTTGTTTACATGCAATAAAACCTTAATTCTCTAGTTCGATTCTAAGATGGCATGCATTAGGATACTAGATTTTTTAAAATTGTATACTTGATACTTCTAAAAACCTAGTAGTGGTGCTAAGACATACTTTCACTAAGAATCGTTTATTAGAAGATGTAGTAGTCTAATCTCTAATCTTTTCTCTTTTTCGTTTCTTTCTCCACTCAAAAAACTCAAGAGGAGATCAAGAAGAAGACCAAGGTGATGAAGTAGAGAATGGAAACTCAAGAAAAATCTCCACTTATTTCTATCTCATCTCTATATTTTGTTTGTGAGAGTGAGTGGACTTGTGACTCACCATGGTGAGTCACAAGCCCACACTCTTCTCACAAACTCAAGAAAGAAAGAGTGAGTCAAAAGACCACACTCTTCTCACAAACTCAAGAAAGAATGAGAAGAAATGAGTTTGCCATGTCAAGTGTCCACATATACATATGTATAAATGTTAAATACACACAAATACACTAATACAAGTATATGTGACAAATACATACAACCGTATTCATATCAAAATATGAATACCGTATTCGTATAAAATACGAAAACCTGTATTTATATTAAGGCACACATACACGTATTTATACAAATAGACATATTCGTATAAATACCGTATTCTGTCAAAATACTAATACGAAAAAGAGAGATACTAAAAAGAGATAAATAATACTAACTCACATTTAATCCAAATGTGATAACCTGGCTATCTTTTAAACCTTGCTAGTATTAACAAACTGTCCGATTAAAGGTACGTGCAGTAAAACACGTATTTAATCGAACTCGGGTATGTATCAAAATACGTACACTACATCGTTTCGCCTAAACTGGGAAACCCTCTGTGTGGGACTCTAAAGACTCGACGATACGCTGGCAGTGGGTTTAACTACAAGTACATCTGCGGCACTAGCTGTACGTAATGACTGCCCACTTATTGATTGAAAGAAAGGCCGACAAGCAAACTTGTCCATATCCCTACTGAGCCTGAAAGTGACAATCTTAGTAGAGTCCGGTCTCTTTGTCCGACAGTATCGCATACATGGTCTAGGAGGTGGAAAACGCCAGTCCCTTAATAACCCAATAAGTCGTGTCGATATGGCCCAAAACCATCCCGAGAAACTACTGATGTCACAATCAGTAAATCTCAACTGCCTTGGCCAAAGTCTTATGGTGATGACCAATCGAACACAGTGCGACATCAATTCCCAATACCGGGAAAGTCGAATCCCTTCTATCGCTCACTGCCCCCAAGTGTTTTGGGATTGTACCCAACTAAAATCTGTTTGCATGACTCTTTAAAACCATGGTAGGGTAGTGCTCTAAGTATATGGGGAACACACTCGAGATGAATGATGATGTCAGGTCTAAAGACTAACATATACCTATGTCACCAAAGAACTACTATCCGACGATAGGTATAATACCATATAAAAGTTCTCGGTGAGTCCATCCAGTCTAACTCATAACCTAATGAGCACCTGTATACTATCTTTGGTACTGAACACCAATAGCTGTGGGACAGGCCATCTTCCCTCATGGGAATAAGAAACGTATACACCAGTCTATTCCGGAGTATCGATGCCCTATCTTGAAACTCCAACGACTATGGACAATTTAAAGATGTGCTTATAGACTACCTAGACCCCACGAGTATGATCGCCATCACAACTCTAGTAGTCAAGAAAAGATCTTATGGGCTTTACCAACATGTAATCGAGATACGTAATATAAAAATAGAACGTATACACATGTTGAGGTAAAGGGAAACCAGATAGTATACTATCATATTCAGCAAGATTGTCATGTACACATATATCCTAAGCATCCATATGTAATATACAATCCTGTACTATATAATAATGGCCTCTAGGGCATACACATCTAACATAAATCATATGTTTATTGGGAACACGTTCGAAACCGTAGGATCTAGCACACCCATTAATCATAATCTTAAAAGATCATATTTAAATTTAATATTGTTTCAACAATATAATATGCTTGCCGATTTGCATTATGTTTACGATTCACATGCTATACTTATTTATCATTATTGTTGAGACCATCTATTTCTTGTTAAAATTGACATGCATACAAATCCTTTTTGGCATGCTCATATAATTCATCTGTAACACTTGTTTAGAGCATTGCTACAACATGATTACCAATATCATCATGCTGAAATTCCCTGGACATGCTATGCACATTTGTGATCACCGTTTATTGACATTCTATGCATATACTAATGACATGGAACCTACACTTAGACATGACACTTTTGATTATTAACACTTTGTTGTAACCTGTAGGATGCATAACGTATATTCCGGTGCTGGTATGAGACGGGACCTGCCATGATCCGGAAACGGCATGCGACTGTCACTTAAATCACGTGAAGTCTATAGGACCCCGTAACCCAAGTAAACCGAAAACCAGGAATGTAAACCTTTTTAAGTAAATAATGGAGGTGAAGTGTTGGAAAATGGTTACCAATGAAATCAAGTTCCTTTTTAAAGTATAAGTACAGTTTGTTTGAAAACATAAGTGGGTTTTAGACTAAGGTTTGAAAACATTTTCGTCATTTAAAATTTCGGCAACATCTTTGATCAGTCAAATTTATTGCACATTTGTATGAACATTTTCCCTATTATTGCTTACTACTAAAAGGTGTTAATTGTAAATAAGGAACATATGTTGGTTTATTTGTAAAAAAATTATTATCATATGTTTCTTCATTTATAATTAATATAATTAGGGAAAATACATGCATATAATATTTAAATGAAATATTATTAATTAAAATATGCATATCATGTCAAATATTCCTAATCAATATTCTTAAGATATCATATCATATAAATAGTTGTAATAATATCTCAAAAATAACAAATGCTACTAATAATTTGATTTGAGATATTGTGTAGGTATTAGCTCAGGTCTGAAATCTAAGTAGGAGATCCATATCAAATCGGAATATTAAACCGAATTTGCCAAATATTAGAAGCAAATCGAGGAATCTATCAACGGCGGAGAGTAAGAGCAATATTTTCAGAATCTTTATATCAAGAGAATCTCCAAATATCGAGAGAAAATGCCAGAAAAAAATCCTAAGCCACAAACCCACACATGGGTAGCAGATCCGCAATCAATAGGGAGTTTGGCGGCGGTTCCGCGGTCAGGTAGTGGCCGTAGGATCTGGAAATTTAAGGGCATGATCTTAATGTCACCTGCTCTAATATGGCATCTAGGTTTCTAGTTTCATAGACTATATAAATGACCAAGAGTTGTGCATTCCAAAAATCATCTATTCATCTATCTCTCGATCAAGAGAGAGATCTACGAGCAAAATTAGGGTTCTTGTAATATACCTTTTTAAGGAGAAATTTTGTAATGCAATAGTTGATAAATAAAGGCAGTCTTTTGTTTTAATTCTTTTCGTATTTACTTTATGCTTTACTTTCCGCATTACTTTCCCGCATTACTTTTCTGCATTACTTTCAGCATTACTTTCTGCACTTCTAAATTTTAATATGGTTTCATTCATCTTCCACCTCTATTTTACTACGCTAATAACCATGAGCGAGTAATTTCTTGCTTGCTAGGATTTGTACGATAGGGTAGAATAATGTATGAAAACCCCTTAACTTCTTTTGAAATTTTAATGTTTATAAATCTTAGCAAAATAAATATTAACCCTCTTATCCGGCGCGCTATCAATTAATGATAGTCACGACCACGATTTGAGATTAGTTAATACTTGTTTTCTTAAGGGCTTGAGATAAATAAAGATCAATAGAAGGACAAGGGGCAGTAGTGGGAAACCCTAATTCCCTCCGAGAACCCTAATCCACATCCATCGCTATTTCTCTAGTTTTAAATAATTAAAAGATAAAAAGAATCATTTCTAAATTAACCTTCATCCATTAACTACTAAGTCCTATAAACCCTACAAGTCTTTCTATTATAAAATTTTCTAACCATCCTAATTTAAAACGACAAACAATCTCACCTTTCTTCTATCAACTCGTTTAAAGAAAGATAAGATATTCACCGTTTCCCTGAGGACAATTCGTACTCATTGCGGCTAGCTATTTGTGACACCGTCTTGATTGCAGTTATTTACAAAACACATACACACCTTTTCGCATCCAATCAAATGGCGCCGTTTCCCGAAAACGGTCGTAATTATTTTTCTTGTTATTCGGGTTGATTTCTATTATAAAACTAGAGAACATAAAAATAATAATATAAATAAAAAAATAAAATAAAAACCGCATTTTGTATTTTTAATGATTTTTGTGCGAGTTTTGCGAGAAATCTGGAGCACTTGGAGTGAACCATCAGAGATTCAGAGATTGTCAAATAGGAGCAGAAGAGCATTGGAGTGTTGTGCCAAAGTTTGGAAGGGAGATCTCACCAACTAACGGCGGAACCGCGGCTAATTGGTGCCATTGGCGCCTAAACTGCAGCCATATTAGGGTGTTTAGCCCCCAACTTTCTTTAGTATCATTTACTCTTCTTCCTTTCTCCTCTAAAACTTCAATAAACTGTTTTTACCTGCAGGATTCTTTGCAAACATCGCCGCTAAAAATATCTTTTTGCGTGTTTTAGATTTTGTTTTGTTTTGCATATTTAAAATGAACATTAAGAGGCACGAAACCCAAATTCAGATTAGGTGGGGATTTCATCACCCTTCTTAGGCCCCATAATCACAAATGAGTATACGCATAACCCTATATTAATAAAAAATATCTAGACCAAGTATCCAAGGACAACCACACTCAATTAGGACAAAAGAGGATCGTGGGTAATCTGTTACTTATCCGCATTTCTCTTGCAGTGTCTAAGGCAAGTGTGACTAAGGAAATTGGTTACTTAATTAGACCTGCTATTTCGGTGATTCGTATAGTGGATACCTCCCATTTAGCTATCACTTACCTGGCTGCAAGATTGATAATGAGGTGATAGAGGATTTATCCCATGTCTTGTCCTTTGGAAGTCTAGGAGCGGTCTAGTAATTTGACCTAGGTGATCCTAGTTCTAGGTATGCACGTTTGTTGAGTCCCTCTTTCCAAGCAAAACAATTTCAAAAATCCAAAAAAGAGCTTAAAATTATTACCATTTCACCCTCTTTTGTTTTTATAATGGGTAACCCAAACCGACCAACTCTTGCCGAGTTTTGCTACAAACAACCAGATATTTCTTATTATCGTAATTGTTTTGGTACAATTCCGACCTTACCATTTCTGTAAAGGATATGATAGAACGCCCTAGAAATAACAGTTGGACACCTCACTCAAGTCCTATCAACCGCGCAACACCTTCTTATGTTGATAATTCTTTTAAGGCTAGTGAGAAAACTTCTAAACCCATATCCATTGCTAAGCATATTGCGAAGGCTCGTAGCTAAAGTTTCAAACCTTTCACTTCTCCAAAACGGTTAGGACAATAATTGCAATTATTTCCATATGAAAATGTTGATACTCGTTTTGAGGCTAATAAGGCAACTTTTACACCCATGACCATTGCTTAGCAAATAGCAAAAGCTAGTCGCTAACTAACCAACCACTTATTCTTCATATCACAATATTGATCCTAATCCTGTTTATGAAACTTGGATACAACCTTCTAACTCTTATCAACAGCACCAAACTTTCATACCCTATCATGCTAATACTTCTCTTGAAACTAGTGTGGAAATTTGTAAACCCATGTCGATTGCAGAACATATTGAACTCGCCCGTGGCCAATAATTAAACTCATTCTAACCATACTCAACTGTTGCACTTTATCTAGACAGTGCTTCTAAATATCAATTAGGAAGTTCCACGGTTCAACGAGAATCCTTCATTGAAACTTCTTCACAAACCATGTCTAGTCTTGAAGTAGAGTTGGAATTGAGTAGTGAAAAAGAACAAGGGATCCCCTAAGTCAAACCAAAACCAATTCTTTTGATCTCAACACCTTCCATACTGAACCCCAACTGAGTGTATTTGATGATCAACTGCTTAATAATCTAATTGATGAGGTGCTAGAGAATAATATGTTTGACTTGTCCAATCATGAGTGTGAAAGAGAGCCTTACACCATTCTAAATCAAACCGATCCTTATCCTACTACACTTGACATTTCAAACCTTCCAATTTCATCAAGTGAACTTAATGATCCATCAATTGAGGATAATATAATTGATGAATTTTTAAAGACCTATTCATTTGATTTGACTGAAGGTGTTAATGAGAGTGGTGATGAGAATATCTTTGAAGATGAACTCGCTATGTTGGATGAGTTGGATTCACCGACCCATTATGTCTTTTCTATTGAATGTGTGAAAGTGTTTACTAGCACCACGGCAGGGTCAAAATCGGCATCACACATGCAATTTTCAAATTTTAGAGGTGCTAATCAACACTAAACAAGGATCAAACTAGATTATTAAGGTTTTAACTATGATATCAAGAAACTATACTAAGAGATGGATGGCTACAACCTTTGTAGACCGTGTCCTTCTCTTCTAAATCTCCGGGTTGTAGTCCACGCGATTCCACTAGGCTCCACTTGAAGGTTAAACGACTTCCTTCGATGACCTTCATGCGGAAGATGATCCACCCGAAGTCCGCTAATCCAAGCTACCTCTTCACTAAACTCTTTAGTGAAGGAAACACACTACACCAAAGCGCTAATCTAGTGTAGGATGGTGAAGTAGGGGTTATGTTTGCTCACTAGAGTTCTCACAAGCTCAAGATTTTACAACTCATGTGATGGATTGAGCTTGGAGGTGGAGATGAGGAAAATGGAGAGAGCTAGAGAGCAACTCATCATATGAGCTCTCAAATAAAATGGCTAAGTGTGGAATGAATTCATGAATCAACTGTAGAATGGTTCATCCATCATTGAAGCATACAATTTTTAACACTTAAAAATTGTAGCCATGCTTCAATAGTGCAAGAAAATGAATATAAAATAGAATAAGCCATGCTATGTCCATCCCTCCAAAGTCTCCCCATTTTTCATCTCTTTTTCTATTTTCTAAAAATAGAAAATCCAAGCCATGCTTCATATAATATATATATATATATATATATATATATCACACACACACACACGCACACACACACATATATATAATTAGTGAGCATTAATATTAGTCAATATACAATTATATCAAATATAAATATATATCATATTATAAAATCAATACTTGATTTAATAATCCGGTTATATCACAGATAACCGACTAATATCATTTATCTGTATATCACATTATCAAATCAACACTTGATTCAATAATCCGGTTATATCACATATAAGCTAACCGATAACAAATAGCCGCCAGATTACAATACGGTATCTCATACTTGTATTTAATCAGGCTCCCGCACATACCAGCATATTTTCCATACTTCATTTCGCTTGAATCAGGAAACTTCTATGTGGGACTCTAAAGACTCGTCAATACGCCAGCAATAGGTAATGATCACATCAGTTACCCACAAGCTGTCAGCGGTACTAGCACCCAGGTATTGAGCGAATAGAATATCAACAAGAAAGCTTGTTGTAACACCTTGAAATTCGTTTAGGTTAATTTCGTGTTAATTAGCGATAATGCGTTTTTTTCATAAAACTTCGTTAATAGTTATTTTTCCATATAAACTGGAATAAATCAAACTTTTATTGTGAAAATATGTGTTTTTATATATAAATGTGTTTTATTGATTAGTAATTAGCTTAGCGTTCACTTAATTAAAAATTTCCTTAATTATTTTTTTCAAAGCAACTTAGTATAACTTGCATGCACACTTAACACATTGTAACACATTCTTCTTTTTTTTCCTCTTCATTCAAATTTCATTTCATTCTTCTTTTTAAAATAAAACCCTTAACAAATAAACAATAAAAGAAATAGGAAAATGAGAGAAAAGAGAGGCATGGGGGGTATTTATTAAGCATGGTGAGTTTTGACTTGGGGCACTCTCTCTCTCACTCTCTCTCCTCAATTCCCAGCAGCAGCAGCAGCAGCTCAGCACCTCCCCCTTCATCTCTTCTTCCTCTCTCATCATTTCCTTGCCCAAATCTTCATTAAAAACCCATCTACCATCACACCAACCCACATTTATCACTCCAAAATCATTCCTTTATTGGTTTTTGAGCCAAATCTGAGCTCTAGGGGCAAGGCCAGCAAGTTGTGCCACCACTTGACCTTTTGTGAGGTATTAAGCCCACTTTAATCACCTCATTGCTAAACTTGTAGTTATTTTAGCTTAATTTAGTGTTTATGTGGATTTTAGTGCTAATTAGGTGGTTTAAATGAAGATTAGGTTAAGTTAGGATTGTTAGGGCTTGATTAGCTTAATTAAGTGGTATTAGCGTCGTTTAACCCAGGTAATTGCTTCAGATTACACTAAAATACCTTATTGTTTTAAATTAGCATAAATTAAACGTTTTAGTTAAGATTTTGGGTTGTTTTGTGATCTGCTTTTGAAGCGAGTGCTTCAGGAAAAAGTTGCAGATACTGGGACTTAGTTACTGAGCTAGGAACACACACACAAAGCACGAGACCCCACTTCCCATCCCAGGCCGCAGAAAAATTCGTTCTGGCCGCAAATTGCGGCCAAAGGGGTGAGTTAGGTGTTGGGGTTTGGGCTGGGGGAGTCTGCTACATATCTAAGGTGTTTGGTATATGCAACTTTTCCTAATTCAACTCGAGTCGAAATCTGGAACCAAAAACCTTATTTTCATTACTTTTAAACTTGCATGACACGTACGTTTAGAGTTTGGGTTTGGTGTTTGCTGTGTATCGCGGTGTGTCAGGGTGGTTCCAGGCGCTTGCACACATGTTTTGGCATCACGTTTGCACACGCGTTAGCTTGCGACGTTAGTTCTCGTGTAATCTTGATATAGCACTTTTGCAGGATTTTAACCTTACATGTGTTGTTTTGTGTAAACTCCAGGATCGGTCGCGGAGACATCGGACGCGGCGTGGAAAGGAAAGGCTGTGGTTGGACCTGGCTAGCTGAGACATTCCGGTGAGTAGATGTACACATCTATGGGGAAAATCGTTTGGATGGCGCTTGACGCCCGATAGTTAGAATGCAGTTTAGAACTGTAACTATATGCGTAGTTCCTACTTCATTATCCCGTTGCATTGCATCATTCGTCATATAAATGTATACTGTGCTAGTAACTCATAGGACAGTCGCACTATTACCATTGGCTTATGCTGTACGGGCACTATTCATGGGAACACACACGCCTTGGTAACTGCTATGCCACAAACACTTAACTAGTTAAATCAGAAATCTTACCACTTGCGCCATTATGCTTAATAACCTGCAATTGATATATTAAATTCTTTAATATGGATATGTAGGATTGCTAGGTACATGCACACATCTTATTGCATTGTTGTTCACGCATAGCTTTCTAGTTTCCGCACTTGCATCTCATATTATTAAATCATAGACATTCATGTATCATGATGCGCTCGAGGATTTTCCGTATTTATGATATTTATGGATTTAGAGGAACCGCAAAGATTTGAGAACATATTACCATTTTAAAAATTGTAAGTTTGCGGTTTTCTCATGATATGATATATATGTCGTCCACCATGGGTTTTCTGCTAGTTTTCGAGACCCGTTTCGAGAAGTAGTATGAACCGTCTCGGGTACATGGCTGGCCGGGTAAAGTACCCCGGGGCAAGAAGATCGAGTGTAGTCGATGAGCCTGGCAGGGACAGACTGCCTACCGGTGATTGTTGGTGCGGCGGATATCCATAGGATACTGACCGTGGTCGTGAGATATTGATATTTGAGTTGGGCCAGTCCGGATTGCTGGAGCCCGAGGTTTTGAGATACCGATACTTTGGGGCACTGAGATATTCGTTGAGACGTCGATGCTTGACACGGTTTTCTGTTGATTTCATCGATATATTCAGATCTCGCATTTTTATTGCATTCATGCTGCACGCATTTTACCATATCGCATCATATTAGCATATGTAGCTTGTGACATCATTGTGTACATGCTTACGATAGCCTTATTAGATGTTATTTTTACTCACGAGTTGGCAACTCACCCCCGTTGTGCCATAGTGTTTTGTAGGTCTGACCCGTCAGCACAGTAGCGGCGGGCGCACCTCCCCTTTTGCATCATTTTGCTTGGACTCGTAGCTTGTTCGTAGGTGGGTTGCGGGGTTTATTTTGTTGCCACTTGTATCATTATTGTATCTAGTGTACTCCATCTACTGTAGCTACCTTATATATACCGGTTGTACTGTTATATTTGTGACCTAGAGACGAGGCAGTGAGATTTGTGTATTTATATGTTATTTCTCTGGGTCGAGCTCACTTAAGCCGACATGTTGCTTTATTCATTGTGCTTCTATTTCTTTTCTGCACAGTTGATATTTATTGTGTGGGATTGTGAATCCGCATTTGGGCGAAGAGCTAGCTCTCGTTTTGGGATGCCTTATTTCATGTTGTATATATATATATTCCTGTTTGTACCCGTTTGGGGTCAGTTTTTACGAAGGAGACTCTGCCGAATTTTTCGGAAAACTAGATGTTGCCTTTAAAAGCTTGATGCGACTTATTTGTTTGAAATTTGCTTTATATATTTTGGTTTTCCTTCACTCTCCTGCTCTATTTGGTTTTGATTTCTGGGTTTTAGCTTACTTAGGTTACGTACGCCTTGAGACATTTCGTAATTTAAGTGCCAGTCATGCTCCGTACCTTTCGGGTCATGACACTTGTCCAAACTCCCATGAAGCCTATAGATAACACTTACCGTATAGTCCGGTCTCTTCGTCTAATATGTCGCATATCGAGTCTGGGAGTGGAATCGTCAGACCCCAATAACTTGATAAGTAATGCCGATGTAAGGCCTATAACAGTACGAGAAACTACTGATAACATTTACCAGTAAATCTGATCAACAGCCCTGGCCAGGGACTTCCTGTTATAGCCAATCGAGCATAGCGCAACATCAACTCCCTATACCGGGAGAGACGAAACCCCTCCTATCGCTCATTGCTTCTATGTGACTCAGGATTGTACCCAAAATCCACCTATTTGCATGACTCTTTTGAGCCGTGGCAGGAAGAAATCAAAGCACAGTAGGAACCACACAAGAATCTATGACGATCTCGGGTCTACAGACTAACCTGTACCGGTGTCACCAGAGAACTGCTATCTGACGATAGGTATATCATATAGCATACTATCATGTCGAGCAAGATAGTCCTCCAAATATATGTCCAAGCATCCACTATATCACACAATAATAGCCTCTAGGGCATACATATCACTAACAATCTCCCACTTGCACTAAGGCTAGTTGTTGTAGTATCTCATACCCAACATCCTAAAAAAGTCTCTCGATTAGTATCTAGGGAAGGACCTTGGTTAGTGGATCCGCTGTATTATCCTCTATATCAACTCTCCTGACCTCGATCTTCCGGCGATCTACTATCTCCCTGATCAGGTGATACTGCCTAAGAATATGTCTGGATCACTGATGCGACCGTGGTTCCTTGGCCAAAGCCACAGCACCATTGTTATCACAATACACAGGTATTGGATGCTCAATGGATGGAACCTCACCAAGTTCATCTCATGAACTTCTTCATCCAGACAACATCTTTGGCAGCATCGTTGGTAGCGATGTATTCAGCCTTCATCATCGAGTCTGCTACGGTATCTAGCTTGGAACTCTTCCAACATACCGTCCCTCCACTGAGGGTGAAGACAAAACTCGAGACCGACTTACTGTCGTATTTATCACTCTAGAAGCTCGAATCGGTAAAGGACTCCACCTAGAGTTCACCGTTACCATATACCAAGAACATCTCTTTAGTTCTTCTCAAGTACTTAAGAATGTTCTTCACAGCTGTCCGGTATTTCTCCCCAGGATTTGATTGATACCTACTCACTACACCTAGTGAGTAAGCTACATCCGGTCTGGTACACAACATCGAATACATGATTGACCCAACTGCCGAAGCATAGGGTATCCTTTGCATGCGATCCCTTTCCAAATCAGTCTTGGGAGATATCTCTTTAGAGAGAGTGATTCCTTAACAAGCGGGTAAATTACCACGCTTTAGAATCTTCCATACTAAACCTCTTTAGTATTGTGTCAATGTACCTAGATTGGGACAATCCCAACATCTGTCTAGATCTATCTCTATAGATCTATATCCCCAGGATGTAGGAGCTATCACTTAGATCTTTCATGGAGAACTTGTGTGATAAGAAGAGCTTGACCGAGTGTAGTATAGGAACATCGTTTCCTATCAAGAGTATGTTATCCACGTACAATATGAGGAAGACAACCTTACTCTCTACTACCTTTTTATATATACATGGTTTATTTACACTTTTGATGAAGTTAAACTCTTTTATAGCTTCATCAAAACAGATGTTCCATCTCTGCGATGCCTGCTTTAATCCATAGATTGATTTAAGCAGCTTGCACACGCTTCCGCTGCCCCCACTGTCTATGAAGCCCTCTGGCTGTGTCATGTACACGCTCTCTTCTAAATCACCATTTAGAAAAGCGGTCTTGGCGTGCAACTGCCAGATTTCGTAGTCATGGTATGCAGCAACGACAAGTAGGATCCTGATGGACTTAAGCATAGCCACTGGAGAAAAGGTTTCATCATAGTCGACACCTGGTTGTTGACGAAATCCTTTTGCTACAAGTCTAGCTTTGAAAGTCCCAACTTTTCCATCTACACCAATTACCTTCTCAAGATCTACTTGCTCCTGATGGGTTTTACCCCTTTCAGGAGCAACTTCTAAAGTCCATACTTTGTTAGTGTACATGGATTCCATCTCAGATCGCATAGCATCCAGCCATTTCACAGAGTCTTCACTTGTGATGGCCTACTCGAAACTAGTTGGGTCATCATTTTCCATGATGCAATCCTCGCTCCCACCGTCTATGAGAAAACCGTAGTATCTCTCAGGTGGATGAGGAACCCTACTAGATTTGCGGAGTGACTGAGGTTCGTTGGGACTATTGAATCCTCTGGTTCCACCAAATCGTCAATTATAGTTTGTGTTGCTGGAACTTCTTCCAGTTCTACCTCATTACCACTAATCTCTTTGACAAGAAATTCCTTTTCTAAAAAGGTGGCATGTCGAGAAATAAACACCTTTTGTTCCTCGGTGTGGTAGAAGATATACCCTCGCGAATGTTTGGGATATCCTACAAACTTGCACAGAACCGGCCTTGCCTCGAGCTTGTCTAGATTTTTCTTTTTAACATAGGCCGGACAACCCCATATCTTAACTCGTTTAAGAGATGGTCTCTTCCCATTCCATATCTTATATGGAGTGGTAGGCACGGATTTGGTCGGAACTCTATTCAATAGGAATGCAGCTATCTCAAGTGCATAACACCAAAAGGAAACAGGTAACTCAGCATTACTCATCATAGAGCGCACCATATCTAATAGGGTGCGATTCCTCCACTCCAAAACTCCATTGTGCTGTGGTGTATACGAAGGAGTAAGCTGAGAGAGAATCCTATTTTCTTTTAAGTAGTCTCTGAATTCCGTGCTCAAGTATTCTCCTCCCCAATCAGATCGAAGGATTTTAATACTTTTACTCATCAGGTTCTCAACATCGTATTTATATTTCTTGAATTTCTCAAAAGTTTCAGATTTGTGTTTCAATAAGAACACATGTCCGAATCTTGAGAGATCATCGGTGAATGTAATAAAGTACGAGGAACCATTCCTGGCATGTGTAGACATAGGACTGCATACATCACCATGTATCTGTCCAAGAGTTCATTAGCTCGTTCTCCGTGTCCAGTAAATGGAGATTTGTTCATCTTGACTTTGAGACATGACTGACAAGTTTCATAAGATGTAAATTCGAACGGATTCAAATATGCATCCTGATGCAACTCAGCTAGTCTTGTCGCATTGATATGAGCTAGTCTACAATGCCACAAGATGGCTTCGTTCATTTCTGAACTGTTCCTCTTGTGTGTGTTATGTATACTTAGAACTGTATTATGATTTAGAATGTATATACCGTTATACAACGTACCATACCTAATCAACACTTGATTTAGGAAAACATTCACAATATTTTTAGTACGAAATAACAGTCGCTCAGAATCATTATGTTACCTCTTGGTAATACAAGGTGATATTCGCCAACTGATTTGGCTACAACAATTGCACCATTTCCTAATACTAGAGACATATCACCTTTTCCCAGTTCTCTTCCTCTCTTTAGCCCATGTAACAAATTACATAGTGGGATCTTGATCCGGTATCCTATACCCAGGACGTAGAGTTAACTGAGAAACAGTTCTCGGTAACGAACACACCTGAAGATGATGCATCAATATATTTATTCTTCGTTTGGGTGACGTGGGAATCCGGATATTCCCCTATTCCTTGCTCAGACTTATGACGATCATAAGATATTCCTGAACTTAGCCCAGTATAATAAGCGGGTTCGGTCAATACATCCATATTATTATCTTGATTAAGGCGTGTCATTGGTCGCTACCAGGAGAGAGAGAATGATAATCACTTTGCGTACGCTCTTTGCAAGATTAGATTGGTTATTATTTTATCTATTTAGGATGGCTCCCACTGTTTTTATCAAATCTTCCTTTAAACCCTAAAAGGTAAGATTAGCCGGGATTAATTACACCCTACAAGTTAACTAATCTTTTGGCTAGGCAGGTATTGGTACTCCGAGGGAGTCACCCCATGCTTTCGTATGGAACTAATTAAATAACCTCGTTTCCGCAGGGGCATCACCCCGTAACACCTTTCTTAGACACCTAATGGATCGGCTGATTGTAAAGTGGAAAACTCTTCCAGGAGTAACTCGTTAGTGTATATGCTGTAGAGGCCATTACTGTATCATACTAGTATGTATATTACTTAATGGAAGCTTGGGATATTCACCTTGTATTGACAATCTTGCTCAAAATGGTAGTATGCTACTTGGTTTGTTTCTGCTTTAATGTGTGCATGTGTTTCTTTTAGCATATCGCCTTTACACATTAGTGGAGCCCTTAGGATCTTTGCTTGATTACCAGCGTTGTGATGGCAGTCACACTCATGGGGGATGGGTAATCTATAAGCACATCCTTATACAGGTCCCTGGTCGCAGGACTATCGAGACAGGGCATCGATACTCCGGAGTAGACTAGCGTATGCGCTTCTTATCCCAGCTTGGGAGACGGTCTGTCCCACAGCCGTCAGTACGTCGTACTTGAGATAGTATGCGGGTGCTCGTTAGGTTACGAGTACACTGGACAGGACTCATCGGGAACTGTTGGTTGGTATTATACCTATCGTCAGTTATCAGTTCCCAGGTGACATGAGTACAGCTTAGTCCGTTGACTTGACACTGTCACTTCGCCTCGAGTGTGTTCCCACTGTACTTTGATTACTACCCTACTACGGCTCAAAGGAGTCGTGCAAACAGGTAGTTTTTGGGTGCAGTCCCGAAGCACTTGGAGGCAGTGATGGTTAGACAGGATTCGTCTCTCCCAGTATTGGGGGTTGACATAGCGCTGTGTCTAGGAGAGCCATTACACGAGAAGTCCCTGGCCAGGGCAAGCGAGATATACTGGTAGGTTTCCGGTGTTATCTCAGGGTGTTCTGGGTTAGACTCCGACATGACTTGTACCGCTAGTAGGGGACTGACGTTTACCGCCCCCTAGGCCCGCCATGCGATGTATCAGACGAATAGACCGGACTGTACGGAGATTGTCACATTCAGGCTCAGTAGGAGTTCAGATGGGTTTCACCTCGTCAGTCTTCTTGTCGGCATCTACCTGGGGACCGTTACGCACAGCTAGTGCCGCTTGCGGTCTGTGGTTAAACCCACTGCCAGCATAGTGTCGAGTCTTTAGAGTCCCACACAGAAAGCTATTCGCCTTTAGGCAAAAGAGTAGAGGTCGCATGGTTTTGCGACAGGGTTCGGTCACATCCGTGCACTTGTGCACGTTTGGTGTCCGGACAGTTAACACTAGCGAGCTTTGGTTTAAGCCAGATCCTAGTGTACATTTTGGGATTGGTTTTATCTCGTTTGTTTTCGTGTTCCTCGGAACGCGGATGCGGGTGTGTATGCACAATTGACAGAGAGACAGAGGCAGAGGATTCTCATTGGGGTTGTTAACTGTTGACTGTTGACTTTTTGCTAAACCCTAATGAGAATAAGAAATATGATTAACAATAATATTAATTAAGTATTATAGTGACATGGTTGTTGAGGGGTTAACTTTGTTGACTTCTTGACTTTGTTGACCGGTTGACTAGGTTGGACTAGTAGACCATCATCATGACAATGGCTATCATTTTATGGCAAAGACTTTTGCTTGCTTGTTTCTTTTTGCAAAATGAGTGCATGAAATGATATAGCCATTTTTGACTTGAACCATCACATAATACTTGATTACTATTTTTGTTATGATGGTTTTTGGATTATGAGAGCTTGGATGACAAAAGAGTTACTCATTCTCTCATTTGCTTTCTCTTTCTTGCTTGAGCTCTCCCTCTTGCTCTTCCTCTTGCTCTCTCTCTAGCTCAAGGCAACTCCCTCTCATGAGTTGAAAAACATTGCCTTAGAGATAAAAGAAAATCCATATCACTTCTCTACTCATCCTAGTTCACAAGGTTTAGCAAACCAAGTGTTCTAGTTTCTTCAAGTTCGAAGAAGAAGCCAAAGGTAGAAGCTTTCAGGTGGATCCATCTTCGGCGCAAGGAGACGACGAGGTGAGGCCGATCCGTACACCGGAAAGAGTTGAAGACAAAGGAGTTCAAGAAAGGTATAACCCCCTAACCGAGTAGGTAAAACTCTTGTTAGGTTTGTTAGTTAGTTGTTTAACAAAGATCCGTATTTTGAGTCTATGTTACCACCTCTTGAAAATCGTTTTTCATCATTTCCGCAAGCCCGTAAGTACCGGGAGAGGTAACGTGGACTTACAGTGGTATCAGAGCCTAGTTAAACACTATCTAACATGTTAGCAAAGTAACTAGAAATTCGATCGGAGAAAAAGTCACGAAATACACCCGGAACTCATAATTTCTGTCGAATTTTTCCTCTGTTCAAAAAATAATAAATCATGCCTTAAAATTTGACTCAGGGTTTTTACATCTCACTGTAGAAAAATGGTCCAGAGAGCCCATCAACGCGCCGCAGAACCGCGGCAGGAGCTTGCTCCCGCCGCGGATCCGCGGCCGAGTTGACTCGGCCGTGGATGATTTTTCTTGCAGTGAGGTCATAGGGGTGTTTTAGGATTTTTTCAATATGTTTTTTCTGCCCAGATTTTCCAGAAAGAAAAATTAGTTTTTGGGGCTTGAAAATCCGTATTTTGATCGAACTTCTAAAGACTTAAGCTAACGGGTTTATTTCTGTGATGTGATATATGTATTGAACGTCTGCTAATCGCTATACGTCGATTAGTGGGGGTTATACATATCTGTGATCTGTAATGTTGATGGTATGTGTATATGAATTCATTGGATTGTCGCGGGTGAATAGCCGGGGGTTGTGAGATGAGAGTTTTTCCTTTTATCTTTCAATTCATGTAATATGTAAATTGATGTAATATTATTTGTATGGCCGCACAACCGGGTCGGGGTTGTAGCCGTCATTGTATAATTTCTTTTTACTGTTTTTGCTCCTTGGATAGACCCAAGGTGGGGTGCACAAACTACCGGGTATCTTGAAGTGCCGAGTGGCCTACTCACGAGTTGAGGGAGGTTGCTTCGCTTCGGGTACTTGGCGGGTAGTATGCCACACCCGTAGGGGTCTAGGGTGGGGTTTGGCTATTCACCGCGACCGTGTAATCCGCTTTTCGTTACAGGATCGTACGAATTGCGGATTCCTAGTATATCCAATGTGTTCATCTGTGATCTAAAATGGCTATCATTGCAATATATCTATATATGATATTATTTAGGCGTTGCTTATGTTTTGCATCCGCGCTAGTCCAGCCCCCGCTCTGTCGTTAGTTAAGTAACCTAACGAGTAATGACGGGGTCCCGTGGCGAATGCGGATGGCATAAGCGTACTTCATATTTTGGTTGTTTTCTGCAATGGTAGGATTAAATGATGGGACACATTAAAATTAATGCAAGAAAATTAAACCAAGTAAAAGTCGTTGGAACAATTTCAAAAACCAATCGGTTTCTTTTGAAAAATAACTTTTAAAATGCGGAGCTTAAGCCACTCCTTTTAAAAGCTATCTCGTTCCATCGATTATACCAAGTTCACTACGTTCGCGGTTTCGCCAAAACCATTCGTAGCCCTCCGTCGTTTCGTATGAATATTCAATAGTATTCAAGCTATGTTTGTTGACCTTCGTCAAGGCATAGTGATTGGTAGCTGTTGGGTGTTCATATGTAGCATAGATAGATGCGTTGGTTTGGGACAGTCGTATTACCTTGTTGACCTTCGTCAAGGGTATATACGGGTGGGTTCAAATTAACCTGGACAATGACGGGTAGAACTTGACATGTGACTTATGATTTGTTGACCTTCGTCAAGGTCATAAGAGCATGGGGCAAAAATCCACATCGGGAGTTTCAAAAGAACTGAAACTTGCTAGCGCTGCATACCATTTGGAGTGTGATGATTCTGGTAGGATTCCTTCAGTTTTGTCACGTGATGATATTTGGATCCCGATCCTACTGTGAGTATATGCTACTCCTCGGGAACTTTCTCACTTAACGATCAATGCTATAAACCAAGTAGGTGTCTAGAAAGTGTTAGTTATATGTATGCCCTAGAGGCCATTACTATACATAGGATGTATATTGTAGTGGATGCTGGGACATATATAGGGAGGACTTTCTTGCTCGACATGATAGTATTCTATCTGGTTGATCTTTACCTTAACGTGTACACTGATTGTCTCCCTGTTACATGTTGGTAAAGCCCTTAGGATCTGTACTTGACTACCTGGACTATGATGCGGATCATACTAGTGGGGACATGGTAGTCCATAAGTACATCCTTCAAAGTCCCTAGTCGAGGGTGTATCGAGACGGGGCATCGATATACCAGAGTAGACTAGCGTGTACCTTCTCGACCCATACAGATGGGCGATGGATGATCCCATATCCATCGGTGTTTGACATCAGAGATGGTATACGGGTGTTCAGTAGAGACTGGGTACACTGGACGGACTCGCCGAGAACTCCCAGATGGTATTATACCTTACTGTTGGAGATAGTGCCCTCAGAGTCAATTATTAGGTCACAGGTACGTGATTGCAATGATTGATGGAGGACCTATCCCGGTAGGACAGTCTTACCCGAGATGATAGTATGCTATCTGGTTTACCTTTATCATCGTGTACTGCTTCAGGTGACCTGACAAGTCGCTATTACACGTTGGTAGAGCCCCTAGGATTCTTGCTTGACCACCAGCAGTATGAGGGCGATCATATAAGTGGGAGCTGGGGTCTATAAGCATATCCTTAAATGGTCCCTAGTCGTGAGAGTTTCGAGACAGGGCATCGATACTCCAGAGTAGACTAGTGTATACAGTCGAGACCCCGACGAGGGGCGGTGGCCGGTCTCACAAGCCACTGGTGTCAGTTGGATCACCTAAGATGTATACAGGTGCTCATTGGGTTTTGAGTACACCGGACTGGACTCGCCGGGAACATGCTAGTTGGTCATATACCAGACGTCAGATGGCAGTTCCCTGGTGACATGTGTGCAGGTTAGTTCATCGACCTGGGGATCATCATTTGTCTCGTGTGAGTTCCCACTGTACTTTGATTACTACCCTACCACGGCTCAAAGGAGTCGTGCAAACAGGTTTTAGTTGGGTACAGTCCCGAGCCACATGGAGGCAGTGAGCGTATCTTCAGGGGTTCGTCTCTCCCGGTATTGGGGGTGAGGTCGTGCTGTGTCTAGGAGAGCCATTACACGAAGCCCTCGGCCGAGGCAAGGAGATTTACTGGTAGGTATTCCAGTAGTATCTCAGGGTGTTCTGGGCTACACTCCGACACGACTTGTACCGCTTTTGGGGGTCTGACTTTTACCAACCCCCTAGGCCCGCCATGCGATGCTCATAGACGAACGGACCGGACTGTACGGATATTGTCACTGACAGGCTCAGTAGGGTTATCAGGCTGAGTTCGCTCACAGACATCCCTTTTAGTCAGTACCTGGTAGCCCGTTACGTATTGGCTTATACCTCTGACGTGCTAGTGGTTAAATCCACAACCAAGGTATTGACGAGTCTTTAGAGTCCCCCACATTCAGTTACTCAGCTTTCGGGCGAAAGGTTGTAGAGGCCGTATGGAGATATGGCAAGGTCCGATCAGATACATGCGGTATTGCACGGATCAGGATCGGACAGTTTGTACTATAGGCCGTATGGATATATGGCAGGGTTCGATCAGATACGTGCGGTATTGCACGGATCAGGATCGAACGGATATTACTGGCCGGCTTTGGTTTAAGCCGGATCCTAGTATAGTACAGTGTAGATTTTGTCTCATTGCATTTGTATTTCGGTCGGAATACAAATGCGGGTGTGTATGCACAGTATCGGGGTTTTCCTGTAATTTATTACGGGACCAGTTTTCTGGAGTTGCCAGTTTGCTTTTCGTTTCGGCCGATTTCCTTTGTATCGTTCATTGGCCGAAGATTGGTGGAGGAGGGCTTATTTGCATTGTTGCAAATAAGTATTTGTGGAGGAGTTCTTTGCATATTCTTGTGTCATGATAGCTTTTCATTGACCTTGACTACCTTGACTTCTAGCTTTATCATGATGGCTTGACTTTGTAGACAATCATGGTTGTTGATGATTGTTGGTTGAGTATTGGTTTTGGGAGTGATCATTGTTTCTCATCATCACTTGCTTTTCAACCACCTCTTTGTCTTGACTCTCTCTCTTGGATGATAGATGAGAATGGCTCCCATTATTTTTGAGAGAACACACTTTCACTCTCCCTCTCATTCTCATATGGCCGGCCAAAGTCTTTTGGGGCTGTCCAAATTTGGGAGTGAGGAATTGTTGCTCATTTGGCTAGGCAAAAGTCTTTTTTTTGCTCCTCCTCCAAAAGCTTATCTCATATCCTCCACCAATGGCAACTCCCTAAACCCCTAGAGACACAAATAGCTCACTACACCATTCTACAGCAAGTCTTGGGCACGTCGAGTAGCCGGCTTCGTGCCCGAGTTGCCTCGGCATTGAGGTGGGAGCCCGTAAAAGAAGTAGGCGATGTGGTGCCCTTCCGGCAAGGTGGCGACGACCGGAGATTCCGCAGGAGATCGGGACGATGATGAGAAGACCGGAGGACTTGGATCGTCGGTATATCTCTATTCCCCTTCTTGTAGATAGCTAGGACTAATTAATGGTTCGATCCGGGTATTAGTGCGCGGCGGTTTGCCAGTTCAAGAAAAATTAAAGTTTATCACCGCTTCCGCATTTGGCCGTCGGATTGACGGCCGGGGCGCCGCCGTGCACTTACAGTGGTATCAGAGCCTCGCCATTAACTTAGTCTACCTTTCCTTAATGTGTTTTACAATTCCGATCGAAGAAATGTTCCGAAAACCCAATATCACCCACGACAGTTTTCTGTTGTTTTTTTTTCAGTCTCGAAATTTTTTTCAGGTTGTATAAAAGTACTGTACAGGAAGTTATAAGGATTCTGGAAAAATTCGGGTCATTGATCCATCAAGGGGAGCGCGGAACCGCGGCCAAAACCCACCTTGGGCCGCGGTTCCGCCGCAGTATGTAAAGATCAATAGGCCAAATTTCTCCAGTGGGCTTCTGGGGTGATTTTAGGGGTTTTGGAATATTAATTTTGGGCCCAGAATTTCTTGATGTGCTACAGTAGTGCTTGGGGCCCACTTGTTATAATTTGATCGATCGGATATTTTTAAACACATTATTTCACAGTATTTACATTATATCTGCGACCGTGAATGTCACTTGATCGGTAAATCCGGTCTAACTGCTATAACCCGGTTAGACGGATTTGCGAACGTGACTTTCACGTTGATGTTCTGTTTTTGCTGTGATGTTGCGGATCGGTCGTGGGGGATAGCTTGGATGCAATGCTAGTACAGTTGTGGTTGTATTATGTACATTTGATATTGCGGGGCGAGCGTCCGACATGTGGACTGCCATCACTGCCTGATTGTATTATTCTTTTGGGGCACGACCTGGTTGCGGTCGATGTACCCGTTGTATGTATATTTTACTTTCTGTACTAGGATTGCCCCGCGGAGGGGTGCACGGATAGCCGGGTTCTAGAGGGCAACAAGCCCGCATCTCATGGCATTGAGAGGGAAGGGGCTTCACTCTAGGATTGGCGGGCTATTCGCCGCACTCGTAGGGGGTACAGGTTGACCCAGGAGGGGTGCCCAAGTTACCGGATTCCATGAAGTGCTGGGTGGTCCATTCACGGCGCTGAAGGGGGCTGCCTCGCTTCAGGTTTTGGCGGGTGACTTGCCGCGCCCGTAGGGGTCTAGGTTCTCATTGCACAGGCTATCCACACGACCAGGGGAACGTCGGGTTTCAGCAGTAGCTCTGTGAAACCCGGGGATCCCAGATATCTGTATTGTTTTTGTGATGCTGTACATTTCTGTGATGTTGCATTTTATTCACGCCTTGAGCGAAATATAATATATTGGTATATATATTGGTAGATGTTGTATATGTTTTGCATCCGCGCTAGTCCAGTCCCCGCTCTGTCGTTAGTTAGCTAACCTAACGGGTAATGACGGGACCCAGTGGCGAATGCGGATGGCATATACGTACGTCATATTATTTTCGTTCTTTGTGGTGTGATCAATTGATGGGACTGCGTTGATTCGGATCAATGCAAGTTAAAAACAAACCTAATCTGATGTTGTTGGAACACTTTTTCAAAAAGCTGTTATTGCAAGGACGTTCACTTTTGTTTTGCATCGTGGTATTCAGTTAGAATATCCTGCTCCTCAGTCGACGAGGCAAGGGCCGAGATCCCTTCACCGGGAGTGACCCCTTGGACAAAAAGTTTGCGTCAGGGCAATGACTTCACTATAGCCGATTACTTTTGCTTTGCACCGTGGTATTCAGTTGGAATATCCTGCACCCCATTCTACGGGGAAAGAGCCGAGATCCCTTCACCGGGAGTGACCTCTTTAGCAACGGTTTTCGTCACTATATTTTTAAAAAGCTATCCATTCCTTCAACGATATCAAGTTCATTGCGTTAAAGGTTTTCGCCAGAAACCATTCGTAGCCCTCCATCATTTCAGTTAAATATTCGGTAGTATTCAAGCTATGTATTTTGACCTCACGCTAAGGCATAGTGATTGGTAGCTGCCGGGTATTTATCTGTTGCATAGATAGATGCGTTGGTTTGGGACAGTCGTACTACTATTTTGGCCTACGTCAAGGGTATGTACGGGTGGATTCAAATTAACCTGGACAATGATGGGTAGAACTTGACATGTGACTTATGATATTTTGACCTCACGCCAAGGTCATAAGAGCATGGGGCAGAAATCACATCGGGAGTTTCAAAAGAACTGAAACTTGCCAGATATGCGCATACCTTCTGGAGTGTGATACCGTGAGCGGATTCCGTCACGTTGTCATGCGATGATAGTTGGATCCCGATTCCCACTGATGAGTTAGTTTACTCCTCGGGTGACCCCGACTAATTCTTCTTTCAGGTTTGGAGGAGAATTTGAGGTACAGTGGGAGGATTCCAGATTAGATAAATTGGTAACCATTCTGATCTAGGTTAGAGTGCACACTGAGTGTTTCTTTTCTCTCTCTCTTTGGCAGCGACCATTGACCTGACCCTAAGACTATGACTCAGTGACCAAGTTGACCGAACCTTCTTGACACCGGCTTTTGGATTGTCAGAGTTGCGAACCTCATTGCCACTCCTACTTTTACCCTTTTCTCCAGGACACCCCGTATTACTACGAACGTCCACTTCCATTGGACAAAACCATCGTATGGTTAGATACGAACTCGAAAGAATTTATTCGAGGATGGTTTCCGGTTCTGGAGAAAACGGATAGGATTATTCAGTTGTCTTTTCCTTTTACCTTCTCTCAAGTTGCGAGTTCTCCTTGGTTTAGGAGATAGTACACCTATTACGCAAATTGGATAGTCTTCTTCCAAACCTTAGGCTGGTGTCGAACGGTAGGGAATGAAGAAAACCAATTAGCGTAACGATGGTGTACAGAAGGTATTAAGTTCAGACAAAGCAAGGGATTAGTAAGAGGGCAAAGTAAATTGCAACAGATATTCACGACCAAACCAGGTATTTCGTTACCACTCCCACATCACCTTTGTATTTCTCCAGGACACTCCGTATCACTACGAAGATCCACAGTTTTTGGATACTCCATCGTATGGTTATATACGAACTCGAAAGGAACTTGTTCCAGTTCGGGGGTGGATTCTGGTTCAGGAGAAATAGGAATAAGGTTTATTCGGTTGTCTTTTATCCTCACCTTCTCTCGCATTGCGAGTGCTCCTAGGATTAGGACAGTACACCCATTATGCTTATTGGATAGTCTTCTTCCAAACCGTAGGCTGGTGCCGAACGGTAGGGAAGGAAGAAAACCATTTGGCCTAAAGGGGTGTGCAGAAGGTAATGACTAAAGACATATGAAGGGATTTGGAGAGGTGGCAAAGAATTATACGGTTACAGTCGTGAATATGGAAGAGGCATTACTAGGAATACCGGGATACCCCATCGAAACATTTCAATGTTTCAGTTTCACTGTGTACTGTTAAAGGAAAACTGATTTCCCAATTAGTCCTTACTCCAGGGTATGTATTTACCAGGTACGATTCTCACATCTGTATGGTTTTACAGATGATGAGTGGGAGTAAGTTATTGGGAATTGGGTGATCATCCTCATTATATCGGGATTCGTTGTAATCGGTGATATTTGAGGAAATCACCTGGGCTGTTTGCCGGTCGGCAAATATTTGGTTTTGAATATCCGCTGTCATGCACCAATTTCAAATTGATATATCTGTACGTCTATTTTCATAGAGTGAGATATACCTTTTTGAAATTATGTCTACGACATTTACCTATATCAGTGGATGGTTAGGTAAGGAGCATTAAACAGCGGTGTAATTCTTCTTAACCATAAGTACAGTTTTCAACCTACGACACACAGTGAGTGAGTTATCAGACTCAAGGGACTTGTACAGAGTATTGTATGATGTCCAGGGTCCATCAGGACAGAGGGGTTGGTCCTCGTACTATATTCGGTTTACTTATGACTTCTCTAGTTTTTAGACAGGTGTTTCGTGGAAACACAGGGTCCGAATTTGGAGAAGTTGTAGGTATTTGAATAGAGTAGAGAACCAGGTGTAGCAAGTATCGGGATTCTTCAAAGTGATCGAAGATGTAGATACTTGTGTATGGTATTCAGATGATAGTAATGTTTAAGAGATCTTGCTTCTCTTTCAGATTACTCATAATTAGAAGTATTCCTAAGTTGAGTAACGCTGATCGGCCTATTTCCATTTAGTTGACATGCACTGGAGACAGCTGCATGATTTGAATCTGGTTCAATTAAATCAGTGCCTCTGGTTCTATATTGGATATAGAACAGTTCATATCTTAACGATGTTAAGGTACGGGGAGTTGTCCGGTTTATGATTAAAACCAGACACTAGACAACTCAAGGCACGTTTCTGTAATGGCTGTTTGTGGGTTGACCCAGGCTATGACGAGGGTTGACTTTCTACCATCTGGATGAACAATAGCAATATTGTTCTAGACTCGCCACAGTTTTATTAAAAAAAATGGATTTTTTCAGAAAACAGTAGTGGGAGTATGGTAGAACTGGAAGTGATTCCAGAACCACAAACGATTACTGAAGATTTGATAAGGAACCTAAAGGTTCAATCTGGATTGACATTCCATTGGCCACTCCGCAGATAAGGTGGGTAACTTCAGGCACCCGAGAGGTACTACGGTAGCCTCAAGGACGGTGACAGGGAAGTTCTTGTTTACCCACACTTGCCATTGCTGTTGTTCCAGACTATGAGACCCGGCAGGAGGATGAGTATAGCGTCGTTCTGAACTCGCTTCAGAAGTGTACGTGTATATGACTCTGCCAGAGGGTTGTCGTAGTCTGTGGGAGCAGCGGAAGCATTGGTGGACAGGTAGCTTATGTCTATTTATAGACTAAAGCAGATGTAGCGGAGATAGATCATCTACTTCTGACGTGACAGTCATGGGTTTGACTTCATCAGAATAGGGGATGGATCTGTTGAGAAGGTAGTAGGGTGTGATGTCCTGGTATTTGGATGACATACACAGAGTAGGAAAAGAAACTCCTATACTACAATCGGTTATACTTTGGTCGTCATACAGTGGTTTCTCCATAAAGGAAATGGACTTTATATCAGACATACTGGTTACTAGATCTATGGTTTTAGATCTAGATTTGGGTGGTTTCCCAATCAGGGTACTTGACAGCATTCTAAGAGTATTTAGGATGGACGACTCCTGGCACGGTAGTGTACCTGCAGGTAATGGAGTCACCCTCTCCAAAGGTGTCTTACAGACTAAAGGGGAGAGGGACGTGCATGATTGGCAGATCACTTGCTCAGGCAATTGAGTCAATCGTGAGATGTCAAGTACCACACCAGATGTTGTTCTTGCACTAGATGCAATAAGTTGGCATTAATCCAATCCTGGAGAAACAGTCGGAAGCAGTTTTAGAACATAAGTGGATGTTCTAGGGATATGATAACAACAGCCTTATTCGGGAGACAGTTATCATTCCAGGCTTCCAAGGTGACATGGACGACAAGGAGGTTGTCAGAGTTATAGTTTTTCCTTCTGACGAGGGGCAGTATTTTGGACAGGTGGTCCAAGGCAATACTGAGGGAGGCATGGCGCAGAATAATGATTAAGTTCAGTTGACGATACAGTCTAAGAAGTTTGGATTTGGAGTTCATTTATGAGCTATGTCCCATCAGACATCCAGACACATTCTAAGACAGGTATTGCTCATTTCGGGAGATGGGTTCTCTCCGCGAACATGAGATATAGAGAGACATAGAAAGAAACAACAAAGCGGATCCACTCACTAAGGCTATTCCTCGAACGCAATAGTTTCGCAAACGAGCTTTGTGAGACTGACTAGTAGAGGAGTTGGGTGTTCGATATCACACGGGCTGTGAGTATGCGACATCGCAATAATTAGCCTTGACTGCAAGTGGGAGATTGTTGGAGATAGTGCCCTCAGAGTCAATTATTAGGTCACAGGTACGTGATTGCAATGATTGATGGAGGACCTATCCCGGTAGGACAGTCTTACTCGAGATGATAGTATGCTATCTGGTTTACCTTTATCATCGTGTACTGCTTCAGGTGACCTGACAAGTCGCTATTACACGTTGGTAGAGCCCCTAGGATTCTTGCTTGACCACCAGCAGTATGAGGGCGATCATATAAGTGGGAGCTGGGGTCTATAAGCATATCCTTAAATGGTCCCTAGTCGTGAGAGTTTCGAGACAGGGCATCGATACTCCAGAGTAGACTAGTGTATACAGTCGAGACCCCGACGAGGGGCGGTGGCCGGTCTCACAAGCCACTGGTGTCAGTTGGATCACCTAAGATGTATACAGGTGCTTATTGGGTTATGAGTACACCGGACTGGACTCGCCGGGAACATGCTAGTTGGTCATATACCAGACGTCAGATGGCAGTTCCCTGGTGACATGTGTGCAGGTTAGTTCATCGACCTGGGGATCGTCATTTGTCTCGTGTGAGTTCCCACTGTACTTTGATTACTACCCTACCACGGCTCAAAGGAGTCGTGCAAACAGGTTTTAGTTGGGTACAGTCCCGAGCCACATGGAGGCAGTGAGCGTATCTTCAGGGGTTCGTCTCTCCTGGTATTGGGGGTGAGGTCGTGCTGTGTCTAGGAGAGCCATTACACGAAGCCCTCGGCCGAGGCAAGGAGATTTACTGGTAGGTATTCCAGTAGTATCTCAGGGTGTTCTGGGCTACACTCCGACACGACTTGTACCGCTTTTGGGGGTCTGACTTTTACCAACCCCCTATGCCCGCCATGCGATGCTCATAGACGAACGGACCGGACTGTACGGATATTGTCACTGACAGGCTCAGTAGGGTTGTCAGGCTGAGTTCGCTCACAGACATCCCTTTTAGTCAGTACCTGGTAGCCCGTTACGTATTGGCTTATACCTCTGACGTGCTAGTGGTTAAATCCACAACCAAGGTATTGACGAGTCTTTAGAGTCCCCAACATTCAGTTACTCAGCTTTCGGGCGAAAGGTTGTAGAGGCCGTATGGAGATATGGCAAGGTCCGATCAGATACGTGCGGTATTGCACGGATCAGGATCGGACAGTTTGTACTATAGGCCGTATGGATATATGGCAGGGTTCGATCAGATACGTGCGGTATTGCACGGATCAGGATCGAACGGATATTACTGGCCGGCTTTGGTTTAAGCCGGATCCTAGTATAGTACAGTATAGATTTTGTCTCATTGCATTTGTATTTCGGTCGGAATACAAATGCGGGTGTGTATGCACAGTATCGGGGTTTTCCTGTAATTTATTACGGGACCATTTTTCTGGAGTTGCCAGTTTGCTTTTCGTTTCGGCCGATTTCCTTTGTATCGTTCATTGGCCGAAGATTGGTGGAGGAGGGCTTATTTGCATTGTTGCAAAGAAGTATTTGTGGAGGAGTTCTTTGCATATTCTTGTGTCATGATAGCTTTTCATTGACCTTGACTACCTTGACTTCTAGCTTTATCATGATGGCTTGACTTTGTAGACAATCATGGTTGTTGATGATTGTTGGTTGAGTATTGGTTTTGGGAGTGATCATTGTTTCTCATCATCACTTGCTTTTCAACAACCTCTTTGTCTTGACTCTCTCTCTTGGATGATAGATGAGAATGGCTCCCATTATTTTTGAGAGAACACACTTTCACTCTCCCTCTCATTCTCATATGGCCGGCCAAAGTCTTTTGGGGCTGTCCAAATTTGGGAGTGAGGAATTGTTGCTCATTTGGCTAGGCAAAAGTCTTTTTTTTGCTCCTCCTCCAAAAGCTTATCTCATATCCTCCACCAATGGCAACTCCCTAAACCCCTAGAGACACAAATAGCTCACTACACCATTCTACAGCAAGTCTTGGGCACGTCGAGGAGCCGGCTTCGTGCCCGAGTTGCCTCGGCATTGAGGTGGGAGCCCGTAAAAGAAGTAGGCGATGTGGTGCCCTTCCGGCAAGGTGGCGACGACCGGAGATTCCGCAGGAGATCGGGACGATGATGAGAAGACCGGAGGACTTGGATCGTCGATATATCTCTATTCCCCTTCTTGTAGATAGCTAGGACTAATTAATGGTTCGATCCGGGTATTAGTGCGCGGCGGTTTGCAAGTTCAAGAAAAATTAAAGTTTATCACCGCTTCCGCATTTGGCCGTCGGATTGACGGCCGGGGCGCCGCCGTGCACTTACACTTACGTCAGATGGCAGTTCTCTGGTGACACTGGTACAGAGTAGTCTGTTGACCCGAGATCGTCATAGAGTCTTGTGTGGTTCCCACTGTGCTTTGATTTCCATCTTACCACGTCCAAGAGGGCGTGCAAAACGGTGGTTTTTGGGTACAGTCCCGAGTCACATGGAGGCAATGAGCGATAGGAGGGGATTCGTCTCTCCCGGTATAGGGAGTTGATGTTGCGCTGTGTTCGATTGGCTATAACAGGAAATCCCTGGCCAGGGTTGCTGAGAATTACTGGTAAGTGTTACCTGTAGTTTCTCGAATTGTTATAGACCTCATATCGACACGACTTATCGAGCTATTGGGGTCTGACGTTTACCACCCCTAGGCAAGATATGCGACATATCAGACGATCAGACCGGACTGTACGGTAGTGTTACTGGTTGGATTCACTGGAGTGTGAGCGGGCTTGCTCGTCGATCTTCAGATCGCTCAATACCCGGGTGGCCGTTACGTTTAGCAGACCGCTTGCGGCTTGTGGGTGGTTGATATGATCATCGCCTGCTGCCGGCGTATTGACGAGTCTTTAGAGTCCTACACAGAGGTTTCCTGGCTCAAGCGAAACGAAATAGGAGCGCATATGAGATATGTGTGGGACCGAGAATAATACGTGTATGTGATACCGCATTCCATTCTCACGATAAATGTATCGATTGGTTGTATGCGATATAACCTAGTTATCGAATCAAATATTGATTCGATAAGCCGATACATTGAATACTAGTCGGTTGTGTGCGACATGACCGGATCATTGAATCAAGTGTTGATTTAATGATTTAATGCATAATTATATATTTGATATATTACTTTGCACTAACTAGTATTGGTTCACTTTAAATGGATATTCTCACTCGGGTGTGCACATTGTATATGTGATATACTTTTGTGCACTTGATTGTATCATGTTTGATGATGCAAGATTACTAGGGTTTGTGTAAAGAGTTAAACCTTAGTTAAGTAAATGGTTAGGGTTATTATATATTTATTCATTCATTTATTGAATGGTTTATTTCATTTTGGCAAAAGGAAAATGGTGGCTAATTTGGATATATGTTGAAGCTTCATGAAGCTTTGACTTAGTCACCATTTTTGTCTTCATACCTAACCTAACCATTCACTTAACTTGAGTTTAGTCTCTACACATAACCATGGTTAGATTATGATAAGTTTTGATTTTCTTTTCTATTTTAAATTAACTTATCATAACACTTATCTTCTTCTTGCTATCTTCTTCTTCACAAGAAGAAAAGCATGCTTCATCAATGGTGATTGATGAATTAGAGTGAGAAATCCAATTCTAAAGTTTACCCACTTCCTATTTCTTCATCCTCTACCTCTTGCCAAGTAGTAGAGTGTGTTTCCTTCATAAGTTTTCATGGCTTGGTGAAGGTGGAGCTTGATCTAGTGATGCTTCGACGTAGATCATCTTCGGCACGCCGTCGATGACCTAGCCCGCTTCTTCTCCGATGAAGCCGACGCAAGTGCCCGGATTTTGATTTGGACAGCGAGGATACTTCGTTGCGGAGCTATGGAGGTGGAGAACTGGATCTACAAAGGTTGTATTTCCGTTCACTTAGTTAAAGTAGTTAACTAGTTGCTTTTTCGCCTAGACATCTAGCCAACGATCCGTACACTAGGGTTTCTCGGCACCATAATTTTTGAAATTGGCATGGTTGATGCCTTGTGAGACCTTTTGAGAGTGCCTAGGAACCCTACAGTGGTATCAGAGCCAAGCTAGAGCCTTAGGCGAAGTCTAGACGGAGTTTTAAGTCCGAACGAACCCGAAAACCCATTTCAAAATTGCTCTCTGTCCTTTTTTCAAAAACTGGGATTTTTCCAAATTAAAATTGCTAAAAAATTCAGCAGGGAAATATAAGAATTACGGCGCAAAATTTTTCTCATGAACAGTCCAAACTGCGGCGGAACCGCGGCAGAAGCCTAGCTTCTGCGGCGGTCCCGCGGCCCATTGATGACGTCAGCTTCTTTTGTTTGCACAGTAATTCCTATTTTCTGGAGTTGGATTTTCTGGGAATTTTTAATATTTATTCAAGAGTTGAATTTTCTGGGATTGTTTTGGGGATTCGGTGTTTCGATCGGAGTATCAGATTTTGTCTATGTGGCTTTCCGGATAAATATTAGAATATGTTAAAAAGTTCGACCGGATATAAATACCCAATTTTTTCCCTGTCGGGAAATTTCCAAGTGTTGGATTTTTCCGTAGTTTAAAGACGTTCTAAGTAGTGCAAGTAACGCGATGGACCCTCTAGAAGACAACAAACCTTAACTCGATTATGTGACCGTCTTGAACTGCCCTTTGAACCTTCAGGTTTGGGACAGTACGGCGTGCCACATGTGAGGCGTTGGCTTGACCCTTCTACGGCTGGACCGTTGGTACTGAGGCACGAACTGAATGTTTTTAGACTTGTTTCATGTGTTGATCTGTATTGGGAAAACTTGGGTGTTCGAATGTTCAATCGGAAAGTTTAACATTTTCTGTTTATCCGGAATCTGATACAACAATTGGAATTCACAAAAGTTATGCGATAACTGAATGAACGTCATAAACATAGCAGTTTAGTCTCACTTGATCGGTTGCCACGGAATTTTGATGTGATCAAGAGTCCGTTGCAATCACGTAGCGTACGCGGATACTCGCCGGGTAAACTTAATAGACAGCCTCACTCCATAGCCCCGACCAAGTGACTGTAGGAGAACCCCGTCGCCGAAAGCATCCGTTCGGGTGCTCGCGGTAGCGGTGTTCCGCCTTGGTGCACTTCGTCGACGGCATCGGGGGTGCGGCCGCCTACTGAAGTTTGCAACGAGCATTCGATCAGGATGTCGGGAATCTTGTTGAATTGCCCGACTTGGTATTGAAAAGTGTTTTCGATTTTGAGACTAAAATGCGGGGTTTATAATTGTTAGGCATGCGATGTCTAAGGAATTCATTTGGTCAGGCATGCGATGTCTGAGGTGGTTGCGGATTCCAACTGTTGTAGTTTTACACTTTCTTTTCTGTGACCGTAAGTGTAATATGTGATATCGCCGGTTTCGTTGCTATATGTCAACGACAATTGGGATGGACATATTTACTTACGATGATGACATGTGATGTTATGTGTTGCTGGATATGTTATATTGGATCGTCGTGTTTGAATAGCCGGGGGTTTTTATGTGAGATGAGTGTTTTTCATTTTCATTCATGTAAAAACTTGTATGTAATATTCTTTTATTGGGGCACTTCCAGGTTGCGGAAGTTGTCACCGTTGATGTATATTATTTACTTTTCCGCACTAGGATAGACCCAAGGAGGGGAGCACAAGTAACCGGGTTCTGGAGTCCAGTGGGAGACCAACTCGAAGAGTCGAGTCCGGGTCTCCTAACTTTAGAATTGGTAGGGTTGCTTGCCGCTCTCGTAGGGGTCTAGGGGTGTGGGTTTGGCTATTCATCGCGACCGTGGAATCCGTGTTTTATACTGGCTCGTATTGAAAACACGGACGTCCTAGTATATCCAATATTTCATATGATTCTTCTGCTGCGATATCTGTGATGTGATCATGTGATGTTCTGTGATAGATACAGTATATAGTATATATGATATATTATATAGGCGTTACTTATGTTTTACACCCGCGCTAGCCCTACCCCGCTCTGCCGTTAGTTACCTAACCTAACGGTGCACGAGGGGACATCGAGGCGAATGCGGATGGCATAAGTGTACGTCGTATTTATCTATGACGTTTAGGTATTTAAATGATGGGACTTCATTAATGTGATTAATGAAATAAAAGAAACCTAAGATGTTGTAGAATCGAATTTCAAAATAAAACAGGTAGCTACAGTTCTTGCTTTGCACAGCGGTATATGTGATATATCCTGCACCTTATTCGATGAGGAAAGGACCGAGATCTTTTCACCGGGAGTGACTCCTTTAGCAATAACTGGCAGATGCTACACACTCGGTTTGTCTTTTGATTCCTTTTAAGTGTTTTTGCTTTGCACAGTGATATATATGATATATCCCGCACCTCATTCGACGAGGAAAGGACCGACGATCCCTTCACCGGGAGTGACTCCTTTAGCAAAACTAGAAAAGCCTCAAAAACACTCCATTTTAAAATCATTTGATTCTACAACGATATCAAGTTCATTACGCAATAGGTTTTCAAAAAAAAACCTGTCGTAGCCCTCCGTCATTTCAGATAAGTACTAGTTAGTATTCGTGCTACGTTTGTTGACTATGTTAAGGCGTAGTGTGCGGTAGCTAATTAGTGCTTATCTGCATAAGCATATGATGTGATTGGATTAGGGTAGTCGTGCGACTTTGTTGACTATGTTAAGGGTCGTGCGGGTGGGTTTAATTCAATCGGGAAATGACGGGTTGAACTTGACTAGCACTTATGATTTGTTGACTATGTTAAGGTCATATAGCTGCTAGGGGCAAAATATTATCTGAAATTTCAAGTGTTGAAATTTGCAATGAGATTGCATACCTTCTATGAGATAGTTGGATCCCGATACCCGCTGTGAGTAAGAGTTACTCCTGGGAGAGTTTTACATATTACAATTAGCCGATCAAGTAGGTGTCTAGAAAGGTGTCAACGGGGTTACGCCTCTGGGAAAACGAGGTTTACATTAATTAGGTTCGTGCGAAAGCACGGGGGACCTCCCTCAAAGTACCGACACTGGCCTGGCTGAAAGATTGGCGAACTTGTAGTGTGTAATTAATCCCGGCTAATCTTTCCTTTTAGGGTTTGAAGGAAGATTTGATAAAAAGCAGTGGGAGCCATCCTGATTAGATAAAATAATAACCAATCTATTCTTGCAAGAGCGCACGCTGAGTGTTTTCTTCTCTCTCTCTCCAGGTAGCGACCATATCACGCCTTAATCAAGATAATAATACGGATATTTGACCGAACCCGCTTGTTATACTGAGCTGGGGAACGTTGGTCCCGCTCCAACTTATAATTGTTATAAGACAGAGCAGGAAATTGGGATTACCAGAATTTCCATGCCGCCCAAACGAAGAGAGTGCATGTTGATGCATCATCTTCGGGTGTGTTCATTACAGAGAACTGTTTCTCAGTATCCTCTACGTCCTGGGTATGTGATACCAGATCAGGATCCCAGATATGTAATCTGTTACATAGGGCTACAGAAAGGTAGAGAACTGAGAATGGGTGATAAGTTTCATGAGACAGAAAACGGGGCAAGTGTTGCAGCCAAGTCTGTTGGTCACTGTCACCCTGTATTACCGATACATTGATTCTGAACGAATGTTATTAGATACCGAACCAGATATACAAAATCATATCAGTCTCTTTATCATTAAAGAAATGATAAAATTTTGTATTGTTGGATAATGTTTTGAACATTTCCTATATCAAAAGTTGATCGGTTCAGGCACGTTATCTAAAAGCATTGATGTTTTAAATCAAACTACAGTTCTTAGTATACGGAACACACAAAAGAGGAAGAGTTCAGAAATGAACGAATCCTTCTTGAGGCATTGTAGACTAGGTCAGATCAATGTGACCCGACCAGCTAGAGTTACATATAGATGCATATTTAAATCAGTTTGAATTTACATCTTGTGAAACTCGCCAGTCATGTTACAAAGATAAGATGACCACAGCTCTGTTTATTGGAAACAGAGAAAGAGTTAGTGAACTTTTGGGATGATACATGTTGATGTATGTAGGTCCCCAGTCTACACTTGCCAAGACTGGTTCTTTATACTTCATTACATTCTCTGATGATCTTTCGAGATTCAGACCTATGTTCCTGTTGAAACACAAGTCTGAACCTTTTGAGATATTCACAGAATATAAGTTAGAAGTAGAGAACCAAAATACGGGTATAAGTATTAAGTCCTATGATGAGATCAGGGAGGAGAATACTTGAGCATGGAATTCATGGACTATTCTAAAGGAGAATGAGATTCTCTCTCAGCATTACTCCTCCGTATACACCATAGCACGATGGTATATCGGGGCGGAACAATCACACCCTATATGATAAGGTGTGCTCGATGATGAGTAATACTGAGTTACCTGTTTCCTTTTGGGAGTTATGCGCTTGAGAAGCTGCATACCTATTGAATAGGGTTCCAATCAAATCAGTTGCCTACCATTTCATATGTGATATGATAAGGGAAGAGCCCATGTCTTAAGCTAGTTAAGATTTGGGGTTGTCCGGCCTATGTCTAAAAACAAAATCCGGACGAGCTCGAGGCAAGGTATGTAATGTAGAACTGGAAAGGTTCCAGCTATACAAACTACAGCAGATGATTTGATAGAGCCAAAGGATTCAGTAGATTCCAATGAACCTCAGCCTCTCCGCCGATCTAGTAGGGTTCCTCACCCACCTGAGAGATACTTCGGTTTCTCTATGACAGTGGGAGCGAGGATTGCATCATGAGATGATGACCCAACTAGTTTCGAGCTGGCCATCTGGAGTGGGACTCTGTAAGAATGGCTGGATGCTTAGCGATCTGAGATGGAATCCTTATACACCAACAAAGTATGGACTTTGATTGCTATATTTGAAGGGTTAAATCCCCATCAGGAGCAAGTATATCTTGAGAAGATTACTTGGTGTAGATGGAAAAGTTGAGACTTTCAAAGCTAGACTTGTTAAAGCTTTTCGTCATCGACCAGGCGTGGATTGTGATGAAACCTTTTCAAGTGTCTGTGCTTATGTCCATCCAGATCCTACTTACTACGGCTACATACCATGACTACGATATCTGGTGGTTGGGTGTCATGACTGCTTTTCTAAATGATATTTTAGAAGAGAGCGTCTATAAGTACACAGCCAGAGGGCTTCGTAGACAGTGGGAGCAGCGGAAACGTGTGCAAGATGTTTTATATGATAAAGCAGGCATCGCGGAGTTGGAACATCTGTTTTGATGTAGTAGTCAAAGAGTTTGACATCATCAAAATGGTAGATGAACCTTGTATAAACAAAAAGGTAGTAGGGAGTATGGTGGTGATCCTCGTAGAGTACGTGGATGACATACTCTTGATAAGAAAGGAGTTTCTTATGCTACGCTCGATCAATCTCCGCTTATCACAATGATTCTCCATATAGGATCAAAGTGATACCTACTAAATCCTAGGTTTTGGATCTATGAGATAGATCTAAATGGATGTTAGGATTCTCACTAGTTGTAGTGAGAAGGTATCAATCGACCCTGGGGAGAATCACTGGAAGTGTTCCAGGGTGATAAAGACGACTGAATGTCAGTCACAGGCATTGTCTTTACCCTAAGCAAAGGGACGGTATGTTGGAAGAGTTCCAAGCTAGATACCGTGACATACTAGACGATAAAGGCAGGATAGATCGCTACTTAAGATGCTACCAAAGAGGCTGTTTGGGTGTATATTGGTTCATGAGATGAACTATGTTCCTCCCATTGTGTGACAATGGAGTTGTGGCTTATGCCAAGGAACGTCCGTCCCATCAGTGATCCAGACATATTCTAAGGCAGTGTCACCTGATTATGGAGATGGTTGATCTCCAGGGAGATCGAGGTTAGGAGAGTAGACTCAGAGGACAACACAGCGGATCCACTCACAAAGGCCTGTTCCCAGAGAGAGACTTTTATGGGATGGTTGAGTATGAGATACTGCAACCACTGCTATCAGATGGCCCTAGTGCAAGTGGAAGATTGTTAGTTATATGTATGCCCTAGAGGCCATTACTATACATAGGATGTATATTGTAGTGATGCTGGGACATATATAGGGAGGACTTTCTTGCTCGACATGATAGTATGCTATCTGGTTGATCTTTACCTTAACGTGTACACTGATTGTCTCCCTGTTACATGTCGGTAAAGCCCTTAGGATCTGTACTTGACTACTTGGACTATGATGCGGATCATACTAGTGGGGACATGGTAGTCCATAAGTACATCCTTCAAAGTCCCTAGTCGAGGGTGTATCGAGACGGGGCATCGATATACCAGAGTAGACTAGCGTGTACCTTCTCGACCCATACAGATGGGCGATGGATGATCCCATATCCATCGGTGTTTGACATCAGAGATGGTATACGGGTGCTCAGTAGAGACTGGGTACACTGGACGGACTCGCCGAGAACTCCCAGATGGTATTATACCTTACGTCAGATGGCAGTTCTCTAGTGACACTGGTCCAGAGTAGTCTGTTGACCCGAGATCGTCATAGAGTCTTGTGTGGTTCCCACTGTGCTTTGATTTCCATCTTACCACGTCCAAGAGGGCGTGCAAAATGGTGGTTTTTGGGTACAGTCCCGAGTCACATGGAGGCAATGAGCGATAGGAGGGGATTCGTCTCTCCCGGTATAGGGAGTTGATGTTGCGCTGTGTTCGATTGGCTATAACAGGAAATCCCTGGCCAGGGTTGCTGAGAATTACTGGTAAGTGTTACCTGTAGTTTCTCGAATTGTTATAGACCTCATATCGACACGACTTATCGAGCTATTGGGGTCTGATGTTTACCACCCCTAGGCAAGATATGCGACATATCAGACGATAAGACCGGACTGTACGGTAGTGTTACTGGTTGGATTCACTGGAGTGTGAGCGGGCTTGCTCGTCGATCTTCAGATCGCTCAATACCCGGGTGGCCGTTACGTTTAGCAGACCGCTTGCGGCTTGTGGGTGTTTGATATGATCATCGCCTGCTGCCGGCGTATTGACGAGTCTTTAGAGTCCTACACAGAGGTTTCCTGGCTCAAGCGAAACGAAATAGGAGCGCATATGAGATATGTGCGGGACCGAGAATAATACGTGTATGTGATACCACATTCCATTCTCGCGATAAATGTATCGATTGGTTGTATGCGATATAACCTAGTTATCGAATCAAGTATTGATTCGATAAGCCGATACATTGAATACTAGTCGGTTGTGTGCGACATGACCGGATCATTGAATCAAGTGTTGATTTAATGATTTAATGCATAATTATATATTTGATATATTACTTTGCACTAACTAGTATTGGTTCACTTTAAATGGATATTCTCACTCGGGTGTGCACATTGTATATGTGATATACTTTTGTGCACTTGATTGTATCATGTTTGATGATGCAAGATTACTAGGGTTTGTGTACAGAGTTAAACCTTAGTTAAGTAAATGGTTAGGGTTATTATATATTTATTCATTCATTTATTGAATGGTTTATTTCATTTTGGCAAAAGGAAAATGGTGGCTAATTTGGATATATGTTGAAGCTTCATGAAGCTTTGACTTAGTCACCATTTTTGTCTTCATACCTAACCTAACCATTCACTTAACTTGAGTTTAGTCTCTACACATAACCATGGTTGGATTATGATAAGTTTTGATTTTCTTTTCTATTTTAAATTAACTTATCATAACACTTATCTTCTTCTTGCTATCTTCTTCTTCTTCTTCACAAGAAGAAAAGCATGCTTCATCAATGGTGATTGATGAATTAGAGTGAGAAATCCAATTCTAAAGTTTACCCACTTCCTATTTCTTCATCCTCTATCTCTTGCCAAGTAGTAGAGTGTGTTTCCTTCACAAGTTTTCATGGCTTGGTGAAGGTGGAGCTTGATCTAGTGATGCTTCGACGTAGATCATCTTCGGCACGTCGTCGATGACCTAGCTCGCTTCTTCTCCGATGAAGCCGACGCAAGAGCCCGGATTTCGATTTGGACAGCGAGGATACTTCGTTGCGGAGCTATGGAGGTGGAGAACCGGATCTACAAAGGTTGTATTTCCGTTCACTTAGTTAAAGTAGTTAACTAGTTGCTTTTTCGCCTAGACATCTAGCCAACGATCCGTACACTAGGGTTTCTCGGCACCACAATTTTTGAAATTGGCATGGTTGATGCCATGTGAGACCTCTTGAGAGTGCCTAGGAACCCTACAGAGAGGTGTTAGCAGGGCTACGCCCCCAGGGAAAAGAGGTTATTTAATTAAGGAACTTCGCGAAAGCATTGGAAAACCTCCCTCGAAGTACCGACACTAGCCTGGCTGAACGGTTAAGCAAGTATTGTACGGTGAGATTGATCCTGACTAATTCTTCCTTTTTGGTTTGAGGAGGGATTCGAGAGACAGTGGGAGCCATCCTGTTTAGATAAATTAAAAACCAATCTAAACTTGCAAGAGTATCATGCTGAGTGTTTTCTTCTCTCTCTCTCTCTTAATTGCAGCGACCCAGTGACCACACATAAGTTACATCTAGATAATAAAATGACTGAACCTGGCTGTTATGATTGGCAAAGGTCTGTCCAGATGTCCATTACCTATAACAAGCTGGGACACCTCTTAACTAATCAAACCCTTGCCGTCTCAGGACCAGTTTTGAAGGGTTTGTTTAGCACCCTAGGAAGAGTTTTGAAGCATCACATGTCCAAAAGTTTAAGTTTTTATTGTGCTAAACAAACATGCAAAGGAATCGATCCTAGAAAATTAAGGTTACAAAACTTTAAGCTAATAAAAGTTAGGGTTTAGAGACTACAACCTTTGTAGCTCCCTACGCTAGACTCCTCGGCTACTTGGGGGTTGAAAAAACTCCGCTTGAACTTCTCGACGTCACCGATGATCCACCCGGAGTCCGCTTTGTCCAAGCTAGCGACTTTGGAAAAAGCAAGAGAACACTCTAATCAAGTTGGCTAAACTTGATTAGAATGATGTTGTGGCTATGGATCTCACTTCAAAATCCTATTTTTATGAGTATTTTACTCTCTTATAAGAACTAGAGAGCAAAGCATGGAGGTTGATGAAGATGGTGGCCTTTTTTGAGGAAGAGAATGAATATCCTTGAAAGAGAACAGAAAAATAACTATATATATTTTTCTTTCTCACAACCAACCATGGTTAGATTTAAAGATATCATTTGATTTAAGTTAAAAGCATAAAAAGAAAATAAACCATGGGTTAAAAGTTAGGTGAGCATGGTAGAGTTAAGAAGAGTGTAGAAACTCTTAAATGATTTAACCCATTTTTCATTTCCTTTTGCTTTAATTTAAATCAAATAATAATCCAAAAATAACCATGGTGTAATTCTTATACATCCACCATTCTCATTGTATAAACAACCATGATAAAGTGATGTATGTATGCATGTGTGCATGCACATCCAAATGTGCATAAACAAGAATGAATGCATACATGCATGCATACATCCAAAATAAACAAGATAGGATTTGTAGTGAGAGGCTAATGATAAATCAACACTTGATTCACAAATCCGGTCATATCACATACGACCCGACCATTAGCAAGCCGCCCAATTAATATACGGTATCCCATACACGTACTTTAATCGGGTCCAAGCGCATATCGCATACGCGCACCACAACGTTTCGCCTGGACTAGGTAACTCCTATGTGGGACTCTAAGACTCGTCAATACGCCGGCAGTGGGTGATGATCATATCAAGCACCCCCAAGCCGCAAGCGGTCAGCTAAACGTAACGGCCACCCGGGTATTGAGCGATCAGAAGAGAACAAGCGAACCTGCTACAACTCCCGTCGAGCCGATCGGCGACACTTCCCGTACAGTCCGGTCTCCTCGTCTGATATGTCGCATATCAAGTCTAGGGGTGGTAAACGTCAGACCCCAATAACCGATAAGTCGTGCCGATATGAGGCTCATAACGGGTCGAGAAACTACTAGTAACACTTACCAGCAAATCTCTGATCAGCCCTGGCCAGGGACTTCCCTGTTACGGCCAATCGAGCACAGCGCAACATCAACCCCCAATACCGGGAGAGACGAAACCCCTCCTATCGCTCATTGCCTCCATGTGACTCGGGACTGTACCCAAAGACCACCATTTTGCACGCCCTCATGGACGTGGTAAGGTGGAGATCAAAGCACAGTGGGAATCACACAAGACTCTATGACGATCTCGGGTCTACAGACTAACCTGTACAAGTGTCACCTGAGAACTGCCATCTGACGTGAGGTATAATACCATCTGGGAGTTCTCGGCGAGTCCGTCCAGTGTACCCAGTCTCCACTGAGCACCCGTATACCATCTCTGATGTCAAACACCAATGGATATGGGATCATCCATCGCCCATCACATGGGTCGAGAAGCGTATACGCTAGTCTACTCTGGTATATCGATGCCCCGTCTCGATACACCCATGACTAGGGACCTTAAAGGATGTACTTATGGACTACCATGTCCCCACTAGTATGATCTGCATCATAGTCCAGGTAGTCAAGTACACATCCTAAGGGCTTTACCAACATGTAACCATAAGACAGTTTAAAGAGACTAGTGTACATGTTAAGATAAAGAGTAACCAGATAGCATACTATCATATCGAGCAAGAAAGTCATCTCTATATATGTCCAAGCATCCAATATAATATACATCATCTGTACAATACTGGCCTCTAGGGCATACATACAACTAACAATCTCCCACTTGCACTAGGGCCAGCTGCTGTAGTATCGCATACCGAGCATCCCGAAGAGTCTCTCAAACTGTATCTGGGGAATGGCCTTCGTGAGTGGATCTGCCGTGTTGTTCTTCATGTCAACCCTCCTGACCTCGATCTCCCGGCGATCAACTATCTCCCGGATCAGGTGATACCGCCTCAGAATGTGCCTGGATCGCTGATGGGACCTGGGTTCCTTGGCCAAAGCCACCGCTCCATTGTTATCGCAATACAAAGGTATTGGATGCTCAATGGATGGAACCACTCCAAGTTCAGCAATGAACTTCTTGATCCAGACAGCCTCTTTGGCAGCATCGTTGGCAGCGATGTATTCAGCCTCCATCGTCGAGTCTGCCACGGTTTCCTGCTTGGAACTCTTCCAGCTAACCGCCCCTCCGTAAAGGGTAAAGACAAAACCCGACTGCGACTTAGAGTCGTCCTTATCACTCTGGAAGCTCGAATCGGTAAAGGACTCCACTTGGAGCTCTCCGTTACTATACACCAAGAACATATCTCTAGTCCTTCGTAAGTACTTGAGAATGCTCTTCACAGCTGTCCAGTGATTCTCTCCAGGATCAGCTTGATACCTGCTCACTATACTTAGTGAGTATGCTACATCGGGTCTGGTACATAGCATCGCATACATGATAGAGCCTACTGCCGAAGCATAGGGTATCCCTTGCATGCGAGCTCTCTCCAAATCAGTCTTGGGAGACATCTTTTTGGAGAGAGTGACTCCAGAGATCGTGGGCATGTTCCCACGCTTGGACTCTTCCATACTAAACCTCTTTACTATGGTGTCAATGTACCTGGATTGGGACAATCCCAAAATCCTTTTGGATCTATCTCTATAGATCCTAATTCCCAATATGCAGGAGGCATCACCAAGATCTTTCATTGAGAATCTTTGTGATAAGAAGAGCTTGACCGATTGCAGCATATGAATATCATTTCCTATCAAGAGTATGTCGTCCACGTACAATACGAGGAAGACAACCTTACTCTCTGCCACCTTCTTGTAGATACAAGGTTCATCTGGGTTTTTGACGAAATCAAACTCTTTGATAACGACGTCAAAGCAGATGTTCCAACTCCGCGATGCTTGCTTTAATCTATAAATGGATTTAAGCAGCTTGCACACCTTTCCGCTGCTCCCACTGTCTACGAAGCCCTCTGGCTGAGTCATGTACACGCACTCTTCTAAATCACCGTTTAGAAAGGCGGTCGTAACATCCATTTGCCAGATTTCGTAATCATGATAAGCAGCGATGGCAAGCATGATCCGGATGGATTTAAGCATAGCCACTGGAGAAAAGGTCTCGTCATAGTCCACACCTGGTCTTTGACGAAAACCCTTTGCTACAAGTCTAGCTTTGAAAGTCTCCACTTTCCCATCTACACCAAGTTTCTTCTTGAAGATCCACTTGCTCCCAATGGGTTTTACCCCTTCAGGAGCAACGTCCAAAGTCCATACTTTGTTGGTGTACATGGATTCCATCTCGGACCGCATAGCATCCAGCCATTTCACTGAGTCCCCACTCGTGATGGCCTGCTCGAAGCTAGTTGGGTCATCATCCTCCATGATGCAATCCTCGCTCCCACCGTCAATGAGAAAACCGTAGTATCTCTCAGGTTGGCGAGGAACCCTACTAGATCGGCGGAGAGGCTGAGGTTCGTCGGGAGCTACTGAATCTTCTGGTTCCACTAAATCATCAGTTTGAGTTTGTGTAGCCGGAATTTCTTCCAGTTCTACCTTATCGCCACTAATTTCCTTTGCAAGAAATTCCTTTTCCAAAAAGGTGGCATGTCGAGAAACAAACACTTTTTGTTCCTCTGTATGGTAGAAAAGATATCCATGTGAATGTTTGGGATATCCCACAAACTTGCATAGAACTGACCGTGCCTCGAGTTTGTCCGGATTTTGTCTTTTGACATAGGCCGGGCAACCCCATATCTTAACTTGTTTAAGACATGGTCTCTTCCCACTCCATATCTCATATGGTGTGGTAGGTACAGATTTAGATGGAACTTGATTCAATAGGTATGCTGCTGTCTCCAGCGCATAACCCCAGAAGGAAATAGGTAACTCAGCTGTGCTCATCATAGAGCGCACCATATCTAATAGGGTGCGGTTCCTCCGTTCTGATACACCATTGTGCTGTGGTGTATATGGAGGAGTCAGCTGAGAGAGAATCCCATTCTCTTTTAGGAAATCCAGGAATTCATTGCTTAAGTATTCTCCTCCTCGATCAGATCGTAGGATTTTAATACTTTTTCCGGTTTGGTTCTCGACTTCTTTTTTATATTCTCTAAATTTCTCAAAAGCTTCTGATTTGTGTTTCATCAGGAACACATATCCGAATCTTGAGAGATCGTCAGTGAATGTAATGAAGTACGAAGAACCATCCCTGGCATGCGTAGACATGGGACCACATACATCACTATGTATTAGTCCCAAGAGTTCGGTAACTCTTTCTCCGTGTCCCGTAAACGGAGTTTTGGTCATCTTGCCTTTGAGACATGACTGGCAAGTGTCATAAGATGAAAATTCGAATGGTTTCAAATATCCATCCTTATGCAACTTAGCCAGTCGTGTCGCATTGATGTGACCCAGTCTACAATGCCACAAGAAGGATTCGTTCAGTTCTGAACTCTTCCTCTTTTGTGTGTTTGTTATGCTTAGAACTGTAGATTGATTTAGAACATAAATGCCATTGCACAACGTGCCTGATCCAACTAACTTTTGGTTACGGAAAATGTTCATAACATTGTCCTGTAATACAAAATTATATCCTTCTTTGCTCAACAAAGAAACCGATATAATGTTGCATATCAGGTTCGGCATGTAATAGCATTCGTTCAGAACCAATGTATTACCAGTTGGTAATACAAGGTGATATTCCCCGACAGTCTTAGCTGCAACAATTGCACCATTTCCAACTCTAATGTCTTTATCACCTTCTCCAAGTTCTCTACCTTTCCTGAGCCCATGTAACTGATTACATATATGGGATCCTGACCCGGTATCTAATACCCAGGACGTAGAGCAAATGGAGAAATAGTTATCAGTAACGAACACACCCGAAGAAAATGCATCAACATGTACTTTCTTCATTCGGGTGGCATGGGAATCCTGGTATTTCCCTATATCCTGTTCAGTCCTATAACTCTTATAAGAAAGAACGGAACCAACGTTCCCCAGCACAGTATAACATGCGGGTACGGTCAATACATCTATATTATTATCTTTATTAGGGCATGACATGGTCGCTACCTGGAGAGAGAGAGAAGAAAACATTTTAGCGTATGCTCGTGCAAGATCAGATTGGTTATTATCTTATCTAATCAGGATGGCTCCTACTGGTTTTCATCAAATCTTCCTTCAAACCCTAAAAGGAAAGACTAGCCGGGATTAATTACACACTACAAGTTCGCCAATCTTTCAGCCAGGCCAGTGTCGGTACTTTGAGGGAGGTCCCCCGTGCTTTCGCACGAACCTAATTAATGTAAACCTCGTTTTCCCAGAGGCGTAACCTCGTTGACACCTTTCTAGACACCTACTTGATCAGCTAATTGCAATGTGTAAAACTCTCCCAGGAGTAACTCTTACTCGCAGTGGGTATCGGGATCCAACTATCTCATAGAAGGTATGCAATCTCATTGCAAATTTCAACACTTGAAATTCCCGATAATATTTTGCCCCTAGTGTCCTATGACCTTGACAAAGGCCAACAAATCACAGGATGCTAGTCAAGTTCAACCCGTCATTTCTTGATTGAATCAAACCCACCCGCACGACCCTTGACAAAGGCCAACAAGGTCGTACGACTACCCTGAAACAATCTGCATCATATGCACTAGCAGATAAGCACTATTCAGCTACCGCACACTACGCCTTGACAAAGGCCAACAAACGCAGCACGAATACTAAACAGTTCTTATCTGAAATGACGGAGGGCTACGGCAGGTTTTTCTTAAAACCTATTGCGTAATGAACTTGATATCGTTGTAGAATCAAATGATGTTTTGAAATGGAGTGATTTTGAGGCTTTTCTAGTTTTGCTAAAGGAGTCACTCCCGGTGAAGGGATCTTGGTCCTTTCCTCGTCGAATGAGGTGCGGGATATATCATATATATCACTGTGCAAAGAAAAAACTCTTAAAAACAGTCAAAAGCAAACCGAGTGTGTAGAATCTGCCAGTTATTGCTAAAGGAGTCACTCCCGGTAAAGGGATCTCGGTCCTTTCCTCATCGAATAAGGTGCAGGGTATATCATATATACCGCTGTGCAAAGCAAGAACTGTAGCTACCTGTTTTATTTTAAAATTCGATTCCACAACATCTAAGGTTTCTTATCTTTCATTAATCACATTAATGAAGTCCCATCATTTAAAAGAGTATCATGCTGAGTGTTTTCTTCTCTCTCTCTCTCTTAATTGCAGCGACCCAGTGACCACACATAGGTTACATCTAGAAAATAAAATGACTGAACCTGGCTGTTATGATTGGCAATGGTCTGTCCAGATGTCCATTACCTATAACAAGCTGGGACACCTCTTAACTAATCAAACCCTTGCCGTCTCAGGACCAGTTTTGAAGGGTTTGTTTAGCACCCTATGAAGAGTTTTGAAGCATCACATGTCCAAAAGTTTAAGTTTTTATTGTGCTAAACAAACATGCAAAGGAATCGATCCTAGAAAATTAAGGTTACAAAACTTTAAGCTAATAAAAGTTAGGGTTTAGAGACTACAACCTTTGTAGCTCCCTACGCTAGACTCCTCGGCTACTTGGGGGTTGAAAAAACTCCGCTTGAACTCCTCGACGTCACCGATGATCCACCCGGAGTCCGCTTTGTCCAAGCTAGCGACTTTGGAAAAACCAAGAGAACACTCTAATCAAGTTGGCTAAACTTGATTAGAATGATGTTGTGGCTATGGATCTCACTTCAAAATCCTATTTTTATGAGTATTTTACTCTCTTATAAGAACTAGAGAGCAAAGCATAGAGGTTGATGAAGATGGTGGCCTTTTTTGAGGAAGAGAATGAATATCCTTGAAAGAGAAAAGAAAAATAACTATATATATTTTTCTTTCTCACAACCAACCATGGTTAGATTTAAAGATATCATTTGATTTAAGTTAAAAGCATAAAAAGAAAATAAATCATGGGTTAAAAGTTAGGTGAGCATGGTAGAGTTAAGAAGAGTGTAGAAACTCTTAAATGATTTAACCCATTTTTCATTTCCTTTTGCTTTAATTTAAATCAAATAATAATCCAAAAATAACCATGGTGTAATTCTTATACATCCACCATTCTCATTGTATAAACAACCATGATAAAGTGATGTATGTATGCATGTGTGCATGCACATCCAAATGTGCATAAACAAGAATGAATGCATACATGCATGCATACATCCAAAATAAACAAGATAGGATTTGTAGTGAGAGGCTAATGATAAATCAACACTTGATTCACTAATCCGGTCATATCACATACGACCCGACCATTAGCAAGCCGCCCAATTAATATACGGTATCCCATACACGTACTTTAATCGGGTCCAAGCGCATATCGCATACGCGCACCACAACGTTTCGCCTGGACTAGGTAACTCCTATGTGGGACTCTAAGACTCGTCAATACGCCGGCAGTGGGTGATGATCATATCAAGCACCCCCAAGCCGCAAGCGGTCAGCTAAACGTAACGGCCACCCGGGTATTGAGCGATCAGAAGAGAACAAGCGAACCTGCTACAACTCCCGTCGAGCCGATCGGCGACACTTCCCGTACAGTCCGGTCTCCTCGTCTGATATGTCGCATATCAAGTCTAGGGGTGGTAAACGTCAGACCCCAATAACCGATAAGTCGTGCCGATGTGAGGCTCATAACGGGTCGAGAAACTACTGGTAACACTTACCAGCAAATCTCTGATCAGCCCTGGCCAGGGACTTCCCTGTTACGGCCAATCGAGCACAGCGCAACATCAACCCCCAATACCGGGAGAGACGAAACCCCTCCTATCGCTCATTGCCTCAATGTGACTCGGGACTGTACCCAAAGACCACCGTTTTGCACGCCCTCATGGACGTGGTAAGGTGGAGATCAAAGCACAGTGGGAATCACACAAGACTCTATGACGATCTCGGGTCTACAGACTAACCTGTACAAGTGTCACCTGAGAACTGCCATCTGACGTGAGGTATAATACCATCTGGGAGTTCTCGGCGAGTCCGTCCAGTGTACCCAGTCTCCACTGAGCACCCGTATACCATCTCTGATGTCAAACACCAATGGATATGGGATCATCCATCGCCCATCACATGGGTCGAGAAGCGTATACGCTAGTCTACTCTGGTATATCGATGCCCCATCTCGATACACCCATGACTAGGGACCTTGAAGGATGTACTTATGGACTACCATGTCCCCACTAGTATGATCTGCATCATAGTCCAGGTAGTCAAGTACACATCCTAAGGGCTTTACCAACATGTAACCATAAGACAGTTTAAAGAGACTAGTGTACATGTTAAGATAAAGAGTAACCAGATAGCATACTATCATATCAAGCAAGAAAGTCATCTCTATATATGTCCAAGCATCCAATATAATATACATCATCTGTACAATACTGGCCTCTAGGGCATACATACAACTAACAATTTTCCCCTGTCACGGACATCCGTATGACATCGGAAAAAGACTGTGCGAAAGCCAAGTGCCTCGTGTTAGCCTCAGTTGATGGTGCAAACCATAGGCAGCACGAGAAGACGGACTCAGTTTCTATCTTCCTCCATAACAAATATTTATATGGAGAGCAATCTCGTATCGCAAGATATGAGACCTCGAACGAATTGCTTCAAGCCAGGTTGGCTGTCGGGCCATCTGTAGGGGGCAACGTCCTTACAGAGACCAGCTATTTTGAGCTCACGGACCTGGAGACCACGTTGGAGAATGGGTCAAGTACTGACTTGATTCTACAGTCCCTGCCCTCTGCTTATACCCTGAAGGAAACCAGGGAAGAAGAAGGAAAAGGAAGGGCAAAAGTTTCGGGACTGGATGTAGTTAAAGAGGGACGTTCCTATTGTAACGGGAATGAACATTGGCAGAAGGATTGCAGGGCTAGCAAAGCCAGTAGCCAGAATTCGAAGCATGTTGTGGCTTCGGCTTCGGGTGTGTTTGTAGTAGAGAACTTTATGTCAGTTAACCCTACTTCCTGGGTATTGGATACCGAATCAGGATCTCACATCTGTAATTCATTACAGGCTCTGATAAATCGTAGGGTTATCAGGAATGGTGATATGACTCTCAGGGTTGCTAACGGAATGAGCATGGATGCTGAATCCGTAGGGGAATATCATCTTGAACTGACAACTGGGCAGATATTGATTTTACGTAACTGTTTGTATGTACCAGGTGCGACTTGTAATATCATATCTGTATCCTTACTTTCTAAGGAAGGATATGGTTTTACTTTTGTATGCGATGTAGTACACATCCACCCAAATCAAGTTCTGATTGGGTCAGGTACATTAAATAACGGGATATACGTATTGAATCAAGCTCAGATTTTCAGTGTCTAGAACACACTTAAAAGAAAGTCTCCGGAAACAAATCAGGCTTTCTTATGGCATTGTAGACTGGGTCACATTAATGAGACACGATTAACTAAGTTACATAAAGAGAGATACTTGAATCCGTTCGAGTATCAGTCTTATGCCACTTGTGAATCTTGTCTCATGGGAAAGATGACAAAGACTCCGTTCACTGGACACGGAGTAAGAGCGAGCGAGCTCTTGGGACTCATACACAGTGATGTGTGTGGTCCAATGTCTACACATGCGCGAAGTGGTTATTCATACTTCATTAGTTTCATAGATGATTTCTCTAGGTATGGACATGTCTTCTTAATGAAGCACAAATCCGAGGCCTTTAAGAAATTTCGGGAATACAAGAATGAAGTTGAAAAACAAACAGGCAAAAGTATAAAGACACTGAGATCTGATCGAGGTGGTGAATACTTGAGTGCCAAGTTTCTGGACTTCTTAAAAGAGAATGGAATTCTCTCTCAGCGTACACCTCCATACACACCACAACACAACGGTGTATCTGAAAGACGGAATCGAACCCTATTGAATATGGTTCATTCCATGATGAGTAAGGCTGAGTTACTGCAATCTTTCTGGGGTTATGCACTAGAAACAGCTGCATATCTCTTGAACAAGGCTCCAACCAAGACTGTACCTACCACCTCATATCAGATGTGGAGTGGGAAGAAACCCTGTCTTAAGTATCTTAAGACATGGGGATGTCCAGCTTTTGTAAAAAAGCAGCATGCGGACAAGCTCGAGGCACGCTCAGTACTGTGTAAGTTTATGGGATACCCAAAGAACTCCACGGGGTATCTTTTCTATTCCGCAGAAGAACAAAAAGTTTTTGTTTCTCCGCATGCCCACTTCTTGCAAACTGAATTTTTGGAAAATCAGATAAGTGGGAGCGCAATAAAACTGGAAGAAATTCCAGAACCACAAGCTATTACTGAAAGCTTGGAAGAACCAGAAGTTTCAGGGGAACCGGACATTCCTGCGCTGCTCCGCAGGAGTAGTAGGCAATCTCATCCGCCCGAGAGATACTACGGTTTTCTCATAGACGGGGATAGAGAGGATTGCGTCATTGATTATGACGAGCCTACTAGCTTCCAGCAAGCCATTCAGAGCGGTGACTCGGTAAAATGGCTGGATGCAATGCGGACCGAGATGGAGTCCATGTACACCAATAAAGTTTGGACTTTGGACTTTACTCCAGAAGGGGTAAAACCCGTAGGGTGCAAATGGATCTTTAGAAAGAAGATTGGTGTAGATGGGCAGGTTGAAACCTATAAAGCTAGGCTTGTTGCAAAGGGTTTTCGTCAAAGACCTGGTTTGGACTATGACGAGACCTTTTCTCCGGTAGCCATGCTCAAATCCATTCGGATCCTTCTTGCCATTGCTACCTTCCACGATTATGAGATCTGGCAGATGGACGTAAAGATGACTTTCCTAAATGGAAATTTGGAAGAGTGCGTCTATATGGATCAGCCAGAGGGATTCAATCAGAGTGGGAGCAGCGGTAAAGTGTGCAAGTTGCTCAACTCCATCTATGGACTGAAGCAGGCATCGCGGAGTTGGAACATCTGCTTTGATGATACTGTCAAAGAATTCGACTTTGTCAAAAACCCAGATGAACCATGAATTTACAGTAAGATTGTAGGGAGAAATGTGGTATTCCTCGTCTTGTACGTCGATGACATTCTCCAAATAGGAAATGATATTCCTATGCTACAGTCAGTCAAAGGATTCTTGTCACAGAGGTTCTCCATGAAGGACCTGGGCGATGCCAACTACATTCTGGGGATCCAGATCTATCGTGATAGATCTAAGAGGATGTTGGGACTTTCACAGTCCAGGTACATTGGCACCATATTGAAACGATTCAGTATGAAAGATTCCAAGCGCGGTAATCTACCGGCTTGTCACGGAATCACCCTCTCCAAAGAGATGTCTCCCAAGACTGATTTGGAAAGGGCTCGCATGTTATCTATACCCTACGCATCTGCGGTAGGCTCTATAATGTATGCGATGTTGTGTACCAGACTAGATGTAGCATACGCATTGAGCGTTGTAAGCCGGTATCAGTCGAACCCAGGGGAGAAACACTGGATAGCAGTAAAGAACATTCTCAAGTACCTGAGAAGGACTAAGGAGATGTTCTTGGTGTATGGCGGAAAAGACCTCCAGATCGAGACCTTTGCTGACTCCAGCTTCCAGAGTGACAAGGATGACTCCAAGTCCATGTCGGGTTATCTTTTTACCCTCAATGGAGGGGCGGTTTGCTGGAAGAGCTCCAAGCAGGAAACCGTTGCTGACTCAACTATGGAAGTGGAGTACATAGCTGCTTGCGATGCCGCAAAGGAAGCTGTCTGGATGAAGAAGTTCCTTACGGAGCTTCAGGTGGTTCCTACCAGTGTTGATCCAATACCGCTGTATTGTGACAACAACGGAGCTATAGTTTTAGCGAAGGAACCCAGGTCCCATCAGAAGTCCAGGCACATTTTGAGGCGGTACCACCTGATCAGGGAGATCGTTGATCGCCGGGAGATCGAGGTGAAGAGAGCAAATACAGAAGATAACACTGCTGATCCATTCACGAAGGCCTTACCCCAGACTCAGTTCGAGCGGCTGATCGAGATGATAGGTCTTCGATATGCCAGTACATGGCCTTAGTGCAAGTGGGAGATTGTTAGTGTATATGCCCTAGAGGCCATTACTGTATCATACTAGTATGTATATTACTTAATGGAAGCTTGGGATATTCACCTTGTATTGACAATCTTGCTAAAAATGGTAGTATGCTACTTGGTTTGTTTCTGCTTTAATGTGTGCATGTGTTTCTTTTAGCATATCGCCTTTACACATTAGTGGAGCCCTTAGGATCTTGGCTTGATTACCAGCGTTGTGATGGCAGTCATACTCGTGGGGGCTGGGTAATCTATAAGCACATCCTTATCCAGGTCCCTAGTCACAGGACTATCGAGACAGGGCATCGATACTCCGGAGTAGACTAGAGTATGCGCTTCTTATCCCAGCTTGGGAGACGGTTTGTCCCACAGCCATCAGTACGTCGTACTTGAGATAGTATGCGGGTGCTCGTTAGGTTACAAGTACACTGGACAGGACTCGTCGGGAACTGTTGGTTGGTATTATACCTATCGTCAGTTATCAGTTCCCAGGTGACATGAGTACAGCTTAGTCCGTTGACTTGACACTGTCACTTCGCCTCGAGTGTGTTCCCACTGTACTTTGATTACTACCCTACCACGGCTCAAAGGTGTCATGCAAACAGGTAGTTTTTGGGTGCAGTCCCAAAGCACTTGGAGGCAGTGACGGTTAGACAGGATTCGTCTCTCCCGGTATTGGGGGTTGACATCGCGCTGTGTCTAGGAGAGCCATTACACGAGTAGTCCCTGGCCAGGGCAAGCGAGATATACTGGTAGGTTTCCGGTGTTATCTCAGGGTGTTCTGGGCTACACTCCGACACGACTTGTACCGTTAGTAGGGTACTGACGTTTACCGCCCCCTAGGCCCGCCATGCGATGTATCAGACGAACAGACCGGACTGTACGGAGATTGTCACATTCAGGCTCAGTAGGAGTTCAGATGGGTTTCACCTCGTCAGTCTTCTTGTCGGCATCTACCTGGGGACCGTTACGCACAGCTAGTGCCGCTTGCGGTCTGTGGTTAAACCAACTGCCAGCGTAGTGTCGAGTCTTTAGAGTCCCACACAGAAAGCTATTCGCCTTTAGGCAAAAAAGTAGAGGTCGCATGGTTTTGCTACTGGTCGCATGGTTTTGCGACAGGGTTCGGTCACATCCGTGCACTTGTGCACCTTTGGTGTCCGGACAGTTAACACTAGCGGGCTTTGGTTTAAGCCAGATTCTAGTGTACATTTTGGGATTGGTTTTATCTCGTTTGTATTCGTGTTCCTCGGAACGCGGATGCGGGTGTGTATGCACAGTTGCCAGAGAGACAGAGGCAGAGGATTCTCATTGGGGATGTTGACTGTTGACTGTTGACTATTGACTTTTTGCTAAACCCTAATGAGAATAAGAAATATGATTAACAATAATATTAATTAAGTATTATAGTGACATGGTTGTTGAGGGGTTGACTTTGTTGACTTGTTGACTTTGTTGACCGGTTGACTAGGTTGGACTAGTTGACCATCATCATGACAATGGCTATCATTTCATGGCAAAGACTTTTGCTTGCTTGTTTCTTTTTGCAAAATGAGTGCATGAAATGATATAGCCATTTTTGACTTGAACCATCACATAATACTTGATTACTATTTTTGTTATGATGGTTTTTGGATTATGAGAGCTTGGATGGCAAAAGAGTTACTCATTCTCTCATTTGCTTTCTCTCTCTTGCTTGAGCTCTCCCTCTTGCTCTTCCTCTTGCTCTCTCTCTAGCTCAAGGCAACTCCCTCTCATGAGTTGAGAAACATTGCCTTAGAGATAAAAGAAAACCCATATCACTTCTCTACTCATCCTAGTTCACAAGGTTTAGCAAACCAAGTGTTCTAGTTTCTTCAAGTTCGAAGAAGAAGCCAAAGGTAGAAGCTTTCAGGTGGATCCATTTTCGGCGCAAGGAGACGACGAGGTGAGGCCGATCCGTACACCGGAAAGAGTTGAAGACGAAGGAGTTCAAGAAAGGTATAACCCCCTAACCGAGTAGGTAAAACTCTTGTTAGGTTTGTTAGTTAGTTGTTTAACAAAGATCCGTATTTTGAGTCTATGTTACCACCTCTTGAAAATCGTTTTTCATCATTTCCGCAAGCCCATAAGTACCGGAAGAGGTAACGTGGACTTACAAACTCTTACTCGCAGTGGGTATCGGGATCCAACTATCATATAGAAGGTATGCATGTCATTGCAAATTCCAACACTTGAAATTCCCAATATCTATTTTTACCCCTATCAACTTATGACCTTGGCTATGGTCAACAAATCATAAGCGCTAGCCAAATTCAACCTGTCATTTTTTGATTGAATTAAACCCACCCGTACGACCCTTGGATAAGGTCAACAAAGCCGTATGACTACCCTAATCCAATAGCATCACATGCTGCAGATAAGTACTAATTAGCTACCGCACACTACGTCTTGGCTATGGTCAACAAACGTACCACGAATACTAAATAGTACTTATCTGAAATGTCGGAGGGCTACTGCTGGTTTTTAAGAAAACCTTTAACGTAATGAACTTGATATCGTTGTAGAATTTAGTGATTTTGAAAAAGAGTGGTTTAAGCTTCGCTTTTAAAATCGAGTAGTTTTAAAAACAAACCGAATAGCTTTTACTAGCTTTTGCTAAAGTGGTCACTCCCGGTGAAGGGATCTCGGCTCTTTCCTCATTGAATGAGGTGTTGGTTATCCATCAAGGAATACCACTATGCAAAGCAATAACTACATAAGCTATGATGATAAACCGAGTAGGTTGTAGCATTTGCTAGTTTTGCTAAAGTGATCACTCCCGGTGAAGGGATCTTGGCTCTTTCCTCATCGAATCAGGTGTTGGATATTCATCAAGGAATACCACTATGCAAAGCAAGAACTATAGCTATCTTTTTAAAAACTTTTGATTCTACAACATCTTTAGGTTTCTTTTCATTTCATTAATCTCATTAATGAAGTCGCATTATTTAATGTTTCCTAAACATCACAGAAAATGAAACGAAAATAGAATGTACGTTTATTCCATCCGCATTCGTCACGGGGCTCCGTCATGCACCATTAGGTTACTTAACTAATGGCAGAGCAGGGGCTGGAGTAGCACGGGTGCAAAACATAAGCAACGTTTATTATATATATATATAGCATTCGTCCCACGCAGTTATATGATCACATCACAGAACCATGCAGCATAAGTCAATATATGAAATATTGGATATACTAGGAGGTCCGTGTTTTAAATTCATCCAGTAATGGAAAACACGGATTCCACAGTCGTGATGAATAGCCAAACCCATATCCCTAGACCCCTACGAGAGCGGCAAGCAACCCTGTCAATTCTAGAGTTAGGAGACCCGGTCTCGACTCCTCGAGATGGTCTCCCACTGTACTCCAGAACCCGGTTATTTATGCTCCCCGCCTTGGGTCTATCCTAATGCGGAAAAGTAAATAATATACATCAATGGTTACATCATCCTCAACCCGGAAGTGTCCCAATAAAAGAATATTACATACAAATTTTATATGAATGAAAATTGTAAAACTCTCATCTCATATAAAACCCCCGGCTATTCATTCACGACGATCCAATATAACATATCACAACAACACATAACATCACATGTCATCAACGTAAGTAAATACGCGTATCCTAAATTCCGTTGACATATAGCAACGAGATTTGGGATACCCCACATATTACACTTACGGCCGCAAAAATGAAATGATAAACTACAATAATTAGAATCCGTATTTCCTTAGACATCATAAACCCGGAACATCTCATATTCCGAATTTCATGCATAACCTATAAACCTTGCATTTTAGTCTCAAATCGAAAACACTTTTCAATAACTTAGTTGGGCAATTCAATAAGATTCCTGACTACCCGATCGAATGCTCGTCGAAAACTTTAGTAGATGGCCGCACCCCCGATGCCGTCGATGAAGTGCACTTAGGCAGAACACCATTGCCGCGAGCACTCGAGTGGATGCTTTTTGTAACGGGGTTCTTCTACAGTCACTTGGTCGGGGCTATGGGGCGTGGCTACCTAGTAAACTTATTCGGTGAGTATTCGCGTACGATACGCGATTGCGACGGAGTTTCGATCTGTATTGAAACTTTGTGGCAATCGATCAAAAGATACCACAATGCTAGATTTACAAAATACTAACTAGTTTTCACAAAACCAATTATTTTGGATTCTAAAAATTGTATCACATATCATCAAAATCTATACGACATTAAACATTTTGATCGATTTACCAAACACCCACAAAATTTAGAGACCTCAACAACTTGAGCATCATTAAAAACATCCAGAAAGTGCTAAATTTAAGAATGGAGTAGCACAAAAAAAATTAACCCATAACTCCCCAAACTTGCGGCGGAACCGCAGCCAAACTAGGATTACGACTGCGGTTCCGCGGCTCTTTGGGGGAGTTAGGATTTTAAATTTCTTGTGGCTCCATATAAAACCCTGCACGATTTTCTGCATATTTTTAATCGTCAAAATTTCAAATTTTGAAAAATCGACGGAAACTTCACAAATTCCGGGTTTCGAAAACCGATCGAACACTTTAACGTTGTAAAGACTTTCCCTAATTGTCTAGCTTGGCTCTGATACCATGAAAATGTTTATTATAACCATGGTAGGGTCAAAACCGGCATAACACATGCAATTTTCTAATTTTAGATGTGTTAATCAACACAAAACAAGGATCAAACAAGATTATTAGGGTTTTAACTATGATATCAAGAAACTATACTAAGAGATGGATAGCTACAACCTGTGTCCTTCTCTTCTAAAGCTCCAGGTTGTAGTCTACGCGACTCCACTAGACTCCACTTGAAGGTTGAACGAACTTCCTTCGATGACCTTCGTGCCGAAGATGATCTACCCGAAGTCCGCTAATCCAAGCTACCTCTTCACTAAACTCTTTAGTGAAGGAAACACACTACACCATAGCGCTAATCTAGTGTAGGATGGTGAAGTAGGGGTTATGTTTGCTCACTAGAGTTCTCACAAGCTCAAGGTTTCACAACTCATGTGAAGGATTGAGCTTGGAGGTGGAGATGAGGAAAATGGAGAGAGCTAGAGAGCAACTCATCACATGAGCTCTCAAGTAAAATGGCTAAGTATGGAATGAATTCATGAATCAAGTGTAGAATGGCTCATCCATCAATGAAGCATACAATTTTTAACACTTAAAAATTGTAGCCATGCTTCAATAGTGCAAGCAAATGAATATAAAATAGAATAAGCCATGTTATGCCCATCCCTCCAAAGCCTCCCCATTTTTCATCTCTTTTTCTATTTTCTAAAAATATAAAATCCAAGCCATGCTTCATATATATATAAAGATAAGCATATAATTAGTGAGCTTTAATATTAGTAAATATACAATTATATCAAATATAAATATATATCATATTATTAAATCAACACTTGATTTAATAATCCGGTTATATCACATATAACCGACTAATATTATTTATCTGTATATCACATTATCAAATCAACACTTGATTCAATAATCCGGTTATATCACATATAACCTAAATAATAACAAATAGTCGTCATATTACAATACGGTATCTCATACTCGTATTTAATCAGACCCCCCACATATCAGCATATGTGCCCTACTTCATTTTGCTTGAATCATGAAACTTCTATGTGGGACTTTAAAGACTCGTCAATACGCAGCAGTAGGTAATGATCACATCAGTTACCCACAAGCCGTCAGCGGTACTAGCTGGACGTAACAGCTACCCAGGTATTAAGCGAATAGAAGATCAACAAGCAAGCTTGTCCAAATTTCCATGAAGCCTATAGATAACACTTACCGTACAGTCCGGTCTCTTCGTTTGATATGTCGCATATCGAGTCTGGGGGTGGAATCGTCAAACCCCAATAACTTGATAAGTCATCTCGATGTAAGGCCTATAACGGTACGAGAAACTACTGATAACACTTACCAGTAAATCTCATCAACAACCCTGGCCAGGGACTTTCTGTTATAGCCAATCGAGTATAGCGCAACATCAACTCCCTATACCGGGAGAGACGAAACCCCTCCTATCGCTCATTGCCTCCATGTGACTCGGGACTGTACCCAAAATCCACCAATTTGCACGACTCCTTTGAGCCGTGTGTTGGCTATAGTGCCATAAAAGAAATTATCGTAGTCGCAGGCAGGTGATTATGATGATTGAGTGAGGACCTATACCGGTAGAACAATCTTACTCGAGATGATAGTATGCTATCTGGTTTGTCTTTATCATCACTATTACTTGTTTATAGAGCCCATAGGATTCTTGCTTGACTACCAGCATTATGATGGCGATCATATATGTGGGAGCTGGGGGTCTATAAGTAAATCCTTAAATGTCCCTTGTCGTGGTAGTTTCGAGACCGGGCATCGATACTCCAGTGTAAACTAGTGTATACTGATTGAGATCCCGACGAGGGGCGGTGGCAAGGTCTCACAAGCCATTGGTGTTAGTTTGTTCACCTAAGATAGTATACAGGTGCTCATTGGGTTATGAGTACATCGGACGGACTCGCCGGGAACCTGCTAGTTGGTATTATACTTATTGTCAGATAGCATTTCCCAGGTGACATGTGTACAGGTTAGTCTGTCGACCTGAGATCGTCATTTGTCTCGTGTAAGTTCCCACTGTGCTTTGATTTCTACCCTACCACGGCTCAAAGGAGTCATGCAAACAGGTTTTAGTTGGGTACAGTCCCGAGCCACATGGAGGCAGTGAGCGGATCGTCGGGGATTCGTCTCTCCCGGTATTAGGGGTTGATGTCGCGTTGTGCACGGATGGCCATCACCAGAAATCCTCGGCCGGGGTAGACGAGAATTACCGATCCAGGATCGATAGTTTCTCAGGCGGTGATGGGTTACATACCGACACGAATTATCGCATCAATAGGGGTCTGACTTTATCCACCCTCCTAGACTCGATATGCGATACTCTTAGACAAACAGACCGGACTGTATGGATATTGTCACTGTCAGGCTCAGTAGGGGTTAGGATGAGTTTGCTCGTCGGCCTTCCTTTCGCTCAATATCTGGGTAGCCGTTACGTACAGCTAGTGCCGCTGACGTGCTTGTGATTAAACCCATTGCTAGCATATTGACGAGTCTTTAGAGTCCCACACAGAGGGTTTTCACGGTTCAGGCGATATGGTGTAGATGACGTATGTTGGTACATATAGGTGTCCGATTAAATATGTGTACAGGCAGCATAGACTTTAATCGGACGGTTGATAATACTAGCGGCTTAGGATTAAGCCGGATTATTAAATCAGGTTTTGATTTAATAATTTATATATATATATATATGTATTTATATATATGTATTCTAGTATTATTGTTCACTATTCATTTTCTCTCTTGGCTATTCGTATTTCGGTACGAATACGCGTATATGTATTTCGATACGTGTACCGGGTTGCATTCCGTATTTATACGGAATAGTTTCTAGAAGATGACCACTTCATTATTGATTTTCTTTTTAGAAAATCATTTTGTAAATGAGGTGGAGGGGTGAGTTGGCATGAGCATGGTGAGGCATGTAGAGAGGTATGGGCATTGTTTTGTTTAATGAAATTAAAATAACATATTCTGTGTGTGTGTGTATGATTGAGAGAGAGAGGAGGCAGCCACCATTCTTTAAGGCCTTGCTCATTTTTCTTGACTTGATTCTTCACTTGCTTCATGGTTCATTCTATTCTCACTTGGAAAATGACTAAGCTATTTTTCTTTAGTTGCTCATGCCACTTGGTTTCCTCACCTCCTCTTCATCTTCTATGGTTGCTCATGGAGCATTTGTGATGAGAGAAAAATTATAGCGACACATTCCTACACCTCCACTCTCCATTGCTAGCAACCTTGGAGCGTTGGTTGCCTCGCTTGGCGAGACTGGAGCTTGCGCCATTTCCCTCAGGTGGATCATCGTAGATAGAGAAAGACTGCAACCAAACTCGATCCGCGACCTCTAGGAGCTTGGGATGATGGTTCAAGACCGAAAGACACGGATCAACTCGGTATAACTATTCTAACTTCTTTATATTGCTTGCTATTATAGGGTTTAGGGTAGATCCGGGCATCGGGTAATGATAGCGCCAGTTGTGAAAATTTTTGTTCCGCATTTGGCCATGGTTTGATGGCCGGGGCGCTGCCGTAACCCAACATGGTATCAGAGACAACCCTTAAACCTTTAGCTAGCTTGTTTAGACAATGTTAAAGTATCGAAACTGAAACAACCCCGAAACAGTGCATTGCACATTCCAGTTTCTGTCAATTTTCAGAGTCTTCAAAATTTTTTTTAGCAACTGCAGAAGACTACTTGAGTGACGACTAGAACACACTAAAAAAACGAGCCCCATCCGCCAGTTTTGACCAGGCGAGATTTGCAAAAAAATGAGTGAGGCCGGGTTTTCTATGGATTTTGGACTTGAAATTTTTGGTGTTTTCTAGTCTTTGGAATATTGGTGCAGTGGTATTGCTTGTTTTGCCCATTTTGGATATTATGTTATCTTTTGTTCAGAGGAAATTCGGGGTGTTTCGAAGTCGATAATTTGACACTGTTTAGATGTTTATGGTACATACATTACTATCTGCGACCGTGAATGTCATTCGAGCGGTATAACTCGTCTAATTGCTATATGTTCTTTTAGATGAGTTTGCGAACGTGACATTCACGTTAATGTTCTGTGTTGTGCTGTGTTGTGGTTGGATCGTCGTAGTGGATAGCTTGGATGCAATGTTAGTGCTATTTAGTTTCATTTGTACATTTGATATTGCGGGGCGAGTGTTCGACATGTGGACTGCCGTCACTGCCAGTTTGTATATTATTTGTTTGGGGCACGACCGGGTTAAGGTCGATGTCACCCTTGTATATTATTTCTTTTCTGTACTAGGATTAGCCCGCAGTGGAGTGCACGAATAGCCGGATTCTAGAGGGCAACGGGTCCGCTTCTCATGGAGTTAAGATGGAGGGGACCTTACTCTATAATTGACAGGCTATTCGCCGCACTCGTAGGGGGTATAGGTTGACCCACGGAGGGGTGCTCGAGTTACTGGATTCCGTGAAGTGCCGTGTGACCCATTCACGTTGTTGATTGGGGTTGTCTCGCTTCTGAGATTGGCGGGTAACTTGCCACACTCGTAGGGGTCTAGGTTTTCATTGCACATGATATCCACACGACAGGGAACGTCGGGTCTTATTTGCGGCTCAAAGGAAACCCGGGGCTCCCAGATTATCCGTTTGTTCTGTGATGCTTATTGTTATTCTGTGATGTTTCTTATATCATGCCTGGGACGATTGTTATATATATATATATTTATATATATACTAGTAGATGTTGTATATGTTTTACACCCACGTTAGTGTCACGACCCGAAATGGCACGCGACTGGCACTTGAATCATATGAAGTCTATAGGACCCCATTTAATTCAAGTAAGCCAAGAAATCCCAGAAATCTAAACCATTTAAAGAAAGAAGTGAACAAAATATGTTTTAAAACAAGGGGTTTTTAATAACATATGCCGAAGTATGCATTTTTAAAATCTCAAGTCTTTTCTGAAAATTTCGGCAGAGTTTCCTTTGTAAATATTGGCCTCAAAAGGGGTACAACAAGCATTATATGAATAAAGGCATCCCCAAACGGGAGCTAGCTCTTCGTCAATTGACGATCACAACCACGCAAGCAATATAATATACAACGCCGAAGGGCGAGGATCAAAACTCAAAAGGAACTCAAAATATCAAGAAAACCATAATAATACAATGCGCGACTCTAAGGTCGAAAGAATAAACAACTAGTTTTCTAAGTCTAAAATAATATACAAGTCTGGTTGATGGAGTTACTAGATACAACTGAATATAATAAAGGTACAATGGTGGTCACGATGCGAGTGAACCCACCTACTAAAGCAATCACCCGGAATGGAAGCAGTGTGCCAGAAAGCCACAATGAAACCTGTACGGTAAAACCTGCAAGAAACTATAGCACAACGGGGGTGAGTTGCCAACTCGTGAGTAGAAAACATCACAGAGCAGAAATCGTATGTATGACTCAATCCTAGGTCAAAACGATCATAATATATATCCTCAACATGATAAAGTTTGAAGCATGAAAAGGTGGCAAGGGTAAATATCTATACCAAGTGTAATACCAAGTGCTCGTGTCATTGCCTCAGGCAGCAACATATCATAAACATGAGGTGTGATCAATGTAATCATCATGAAATCAGTGTCAACTATATCATGAAATCTATAAGTATGTGGATATCATCCAACTATGTAATCAATGCCTGTATGCATGCGGATCTCGTCCACGGGTCAACCAATGACACAAAAACATCATGCATGTAAATATCATAAAAGCATATGCATGAAAGTATGAGGATATAAATCAACGTGTGTCCGTCGCGACACATCAAAATCATGGAACCTGAGTGTCTAGCATCGACACTCAAAACATCATGAAACCCGTGTCCAGCATCGACATGTAAATCCTCATGTATCTCAGGCGCCGCATCCTCAGATCGGCTCTCATATATATCTCGCCTCAGGCGCCGCCTACTCTGGTTGGCTCTCATATCCATCCCATGACTTCGATCGGTATCCTCTGGATAACCGACGGGTCCTAAATACTATCACTGGTAAGTAGTGCTCCCCAGCCAGGCTCACTGTCTAACAATACGAGTCTTCTTGCCCTGGGATACCTCACCGGGTCCACCATATACCCGCATACGGTGCCTACCGCTCCTCGAATCGGGTTACACATGCCAATCTCAGAACCGAGAAAACACATGGTGGACACACTGAAATATCATATCAAGAGAAACCAGGTTTTTAAAACAATACATACTCTCTTTTGAAATAACCACGGTTCTCAAATCCAGAAATCTCATGAAAACAACATATCTTAATGCGTATAATCATAAAGCATGATGTATGCGACATCTAATAGAAATGTAAGCATATCCGTATATCATGCAACCTGGAATAGTAATATGCACATATTAAGGGAAAACCGCTCTTTCAAATGAATCCAGTTTTAAAATATATCTTGCGGTTCCCAAATCTCCGAAATCAAGCCAGAATCATCTATGTATGTGCAAATATGTATGTACGCAAGTATGGGTGTACAATATGTATGTACACAAGTATGGGTGTACAATATGTATGTACGCAAGTATGGGTGTATAATATGTATGTACGCAAGTATGGGTGTACAATATGTATGTACGCAAGTATGTCATGCAAGGAGTCATATCCTGATGCAACAATCCTACCATGTAGTAAAATGGCAATTATCGATGATGAAGTGTGTGAGCCGGTAAGCAGGTGTACGTGGAGCATACGCATCATCGATAATGGTGCTGGTGTCCTAACAGCATGGGTTTAATATAACATAAATCACAAGTATATAAGAATGCAATGCGCTAATAACAACATGAATATATGGAAATGGAAGGTAAATGCAACAATAAGGAATCTACATTAGCTATACGAGTCATACAGTTTGTCATTTGAAATCACACGAATCGTGGTGTTTGGAAAATAGGGCTACGGTGTTTTTAAGAAAAGAGGTACGTCCTTTGAAATATCCATAGAATCCCTTGGCCTATCTTTAAAATACTCACGATTCGTTAGTTTTGGAAATAGGTATGACTCGAGTCTAGTCTAACATCTACAAGCAAACTACAGGACTAAATGAACAGTCTAATCGAAAGGGTAAGGGAAAACCACCTAAGTCTGAGTCGATATATATAAATATAATAGTCGGTGATCCCGCCTCAATAGTATCATATACGATACAATATACAAAATGACATCCTCGAGTCAAGAGTGCGGATCTATCATCAATATATAGCTCGTACGGTAAATCCATCGTACGGCATCCCAAATCTGGGTATGGGTCAAATATCACATTCCTCTCATTATTCATCTGGTATCCATATCATCACATCCTGTATTAGGGGTACTGATCTATGTCTAGTACAAACTGATACCATCTGCATATATATGCGTGTGTATGAAAACACATCGCCTAAAGGCCCGCTATAATCTCATATCGTATCTCATAGTACGAATCAAAACATATCACCGATCTCGTGGCATCATGCCTAATCTCATTGACTCATCTCCCAGTACCATAAGCAATCCTCATCATCCATGTATAAGTATACGTATATATATACATAGTCCCATACCTATGTGTGTATATATATACATATCCCCATAAACGCACAAGTAAAACAAAGTAAGCATGTGTGTGCGTGTGGGTGTAAACCTCATTCTAGGGTTCGCGACTAAACTAACTAACGACACTATCATCCAATTATACTAAAATTATCCATGACTCCCCAAAATCTATTTAGATACTCATAATCTTAAAATAAACATATGAATATATCCATATAATATGTAACCTACACTACACTATGAACTGTGGGGGTGCTATACTCCATCCACCCGACTTCCCCCGTAGATATATATCTACTCATCTTGATCTTCACTTGCTGGAGTCGATGACGCCATGCTCATCCTCGTCGTCTCGAAGTCCATGTGAGGGTACTTACAATTTCCAATGCGTCATATGGTATCAAGAATCGAACATGAAAGCCAAAACGGCATGCGAATCGCTTATAGGTTAGAACCTATAGCCTACGCCTGTAAAACCATCAAACAACCCCGTCGCTGACGTACAAACACCAGACGACGGAACACAAAAACAAATACCAAATTAAAACGAAGTCGCGAAACAATGCAGCAACTCAAGAAAATGGTCCCAGATTTTACCCTAGGTGAAATTAACCAATTTTGCACATATGGAGGGTCTAATTTACTGAATATAAAGACCTGGACCAAGCACGGACCAATTTGGAAGTACCAAGGCCGCAATTCGCGGCCCAAATGATTAAATCTGAAGCCAGAACTTGGAGTGGGGGTCTCAGGTTTTGGGTACAGGTTCTAGGTTGCCTGCACATCTCTTAGTCTTCGCTAAATATTTTTCAGGTGCCCCGGGTGTTAGCAGATATCAAAATACTATCACAAATTCCACAAAATCTAATATTGGCAGATTTTCAAAGTTTGTATTTGGGGTTTGAGTCTATGGTCTAGTCCAGAATTTAACACTAAAGGGGGTCTAAAATCACTACTAACCCTTAATTACACCACAGAAACTCAATTAAAACCCTAACCCTAACTAGGAATTTTCAAAGCTCACAAAACTAAACAATATCGATTCTAAACTTATATGAATGTTAAAGGAAATGAAATAAAATTCTAATGGTGTAGAAAATACCTCATTTGGCAACTCAAGAAATTTCTTGAGTTGCCCCAAGTGTCCAAAATCCGATTTTTCTTTGTTCAAAGTGTTTGCAATGAGCTTGTGCATGCTTTTAATGAAATGGAGATGGGGTTTTGAGTTGATTTTGGTGGTGTTTTGAAATGTGAAGTGGAGGTGGAGATAGGGCAGCAGCCATGAAGAGGGAGAGAGGAAAGAGATGAAGAAAAATGATGAAGGAAGACAAGCCATGGTCAAGTTTGACCCCCCACCCTCTCTCTCTCATGCCCATCCCTTAATATTCTATTCTTTTTGTTTTCTTTTGTTTTCTTTTCTTTCTCTATTCTTTTCATTTAAAAAAACCATGCATGATAAAAATAAGGAAAAGCCATGATAGGAAAATGTAACAAGTGTAAAAATGATATGGTGCATGTCAGGTGCACAAAACCGGATTAAAACATGATTAGCGATATTTAATCGCGATTAGCATAAAAATGGAATATAATAAATCATAAAAATTCATAATTTGCTTAATTCATTTAAAACACCCTCATTTCAGTAATTTCTATAATTTTCCAAAATTTTCCCAATTTATCGGTATTTAATTATACCGCACTATTAAAATATTCATAATATTTATTATTTAATAATAAAAATTCCCAAAAAAATATTTTATTTTTCTGAAATGTTACAGTTAGTTTAGTCCCCACTCTGTCGTTAGTTAAGTAACCTAACGGGTGATGACGGGACCCAGTGGCGAATGCGGATGGTATATACGTACATCATATTTTGTTCTTTTCTGGTGTAATTAATTGATGGGATTGCATTGATTCTTATCAATGCAAGGATACAACAAACCTATATGATATTGTTGGAACCAAGTTTTTTAAAAACTAACATTACAGACGTTTTCTTTTGCTTTGCACAGTGGTATTCGGTTATGAATACCTAGCACCTCATTTGACGAGGCAAGGGCCGAGATCCCTTCATCGGGAGTGACCCCTTGGGCATAAGTTTGCGTCAGCGTAATAATTTCACTATAGTTGTTTTCTTTTGCTTTTTATCGTGGTATTCAGTTAGAAATATCCTGCACCTCATTCTACGAGGAAAGAGCCGAGACCCCTTTTCAGGGAGTGACCTCTTTGACAAAAGTTTTCACCACTATATATTTGTAAAGCTACTTGGATTCCTTCAACGATATCAAGTTCATTACGTTAAAGGTTTTTCGCCAAAAACCAGTCGTATCCCTCCATCATTTCTTACAGGAATTACTTAGTATTCATGCTGTGTATGTTGACCTCTGTCAAGGCACAGTGCTTGGTAGCTGGGTAATGCTTGTTTGTTGCATAGATATGCGATTATTTAGGACAGTCGCATGATCATGTTGATCTCTGTCAAGGGCTTGTGCGGGTAGGTCTAAGTTAATCCAGGACAATTACGGGTTGAACTTGACTTGCGACTTATGATATATTGACCTCTGTCAAGGTCATAAGCCGGTTGGGGCAAAAATCACATCGGCAGTTTCAAACATACAGGAAACTTGTCAGGCGTGCGCATACCTTTTGGAGTGTGGTGACTTGAGTGGCTTCCATCAAGTTATCATGCGATGATAGTTGGATCCCGATTCCCACTGATGAGTAAGATTACTCCTCGGATGATTTTAGACGATCCCGACTAATTCTCCTTTTGGGTTTGGAGGAGAATTCGAGTAAATAGTGGGAGACATCCAGACTAGATAAAATGATTAACCATTCTGATCTAGATTAGAGTGCATGCTATGTGTTTCTTTTCTCTCTCTCTCTCTTTGGCAGCGACCATGGCCCGCCCTAGACTAAAACTCATGAACCAAGTTAACCGAAGTTTCTTAAAACACTTTGGCTTTTTGATTGTCATTTAGTCGCATAAATCATTGCCGCTCCTTCTTTCCCTTTGCATTTCTCCAGAACACCCCGTATCACTACGAACATCCATTCCTATTGGATAAATTCATCGTATAGTTATATATGAACTCGAAGGAACTTGTTCCAGATTCGAGGATGGTTTCTGGTTCTGAAGAAATTGAATACGATTATTCGGTTGTTTTTTCTCTTTACCTTCTCTCAGGTTGCGGGAGCTCCTAGGATTAGGAGAGTACACCTATTACGCTTATTGGATAGTCTTCTTCCAAACCATAGGCAGGTTCCGAAAGGTAGGGAAGGAAGAAAACCAATTAGCCTAAAAGTGGTGTACAGAAGGTAATAAGTAAAGACATATAAAGGGATTAGAATAACGACAAAGAAAATTGCGACTGCTATCATTCACGACAAAACCGTGTATGCCCCTGCCACTCCCACATACACTTTGGATTTCTCCAGAACACTTCGTATCACTACGAACGTCCATAATGCTTGGACATTCCATCGTATTGTTACATAAATCAGAGGAATTTGTTCCAGATTCGATGATGGTTTCCGGTTCAGGAGAAATAAAATAGGATTATTCAGATGTCTTTTCCCATTACCTTCTCTCAGGTTGTGAGGGCTCCTAGCATAAGGAGTGTACACTTATTACACTTATTGGATAGTCTTCTTCCAAACCTTAGGCTGGTGCCAAAGGGTAGGGAAGGAAGAAAACCAATTAGTCTAAATAAGGTGTATAGAAGGTAATAAGTAAAGACATAATAAAGGGATTGAAGTGAGGGCAGGTAAGTATATGGTTACTGTCATGAATCAGGATAGTGGAATAGGAGTTACTAGGAATACCAGGTTAACCCCTTTGAAACATTTTTATGTTTCAGTCTGACTGTGCGATATTAATTGAAAACTGTTTTCCCAATTGGAATCTAACTCCAGGGTATATATTTACCAGATCAGTTTCTTACATCTGTATGGTGTTACAGATGGTAAGTAGGAGCAAGATATTGGGAATTAGGTGATTATATCCTCGTTATATCAGAATTCGTTGTAATTGGTGATATTTGAGAAAATCACCCGGGTTTTGCTGGATGACAAATTTTTGGTTTTGAATATCCATTGTTATGCACCAATTTCAAACTAATATATCTGTACGTTTATTTTATAAAGTGAGATATAACTTTTTGAAATTATGTCTATGACATTTACCTATATCAGTTGATGATTAGGTAAGGTGCATTCAACAGCGGTGTAATTCTTCTTAACCATAGTACAGTTTTCAATCTACGACGCACAAGGTTTGAGTTATTGAACTCAGTGGACTTATACAAAGTATTGTATGTTGTACAGTGTCCATTAGGACAATGAGGTTGGTACTCGTACTATATTCTGTTTACTCATGACTTCTCCAGTTCTAGACAGGTATTTCGTTGAAATACAAGATCCAGATTTTGAGAAGTTATAGGTATAAGAATAAAGTAGAGAACCATTTGTTGGAAGTATCAGGATTCTTCGAGGTATTCGAAGATGTAGATACTTGTGTTTGGTATTCCGTTGATAGTAATGGTTTTTGAGAACTTGCTTCTCTTTCAGGTTACTCATACATGGATGCACTCTTTGATGAGTAATGCTGATATGCCTCCTTCCATTTGGTTGATATGCACTGGAGAAAACTGCATGATTTTGAATCTGGTTCCAATTAAATTAGTGCTTTTGTTTCTATATTGGAAATATAGAATCAATTTATATCTTAACGATGTTAAGGTATAGGGAGTTGTCCGCATGATGCTTAAAACCAGAATCCGGATAAATTCGAGGCACGTTTCAATAATGGTAGTTTGTGGGTTATCCCGGGCTTTGACGAGAGTTAACTTTCTACCATCAGGAAGATCAATAGTGATATTGTTCTTGACTCGCCACAGTTTTAGTAAAATGGATTTTTTCAGAAAAACAAAAGTGGGAGTATGGTAGAACTGGAAGTGATTCCAGAACCACAAACGATCACTAAAGATTTAATAGAACCTGAGAATTCAATTGGATTTGACATTCCATTAGCCACTTCGAAGATTTCGTGGGTAACCTTAGGCACCCGAGAGGTACTTTGGTCTTCTCAAAGATGGTGACAGGGAGGTTCTTGTTTACCTAGACTTGCCATTGCTGCTGTTCTAGACTATGAGACCCGGCAGGAGGATGAGTATAGTGTCGTTCTAAACTAGCCTTAGAAGTGCACGTGTATATGACTCTGCCAGAGGGTTATTGTAGTCAGTGGGAGTAGCGGAAGCATAGAGGGCAAGTAGCTTATGTCTATTTATAGACTAAAGCAGGTATAACGGAAATAGATCATCTATTTTTGATGTGATAGTCATAAGCTTTGACTTTATCAGAATAGGAGATGGATCTAGTAAGAAGGTAGTTGGGTGTGATGTCCTGGTATTTGGGATGACATGCACTTTATAGGAAGTGAAATTCCTATACTACGATCGGTTATACTGTGGTTTTCACACAGTTATTTCTCCATATAGGACATGGATATAATATCAGGGTTTCTGGTTACTAGATCTATGGTTTTAGATCTAGATTTAGAAAGTGTCCCAATTTGGGCATTTGACACTATTCTAAAGTGTTTTAGAATGGATGACTCCTGGTATGGTGGTGTACCTGCAGGTGATGGAGTCACCCTCTCTATCTTATAGACTAAAGGGGAGAGGGATCTGCATGATTAGCATATCACTTGCTTAGGCAATTGAGTTAATCATGAAATGTCAAGTACCACACCGGATGTTGTTTTTTCACTAGATGCAATAAACATATATTAATCCAATCCTGGAGAAATGTAGGGAAGCAGTTATGAACATAAGTGGATGTTCTTGGGATATGGTAACGGCAGCCTCCTTCAGGAGATGATTATCATTTCAGGCTTCCAAGGTGACCTGGAAGACAGAGTGGCTGTCCGAGTTATAGTTTTTCCCTCTTCTGAGGGACAGTATGTTGGACAGGTGGTCCAACCGGATACTGAGGAAGGCATGGCACAGCATACTGATTAAATTCAGTGGACAATACAGTCTAAGAAGTTTGCTGGATTTGGAGTTCATTTGTGAACTGGGTCCCATCAGATATCCAGACAAATTCTAAGACAAGATATTACTCATTTCGGGAGATGGTTATTCTCCGAAAAGTTGAGATATAGAGAGTTAAAGATAGAAACACCGGAGCGGATCTACTCACTGAGGCTATTTCTCGAACACAATAGTTTCACAAACGAGCTTTGCGAAACTGCTTAGTAGAGAAGTTGGGTGTTCGGTATCACATGAGCTGTGAGTATGCGACACCGCAATAATTGGCCTTAAGTGCAAGTAGGAGATTGTTGGCTATAGTGCCCTCAAGGAAATTATCGTAGTCGCAGGCAGGTGATTATGATGATTGAGTGAGGACCTATACCGGTAGAACAGTCTTACTCGAGATGATAATATGCTATCTGGTTTGTCTTTATCATCACTATTACATATTGATAGAGCCCATAGGATTCTTGATTGACTGTCAGCATTATGATGGCGATCATATATATGGGAGCTGGGGGTCTATAAGCAAGTCCTTAAATATCCCTAGTCATAGGAGTTTCGAGACTGGGCATCGATACTCCAGTGTAGACTAGTGTATACTGATCGAGACCCCTACGAGGGGCGGTGGAAAGGTCACACAAGCCATTGGTGTTAGTTTGTTCACCTAAGATAGTATACATGTGCTCATTGGGCTATGAGTATACTGGACGGACCCGCCGGGAACCTGCTAGTTGGTATTATACCTATTGTTAGATAGCAGTTCCCAGGTGACATGTGTATATGTTAGTCTGTTGTCATGACCCGAAAAAGCATGTGACTGGCACTTGAATCATGTGAAGTCTATTGGATCCCACCTAATTCAAGTAAGCCAAAAGCCCAGAAATCAAAACCATTTTAAATAAGAAGTGAAAGAAAACTTATTTAACGCAAATGGTTTAAATAAAATAAATGGTATTAAACATTTAAAAGCAACAGCTTATTTTCCCGAAAATTTCGGCAGAGTCTCCTTTGTAAATACTGGCCCCAAATGGGTACAAACATGAATAATATTCATAATGAATAAAGGCATCCACAAGCGAGAGCTAGCTCTTCGCCAATTGGCGGAAACAACCACGCAATGCAATATAATATACAACGCCGAAGGGCGAGAATCAAAACTCAGAAAGAAACCAGAGAAAAACCATAATAATACAAGCGCGCGACTCTAAGGTCGAAAGAATATACATCTTGTCTTCTAAGTCTATAATTTAATACAAGTCTAGTTGATAGAGTTTACTAGATACAACTGAATGTAAATACAAATACTACGGTGGTCACGATACAAGTGAACCCACCTACCAAAGCAATCACCCGGAAAGAAGCAGTGTGCCAGCAAAGCCGCCAAGGAAACCTGTACGGCAAAATCTGCAAGAAACTGTGGCACAACGGAGGTGAGTTGCCAACTCGTGAGTAGAAAACATTACCGAGCAGAAATCTCATGTATGACTCTATCCTAGGTCATACAATAATATCCTGATAATATATATAATCTGAAGCATCTAATAATGACAAGGTAATCATGTAACATCAGTATAATACCAAGTGCTCGTGTCAGTACCTCAGGTAATAACATGCCACATATATGATGTATGAATGCATGAAAACAAAATACATCTAAATGAGAAAACTGTTTTCTTATCTCAGTGAGATTTCTGTATAAAAATTGAAGTATCATCAATGAAATCAACAGAAAATCCGTGTCAAGCATCGACACAAAATATATATCCCAATATCTTAATATCTCGGGCTCCGGCAATCTGGACTGGCCCATAACATCAAATCTCAATATCTCGGGCTCCGACAATCCGGACTGGCCTCGGGCTCCGGCAATCCGGACTGGCCCATATCATCAAATCTCAAGACTACGTCGGTATCCTCCGGATATCCGCCGCGTCACAAATAACCGGTCGGTAGTGCTCCCTTGCCGGGCTCAACGCCATCATCTGCGACCATCTTGCCCCGGGTACCGCACCGTGTCCACCATGCACCCATAGACGGTTCCTCTTCCTCCTAGAATCGGGTGTATGATACCGCTCAAGAGCCGAAAAAACTCATGGTGGACACCTTTCAAATCATATCACGAGAAAACCGTAATTTTTATCTTTTGAAAGAAAATGAGCTTATAAAATCCTTGCGGTTTCTCCAAATCTAGAAATCTCATGGAAAACCCGAATCCCAAATAAATAACAGTGAAATACTGGCATAAAGCCCCATAATATTTCATATCAATAAATATACATATGCATGCACGAAGTGTCTAAGTAAGAAATGCGATGTCAAACTAGCATATGAAATCAACGTACTAGTACTATATTGCAACTACCAGCTAGCAATTTATATTATGAAATAATGTTTTTTAAGGTGTACGTGACATGAAAATTACCGATGATGATGTGTGTGGGCCGGCAGGTAAGTGTATGTGGAGCATACGCATCATCGGTAATGGTGCTGGTGTCCTGACAATAGGGTTCATTATTGTAGGGGTGCTAGGCACACGCACAAGGGTCTATAAGGCATCAACCATGCCCGATTTAAAATTTAGCCGTGTATAACAACCCAAAGCCGGATCTTTAAACTAGAGATTAGGCGAAAACAAGCATGTTAAATACTTTAACACTAAGTGAGAGGGATTATAACCTTTGTAGATCCGGTCCTTCACTTCTTAAGCTCCGTGTTGAGGTCCCTTCGCTGCGATCATCATGTTCCGGACTCTCGAGAGGCTTTGTGAAGAGAAATATGCAAGCTTGCTTCCGATCTTCGATAACAAAGATCATCTACCTTGAAGTTTCATTAACACAAGCTCTCACTCATTAAATGAAGTGAACACCCTCATCTAAATGGCAAGGATTGATGAGGATGATGAAGTAGGATTTTTCTCTCATTTATTTCTTTATTCTCACTCACTTTCATCACAAAATCAAAGCAAGAAAACTTTTCCATGAAAAGAGAAGGAAGAAGAAGAAAGAATCCTTTTGTGATGAATAATGAATAACTCATATATGAGGTTAGAAATGCAACCATAGTTAAGAATGAATCCTTAACCTTTGTAGAGAAACAACCATGGTCAAGGGTTTGGGTTTGGTTAAGCAAATATCTTCACAAAATATCTTACACAAAACAAAACAAAACCTTTTAGAAACTTCTAGAAAAGCTTAACCCAAATCAAACCCTAACCATGTTTAATCTCCACTAATCATGTTGCATTAATAACCATATCATGTTACAATATTATATATCACATATATAATATTTATTGTAACAAAATAAAATAATACAATTAACATATATGCATATATATCAATGTATTACCCGAGCGAGAAAAAGAATCTTTTAGTTAGCTAATATTAGTTAATGTAATTTAATATATTATATATAATATTATATATTAAATTATCGAATCAACACTTGATCCGACAATCCGGCTATATCGCATATAACCGACTAATATATCATTTACCGATTCATCGAATCAACACTTGATCCGATGACCCGGCTGATATCAAATATCGGGAGAATAGAATACGGTATCTCATATCGCATTATCCTTGGTCCTGCACATATCACATATGTGCCCCTAATCCATTTTGCCTGAGCCAAGAAACTTCTGTGTAGGACTCTAAAGAATCGTCAATACGCCGGCAGTAGGTGATGATCATATCAAACACCCACAAGCTGCAAGCGGTCAGCTAAACGTAACAGCCACCCAGGTATTGAGCGATCAGAAGATCAACAAGAAAGCCTGTACATTCTCCTGTGAATCCAATCAGTAACACGTCCGTATAGTCCGGTCTCTTCGTCTGATATGTCTCATATTTCGCCTAGGGGTGGTAAACGTCAGACCCCAGTAGCTTGATAAGTCGTGTCGATATGAGGTCTATAATAGTTCGAGAAACTACTGGTAACACTTACCGGTAAATCTCAGCAATCCTGGCTAGGGATTTCCAGTTATAGCCAATCGAACACAGCACAACATCAACTCCCTATACCGGGAGAGACGAATCCCCTCCTATCGCTCATTGCCTCCATGTGATTCGGGACTGTACCCAAAAGCCACCTTTTTGCACGCCCTCTTGGACGTGGTATGATGGAAATCAAAGCACAGTGGTAATCACACAAGACTCTATGACGATCTCGGGTCAACAGACTACTTTGTACTAGTGTCACCGGAGAACTGCCATCTGACGTGAGGTATAATACCATCTGGGAGTTCTCGGCGAGTCCGTCCAGTGTACCCAGTCTCTACTGAGCACCCGTACACCATCCTTGATGTCAAACACCGATGGATATGGGATCATCCATCGCCCATCATATGGGTCAAGATGCGTATACGCTAGTCTACTCTGGTGTATCGATGCCCTGTCTCGATACACTCTCGACTAGGAACAGTTATAGAATGTACTCGTCGACTACCGTGGCCCCACTAGTATGATCTCATCATAGTCCCAGTAGTCGAGTACATATCCTAAGGGCTTTATCAACATGTAACATAGAGACAATCAGAGTACATGTTAAGATAAAGTACAACCAGATAGCATACTATCATGCCGAGCAAGAAAGTCCTCCCTATATACGTCCAAGCATCCATTACAATATACATCATATGTATAGTAATGGCCTCTAGGGCATACATATAACTAACAATCTCCCACTTGCACTAGGGCCATCTGTTGTGGTATCGCATACCCAACAATTAGCTGTGGTTGAAGTATCTCATACTCAACCATCCCATAATAGTCTCTACTGGGGAAAAGGCCTTTGTGAGTGGATCCGCGCTGTTGTCCTTTGTGTCTACTCTCCTAACCTCAATCTCCCTGGAGATCAACCATCTCCATGATCAGGTGATATTGCCTAAGAATTATATCTGAATTGACTGATGGGAGGGGGGTTCCTTGGCATAAGCCACAACTCCATTGTCACACAATTTTTGGAACGAAGTTCATCTCATGAACTTATATATATCCAGACTGCCTCTTCGGTAGCATCGTTGGTAACGATATATCTTGCCTTTAATCGTCTAGTAAGTCACGGTATCTAGCTTGGAACTCTTCCAACATACAGTCCCTCCACTGAGGGTAAAGACAATGCCTGCGACTGACATTCAGTCGTCCTTATCACCCTGGAACCTTTCCAGTGATTCTCCCCAGGATCGATTGATACCATCTCACTACAACTAGTGAGAATCCTAACATCCAATTAGATCTATCTCATAGATCCAAAACCCAGGATTTAGGAGGTATCACCTTAATCCTATACGGAGAATCCTTATGATAAGCGGAGATTGACCGAGCGTAGCATAGGAAACTCCTTTCCTATCAAGAGTATGTCATCCACGTACTCTACGAGGATCACCACCATACTCCCTACTACAATTTTGTATATACAAGGTTCATCTACCATTTTGATGAAGTCAAACTCTTTGACTACCACATGAAAAAAGATGTTCCAACTCCGCGATGTCTGCTTTGTCACATAAAACATCTTGCACACATTTCCGCTGCTCCCACTGTCTACGAAGCTCTCTGGCTGTGTACTTATAGACGCTCTCTTCTAAATCAACATTTAGAAAAGCAGTCATGACACCCAACCGCCAGATATCATAGTCATGGTATGTAGCCGTGGCAAGTAGGATCTAGATGGACTTAAGCATAGCTTTGAAAGTCTCAACTTTTCCATGTACACCAAGTAATCTTCTCAAGATATACTTGCTCCTGATGGGGATTTAACCCTTCAGATAAAGCTACCAAAGTCCATACTTTTTTGGTGTATAAGGATTCCATCTCAGATCGCTAAGCATCCAGCCATTCTTACAGAGTCCCACTCCTGATGGCCAGCTCGAAACTAGTTGGGTCATCATCTCATGATGTAATCCTCGCTCCCACTTTCATAGAGAAAACCGAAGTATCTCTCAGGTGGGTGAGGAACCCTACTAGATCGGCGGAGAGGCTGAGGTTCGTTGGAAACTATTGAATCCTTTGGTTCTACCAAATCATCAGCTGCAGTTTGTATAGCTGGAACTCCTTCCAGTTCTACCTCATGACCATTAATTTCTTCACAAGAAATTCCCTTTCACAAAGGTGGCATGCTGGGAAACAAAACATCTTTTGTTCCTCGGTTAGGTAGAAGATATTCCCTTGCAAATGTTTGGGATATCCAACAGACTTCTACAGAACTGACTTTGCCTCGAGCTTGTCCGGATTATGCTTTTAGACATAGTCTGGAAAACCCCAAATCTTAACATACTTAAGATATGGGCTCTTCCCATTCCATATCACATATGAAGTGGTAGGCAACTGATTTGATTGGAACCCTATTCAATAGGTATGCAGCTTCTCAAGTGCATAACTCCCAAAAGGAAATAGGAAACTCAGTAGTACTCATCGTAGAGCTCATCATATCTAATAGGGTGTGATTGCTCCGCCCCGATACACCTATGTGCTGTGGTGTATACGGAGGAGTAATGCTGAGAGAGAATCTCATTCTCCTTTAGAATAGTCTAGGAATCTCGTACTCAAGTATTCTCCTCCTTGATCTCATCAAAGGACATAATACTTATACCCTTTTTTTGGTTCTCTACTTCTAACTTATATTCTGTGAATATCTCAAAAGCTTCGGACTTGTGTTTCAACAGGAACTTATGTCTGAATCTTGAGAGATCATCAGAGAATGTAATGAAGTACAAAGAATCGGTCTTGGCATGTGTAGACAAGGGACCTTCATACATCAGCATGTATCAATCCCAAGAGTTCGCTAACTCTTTCTCTGTTTTCAATAAACAGAGCTGTGGTCATCTTATCTTTGTGACATGACCGACAAGTTTCACAAGATGTAAATTCAAACCAATTTAAATATGCATCTAAATGTAACTTAGCTTAGTCGGTTCGCATTGATATGACCTAGTCTACAATGCCTCAAGAAGGATTCGTTCATTTCTGAACTCTTCTTATTGTGTGTGTTCTGTATACTAAGAACTGTAGTTTGATTTAGAACGTCTATGCTTTTAGATAACGTGTCTGAACCGATCAACTCTTGATATAGGAAATGTTCAAAACATTATCCAACAATACAAAATTATATCCTTCTTTACTAATAAAGAGACTGATATGATGTTGTATATCAGGTTCGGTATCTAATAACATTCGTTCAGAATCAATGTATTCTGGTAATACAGGGTGATAACTACTAATAGACTTGGCTGCAACACTTGCACAGTTTCTATCTCATGAAATTTATCACCCGTTCTCAGTTCTCTACCTTTCTATAGCCCATGTAACAAATTACATATATGGGATCCTGATCCGGTATCAAATACCCAGGACATAAAGGACATTGAGAAATAGTTCTGTGTAATGAACACACTCGAAGAAGATGCATCAACATGTACTTTCTTCGTTTGGGTGGCACGGGAATTCTGGTAATCCCCTATTTCCTGCTCTGTCTTATAACAATTATAAGTTGGAGCGGGACCAACGTTCCCCAGCTCAGTATAACAAGCAGGTTCGGTCAATATATCCTTTTTATTATCTTGATTAAGACGTGATATGGTCGCTACCTGGAGAGAGAGAAGAAAACACTCAGCGTGCGCTTTAACAAGATTAGATTGGTTATCAATTTATCTAATCAGGATGGCTCCCACTGTTTTAGTCAAATCTTCCTTCAAACCCTAAAAGGAAAGACTAGCCGGGATTAATTACACTTTACAAGTTCGCCAATCTTTCAGCCAGGCCAGTGCCGGTACTTTGAGGGAGGTTCCCCGTGCTTTCGCACGGACCTAATTAAAGTAAACCTCGTTTTCCCAGGGGCGTAACCCCGTTGACACCTTTCTAGACACTTACTTGATCGGCTAATTGTAATGTGTAAAACTCTCCCAGGAGTAACTCTTACTCGCAGCGGGTATCGGGATCCAACTATCTCATAGGAGGTATGCAATCTCATTGCAAATTTCAACACTTGAAATTCCCGATAATATTTTACCCCTAGCGTCCTATGACCTTGACGAAAGCCAACAAACTATAGGCTACTAGTCAAGTTCAACCCGTCATTTCCCGATTGAATTAAACCCACTCGCACGACCCTTGACGAAAGCCAACAAAGCCGCACGACTACCCTAACTCAATCGCATCATATGCTTATACAGATAAGCATAAATAGCTAGCACACACTACGCCTTGACGAAAGCCAACAAACGTAGTACGAATACTAAGAAGTACTTATCTGAAATGACGGAGGGCTACGACAAGTTTTTAAGAAAACCCTTTGCGTAATGAACTTGATATCATTGTAGAATCGAGTGATTTTGAATGGAATGTTTTTTAGGCCTTTTCTAGTTTTCCTAAAGAGGTCACTCCCGGTGAAGGGATCGTCGGCTCTTTCCTCATCGAATAAGGTGCAGGATATTTCATAAATATCACCATGCAAAGCAAAAACTATAGAAGCAATCAAAAGACAAACCGAGTATGCAGCATCTGCTAGTTTCACTAAAGAGGTCACTCCCGGTGAAGGGATCTCGGCTCTTTCCTTATCGAATAAGGTGCTGGATGTTCTACAAGGAACACCGCTATGCAAAGCAAGAACTAGAGCTACCTATTTTTGAGACAAGTTTCTACAACATCTTTAGGTTTCTTTTAGTTTCATTAATCTCATTAATGAAGTCCCATTTTATTATGCTTCACAAGCATCACATTTGAAACGAAATCTGCAATATAACATATATCTCATATATATAATATAAACATTCGTCTCAGGCAGTAATATGATCTCATCACAGAACATTGCAGCAGAAGAACACATATGAAATATTGGATATACTAGGACGTCCGTGTTTTAATACGAGCCTGTATAAAACACGGATTCCACGGTCGCGATGAATAGCCAAACCCACATCCCTAGACCCCTACGAGAGCGGCAAGCAACACTGCTAATTCTAGGGTTAGGAGACCCGGCCTCGACTCCTTGAGATGGTCTCCCACTGGACCCTAGAACCCGGTTACTTGTGCTCCTCGCCTTGGCTCTACCTAATGCGGAAAAGTAAATAATATACAATGGTGACATCATCCTCAGCCCGGAAGTGCCCCAATAAAAGAATATTACATACAAATGAATTTTACATGAATGAAAAAGAAAAACTCTCATCTCACATAAAACCCCCGGCTATTCAAACACGACGATCCAATATAACATATCACAGCAACACATAATATCTCATATCATCAACGTAAGTAAATATGCGTATCCCAATTGTCGTTGATGTATAGCAACGAAACCGGCGATACACCACATATTACACTTACGGTCACAGAAAAGAAAGTGTAAAACTACAACAGTTGGAATCCGCAACCTTCTTAGACATCGCATGTCTAACCAAATGAATTCCTTAGACATCGCATGCCTAACAATTATAAACCCCGCATTTTAGTCTCTTTATCGAAAACTCTTCTCAATATCAAGTCGGGCAATTCAACAAGATTCCCGACATCCTGATCGAATACTCGTCGCAAACTTTAGTAGACGGCCGCACCCTCGGATGCCGTCGATGAAGTGCACTAAGGCGGAACACCGCTGCCACGAGCACCCGAACGGATGCTTTTGGCGACGGGGTTCTCCTACAGTCACTTGGTCGGGGCTATGGGGCATGGCTGTCTATTAAGTTTACCCGGCGAGTATTCGCGTACGCTACGTGATTGCGACGGACTTTTGATCACATCAAAATTCCATGGCAACCGATCATCTGAGACTGAACTGCTAGATATATAACATTCAAATTAGTTATCTCATAACTATTTGTGGATTCCAAATATTGTATCACATTCCAGATAAATAGACAATGTTAAACTTTCCGATCGAATAAACAAACACCCAAGTTTTCCTAAATAGTTCTCAACACTTGAAATTAGTTTAAAAACATCCATCACATGCTACAGTACCAATGGTCCAGCCGTAGAAGGGTCAAGCCAACGCCTCACATGTGGCACGCCGTACTGCCACAAACCCTAAGGTTTAGAGGCAGTTCAAGACGGTCACATAATCGAGTTAAGGTTTGTTGTCTTCTAGAGGGTCCACCGCGTTACTTGCACGACTTAGAACGTTCTTAAACTACGGAAAAATCCAACGCTTGGAAATTTTCCGGCAGGGGAAAAAGTGAGTTATTGATATCCGTTCGAACTTTTTAACACGTTCTAAAAATTACCCGGCTAAACTAAACGAAGTTAAATTATCCGATCGAATCAACGAGTCCCCAATACAACCCAGAAAACTCAACTCTTGAGTATAATTAAAAATTCCCATAAGAATTAGGAAGTAACTAAGGTTATTACTGTAGAAAGCGGATCCAATAATCTTACTATTGCGCCGCGGAACCGCCGCGCAAGCAAGGGTACGGCCGCGGTTCCGTGGCGCTTTAAGCGCATTAATGGCACGTTTTTCATAGTAATTCCTAAAATACCCTGCTGATTTTTTTGAGCATTTTTAATACAGAAAAAATCACAATTTTAAAATATATCCAGAGAAGGGTATAAATCGGGGTTTTCGGGTTCGATCGGACTTTAAACTTCGCCTAAAGCTCTAATCTGGTTTTGATACCACTGTAGGGATGCTAGGCACACGCACAAGGGTCTATAAGGCATCAAGCATGCCGGATTTAAAATTTATCCGTGCCGAACAACCCAAAGCCGGATCTTTAAACTAGAGATTAGGCGAAAACAAGCATGTTAAACACTTTAACACTAAGTGAAAGGGATTACAACCTTTGTAGATCCAGTCCTTCACTTCTTAAGCTCCGTGTTGAGGTCCCTTCGCTGCGATCATCGTGTTTCGGACTCTCGAGAGGCTCCGCGAAGAGAAAGATGCAAGCTTGCTTCCGATCTTTGATAACAAAGATGATCTACCTTGAAGTTTCATTAACACAAGCTCTCACTCACGAAATGAAGTGAACACCCTTATCTAAATGGCAATGATAGATGAGGATGATGAAGTAGGATTTTTGCTCTCATTTATTTTCTTATTCTCACTCACTTTTATCACAAAATCAAAGCAAGAAAACTTTTCCATGAAAAGAGAAGGAAGAAGAAGAAAGAATCCTTTTGTGATGAATAATGAATAACTCATATGTGAGGTTAGAAATGCAACCATAGTTAAGAATGAATCCTTAACCCTTGTAGAGAAACAACCATGGTCAAGGGTTTGGGTTTGGTTAAGCAAACATCTTCACAAAATATTTTACACAAAACAAAACAAAACCTTCTAGAAACTTCTAGAAAAGCTTAACCCAAATCAAACCCTAACCATGTTTAATCTCCACTAATCATGTTTCATTAATAACCATATCATGTTACAATATTATATATCACATATATAATATTTATTGTAACAAAATAAAATAATACAATTAACATATATCGCATATATATCAATGTATTACCCGAGCGAGAAAAAAGAATCTTTTAGTTAGCTAATATTAGTTAATGTAATTTAATATATCATATATATTATTATATATTAAATTATCGAATCAACATTTGATCCGACAATCCGGCTATATCGCATATAACCGACTAATATATCATTTACCGATTCATCGAATCAACACTTGATCTGATGACCCGGCTGATATCAAATATCGCGAGAATAGAATACAGTATCTCATATCGCATTATCCTCCGTCCTGCACATATCACATATGTGCCCCTACTCCGTTTTGCCTGAGCCAAGAAACCTCTGTGTAGGACTCTAAAGAATCGTCAATACGCCGGCAGTAGGTGATGATCATATCAAACACCCACAAGCTGCAAGCGGTCAGCTAAACGTAACAGCCATCCAGGTATTGAGTGATCAGAAGATCAACAAGCAAGCCTGTACATTCTCCTGCGAATCCAATCAGTAACACGTCCGTATAGTCCGGTCTCTTCGTCTGATATGTCGCATATCTCGCCTAGGGGTGGTGAACGTCAGACCCCAGTAGCTTGATAAGTCGTGTCGATATGAGGTCTACAACAGTTCGAGAAACTACTGGTAACACTTACCGGTAAATCTCAGCAACCCTGGCTAGGGATTTCCAGTTATAGCTAATCGAACACAGCACAACATCAACTCCCTATACCGGGAGAGACGGATCCCCTCCTATCGCTCATTGCCTCCATATGATTCGGGACTGTACCCAAAAGACACCTTTTTGCACGCCCTCTTGGACACGGCATGATGGAAATCAAAGTACAGTGGGAATCACACAAGACTCTATGGCGATCTCGGGTCAACAGACTACTCTGTACCAGTGTCACTGGAGAACTGCCATCTGACGTGAGGTATAATACTATCTGGGAGTTCTCGGCGAGTCCGTCCAGTGTACCCAGTCTCTACTGAGCACCCGTACACCATCCTTGATGTCAAACACCGATGGATATGGGATCATCCATCGCCCATCATATGGGTCAAGATGCGTATACGCTAGTCTACTCTGGTGTATCGATGCCCTGTCTCGATACACCCTCGACTAGGAACAGTTATAGGATGTACTCGTCGACTACCGTGGCCCCACTGGTATGATCTCATCATAGTCCTAGTAGTCGAGTACATATCCTAAGGGCTTTATCAACATGTAACATAGAGACAATCAGAGTACATGTTAAGATAAAGTACAACCAGATAGCATACTATCATGTCGAGCAAGAAAGTCCTCACTATATACGTCCAAGCATCCATTACAATATACATCATATGTACAGTAATGGCCTCTAGGGCATACATATAACTAACAATAATAACTAATGAAAACACATTTAAGCATTCAATACGATGCGAACAGCAAGAATATATGGAAAATGAATAGGAAATGCAAGAATAAAGAAATATACATTCTTATATAAGAGTCATACCATTTTTAGTGTCTGAAATCGCATGAATCGTGGTTTTAGTAAAAATAGGGCTACGGGGTCTTTGAGAAAAGGTGCATCCTTAGAAAAATCCGTAGTATCCCTAGGCCTGTTTTTAAAATACTCACGATTCGTTAGTTTTGAAAATAGGTATGACTATAGCCCAATCTAACATCTACCAAGGAAACTACAGTACGAACCTAAGAGACTAGTCAAAAGGTAAGGAAATCCACCTAAGTCCGAGTCGATATATCTAGTAGTCGGTGATCCCGCCTCAATAGCGTCACGTACGATAAAATATATAATACGATATTCTCGAGTCAAGAGTGCGGGTCAATCATCATCATTATACATCGTACGGTAAAAATCCATCGTACGACATCCCAAATCGGGGTATGGGTCAAATATCATATATAACTCACTGTTTATCTGGTATCATTATCAACATATCCTGAATTAGGGGTACTGATCTACAGTCTAATACATTCCGATACCACCAAACATATATCCACGTGTGAATAAAACACATCGCCCATCGATCCACTATACTATCATATAGTATATCATAACACAACCCAATTCACATCACCGATCTCATGGCATCATGCCCAATCACAACAACTCATCTCCAAGTATCATATACTATCCTCATCATCCGTGTATACGTATACGTATATATATGTACCAACGCATCCACACACACACACACACACACATATACACATATAAACGTATACACCCAAAACCATATCACGTGTGTGCATGTGTGTGTGTGAACCTTTACCCTAGGGTTTCGCGACTAAGAAATTACACTATAAGCACTATCTTACAATTACACTAAAACTAACCCGTGAACACCTAAAGCCTATCTTGATAATCATCCACGTATCATAATACACGTATTTATATATATAACGTATTTGTATAATACGCTACGAAACTGCGGGGGTGATATACGCCATCCACCCGACTTCCCTCGTAGATATATATCTACTCACCTTGATCCTTGCTTGCCGAAGTCGATGTCGCCATTCTCCTCCTTGTCCTCCGAAGTCCATGTGAGGGTACTTACATATCATATATATCGTATCGCATCAAAACGTCCAATTCAAAACCAAAACGACACGCGAATCACACATAGGTTAAAACCTATGGTTTACTCACACAAAACAACCAAACAACACCCGATATCTACGTACAAACGTCAAGTGACCGATACAAAACACAAATATCAAAACTTTAATTCATAAACATCAAGGAATTCAAAGCAGCAACTCAAGAAAATGGTCGCAGATTTTGGTTCAGGTGAAATAGGGATAAAAAACAGTACTGGGGTGTTGTATAGGGGGCATATGAGCTACAGAACAAATCCTAGCACCAAATTCCACAGATTGGACGGCCACATCTATGCCAAAACCGGCCTACTCGGCCAAGTAGGGGTGTTTGGGTCTCCTCTCTTCAGGGTGGTCTCCTGGTGTCTTAAATAGGTTAATAGAGTTGCTAGTTTTTCCAGTAAAGTTCTCAGGTCATTCCAGATTCCCTGTAGGCCTAATATAAACACAAAACCGATATTTTGAAATATCTATCCCAAGTTTGGGTTGTTTCAGTTTTGGTCTAGGTTTCTAACAATATGGGGGGGGGTTAAAGTCACCAATCACCCTCAAGTTCACCATCACAACTCAAGAATTCCTCAAAACCTCGTTTTGGAATTTTCCAAGATCATTTAACCTCACTGAATGGATTCTAAACTAATCTAGTGGCTATAGGAAATCAAATGCTACACTAAATGTGAAAGAATTACCTCATTTGTCAACTCAAGAATTTTCTTGAGTTGCCCCAGATCTTCAAAATCCCAATTTTCTTGGTTCCCCATGCTTGTAGTGAGCTTGTGCACATTTTTAATGAAAGAGGTGCATGGTTTTGATGTGGTTTTAGGGTTGATATGAGGGGGTAGAGGAGGTGGGGGAGAGAGGGCAGCCATGGGAGTGAGGAAAGAGAGGAAAATGATGAAGATAATGGAGGGGAAAAAGAAATGGCCATGGTCAAATGACCCCTCACCTCTCTCTTTTCTCTCTCATCCCCATACTTCTTTCTTTATTCTTTTCTTTTGTTTTCTTTTTCCATTTAATCCAAAACAAAAGACTATATACATATAAAAGAAATATAAGATGCCATGGTTCATGCAAATTTAAAAATGTGTTTTGAAACATGTCATGGTGCATGTCATTATGCATAACCAAGCTTAAATGCAAGATTAGTAAAATTTAATCAAGTTTAGCATTAAAATAGAATATAATTAATTATAAGAAATCCATGAATGCTCCATTCTTATAATCTCTTTCAAAATCAATAATTAATATAAATTTCCAAATATTTCCCAATTTATCGGTATTTAATTATATCATATCATTTAAAACTAATCTCCACACATTAAAATATTCATAATATTTATTATTCAATTATATAAATTCCCAAAAATAATATTTTATTTTTCTGAAATGTTACATCTGTCGACCTAAGATCGTCATTTGTCTCATGTGAGTTTCCACTGTGCTTTGATTACTACCCTATCACGGCTCAAAGGAGTCATGCAAACAGGTTTTAGTTGGGTACAGTCCCGAGCCACATGGAGGCAATGAGCGGATCGTCGGGGATTCGTCTCTCCCGGTATTGGGGGTTGATGTCGCGTTGTGCACAGATGTGTTGGATATATGTATGCCCTAGAGGTCATTATATGATAGTGTATGTACCGGCATGTGTGTGTGTGTGTGTCTATATATATATATATATATATATATATTCATGGGACATTCTTGCTCGACATGATAGTATGCTATCTGGTTGTACTTTATCTTGACATGTTCATTTGATCATGCTTTCACTCATTTGGTACATGTTGATAAAGCCCTTACGATATTTTCTTGACTACTGAGATTATGATGTGGATCATACTAGTGGGACATATGTAGTTTGTGAGCATATCCTTAAAATGTTCCTAGTCGTGGGTGTATCGAGACTGGGCATCGATATTACCAGAGTAGACTAGCGTATACGTTACTTGTCCCATATGATGGGCGATGGATGATCCTATATCCATTGGTGTGGTGACACCAAAGACAGTATACGGGTGCTCAGTGAGACTGGGTACACTGAACGGACTCGCCGAGAACTCCTATGTGGTATTATATCTATCATCGGATAGCAGTTCTTAGGTGACACTGGTACAGGTTAGTCTGTAGACCCGAGATCGTCATAGAGTCTTGTGTGCCTCCCACTGTACTTTGATCTCCACCCTACCACGGCTCTACTGAGTCGTGCAAATATGTGGATTTTGGGTACATTCCTGAGGAACATGGAGGCAATGAGCGATAGGAGGGGTTTTATCTCTCCCGGTATTGGGGGTTGATGTTGCGCTATGTACGATTGGCTATAACAGGAAGTCCCTCGCCACGGCTGCTGAGATTTACTGATAAGTATTATTAGTAGTTTCTCGATTTGTTATGAGCCATATACCGGCATAATTTATTGGGTTAATGGGGTCGACGATACCACCCTTAGACTTGATATGCAGCACATTTGACGAAGAGACTGGACTGTACGGTAAGTGTTGCCAGTTGGCCTGATGGGAGTTTTAGCAGGTTCGCATGTGTTTCTTCTGATCGCTCAATACCTGGGAGCCATTACATATAGCTTGTGCCACTGACGGTTTGTGGGCATGTGATGTGATCACTGCCTACTGCTAGCGTATTGACGAGTCTTAGAGTCCCACAAAGGGGTATCCTAGCTCAGGCGAAAAGATGTGGGGTGTATATAGGATATCCGCGGGAGCTCGATTAAATGCATGTATTGGATACCGTATTTTAATCTGGCATTTTCTATTGGAAGGGTCGTATGTGATATGACCGGGTTATTAAATCAAGTGTTGATTTAATATTAAGTCCATTAGCTCATTTATTAAAACCTATTTCTTTATGATACATGCATGCGTCTATGTATATGATGATATGGATGCACACATGCAAGTATACATGTGTCATGGTTGATGATATTTGAGAAAAGCAAAAATGGGATTAATACCATGGTTTAATTACCCATGGTTTTAGCCCATGGTTTTGCTTAACCTCAAGTCATAAAATATCTAGATATTTTGTAACCATAGGTAGGCATGACATAACTCTCATTCACTTAGGATTATGTTTATTTATTATTATCATTATTCTAACTTGAGTCAAGTTTTAGCCATCTCCTTTTTCCTCTCTCTCTTTCAAGCTCTCTAAGGTTTCAAAAGAAAGAGAAGAAATTAAAAAGAAAAGGTTTTTAAGTGAGATCCAAACCCACATCACCAATCTATACTAGTCTAGCCCATTGGTGTAGGTTGTTTGCTTTAACTCTTCATAGATCAAGTGAAGCTAGGAACTTGAGCAAAGGGACTTCATGGTGGATCATCGTGGACTCAGAAGGATACAAGCGAACCGGTTCAAACCCTACTTGATCCAAGGAGTCACAAAAGAGGAGGTCTGCAAAGGTTGTATCACTTACCTCTTAGTGTTAGACACTTGTAGTATGTGATACTTGATGTTATTACTCTATTTTTCTAGTTCAATTCATGGTTGGAATTGTTTAGCACCCCCTAAATTTTTGTTAGAGCATGTGTGATGCAACCCATAACCTAGGATGGTGCTAGAGAATCCCTACAGTGATATCAGAGCACAGCTAGAAACTTAGACAATGTTAGATTAATTACGAAACCGAAACAACTCCAAATTAACAATTTCTGCAACCCTGAAAAAGTGCTCTCTGTCGATTTTAAAATGGGCTCGAAAAAATATTTTTGCAAATGCAGAAGTTTGTATGTGATGCACTGAGACACCAGAGAAAAACGAGACCCACCCACCAGTTTTTAGCCGAGCACATGGCTCAAAAATCTGGCCAGGCCGGCCCTCCTGCTCCCAAAATGTCTCATTTTCCCCTGGTGCTCTGGTCTCTAAATTTTGGGGTTTCAGGTGTTGTTTGTTTAGGCCAAAATTTCATGTGATGCTAATTTTGCTTAGGGGCTTATTCAGAGTATTTCGTAGTCATAATTTTAACATTATTTTGGTAACTTGGACAACGTTTAACAGTTCGAGCGAACATCAATCACCCCCTATTACCCTCGCTGGAAATTTTCCAAGTGTTGGAATTTTCCAAGTTAAAGATATTTGAATGTTCATGCAAGTAACCCTATGGACCCTCTAGAGGAACATATCCCTAACTCGATTCTATGACCATGGAACCGCGGCCAAACCTTAGGGTTTGCCGTAGTTCTGTGGCGCCATAGGTGAGGCAAGGGTTGACCCTTTTACGGTTGGTCCATAGACACTGTGGCACATTTTTGGGTATTTTAGCTTTGCTCAAGTGCTGAGCTCTCAGGGTAATTTGTGGGTGTTTGTTGACTTGATCGAAACGTTTAACATTGTCTTGATATTTGTGAATGTGATACAATAATTGGAATCTACACTAATTAGTTTTGTGAAAAGTAATTAGTTGCGTGTAAATCTAATATTTTGGCCTCGGTAGAATCGGGAATTTTGTTAAATTACCCGACTTCTTTTAAAAAGGTGTTTTCATGGTTGAGACCTAAATATAAGATTTGCATTGTTAGGCATGAAATCTTGAATATGTGATATTCCGGGTTTACGATGTCTAAAGACAATGTCGATTCCAATTGTTGTAGTTTTTCACTTTCTTTTCTGCGACCGTAAGTGTAGTATGTGGTGTATCGCCGGTTTCGTTGCCATACATCAACGACAATTGGGGTATGCATACTTGCTTACGTTGATGATGTTGGCTATAGTACCCTCAAGTCAATTTTTCGATCGCAGGCATGTGATTGCAATGATTGAGGGAGGACCTATACCGGTAGAACAGTCTTACTCGAGATGATAGTATGCTATCTGATTTGTCTTTATTATCGTGTACATGCTTCAGGTGACATTACAGTTCACTATTACATATTGATAGAACCCATAGGATTCTTGCTTGACTACCAATAGAATGATGGCGATCATATACGTGAGAGTTGGGTAGTCTATAGGCACATCCTTAAAGTGTCCCTAGTCGTGGGAGTTTCGAGACTGGGCATCGATACTCCATGAGTATACTAGTGTAGACGAATCGAGACCCCGACGAGGGGCGATGGCCGGTCTCACAAGCTATTGGTGTCAGTTGGTTCACCAAAGATAGTATACAGGTGCTCATTAGGTTATCAGTACACCGGACGGACTCGCCAGGAACATGCTAGTTGGTATTATACCTATTGTCAGATAGCAGTTCCCTGGTGACATGTGTACAGGTTAGTCTATCGACCTGAGATCGTCATTTGTCTTATGTGAGTTCCCACTGTGCTTTGATTACAACCCTACCACGGCTCGAAGGAGTCGTGCAAACAGGTTTTAGTTAGGTACAATCCCGAGCCACATGGAGGCAGTGAGCGGATCGTCAGGGGATTCGTCTCTCCCGGTATTGGGGGTTGATATCGCGCTGTGTTTGGAGAGCCATTACACAAAGTCCTTGGCCAAGACAAGTGAGATTTACCCGTAGGTATTCCAGTAGTTTCTCAGGGTGTTCTGGGCTACACTCCGACACAACATATACCGTTATTAGGGGTCTGACGTTTACCATCCCCTTAGGCCCGATTTGCAATACTCATAGACGAACAGACCAGACTGTACGAATATTGTCACTGTCAGGCTTAGTAGGGTTTCAGGATGAGTTCGCTCGTCGGCCTCCCTTTCGCTCAATACCTGGGCAGCCGTTACGTACAGCTAGTGCCATTGACGTGCTTGTGGTTAAACCCACTGCCAGCATATTGACGAGTCTTTAGAGTCCCATAAAGGGAGTTTCCTAAGTTCGGGCGAAACGTTGTAGAGGCCGTATGGTTTTATGGCAGGGTTCGATCATATACGTGTACTTGTGCACGGATCATGATCGGACGGGTCATACTAGTAGGCTTTGGTTTAATTTGGATCCTAGTATTAGATTGTTCGATTATTTTTGTCTCGTTGTATTCATATTCAGTCAGAATATGGATACAGGTATGTATATACAGATGAGGGGTATTCTTGTAATCCGTTATAAGATTACTTTTGAAGATGCCATTTCTTTTTATTGTATTAAACATTTAGGGTTTTTTGTAAATGTTTAATATTAATGATGAGGTGGAAAATGTGAGCATGGGCTTGGCATGGTGGATTTATTATGGCTTGAGCCATGCTTTATTGTTTATTAGTTTTATTGTGAGATATTTTTGGTGTATGGATTTTCTTTAGTTGAGCTAACATACTAAAATATCACACAACACCAAAAGAGGGCAGCCACCATCCTCTTCATGAGTTGCTTTCTCTTTTCATTTGGTGCTAAGTTTTGAAAAAATACATTTTACTAAAACTGTGGCGAGTCAAGAACAGTATCACCATTGATCTTCCAGATGGTAGAAAGTCAACCCTCCTCATAGCCTGGGCCAACCTACAAACTTCCATTACAGAAACGTGCCTTGAGTTATCTAGAGTCTGGTTTTAAGCATAAGCCGGACAACTCCCCATACCTTAACATCGTTAAGATATAAACCATTCTATATCCAATATAGAAACTTTGGCACTTATTTAATTGGAACCAGATTCTAATCATGCATCTGTCTCCCGTGCATATCAACTTAATGGAGAGAGGGTAATCAACATTACTCAACTTAGGAATGCATCCAATTATGAGTAACCTGAAAGAGAAACAAGTTTCTCAAAACTATTACTATCAATTGAATACCAATCACAAGTATCTACATCTTTGATCTTTTTGAAGAATCCTGATACTCACGATACCTGGTTCTCTACTTTATTCTTATACCTATAACTTCTCAAAACTCAGACATTGTATTTCTATGAAACACTTGTCTAAAAACTAGAGAAGTCACAAGTAAACAGAACATAGTACGAGGACCCAACCCCTTTGTCCTGATGGACACTGGACAACATACAATACTCTGTATAAGTCCGCTGAGTTGAATAACTCAAAACCTGTGCATCGTAGGTTGAAAACTGTACTTATGGTTAAGAACTACTCCGCTGTTCAATACTCCTTACCCAATCGTCAACTGATATAGGTAAATGTCACGGACATAATTTCAAAAAGTTATATCTCACTTTATAAAAATAAACGTACAGATATATCAGTTTGAAATTAGTGCACAACAACGGATACTCAAAACCAAATACTTGCCGTCCGGCAAAAACCCAGGCGATTTCCTCAAATATCACCAATCACAACGAATTCCGATATAATGAGGATGATCACCATATTCCCAATAACTTACTCCCACTCATCATCTGTAAAACCATACAGATGTGAGAATCATACCTGGTAAATACATACCCTGGAGTAAGTATCTAATCGGGAAATCAGTTTTCCTTTAACAATGCACAGTGAAACTGAAACATGAAAATGTTTCGTAGGGGTATCCTGGTATTCCTAGTAATGCCTCTTCCATAATCCAATTCATGACTGTAACCGTGTATTTCTTTGCCATCTCTCCAAATCCCTTTATTTTTCTTTATTCATTACCTTCTGTACACCCCTTTAGGCTAAGTGGTTTTCTTTTTCTTCCTTTCGTACTGTTCGGCACCAGCCTATGGTTTGGAAGAAGACTATCCAGTAAGCATAATAGGTGTACTCTCCTAATCCTGGGAGTACTCGCAACCTGAGAGAAGGTGATGATAAAAGACAACTGAATAATGCTTTATTCTATTTCTCCGAACTGGGGAAAAAAGCAAAGGTGAAGTAGGAGTGGCGATGAAGTACGCGGTTTGGTCGTGAATGATAGCAGTCGCAATTTACTTTGCCCTCTTTCTAATCCCTTTATTTTGTCTTTACTTATTACCTTCTGTACACCCTACTTAGGCTAATTGGTTTTTTTCATTCCCTACCTTTCGGCACCTGCCTATGGTTTGGAAGAAGACTATCCAATAAGCGTAATAGGTGTACTCTCCTAAACTAAGGAGCCCTCGCAACCTAAGAGAAGGTGATGATAAAAGACAACTGAATAAACCAATTCAATTTCTCCTGAACCTGGATCCATCCTCGAAGAAGTCCCTTTGAGTTCGTATATAACCATACGATGGATCTATCCAATGGAAGTAGATGTTCGTAGTGATACGAGGTGCTCTGAGAAATGCAAAGGGTAAAAGAAGGAGCGACAATGACTTATGCAACTCAGACAATCCAAAAGCCCGTATTTTAAGAAGGTTCGGTCAACCTGGTCACTGAGTCATAATCTAGGGTCGGTCAAAGGTCGTTGCCAAAGAGAGAGAGAAAAGAAACACTCTGCGTGCACTCTAACCTAGATCAGAATGGTTTTCACTTTATCTAATCAGGAAACCTCCCACTGTACTGTCAAATTCTCCTCCAAACCTGAAAGAAGAATTAGTCGGGCTGACCCGAAGAGTAAACCAACTCATCAGTGGGAATCGGGATCCAACTATCATCGCATGATAACATGAAAGAATCCACTCACGTTATCACACTCCAGAAGGTATGCGCATACTTGGCAAGTTTCAGTTTCTTTAGAAACTCCCGATGTGGATTTTTGCCCCATGCTCTTATGACCCTAACGTTGGCCAATTACCATAAGTCACATGCCAAGTTCTACCCATCATTATCTTGTCAATTTGAACCCACCCGTACATGCCCCTGACGTTGCCAAATGGCAGAACGACTGTCCCAAACCAACTCATCTATCTATGCAACAGATGAATACCCAGCAACTACCAAATGCTATGCCTTGGCATTGGTCAAAATGCATAGCTTGAATACTACTGAATACCCAAATGAAATGATGGAGGGCTACGGCTGGTTTTTGGCGAAAAAACCTTTAACGTAACGAACTTGATATCGCTGAAGGAATCTGATAGCTTTTTATAAAAATATAGTGGCGAAAACCTTTGTTAAAGTGGTCACTCCCGGTGAAGAGATCTCGGCTCTTTCCTCGTGGAATGCGGTGCAGGATATTCAAACTGAATACCGCGATGCAAAGCAACAAGTAATCGACTATAGTGAAGTTATTACCCTGACACAAACATCTGACCAAGGGGTCACTCCCGGTGAAGGGATCTCGGCCCTTGCCTCGTCGAATGAGGTGCAGGATATTCCAACTGAATACCACTGTGCAAAACAAAAGAAAACGTCTTTGTAACAACAATTTTTAAAATCGATCCAACAATGTCCAAACAGGTTTGTTTTTGCTTTGCATTGATCAGAATCAACGCAGTCCCATCAATTAATCACACCAGAAAAGAACGAAAATAAAATGTACGTATATGCCATCCGGATTCGTCACTGGGTCCCGTCATTGCCCGTTAGGTTACTTAACTAACGACAGAGCGGGGACTGGACTAGCGCGGGTGTAAAACATATACAACATCTACTAGTATATATACCAATATACAATAATCGCTCCAGGCATGATAATATGCAACATTACAGAAAAGTAATACGCATCACAGAACAATACAGATAATCTGGGATCCCCGGGTTTCACAGAGCCGCAACTGAAACCCGACGTTCCCCTGGTCGTGTGGATAGCCTGTGCAATGAAAACCTAGACCCCTACGAGTGCGGCAAGTTACCCGCCAAAACCTGAAGCGAGGCAGCCCCCTACAGCAAAGTGAATGGACCACCCATCACTTCACGGAATCCGGTAACTTGGACACTCCATCTTGGGTCAACCTATACCCCCTATGAGTGCGGCGAATAGTCTGCCAATTCTAGATTCAAGCCCCTTTGCCTCTTAAAGCCATGAGATACAGACCCGTTGCCCTCCAGAACCCGGCTATCCGTGCACTTCGTCGTGGGGTAAACCTAGTACAGAAATGAAAATATGTACAATGGGTACATCGACCTCATCCCGGTCGTTCCCAAAAGAATATTATACAAACAGGCAGTGACGGCAGTCCACATGTTGGACGCTCGCCTCGCAATATTAAATGTACAAACAAATCCAAACTGCACTACCATTGCACACATCTATCCACCACGACAAATCCGCAACATCACAGCACAACACAGAACATCAACGCGAATGTCACGTTCGCAAACCCGTCTAAAAGGACTATAGCAATTAAACGCAATTTACCGCTCGAATGACATTCACGATCGGAGATATAATGTAAGTACTGAAAACTAACACGTTTAAAAATCCGATCGACAAAACTTCCCGAAGTGGACCCCAAGTACAACTCCAGTACTCAAACAAAATCTGGGCCCAAACAAAATATTCTAGAAACCACAATTCCACATGCAAAACACCCAGAAGAAATTTGGTCTACTGTTGCCAAAAATCGGCGGCGGAACCGCGGCCACACCATGGTTTGTGCAGTGGTTCCGCGGCAATTTTGTGGATTCAGTGTACCAAATTTCTACAGTATTGTTAAAAAATCCTGCACGATATTCTGAGATGCTCAAAATGATTTTTAGACCAGTTTAAAAATCATTTTGAGCATCTCAGAATATCGTGCAGGATTTTTTAACAATTCGACAGAAACTTTAACATGAAAAGTGCGGTTTTGGAAATTTCGTTTGATCGATATTTTAAACACGTTAGAACAAGTTAGTAAAGGTTAATGGCATGGATCTGATACCATATAAGTCTACGGTAGCGCCCCGGTCGTCATTCTGACGCCAAACGTGGAACAAAAACTTTTATAACTGGCGCTATCGCATACTATAACCCGGATCTTGCCATTAATGCTAAACTAACAAACTGTAAAAAGGTAGAAAGGCTATATTGATCAATCCGAGTCCTTCGGTCTTTAGCCATCATCCCACGCTCCTCGCGGCAACTCCAATCTCTTGTCTCCTCATCGAGGTGGCACCACGTCAACAGATCTTTAAACGGGCTCCCGCCTCTATACCGAGGCAACTCGGTCATCAAGTCTGCTAAAAGAGATGACCAAGATGAAGTAGAGAATGAGTAGAATACTTTGTCTCAAACACCCTAGGGTTCTCATCACATGAGAGGGATAGGGTGGAGGTAGAAGAAGATGCAAAGAGTTGGAAATGGTGAGCTCAAGAAAAATATCAAGAGAGCAAGAACTCAAGCATAATAACTTGTGGTTAACTTTTCTTTTGTGAGTAGATATATATGGTTTGTGTAAAGAAAATATCTCAAAAAAATATCTCTCCAAAAATATCTTAACAAACCCTAAAATATCTATACACAAAACAAAACACAATTAATTCTATCATGACTCACTTAGTGACTCATTAGCATGAGTCACTAATGAACATGCTAGAAGAAATGTGTCACCAAGATGAGTCACCCTTTCCAAAACCAATTAATCATTTAAACCAAAATGATTAATCCAAAAAGAAATGCATCTTCTAAAATATTCTCATAACGGATTACTAGAACACCCCTCACCTGTATATACATACCTGTATCCGTATTCCGACCGAATACGAATACGAGAGACTAAAATATTCCGACTCAATATAATTCTTGGATCCGGCTTAAACCAAAGCCCACCAGTATTATCTGTCCGAAATATGACACGTGCATAATTGCACGTGCATTTTCGAACCCTGTCATAAAACCATACGGCCTCTACAACGTTTTGCCCGAACTTAGGAAACTATCTGTAGGGGACTCTAAAGACTCGTCAGTACCCTGGCAATGGGTTTAACTACAAGCACGTCAGCGGCACTAGCAGTGCGTAACGGTTGCCCATGTACTGACCGAAAGCGAAGCCGATGAGCGAACTCATCCTGGAACCCTACTGAGCCTATCGGTGACAATATACATACAGTCCGGTCCGTTCGTCTATGAGCATCGCATATCGGGCCTAGGGGGCTGGTAACGTCAGACCCCCAATAGCGGTATAAGTCGTGTCGGAGAGTAGCCCTGAACACCATGAGAAACGACTGGAATTGTTGAATATGTATGCCCTAGAGGCCATTATTGTATAGTACTAGTTTGTATAATACATTTTGGAGGCTTGGGATATATATACGGGTTTATGACAGTCTTGCTCGATATAGTAGTATGCTACTTGGTTTGTTTCTATCTTAATATGTGTTTATGTTTTTTTTAACATATCGCTAATGCATGTTGATAGAGCCCTTAGGATCTTTGCTTGACTACCGGCGTTGTGATGGCGATCACACTAGTGGGGGCCGGATAGTCTATAAGCACATCCTTATTTTGGTCCCTAGTCGTAGGATTATCGAGACAGGGCATCGATACTCCAGAGTAAACTAGTGCATACGCTTCTCATCCCAGCAGGGGAGATGGTCTGTCCCACAGCCATCAGTACGCCGTACTGGAGATAGTATGCAGGTGCTCGTTAGGTTACAAGTACACTGGACAGGACTCGTTGGGAACTGTTGGTTGGTATTATACCTATCGTCAGTTAACAGTTCCCAGGTGACATGAGTACAGCTTAGTCCGCTGACTTGACACTGTCACTTCGCCTCGAGTGTGTTCCCACTGTTCTTAGATTACTACCCTACCACGGCTCTACTGAGTCGTGCAAACAGGTAGTAGTTGGGTGCAGTCCCGAAGCACTTGAAGGCAATGACGGTTAGACAGGATTCGTCTCTCCCGGTATTGGGAGTTGATATCGCGCTGTGTCTAGGAGAGCCATTACACATTGTCGTCCCTGGCCACGGCAAGCGAGAATTACTGGTAGGTTTTCCAGTAGATTCTCAGGGTGTTTTGGGCTACACTCCGACATGACTTGTACCGCTATTAGGGGACTGACTTTTACTGCCCCCATAGGTCCGCCATGCAATATTCTCAGATGAACAGACCGTACTGTACGGAGATTGTCACATTCAGGCTTAGTAGGAGTTCGGATGGGTTCACCTCATCAGTCTTCTTGTCGGCATCTACCTGGGGACCGTTACGTACAGCTAGTACCGCTTGCGGCCTGTGGTTAAACCCACTGCCGGTGTAGTGCCGAGCCTTTAGAGTCCCACACAGAGGGTTACTCGCCTTTGGGAAAAACAGAGTAGAGGTCGCATGGTTTTGCGATGGGGTTCGTTCACATCCGCGCACTTGTGCACGTTTGGTGTCCGGACAGTTATCACTAGCGGGCTTTGGTTTAAGCCAGATCCTAGTATTTGTTTTGGGATTGGTTTTGTCTCAGTGTATTCGTGTTCCTCGGAACCCGGATGCGGGTGTGTATGCACAGTTGACAGAGGCAGAGGCAGAGGGTTCTCATTAGGGTTGTTGACCATTTGACTTTGGTTGACTTGTTGACCGTTGACTTTTTCTAAACCCTAATGAGAATGAGAAATATGATTAATAATATTAATTAAGAACTATTGTGTCATAGTTTAGTTGAACATTTGACTTTTGTTGACTTGTTGACTTTGTTGACCGGTTGACCATTGTGGACTTGTTGACCATCATCATTTCATTTCTATGACTTTTGTTTACTTGTTGTTCTTTACAAAATGCATTAAATGCATGAAATGATAATGGTCATTGAAACTAACTATCACAATTCTTAATTATTGTTATTATCATCATTATTCTTTCTTTTTTGAGCATGGTTGTAAAAAGTCAAGCTCATTCTATCATTTTCTTTCTCTCTCTTAAAATGAAAGCTCTCCCTCTTCCTCTCTCAAGGTTCAAGTGTTCCATGAGTTGGAAATCATGAACCTTTGAAACAAAACCACCATAACTCTTCTCTACTCATTCTAAGGTTCTAGGTTTAGCAAACCAAGCACCTTAGTTATCTCTAGGTTGAGATAGGAGCTCAAGTTCGAGGCCCTCCGGTGGATCCATCTACGGCAAAGAGGGGACGACGAGGAGGAGCCGTTCAAGCCATTACAAGAAGCAAGTAAGGAGGAGAACCACCAAAAGAAGAGAAGGAGTTCAAGACCTAGGTATAAACATTCTACATAGTAGCTAGAACTTGTAGTTTATTTGTTAGTTTTTGTTTAGCAAAGATCCTTCATGGATGGTCCATGTTACCTTTTGAGGTAAAATTTGTTTTTTACCTATTCCGCCTCTCCGAAAGAACCGGGGTGGGTAACATGGACCTAACAGTGGTATCAGAGCCAGATTAAGCAACAACTAACTGTTATCAAAGTGTTTAGAACTTCGATCCGGAAAAAATCCCGAAATCACACCGAAAAATTGTATTTTCTGTCGATTTTCAAAACAGGCCTAAAAACATTTTGTATGACATGAAAAATACAAGCAGGGTTTTCCACAAAAAGTCAAGAAATTTGAGCCCATGACTCGGCCAACTCGCTGCGGAAGCGCGACGGAACCATGTGTTCCGCCGCGGATCCGCGGCCGAGTTGACTCGGCCGCGACTCCAATTTCTTGCAGTTTTCTCTGTATGGTATTTTAGGATTTTTAAGATGTTTTGTTTCTGCCCAGATTTTCCAGAGAACAATGTTATGTTTGGGGTAGTTACAAATTTCTATTTTGATCGATGTTCTATAAACTTAGCTATTTGGTTATATCTGTAATGCTATATGCACTGAACATCGGCTAATCGCTATACGTCGATTAGTGGGGGTTGTGCATATCTGTGATGTGTAATTTTTTTAGATTGTGTATATGAACTTGTTGGATTGCCGCGGATGAATAGCCGGGGTTTTGTGAGATGAGGGTTTCTTTATCTTTCATTTGATGTAAAATGTAAATTGATGTAATATTATTTTTATGGCCGCACATTCGGGATGAGGTTGTAACCGCCATTGTATATTATTTCTTTTACTGTTTTTGCTCCTAGGATAGACCCAAGGTGGGGTGCACAAACTACCGGGTACGTTGAAGTGCTGAGTGGCCTACTCACGGTGTTGAGGGAGGCCGCTTAACTTCGGGTATTTGGCGGGTAGTTTGCCACACCCGTAGGGGTCTAGGGTGGGGTTTTGGCTATTCATCGCGACCGTGTAATCCGTCTTTCGTTGCAGGCTCGAACGAAACACAGATTCCTAGCATATCCAATGTGTTCATCTGTGATCTAGAATGGCTATCATTGCATCTGACGAATGTATATATCTATATATGATATCTAGTAGGCGTTGCTTATGTTTTGCATCCGCGCTAGTCCAGCCCCCGCTCTGTCGTTAGTTAAGTAACCTAACGGGTAATGATGGGGCCCCGTGGCGAATGCGGATGGCATAAGCGTATGTCATATTTTCGTTGTTTTCTGCAATGGTAGGATTAATTGATGGGACACATTATGTTAATGCAAAGAAAAAAAAACAAACCTAAAATATGTTGTTGGAACAATTTTCAAAAAGCTGTTATTGCAAGGATGTTCTCTTTGGTTTTGCATAGAGGTATTCGGTTACGAATGCCCAGCACCTCATTCAATGAGGCAAGGGCCGAGATCCCTTCATCGGGTGTGACCCCTTGGAAAAAAGTTTGCGTCAGGGTAATAACTTCACTATAGTCGATTATTCTTGCTTTGCATCGAGGTATTTAGTTTGGAATATCCTGCACCTCATTCGACGAGGAAAGAGGTGAGATCCCTTCACAGAGAGTGACCTCTTTAGCAAAAGTCGTCGTCACTATAATTTTAAAAGGCAATCATGTTCCTTCAACAATATCAAGTTCATTACGTTAACGGGTTTTTTGCCAAAAACCCAGCCGTAGTCCTCCGTCATTTCTTACAAGTAACACTTAGTATTCGTGTTGCGTTTGTGGACTCCGTCAAGGTGTAGTGTACGGTAGCTGAGTGGTGCTTGTTTGTAGCAGTATATAGGATTGGTTAGGACAGTCGTATAACCTTGTTGACTCTATCAAGAGTTATGCGGGTGGGTTTAATGCAATCCAGATAATGACGGGTTGAACTTGACTAGGAATCTTTGATTTGTTGACTCCGTCAAGGTCACTTGGGTCTTAAGGGCAAAAATCCACATTGGGAGTTTCTAAAGAAACTGAAACTTGCAGATTTAGTATACCTTCTGGAGTGTGGTGACTAGAGTGGATTCCATCTAGTTCATCGCACAATGATTGTTGGATCCCGATCCCACTGATGAGTTGGATTACTCTCGGGAGATTATTTCACTTAACAATCAATGCTATAAACCAAGTAGGTGTCTAGAACGGTGTTAGCGGGGCTACGCCTCCAGGGAAAAGAGGTTATTTAATTAAGGAACTTCGCGAAAGCGTTGGAAAACCTCCCTCGAAGTACCAACACTAGCCTGGCTAAAAGGTTAAGCAAGTATTGTGACTTGCGATTAATCCTGACTAGTTATTCTTTTAGGGTTTGAAGAAGAATTTGAGGAAACAGTGGGAGCCATCCTGGTTAGATAAATTAATAAACCAATCTAATCTTGCAAGAGCGCACGCTGAGTGTTTCTTTTCTCTCTCTCCAGGTAGCAACCATTTCACGCCCTAATCAAGATAATAAAATGTATCGCTTGACCGATCCGAATTCTTATTCGAGACTGGGGAACGTTAGTTCAGCTCTAACTTATGACAATAGTCATAAGTATGAGCAAGGGAAAGAGGATTTTATGGATTCCAAGGATACCCAGTTGAAGAAGAAGTATAGTTTTGCATCTAGTTCAGGTGTTCTTGTAATTGAGAACTGCTTTACGGTCAGCCCTACCTCCTGAATACTTGATACCGGATCAGGATTTCATATCTGTAATCTATTGCAGGGACTGAGAAAAAGTAGGAAAGTTGTACCTGGTGATACGTCGCTCAGGGTAGCGAACGGAGCGCAAGTTAATGCTGTAGCCGTCGGTGAATATCACCTAGTGTTGCCAAACGACAATACTATGATTTTGAACGATTGCTACTATGTACCTTCCATGGTTTGCAACATCATATCAGTTTCTTTACTCGATAAAGATGGATATAACTTTGTTCTTGATAGAAATATCATGAACATCTACCTTCATAAGGTACTGGTTGCAGAAGGTACACTGTGTAATGGTATTTGCGTTCTAAATCAGAATACAGTTCTCAATGTACAAAACACACGCAAGAGGAAGAATTCAGATACGAATGAATCCTACTTGTGGCATTGTAGACTTGGTCATATCGGAGAGAAAAGACTAAGTAAGTTGCATAAAGATGGACTCTTAAATACGTTCGAGTTTTCATCTTATGAAACTTGTCAGTCTTGTCTCAAAGGAAAGATGACCAAATCTCCGTTCACCGGACATGGAGAAAGAGCAATAGAGCTCTTGGGACTCATACATAGTGATGTATGTGGTCCAATGTCTATACATGCAAGGGGTGGGTTCTCGTACTTCATCACATTCACTGAAGATCTCTCTAGGTTCGGATGAAACACAAATCTGAAGCTTTTGAGAAATTCAAGAAATTCAAAACGAAGTAGAGAACCAGACTGGCAAAAGTATCAAGATCCTCCGGTCTGATAGAGGAGGGGAGTACTTAAGCACGGAATTCCTAGATTACTTAAAAGAGAATGGTATTCTCTCTCAGCTTACTCCCCCTTATACACCACAGCACAACGGTGTATCGAAGCGGAGGAATCATACCCTATTGGATATGGTTCGCTCCATGATGAGTAGTGCCGAGTTGCCTCTTTCATTTTAGGGACATGTGCTTCAGACAGCGGCATACCTACTGATTTACGTTCCATCCAAATCTGTGCCTAAGACTCCATATGAAGTATGGAGTGGAAGAAATCCGTATCTTAAGCAATTTAAGATATGGGGTTGTCCGGCCTATGTGAAAACACAGAAACCGGACAAGCTAGAGGCACGATCAGTTCTATGTAAATTTGTGGGATATCCTAAAGACTCACTAGGATATCTGTTCTACCACACTGAGGAACAGAAGGTGTTTTTATCTCGCCATGCTACCTTTTTAGAATGGGTGTTTCTTGCAAAAGAAACTAGTGGGAGTTCGGTAGAACTGGAAGAAATCCATGAACCACAAAATGTAACTGAAAATTTTGAGGAACCACTGGATTCAATAACCCAGACGAACCTCAGCCACTCCACAGATCTGGTAGGATTTCTCATCCGCCCGAGAGATACTACGGTTTTCTCTTAGACGGGGATCGAGAGGATTGCATCTTGGAAGAAGATGACCCTACCAGTTTCAGGCAGGCCATTATCAGTAGGGACTCTGATAAGTGGCTGGAAGCTATGCAATCCGAAATGGAGTCCATGTACACCAATAAAGTGTGGACCTTGGATATTGCTCCACCTGGGGTAAAACCCGTTGGATGCAAATGGATCTACAAAAGGAAACTTGGTGTAGATGGGCAGGTGAAAACCTATAAGGCTAGACTCGTTGCAAAAGGTTTTCGTCAAAGACCTGGTGTGGACTATGACGAAACTTTTTCTCCAGTGGCTATGCTCAAATCCTTTCGGATCTTACTTGCTATTGCTACCTTCCATGACTATGAAATCTGGCAGATGGACGTTAAAACGACTTTTCTAAACGGCTGTTTGGAAGAGTGCGTTTACATGGATCAGCCAGAAGGTTTCGTAGACAGTGGGAGCAGCGGGAAGATGTGCAAGTTGCTTAAATCCATTTATGGATTAAAGCAAGCATCGCGGAACTGGAACATCTGTTTTGATGAGGCAATCAAGGAATTTGATTTCATCAAGAATGAAGATGAACTTTGTGTCTATAAGAAGATTGTAGGACGAACTGTCGTGTTCCTAGTCTTATACGTGGACGACATTCTTTTGATAGGAAATGACATTCCTATGCTACAATTGGTCAAGCTATTCTTGTCACAACGGTTCTCCATGAAGGACCTGGGTGATGCCACGTACATTCTGGGGATCAAGATCTACAGAGATAGATCTAAGAGACTACTGGGACTTTCGCAGTCCAGATAGATAGAGACCGTACTAAAGAGATTTAGTATGGAAGATTCCAAGCGCGGTAATATACCCGTATTGCACGGAATCACCCTCTCCAAGAAGATGACTCCTAAGACTGACGAGGAGAGGGTTCGCATAAGCACTATACACTACGCTTCGGCGGTAGGATCTATAATGTATGCGATGCTATGTACAAGACCAGATATAGCTTACGCGCTGAGCGTGGTGAGCCGGTATCAGTTAGACCCAGGTGAGGGCTACTGGACGGCAGTGAAGAACATTCTCAAGTACCTGAGAAGGACTAAGGAGATGTTCCTAGTTTACGGTAATGGAGACCTCAGGGTCGAGTCCTTTACCGATTCAAGCTTCCAGAGTGACAAAGATGACAGCAAATCTGTCTCGGGTTTTGTGTTTACACTCAACGGAGGGGCGGTGTGTTGGAGGAGTTCCAAACAGGATACCGTCGCAGACTCGACGATGGAGGCTGAATACATTGCTGCAAGTGATGCCGCAAAAAAGGCGGTCTGGATGAAGAAGTTCATTAGTGAACTTCAGGTGGTTCCGTCCATTGTTGACCCAATACCTTTGTATTGCGATAACAATGGGGCTATAGCTTTAGCGAAGGAACCAAGGTCCCATCAGAAATCCAGACACATCTTACAGCGGTATCACCTGATCACGGAGATCATTGATCAGTAGGAGATCGAGGTACGGAGAGTGGACACAAAAGACAACACAGCGGATCCATTCACAAAGGCCCTCCCTCAAACATAGTTTGAGCGACTTTTTGAGCTATTGGGTATGCGGTACGCCAGCAGCTGGCCTTAGTGCAGACGTTGGGTATGTGGTACACCAATTACTGGCCTTTAGTGCAAGTGGGAGATTGTTGAATATGTATGCCCTAGAGGTCATTATTGTATAATACTAGTTTGTATAATACATTTTGGAGGCTTGGGATATATATATACGGCTTTACAACAGTCTTGCTCGATATAGTAGTATGCTACTTGGTTTGTTTCTATCTTAAAATGTGTATATGTTTCTTTTAACATATCGCTAATGCATGTTGATGGAGCCCTTAGGATCTTTTCTTGACTACCGGCGTTGTGATGGCGATCACACTAGTGGGGGCCGGGTAGTCTATAAGCACATCCTTATTTTGGTCCCTAGTCGTAGGATTATCGAGACAGGGCATCGATACTCCAGAGTAGACTGGTGCATACGCTTCTCATCCCAGCAGGGGAGACGGTCTGTCCCACAGCCATCAGTACGCCGTACTGGAGATAGTATGCAGGTGCTCGTTAGGTTATGAGTACACTAGACAGGACTCGTCGGGAACTGTTGGTTGGTATTATACCTATCGTCAGTTAACAGTTCCCAGGTGACATGAGTATAGCTTAGTCCGCTGACTTGACACTGTCACTTCGCCTCGAGTGTGTTCCCACTGTTCTTAGATTACTACCCTACCACGGCTCTACTAAGTCGTGCAAACAGGTAGTAGTTGGGTGCAGTCCCGAAGCACTTGGAGGCAGTGATGGTTAAACAGGATTCGTCTCTCTCGGTATTAGGAGTTGATCTTGCGCTGTGTCTAGGAGAGCCATTACACATTGTCGTCCCTGGCCAGGGCAAGCGAGAATTGCTGGTAGGTTTTCCAGTAGATTCTCAGGGTATTTTGGGCTACACTCCGACACGACTTGTACCGCTATTAGGGGATTGACGTTTACCATCCCCTATGCCTGCCATGCGATATTCTTAGACGAACAGACCGGACTGTACGGAGATTGTCACATTCAGGCTTAGTAGGAGTTCGGATGGGTTCACCTCATCAGTCTTCTTGTCGGCATCTACCTGGGGACCGTTATGTACAGCTAGTACCGCTTGCGGCCTGTGGTTAAACCCACTGCCAGCGTAGTGTCAAGCCTTTAGACTCCCACACAGAAAGTTATTCGCCTTTGGGCAAAACAGAGTAGAGGTCGCATGGTTTTGCGACGGGGTTCGTTCACATCCGCGCACTTGTGCACATTTGGTGTCCGGACAGTTATCACTAGCGGGCTTTGGTTTAAGCCAGATCCTAGTATTTGTTTTAGGATTGGTTTTGTCTCAGTGTATTCGTGTTCCTCGAAACACGAATGCGGGTGTGTATGCACAGTTGATAGAGGCAGAGGCAGAGGGTTCTCATTAGGGTTGTTAACCATTTGACTTTGGTTGACTTGTTGACCGTTGACTTTTTCTAAACCCTAATGAGAATGAGAAATATGATTAATAATATTAATTAAGAACTATTGTGTCATGGTTTAGTTGAACATTTGACTTTTGTTGACTTGTTGACTTTGTTGACCGGTTGACCATTGTGGACTTGTTGATCATCATCATTTCATTTCTATGACTTTTGTTTACTTGTTGTTCTTTACAAAATGCATTAAATTTATGAAATGATAATGGTCATTGAAACTAACCATCACAATTCTTAATTATTGTTATTATCATCATTATTCTTTCTTTTTTGAGCATGGTTGTAAAAAGTCAAGCATTCTATCATTTTCTTTCTCTCTCTTAGGAAGAAAGCTCTCCCTCTTCCTCTATCAAGGTTCAAGTGTTCCATGAGTTGGAAATCATGAACCTTTGAGACAAAACCACCATAACTCTTCTCTACTCATTCTAAGGTTCTAGGTTTAGCAAACCAAGCACCTTAGTTATCTCTAGGTTGAGATAGGAGCTCAAGTTCGAGGCCCTCGGGTGGATCCATCTACGGCAAAGAGGAGACGACGAGGAGGAGCCGTTCAAGCCACTACAAGAAGCAAGTAAGGAGGAGAACCACCAAAAGAAGAGAAGGAGTTCAAGACCTAGGTATAACCATTCTACATAGTAGCTAGAACTTGTAGTTTATTTGTTAGTTTTTGTTTAGCAAAGATCCTTCATGGATGGTCCATGTTACCTTTTGAGGAAAAATTTGATTTTTACCTATTCCGCCTCCCCGAAAGAACCGGGGTGGGTAACGTGGACCTAACATGAATACCTACCAATAATTCTCACCTGCCTTGGCCAAGGACTTGGTGTAATGGCTCTCCTAGACACAGCGCGATCTCACCCCCAATACCGGGAGAGACGAATTCCTTACCGATCCGCTCACTTGCCTCTATGTGGCTCGGGATTGTACCTAACTAAAACGTGTTTGCACGACTCCTTTGAGCCGTGGTATGGTAGTGATCAAAGCACAGTGGGAACTCACACGAGACAAATGACGACCTCAGGTCGATGAACTAACCTGTATACATGTCACCAGGGAACTGCTATCTGACGCTAGGTATAAATACCAACTAGCAGGTTCCCGGCAAGTCCTGTCCGGTGTACTCATAACCCAATGAGCATCTGTATATATCTTAGGTGATCCAACTGACACCAGTAGCTTGTGAGACCGGCCATCGCCCCTCGTCGGAGTCTCGACTGTATACACTAGTCTACTCTGGAGTATCGACGCCTTGTCTCGAAACTCCTACGACTAGGGACCACTTTTAAGGATGTGCTTATGGACTACCCAACTCTCACGTATATGATCGCCATCATACTGTTGGTAGTCAAGTAGGATCCTAAGGGCTCTATCAACGTGTAATAGTGAAAAGTAATGTCACCTAAAGCTGTACACGATGATAAAGGCAAACCAGATAGCATACTATCATCTTGAGTAAGACTGTCCTTCCGGTATAGGTCCTCCCTCAATCATTGCAATCACGTACCTGCGATCCAATAATTGACTTTGAGGGCACTATATCAAACAGCGAGTGTCCGACATGTGGATTGCCGTCACTGCCTGTTTGTATATTATTCATTTAGGGCATGACCGGGTTGAGGTCGATTTCACCGTTGTACATATTTTCTTTTCTTTACTAGGATTACCCCGCGATGGAGTGCACGGATAGCCGGGTTCTGGAGGGCAACGGGTCCGCATCTCATGGCGTTGAGAAGGAGGGGGCCTCACTCTAGAATTGGCGGGCTATTCGCCGCACTCGTAGGGGGTACAGGTTGATCCAAAGAGGAGTGTTCAAGTTACCGGATTCCGTGAAGTGCCGGGTGGCCCATTCACTATGCTGAAGGGGGCTGCCTCGCTTTTGGTTTTGGCTGGTAACTTTCCACGCTCGTAGGGGTCTAGATTTTCATTGCACAGGCTATCCACACGACCAGGGGAACGTTGGGTTTCATTAGTGGCTCAAAGGAAACCCGGGGCTCCCAGATTATCTGTATTGTTCTGTGATGCTTATTGCTTTTCTGTGATGTTGCATTTATTACTCCTAGAGTGATTATTATATATTGTTATATATACTAGTAGATGTTGTATATGTTTTACACCCGCGCTAGTCGAGTCCCCGCTCTGTCGTTAGTTAAGTAAACTAATGGGTGATGACGGGACCCTGTAGCGAATGCGGATGGCATATACGTACATCATATTTTCGTTCTTTTCTGGTGTGATTAATTGATGGGACTGCATTGATTCAGATCAAAGCAAGGAAACCAAACTTATTCGATGTTGTTGGAACAATTTTCAAAAAGCTGTTATTACAAGGACGTTTTCTTTTGCTTTGCAAAGCAGTATTCGGTTATGAATATCCAGCACCTCATTCGACGAGGCAAGGGTTGAGATCCCTTCATCGAGAGTGACCCCTTGGGCAGAGGTTTGCGTCAGGGTAATAACTTCACTATAGTCGATTACTTTTTGCTTTGCATCACGGTATTCAGTTGGAATATCCTGCACTTCATTTTATGGGGAAAGAGCCGAGATCCCTTCACCGGGAGTGACCTCTTTAGCAAAGGTTTTCGCCACTATATATTTGTAAAAAGCTATTCGGTTCCTTCAATGATATCAAGTTCATTACATTAAAGGTTTTTCGCCAAAAACCATTCGTAGCCCTCCGTCGTTTCAGATAATTAATACTTAGTATTTGTGCTGCGTTTGTTGATTATTCGTTAAGGAACAGTGAACGATAGCTGAGTAATGATTCTCTATTGCACCGATAGATGCGATTGGTTAGGACGGTCGCATGATTTTGCTGATTATTCGTCAAGGATCATACGGGTGGGTCTAATGCAATCGAAGATAACGACGGGTTGAACTTGACTAGGACCTTTTGATTTGTTGATTATTCGTCAAGGTCACTTGGGTCTTAGGGGTAAAAATCACATAGGGAGTTTCAAACATACAAGAAACTTGCCAGGCATACGCATACCTTCTGGAGTGTGGTGACTTGAGTGGATTCCATCAAGTTATCATGCGATGATAGTTGGATCCCGATTCCCACCGATGAGTTGGTTTACTCCTCGGGTGATCCCGACTAATTCTTCTTTCTTGTTTGGAGAAGAATTTGAGGATACAGTGGAGACATCCTGACTAGATAAAGTGATTAACCATTCTGATCTAGGTTAGAGTGCACGCTGAGTGTTTCTCTCTCTCTCTCCCTCTCTTTGGCAGCGACTATGGCCCGACCCTAGACTATAACTCAGTAACCAAGTTAACCGAACATTCTTAAAACACTGGCTTTTGGATTGTCAGAGTTGCATACCTCATTGCCACTCCCACTTTTACCCTTTGCTTTTCTCCGGTACATTCCGAATCACTACGAAGATTCTATTTTCATTGGATATGACCATCGTATAGTTACATACGAACTCGAAGAAACTTGTTTCAGATTCTAGGATGGTTTCCAGTTTTAGAGATAATGAATTTGATTATTCAGTTGTCTTTTCCTTTTTACCTTTTCTCAGGATGTGAGGGCTCCTAGGATTAGGAGAGGGTACACCTATTGCGCTTATTGGATAGTCTTCTTCCAAACCATAGGCAGGTGCCGAAAGGTGGGGAATGAAGAAAACCAATTAGCATAAGTGTGGTGTACAGAACGTAATAAGTAAAGACAAATATAGGGATTAGAAAGAAGGCAAAGTAAATTGCGACTGCTATCAATCACGACCAAACCACGTATTTCATCGCCACTCCTACTTCACCTTTGGATTTCTTCAGAACACCCCGTATCACTATGAAGATCCACAGTTATTGGATAGTCCATCGTATGGTTATATACGAACTCGAAGGAACTTGTTCCAATACGAAGATGGATTCTGGTTCAGGAGAAATAGAATAAATTTTATTCAGTTGTCTTTTATCTTTATCTTCTCTCAGGTTGCGAGTACTCCTAGGATTAGGGCAATACTAGGAATACCCGGATACCCCTTCGAAACATATTCATGTTTCAGTTTCACTATGCGTTGTTAATAGAAAACTGATTTCCCACTTAGACCCTTACTCCAGGGTATGTATTTACCAGGTATGATTCTCACATCTGTATGGTTTTATAGATGATGAATTATAGTAAGTTATTGGGAATTAGGTGATTATATCCTCATTATATCAGAATTCGTTGTAATTGGTGATATTTGAGGAAATCGCCTGGGGTTTTGCCTGACGGCAAATGTTTGGTTTTGAATATCCGTTCTTATGCACCAATTTCAATCTGATATATCTGTACGTTTATTTTATAAAGTGAGATATAACTTTTTGAAATTATGTCTATGACATTTACCTATATCCTTTGATGGTTAGGTAAGGAGCATTAAACAACGCTGTAATTCTTCATAACCATAGTACAGTTTTCAACCTACGACGCACAGGGTTTGAGCTATTCAACTCAGGGGACTTATACAAAGTATTGTATGTTGTCCAGTGTCTATTAGGACAAAGGGGTTGGTCCTCGTACTATATTTTGTTTACTTGTGACTTCTCAAGTTTTAGACAAGTGTTTCGTAGAAATACAAGGTCCAAGTTTTGAGAAGTTATAGGTACAAGAATAAAGTAGAGAACCCTGTGTTGCAAGTATCAGCATTCTTCAAAGTGATCGAAGAAGTAGATACTTGTGTATGGTATTCAGTTGATAGTAATGGTTTTGAGAAACTTGTTTCTCTTTCAGGTTACTCATGTATGGATGCACTCCTAAGTTGAGTAATGTTGATCGGCTTCTCTCCATTTGGTTGACATGCACTGGAGACAGCTGCATGATTTGAATCTGGTTCTAATTAAATTAGTGTCGCTGTTTCTATATTGTATATAGAATGGTTCATATCTTAATGATGTTAAGGTATATGGAGTTGTCCGGCTTATGCTTAAAACCAGACTCTGGATAACTCAAGGCATGCTTCTATAATGGCAGTTTGTGGGTTAACCCAGGCTATGACGAGGGTTAACTTTCTAGCATCTGGAAGATCAATAGTGATAATGTTCATGACTCGCCACAGTTTTAGTAAAATGGATTTTTTCAGAAAACAGTAGTGGGAGTATGGTAGAACTGGAAGTGATTCCAGAACCGCAAACGATTACTGAAAATTTAATAGGAACTAAAGATTCAATCAGGTTTGACATTCCATTAGCCACTCCGCAGATATGGTGGGTAAGCTCAGGCGCCTGAGAGGTACTTCGGTATCCTTAAAGACGGTGACAGGGAGGTTCTTGTTTACCCAGACTTGACATTACTGCTGTTCCAGACTATAAGACCCGGCAGGAGGATGAGTATAGTATCATTCTAAACTAGCTTTAGAAGTGCACATGTATATGACTCTGCCAGATGGTTGTTATAGTCAATGGGAGCAGCGGAAGCATAGTGGACAAGTAGCTTATGTCTATTTATAAAATAAAGCATATATAGCGGAGATAGATCATCTATTTTTGATGTGACAGTCGTAGGCTTTGACTTCATCAGAATAGCAGATGAATCTGTTAAAAAGGTAGTAGGGTGGGATGTCCTGGTATTTGGATGACATACACTACGATCGGTTATACTGTGGTTGTCACACAGTGGTTTCTCCACATAGGATATGGATATTATGTCAGGCATTCTAGCTACTAGTGTCACGACCCAGAAATGGCCCGTGACAGCCCTAATACTACGCAACGCCTAAAGACGCAACGTAGTAAAAGAAAGCCAAACCCAGAAATCTAAACCATGAAAATACGGAAAAGATAATGCAAGTTTTTGAAACATTTGAAAGCACAACCCAAATTCTTTAAAAAGTCTTACTTTCTTTCTTTAAAATTTTAGCAACACCCCCTTTTTGTAAAGACTAGCCAAGATGAATACAACACAAAAATAAAGATAGTAGAGAAGAAGCTGTATATATAAGAGACATCAAATCCACAATAATACACGTAACGTCCTCACCAAGTCTCTAAGTCGACAATACAATAGTAGATGGAGAGTACAAAATACAACGAATGTACAATATGAAATACAGATAATCATCTAACCCACCTAAGCAAAATAGTACTGTGAGCTGATGCGGTATCTGTAGCAAAAGATGATAGCTGGATAGCTGAATGGAGGAATAGCCTGCCTCGACAACTCTGGGGAACAACCTGAAACACCTGTGGCACAACGGGGGTGAGTTTGCAACTCGTGAATAGTAGATAACATATGCAGGTAATCGCAGGAATGTACGTACAACATGAATCTAAGATATGCGATTACAGTACTAACATGTCATGCAAATACTGAATAAAGGGAAGTACACTAGCAGGTACAATCAATATGTGAAGCAATAGTAACATGACAATAATATGCAATAACCATGCAATAGGGATATAAGAAAGTCGATATGCAGCTATCATAAGGGTACACTCACCGGTACTACCAATATATGAATCTGTGCATAAAGTAGATAAGTGTGAGGTATAGGGTGGAGTATGTCATTTCCATGGAAACCTGACATCGTGGTAGGATCACAATCCATCAAGACACTCAAATCCCAAATCCTCAAATCAGCCCCCAACTGGGCTCTCTCATCACATAGGTCTCATATCACCTCAATATACGATATCGAGCAGCTCTCCTATATCTCGAATGTACAAATCCATAATCTCTTTCATATCCAATATCCAATCTCAATGAATCACCTATATCCCAAGTCGAATCTCGAGTAAGTTTCTAACATCCTAAAGGTATATATGTATTTGCAGAAATAAATATGATGGGGGCAATACACATATATTAGCGTCCCATTCCACTAATATTGGTGTAAGGGTATATATAACAACGGCTAAATCCCCTGTTATATATACAAAATGGGTTTAAGAGAAATATCATGAAAACAATGTGCCCAGCATCGACACAGAAATCCTCGTATATCGGGCTCCGTCAGTCCGGATCGGCCCACGGGGTCCGTCTGCGGTGTCGGCCCTCGGCCCTGGCAGTACAGATCATCCCGCATCCATCTCTCGACTCTGGCCAGTATCCTCCGGACAACTGCCAGGTCCAACCAGTCACCGGTAGGTACTCGCCCGCCTCCAGGCTCAATCGGCAAACCCATCGATCTTCTTGCCGAGGGGAACCATACCGGGCCCCACCATGTACCCTCTACGGCCTCGACGCCTCCTCGTAGGGGTATATATAACCAGCACCGATAAAGCTCATGGTGGATGCGCAAATATCATATCAAGAAAACCGGGTTTTTCAATGTATGCATAATTTCATGAACTCCCGCGGTTCCCAAATCCAGAAAACATCATCTAAAATCCAAATAATAATGCGCAATCCAGGAATAAACAAATGCGATATATCTGAAATGCGAGCATATAAATGAGAATATGTAGCTGAAACCAGATGTATGCAAAACCAATAAGGTACAGCTAAGTAATCATCGGTAAAGGTAAATATGTAACTGCAACTGAATATGTGTGTAACATACAGGTGTAGCAATGTATAGGTATCTACCTATAAGAACCGATGTCGTATACTCCCCTGGGTATAAGAAAATATGAAAGGCATACCTGTAGATGTATCGTAAAGGGTAAGTGTACCTATCACTAAAGGTATGATACACTATAGGTATACCAGTAAGCTAGATGTCATGTGTGACAAGCAATAGTACCTATAAGGGGTTGTGTGTGACATGGCAATTATTGACGGTGTGTGTGTAGCATACAATCCGTGCTCGTGCAACATGAACCGTCAATAATGTGTGCAGTGCCCTACGGCTACTAGTCACAGTATAGCTATATCTTAGTAAACAGGTAAATGCGCAATTCTAACAATGACGTAGAATATGCGACAGGTATTGAATCCTAGCCCAGACGCATAACGCCATGCGGGCGATTCCCCTGTAGATGTTAAATCTACTCACCTACACTCCACGCTAGGTGAATCCTACCATCTGCTCCCTCTGTAGTTGTGTCCGTAGTCCCTGCCTGCAAACCTGCAAATAAGGCATGGAATTCACATATAAGCCAAATATTCCGCGAAACGCGATATCGAATCAAAACGAGAAACTCGCGTCGTGAACTAAACGCGCGTGTGCACGATACGCTGAAACGTGTGTGTACGCGTCTAAAACCATCGTGACACGCCGCGATACGCTGGATCACAGAACCCACTCACGTATCGCGCGTATCGCGCAAACACAACGGACACCAAATACGATATATAGTCCCAGATTTTCCTACAGGTCAAATCTTACAAAACTAGACATGCCAAAGACCTAGACAACACAGCAGGGAACCCTACACAAAACCCCAACACCTAACTCCTCTTCCTGGCCGCAATTTGCGGCCAGATTGATTTAATTGGCGGCCAAAATATGGGGGTAGGGGCTCGTCTTCTGGTGGTGTGTTCTAGACCTAGGTATCATGTCCCAGTCTCCTCAATTTTGACCTGAAGGCATCGGGTCCATAGCAGATTCCAGATTGCCATTATATCGCTTTAGAAACACCAAATTGCACAAAACACAAACCTTAAGGTATTTTAGTGAAACCTGGGTTGAATCTCAGTTGAGGTGGCCTAACAACACTAAAATGAGCTAGGTTAGCCAATTCCAACACATTCCAACCAAAATTCCACACAAATAACCTTAAATGGCACTAAACTAGCAAATTTACACAAACCGAAGCTAACAATCACACAACTAGGCAAAAAGGGAAATTGGGTCCAAGAGTTATACCCTAAAGACCTCCAAGAAGCAGGTGAAGAAGTGTGTGAGGAGTTGCTACTGCTGCTGGGGCTCCTGCTGCTACAGTTGCTGCTACTGCTGCTTGCCTCTGCTGCTGCTGCTTCTGAAGCTGCTGCTGCTGTTGCCTTCTGCTGCTGCTGCTTCTGAAGCTGCTGCTGCTGCTGCTGGGTCAGGTGAGTGTGTGTGTGTGTGTGTTTGAGAGAGTGAGGGAATGAGGAATGAAAATGAGAAGAAGAAATGAGAGTAACACTAAACCTCTCCCTTCTCTCTCTCTTTCCTCATTAATGAGGTATGGTTCACCCCATGCCCCCCATGTCCTCTCTCTCACACAAAGTCAACATTCAAATAAATATTAAAACCTTTTCCAAATTCATTTTATTTCCTAATAACAACCATAACTATTTAACCCAAAACACTTAAACAATAATAAACTAGATTAAGCAATGGTTAAACCACAAATAACACCCTAGTTTACATGCACAAGTGTGTGTGTGCCTAACAAAATTCTAATAAAATACTCATTAAATAGGATAAAATATTTAAAACTTAATTTGGTAAACTTTTTTGTTAAAATCCATATATTAAAATATAATTAGCTACAAAACGCATTCTAAGGTGTTACAATCTCCCCCCCTTAAAAGAAATTCGTCCCCGAATTTAAAAATATACTGATACGCGTACCTTCAAAGAGAAGATTAAAATCCTCAATCTCGCTCGCAGCCTCCCAAGTGACTATCTCACTATACGGCTACGTCCAAGAAAACCCTTCACAGACGGCAAAACCCTTGACCAATGTTCCTCCACCAATCGAGCCATTAACACACATGGCTGCTGGTGAACGAAAGATCGCGCCCAAGCTAATTGGTCTGGTGCCAAATCATGTGAGAAAGGTCAAGAAGGTAATTGTAAAGTATTATCACAAGGAATACGGGGTGAAAATCCAATAATCTGGGTGGAAGTGCCAATTTAAAGGCAACGGAACTAACTCGCTTATAGGATCTCAGAAAGACCTAAATCCTGGAACAAGCTTCCCAAAATCCAATACGTCATTCATCGGAAAGTCCGTAGGAATACATGATCTGTCCCTGCGAACTCGAGTCTATGGCTAACACAGTCGGCATAAGACCTCAGTTCGCAATGGACAATTTCCATCCTGACCTAACACAACTGGACTATCTCCGAAGTCTCTAGACTAGCTGGGGTCCAAGGTCCTACTTACGCAGAGTCAGAGAAACAACAGACTGGCGATCAACACGACCTAACCCCTAAGCCTAAGGATGGCCAATTGGAGTGTCTCCTGATAACAGCTATCGAAGGAGAACCCTAACGATGGCGAGTGACGATCCCAACTGCTGACAACAATCTAAACAGACACTCAACTTAACAAGAAACAACTGAGCAACTGAGTATAACCGGACGACAAGAATCTGAATAGAGTCACACCCTGACTAACCCTGGGTAGAAACCATAACGGAATTCATGGAGATCTGCTCCCATCCCTGCTTCGGAACGGTAAAAGGTTGCATCTCTCCAGCCGGCCTCAGATGCTCGACTCAAGCACACAACAAGACAGACACCTGAAACATCTCTTTTCATCCTGTCCACCTGTAACCATCTCACAAGTCACGTCACTATTGGCGGAACTTGAATGCACCTAGAGAGTTGACAGATGTGCATGCTCTAGGGTTTCACGTCTCTACCCGATGAAACCAGGTACACAAACACGTCCTTAACTTAGCACATCATTGTCACAAATCAAGGTCTCCGAATCATTACCCAGCTGAGTATGCTCGAGTATCACTGACGAACGAGTATCGGCGGGCAGTGTCTCGTGAAAACGTCTTAAGGAAAGGTGGTCGGACGCGGACATGAGCAAGCTGTTCACTCTGTAGAGACGAACTAAAGCTGTACTCAACGATCACACAAGAACTGTAAATCTGCAGAAGACTATCACAACAATCAGAATCCGCTGCAGGAAGATGTTCATTAAGCTCTAGTGGTCCGTGGAAAATCTGACACGACTCTCAAACAAGTAGTGTCCCCAAATCTCCAACGCAAAACCACCGCGGCCATCTCCAGATCATGAGTGGAATATCCTCCTCGTACTTCCTCCAAATGTAGAGAAGCAAAAGCGATAACTCTGTAGTGTCACATCAGAACACACTCGAGCCCACTCAAGAAACATTACAGTTAAACAACAAGGTCGCCCGAACCAAAAGCGAGAAAGAACTGTTGCAGCTGTTAACGGAATCTCTAACTGCCGAAACTCCATACACATGCCTCAGTCCACGGAAAAGAAACCTCCATCTTGGTCAATTCAGTCGACGGTGCAGCACTACTCTCGTAATCCTGCACGAAACGGCGGTAAAAACCTGCTAAGTCCAAGAATCTGCGGATCTCCGTCCTGCACACATGTCTGGACCTAAGCTGTACGGTCACGATCTCCCTCGGAACCATATGAAACCGTCTCCTGTGACTACAAGACCTAGGAGTCAACACCAAAACAAGCCTGAAGAAACACTCCGAGAATTTAGCAAACTGCTGGTGCTCTCCCAATATCTGCAAAACAAATCCTCAAGTGCTGCTCCTGTTCCTCAAGACACATTAGATAGACCAGAATGTCGTAAATAACACAACAGAAACTGGTCGAGGAACGGCCTGAAGAAATCCGGTTCATCACATCTACGAATGCTGCTAGGGCATCAGTGAATCCAACGACTCACAAAACACATAAAGCCCGTAGCACGCACAAGGCAGTCTTTAGAATGCCATCACTCCGAACCTGCAATAATGATGACCTGATCCCAAACGAACTTAGAAAATGTCTCGCACTCTGGAGCTGATCGAAGAAATCGTCAATGCGAGGTAGGGGTTACCTATCCGCACCGCAAGCCGGTTCAATTGACGATCCGTCGATACACAACCTCAAACTGCCGTCTTCCTCCTTGACGAACAGAAATCGGAGCCTCCAAAAGCGAAACACTCGGACACACAAAACTCCCCAAACCATAACTCTGCAGCTGATCCTTAAGCTCCCAAGCTTCGCCGGCTCATCCGGAACAACGTCGGAAAAACTCTCGCGCGAAAAGAACCCGGTCCAACAATCCCACTGCGGCTCCGGTATCACAGGTGAACGCCAAGAATCCACGACATCTCCTCAATAGCCGACTAGCGAAAAAGGCTGAATTCAAGCTGTGAAAGGCGGCACAACTATCCACCTGCACAACAAGAACTGACTTGCCGGGGAAACACCCTAACTGTTTCCTCACGGTAGTCCATAGACGCTTAACACGTAGTTAACCAGTCCGTGCCCAGGAGAACGTCAAATCCAACTTCTCTAGAAGGATTAAAACGACGGACAAATCTCTATCTCCTATCCGATTGGCACACAACTGAAATACATGTCGCGCAACAAAAGAATCGCTGACAGAAGTTAACATACTACGGCTAATCTACCCAACTATGATACTAGCATGAAAAACAAACGAATACATTAAAAGAACATACGAAATAAAAGATACCTGAAGACTCCACATTGGACGCCTGCGCGTCCCGATGAGTAGAAGCAAACTCCTGTGTCTGCCCTCTACTCGCAGCTGGATGAACTCCTCTGGTAGACTGAGCCCTTTGAGCAATTCTTCTACGTCCACGGCCTCTCTGAATACGACTCTGACGAGGTGCTAAGGAACAATCCCTGACGAAGTGCTGAAGGCTTCCGCATCGAAAACATCCACGCGCTGACTGCTGACCATCCTGGGGATGAGAGCTGAACGACTGTCCTCGTCCTAAGCCTCTGCTACTCCCGTAGTGGCCACGAAATCTGTCTCGATGACCAAACCTCTGTCTCTGGGCTGGTACGCTGGTACGAGTCCTCCACTGTCCTGGAACTCTCTGAGCCTCTGAAATATGCGCCTCGTCAACTGGAGCTGCAACCACTGGTGCTATGTAAGTGACGGACTGCTGCATGCTGATCGTAAGGGACAGCTGAGTAACCGGGGTAACAACCTCCTGTCGTAGCTCCCGAACGACATCAACTAAAGAACTCATCGTCTGGCGGAAGTCCTGCATCTCTGCCACCAGCCTATCCATAGTATAGATCGTAGGCTGCTCCGTCTGCACCTGTGCGACTAGAGTGCCATCCTGGTTAGTACTCGTCTCACCCGAGCCAACTCTGACCTCGGCCCTCGCTGCATCACTCTGAGTCCCCATAGTCATCGGCGGCAAGGCTATAAATAGATATGAGATAAGATTCGATAAGGATAAGGAAATCGAATCTCAGGATATGAATCATCAAGGAAGGAATTTCAAGCAAATTGTACTTAGGTCACTTAATGCGAAGTACCGCATCGAGGGTATGCTGCAGACATACACACACTACGTTACTCTGCTTAAGCTACCTACTCCATCATACTAAGGTCATCCTACACTTCGAAAGGTAAAACCTAACGCTCTGATACCAACTTTGTCACGACCCAGAAATGGCCCGTGACAGCCCTAATACTACGCAACGCCTAAAGACGCAACGTAGTAAAAGAAAGCCAAACCCAGAAATCTAAACCATGAAAATACGGAAAAGATAATGCAAGTTTTTGAAACAGTTGAAAGCACAACCCAAATTCTTTAAAAAGTCTTACTTTCTTTCTTTAAAATTTTATCAACACCCCCTTTTTGTAAAGACTAGCCAAGATGAATACAACACAAAAATAAAGACAGTAGAGAAGAAGCTGTATATATAAGAGACATCAAATCTACAATAATACACGTAACGTCCTCACCAAGTCTCTAAGTCAACAATACAATAGTAGATGGAGAGTACAAAATACAACGAATGTACAATATGAAATACAGATAATCATCTAACCCACCTAAGCAAAATGGTACTGTGAGCTGATGCGGTATCTGTAGCAAAAGATGATAGCTGGATAGCTGAATGGAGGAATAGCCTGCCTCGACTACTCTGGGGAACAACCTGAAACACCTGTGGCACAACGGGGGTGAGTTGCCAACTCGTGAATAGTAGATAACATATGCAGGTAATCGCAGGAATGTACGTACAGCATGAATCTAAGATATGCGATTACAGTACTAACATGTCATGCAAATACTGAATAAAGGGAAGTACACTAGCAGGTACAATCAATATGTGAAGCAATAGTAACATGACAATAATATGCTATAACCATGCAATAGGGATATGAGAAAGTCGATATGCAGCTATCATAAGGGTACACTCACCGGTACTACCAATATATGAATCTGTGCATAAAGTAGATAAGTGTGAGGTATAGGGTGGAGTATGTCATTTCCACGGAAACCTGACATCGTGGTAGGATCACAATCCATCAAGACACTCAAATCCCAAATCCTCAAATCAGCCCCCAACTGGGCTCTCTCATCACATAGGTCTCATATCACCTCAATATACGATATCGAGTAGCTCTCCTATATCTCGAATGTACAAATCCACAATCTCTTTCATATCCAATATCCAATCTCAATGAATCACCTATATCCCAAGTCGAATCTCGAGTAAGTTTCTAACATCCTAAAGGTATATATGTATTTGCAGAAATAAATATGATGGGGGCAATACACATATATTAGCGTCCCATTCCACTAATATTGGTGCAAGGGTATATATAACAACGGCTAAATCCCCTGTTATATATACAAAAGGGGTTTAAGAGAAATATCATGAAAACAATGTGCCCAGCATCGACACAGAAATCCTCGTATATCGGGCTCCGTCAGTCCGGATCGGCCCACGGGGTCCATCTGCGGTGTCGGCCCTCGGCCCCGGCAGTACAGATCATCCCGCATCCATCTCTCGACTCTGGCCAGTATCCTCCGGACAACTGCCAGGTCCAACCAGTCACCGGTAGGTACTCGCCCGCCTCCAGGCTCAATCGGCAAACCCATCGATCTTCTTGCCGAGGGGAACCATACCGGGCCCCACCATGTACCCTCTACGGCCTCGACGCCTCCTCGTAAGGGTATATATAACCAGCACCGATAAAGCTCATGGTGGATGTGCAAATATCATATCAAGGAAACCGGGTTTTTCAATGTATGCATAATTTCATGAACTCCCGCGGTTCCCAAATCCAGAAAACATCATCTAAAATCCAAATAGTAATGCGCAATCCAGGAATAAACAAATGCGATATATCTGAAATGCGAGCATATAAATGAGAATATGTAGCTGAAACCAGATGTATGCAAAACCAATAAGGTACAGCTAAGTAATCATCGGTAAAGGTAAATATGTAACTGCAACTGAATATGTGTGTAACATACAGGTGTAGCAATGTATATGTATCTACTTATAAGAACCGATGTCGTATACCCCCCTGGGTATAAGAAAATATGAAAGGCATACCTGTAGATGTATCGTAAAGGGTAAGTGTACCTATCACTAAAGGTATGATACACTATAGGTATACCGGTAAGCTAGATGTCATGTGTGACAAGCAATAGTACCTATAAGGGGTTGTGTGTGACATGGCAATTATTGACGGTGTGTGTGTAGCATACAATCCGTGCTCGTGCAACATGAACCGTCCATAATGTGTGCAGTGCCCTACGGCTACTAGTCACAGTATAGCTATATCTTAGTAAACAGGTAAAGGCGCAATTCTAACAATGACGTAGAATATGCGACAGGTATTGAATCCTAGCCCAGACGCATAACGCCATGCGGGCGATTCCCCTGTAGATGTTAAATCTACTCACCTACACTCCATGCTTGGTGAATCCTACCATCTGCTCCCTCTGTAGTAGTGTCCGTAGTCCCTGCCTGCAAACCTGCAAATAAGGCATGGAATTCACATATAAGCCAAATATTCCGCGAAACGCGATATCGAATCAAAACGAGAAACTCGCGTCGCGAACTAAACGCGCGTGTGCACGATACGCTGAAACGTGTGTGTACGCGTCTAAAACCATCGCGACACGCCGCGATACGCTGGATCACAGAACCCACTCACGTATCGCGCGTATCGCGCAAACACAACGGACACCAAATACGATATATAGTCCCAGATTTTCCTACAGGTCAAATCTTACAAAACTAGACATGCCAAAGACCTAGACAACACAGCAGGGAACCCTACACAAAACCCCAACACCTAACTCCTCTTCCTGGCCGCAATTTGCGGCCATATTGATTTAATTGGCGGCCAAAATATGGGGGTAGGGGCTCGTCTTCTGGTGGTGTGTTCTAGACCTAGGTATCATGTCCCAGTCTCCTCAATTTTTACCTGAAGGCATCGGGTCCATAGCAGATTCCAGATTGCCATTATATCGCTTTAGAAACACCAAATTGCACAAAACACAAACCTTAAGGTATTTTAGTGAAACCTGGGTTGAATCTCAGTTGAGGTGGCCTAACAACACTAAAATGAGCTAGGTTAACCAATTCCAACACATTCCAACCAAAATTCCACACAAATAACCTTAAATGGCACTAAACTAGCAAATTTACACAAACCGAATCTAACAATCACACAACTAGGCAAAAAGGGAAATTGGGTCCAAGAGTTATACCCTAAAGACCTCCAAGAAGCAGGTGAAGAAGTGTGTGAGGAGTTGCTACTGCTGCTGGGGCTCCTGCTGCTACAGTTGCTGCTACTGCTGCTTGCCTTTGCTGCTGCTGCTTCTGAAGCTGCTGCTGCTGTTGCCTTCTGCTGCTGCTGCTTCTGAAGCTGCTGCTGTTGCTGCTGGGTCAGGTGAGTGTGTGTGTGTGTGTTTGAGAGAGTGAGGGAATGAGGAATGAAAATGAGAAGAAGAAATGAGAGTAACACTAAACCTCTCCCTTCTCTCTCTCTTTCCTCATTAATGAGGTATGGTTCACCCCATGCCCCCCATGCCCTCTCTCTCACACAAAGTCAACATTCAAATAAATATTAAAACCTTTTCCAAATTCATTTTATTTCCTAATAACAACCATAACTATTTAACCCAAAACACTTAAACAATAATAAACTAGATTAAGCAATGGTTAAACCACAAATAACACCCTAGTTTACATGCACAAGTGTGTGTGTGCCTAACAAAATTCTAATAAAATACTCATTAAATAGGATAAAATATTTAAAACTTAATTTGGTAATCTTTTTTGTTAAAATCCATATATTAAAATATAATTAGCTACAAAACACATTCTAAGGTGTTACAACTAGATTTATGGTTTTTGATTTAGATTTGGGTAGTTTCCTAATCTGGGTACTTAGACAGTATTCTAAAGGTGTTTTAGAATGGACGACTCCTGGCATGGTGGTGTACCTGCAGGTGATACAGTCACCTTATCTAAAGGTGTCTTACGGACTAAAGGGGTGAGGGATGTGCATGATTAGCATATCACTTGCTTCGGCAATTGAGTCAATCATAAGATGTCAAGTACCACACCAGATGTTGTTTTTGCATTAGATGCAATAAGTTGATATATTAATCCAATCCTGGAGAAACGTTCGGAAGCAGTTTTTGAACATAAGTGGATGTTGTAGGGATATGGTAACGGCAACCTCTTTCGGGAGATGGTTATCATTCCAGGCTTCCAAGGTGACCTGGATGACAGAGTGACTGTCAGAGTTATAGTTTTCCCTCTTTTAAGGGGCAGTTGTTTGGACAGGTGATCTAAGCGGATACTGAGGGGGGCATGATGCAGGATACTGATTAAATTCAGTTGACGATAAAGTCTAAGAAGTTTACTGGATTTGGAGTTCATTTGGTAACAGGGTCCCATCAGATATCCAGACATGTTCTAAGACAGGTATTGCTCATTTCGGTAGATGGCTTTCTCCGCAAACTTGAGATAAAGAGAGACATAGAAAGAAACATCAGAGTGGATATACTCACTAAGGCTATTTCTCGAACACAATAGTTTCACAAACGAGCTTTGTGAAACTGATTAATAGAGACGTTGGGTGTTCAGTATCACACAGGCTGTGGGTATGCGACACTGCAATAATTAGCTTTAAGTGCAAGTGGGAGATTGTTGGTTATAGTGCCCTCAAGTAAATTATTGGATCGCAGGCACGTGATTGCAATGATTGAGGGAGGACCTATACCGGTAAAAAAGTCTTGCTCGAGAAGATATCATACTATCTGGTTTGTCTTTATCATCGTGTACATGCTTCTGGTGACATTACAGTTCACTATTACATGTTGATAGAGCCCATAGGATTCTTGCTTGACTACCAGCAGTATGATGGCGATCATATACATGAGAGTTGGGTAGTCTATAAGCACATCCTTAAAGTGTCCCTAGTCGTAGGTGTAGGGTTACTAGGCACTCTAACAAGGGTTAAGAAAGCATCAAACATGCCCGTTTAAAATTTTAGCCGTGCCGAATAACCCTAAACAAGATCGTTGCTAGATAATTAGGGTTTCATATGCTAGTAAACTACGTTTACAACTAATTGAATACGAAATACAACCTTTGTAGATCGGTCCTTCACTTCTTTAGCTCCTTGTTGAAGTCCCTTCGCTGCGATCGTGGTTCTCCCGGACCCTTGCATGGCTTCACGAGGGGAAAGACACGACCTTGCTTGAAGTCTTCGAGGCCGGAGATGATCTACGTCGAGGGGATGCCAACTCAAACTTCTACCTCACTAACTTGAGAATTAGTGAAGCAAACACCCTAAACTAAAGTGCTAGTCTAGTAAAGGATGGAGAAATAGGAAGTGTGTTCTCTTTAGAATTTTATTTCTCACAATCTTTCTCACTTTGGATCAAACCCTAGCAAGCTTTTTCTTTTTAACAATGAAGAAGAAGATGAACCAAAAGAAAGAGATGAGGATAATGATCAAGTGAGTGAGCTAACCATGGTGAGTGAGTATCATATACTAACTCATGTAGAGACTTAACCCATGACTAATCCTTATGGTTGGGTTAACAAATATCCATAGTAAAAACAAAGTCAAGTGGAATTAGTCAATGCATCCACAAGCTTCCACAAGCTTCATGCATTTTTCTAATCCTCCACTTAATTTTGTAATTACTTTAAATATTAAAACCCAAACTAATAAATAGCATGGTGTAAGTCTCACACACCCAAGTATGATGTATCATCAACCATGATACAAAAAGAAAACACATTTTAATATATATCACATAAATATTAAAGTAGTGTACATGTGAGAAAAAACCCTAAGTGAACAAGTGTTAGTTAATGTAAATTAGTATATCTAATATACAATTATACACTAAATTATTAAATCAACACTTGACTTAATAATCCAGTCATATCTCATATAACCGACTAACAAACAATGTATCGACATATCGAATCAACACTTGATTCGATAACCCGGCTATATCATATATAACCTACCGATACAAAAAGTCGCGAGAATAGAATACGGTATCACATACACGCATTATTCTCGGTCCCGCACATATCACATACATGCTCCTATTTCGTTTTGCCTGAGCCAGTAAAACCTCTATGTAGGACTTTAAAGACTCGTCAATACGCCGGCAGTAGGTGATGATCATATCAAGCACCCATAAGCCGTCAGCGGTACTAGCTGGACGTAACGGCTACCCGGGTATTGAGCGATCAGAAGATCAGCAAGCAAGCTCGCTCTAACTCCTGTAAAAGCCAGCTGGCAACACTTCCCGTACAGTCCGGTCTTCTCGTCTGATATGTCGCATATCAAGTCTAGGGGTGGTAAACGTCAGACCCAAATAACCGATAAGTCGTGCCGATGTGAGGCTCATAACGGGTCGAGAAACTATTGGTAACACTTACCAGTAAATCTCTAAATCAGCCCTGGCCAGGGACTTCCCTGTTACGGCCAATCGAGCACAGCGCAACATCAACCCCCAATACCGGGAGAGACGAAACCCCTCCTATCGCTCATTGCCTCCATGTGACTCGGGACTGAACCTAAAAACCACCGTTTTGCACGCCCTCATGGACGTGGTAAGGTGGAAATCAAAGCACAGTGGGAATCACACAAAACTCTATGACGATCTCGGGTCTACAGACTAACCTGCACAAGTGTCACCAGAGAACTGCCATCTGACGTGAGGTATAATACCATCTGGGAGTTCTCGGCGAGTCCGTCCAATGTACCCAGTCTCCACTGAGCACCCGTATACCATCTCTGATGTCAAACACCAATGGATATGGGATCATCTATCGCCCATCTCATGGGTCGAGAAGCGTATACGCTAGTCTACACTGGTATATCGATGCCCCGTCTCGATACACCTACGACTAGAGACCTTGAAGGATGTACTTATGGACTACCATGTCCCCACTAGTATGATCCGCATCATAGTCCAGGTAGTCAAGTACACATCCTAAGGGCTTTACCAACATGTAACTATTAGACAGTATAAAGAGACAAGTATACATGTTAAGATAAAGAGCAACCAGATAGTATACTATCATGTCGAGCAAGAAAGTCCTCTCTATATATGTCCAAGCATCCAATATAATATACATCGTCTGTACAATACTGGCCTCTAGGGCATACATACAACTAACAATCTCCCACTTGCACTAGGGTCAGCTGCTGTAGTATCGCATACCTAGCATCCCGAAGAGTCTCTCAAACTGTATCTGGGGTATGGCCTTCATGAGTGGATCCGCTGTGTTGTTCTTCGTGTCAACCCTCCTGATCTCGATCTCCCGGCAATCAACTATCTCCCGGATCAGGTGATACCGCCTCAAAATATGCCTGGATCGCTAATGGGACCTGGGTTCCTTGGCCAAAGCCACCGCTCCATTGTTATCGCAATACAAAGGTATTGGATGCTCAATGGATGGAACCACTCCAAGTTCAGTAATGAACTTCTTGATCCAGACAACCTCTTTGGCAGCATCGTTGGCAGCGATGTATTCATCCTCCATCGTCGAGTCTGCCACGGTTTCCTGCTTGGAACTCTTCCAGCTAACCGCCCCTCCGTAAAGGGTAAAGACAAATCCCGACTGTGATTTAGAGTCGTCCTTATCACTCTGGAAGCTCGAATCGGTAAAGGACTCCACTTGGAGTTCTCCATTACCATACACCAAGAGCATCTCCTTAGTCCTTCGTAAGTACTTGAGAATGCTCTTCACAGCTGTCCAGTGACTCTCTCCAGGATCAGCTTGATACCTACTCACTACACTTAGTGAGTATGCTACATTGGGTCTGGTACATAGCATCGCGTACATGATAGAGCCTACAGCCGAAGCATAGGGTATCCCTTGCATGCGAGCTCTTTCCAAATTAGTCTTGGGAGACATCTCTTTGGAGAGAGTGAGGCTTGAGATCGTGGGTAAAAACCCACGTTTGGACTCTTCCATACTAAACCTCTTTAGTATGGTGTCAATGTACCTGGATTGGGATAATCCCAATATCCTTTTAGATCTATCTCTATAGATCATAATTCCCAATATGCAGGAGGCATTACCGAGATCTTTCATTGAGAATCTTTGTGATAAGAAGAGCTTGACCGATTGCAGCATAGGAATGCCATTTCCTATCAAGAGTATGTCGTCCACGTACAATACAAGGAAGACAACCTTACTCTCTGCCACTTTCTTGTAGATACAAGGTTCATCTACGTTTTTGACGAAATCAAACTCTTTGATAACGACGTCAAAGCAGATGTTCCAACTCCGTGATGCTTGCTTTAATCCATAAATGGGTTTAAGCAGCTTGCACACCTTCCCGCTGCTCCCACTATCTACGAAGCTCTCTGGCTGAGTCATGTACACGCACTCTTCTAAATCACCGTTTAGAAAGGCGGTCTTAACATCCATTTGCCAGATTTCGTAGTCATGATATGCAGCGATGGCAAGCATGATCCGGATGGATTTAAGCATGGCCACTGGAGAAAAGGTTTCGTCATAGTCCACACCTGGTCTTTGATGAAAACCCTTTGCAACAAGTCTAGCTTTGAAAGTCTCCACTTTCCCATCTACACCAAGTTTTTTCTTGAAGATCCACTTGCTCCCAATGGGTTTTACCCCTTCAGGAGCATCTTCCAAAGTCCATACTTTGTTGGTGTATATGGATTCCATCTCGGACCGCATTGCATCCAGCCATTTCACTGAGTCCCCACTCGTGATGGCCTGCTCGAAGCTAGTTGGGTCATCATCAACCATGATGCAATCCTCGCTCCTACCATCCATGAGAAAACCGTAGTATCTCTCAGGTGGGTGAGGAACCCTACTAGATCGGCGGAGAGGCTAAGGTTCGTTGGGAACTACCGAATCCTCTGGTTCCACCAAATCTTCTGTTGCAGCTTTTGTAGCTGGAACCTCTTCCAGTTCTACCTCATGACCACTAATCTCTTTTGCATAAAATTCCTTTTCTAAAAAGGTGGCATGCCGAGAAACAAACACCCTTTGTTCTTCAGTGTGGTAGAAGATATACCCTTGTGAATTCTTGGGATATCCTACAAATTTGCATAGAACAGACCGTGTCTCGAGTTTGTCCGGATTTTGTCGTTTGACATAGGCTGGACAACCCTATATCTTTATATAGTTAAGACATGGTCTCTTCCCTTTCCATATCTCATATGGAGTGGTAGGCACAAATTTTGTGGGGGCCATATTCAATAGATGTATGGCTGTCTCTAGCGCATACCCCCAGAAGGAAATAGGTAACTCAACTGTGCTCATCATAGAGCGCACCATATCTAATAGGGTGAGGTTCCTCCGTTCTGATACACCGTTGTGCTGTGGTGTATATGGAGGAGTCAGCTGAGAGAGAATCCCATTCTCTTTTAGGAAGTCCAGGAATTCATTGCCCAAGTATTCTCCTCCTCGATCAGATCGTAGGATTTTAATACTTTTTCCGGTTTGGTTCTCGACTTCTTGTTTATATTCTTTAAATTTCTCAAAAGTTTCAGACTTGTGTCTTATTAAGAACACATGTCCGTATCTTGAGAGATCGTCAGTGAATGTAATGAAGTACGAAGAACCATCTCTGGCATGTATAGACATGGGACCGCATACATCACTATGTATCAGTCCCAAGAGTTCGGTAACTCTTTCTCCGTGTCCCGTAAACGGAGTTTTGGTCATTTTGCCTTTGAGACATGACTGGCAAGTGTCATAAGATGAAAATTCGAACGGTTTCAAATATCCATCCTTATGCAACTTAGCTAGTCGTGTCGCATTGATGTGACCCAGTCTACAATGCCACAAGAAGGATTCGTTCAGTTCTGAACTCTTCCTCTTGTGTGTGTTTGTTATGCTCAGAACTGTTGATTGATTTAGAACATAAATGCCATTGCACAACGTGCCTGATCCAACCAACTTTTGGTTAAGGAAAATATTCATAACATTATCCTGTAATACAAAATTATATCCCTCTTTACTCAACAAAGAAACCGATATAATGTTGCATATCAGGTTCGGCATGTAATAGCATTCGTTCAGAATCAATGTATTACCAGTTGGCAATACAAGGTGAAATTCCCCGACGGTTTTAGCTGCAAAAATTGCACCATTTCCAACCCTTATGTCTTTATCACCTTCTCCAAGTTCTCTACCTTTCCTAAGCCCATGTAACTGATTACATATATGGGATCCTGACCCGGTATCTAATACCCAGGACGTAGAGCAAATGGAGAAACTGTTCTTTGTAACGAACACACCCGAAGAAAATGCATCAACATATACTTTCTTTATTCGGGTGGTATGGGAATCCTGGTATTCCCTTATATCCTGTTCAGTCTTATAACTTTTATAAGAAAGAACGGAACCAACGTTCCCCAGCACAGTATAACATGCGGGTTCGGTCAATACATCCATATTATTATCTTTATTAAGGCATGATATGGTCGCTACCTGGAGAGAGAGAGAAGAAAACACTTTAGCATATGCTCTTGCAAGATCAGATTGGTTATTATTTTATCTAATCAGGATAGCTCCCACTGTTTTTATCAAATCTTCCTTCAAACCCTAAAAGGAAAGACTAGCCGGGATTAATTACACCCTACAACTTCGCCAATCTTTCGGCCAGGCCAGTGTCGGTACTTTAAAGGAGGTTCCCCGTGCTTTCGCACGGACCTAATTAAAGTAAACCTCGTTTTCCCAAAGGCATAACCCCGTTGATACCTTTCTAGACACCTACTTGATCGGCTAATTGTCCTGTGTAAAACTCTCCCGGGAGTAACAATTACTCGCAGTGGGTATCGGGATCCAACTATCTCATAGAAGGTATGCAATCTCATTGCAAATTTCAACACTTGAAATTCCCGATAATATTTTGCCCCTAACGTGCTATGACCTTGACGAAAGCCAACAAACCATAGCCCGCTAGTCAAGTTCAACCCGTACATTTCTTGACTGAATTAAACCCACCCACACGACCCTTGAAGAAAGCCAACAAAGCTGTACGACTACCCTAATCCAGTCGCATCATATGCAGCAGATAAGCAGCATATAGCTACCGCACACTACACCTTGACGAAAGCCAACAAATGCAGCACGAAAACTATATACAACTTATCTGAAATGACGGAGGGCTACGACAAGTTTTTCTGAAAACCTATTGCGTAATGAACTTGATATCGTTGTAGAATCATATGAATTTTGAAATGGAGTGATTTTGAGGCTTTTATTAGTTTTGCTAAAGAGGTCACTCCCGGTGAAGGGATCTCGGCTCTTTCCTTATGGAATAAGGTGCAGGATATATCATATACATCACTATGCAAAGCAAAACTCCAAAAGCAATCAAAAGCAAACCGAGTGTTGTAGTATCTACCAGTTTTGCTAAAGAGGTCACTCCCGGTGAAGGGATCTCGGCTCTTTCCCCATCGAATAAGGTGCGGGATATATCATATATATCGCTATGCAAAGCAAAACTGTAGCTATCCTTTTTGAAAAATTTGATTCTACAACATCTTTTAGGTTTGTTTTCTTTTATTAATCACATTAATGAAGTCCCATCAATTAAGTCACCTAAACATCACAGATAAATACGACGTACACTTATGCCATCCGCATTCGCCTCGATGTCCCCTCGTGCACCCTTAGGTTAGGTAACTAACGGCAGAGCAGGGCAGGGCTAGTGCGGGTGTAAAACATAAGTAACGTCTATATAATATATCATATATACTATATACAGTATTTATCACAGCACATCAAATGATCACATCACAGATATCGCAACAGAAGAAACATATGAAACATTGGATATACTAGGACGTCCGTGTTTTATTTTGAGCCTTTATAAAACACGGATTCCACGGTCGCGATGAATAGCCAAACCCACACCCCTAGACCCCTACGAGAGCGGCAAGCAACCCTACCAATTCTAGAGTTAGGAGACCCGGACTCGACTCCTCGAGTTGGTCTCCCACTGGACTCTAGAACCCGGTTACTTGTGCTCTCCTCCTTGGGTCTATCCTAGTGCGGAAAAGTAAATAATATACAAATGGTGACATCAACCTCATCCCGGAAGTGCCCCAATAAAAGAATATTACGTACATTTAATTTTACATGAATGAAAAAAATAAAAACTCTCATCTCACATAAAACCCCCCGGCTAATCAGAACGCGACGATCCAATATAACATATCCAGCAACACATAACATCACATGTCATCAACGTAAGTAAATATGCGCATCCCAATTGTCGTTGACATATAGCAACGAAACCGGCGATATCACATATTACACTTACGGTCACAGAAAAGAAAGTGTAAAACTACAACATTTGGAATCCACAATCTCTTTAGATATCGTAAATCCGAAATATCACATACTTCGCATTTCATGTCTAACTGTATGAATTCCACATATTGTATCACATTCCAGATAAATAGACAGTATTAAACTTTCCGATCGAATAATCAAATACCCAAGATTTCCTAAATAGCCCAACACTTGAGCGGAGTTCAAAAATTCCAGAATACGTCACAGTAGCAACAGTCCAGCCATAGAAGGGTCAAGCCAACACCTCACATGTGGCATGCCGTACTGCCTCAAACCCTAAGGTTCAAAAGGCAGTTCAAGACGGTCATATAATCGAGTTATGGTTTGTTGTCTTCTAGAGGGTCCATCGCATCACATGCACGTTTTTTCGAAAGATTTAAACCCGAGAAAAATTCAACACTTGAATGTTTTTCGTGCCGGGAAAAATTGAGTTAATGATATCCGTTCGAACATTTTAATACTTTCTAAATTATCCGGAATAACAAAACAAAATTAAATTCTCCGATCGAATCGACGATTACAAAATAAACCCCAAAATACTCAACACTTGAGTTAATTTAAAAATACCCAGAAAATACAAATAACAGAAATAGTAATTACAGTGAAAAATTTAGTGCATTATTCCTCATTACTGCCGCGGATCCGCGGCTCAAGGGAGGTACGGCCGCGGTTCCGCTGCGGTGTGTACGGATTGTGCGCTCTATTTTCATCGTAGTTCTTAGAAAACCCTGCTGAATTTTTTAGGTATTTTTAATTTAGAAAAAACACAGTTTTAAAAAAATGTACAGAAAGGGGGTTAAATTGACGTATTCAGGTTCGTTCGGAGTATTAACTTCGTTAACACACCGCCTAATGCTCTAGCTAGGCTCTGATACCACTGTAGGGTTACTAGGCACTCTAACAAGGGTTAAGGAAGCATCAAACATGCCCGTTTAAAATTTTAGCCGTGCCGAATAACCCTAAACAAGATCGTTGCTAGATAATTAGGGTTTCATATGCTAGTAAACTACGCTTACGGCTAAGTGAATACGAAATACAACCTTTGTAGATCTGTCCTTCACTTCTTTAGCTCCTTGTTGAAGTCCCTTCGCTGCGATCGTGGTTCTCCTGGACCTTTGCATGGCTTCACGAGGGGAAAGACGCGACCTTGCTTGAAGTCTTCGAGGCCGAAGATGATCTACGTCGAGGGGATGCCAACTCAAGCTTCTACTTCACTAACTTGAGAATTAGTGAAGCAAACACCCTAAACTAAAGTGCTAGTCCAGTAGAGGATGGAGAAATAGGAAGTGGGTTCTCTTTAGAATTTTATTTCTCACAATCTTTCTTACTTTTGATCAAACCCTAGCAAGCTTTTTCTTTTTAACACTGAAGAAGAAGATGAACCAAAAGAAAGAAATGAGGATAATGATCAAGTGAGTGAGCTAACCATAGTGAGTGAGTATCATATACTAACTCATGTAGAGACTTAACCCATGACTAATCCTTATGGTTGGGTTAACAAATATCCATAGTAAAAACAAAGTTAAGTGGAATTAGTCAATGCATCCACAAGCTTCCACAAGCTTCATGCATTTTTCTAATCCTCCACTTAATTTTGTAATTACTTTAAATATTAAAATCCAAACTAATAAATAGCATGGTGTAAGTCTCACACACCCAAGTATGATGTATCATCAACCATGATACAAAAAGAAAACACATTTTAATATATATCACATATATATTAAAGTAGTGTACATGTGAGAAAAAACCCTAAGTGAACAAGTGTTAGTTAATGTAAATTAGTATATCTAATATACAATTATACACTAAATTATTAAATCAACACTTGACTTAATAATCCGGTCATATCTCATATAACCGACTAACAAACAATGTATCGACTTATCGAATCAACACTTGATTCGATAACCCGGCTATATCATATATAACCTACCGATACAAAAAGTCGCGAGAATAGAATACGGTATCACATACACGCATTATTCTCAATCCCGCACATATCACATACGTGCTCCTATTTCGTTTTGCCTGAGCCAGTAAAACCTCTATGTAGGACTCTAAAGACTCGTCAATATGCCGGCTGTAGGTGATGATCATATCAAGCACCCACAAGCCGTCAGCGGTACTAGCTGGACGTAACGACTACCCGGGTATTGAGCGATCAGAAGATCAGCAAGCAAGCCCGCTCCAACTCCTGTAAAAGCCTGCCGGCAACACTTCCCGTACATTCCGGTCTCCTCGTCTGATATGTCGCATATCAAGTCTAGGGCTGGTAAACGTCAGACCCCAATAACCGATAAGTCGTACCGATGTGAGGCTGATAACGGGTCAAGAAATTACTGGTAACACTTACCAGTAAATCTCTAAATCAGCCCTGGCCAGGGACTTCCCTGTTACGGCCAATCGAGCACAGCGCAACATCAACCCCCAATACCGGGAGAGACGAAACCCCTCCTATCGCTCATTGCCTCCATGTGACTCGGGACTGTACCCAAAAACCACCGTTTTGCACACCCTCATGGACGTGGTAAGGTGGAAATCAAAGCACAGTGGGAATCACACAAGGCTGTATGACGATCTCGGGTCTACAGACTAACCTGCATAAGTGTCACCAGAGAACTGCCATCTGACGTGAGGTATAATACCATCTGGGAGTTCTCGGCGAGTCCGTCCAGTGTACCCAGTCTCCACTGAGCACCCGTATACCATTTCTGATGTCAAACACCAATGGATATGGGATCATCCATCGCCCATCTCATGGGTCGAGAAGCGTATACGCTAGTCTACACTGGTATATCGATGCCCCGTCTCGATACACCCACGACTAAGGACCTTGAAGGATGTACTTATGGACTACCATATCCCCACTAGTATGATCCACATCATAGTCCAGGTAGTCAAGTACACATCCTAAGGGCTTTACCAACATGTAACTATTAGACAGTATGAAGAGACAAGTATACATGTTAAGATAAAGAGCAACCAGATAGCATACTATCATGTCGAGCAAGAAAGTCCTCTCTCTATATATGTCCAAGCATCCAATATAATATACATCATCTATACAATACTGGCCTCTAGGGCATACATACAACTAACAATAGGAGTTTCGAGACTGGGCATCGATACTCCATAAGTAGACTAGTGTATACGATCGAGACACCGACGAGGGGCGATGGCCGGTCTCACAAGCCATTGGTGTCAATTGGTTCACCTAAGATAGTATACATGTGCTTATTGGGTTATGAGTACACTGTATGGACTCGCCGGGAACATGCTAGTTGGAATTATAGCTATTATTAGATAGCAGTTCCCTGGTGACATGTGTACAGGTTAGTCTATCGACCTAAGATCGTTATTTGTCTCGTATGAGTTCCTACTGTGCTTTGATTACTACCCTACCACGGCTTGAAGGAGTCGTGCAAACAGGTTTTAGTTGGGTACAGTCCCGAGCCACATGGAGGCAGTGAGAGGATCGTTAGGGGATTCGTCTCTCCCAGTATTGGGGGTTGATATCGCGCTGTGTTTGGAGATCCATTACACAAAGTCCTTGGCCAAGACAAGTGAGATTTACCAGTAGGTATTCCAGTAGTTTCTCAGGGTGTTCTGGGCTACACTCCGACAAGACTTATACCGCTATTAGGGGTCTGACGTTTACCATCCCTCTAGGCCCGATATGCGATACTCATAGACGAAACGGACCGGACTATACAGATATTGTCACTGTCAGGCTCAGTAGGATTTCAGGATGAGTTCGTTCATCGGCCTCCCTTTCACTCAATACCTGGACAGCCGTTACGTATAGATAGTGCCACTGATGTGCTTGTGGTTAAACCCACTTCCAGCGTATTGACTATTCTTCAGAGTCCCACACAGAAAGTTTCCCAAGTTCGGGCGAAACGTTGTAGAGGCCGTATGGTTTTATGGCAGGGTTCGATCATATACGTGCACTTGTGCACGGATCATGATCGGACGGGTCATACTAGTGGGCTTTGATTTAAGTCGGATCCTAGTTTTAGATTGTTGGATTATTTTCATCTCGTTGTATTCGTATTCAGTCAGAATACGGATGCAGGTATGTATATACAGATGAGGGGTATTCTTGTAATCCGTTACAAGATTAATTTTGAAGATGCCATTTCTTTTTATTGTATTAAACATTTATGGTTTATTGTAAATGTTTAATATTAATGATGAGGTAGAAAGTGTGAGCATGGGCTTGGCATGTTGCATTTATTATGGCTTGAGCCATGATTTATTGTTTATTAGTTTTATTATGAGATATTTTTGGTGTGTGGAATTTCTTTAATTGAGCTAACACACTAAAATATCATACAACACCAAAAGAGGGCAGCCACCATCCTCTTCATGAGTTTCTTTCTCTTTTCATTTGGTGCTAAGTTTTGAGCTCACACTCTTCAGCTCCAATGGCTTCTTCTTCACCTCCATCCATACCTTCTCATGTGTTGAGAATCTATGGATGTATTGAGACAAAATAATCACACACTATCTCTACTTCACTTTGGACATCTCGGGTAGTGATCAGTCAAAAATAATGTATTTTTAACACGTCAATTTCCCTATCATTTGCACTCATTTAGAAGTGTTCTGTTTGCATATTGCACATACTAGCAAAACAGCTGTAAAATACCAGATTACCTGTGTTGTATACTAAAACAGACATTTTGAGGGAAATTGACTGTTTATCATGGCATCGCATCATTCTTGTGTAGCGCAACACTTGTTTCGAAGTCTGTGCAGGAAATTCTAGGAACCGAGCCAAAATTGTCAAAGTACTGATAAAAAAATACGCCAACTCAATGACTTGAGATCTGGAGATAAACTAAAGGGTATTACAAGATTCAGCACATCAGATAATAACCCCAAAGTCATAAGAAGAATTACCAGAGAATGTTATGCAGAGAGGGCATTATTGGACTGCGGATCCGCAGCCCAAACCCACTTGGCGCCGCGTATCCGCGGCGGTCTTGACACATCAGAAGCTCATCTTTTCTGCACGTGCTTCCCATAATGGTAATAGCTTCCAGAAGACTCCAGATTGTCCATGTGGCTTCATCTAGAAGGCTCGGCCTAACAAACCATTTCTAGAAGTCTCTCTCTAACAAACTTTTGGAGGGAAATTTGAAATTTGAATTCTAGATCTAGGGTTTTGATGGCTTATAAAAGGAAACCTAGATCTAGGGTTAAAGGACTTCTTCTCCTCTTTTCATCTTCCACCTACAAGTTGAGTGACACAACTTGTAAACCCTAATTCAAATTCCAAAGCCAAATTCAAGATCCCGAGTACCATTCAAGCGAGAAGCCTTCAACCTTTTAGGAGCGGAGCCGATCTTCAATCGAGCAAGTGATCCAAGCCGATCCGCGACTCAAGGAGACGAGCGAAGCCAAATCGACGATCGAGTTCATTCCTCATTGTAGTTCTTGAGCGAATTGTAACGGAATAGTTGATAAATAAAAGGTGAAATTCTTTAATCTTGCTTTCTTTAAATTCTTGCATCATGATTCGATTACAATTTGTGATTGTGGTTCTTGTTGTGATGTTTGAGTAAAACTCCGCTCGTAAAGGAGTTGAGACGATCAATAGAATGATGATGTAACAAATCTTAAAACAATTCTTAAGTCCTACGAGTTTGTAAACCCTAGCAAATTGAAGAATCGACGACTTAGTTTCGTTGCGATGCTTTCTTGATTGTGATTGCACGAAATTAGGGATCCACGATCGATTCTTGAATTTACTAGAGGCTAGAATGTGAATGAAATCAACGAAAGGACAAGGGATAGATGATGAAACTCTAGTTTCCGCAAGAAATCTCTAATTCTCGTTGATCATCATCGATCTAGTATCAAATCATCGATGGATAAGAATACGTAATCAATAGATTTCATCACGTCTATAGATTCGATCGATTTCTACGAGGCTCACTTCGATTCTTGATATTTGGATTGGAAATCATCACTTCTCAATTCTCGATTCTTGATTTTAATGTTTTCTAGTTATTAGATCTAAATTTTACTAGTTCTTGAACTTCAATTCTTTAAATCATGAATTGTTTCTTTTCTTTTCTTTAAATTTTCGACTCATCTAATTCGAAATACGAACGGATTACACTTTCCCTATGGACGATCCGCACTTACTAACGTGCTACAATCGACACCGTTATTGATTGCGGTCAAAATATTTTTGGTTGTGATTTCTATACAATTTTTCTACATACACACCGAGAAAACACTTAATCAAATGGCCCCGTTGCCGGAGATCGTGTGCTAATTCGTTCGTTTTTTAAATTTGAGTTGAAAGATTTATTCCATCACAATTTTGAGATCAAAATTCGCGCAAAATACTAAACAACTCGTTGTGAATTGTTGCAAGGAAATCTGGAGTTTGCTGAGCAATTAGAAAAATATTTGGAAATTTCCAGAGAGCTGAGGAAGTGAACAGGGGCTTGCTGTTAATTTTTTGTGCAGTGATCAGTTTGAAGCGCCGCGCATTCTCGGTTTAAGCGCCTAATTGCAGCGTTTCCGCGGCAGGTTCAGGGAATTACTGTTCCATTTTTCTCAAGTGAATTCTACACTTTCTTATCTCCTTCTCAATCTGCTCCATTAACAATTTTCTGCAGGATTCTTTGCAAAATTCGCAGCGCCGCAAAAAGCAATAAAAAAAATTGTGCGTGTTTTGATTTCTTGGTTGTTTGCATATTAATACGGAAATTAAGGGGCAAAGACCAAATTCAGATTAGGTGGGGAGTTCATTACCCTTCCTAAGCCCCGAAAATCACAAACTTGCATCCGCATTACCCTTATTAACTAAAAAAGATCTAGACATGACTCTAAGGACCATCGCGCTCACTTAGGACAAGAGTGTTAGTGTATATGCCCTAGAGGCCATTACTGTATCATACTAGTTTGTATATTACTTAATGGATGCTTGGGATATTCACCTTGTATATACAATCTTGCTCAAAATAGTAGTATGCTACTTGGTTTGTTTCTACTTCAATGTGTACATGTGTTTATTTTTGTATATCGCCTATACACATTAGTAGAGCCCTTAGGATCTTTGCTTGATTACCAGCGATGTGATGGCCGTCACACTAGTGGGGCTGGGTAATCTATAAGCACATCCTTATGCAGGTCCCTGGTCGCAGGACTATCGAGACAGGGCATCGATACTCCGGAGTAGACCAGCGCATGCGCTTCTCATCCCAGTGTGGGAGACGGTCTGTCCCACAGCCGTCAGTACGTCGTACTTGAGATAGTATGCGGGTGCTCGTTAGGTTACGGGTACACTGGACAGGACTCGTCGGGAACTGACTAGTTGGTATTATACCTATCGTCAGTTATCAGTTCCCAGGTAACATGAGTACAGCTTAGTCCGCTGACTTGACACTGTCACTTCGCCTCGGGTGTGTTCCCACTGTACTTTGATCACTACCCTACCACGGCTCAAAGGAGTCGTGCAAACAGGTGGTGGTTGTGTGCAGTCCCGAAGCACTTGGAGGCAGTGACGGTTAGACAGGATTCGTCTCTCCCGGTATTGGGGGTTGACATCGCGCTGTGTCTAGGAGAGCCATTACACGAGTAGTCCCTGGCCAGTGCAAACGAGATATACTGGTAGGTTTCCAGTGTTATCTCAGGGTGTTTTGGGCTTCGCTCCGGCACGACTTGTACCGCTATTGGGGGACTGACGTTTACCGCCCCCTAGGCCCGCCATGCGATGTATCAGACGAACAGACCGGACTGTACGGAGAATGTCACACTCAGGCTCAGTAGGAGTTCAGATGGGTTTCGCCTCGTCGGTCTTCTTGTCGGCACTACCTGGGGACCGTTACGCACAGCTAGTGCCGCTTGCGGTCTGTGGTTAAACCCACTGCCAGCGTAGTGTCGAGTCTTTAGAGTCCCACACAGAAAGCTTTTCGCCTTTAGGCAAAAGAGTAGAGGTCGCATGGTATTGCGACAGGTCGCATGGTATTGCGACAGGTCGCATGGTTTTGCGACAGGGTTCGGTCACATCCGTGCACTTGTGCACGTACAGTGTCCGGACAGTTTACACTAGCAGGCTTTGGTTTAAGCCAGATCCTAGTGTATCTTATGGGATTGGATTTATCCAGTTTGCATTCGTGTTCCTTGGAACGCGGATGCGGGTGTGTATGCACAGTTGACAGGGAGGCACAGACAGCGGATTCTCATTAGGGTTGTTGACAGTTGACCGTTGACTTTTTGACTTTTTGCTCAACCCTAATGAGAATATGATATGCGATTAACTATTATATTAATTAAGTATTATGGTGACTTGGTTGTTGACTTTTGTTGACTTTGTTGACTTGTTGACTTTTGTTGACTTTGTTGACCGGTTGACTAGGCTTGACTAGTTGACCATCATGATAACCATGGTTATCATTTCATGCCAACGACTTTTACTTGCTTGTTCATTTGAGTAAAATGAGTGCATGACATGATAAGGTTATGGTTGCTTCAACCATCACATAAGACTTTTATTGATATGATGAGTTATGATTACATTGGATTATAAGAGGGTGAGAGACAAAAGAGAGCCTCATTCTTTCTTGCTCATTCTCTCTCTTGTTCTTGAGCTCTCCTCTTGCTCTCACCCTCAACCTCTTGCTCCCTCTCTTGATCTATGGTTCTCTTGTCTCATGAGTTGAGAATCAAGAACCATAGATAAAATCCCATTCTATTTCTTCTCTACTCATTCTAGTTCACTAGGTTTAGCAAACCAAGTGAACTAGTTTCTTCAAAGAACGAAGAAGGAGCTAAAGATTGGAGCTTTCAGGTGGATCTATCTTCGGCGTACGGAGACGACGAGAAGAAGCCATCGGACCACCATCGGAGCTTTGAAGACGAAGGAGTTCAAGACAAGTTTAGGTATAACCATCTCCATCCGAGTAGCTAATTCTCTTTAGCAAAGTTTGCTAGTTTTAGTTTAGTTAAAGATCCCGACTTTGCTTAGTCCATGTTGCCCCTTGCGCTAAAAATTTGATTTTTATACCGTTTCCGCCTCCCTGTAAGAACCGGGGGTCGCAACGTGGACTTACAGTGCTATGTGCCGCGGAAGCGCCGCGGTTTGTCGTCTTCTCTGCATCGTTTTTCGTGCAGTGTGTGTCTGTGTTGGTTTTGGGATTTTTGAAATATATTATATGTGCCCAGATTTTCCAGAAAAGAAATTTCCTTTTGGGGTCCTATAATTCCGTATTTTTTTTCCGAACTTCACTGCACTTTGACTATGATGGTTATATCTGTGATGTTTGCATGTATTGAACGTCGGCTAATCGCTATAAGTCGATTGGTCGGGGTTATACATGATCTGTGTTTGATGCTGGAATGTGTATATAAATATGTTGTATTGTCGCGGGTGAATAGCCGGGGGTTGTGAGACGAGAGTTTTCTTTTCTTGCAATTCATGTAAATTTGTAAATTGATGTAATAATTATTTGTATGGCCGCACAACCGGGTCGGGGTTGTAGCCGTCATTGTATAATTTCTTTTTACTGTTTTTGCTCCTAGGATAGACCCATGGAGGGGTGCACAAACTACCGGGTATGCCGAAGTGTCGAGTGGCCTACTCATGGAGATGAGGGAGGTTGCTACGCTTCGGGTACTTGGCGGGTAGTTTGCCGCACCCGTAGGGGTCTTGGGTGGGGTATTGGCTATTCACCGCGACCGTGTAATCTGTTTTTGTTACAGGCTCGTACAAATTACAGATTCCTAGTATATCCAATGTATTTATCTGTGATCTGAAATGTTTATCATTGCAGTATATCTATATATGATATTATTTAGGCGTTGCTTATGTTTTACAGACGCGCTAGCCCAGCCCCCGCTCTGTCGTTAGTTAAGTAACCTAACGGGTAATGACGGGGCCCAGTGGCGAATGCGAATGGCATAAGCGTACGTCATATTTTGGTTGTTTTCTGCAATGGTAGGATTAAATGATGGGACGCATTAAAAGAACTAATGCAAGAATATCACGCATTAAAAGAACTAATGCAAGATAATAAACCAAGTTAAAGTCATTGGAACACTTTCGAAAAACCACTCGGTTCTTTTCAAAAACAACTTTTAAATGCGGAGCTTGAGCCACTCCTTTTAAAAGCTATCTCGTTCCATCGACCAAATCAAGTTCACTACGTTCACGGTTTTGCCAAAACCATCCGTAGCCCTCCGTCGTTTCACATGAATAGTCAATAGTATTCAAGCTGTGTATGTTGGCCAAAGTCAAGGCACAGTGATTGGTAGCTATTGGGTGTTCATGTGTAGCATAGATAGATGCGTTGGTTTGGGACAGTCGTACTGCCATTTTGGCCAAAGTCAAGGGTAGGTACGGATGGATCCAAATTAACCTGGATAATGACGGGTAGAACTTGACATGTGACTTATGATATTTTGGCCAAAGTCAAGGTCATAAGAGCATGGGGCAAAAATCCACATCGGGAGTTTCATAAGTACTGAAACTTGCTAGATTTGCATACCATTTGGAGTGTGATGATTCTGGTAGGATTCCTTCAGTTTCGTCACGCGATGATATTTGGATCCCGATCCTACTGTGAGTATATGCTACTCCTCGGGAAATTTCTCACTAATCGATCAATGCTACAAACCTAGTAGGTGCCTAGAAAGGTGTTAGCGGGGCTACGCCCCCAGGGAAAAGAGGTTCTATAATTAAGGAACTTCGCGAAAGCGTTGGAAAACCTCCCTCGAAGTACCGACACCGGCCTGGCTGAACGGTTAAGCAAGTATTGTGCGGTGGGATTGATCCCGACTAATTCTTCCTTTATGGTTTGAGGAGGGATTCGAGAAACAGTGGGAGCCATCCTGTTTAGACAAACTAAAAACCACTCTAAACTTGCAAGAGCATCATGCTGAGTGTTTCTTCTTCTCTCTCCTAATTGCAGCGACCAATCAACATGACTGGACTTAAGTTACTCCTAGATAAAAACAAACTGACAGGGCCAAACTACAAAGATTGGCTCAGGAATGTCAAGATAGCAATCACTTATGACAAGCTGGGGTATCTTCTTACCACCAAAGCTCCCCCTGTCCCTGGTCCAACTTCCAGTATCGCGGATAAGGAAATCCGCAAGACTTGGGAGATTGATAGCGCGAAGGCCAAGTGCCTCCTGCTTGCCTCGATGGATAACGAACATCAGAGGAGGCATGAGAATATGGACATGGAGTCCATATTGCTCCATACAAAAGAACTGTATGGAGAGCAATCACGTATCGCAAGATACGAAGCGTCGAAAAAGTTATTTTCGACAAGAATGGCCGTCGGATCATCAGTAGCCGAGCACGTGCTAAAGATGATCGGCTACATTGAGGAGCTCGCTGACCTAGGGATCACATTAGAGAGTGAGCTATATACGGATATAATTCTCCAGTCCCTTCCTTCCACTTACGCCCAGTTCATACTGAACTTCAACCTACAAGAAAAAGAGGTTGAACTTTCAGAGCTCCTCAACATGCTGAGGAGCGCAGAGGGCACCCTACAGAAAGGTAGGGAAACATCCACTTTGTTTGTAGGAGGATCGTCTTCTTCTAGGTCCAAGGCGAAAGCCAAGGGAAAGAAGAAGAAAGCCCCCGCCAAACCAAGGGGCGGTGTTAGTAAAGTGGATACGAAGGGAAAAGCAAAAGCAACAAAGATAGCGGGGAAGCTTGTGGATAAGGAAGAATGCTTCTATTGTCATAAGAGAGGACACTGGAAGAATGATTGCAGGGCCTGGAAGGCCAGAACACAGGAATTGAAGCAGGTTGCAGCTTCAGCTTCAGGTGTGTATGTTATTGAAAACTGTCTTTCAATAAACTCTACTTCCTGGGTATTGGATACCGGATCAGGATCTCATATCTGTAATTCTTTGCAGGCGTTGAGAAACCGTAGGGTTTTGAAGGCAGGTGACATGACCCTCAGAGTTGCGAACGGAGCTAGCATGGATGCTAAAGCCGTGGGGGACTATCACCTGGGAATGTCAGATGGACATGTTTTGGTTTTGCGTAATTGCTTTTTTGTACCCAACGCAACTTGTAATATCATTTCTGTATCTTTAGTTTCTAAAGAAAGTTATGAATTTGCGTTTGTAAGTAATGTTGTAAACATTCACCTTAATCAAGTTTTGATTGGGTCAGGTACTTTGAGTAATGGTATATACGTGTTAAACCAACCACAGATTTTTAATGTCCAGAATACACACAAAAGAAAGTCTCCAGAAATAAATCAGACTTTCTTATGGCATTGTAGATTGGGTCACATCAATGAGAGAAGGTTGACCAAGTTACATACAGAAGGATATTTGAATGCGTTCGAATATCAATCGTATGCCACTTGTCAATCTTGTCTCAAAGGAAAGATGACAAAGACTCCGTTTACTGGACATGGAGTAAGAGCGAGCGAGCTCTTGGGACTCGTACACAGTGACGTGTGCGGTCCAATGTCTACACATGCCCGAAGCGGACATTCTTACTTCATTACCTTTACGGATGACTTCTCAAGGTACGGTTATGTCTTCTTAATGAAACATAAGTCCGAGGCCTTTGGAAAATTCCAGGAGTATAAGAATGAAGTGGAGAAACAGACCGGCAAAAGTATTAAGATTCTAAGATCGGATCGAGGTGGAGAATACTTAAGTGCCGAGTTCCTGGACTATTTAAAAGAGAATGGAATTCTCTCTCAGCTTACTCCTCCATACACCCCGCAACATAACGGTGTATCGGAGAGACGGAACCGCACCCTATTGGATATGGTGCGGTCCATGATGAGTAACGCTGAGTTGCCGCGATCATTCTGGGGATATGCGCTAGAATCAGCCGCATATCTTTTGAACCGAGTTCCCACTAAGACTGTGCCTACTACGCCATTTGAGATGTGGTGTGGGAAGAGACCCCATCTTAATCACATTAAGATATGGGGAAGTCCAGCTTTTGTCAAAAAGCAGCATGCGGACAAGCTCGAGGCACGCTCAGTACTGTGCAAGTTTGTGGGATATCCAAAGAATTCCAAGGGATATTTCTTCTACTGTGAAGAGGAACAAAAAGTTCTTGTTTCTCGTCATGCCTACTTTCTAGAACACCAGTTCATAGAAAAAGAAATAAGTGGGAGCGCAGTAGAACTGGAAGAAATTCCAGAACCACGGACTATTACTGAAAGTTTAGTGGAACCAGAGGGTTCGGAAGAACAGGACATTCCTACGCCGCTCCGCAGGAGTAGTAGGCAGACTCATCCGCCCGAGAGATACTACGGTTTTCTCGTAGACGGGGATAGAGAGGATTGCATCATAGGCTATGATGAGCCTACTAGCTTCCAGCAGGCCGTTCAGAGCGTTGACTCAGTGAAATGGCTGGATGCAATGCGGACCGAAATGGAGTCCATGTACACCAACAAGGTATGGACGTTGGACATTGCTCCAGACGGGGTAAAACCCGTAGGATGCAAGTGGATCTTCAAAAGGAAGATTGGTGTAGATGGACAGGTTGAGACCTATAAAGCTAGGCTGGTTGCAAAGGGTTTCCGTCAAAGACCTGGCTTGGACTATGACGAAACCTTTTCTCCAGTAGACATGCTGAAATCCATTCGGATCCTTCTTGCCATTGCTGCCTTCCACGATTATGAGATCTGGCAAATGGACGTAAAGACAGCTTTTCTAAATGGAAATTTAGAGGAGTGTGTCTATATGGACCAGCCAGAGGGCTTCATTCAGAGTGGGAGCAGCGGAAAGGTGTGCAAGTTGCTTAAGTCCATCTATGGACTAAAGCAGGCATCGCGGAGTTGGAACATCTGCTTTGATGAGACGGTCAAAGAATTTGGCTTTATCAAAAATCCAGATGAACCATGCATCTATAGTAGATTTGTAGCGAGAACTGTAGTATTCCTCGTTTTATACGTGGATGACATTCTCTTAATAGGAAATGACATTCCTATGCTACAATCTGTCAAAGGGTTCTTGTCACACAGGTTCTTCATGAAAGACCTGGGTGATGCCTCATACATTCTGGGTATCCGGATCTACCGTGACAGATCCAAAAGGATATTAGGACTTTCACAGTCCAGGTACATCGACACCATACTGAAGAGGTTCAGTATGGAAGATTCCAAGCACGGTAACCTACCGGCTTGTCACGGGATCACCCTCTCTAAAGAGATGTCTCCCAAGACTGATTTGGAGAGGGATCGCATGTCTGTTATACCCTACGCTTCAGCGGTAGGCTCTATAATGTATGCGATGTTGTGTACCAGACCGGATGTAGCTTATGCACTGAGTGTGGTAAGCCGGTATCAGTCTAACCCTGGGGAGAAACACTGGATAGCGGTAAAGAACATTCTCAAGTACCTGAGAAGGACTAAGGAGATGTTCTTGGTGTATGGCGGAAAAGACCTCCAGATCGAGGCCTTTGCTGACTCCAGCTTCCAGAGTGACAAGGATGATTCCAAGTCCATGTCGGGTTTTGTCTTTACCCTCAATGGAGGGGCGGTGTGTTGGAAGAGTTCCAAACAGGAAACCGTTGCAGACTCGACGATGGAAGCGGAATACATCGCTGCATCTGATGCCGCAAAAGAAGCTGTCTGGATGAGGAAGTTCTTGAAAGAACTTCAGGTGGTTCCATCCATTGTTGATCCAATACCTCTGTATTGCGACAACAACGGGGCTATAGCTTTAGCGAAGGAACCCAGGTCCCATCAGAGATCCAGGCACATCTTGAGGCGGTATCACCTGATCAGGGAGATCGTGGATCGCCAGGAGATCGAGGTTCGGAGAGTCGCTTCAGAAGACAACACTGCAGATCCATTCACCAAGGCCTTGCCCCAAACTCAGTTCGAGCGGCTGATCGAGATGATAGGTCTTCGATACGCCAGTACATGGCCTTAGTGCAAGTGGGAGATTGTTAGTGTATATGCCCTAGAGGCCATTACTGTATCATACTAGTTTGTATATTACTTAATGGATGCTTGGGATATTCACCTTGTATATACAATCTTGCTCAAAATAGTAGTATGCTACTTGGTTTGTTTCTACTTCAATGTGTACATGTGTTTATTTTTGTATATCGCCTATACACATTAGTAGAGCCCTTAGGATCTTTGCTTGATTACCAGCGATGTGATGGCCGTCACACTAGTGGGGCTGGGTAATCTATAAGCACATCCTTATGCAGGTCCCTGGTCGCAGGACTATCGAGACAGGGCATCGATACTCCGGAGTAGACCAGCGCATGCACTTCTCATCCCAGTGTGGGAGACGGTCTGTCCCACAGCCGTCAGTACGTCGTACTTGAGATAGTATGCGGGTGCTCGTTAGGTTACGGGTACACTGGACAGGACTCGTCGGGAACTGACTAGTTGGTATTATACCTATCGTCAGTTATCAGTTCCCAGGTGACATGAGTACAACTTAGTCCGCTGACTTGACACTGTCACTTCGCCTCGGGTGTGTTCCCACTGTACTTTGATCACTACCCTACCACGGCTCAAAGGAGTCGTGCAAACAGGTGGTGGTTGGGTGCAGTCCCGAAGCACTTGGAGGCAGTGACGGTTAGACAGGATTCGTCTCTCCCGGTATTGGGGGTTGACATCGCGCTGTGTCTAGGAGAGCCATTACACGAGTAGTCCCTGGCCAGGGCAAACGAGATATACTGGTAGGTTTCCAGTGTTATCTCAGGGTGTTTTGGGCTTCGCTCCGGCACGACTTGTACCGCTATTGGGGGACTGACGTTTACCGCCCCCTAGGCCCGCCATGCGATGTATCAGACGAACAGACCGGACTGTACGGAGAATGTCATACTCAGGCTCAGTAGGAGTTCAGATGGGTTTCGCCTCGTCGGTCTTCTTGTCGGCACTACCTGGGGACCGTTACGCACAGCTAGTGCCGCTTGCGGTCTGTGGTTAAACCCACTGCCAGCGTAGTGTCGAGTCTTTAGAGTCCCACACAGAAAGCTTTTCGCCTTTAGGCAAAAGAGTAGAGGTCGCATGGTATTGCGACAGGTCGCATGGTTTTGCGACAGGGTTTGGTCACATCCGTGCACTTGTGCACGTACAGTGTCCGGACAGTTTACACTAGCAGGATTTGGTTTAAGCCAGATCCTAGTGTATCTTATGGGATTGGATTTATCCAGTTTGCATTCGTGTTCCTCGGAACGCGGATGCGGGTGTGTATGCACAGTTGACAGGGAGGCACAGACAGCGGATTCTCATTAGGGTTGTTGACAGTTGACCGTTGACTTTTTGACTTTTTGCTCAACCCTAATGAGAATATGATATGCGATTAACTATTATATTAATTAAGTATTATGGTGACTTGGTTGTTGACTTTGTTGACTTGTTGACTTTTGTTGACTTGTTGACTTTGTTGACCTGTTGACTAGGCTTGACTAGTTGACCATCATGATAACCATGGTTATCATTTCATGCCAAAGACTTTTACTTGCTTGTTCATTTGAGTAAAATGAGTGCATGACATGATAAGGTTATGGTTGCTTCAACCATCACATAAGACTTTTATTGATATGATGAGTTATGATTACATTGGATTATGAGAGGGTGAGAGACAAAAGAGAGCCTCATTCTTTCTTGCTCATTCTCTCTCTTGTTCTTGAGCTCTCCTCTTGCTCTCACCCTCAACCTCTTGCTCCCTCTCTTGATCTATGGTTCTCTTGTCTCATGAGTTGAGAATCAAGAACCATAGATAAAATCCCATTCTATTTCTTCTCTACTCATTCTAGTTCACTAGGTTTAGCAAACCAAGTGAACTAGTTTCTTCAAAGAACGAAGAAGGAGCTAAAGGTTGGAGCTTTCAGGTGGATCTATCTTCGGCGTACGGAGACGACGAGAAGAAGCCATCGGACCACCATCGGAGCTTTGAAGACGAAGGAGTTCAAGACAAGTTTAGGTATAACCATCTCCATCCGAGTAGCTAATTCTCTTTAGCAAAGTTTGCTAGTTTTAGTTTAGTTAAAGATCCCGACTTTGCTTAGTCCATGTTGCCCCTTGCGCTAAAAATTTGATTTTTATACCGTTTCCGCCTCCCTGTAAGAACCGGGGGTCGCAACGTGGACTTACAAAGAGAAGGCCGTGGGTAATCCATTGTTTATCCGCGTTTCTTTTGTGGTGTCTAAGGCAAGTGTGTCTAAGGCAAGTGGTTACTTAATTAGGCCCACTACTTACGTAGTGGAGTACCTTCCCACTTACCTGGCACTTACCTGGCCACAGGGGAGACAAAGAGGCAGTGGAGGATTGATCCTGCGACTTGTCTTTTGGCAGTTAGGAGCGGTCTAGAGCCTTGATCTAGGTGACCACTAGACTTAGGGTTGCTTGTTGCATTTGTTGTGATTTGCATCATTTTTTTTCAAAATTCCGTATTCTTTTCCAAAACAAACACCAATCACTTCATTCATTCCCCCTAATTATATTCACGCTGCCACTTGTACTAAACCCTTTAGTGCAAGCTCGGCTGGACACGGGATTCTAGTGCCCGTCTTGTCCGCGTTCCTTCTATCGACCCCAAAGTCGGTATTTCTACATTTACCTCTTCTTTACCCACCACCACACCCACATCGATGGATCCTTCTCCATCGAACTTCTTTACTACTAATCTGCCGCCGTCCGCAGGTGCGCAGAATCCACCCCGCATCTCTCTCCAAGAGAGGTGTTATCCTACACGAGGTCCTCTTTCGACCTGTCTCTCCATTCCACCAGCCAACGGGGACAATTTTCAGATTAAACCCCAATACATCAATCTTCTACCCAAATATCACGGTCTCGAGTCTGAAGACACATATGTCTTTATCACCAAATTTGAAAATGTATGTGCAATGATGTGTACTTCACAGCTTTCTATGGATGCTATGCGTCTTCCTCTTTTACCTTGTGCGATATAGCCGAGAAGTGGCTGTATAACACTACCGCACATTCTATTTCGAACTGGGGAGAATTTGTCAAAGCATTCCTTAAGAAATTCTACCCAAATCATAAGACAGCTCGAATCCATAGCGAAATAAAACAATTTACCCAGCTTCCAAATGAACCATTTTCAAAAGGTCTTGAACGCTTCAAGGATCTGTTAGTCCAATGTCCACATCACGGAATCCCTAGATGGGATCTGTGCAGAATCATATATGAGGGCATTAATCCTAACACAAGACAGACCCTTGAATCTATGTGTCAAGGCAACTTCATGACCAAAGATGATGGGGAAGCCTGGAAATTTCTAGAAGATTTCGCTGAAAAATCTTTACAGTGGGAGGGTGTGAGTCAATCGTCTAGGGCTGGCAATAACCAATCGGATGTTTCCATAGGAGTTAGAGCTGAAATGTCAGCAATGCAAAAGAAACTCGAGACTATGGAAAATAAATTTTTAGCTGCCGCCCTAAATCAAATGTCGCTCTCCAAAACTGTATGTGGATGCTGTTCTGATCCATCACATCTCACGGAAGAATGTCCACTAAATTTTTTGTTTCAAGGTCACGAGCATACCAATGCTGCTTTCCAACAAAGACCTAGAAACGATCCATTTTCTTCCACATATAATCAGGGTTGGAGGAATCACCCTAACTTTGCATGGAACCAATCACAATCTCAAAACACGATTCCAACCCAAAACAATTTCCAAAGGTTCCCTCCACCACAACAGCAACCACTTCAATTGAGTCAGCACCCCTTCCAAGCACAAAACTTCCAAAATCCGGTCAACACACCTGCACCGTCTAGTCCTTTACAGTTGACCGGGACTGATGAATCCTCTTCATTCATAAAGTTGCTTCTGACAAATCTCATGCAAGTATCGGCTGAAATAAAGACTTCCATCGATGATATAAAGAAAAACTCTGCGTCCCAAAGCGAGAGTATTAAATCGATGGAAGCAGAAATTGCAAGATTAAAAGCCGAAATGAGTGCAAGAGAGAAAGGGAAACTTCCAGCTCATCCTTTACCCAATCCTGGCTATTCACATCATGTGAATGCAATCACGTTGAGATCTGGAAGAGTGCTTGACAATCATGTTGGGGAAGAGATTGATGACACTAAAAAATCTATCGATAATACCCCGGCTGAGACCTTTCCTTCCACTTCTACTTCTAATTCTGACCCAGTTCTTCTACCCCACCACCTTCTTCCGAGCCTATTCTCTATTTTCCCCATGGCTCGACACCTCAGCCCAGCTTTTCTAGTACACAGAAAACGATCCCCACTCCTATTCTTAGATCGTTCCCACCCACACGATCTTCTCCAGTGTTGGACCCTGATCTTATTGCTCAAGCTCCTTATCCAAATCGGTTAAGGGGAAACACAGTGAGTCCACAAATGGAGAAGATCACGGAAATCTTTAAACAGGTTAACATCAACATCCCTCTTCTAGATGCAATACAACAAGTCCCCGCATATGCGAAAGTTCTTAAGGACTTGTGCACTAAAAAGAGGAAGACTCAAGTGCCCAAGAAGATATTCATAGAAAAGATTGTAGACACGGCTTTCCCCCAACAATTACCGAGGAAATGTAAGGATCCTAGCTATCCTACGATTTCCATTTCTATTGAGGAAAAATACATTAACCGTGCACTACTAGACCTTGGCGCAAGTGTTAACCTGCTTCCTTTCTCGGTATACGAGCAGTTAGGGATCGGAGAGTTGAAACCAACTCCTTGCATTCTCCAGATAGCTGACCGATCAATCACCAAACCTAGGGGTGAACTGGAGGATGTGTTAATAAAAATCGGGGAATTTGTATTCCCTGTTGACTTTATTGTACTTGATACACAGCCTGTAGCGAACCCACGGAATCAAATTCCGGTGATTTTAGGTCGCCCCTTTTTGGCCACTTCCAATGCTATAATCATCTGTCATAATGGTTCTATGACTTTATCTTTCAGGAATAGGTCAATTGAGCTGAACATTTACAAGTTGGGAAGTGTACCCTCCGAACCTACTGCTCAGGTCTGTTCTGTCGACTTAATGGATGTCGACAGCAGCGAATTTGATGATCCTCATGATACTGATCTTGACTCTTTTCATACGTTGTTGTCTGACCCAACTATGTATCATACACATACAGACTCTTCCACTGAGATGTCCGGGTCAACAACTAACACTGATTATGAACTGCTTTTAGAGTCTGAAGATCACCCCACGCTTTGTGATAACATTATTCTTCGGGGTATTGATAGGACTTTTGAGGAAATCTTTGCTGATGTACTCACATTTCTGGAAAACACGGGTGTTGAGATGAATCATCTCCCAATCAATGAAATTAAACCTCCACCCCTTCTTCTGGACTGTAAAAAGAATGCGAGCAATCCATCACATTCACTGCATCGTCTCTCCAAAATGAGACGCACACACATTCTATTCCACCACTTACCTTTTCCTCACTTCTTCTTCCACCAACCAGAGCACTGCATTGATAAAATCTTTGAATGGTTGGTGTTAACCTTCGGTCTTTGCAAAGCTTGGCATCGATCAATGATTTTTGACCCCCTCATGTGATTTTCAAAGATTAACATGGTTTAACTCAAGTTTGGGGGGGGGGTATAATCTGGCTCTTGAAAAGAAATTTTTACACAAAAAGATGAGCCAAAAATAAGTTTGGGGGAGGATTTTCACTTAAATATTTTTTCCCCATTAATAAATTTCCTCCCAAGCTGACAAGTTTTTCGAGATTTAGCAGATGGCAACAATGAGGACACTGTTGAAAACAAGTTTGGGGGAGGTTTGTGCTTATTTTCGCAACATTTGCATATCACTTTGCATAAGCACAAAACATTTCTTTAAAAAACATATAAAAACTAAAAAAAAACAAATAAAAAAATTTTAAAAAAAATTTTAAAAAAAATTATACATAAATAAGATAATAAAAGATTAGATAGTGAAAAATTACATCTATGAGATTGGAAAAATTTAAGAAAACCAAGAAAATTAGAAGTTTTCTTATACGAACTAGTAATAAGTAGTTATGAGCCGTTGTCCCAAGAGTTAGTAAGATGAAGGAAGTCACTAATCTGAGGATAAAAATAAGTCTGAAAAATAGTTCCTATTCTGGAAGCCAAACATTTTGAACGTTGATACCCTGCTATTCGCACTTACACACGTCTTGAAGCTCGGGATAGTAGAGGATACCTTGAAATGCTTTTGTCTAAAAGCCGATGTATGAAGGAAATAAAAAAAATGAATAAAATATAAAGTGGAGAGAAAAATGGACACTAGTTTTGTTATCGCCAAGGCAGCAATAAAAAAATATAGCGAGGGTGCCTCTTCACCTAGTGCCCTAAGGCCAACTGGTCTGGGAGTCACTACTAAGCCTTAGGTGGTGCAAGACGAGGAAAAACACCAAATAAGCAAGCACATGAGTAATCGGTCGGTTAGTACCTCAAGAAGTATTAACGGTCGCATGAAAGTGTGTGAGCAAATTCATCCAAATATTCATTAATTAAAAAGTACTGAGGCAGATGGACAAGAGTATGTTTGGAAGAAAGATAGGAATGAAGAATAAGACGATGTTTTATTGAGGGGTTACGTGATTTCCGACATCTTTTCATGACAATTAAGATAGGGCTCATGACAACCGAAAAGCTAGCATTGCTGGAAACTCTAATTTTCAAACTCTTTCTTTTACAATTCTTATCTTTAAATGTAATATTCACGGACTTCCTTTTATTATTGGATTTTGTGGGTGCAATCCGCTGAAAACCCTCAGGAGACAACACTCCTCCTACTAGGGACACCTAGAGGTTTAAAGGCTTGTTGCACGTGCTCAGTGCAATCGTGTTGCCTACGAAAGTGTGCTAGTTAGTTTTTCTTTTTCTTTATTTTCTCCTTCTCTTTATAATAAAACAATTCGCTCGAGACGACCGAAAAAAAGTTTGGGGGAATTTGATCAGTCGAAAATAATGTATTTTTAACACGTCAATTTCCCTATCATTTGCACTCATTTAGAAGTGTTCGGTTTGCATATTGCACATATTAGTAAAACAACTGTAAAATACCAGATTACCTGTGTTGTATACTAAAACAGACATTTCGAGGGAAATTGACTGTTTATCATGGCATCGCATCATTCTTGTGTAGCGCAACACTTGTTTCAAAGTCTGTGCAGGAAATTCTAGGAACCGAGCCAAAATTGTCAAAGCGCTAATAAAAAAATACGCCAACTCAATGACTTGAGATCTGGAGATAAACTAAAGGGTATTACAAGATTCAGCACATCAGATAATAACCCCAAAGTCATAAGAAGAATTACCAGAGAATGTTATGCAGAGAGGGCATTATTGGACCGCGGATCCGCGGCCCAAACCCACTTGGCGCCGCGTATCCGCGGCGGTCTTGACACATCAGCAGCTCATCTTTTCTGCACGTGCTTCCCATAACGGTAATAGCTTCCAGAAGACTCCAGATTGTCCACGTGGCTTCATCTAGAAGGCTCAGCCTAACAAACCATTTCTAGAAGCCTCTCTCTAACAAACTTTTGGAGGGAAATTTGAAATTTGAATTCTAGATCTAGGGTTTTGATGGCTTATAAAAGGAAACCTAGATCTAGGTTAAAGGACTTCTTCTCCTCTCTTCATCTTCCACCTACAAGTTAAGTGACACAACTTGTAAACCCTAATTCAAATTCCAAAGCCAAATTCAAGATCCCGAGTACCATTCAAGCGAGAAGCCTTTAACCTTTTAGGAGCGGAGCCGATCTTCAATCGAGCAAGTGATCCAAGCCGATCCGCGACTCAAGGAGACGAGCGAAGCCAAATCGACGATCGAGTTCATTCCTCATTGTAGTTCTTGAGCGAATTGTAACGGAATAGTTGATAAATAAAAGGTGAAATTCTTTAATCTTGCTTTCTTTAAATTCTTGCATCATGATTCGATCACAATTTGTGATTGTGGTTCTTGTTGTGATGTTTGAGTAAAACTCCGCTCGTAAAGGAGTCGAGACGATCAATAGAATGATGATGTAACAAATCTTAAAACAATTCTTAAGTCCTACGAGTTTGTAAACCCTAGAAAATTGAATAATCGACGACCTAGTTTCGTTGCGATACTTTCTTGATTGTGATTGCTCGAAATTAGGGATCCACGATCGATTCTTGAATTTACTAGAGGCTAGAATGTGAATGAAATCAACGAAAGGACAAGGGATAGATGATGAAACTCTAGTTTCCGCAAGAAATCCCTAATTCTCGTTGATCATTATAGATCTAGTATCAAGTCATCGATGGATAAGAATACGTAATCAATAGATTTCATCACGTCTATAGATTCGATCGATTCCTACGAGCCTCACTTCGATTCTTGATATTTGGATTGGAAATCATCACTTCTCAATTCTCGATTCTTGATTTTAATGTTTTCTAGTTATTAGATCTAAATTTTACTAGTTCTTGAACTTCAATTCTTTAAATCATGAATTGTTTCTTTTCTTTTCTTTAAATTTTCGACTCATCTAATTCGAAATACGAATGATTACACTTTCCCTGTGGACGATCCGCACTTACTAACGCGCTAAAATCGACACCGTTATTGATTGCGATCAAATAATTTCTGATTGTGATTTCTATCCATTTTCTAAACATACACAACAAGAATTCTCATCAATCAGGTAGCAAACTTGATGTCCGAGTTGCTTCGGTATGAAGCGGGAGCCCATATTAAGAATCCTCGACGTGGATCGTCTTCGACAAGAGAGACCGGAGAGCGAGCTTGTTCAGGGGCAGCCGCGGGGAGCTTGGGAAGAGATTGAAGACCGAAGGACACGGATCGATCGGTATAATCTCTTAAACTCCTTTTACAGTTTGCTAGTAAACGGTTAATGGTTCGATTCGGGTAATTGGTTGTGGTAGCGCCAACTTTTACAAATTTTTGTTCCACATTTGGCCACGGATTGATGGCCGGGGCACTGCCGTAGCCTAACAGATGATATGTGATATTATGTGTTACTGAGATATGATGTACATGATCGTCGTGAATGAATGGTCGCGGGGGGGAGGGTTATGTGAGATGAGAGTTTTTCTTTCATGTAAAATTAATTGTTTGTAATATTCTTTTATTGGGGCACTTCCGGGTTGAGGATGATGTCACCATTGTTGTATATTATTTTCTTTTCCGCATTAGGATAGACCCAAGGAGGGGAGCATAAGTGACCGGGTTCTAGGGTTCACTGGGAGGCCATCTTGAGGAGTCGAGACCGGGTCTCCTAAACTCTAGAATTGGTAGGGTCACTTGCCGCTCTCGTAGGGGTCTAGGGATGTGAGCTTTGTTGTTCATCGCGACCGTGGAATCCGCATTTTCTATTGTTGGCTAAATACAAAATACGGACCTCCTAGTATATCTTATATTTTCATATATGTGCTTCTGCTGTTGATATTCTGTGATGTGATCACTTTATATGTTGAGACGAATGATGTATTATATATATGATATATAATAAACGTTACTTATGTTTTGCATCCGCACTAGTCTCGTCCCGCTATGCCATTAGTTAAGTAACCTAACGGTACACAACGAGACATTGTGGCGAATGCGGATGGCATAAGCGTACATTCTATATTTGTTTCTTTTCTGTAATGGCTTATGGACTTAAATGATGGGGCTATATTAATAAGATTAATGTAAACAAAAAGAAACCTAAAAATATGTTGTAGAATCAGATTTGAAACCTATTCGGCTTTTTATGAAAAAGCAAGTTTTCAAATTGCGGAGCTTGAGCCACTCCTTTTAAACCATTAGATTCTACAACGATATCAAGTTCAAAGCATTAAAGGTTTTCTTAAAAACTATTCGCAGCCCTCCGTCATTTTAGGAAGTAGAGTACTTAGTATTCGTGCTACGTATGTTGATTATAGTCAAGGCGTAGTGTATGGTAGCTAAGTGATGTCTTCCTACACAGCATATGATGCGATTAATTAGGATATTCATGTAATTATGTTGATTATAGTCAAGGGTCATGTGAGTGAATCTAATTAATCATGAAATGGCGGGTAGAACTTGACTAGTACTTGTGATATGTTGAGTATAGTCAAGGTCATAAGTTACTAGGGGTAAAAACCATATCGGGAGTTTTAAGAGTTAAAATTTGCAATGAGATTGCATACCTTCTATATGATAGTAGGATCTCGATCCCACTGTGAGCAATAGTTGCTCCCGGGAGAGTTTTGCACTTTACAATTAGCTAACTCATTAAGTGTCTAGAAAGGTGTCAACGGGGCTACGCCTCTGGGAAAATGAGGTTTATTTTAATTAGGTCCGTGCGAAAGCACGGGGAACCTCCCTCAGAAGTACCGGCACTGGCCTGGCTGAACGGTTAGTGAAGTTGTAGAATGTAATTAATCCTGGCTAATTTTTTCCTTTTAAGGTTTGAAGGAAAATTTGATAACAGCAGTGGGAGACATCGATTAAATAAGATAAATAACCAATCTGATCTTTGCAAGAGCTTTCACTGAGTGTATTTTTCTCTCTCTCCTAATAGCAGATAACCATGACTGGACTTAAGCTACTGTCAGAGAAAAATAAGCTTACCAAGCCGAACTATAAAGACTAGTTGAGGAACATTAACATTGCTCCCACATATGATAGAGTATCATATGACCTCATTGCCTCAGCCCTACCCAAACCAGGCCCCGAATCTTCTGTAGCGGATAAGGAGATCCGCAAAACGTGGGATATTGACTGTGCTACTACCAAATGCCTCGCGCTTGTATCGATGGATAATAAACATCGAAAGCAGCATGAGGAGATGGATGTTCAATCCATCTTTCTCCATACAAAAGAGTCGTATGGGGAGCAATCTCGTATCTTATGATACGAAGCGTCTCGAAAGCTGTTTCAGATGCGGATAGCTCCTGGCACTTCAGTAGGTGATCACGTTTTGAAGATGATAGCTCTTATTGAAGAGCTTGAGGGCCTTGGATGGTCAATGGATAACGAACAATATACCGATATTGTTCTACAGTCTCTTCCCTCTGTCTTTGCTCCATTCATAGTGAACTTCAACATGCATAACATGGAGAAGTCACTATCCGAACTTCTCAATTTGTTGAGAAGTGTGGAGAGCACGCTTAAAGCAAAGTCTCCCTCTCTGCTTATTAGACAATCTTCCTCTTCCGTCCCAAAAGCCAAGGCCAAGGGAAAGAACAAGAAGAAATCCACCAAGCCGAGAGGTGGAATCAAGAAGGCAAAAGGGAAAGACAAATCCAAAGCCGCGGAGTCGGGAAAATGTGAATGTTTTTATTGCAAGAAGATGGGGCAATGGAAACGGAACTGTACTGAGTACCTTGGTCTCATGAGAAGGAAGCATGGTGATGCTTCAGCTTCAGGTGTGTTCGTAACTGAAAATTGTTTTTCTATAAACTCTGCTTTCTAGGTATTGGATACCGGTTCGGGTTCTCATATCTGCAATTTTGTGCAGGGCTTGAGAAATAGTAGATTTTTGAAGACCGGTGATCACACTCTCCGAGTTGGAAATAGTTCCAATGTTCATGCAGTTTCAGTGGGAGAGTATCACCTAGGGTTGCCATCGGGTTGTATATTGGTTTTGAACCCATGTTATTTTGTACCAAGCATGCTTTGTAATATAATATCCGTTTCTTTGTTAGACAACGAAGGATATCATTTTGTATTGCAGCACAATGTTATGAACATTAAACTGAATCAAGAATTGATTGGTTATGCTACACTTAATAACGGGATTTACGTCCTTAATCAACACACAGTTTTTTTTAGTTATAAGTATTCCTTAGAGGCTATTACTGTACATACGATGTATATTGTAGTGGATTCTTGGACATATATAGTAAGAACTTTCTTGCTCGACATGATAGTATGCTATCTGGTTGCTATTTATCTTAACATGTACACTGATTGTCTCTATGTTACATGTTGATAAAGCCCTTAGGATGAGTACTTGACTACTAGGATTATGATGTAGATCATACTAGTGGGGACAGTGTAGTAGCTAAGTACATCCTTCAAATGTCCCTAGTCATGGGTGTATCGAGACAGGGCATCGATACACCAGAGTAGACTAGCGTATAGCTTCTCGACCCAAGTAGATGGGCGATGGATGATCCCATATCCATTGGTGTTTGACATCAGAGATAGTATACGGGTGCTCAGTGGAGGCTGGGTACACTGGACGGACTCGCCGAGAACTCCTAGATGGTATTATACCTATCGTTAGATAGCAGTACTCTGGTGACACTGGTACAGGTTAGTCTGTAGACCCAAGATCGTCATAGAGTCTTGTGTGATTCCCACTGTGCTTTGATTTCAACCTTACCATGTTTAAGAGAACATGCAAAACGGTGGCTTTTGGGTACAGTCCTGAATCACATGGAGGCAATGAGCGATAGGAGGTGTTTCGCCTCTCCCGGTATTGGGAGTTAATGTTGCGCTGTGCTCGATTGGCTATAACAGGAAGTCCCTGGCCAGGGCTGCTTCAGAGATATACCGGTAAGTGTTATCAGTAGTTTCTTGACCCGTAATGAGCCTCATATCGGCACGACTTATCGAGTTACTGGGGTCTGACGTTTACCACCCCTGGACGAGATATGCGACATATCAGATGAAGAGACCGGATTGTACGGTAGTGTTACTGATTGGATTCACTGGAGTGTGAGCAGGCTTGCTTGTTGATCTTCTGATCGATCAATACCCGGGTAGCCATTACGTTCAGCAGACCGCTTGCGGCTTGTGGGTGTTTGATATGATCATCACCTACTGCCGGCGTATTGACAAGCCTTTAGAGTCCTACACAGGGGTTTCTTGGCTCAAGCGAAATGGAGTAGGAGCACATATGTGATATGTGCGGGAACGAGATTGATACGAGTATGCGATACCGTATTTTATTCTCGCGATTTGTGACATCGGTCGGTTATATGCGATATAGACGGGATATCGGATCAAGAGTTGATTCGATAAGTTGTTACATTTGATATTAGTCGGTTATATGTGATATAGCCGGAATATTAAATCAAGAGTTGATTTTATAATCTAATGTATAATTATATATTTGATATATTAAGTTACATTAACTAATACTTGCTCACTTACGATTTCTTTTCTCACTTGATATGCATAATGTATATATGTGATATGTATGTTTGTGTACATGTTTGTGTCATGCTAGGTTACACATGCAACAAGGGTGTATGAGACTAGAAGCATGCTAGGGTTTATGTTAGGTTAATATTTATTATTAAGTAATTAAAAAACATTTGGAATTTGTCATGCTTGATTTCTTGTGCACACTTGATAACCATTGACCAAGTCTACTTGTTTGTCATTGCTCAAGATATTTGTTAACCCAACTTTAACCCTTGACCTTGATTTATTCTCTACATGAGCTAGGCATGAGATGATAACTCACCATGGTTGCATTTCTAATCTCATGATTTATTTATTCATCACTTGAGTTTTCTTCTTCTTTTTCCAAAAAAAGCTTTCTAGCTTCAATGGAGATATGAGGAAAAATGTGAGAAAATGAAATCTAAAGTGAGAAAAATTCCTACTTCATCATCTTTTACTACTTGCCATTTAGTATAGGGTGTTTGCTTCACTAATTCTACAATTAGTGAAGAGATAGCTTGGGTTAGTGTCACCTCGACATAGATCATCTTCGGCCTCGAAGTCTTCTAGCAAGCTTGATCCGTACATCTTGTGGAGCCTCTCTAGAGTCCGGAGTTCACGATAGGGACTACTATACAGAGCTATTGAAGTGAAGGACCGGTCTATAAAGGTTGTATTCCTTGCTCTCTTTTACTTGCAAAGTGTTTGCATTTATATTCCGTCGGATTTCTAGTATACGATTCTAGGGTTAGGGTTAGCTAGAACGACAAATTTTTGAATTTGGCATGGATAATGCCTCCCAAAACCTTGCTGCCGTACTAGGAAATCCTGCAGTGGTATCAGAGCCATGCAAGAAATTTAGACGGATTTTGTTAAGATTACGAAACCGAAATACTCAAAAACTTGAAACGCCAAAATATGGTTTCTGTCGAATTTAAAAGGTTGTCAATTTTTTTTTAAACATGTACAGAATGATGTATGAGATATATCATGAACACCATAAAAATTTCAGGGGGTAAGCTCGAATTTTGGCCGAGATGAGTACTGATGGGGCCGACCACTTTTTTCCAGAATTGCCTGAATTTTTTTTTGTGTTCCAGTGACTTGGTTTTGATGTTTCAGGTGTTGTTTATTTTTGCTAATTTTACATGTGATGTAATCTTACACTATAAGAAATTCGGAGTGTTTCGTATTCATAGTTTTAACAATGTTTCGGGTTATTCACGTATTGCCTAGATGAAGTTTAATAGTTCAAACGATTATCAAAAACCCATTTTTCCAAGTTTAACGTATTCGGAAAAACATGCAAGTAATTCTGTGAACCCTCTAGAAGAATGTAACCCTAACTCGACTTTTTTGGATCGCGGAACCGCAGTCATACCTTAGGGTTTGCCACAGTTCCATGGTGACATGAGTGAGGCTTGGGTCTGCCCTTCTACAACTGGTGCATAGGTACTGTGGCATATTCTGGGTATTATTAAAACTGTGCTCAAGTGTTGATCTGTCGGGACATTGTGGGACTTTGATGAATTGAACGAAAAGTTTAACGTCGTCTGGATATCATGTGATGGGATAAAATATTTGGAATCCACAAATGTAGTTATGAGATAATTAATTTGAATTTTATAAATCTAGCAATATAGTCTCATTTGATCGGTTGCCACGGGATTTTGATGAGATCAAAAGTTTGTCGCAATCACGTAGCGTATGCGGATACTCGCCGGGTAACATTATTAGATAGCCACACCCCATAGCCCCGACCAAGTGACTGTAGGAGAACCCCGTCACCAAAAGCATCCATTCGGGTGCTCGGGGCAGCGGTGTTCCGCCTTAGTGCACTTCGTCGACGACATCAGGGGGTGCGGCCGTCTACTAAAGTTTCCGACGAGCATTCGATCAGGATGTCGGGAATCTTGTTGAATTGCCTGACCTGATATTGAAAAGTGTTTTCGAGATCGAGACTAAAATGCGTGGTTTATAATTGTCAGGCATGCGATGTCTAAGGAATTCATTTGGTTAGGCATGAAATCCAAAGTATGTGATACGTTGGGTTTATGATGTCTAAGGTGGTTGCGGATTCCAACTGTTGTAGTTTTTCACTTTCTTTTCTGCGACCGTAAGTGTAATATGTGGTGTATCACCGGTTTCGTTGCTATACGTCAACGACAATTGGGAAACGCATATTTACTTACGTTGATGACATGTGATGTTATGTGTTGCTGTGATATGTTATATTGGATCATCGTGATTGAATAGCCGGGGGTTTTATGTGAGATGAGAGTTTTTCATTTTCATTCATGTAAAATTCATTGTATGTAATATTCTTTTATTGGGGCACTTCCGGGTTGAGGATGATGTCACCATTGTATATTATTTACTTTTCCGCATTAGGATAGATCCAAGGCGGGGAGCATAAGTAACCGGGTTCTAGGGTCCAGTGAGAGACCATCTCCAGGAGTCGAGATAGGGTCTCCTAACTCTAAAATTGGTAGGGTTGCTTGTCACTCTCGTAGGGGTCTAGGTGTTAGTGATATGTATGCCCTAGAGGCCAATACTGTACATACAATGTATATTGTGGTGGATGCTTGGACATATATATGCAGGAATTTCTTGCTCGACATGATAGTATGCTATCAGGTTGCTCTATATCTTAACATGTACGCTAATTGTCTCTATGTTACATGTTGATAGAGCCCTTAGGATCAGTACTTGACTACTAGGACTATGATGCATATTATACTAGTGGGGACAGAGTAGTCGCTAAGTACATTCTTCAAATGTTCCTAGTCGTAGGTGTATCGAGACAGGGCATCGATATACCAGAGTAGACTAGCGTATAGCTTCTCGACCCATGTAGATGGGTGATGGATGATCCCATATCCATTGGTGTTTGATATCAAAGAGAGTATACGGGTGCTCAGTGGAGACTGGGTATACTGAACGGACTCGACGAGAACACCCAGATGGTATTATACCTCACGTCAGATGGCAATTCTCTGGTGACACTGGTACAGGTTAGTCTGTAGACCCGAGATCGTCATAGAGTCTTGTGTGATTCCCACTGTGCTTTGATTTCCACCTTACCACATTCAAGAGAACGTGCAAAACGGTGGCTTTTGGGTACAGTCCTGAGTCACATGGAGGCAATGTGCGATAGGAGGGGTTTCGTCTCTCCCGGTATTGGGAGTTGATGTTGCGCTGTGCTCGATTGGCTATAACAGGAAGTCCTTGGCCAAGGCTGCTTCAGAGATATACTGGTTAGTGTTATCAGTAGTTTCTCGACCCGTTATGAGCCTCATATCGACACGATTTATCGAGTTACTGGGGTCTGACGTTTACCACCCATAGACGAGATATGCGACATATCAGACGAAGAGACCGGACTATACGGCAGTGTTACTGATTGGATTCGCAGGAGTATGAGAAAGCTTGCTTGTTGATCTTCTGATCGCTCAATACCCGAGTGGCCGTTACGTTTGGCAGACCGCTTGCGGCTTGTGGGTGTTTGATATGATCATCACCTACTGCCGGCGTATTGACGAGTCTTTAGAGTTCTACACAGGGGTTTCCTGGCTCAAGAGAAACGGAGTAGGAGCACATATGTGATATGTGCGGGACCGCATTAATGTGATATGTGATACTGCATTCTATTCTCACGATGTGTGACATGAAAGGTTATATGTGATATAGCCGGGTTATCGGATCAAGTGTTGATTCGATAAGTTGTTACACATGATATTAGTCGGTTATATGTGATATAGCCGGATTATTAAATTAAGAGTTGATTTAATAATTTAATGTATAATTATATATTTGATATATTACATTACATTAACTAGTATTAGCTCACTTAAGATTTCTTTTCTCACTTGATGTGCACATTGTATATATGTGATATGTATATTTGTGTACATGAATTGTATCATGCTTGATGATACATGAAAGATGGGTGTATGAGACTTAAACCATGCTAGGCTTAAGTTAGGGTTTTATTTATTTCTTAAGAAATAACAAAAGAGAGAAGACTTGGTCAATGTTGTCAAGCTTGGATGAAGCTTGTTGAAACATTGACAAAGTCCACTCTTTTGTCATTCCTTAGGATATTTTTGTTAACCCTACCCTTAACCTTAGCCCTTGGTTAATTCTCTACATGAGTTAGTCATGAGAGCTTAACTCACCAATGGTTGTAATAATTCATTTGGATTAACTCATATGATGAGTTCTTCTTCATCTTCTTCTTCCTCTCAAGCTTTCTAGCTTCAATGAAGGTATGAGATAAAATGTGAGAAAATCAATTCTAAAGTGAGCCCGATTCCTATTTCATCATCCTCTACTACTTGCCATTTAGTATAAGGTGTTTGCTTCACTAATTCCGTAATTAGTGAAGAGATAGCTTGGGTTAGTGTCTCCTCGACGTAGATCATCTTCGGCCTCGAGGACATCGAAGCAAGCATGTTCGTTTCTTCATGGGATCCGCTCTAGAGTCCAGAGTTCACGATCGCAGTGAAATGGACTACTACACGGAGCTATTGAAGTGAAGGACCGGTCTACAAAGGTTGTATTCCTTGCTCACTTAGGATGTAAAGTGTTTATATATGTTATTCCGTCGATTTCTAGTTAACGATTCTTTATTAGGGTTAGCTAAAGCGGCAAATTTTTGAATTTGGCATGGACGATGCCTCCCGAAACCTTACTGCCATCTTAGGTAACCCTGCAGTGGTATCAGAGCCATGCTCGAAATTAATACGGATATTGTTAAGATTACGAAACCGAAATATTCCGAAACTTGCATCGCCAAAACCTGCTTGCTGTCGTTTTTAAATATTTGTCAAAAATTTTTTTAAACAAGTACAGAGTGTTGTTCAGATCTGAATATTGCATTTTAATACCGATTATTCATTATCTATTTTTTTTATATATATCAGTACTATTAATCGGTGTTTGCTCAGTAATACAGATTACAGGTATCCGTGACAAAACACTAGAAATATATCCAAAATCACGAATATATCATTTGTGAGCTGACACTGCAACCAGAACCATAAACCGATCGATATCCCAAGAGTTATTTTGCAAAAAAGTGTGTGCACAACATTTTGGTCCAACACATTACATGTGTGTGTGCACAACTCTTGGAACATGGACCATGGACTTAGGGGCAGCCACGACATGATGGCTAGTGCAAGTGGACTATATGGTGTGATGTGCATTTATTGCAAAAATTAGTGATGTGATGCATAGCTACTTATTTCCCTCCAAGAATTTGATGCATACCAAGTCAAATTTGAGAAAACCAACAACACCAAAGTCATACTGGAGACAACCCCTGCGCACCACAGGAGTATGGGCACCAGTGCTCGGATTTCAGCCGAGCACTTCCTAGAGAAAACTGAGGTTGCCGGCCCTGTCTCCTCTTCTACCCTCCATCTTTCTGTGGGCCCCTCCTTGCTGCCACGTAGCCCTATTTTTATTGTTTATTTTCTTATCTTTTGTGCCTATATATAGCAGGCAGTGGGCATGGGTTCATGCTCTCACATTGTATCTTTCATTTTACACTTTGTAACTCTTTTGTTTTCTTTTTAGTTCTTGTATATAGCTTCCCCTTGAGATCCTTGCCTTCTCTTGATCTTTCAACCTCTTCATTGAGTTTCAAGGTTTAAGGGTTGGTATTTGATCTCAAGGGTTGCATCTTCACATGGAATCAATAAAGCTTCTCTCTTTTGTGCTTCATTTTCCCTTGGATTCTTTGCCTCTTCTTGATCTATCAACCTCTTAATTGAGCTTGCAAGTTTAAGATTAGGTTATTGAACCCATGGCTTGTATTTGGTTCTATGGTTCTTAGTGTTATTTTCTTGCTTATTTCTTTCTTGCAATTTTCTTACTTGCTTTACATTCATGCAATTTATTACCATGCTTTACTTACTTGCTCTTTAAATTCCTTGCACTTACTTATAATGCTCTTTTCTTTTCTTTGTTTCTCTTTGCTTTTGTTCTCTCTTTTCTGTTTTTGTTAATATGGTGTTGTTAGGAATAAATACGATATTGTAAGTTAATCTTTCTTTGCACATTTTCTTTTCCCGTATTTTCCATTGAACTCCGTCCAAACGTTACGCAAGCGCTCCGTTAGGCACCCTACCCTACCAAGGTAACGGTGATTCTTAACCGCGACCGGTTGCGTTCGGTTTGGCCGGAGGCGAAAGCAAGAGACAAGAACGGAAGGACAAGGGTCAATAAGCCGGATTCCACGAATACCGTGCTTAAATCCCCTAATCCACCTTGTTTCCGATTGCTCGAGCGTCAATCGTTAAGTTCGGCTCAAAGGTTTTAGTGCGGATTTCCTTAGCTTACACTATTATATCTTTTCCTAACAACTTTATACTTGCATATAACACATAGGTTAGATTTGAACTTTCCACCCTCACGCATTAACTCGTCATGACAAGAACATAAAACGCTCCGTCTCCCTATGGATCCACCGTGCTCATCGTGGCTAGCTGCAAAGCGACACCGTCTTGATTGCGGTTAACTTTAATTCTTCCAATTAAATGGCGCCGTTGCCGGGGAGACGGTAACGCTTTACTTCTTGTTATTTCGGGTTAATCTTTGTACATCTCATTTATACATCTAACCCTATTTTCAAAACAAACTAAAAATCTCAAAATTTTCAAAACCAAACAAAAAAACTAACATTCTTAACTCATTTTGCTCTCTGGATTTTGTACTTGCTAACACTCTGGATCTGAACTAAGAAACCAAACAATACCAGTGAGATACCTATAGAACATTGTGACACCAGAAGAAGATTGGAGCCCATTCTCCATAGGAAATCCGGCGAGAACCCCAATTTTTCCGGCGTCGCCGGCCAAGTTGCCTCCTTTTGCCTCCAATTTTTCCTCTGTGCTCCATTGTTCTATTTTTGTCCCATTTTTATTGTTTGTGTTTTATAAATTTTAGTGTGCAGGTATTTGGGCATTCGTATCGCTTTTCCGCACTAATATCCATTTTTTCTGACATTTGTAGATTTTGCGGAATTACGAATAGCGAGCATACGGGGCAAAGTGTACATTCAAAGCTAAGGTGATTACGAAGTACAGTGCCAAAGATCCGGGTGGTTTGACCCACGCAAGCGAACATTTCAAGCTATTCGGATTTAACTTCAACGGGGGTTCCTTAACCCAAAAACTTATCGGTACGTATTTCTAACACCCTCCTTCTCAAATCCGACGCATCCAATATACTATTCTTTGCAGGATTCTTTGCAAGTTCGCTAGCAAACGCTAAAAAAATTGACTAACCCGTATATGTTGCAGTGCTGTGCTTAACATAAAAAATGATTGTTTGATTCTTTGAATAACTTCTTCTTGAATTGCGCCTTGCATCCATTAATACGGACTTAAGGGCAAGCGAACCAACAACATACGGTAAAAGATTTGATCCCTTTTCCGTGGCCCACAAATCATGAACTGTGCATAACGTATACCCGCACAAATTTTAAAAGAAACTAGACTTTAAGACTTAAGGACTTCGTGCTCACTAGGAGAGGTTAACTGTGTTTAGAACACCGCTTAACGGTATATCGTTTACGGGGTGTCTAGGACAGTGTTAACGGCGAAACCGCCAAAAGAGAAAGGGTTATTTAATTAAGGACCTTCGCGAAAGCGTCGGAAAACCTCCCCTTATCTCTGCACTTACATGGCCTCATGATCTGTCACGCTCCACCTCCAATACAGAGAGTACTGTCCGCTCTGGCCGAAGCCGAACGGTTTTGTCCTTCGGGATGAACCGGACCCGACCAGGGGCCACTTCCCAGGAGGTCACCCATCCCAGAACTTCCCTGGCCCGAGCACGCTTAACTACGGAGTTCTCAAGCTCCTGTAGTGCCGGTTCACTTAAAAGACGCTTCTGTATAACAAAACCATGTCACGCCGCGCTTCCCAAAATACGGAATACGAGAAGTTGACAAGGCCTGCCATGCTCCTACGGTCGAGGAAATATCCCTCCGTAGTCACACTTCGGCTTCTAGCACTACGTGGTAATCAGTAAACAATGCACAGGTAATGAGAAATGCAGTACCTAAATCAAAAGAACTAACCAGATGGAGATCAAGGAAGTATAACTCTGGGTCGCTGATCAAGATGTCCGCGATGTACGTCAGGTCCTGGTCCAAGCTAGATCCACTTCTCTCTCTGAGCATGCATACTCAGATCGTCAGAGCGACACGATAGCAATATGTATATATAGGTACAAATATGAACACGTGCAATAATGATGAGTATGAAACAGTAACCATAGAATAATGACGTGAACATGAAGTAGCCAATGCAGGTAGCTAATAGAGCAGGTAAACAGTAGAGCAGTAAACAGTATGGCAGGTATGTTGAATCAGTAAGCAATGCATGTCAATGTCACTAACCCTATCAGTCTCTAAGTCCCACTGTACAGGTCGCTAATGCTATCGTCAATCCAAGTGTGAGAGTCAACCACTCGTGAGTATCCCCCACTTAAGGGTAGGACCTAAGGACAAGGGAACACGGGCCCGAGTCGCTCGGTAATAATCAGTAATATCCCCATATATCTCCAGAGTCGCTGTATGTGCCGGCAATGGGACTCCCGAGATTCTGTTGAACTCACACTCAAACTACCCTACACCCCATGGTCTACATCAAACGCCAACCATAAACTCAAATACCAGTCGGTCCATGACAAGTCTACGCGAGAACTGGAGACAGGATCTCCATCAAGCATGTCTCGACTGATACCCAAGATAAATGGACAGTGTTTGGTGCCTTACCTATGACACCCATATAAGTGCTTCCATAATCGTCCCATACCAATTATAGTTACACTTATACATGTCCCATAGACGTCGACAATGCAATATATCAATAGGTCCGCTGATTGTGTATAAGTACGTGTCACTTTCACTTATTCATTCATGCTTAACGCTAACGTACTTGTCACAATCAAACACTAATACCCAACACTGGGTAATGCACATGATCACTAGGTTACCAATGTAATGACTGTTAGATTTGTATGCCCTAGAGGCCTGTATTGTATAGGTTGCTAGGGATGTATATGTGCAGAAACAATCTTTGATCGAAATGATAGTATGCTATCTGGTTTATCTTCATCTTAACTTGTGTTATATTTCATATCTTTATATGCTTGTTGATGAAGCCTTTAGGATTATGCTTGACTACCAGAATTATGATGAGATCATACTAGTGGGGCTTGGATAGTCTATAAGCATATCCTTTAATAGTTCCTAGTCGAGCGTATATCGAGACAGGGCATCGGTATTACAAAGTTAGACTAGTGTGTACATTTCCTGACCTTGGGGGGCGATGGTTGATTCCACAACCATTGGTGTTTGACATCAAAGATTGTACAAAGGTGCTCATTGGAGAATGGGTACACCGAACAGGACTCACCGAGAATTCCTATATACTATATATACCAATTGTCAGATAGCAGTTCTCTGGCGACACTTGTACATGTTAGTCTATAGACCCGAGATCGTCATAGTGTCTTATATGATTCATACTGTGCCTTGATTTCCTCCCTACCGCGACTCTGCCGAGTCGTGCAAACAGGTGGATTTTGGGTACAGTCCCCAATCGCATGGAGACAGTGAGCGATAGGAGGGGTTTCGTCTCTCCCGGTATAGGGAGTTGGTGTCGCGCTATGCTTGATCGGCCATAACATCAAATCCCTGGCCAGGGTTCTCGAGATTTACTGATAAGTGTTATCAATAGTTTCTCGAACCGTTATGGGCCGTAAATCAGCATGACTTATAAAGTTACTGGGGTGTGACATTTACCACCCCTAGACTTGATATGCGACATATCAGACGAAGAGACCGGACTGTACGGTAAGTGTTGCTAGCAGGCTCGTTGGGGTTGTGATGAGTTCGCTCGTCGGCCACTTTTTCGTCATGTACCTGGGTAGCCGTTACGCACAGCTGGTGTCGCTGACGCGCTTGTGGTTAAACCCACTGCCAGCGTACTGTCGAGGCTTTAGAGTCCCACACAGAGGGTTCCTTCGTTCTGGCGAAAGATGTAGAGGCCGTAAGTTGTTACGGCAGCCGTAAGGTGTTACGGCAGCCGTAAGGTGTTACGACTATGTTCGTGTAATTGTTACGGGAATAATAATTGGAACAATAATATTGGTAGTCTTTGGTTTAAGCCAGATACCGGTATTATATTATTGGATTAATGGTATTCGTATTTTTCGGAATTCGGATACGGGTATACAGTATACGGTATACGGAGGAGGGGTATTCTTGTAATTGTTACAAGAATACCTTCTAGAAGGTGCCACCTCATAATGACATTATTTATTTTATGAAAATAAATAAAAGAGGTGGAAATAAGAAAGTCCAAACATGGTTGCAAGAATGGGTTATTTAATTTTATATTGTTTTGGAATTACTATTGATGCATGGTGCTAATTTTATATTATATGCTTCAATTATTTCATTTGCAACATATCATTTTCTCATGCTTGAACTCTCTTATTATCACAAACACTTTCTCTCTCATTCTTCTCTTCTCCTCCTTCATCCTAAGTTTTACCCTTCACATGTGTTGTGAAACAAAAGTTTAGGATTAAAGATATTCCAATACCCTAATCTCTACATGATCCTAGTGACCTATTCTAGCAAACTTGGTCTCTAGGTTAAGCTCTTATGAAGAGTTTCTAGCTTGCACGACAACTCTCGCGTGGATCATCTAGGTCTTGGGGTGGCCGGAGATCGAGAATCGACAATATCCAAAGGAGCTAAGGAGTGGCAAGGAGCAAAGGAGTTGCACCAAAGAGAAGACCCGAAGGACCGTATCATTGAGGTATAATTCCTAACATAGTAGATAAGATCTCTAGTTAGGTTTTTCTAGTTATGGTTTAGACAAGATCTTTGGAAAAGTGCGTGTTGTATGCAAAGAAAATTTTCGTTTATCGCTTCTGCCGCCTCACAAGAGTTGTGGGAGCATGCAACATGAACTAACATGGTATCAGAGACTAACTAAATCATAATTAGATTATTATCTAAAAGTTAGAACTTCGATCGACGAATTTTTCCTGGAAAAACACATTTTCTGTCCCCGTTTTCTGTCGATTTTTAAAGTGTTCAAAAAATCATTTCAGTGGCCTTAAAAATACATGCAGGGTTTTCTAAGCACACTGTAGAAAAACAAGACTCTAACTCGCCAGGAACGCCGCGGATCCGTGGCCAAACTCAGTGTTTGGCCGCCGATCCGCGGCCTAGTCATGGCCGAGTTGACTTATTTTTCAGCAGTTTGTTTAGATTAAGAAAATAGTGTTTCTGGGATATCTGGAATTTACACAAAGTTTTTTGTGCTCTGGATTGTGACAAGTGTTGGCATGGTTTAAAATTATCGATCGAAATTCTAAAGTGCTTGGCTAATTGGGTCTTCTTGGTTAATGATATGTGTGTTTGAAATGTCGACTAATTGCTATAAGTCGATTAGTCGGGGTTGCACACTTCTGTAATGATATCATGAGATGGAATGTGTATATGAATATGTTCGATCGTCGTGATGAATGGCCGGGGGATGTGAGAAGAACGTTTTTCTTTTCTTTCATTCAATGTAATTTGTAAAAAGCAATGTAATATTATTTTGCGGGGCACATCCGGGATGAGGTTGTAGCCACCGTTGTATAATTTCTTTTTACTATTTTTTCTCTTAGGATAGACCCAAGGTGGGGTGCACAAACTACCGGGTTTTCGAAGTGCCGAGTGGCCTACTCACTTTGTTGAGGGAGGTTTCTCCATTTTGGGAATTTGGTGGGTAGTTTGCCGCACCCGTAGGGGTCTAGGGTGGGGTTTTGGCTATTCATCACGACCATGGAACCCGTCTTTCATTAAGGCTTGAATGAAATGCGGAATTCCTAGTATGTCCAATATATTCATCTGTGATCTGTAATGGCTATATTTATATATGAGATATATAATAAACGTTGCTTATGTTTTGCACCCGCGCTAGTCCAGCCCCCACTCTGCCGTTAGTTAAGTAACCTAACGGTGCATGACGGGGCCCAGTGGCGAATGCGGATGGCATAAGCGTATGCTCTATTTTCATTTCTTTTCTGTGATGTTTAGGAAACGTAATGATGGGACATCATTAATGTGATTAATGCGAAGAAAAAGAAACCTAAAGATGTTGTAGAATCAAATTTTTTAAAATGGGTAATTCTAGTTTTTGCTTTGCATAGTGGTATTCTTGAATATCCTGCACCTCATTCGATGAGGAAAGGGCCGAGATCCCTTCGCCACGAGTGACCCCTTTAGAGAAACTAGCAAATGTTACAAAGAACTCGATTGTTTTTATAGTTGATCTAACTTTTGTTTTGCATCGTGGTATTCATGAATATCCTGCACCTCATTCGATGAGGAAAGAGCCGAGATCCCTTCACCGGGAGTGACCTCTTTAGCAAAATTAGAAAGATACTACAAAACCATTCGATTTTTAAAACTGGAGCTTAAACCACTCTTTTCACTCGATTCTACAACAATATCAAGTTCAAAAACGTCAAAGGTTTTCATAAAAACCATCCGTTGCCCTCCGCCATTTTAGGAAGCAGAGTACTTAGTATTCGTGCCACGTTTGTTGACTATAGTTAAGACGTGGTGTATGGTAGCTAAGTGATGTCTTCCTACAAAGCATTTGATGCGATCGATTAGGACATTCGCATGACTTTGTTGACTATAGTTAAGGGTCTTGCGGGTGGGTCTAAATCAATCCCGAAATGGCGGGTAGAACTTGACTAGTGCTTATGATTTGTTGACCATAGTTAAGGTCATAAGACACCAGGGGTAAAAATCAAATCGGGAATTTCAAAAGTTGAAATTTGCAATGAGATTGCATACCTTCTATTTTGATGGTTGGATCCCGATCCCACTGTGAGTAAAAGTTACTCCCGAGAGAGTTTTGCACTTTACAATTAGCTAATCCAGTAGGTGTCTAGAAAGGTGTCAATGGGGTTACGCCTCTAGGAAAACGAGTTTTACTTTAATTAGGTTCGTGCGAAAGCACGGGGAACCTCCCTTGAAGTACTGACACTGGCCTGGCTGACCGGTTAGCGAACTTGCAGATTGCAATTAATCCTGGCTAATTTTCTTTTTGAAAGGTTTGAAGGAAAATTTGATTAAAAGCAGTGGGAGACATCAGTTAGATAAGATTAATAACCTATCTAATTATTCAAGAGCAATCGCTGAGTGTCTTCTTTTCTCTCTCCTAGTGGCAGATACCTATGACGGGACTTAAGCTTTTATTAGACAACAATAAACTCACGGGACCGAATTACAAAGATTGGCTAAGGAACGTGAATATTGCCCTGACCTATGATAAGGTCGGATACGTCTTGACTACTCCAGCCCCTCCTATCCCAGGCCCTGATTCTTCAGTTGCAGATAAAGAAATCCGCAAGACATGGGATATAGACTGCGCCACAGCCAAGTTCCTCGCGCTTGCTTCTATGAACAATGAACATCAGAAGCAGCACGAGAAGATAGATGTTCAATCCATCTTTCTCTATACAAAGGAGTTGTATAGAGAGCAATCTCGTACTCTCTGATACGAGGCATCTCGAAAGTTGTTTCAGATGCGAATGGCTGCTGGCACGTCTGTAAGTGACCATGTATTGAAGATGATTGGACTTATCGAAGAACTTGAGGACCTGGGTTGGACCCTGGATAACGAGCAGTATGTTGATATTGTTCTACAGTCCTTTTCCCCTGCCTTTGCTCAATTCATTGTAAATTTCAATATGCACAACATGGAGAAGTCTTTGCCTGAACTCCTCAATATGTTGAGGAGTGCAGAGAGCACACTAAAGGTAGTGAAAACTCCCGCTCTTATTGCTGGGCCATCTTCTTCCTCCGTCCCAAAAGCCAAATCTAAGGGAAAGGGAAAGAAGAAGAAGAATCTCATCAAGCAGAGAGGCGGAGTGAAAAAGGCACCGGGAAGGGACAAGAAAGGGGCTGCTACGACAGGATGAGGGGAATGTTTCCACTGCCACCATACTGGGCACTGGAAGATAAACTGCGTTGGATACTTGGCCGACCTCAAGAAGTAGAAAAACAAACAGGCCTGAGTATCAAGAAACTTCGATCAGATCGAGGAGGTGAGTATCTAAGCTCAGAGTTTCTAGATTTCTTAAAAGAGAATGGGATTCTCTCTCAGCTCACTCCTCCGTACACAACACAACACAATGGAGTATCGGAAAGGAGGAATCACACCCTATTATATATGGTACGATCTATGATGAGTAAAGCTGAGTTACCAATATCATTCTTGTGGCACGCATTAGAGACTGCGATTCATCTTTTGAACAGGGTGCCGATCAAAACCATGTCTACCACTCCATATGAGATATAGTATAGGAAGAGACCATCTCTTAAAAGATTTAGGATATGGGGTTGTCCGGCTTATGTGAGAAAGCAGAATCCAGACAAACTCAAGACACGATCGGTTTTGTGTAGATTTGTGGGATATCCAAAACACTCGTATGGATATCTCTTCTACCACAAGGAGGAACAAAGGGTGTTTGTTTCTCAGTATGCCATATTTTTAGAAAGTGAATTTTTTGCAAATGATACTGTTGGCAATATGGTAGAACTGGAAGAAATTCTAGATACACAAACAATTACCGATGATTTGGTTGAACCTGAGATTTCAATAGAACCTGACGAACCTCAGCCACTCCGTAGATCTAGTAGGACTTCTCGCCCACCTGATAGATATTACGGTTTTCTAATTGATGGTGATAGAGAAAATTGCATCATGGATGATGATGACCTTACTAGTTTCCAGCAAGCTATCACGAGTGGTGACTCAGTGAAGTGGCTGGATGCCATGAGATCCGAAAAAATCCATGCACACCAACAAAGTATGAACTTTGGAGGTTGCACCTTCTGGAGTAAAACCCATAGGGTGCAAATGGATCTTTAAAAGAAAGATCGGTATGGATGGTCAGGTGGAGACCTATAAAGCTAGGAAGGTAGCAAAAGGATTTTGTCAAAGACCAGGACTGGACTATGATGAAACCTTTTCACCAGTCGCGATGCTCAAATCCATTCGGATCCTGCTTGTTATAGCTACTCCCTATGATTATGAGATCTGGAAGATGGATGTTAAAATGCCATTCCTAAATGGTGATTTAGAAGAATGCGTTTTTATGGATCAGCCAGAAGGCTTCATTGATAGTGGGAGCAGCGGAAAAGTATGCAGGCTGCTTAAATCCATCTATGGATTAAAGCAGGCATCACGGAGTTGGAACATCTGCTTTGATGATACAATCAAAGAGTTTGGTTTTATAAAAAATGTGGATGAACCATGCATTTATAAAAGGATTGTAGAGAGTACAGTTACATTCCTCGTATTGTACGTGGACGACATTCTCTTAATAGGAAATGATATTCCTATGCTACAATCGGTCAAACTATTCTTATCGCAAAGGTTCTCCATGAAAGACTTGGGCGATACCTCGTACATTCTGGGGATTAAGATCTATAGAGATAGATCTAAGAAATTATTGGGATTGTCCCAATCGAGATACATTGACACCATACTAAAGAGGTTTAGTATGGAAGATTCCAAGAAGGGTAATTTACCCGCTTGTCATGGGATCACCCTCTCCAAAGAGATGTCTCCAAAGACTGATGAAGAGAGGGCTCGCATGAGCATTATTCCCTACGCTTCAGCAGTAGGATCTATAATGTATGCGATGTTGTGTACTCGCCCAGATGTAGCTTATGCACTGAGTGCAGTAAGCAAGTATCAATCCAACTTAGGGGAGAAACACTGGACTGCTATGAAGAACATTCTGAAGTACTTGAGAAGAACTAAAGAAATGTTCTTGGTGTGTGGTAACGGAGATCTCCAAATGTAGGGATTTACAGACTCCAGCTTCCAGAGCGACAAGGACGATAGTAAGTCTATCTCAGGGTTTGTATTTACCCTAAACGGAGGGGCGGTATGTTGGAAGAGTTCCAAACAAGATACCGTCGCTGTCTCCATGATGGAAGCTGAGTATATTACTGCTAATGATGCCACAAAAGATGCAGTCTGGATGAGGAAGTTCATTTCTGAACTTCATGTGGTTCCATCCATTGCTAATCCAATACCTCTGTATTGCGATAACAATGGAGCCATGGCTTTGGCAAAGGAACCGAGGTCTCATCAGAAATCCAGACATATCTTGAGGCGGTATCACCTCATCAGGGACATAGTGGATCGCCAGGACATCGAGGTACGGAGAGTAGACACGAAGGACAACACAGCAGATCCATTCACCAAGGCCCTCCCTTAAGTCCAGTTTGAGAAACTGCTCGAGCTGTTGGGCATGCGGTACGCAGGCAACTGGTTCTAGTACAGACAGTTGGTACTTATTGTATCAACTACAGGCCTTAGTGCAAGTGGGAGATTGTTAGATATGTATTCCCTAGATGCCTGTATTGTATAGGATGCTAGGCATGTATATGTGCAGAAATAATCTTTGCTCGAAATGATCGTATGCTATCTGGTTTATCTTCATCTTAACTTGTGTTATATTTCATATCTTTATATACATGTTGATGAAGCTCTTAGGATTATGCTTGACTACCAGGATTATGATGAGATCATACTAATGGGGCCTGGATAGTCTATAAGCATATCCTATAATAGTTCCTAGTCGAGGGTATATCGAGACAGGACATCGGTATTACCAAGTTAGACTAGTGTGTACGTTTCCTGACCGTGGGGGGCGATGGTTGATTCCACAACCATTGGTGTTTGACATCAAAAATTGTACACAGGTGCTCATTAGAGAATGGGTACACCGAACAGGACTCACCGAGAACTTCTAGATAGTATATATACCAATTGTCAGATAGCAGTTCTCTGGCGACACTTGTACAGGTTAGTCTGTAGACCCGAGATCGTCATAGTGTCTTGTGTGATTCCCACTGTGCTTTGATTTCCTCCCTACCGCGACTCTGCCGAGTCGTGCAAACAGGTGGATTTTGGGTACAGTCCCGAATCGCATGGAGACAGTGAGCGATAGGAGGGGTTTCGTCTCTCCCGGTATAGGGAGTTGGTGTCGCGCTATGCTTGATCGGCCATAACATCAAATCCCTGGCCAGGGTTCTCGAGATTTACTGATAAGTGTTATCAGTAGTTTCTCGAACTGTTATGGGCTGTAAATCATCATGACTTATAAAGTTACTGGGGTCTGACATTTACCATCCCTAGATTTCATATGTGGCGTATCAGACGAAGAGACCGGATTGTACGGTAAGTGTTGCTTGCAGGCTCGTTGGGGTTGTGATGAGTTCGCTCGTCGGCCACTTTTCGTCATGTACCTGGGTAGCCGTTACGCACAGCTAGTGCCGCTGACTCGCTTATGGTTAAACCTACTGCCAGCGTACTGTCGAGTCTTTAGAGTCCCATACAGAGGGTTCTCTCGTTTAGGCGGAAGATGTAGAGGCCGTAAGTTGTTACGGCAGCTGTAAGGTGTTACGACAGGGTTTTGATTATGTTCATGTAATTGTTACAGGAATAATAATCGGAACAATAATACTGGTAGGCTTTAGTTTAAGCCGGATACCGGTATTATATTATTGGATTAATGGTATTCGTATTTTTCGGAATTCGGATACGGGTATACGGTATATGGTATACGGAGGAGGTGTATTCTTATAATTGTTACAAGAATACCTTTTAGAAGGTGCCACCTCATAATGACATTATTTATTTTATGAAAATAAATAAAAGAGGTGGAAATAAGAAAGTCCAAGCATGGTTGCAAGAATGGGTTATTTAATTTTATATTGTTTTGGAATTACTATTGAAGCATGGTGCTAATTTTATATTATATGCTTCAATTATTTCATTTGCAATATATCATTTTCTTATGCTTGAACTCTCTCATTATCACAAACACTTTCTCTCTCATTCTTCTCTTATCCTCCTTCATCCTAGCTTTACCCTTCACATGTGATGTGAAACAAAAGTTTTGGATTAAAGATAATCCAATACCCTAATCTCTACATGATCCTAGCGACCTCTTCTAGCAAACTTGGTCTCTAGGTTAAGCTCTTATGAAGAGTTTCTAGCTTGCACGACAACTCTCGCGTGGATCATCTAGGTCTTGGGGTGGCCGGAGATCGAGAACATCGGCAACATCCAAAGGAGCTAAGGAGTGGCAAGGAGCAAAGGAGTGGCACCAAAGAGAAGACCCGAAGGACCGTATCATTGAGATATAATCCCTAACAAAGTAGATAAGATCTCTAGTTAGGTTTTTCTAGTTATGGTTTAGACAAGATCTTTGGAAAAGTGCGTGTTGTATGCAAAGAAAATTTTCGTTTATCGCTTCCGCCGCCTCACAAGAGTTGTGGGAGCATGCAACATGAAGTAACAATGACATCTATATGATGTGATGAGAATACAATAATTAAGGCATGATTAAGATATCATCAATCCGTGTCCTACCACTCGCATAATTTATCATAGGTCATACATGCAGAATTAAGTGAAACAATGTAAAGGGGGTACACAGTATGTTTAATTATCTATCCGTAAAATTGGTTTCGGGCAAATCGGGTTTCAGGTTTGCTAGATACGGCCATTTCAATTTAAGTGTCCGCTGCTGGAAATCCGGTTTCAGAATCGGAAGTCCGTTTCGTAACACATTTTAATCCCAGTTGGAATCGTAATTAGACGACGCTACAGTGGAACAATATTTATAGTTATCATTTAGGTTACTTCCGAAGTTGGAGGATAAGTAATATCATATATCCACAGGAAGTTATGCTCATGATATGCTCAATGTGTCAAATCTGTCGCTGCAAAATTCAGCAAAACGTATTGACATTATAAAATGAGTTAAAAATATCAAACAGTAGAGGAATTCAGTGAGACCAGTGGATTAAGAAAGATAACTAAATTTTCTAAGTAACTATATAGGGTTCTGCACATCCTCATATTTGATCAAGAATATACAGGGATTTAAGAACAGGGGTTAACCAAGATTTCCGTTCTGGACTGCAGTCCAGAATCGTAATCCTCCGCAATTATCTCTATCATACTTTATTAAAATTCAGTGACCAGCTGTATAATACTGTAGGTTAAACAGTTATCTTCGATACGAGCCATCGAACGCTAAAATCCGATCCATACATAATTTATTATAGATTTTACGGTTCAGCTTGTACGGAAGTTTTCAGGCTTTACGACAGAAATCGGGACACCATTTTACGTGAGCAAACGACATTGTTTTATTCCCAAAATCTTAAGGGATAATCATTATTACTCAGGCCATCAAATGTTATTTGTTGCCGTCAATTTAACGGGGTTTTTAGGTCATGGTTTAGATCGAACACTTATAATAGTATCAGATCGCAATCGAAATGAATATATGTAGCATGAAGCAAGTATTAAAACTTGCCTGACGACGATTGATGGTCACGAAGGCGACGATGGCGGCAGCCTGCAGCGACGGCATGGCTAGGACAGCGACATGCACATGACATGGCAGTAAATGCCAAGGTTTGAGCTTGGCTAGGCTTTGGTGAAGCTCGGCGATGACGACGGGGCTCGCTGGAATTGGTAGCTGCGGGGACTCAGGTAGCACTGGCACTAGCGGTGACGTCGTCGACGGCAGGTGACGAACTCAGGGAGGAGTCATGGTGACAAGCGGTGGCAGCAGCGAGCTTGGGCGCTGGTGCAGGGGCGAGGGAGTTAGGGTGCTCAGGCATGCAGCTTGGAGGTGGCCGGTGCGATGAGTGGTTTCGAGCTCGTCGGAGGCGATGGGGCTTGGTGGTTAGGGTGTTGGGAGAGAGAGGGAGTAGGCTCAGTTTTGGGTTCTGAGAGGGTGAGTTTCGCCGGAGGAGGGTGTGCAAGGGAGAAGGGTCGGGATGAGTGAGGAGGTCGGGGAAGAGGAGGACGAGGTGGCGACGACGTGATGTCGATGGAGGCGTCGGTGAGGTGGCCTGCCGGCGGGGTTTCCTGCGTGCAGGTGAGGGGGTGCGCTCGGGGTCTGCAGTGGGAGGCGACGAAGACGCGGTGGATGCCTATTGGTGGAGGGCTCAGGCGTTGTGGTGGTGGAGGTGAACTCGTCGGCGATGTAGGCAGTACTCGTTGGTAGAAAGAGTTCGCCGGGGAGGTAAAGCGGCAAGGTAGCGGTGGCAAAAGTTGTTGGGTGGTTGAGGAGGAGAGGAGGGAAGCTAGGAGCTCGGTAGTGATGGAAGTGGTTGCTAAGATGAAGGCGGCTAACGGGGGTGGAGACGTCGGTGGTGGCAGTGACGATGATCCTCGGGGGATGGACGAGGTCTGTGGATTGCGGTGTTGTTTGAGGAGTAGAGTGTTGCGAGATGGAGACGGGGTCGAGGGAGGCTTTGCGAGTGCGCGCGCGTGTGGTCGTCGGGACGTGGGGCGCGAGGGAGGCGGGCGTGAGGGGACGTGGTCGCGATGTCAAAAGCAGAGGAGAAAAGAGCGGGAACGAGAGAAAGAGGTGTGGAAGAAAGAAGGATGGGTCGGGTAGGGGGAGTTAGGCTGGGCTCGGGGTAAAAATAAAATGGAATTAGATATCGGGTTTGGGTTCAATGGGCCGGGCTCGGGGAAGGGATAGGAGTAAAAGAGAAATTAGAAATGGGGTGGGTTTGGGTTATGAATTTGGAAAAAGGAAAAGGGAAAAAGGGAAGTTGGGCCTTGGAAAGAATTTAAAAGAGAGGGGAAAAAGAATGGGCTGGGTCGAAAAAAGGGGAGGAGGAAAATAGAAAGGGAAATATACAATAGAGTTTGGTGTGGGGATTTTGAATAGGTGAAATAATTATGAATATAAATAAATAAATTTCATAAGTAACACTTTGTAAAATACGAGTATTGGTGTACAAAAGAACTGGGTATTACATCATATCACCCTTACAAAAATTTCGTCCTCGAAATTGAAAATAATGATAAGCTATGAAGTAATATGCGAAAAGCCATGAAATCAAGCACTAACATATAGTGATTTATTTAAAACAGCTAGATAAAAAATCGAAGGTCTAAGTACGTAAAAGGCAGAATCATCTATAAGGATAAACTATATATACAAGAGGATAAAATAGCAATAACAACCAATAGTGAAGGGTTTGCCGATAGGCCAAAGCATTTCAGAATAAATATATCGATCAAACAATTTTAAAATAACTTGAGAAACCCACATGGTAAAAATAAGAAACATAGAACAACATAATATGCGTGATATACGTTTGCGCTATTGAAAATGTGAAGAATAGTAAAGCATTTAAAATGGGTAAAACGGGAGTAGTTAAAACACGCAAATCCCTTTTTTTTTGTAAAAACAAAGTAGTGAAAGCTAAAGTTCGAATACGATATCACTGAATGTAATCATAGTAATAAGAGATAGAACAAAAAAATGTATAGGGGCTAGCCAGAGTAGAGATTACAATGGAGTATGGCCCACTCAAAAGGTCGGACTATAGTACTACAAACCGAATTTCGAAGAGACTGGGGTTGGGTCAGCACAGGGTGCAAGGGTGAACAGTCATGAATCTCAGGAGGGAAGAAATTTATTGGGGAGGAAAACGGTAAATGCATCATGCGAATCAAAAATCAAAACATTAGCGAACTCAGCAATTTTATTATCATTCTAGAAAATTTCAAACAAGGTACTCACGAAAGATAAAGAGTGGCCCTAAGCTATACATAGATTTATTTGGCAAGAGAAGACAAAAGCTAAATCACGTCAGTCGCGGTTGTGGAAGTTCAGTAAGTTACGGTAAGCTCACGCGCTCAGATAGGGGCGTCCATTTCCATATCGCCTCGTAGGGATTGCCACTGGAGGTTCTTCTGCCACGGGGTCTTCATCTTCTGTTCCTTCTTCCTCGGCTGGAGCTTCTTCATCGAGGTCTGCTTCCATGTGATTCTCTTCTTTTGGATCTTCTTCCATGAGATTTTCTTCCACTGGATTCTCTCCAAGGTCTTCCTCCCCTGGATTTTCTTCTATCGGGTCCTCCTCGGGGTCCTCTTCCTCCTTGTCGGAGTCACTGATCATGTCGACCTCTGGGACTGCGACTCCCTCATCATCAGGATCGTTGTTTTCGAAAATAACCTGTGGATCGTTGATCTCGTCATCTGAACTTACCAGCATGCAGTCCAAGGAAACGCACGACCGTGTGTCCTCATCTAGAGGCGGCGCTGCTCCAGGATTTGCCATGGCCTGAAAAGAAAGAGTCATGATAAGACAGTGGAACACACCAAGAGAATAACCAAGGATATGGAGCGCAAGGAAAATATACGGTATGTAAGGACTGAAGATCAAAATTTAGGATACTGATGCAATAAATAGTATAAGTAAAGTGAGAGGCAAGGGAACGATACATACATCACAACTCAGAATTTTATTGCATTTCAACTAAAAGTTCAATGGATACAAGATTTTAAATGAAAGGAAATATTTACAAAAGAGTGACAATATTTTTTTTATAGAAAGCAGAAAGGTGATAATTCTTCTTTGATATCTAGACCGCTGCATTCTCGTCACGCGAGTTCAATCCTGCGCTGGGTCCATATTATCCTCGAAGCTCGAACTACGAAATAACCATCACTTAGCAGGAGTGGAGAGTGTGGACGAATCTCCTCCTTGTAGTTCTTTCCTTTTAGGGCAACCATTGATAAGATGTTCGCTGGATCCGCAAATTAGGCACTGTCCTTTGGCGCTGCGACAGTCTCTCTGAAAGTGTCCTGGCTTCTTCCAGTATCCACAACTTTGAGTCTTCCGCTGCTTCCGTTGCTGGGGAACAAGTGGGCGCTTCATCTTCACCTCTTTTCCTTGTTTAACGGGGATTCCCTTACGAGTGGAGGTTTCCTCTGGCACTTGAGTCATCTGCCCTCTTAATCCTTCCGCTAACGGGTCGTTCGTTCGCTCCTGGGCTTCTTTCAAACCTTGCAGTACATTCAGAATCTCGGCGGTCTGATTCTGGGGAATGGAGATAGAAGAAGAGTCATTGGAAGACATGGTCCTGAAACAACAATTTTGAGGACGATAAAAGGTACATGAATTAGAGTCAAAATACGATATAGAATAAACAACGAAATAAGAGTATCGGGTGAGGTGAAACTCAAACGAGTGGAAATCAAATGTAGAACTCCAAGTCACTCAACAAAGTACAGTATTGTAACCATGCTGCAGTTCATAATTACAATCACGTAACTCTACTAAGTCACCCAAAATTCTAACGGATGGAGTCAAAATATGGCATGACGAATAATAAAGATTCAAGTTAAAGATAACAGTTCACAATCTGGACCGAAAGAGCGATTTAATTTGTCAAGCTCTACTCGGAAACTGCAATCCCAATCATAGCAAAACCTGTCTCCGATACCAACAAAACCATGTCACGCCCCGGTTCCCAAAATACGGAATACGAGGAGTTGACAAGGCCAGCCATGCTCTTACGGTCGAGAAAATATCCATCCGTAGTCACACTTTGGCTTCTAGCACTACGTGGTATCAGTAAACAATGCACATGTAATGAGAAATGCAGTACCTAAATCAAAAGAACTAACCAGATGGAGATCAAGGAAGTATAGCTCTGGGTCGCTGATCAAGATGTCCGCGATGTACGTTAGGTCCTGGTCCAAGCTAGATCCACTTCTCTCTCTGAGCATGCAAACTCAGGTTGTCAGAGCGACACGATAGCAATATGTATATATAGGTACAAATGTGATCACGTGCAATAATGATGAGTATGAAACAGTAACCATGGAATAATGACGTGAACATGAAGTAGCCAATGCAGGTAGCTAATAGAGCAGGTAAACAGTAGAGCAGTAAATAGTATGGCAGGTATGTTGAATCAGTAAGCAATGCATGTCAATGTCACTAACCCTACTCTAAGTCCTACTGTACAGGTCGCTAATCCTATCGTCAGTCCAAATGTGAGAGTCAACCACTCGTGAGTATCCCCCACCCAAGGGTAGGACCCAAGGACAAGGGAACACGGGCCCAAGCCGCTCGCTAATAATCAGTAATATCCCCATATATCTCCAGAGTCGCTGTATGTGCCGGTAATGGGACTCTCGAGATTCTTTTTTATCACAGCCCAGAATGCTCCAGATCACCTTGCAGTCAATTCACAACACATGTATAAGAGTTTGTACGAATTTTGATTTCAAGAAGTAAAATGTAATAATTCTTTCACTTCAAACTAAAAATTCAAATGAATTAGCGCGATCCCCGGCAACGGCGCCATTTTGATTGATCGTTTTTCCCGTTGTGTAGTATATAGAGAAATTTGTTAAGAACTTCACAACCAAAAAACTAATTTGACTGCAATCAAACTACGGTGTCGGATGTAGTTTGTAGTGAGTGCGGATCGTCCACAGGGATTGCACGATTCACTTGTATTTCGATACGTTTGAAATGAAAAGTTAAGCAACAATAAAAGAAAACATGATTCAAGAATGATTTGTATTCGAGTGTCACTATTCTTTACTCAAGAATCAAGAAACTATAAACAATCAAGAATCGGTTGTTTTGATGATATTTCCAATCAACAATCAAGAATCTAAAAGAGGCTCGTAGGAATCGATAGGATCGATAGACGTGATGTAATCTAAAGATATCGTGTTCTTGTCCTTCGAAGGATTGATACTAGATCGATGATCATCGACAAGAGTTAGGGTTTTCTCGTGAAACTAGGGTTTCATCTTATCCCTTGTTCTGTTGTCGATATCATTCACATTCTAGCCTCTAGCAATTTCAAGAAACGATCCTAACTCCCCCATTTTGAACGATGTCAATCAAGAAAGCATCGAAACAAAATGGGTTGTCGGTTCTTGAACTTGCTAGGGTTTACAAACCATCGTAGGAATCAAGAATCGATTAAAGCTTTGTTACATCATCATTCTACAACCGTCTCGACTCCTTTACGAGCGGAGTTTTATTCACACATCACCACAAAGATAATATTCAAGAATTGTAAAGATAACATGATGCGGAATTTAAAGAAAACAAGATAAAAGAATATCACCTTTTATTTAATCAACAATTTCAATACATTCTTTCAAGAATCTACAAGAAGAAGAAATCGATCGTTGACTCGGCTTCGCTCGTCTCCGTGGATCGTGGATCTACTTTGATCTCTTGCCCGATTGAAGATCGGCTCGGCTCATAAAAAGGTTGAAGGCATCTTGCTTGGCTTGCACTCAAGATCTTGAATTGTGGTTGGATTTAGGGTTAGGGTTTCCTACAAGCTCTTTCACTAAACTTGAGGAAGAAGGAGATGAAGAATGGGAATGATTTTTCTAAACTTTCCCAAGGTTGAATTCTTTCCAAATGATGAGCTTAGGGTCTTATTTATAGAACTCCCAAACCCTAGGTTTAGGTTTGAATTAGAACTTTCCCTCCCAAAGTTTGTTGAAGAGTTTCTAGAAGGAGTTTGTTAGGAGTTAGCTTAGGGTTTAAGCTAGGGTTTAGGGAAAGTTCTAGAAGTATTAGGCTAGTTCAATGAAACTCAAATGGTTGCTGATCTGGTAGAAATATCTGGAGTCTTCTGGAAGTTGAAGTGCATTTCTGAGCAGTGGGCCCTGAGTCAGGAGTTTTGCAATAAAAATGAGGAGCTAACACCCTATAGCCGCCGCGGATCCGCCGCATGTAAGGGTATTCTGCCGCGCTTCCGCGCTTGGGTGGTGAGGTTGGACCTTGGGCTTTCTGCTGTGTACTTAGACTGCTGTTTAGGGCTTTGTCTGATATGCTGAATTGCAGTTTCCCTTCTGTGTTAATACCAGATTTGATTTTAGTGAGTTTACGAGCAATTGTAATGGTCGAGCAATGTAATGATCGAGCAAGCTTCTCTTTTCCTGCACAGACTTCGAAACACGGGTTGCAAGATATAGAAAATATGCTATGTAATGCAATGCAGTCAATTTCCCTAGAAATGCCGGTTTTAAGGTCGAATACATGTAATCTGATATTTTGCGACCGATTTGCTAATATGTAGAATATGAATGTCGAACACTTCTAATTGTATGCAAATGATATGGAAATTGCCGGTTAAAATATGCAATATTTTCGACTGATCAAATACCCCCAAACTTAATTTCGATCGTCTCGAGCGAATGTTTTATTAAAAAAGAGAAGGAGAAAATAAAGAAAGAGAAAAACTAACTCGCACACTTTCGTAGGCAACACGATTGCACTGAGCACGTGCAACAAGCCTTTAAACCTCTAGGTGTCCCTAGTAGGAGGAGTGTTGTCTCCTGAGGGTTTTCAGCGGATTGCACCCACAAAATCCAATAATAAAAGCAAGATCATGAATATTACATTTAAAGAAGAGAATCGTAAAAGAAAGACTTTGAAAATTAGGGTTTCCAACTAAGCTAGCTTTTCGGTTGTCATGAGCCCTATCTTAATGGTCATGAAAAGATGTTAGAAATCACGTCCTCCCTCAATAAAACATCATCTTATTCTTCATTCCTATCTGTATTCCAAACATCGATCATATAACCCTGCGTGTGTGTAAAGACATCCCTACACCCGGAGAATTCAATTCAAGCTATCATACTCTTGCCCATCAACCTCAGTACTCTTTTTTTTTTTTTTTTTTCGATGAGCTCACACACTTTCATGCGACCGTTAATACTTCTTGAGGTACTAACCGACCGATTACTCATGTGCTTGCTTATTTGGTGTATTTTCCTCGTCTTGCACCACCTTAGGTATAGCAGTGACTCCCAGACCAGTTGGCCTTAGGGCACTAGATGAAGAAGCACCCTTGCTATATATTTTTTATTTCCCTCGGTGATAACAAAACCAGTGTCCATTTTTCTCACCATATATTTTTTTTTTCATACTTTTGGCTTTAAGACAAGAGCATTTCAAGGTATCCTCTACTATCCCAGGCTTCAAGACGTGTGTAAGTGTGAATAGCAGGGTAGCAACGTTCAAAATGTTTGGCTTCCAGAATAGAAACTATTTTTCAGACTTATTTTTATCCTCAGATTAGTGACGTCCTTCATCTTACTAACCCTTGGGACAATGGCTCATAACTACTTATTACTAGTTCGTATAAGAAAACTTCTAATTTTCTTAGTTTTCTAAAATTTTTCTAATCTCATGGATGTAACTTTTCACTATCTAAACTTTCATTATCTTATTTATGTACAAAAATATTTTTATAGTTTTGAAAATTTTTAAATTTTTATAGGTTTTTAAAGAAATGTTTTGTGCTTATGCAAATTATATGCAAATGATGCGAAAATAAGCACAAACCTCCCCCAAACTTGTTTTCAACAGTGTCCTCACTGTTGCCGACAGCTATATCTACAAAACCTGTAAATCTGGGCGGGATTATTAGTGGGGGCAAAATATTTAAGTGAAGACCCTCCCCCAAACTTATTTTTGGCTCATCATTTTGTAAAATTTTTCTTTTCAGGAGCCAGAAAAATTATACCCCCCTAAACTTGAATTATGCAATGTTAAACTTTGAAAATCACAAGTGGGGGTCAAAAATCATTGGTCAATGCCAAGCTTTGCAAAGACCGAAGGTTAACACCAACCATTCAAAAAATTTATCAATGCAATGCTCGGGTTGGTGGAAGAAAAAGTGGGGAAAGGGTAAGTGGTGGAAGAGAATGTGTGTGCGTCTCATTTTGGAGAGACGATGCAGTGTATGTGATGGATTACTCGCATTCTTCTTACAATTCAGAAAAAGGGGTGGAGGTTCAATTTCAGTGAGTGGGACATGATTCATCTCAACACCCGTGTTATTCAGAAATGCGAGTTCATCAGCGAAGATCTCCTCAAAAGTTTCATCTATACCCCGAAGAATAATGTCATCACAAGGTGCGGGGTGATCTTCAGACTCTAAAAGCATTTCATAATCGGTGTTAATTGCAGACCCGGACATCTCGGTGGAAGAGTCCGTATGTGTATGATACATAGTTGGGTCAAACAATAACGTATGAAAAGAGTCAAGATCGGTATCAGGAGGATCATCAGTTTCGCTGCTGTCGATATCCATTAAGTCGACAGAACAAACCTGAGCAGTAGGTTCGGAGGGTACACTTCCTAACTTGTAAATGTTCATCTCAATTGTCCTATTCCCGAAAGATAGGGTCATGGAACCGTTACGACAATTGATGATAGCATTGGAAGTGGCCAAAAAGGGGCGACCTAAAATCACCGGAATTTGATTCCGTGAGTTCGCTACAGGCTGTGTATCAATTACAATAAAGTACACAGGGAAAATAAATTTCCCAATTTTTATCAACACATCCTCTAGTTCACCCCTAGGTCTGGTGATTGATCGGTCAGCCATCTGGAGAGTGCATGGAGATGGTTTCAACTCTCCGATTCCTAACTGCTCATAAACTGAGAAAGGAAGCAGGTTAACACTTGCCCAAGATCTAGTAGAGCACGGTTAATGTGTTTCTCCCCAATAGAGATGGAAATCGTAGGATAGCCAGGATCCTTACGTTTCCTCGGTAATTGCTGGGGGAAAGCTGTGTCTACTGTCTTAGCCATGAATATCTTCTTGGGCATTTGTTTCTTCCTCTTTCTAGTGCAAAAATCTTTAAGAACTTTTGCATATGCAGGGACTTGTTGGATAGCATCTAGAAGAGGGATATTGATGTTAACCTGTTTAAACATCTCAGTGATCTTCTCCATTTGTGGACTTGGTGTGTTAGCCCTTAACCGATTAGGATAAGGTGCTTTAGCAATAAGTGCTGGGTCCATCATAGGAGAAGGAAGTGTGTGTGGAACCGATCCCAGTATAGAAGTAGGGATCGTCCGTGGAGGGGTAAAAGAGGTGGGCTGTAGTGGCGAGCCTTTTGGGAAATGGAGAATAGGCTCGGAAGAGGGTGGTGGGGTTGAAGAAGTAGGGTCAGAAGTGTGTGTGTGTGGAAAGGTCTCAGCCGGGGTGTTGATATGATTTTCAGTATCATCAACTTCTTCCCCAACATGATTGTCAAGCACTCTTCCAGATCTCAACGTGGTGATTGCATTCACATGATGTGAATAACCAGGATTGGGTAAGGGTTGAGCTGGAAGTTTCCCTTTCTCTCTTGCACTTAGTTCGGCTTTTAATCTTGCAATTTCTTCTTCCATCGATTTAATACTCTCGCTTTGGGACGCAGAGTTTCTCTTCATGTCATCGACAGAAGATTTCATTTCAGCCGAAACTTGCATGATATTTGTTAAGATCAAATTCATGTATTGCACAAAAGAAGAGGATTCATCAGTTCCGGTCAACTGTAAAAGACTAGACAGTGCAGGTGTGTTGACCGTATTTTGAAAATTATGTGCTTGAAAGGGGTGCTGACTTAATTGAAGTTGTGGCTGCTGTTGTGGTGGAGGGATCCTTTGAAAATTGTTTTGGTTTGGAACCGTGTTTTGTGATTGTGATTGGTTCCAAGAAAAATTGGGGTGATTCCTCCATCCCTGATTATATGTGGAAGAAAAAGGATCGTTTCTAGGTCGTTGAAATGCGGCATTGGTATGCTCACGACCTTGAAACGGACATTCTTCCGTCAAGTGAGACGGATCAGAACAGCAGCTACATACAGTTTTGGAAAGTGACATTTGATTAAGGGAGGCGGCTAAAATTTTGTTTTCCATAGTCTCGAGTTTCTTTTGTATAGCTGAAATGTCAGCTCTAACTCCTATGGAAACATCTGATTGGTTGTTGCCACTCCTAAATGATGGACTTTCCCACTGTAAAGACTTCTCAGCGAACTCTTCTAAGTATCGCCAAGCTTCCCCATCATCCTTAGACATGAAGGTACCTTGACACATGTTTTCAAGGCTCTGTTTAGTGTTAGGGTTACTGCCCTCATATATGATTCGGCAAAGCTCCCATCTCGGGATGCCGTGATGAGGACATTGAACCAATAGATCCTTGAAACGTTCAAAGCATTTTGAAAATGGTTCAGCAGGAAGCTGGGCAAATTGATTTAGTTCGCTACGGATTCGAGCTGTCTTTTGGATTGGGTAAAATTTCTTAAGGAATGCCGCGACGAATTCTCCCCAATTCGTAATAGAGTGTGCGGTAGTGTTGTATAGCCACTTCTCGGCTATATCGCACAAGGTAAATGGGAGAAGTCGTAGACGCATAGCATCCACTGAAAGTTGTGACGTACCCATCATTGCGCATACGTTTTCAAATTTGGTAATGAAAACGTAAGCGTCCTCAGTCTCGAGTCCGTGGAATTTGGGTAAAAGATTGATATACTGGGGCTTAATCTCAAAGTTATCCCCATTAGCTGGTGGTGTGGATAAGCAGGTCGAAAGAGGACCTCTATGTGGATAGCATCTTTCCTGGAGAGAAATGTGGGGTGGAGTAGGATTCTGCGCACCAACGGACGGTGGCAGATTAGGGTTAAAGAAATTTGATGGATTCGGATCCATCGGTGTGGGTGTGGTAGTGGGTAAAGAAAAGGTAAATGGAGAATTATCGACTTCGGAGTCGATAAAAGGTACGCGGACTAAACGGGCACTAGAATCCCGTGTCCAGCCTATCTTGCACTAAAAAGGGTTAGTACAAGTGGCAGCGTGAATTTATAATTAGGGGTAATGAATGAATGCGGTGCTTGCTTTTGAAAAAGGGACGGATTTTGGAAAAGATGATGCGACAAAACAAATGCAGCACACAACCCTAGAATCTAATGGTCACCTAGGTCCGGCTCTAGACCGCTCCTAACTGCCAAAAGACAAGCCGCAGGATAGAATCCTCCACTGCCTCTTTGTCCCCCTATGGCCGGATAAGTGCCAGGTAAGTGGGAAGGAACCACCACTACAGTGGACCTAATTAATAACCACTAGCCTTAGACACACTCGCCTTAGGCACCACAAGAAAACGCGGATAAGCAATGAATTACCCACGACATTCTCTTGTCCTATTGAGCGCGACAGTCCTTAGAGTCTTCTCTAGATTTCTTTTAGTTAATGGAGGTAATGTGGATGCAAGTTTGACGATTTTCGGGGCCTAGGAAGGGTAATGAAATCCCCACCTAATTTGGATTTGGCCGTGCCCCTTAAATTTCCGTATTAGAATGCAAACAACCAAGAAATCAAAATTACACACAAATTTTTATTTTGCTTTTGCGCGCTGCGAATTATTTGCAAAGAATCCTGCAGCAAAGGGTTAATTGGAGCTAAAAGAGGAGAGGGGAGAGAGACAGAAATCACCTTCACTGAAAATTATGCAGTGAACCCTCCTCCAAGCCGCGGATCCGCCGCGTATGCTGGGTTCAGGCCGCTCTTCCGCGCTGCCTTGATGGGTTCACTGTACCAAACTTCTTCAGGGAGTCTCTGTTGGCTCCCTAAGCTCTGAGGTATATTCCAAAAATTTTTATCACAGCCCAGAATGCTCCAGATCACCTTGCAGTCAATTCACAACACATGTATAAGAGTTTGTACGAATTTTGATTTCAAGAAGTAAAATGTAATAATTCTTTCACTTCAAACTAAAAATGCAAATGAATTAGCGCGATCCCCGGCAACGGCGCCATTTTGATTGATCGTTTTTCCCGTTGTGTAGTATATAGAGAAATTTGTAAAGAACTTCACAACCAAAAAACTAATTTGACCGCAATCAAACTACGGTGTCGGATGTAGTTTGTAGTCAGTGCGGATCGTCCACAGGGATTGCACGATTCACTTGTATTTCGATACGTTTGAAATGAAAAGTTAAGCAACAATAAAAGAAAACATGATTCAAGAATGATTTGTATTCGAGTGTCACTATTCTTTACTCAAGAATCAAGAAACTATAAACAATCAAGAATCGGTTGTTTTGATGATATTTCCAATCAACAATCAAGAATCTAAAAGAGGCTCGTAGGAATCGATAGGATCGATAGACGTGATGTAATCTAAAGATATCGTGTTCTTGTCCTTCGAAGGATTGATACTAGATCGATGATCATCGACAAGAGTTAGGGTTTTCTCGTGAAACTAGGGTTTCATCTTATCACTTGTTCTGTTGTCGATATCATTCACATTCTAGCCTCTAGCAATTTCAAGAAACGATCCTAACTCCCTCATTTTGAACGATGTCAATCAAGAAAGCATCGAAACAAAATGGGTTGTCGGTTCTTGAACTTGCTAGGGTTTACAAACCATCGTAGGAATCAAGAATCGATTAAAACTTTGTTACATCATCATTCTACAACCGTCTCGACTCCTTTACGAGCGGAGTTTTATTCACACATCACCACAAAGATAATATTCAAGAATTGTAAAGATAACATGATGCGGAATTTAAAGAAAACAAGATAAAAGAATATCACCTTTTATTTAATCAACAATTTCAATACATTCTTTCAAGAATCTACAAGAAGAAGAAATCGATCGTTGACTCGGCTTCGCTCGTCTCCGTGGATCGTGGATCTACTTTGATCTCTTGCCCGATTGAAGATCGGCTCGGCTCATAAAAGGGTTGAAGGCATCTTGCTTGGCTTGCACTCAAGATCTTGAATTGTGGTTGGATTTAGGGTTAGGGTTTCCTACAAGCTCTCTCACTAAACTTTAGGAAGAAGGAGATGAAGAATGGGAATGATTTTTCTAAACTTTCCCAAGGTTGAATTCTTTCCAAATGATGAGCCTAGGGTCTTATTTATAGAACTCCCAAACCCTAGGTTTAGGTTTGAATTAGAACTTTCCCTCCCAAAGTTTGTTGAAGAGTTTCTAGAAGGAGTTTGTTAGGAGTTAGCTTAGGGTTTAAGCTAGGGTTTAGGGAAAGTTCTAGAAGTATTAGGCTAGTTCAATGAAACTCAAATGGTTGCTGATCTGGTAGAAATATCTGGAGTCTTCTGGAAGTTGAAGTGCATTTCTGAGCAGTGGGCCCTGAGTCAGGAGTTTTGCAATAAAAATGAGGAGCTAACACCCTGTAGCCGCCGCGGATCCGCCGCATGTAAGGGTATTCTGCCGTGCTTCCGCGCTTGGGTGGTGAGGTTGGACCTTGGGCTTTCTGCTGTGTACTTAGACTGCTGTTTAGGGCTTTGTCTGATATGCTGAATTGCAGTTTCCCTTCTGTGTTAGTACCAGATTTGATTTTAGTGAGTTTACGAGCAATTGTAATGGTCGAGCAATGTAATGATCGAGCAAGCTTCTCTTTTCCTGCACAGACTTCGAAACACGGGTTGCAAGATATAGAAAATATGCTATGTAATGCAATGCAGTCAATTTCCCTAGAAATGCCGGTTTTAAGGTCGAATACATGTAATCTGATATTTTGCGACCGATTTGCTAATATGTAGAATATGAATGTCGAACACTTCTAATTGTATGCAAATGATATGGAAATTGCCGGTTAAAATATGCAATATTTTCGACTGATCATGCCGGTAATGGGACTCTCGAGATTCTGTTGAACTCACACTCAAACTACCCCACACCCCGTGGTCTACATCAAACGCCAACCATAAACTCAAATACCAGTCGGTCCATGACAAGTCTACACGAGAACTAGAGACAGGATCTCCATCGAGTATGTCTCGACTGATGCCCAAGTAGACATTGTTTGGTGCCTTACCTATGACACCCATATAAGTGCTTCCATAATCGTCCCATACCAATTATAGTTACACTTGTACATGTCCCATAGACGTCGACAATGCAATATATCAATAGGTCCGCTGATTGTGTACAAGTACGTGTCACTTCCACTTATTTATTCATGCTTAACGCTAACGTACTTGTCACAATCAAACACTAATACGTAACACTAGGTAATGCACATGATCACTAGGTTACCAATGTAATAACTGTAGGGATCCTAGGCACACTAATGAGGTCTCTCAAGGCATCAACCATGCCAATTTCAAAAATTACGGTGCCGAGAAACCCTAATACGGATCGTTGGCTAGAAGTTTAGGCGAAAAAGGAAACTAGTTAACAACTTAACTAAATGGTAAACGGAAATACAACCTTTGTAGATCCGGTTCTCCACCTCCATGGCTCCGCGATGATGTCTCCTCGCTGTACAAATCGGATCTTGGGCTCTAGCGTCGGCTTCATCGGAGAAAAGGCGGGCTAGGTCATCGACGACGATGCCGAAGATGATCTACGTCGAGGCATCGCTAGATCAAGCTCCAACTTTACCAAGTCATGAAACTTGTGAAGAAAACACACTCTACTACTTGGCAAGAGGTAGAGGATGAAGAAATAGGAAGTGGGTTCACTTTAGAATTAGATTTCTCACTCATTTGCAAGAGTTGCCATTGATGAAGCAAGCTTTCTTCAAGTGAAGAAGAAGAAGAAGCAAGAAAGAATATAATGATAATATTATGATGAGTGTTAATTGAATAGAAAAGAATAATAAATCTTATCATAATATAACCATGGTCAAGTGTAGAGAATGAATCATGGTTAAGTGGAATGGTTAGGGTTAAGCATGAGACAAAATGGTGACTTAGTCAAAGCTTCATGAAGCTTCAATATGTATCCAAAGATAGCCACCATTTTTCTTTATGCTAAGCATTTTCCAAAAATCAATAGATAAATAAAAAAGTGAATAAAACAAAACCCTAACCATTATCATGTAACCATGGTTTGATCTTTACACAAAAACCCTAGCAAACATGTATCATCAAACATGATACAATCAAGTGCACAAAAATATATCACATATACGATGTGCACATGCGAGTGAGAAAATCCATCTTAAGTGAACCGATACTAGTTAATGCAAAGTAATATATCAAATATATCATTATGCATTAAATCATTAAATCAACGCTTGATTTAATGATCCGGTCATATCGTATATAACCGACTAATATCAACAGTAACAACTTATCGAATCAACACTTGATCCGATAACCCGGCTATATCACATATAACCGATCAATGTCACAGATCGCGAGAATCGAATACAGTATCACATACTGGTATCATTCTCGGTCCCGCACATATCTCATATGCGCTCCTATTTCGTTTCGCTTGAGCCAGGAAACCTCTGTGTAGGACTCTAAAGACTCGTCAATACGCCGGCAGCAGGTGATGATCATATCAAGCACCCACAAGCCGCAAGCGGTCTGCTAAACGTAACGGCCACCCGGGTATTGAGCGATCAGAAGATCGACGAGCAAGCCCGCTCATACTCCTGTGAATCCAACCAGTAACACTTACCGCACAGTCCGGTCTGATCGTCTGATATGTCGCATATCTCGCCTAGGGGTGGTAAACGTCAGACCCCAATAGCTTGATAAGTCGTGTCGATATGAGGTCTATAACAATTCGAGAAACTACAGGTAACACTTACCAGTAAATCTCAGCAACCCTGGCCAGGGATTTCCGGTTATAGCCAATCGAACACAGCGCAACATCAACTCCCTATACCGGGAGAGACGAATCCCCTCCTATCGCTCATTGCCTCCAGGTGATTCGGGACTGTACCCAAAAACCACCGTTTTGCACGCCCTCTTGGACGTGGTAAGGTGGAAATCAAAACACAGTGGGAACCACACAAGACTCTATGACGATCTCGGGTCAACAGACTACTCTGTACCAGTGTCACCAGAGAACTGCCATCTGACGTAAGGTATAATACCATCTGGGAGTTCTCGGCGAGTCCGTCCAGTGTACCCAGTCTCCACTGAGCACCCGTATATCATCTCTGATGTCAAACACCAATGGATATGGGATCATCCATCGCCCATCTGTATGGGTCGAGAAGGTATACGCTAGTCTACTCTGGTATATCGATGCCCCGTCTCGATACACCCATGACTAGGGACTTTGAAGGATGTACTTATGGACTACCATGTCCCCACTAGTATGATCCGCATCATAGTCCAGGTAGTCAAGTACACATCCTAAGGGCTTTACCAACATGTAACAGAGAGACAATCAGTGTACACGTTTAGGTAAAGATCAACCAGATAGCATACTATCATGTCGAGCAAGAAAGTCCTCCCTATATATGTCCCAGCATCCACTACAATATACATCCAATGTACAGTAATGGCCTCTAGGGCATACATATAACTAACAATCTCCCACTTGCACTAGGGCCATCTGATAGCAGTGGTTGTAGTATCTCATACTCAACCATCCCATAAAAGTCTCTCTCTGGGAAAAGGCCTTTGTGAGTGGATCCACCGTGTTTTCCTCTGAGTCTACTCTCCTAATCTCGATCACCCTGGAGATCAACTACCTCCATGATCAGGTGACACTGCCTTAGAATATGTCTGGATCACTGATGGGACGGGCGTTCCTTGGCATAAGCCACAACTCCATTGTCACACAATGAGAGGAACTAAGTTTATCTCATGAACAAATATACATCCAGACTGCCTCTTTGGTAGCATCTTAAGTAGCGATGTATCGAGCCTTTATCGTCTAGTATGCCACGGTATCAAGCTTGGAACTCTTCCAACATACCGTCCCTTTACTGAGGGTAAAGACAATGCCTGTGACTGACTTTCAGTCGTCCTTATCACCCTGGAACCCTTCCAGTGATTCTCCCGAGGATCGGTTGATACCATTTCACTACAACTAGTGAGAATCCTAACATCCATTTAGATCTATCTCATAGATCCAAAATCCAGGATTTAGGAGGTATCATTTTTGATCCATATGGAGAATCATTGTGATAAGCGGAGATTGACCGAGCGCAGCATAGGAAACTCCTTCCCTATCAAAAGTATGTCATCTACGTACTCTACGAGGATCGTCACCATACTCCCTACTACCTTTTTGTTTATACAAGGTTCATCTACCATTTTGATGATGTCAAACTCTTTGACTAAATCATCAAAACAGATGTTCCAACTCCACGATGCCTGCTTTATCTTATAAAGCATCTTGTGCACGTTTCCGCTGCTCCCACTGTCTACGAAGCCCTCTGGCTGTGTACTTATAGACGTCCTCTTCTAAAACATCATTTAGAAAAGCAGTCATGGCACCCAACCGCCAGATATCGTAGTCATGGCATGTAGCCGTGGCAAGTAGGATCTGGATGGACTTAAGTATAGCTACTTGAAAAGGTTTCATCATTATCCACGCCTGGTCGATGACGAAAAACTTTAACAAGTCTAGCTTTGAAAGTCTCAACTTTTCCATCTACACCAAGTAATCTTCTCAAGATATACTTGCTCCTGATGGGGATTTAACCCTTCAGAAATAGCAACCAAAGTCCATACTTTGTTGGTGTACGTGGATTCCATCTCAGATCACTAAGCATCCAGCCATTCTTACAGTCTTACTCCTGATGGCCAGCTCGAAACTAGTTGGGTCATCATCTCATGATGCAGTCCTCGCTCCCACTGTTATAGAGAAACCGAAATATCTCTCAGGCGGGTGAGGAACCTTACTAGATCGGCGGAGAGGCTGAGGTTCATTGGTAACTATTGAATCCTTTGGTTCTTTCAAATCAGCAGCTGCAGTTTGTATAGCTGGAACATTTCCAGTTCTACATAACTGACCTTGCCTCGAGCTTGTCCGGATTTTGCTTTTAGACATAGGCCGGACAACCCCTAATCTTAACTAACTTAAGAGATGGGCTCTTCCCTTATCATATCACATATGAAGCGGTAGGCAACTGATTTGATTTGAACCCTATTCAATAGGTATGCAGCTTCTCAAGTGCATAACTCCCAAAAAGGAAATAGGTAACTCAGTAGTACTCTTCATAGAGCGCACCATATCGAATAGGGTGCAACTGCTCTACCCCGATATACCATCGTGCTATGGCGTATACGGAGGAGTAATGCTGAGAGAGAATCTCATTCTCCTTTAGAAAAGTCCAAGAATTTCGTGCTCAAGTATTCTCCTCCTTGATCTCATCAAAGGACATAATACTTATACCCGTATTGGTTCTCTACTTCTAACTTATATTCTGTGAATATCTCAAAAGGTTCGGACTTGTGTTTCAACAGGAACATATGTCTGAATCTAAAGAGATCATCAGAGAATGTAATAAAGTACAAAGAACCGGTCTTGGCATGTGTAGACAGGGGACCTTACATACATCAACATGTATCATCCCAAGAGTTCACTAACTCTTTCTCTATTTCCAATAAACAGAGCTGTGGTCATCTTATCTCTGTGATATGACTGGCAAGTTTCAAAAGATGTAGATTCAAACTGATTTAAATATGCATCTACATGTAACTTCAGCTAGTCGGGTCGCATTGATATGACCTAGTCTACAATGCCTCAAGAAGGATTCATTCATTTCTGAATTCTTCCTCTTTTGTGTGTTCCGTATACTAAGAACTGTAGTTTGATTTAGAACATCAATGCTTTTAGATAATGTGCCTGAACCGATCAACTTTTGATATAGGAAATGTTCAAAACATAATCCAGCAATACAAAATTTTATCATCTCTTTACTAATAAAGAAATAGATATGATTTTGTATATCAGGTTCGGTATCTAATTATATTCGTTCAGAATCAATGTATTTGGAATACAGGGTGACAGTGACCAACAGATTTGGCTGCAACTCTTGCCCCGTTTTCTGCCTCATGAAACTTATCACCCGTTCTCAGTTCTCTACCTTTCTGTAGCCCTATGTAACAGATTACATATCTGGGATCCTGATCTGGTATCATATACCCAGGACGCGGAGGATACTGAGAAACAGTTCTTTGTAATGAACACACCCGAAGATGATGCATCAGCATGCACTCTCTTTGTTTGGACGGCACGGGAATTTTAGTAATCCCTAATTTCCTGCTCTGTCTTATAACAATTATAAGTTGGAGCGGGACCAACGTTCCCCAGCTCAGAATAACAAGTGGGTTCGGTCAATATTCCGTATTATTATCTTGATTAAGGCGTGATATGGTCGCTACCTGGAGAGAGAGAGAAGAAAACACTCAGCGTATGCTCTTGCAAGATCAGATTGGTTATTATTTTATCTAATCAGGATGGCTCCCACTGCTTTTTATCAAATCTTCCTTCAAACCCTAAAAGGAAAGACTAGCCGGGATTAATTACACACTACAAGTTTGCCAATCTTTCAGCCAGGCCAGTGTCGGTACTTTGAGGGAGGTCCCCCGTGCTTTCGCACGAACCTAATTAATGTAAACCTCATTTTCCCAGAGGCGTAACCCCGTTGACACCTTTCTAGACACCTACTTGATCGGCTAATTGTAATGTGTAAAACTCTCCCAGGAGTAACTCTTACTCGCAGCGGGTATCGGGATCCAACTATCTCATAGAAGGTATGCAATCTCATTGCAAATTTCAACACTTGAAATTCCCGATAATATTTTGCCCCTAACGTGCTATGACCTTGACGAAAGCCAACAAACCACAGCTCGCTAGTCAAGTTCAACCCGTACATTTCTTGATTGAATTAAACCCACCCGCACGACCTTTGACGAAAGCCAACAAAGCCGCACGACTACCCTAATCCAATCGCATCGTATGCAGCAGATAAACAGCATATAGCTACCGCACACTGCACCTTGACGAAAGCCAACAAATGCAGCACGAATACTATATACAACTTATCTGAAATGACGGAGGGCTACGACAGGTTTTTCTGAAAACCTATTGCGTAATGAACTTGATATCGTTGTAGAATCAAATGATTTTAAAATGGAGTGTTTTTGAGGCTTTTCTAGTTTTGCTAAAGGAGTCACTCCCGGTGAAGGGATCGTCGGTCCTTTCCTCGTCGAATGAGGTGCAGGATATATCACATATATCACTGTGCAAAGCAAAAACTCTTAAAAGCAATCAAAAGACAAACCGAGTGTGTAGCATCTGCCAGTTATTGCTAAAGGAGTCACTCCCGGTGAAGGGATCTCGGTCCTTTCCTCATCGAATAAGGTGCAGGATATATCACATATACCTCTGTGCAAAGCAAGAACTGTAGCTACCTGTTTTATTTTGAAATTCGATTCTACAATATCTTAGGTTTCTTTTTACTTTCATTAATCACATTAATGAAGTCCCATCATTTAAGTACCTAAACATCACAGATAAATACGACGTACACTTATGCCATCCGCATTCGTCTCGATATCCTCTCATGCACCGTTAGGTTAGGTAACTAACGGCAGAGCGGGGCAGGGCTAGCACGGGTGTAAAACATAAGTAACGCCTATATAATATATCATATATACTATATACAGTATCCATCACAGAACATATCACATGATCACATCACAGATATCGCAGCAGAAGAATCATATGAAATATTGAATATACTAGGACGTCCGTGTTTTCAATACGAGCCAGTATTAAAACACGGATTCCACGGTCGTGATGAATAGCCAAACCCACACCCCTAGACCCCTACGAGAGCGGCAAGCAACCCTACCAATTCTGGAGTTAGGAGACCCGGACTCGACTCCTCGAGTTAGTCTCCCACTGTACTCCAGAACCCGGTTACTTGTGCTCCCCTCCTTGGGTCTATCCTATTGCGGAAAAGTAAATAATATACAAAAGGTGACATCTTCCGCAACCTGAAAGTGCCCCAATAAAAGAATATTACATACAAGTTTTTACATGAATGAAAATGAAAAACACTCATCTCACATATAAACCCCCGGCTATTCAAACACGACAATCCAATATAACATATCCAGCAACACATAACATCACATGTCATCAACGTAAGTAAATATGCGCATCCAAATTGTCGTTGGCATATAGCAACGAAACCGGCGATATCACATATTACACTTACGGTCACAGAAAAGAAAGTGTAAAACTACAACAGTTGGAATCCGCAACCTGCATAGACATCGCATGCCTAATCAAATGAATTCCTTAGACATCGTATGCCTAACAATTATAAACCCCGCATTTTAGTCTCATTATCGAAAACACTTTTCAATATCAAGTCGGGCAATTCAACAGGATTCCCGACATCCTGATCGAATGCTCGTCGCAAACTTTAGTAGGCGGCCGCACCCACGACGCCGTCGATGAAGTGCACCAAGGAGGAACACCGCTGCCGCGAGCACCCGAACGGATGCCTTCGGCGACGGGGTTCTCCTACAGTCACTTGGTAGGGGCTATGGGGTGAGGCTGTCTATTAAGTTTACCCGGCGAGTATCCGCGTACACTACGTGATTGCGACGGACTTTTGATCACATCAAAATTCCGTGGCAACCGATCAAGTGAGGCTAAAGTGCTTGATTTATAACATTCATTCAGTTATCTCATAACTACTTGTGAATTCCAATTATTGTATCCCATTCCAGATAACTAGAAAATGTTAAACTTTCCGATCGAACATTCAAACACCCAAGTTTTCCGAAACAGATCAACACATGAAATAAGTTTAAAAACATCCAGTTCATGCCTCAGTACCAACGGTCCAGCCGTAGAAGGGTCAAGCCAACGCCTCACATGTGGCACGCCGTACTGCCCCAAACCCTAAGGTTCAAAGGGCAGTTCAAGACGGTCACATAATCGAGTTAAGGTTTGTTGTCTTCTAGAGGGACCATCGCATTACTTGCACTACTTAGAACGTCTTTAAACCACGGAAAAATCCAACACTTTGAAATTTCCCGACAGGGGAAAAGTTGGGTATTTATATCCGGTCGAACTTTCTAACATATTCTAAAATATCCGGAAAAACACATAGACGAAGTCTGATAATCCGATCGAAACTCCGAGTCCCCAATACAACCCAGAAAATTCAACTCTTGAATAATTATTAAAAATTCCCAGGAAAACCAGCACTGAAAAATAAGAATTACTGTATAAATTTCTACAGCTGATGTGACATAATGGCCGCGGAACCGCCGCACGAGCCATGCTCGTGCCGCGGTTCCGCCACGCTTTGGATGAATCAAAGGTACGTGCTGCACAGTATCTCTTACAATTTCCTGCTAATTTTTCTGCATATTTTTAATATGGAAAATTCCACAATTTTGAAAAAAGTCCAGAGAGCGGGTCGGGTTAGGGTTTCGGGGTTTATTCGGATTCGAAATTCCGTCTACGCATCGCTTAAGGCTCTAGCTAGGCTCTGATACCACTGTAGGGATCCTAGGCACACTAATGAGGTCTCTCAAGGCATCAACCATGCCAATTTCAAAAATTACGGTGCCGAGAAACCCTAATACGGATCGTTGGCTAGAAGTTTAGGCGAAAAAGGAAACTAGTTAACAACTTAACTAAATGGTAAACGGAAATACAACCTTTGTAGATCCGGTTCTCCACCTCCATGGCTCCGCGATGATGTCTCCTCGCTGTACAAATCGGATCTTGGGCTCTAGCGTCGGCTTCATCGGAGAAAAGGCAGGCTAGGTCATCGACGACGATGCCGAAGATGATCTACGTCGAGGCATCGCTAGATCAAGCTCCAACTTCACCAAGTCATGAAACTTGTGAAGAAAACACACTCTACTACTTGGCAAGGGGTAGAGGATGAAGAAATAGAAAGTGGGTTCACTTTAGAATTGGATTTCTCACTCATTTGCAAGAGTTGCCATTGATGAAGCAAGCTTTCTTCAAGTGAAGAAGAAGAAGAAGCAAGAAAGAATATAATGATAATATTATGATGAGTGTTAATTGAATAGAAAAGAATAATAAATCTTATCATAATATAACCATGGTCAAGTGTAGAGAATGAATCATGGTTAAGTGGAATGGTTAGGGTTAAGCATGAGACAAAATGGTGACTTAGTCAAAGCTTCATGAAGCTTCAATATGTATCCAAAGAAAGCCACCATTTTTCTTTATGCTAAGCATTTTCCAAAAATCAATAGATAAATAAAAAAGTGAATAAAACAAAACCCTAACCATTATCATGTTACCATGGTTTGATCTTTACACAAAAACCCTAGCAAACATGTATCATCAAACATGATACAATCAAGTGCACAAAAATATATAACATATACGATGTGCACATGCGAGTGAGAAAATCCATCTTAAGTGAACCGATACTAGTTAATGCAAAGTAATATATCAAATATATCATTATGCATTAAATCATTAAATCAACGCTTGATTTAATGATCCGGTCATATCGTATATAACCGACTAATATCAACAGTAACAACTTATCGAATCAACACTTGATCCGATAACCCGGCTATATCACATATAACCGATCAATGTCACAGATCGCGAGAATCGAATACAGTATCACATACTGGTATCATTCTCGGTCCCGCACATATCTCATATGCGCTCCTATTTCGTTTTGTTTGAGCCAGGAAACCTCTGTGTAGGACTCTAAAGACTCGTCAATACGCCGGCAGCAGGTGATGATCATATCAAGCACCCACAAGCCGCAAGCGGTCTGCTAAACGTAACGACCACCCGGGTATTGAGCGATCAGAAGATCGACGAGCAAGCCCGCTCATACTCCTGTGAATCCAACCAGTAACACTTACCGCACAGTCCGGTCTGATCGTCTGATATGTCGCATATCTCGCCTAGGGGTGGTAAACGTCAGACCCCAATAGCTTGATAAGTCGTGTCGATATGAGGTCTATAACAATTCGAGAAACTACAGGTAACACTTACCAGTAAATCTCAGCAACCCTGGCCAGGGATTTCCGGTTATAGCCAATCGAACACAGCGCAACATCAACTCCCTATACCGGAAGAGACGAATCCCCTCCTATCGCTCATTGCCTCCATGTGATTCGGGACTGTACCCAAAAACCACCGTTTTGCACGCCCTCTTGGACGTGGTAAGGTGGAAATCAAAGCACAGTGGGAACCACACAAGACTCTATGACGATCTCGGATCAACAGACTACTCTGTACCAGTGTCACCAGAGAACTGCCATCTGACGTAAGGTATAATACCATCTGGGAGTTCTCGGCGAGTCCGTCCAGTGTACCCAGTCTCCACTGAGCACCCGTATATCATCTCTGATGTCAAACACCAATGGATATGGGATCATCCATCGCCCATCTGTATGGGTCGAGAAGGTATACGCTAGTCTACTCTGGTATATCGATGCCCCGTCTCGATACACCCACGACTAGGGACTTTGAAGGATGTACTTATGGACTACCATGTCCCCACTAATATGATCCGCATCATAGTCCAGGTAGTCAAGTACACATCCTAAGGGCTTTACCAACATGTAACAGAGAGACAATCAGTGTACACGTTTAGGTAAAGATCAACCAGATAGCATACTATCATGTCGAGCAAGAAAGTCCTCCCTATATATGTCCCAGCATCCACTACAATATACATCCAATGTACAGTAATGACCTCTAGGGCATACATATAACTAACAATAACATCTATATGGTGTGATGAGAATACAATAATTAAGGCATGATTAAGATATCATCAGTCCATTGTCCTACCACTCGCATAATTTATCATATGTCATACATGCAGAATTAAGCGAAACAATTTAAAGGGGGTACGTAGTATGTTTAATTATCTATCCATAAAATTGGTTTTGCGCCAATCGGGTTTCAGGTTTGCTAGATACGGCCTTTTCAATTTAAGTGTTTGCTGCTGGAAATCCGGTTTCAGAATCGGATGTCCGTTTCGTAACACATTTTAATCCCAGTTAGGATCGTAATTAGGCGATGCTACAGTGGAACAATATTTAGAGTTATCAGTAAGGTTTCTACTGCAGTTGGAGAATCAGTAATATCATATATCCACAGGAGGTTATGCTCATGATATGCTCAATGTGTCAAATTTGTCGCTGCAGAATTCAGCAAAACGTATTGACATTATAAAATGAGTTAAAAATATCAAACAGTAGAGGAATTCAGTGAGACCAGTGGAGTAAGAAAGATAACTCAATTTTCTACGTAACGATATAGGGTTCCGTGCATTCTCATATTTGAACAGGAATATACATGGATTTAAGAACAGGGGTTAACCGGGATTTTCGTTCTGGACCGCAGTCCAGAATCGTAATCCTCCGGAATTATCTCTATTATACTTTGTTAAAATTCAGTGACCATCTATAGAATGCTGTAGGTTAATCAGTTATCTTCAATACGAACCATCGAACGCTAAAATCCGATCCATACATAATTTATTATAGATTTTACGGTTCGTCATGTACGGAAGTTTTCAGGCTTTACGACAGAAATTGGGACACCATTTTACGTGAGCAAACGACATTGTTTTGTACCCAAAATCTTAAGGGATATTCATTATAACTCAGGCCATCAAATGTTATTTGTTGCCGTCAATTTAACGGGGTTTGTAGGTCATGGTTTACATCGAACACTTATAATAGTATCAGATCACAATCGAAATGAATATATGTAGCATGAAGCAAGTATTAAAACTTGCCTGACGATGATCGATGGTCACGAAGGCGACGATGGCGGCAGCCTGCAGGGATGTCACGGTTAGCACAGCGACATGCACACGACACGGCAGTAAATGGCCAGGTTTGAGCTTGGCTAGGTTTGGTGAAGCTCGGCGATGACGACGGGGCTCGCTGGAATTGGTAACTGTAGGGGCTCAGGTGGCACTGGCACCGGCACCGGCAGCGACGTCGTCGAGGGCAGGTGACGAACTCAGGGAGGAGTCGCAGTGACAAGCGGTGACAACAGCAAGCTTGGGCGCCGATGCAGGGGAGAGGGAGTTGGGGTGCTCGGGCCTGCAGCTTGGAGGTGGCCGGTGCGATGAGTGGTTTCGATCTCGTAGGAGGCGATGGGGCTTTGTGGTTAGGGTGTTAGGAGAGAGAGGGAGTGGGTTCAGTGTTGGGTTCAGAGAGGGTGAGTTTCGCCGGAGGAGGGTGTGCAGGGGAGAAGGGTCGGGATGAGTCAGGAGGTCGAGGAAGAGGAGGACGAGGTGGCGACGACGTGAGGTCGATGGAGGCGCCGGTGAGGTGGCCTGCCGGCGGGGTTTCCTGCGTGCAGGTGTGGGGATGCGCTCGGGGTCTGGAGTGGGAGGCGACGAAGATGCGGTGGATGCAGATTGGTGGAGGGCTCAGGCGTTGTGGTGGTGGAGGCGAACTCGTCGGCGATGTAGGCAGTACTCGGTGGTGGAAAGAGTTCGCCGGCGAGGGAAAGCGGAAAGGTAGCGGCGGTAAAAGTTGTTGGGTGGTTGAGGAGGAGAGGAGGGAAGCTAGGAGCTCGGTGGTGATGGAAGTGGTTGCTGAGATGAGGTCATCAGCGGCTAACGGGGGTGGAGACGTTGGTGGTGGCAGCGACGATGATCCTCGGGGGATGGGAGAGGTCTATGGATTGCGGTGTTGTTTGAGGAGTAGAGAGTTGCGAGATGGAGACGGGGTCGAGGGAGGCTTTACGAGTACGTGCGCGTGGGGTCATGGGGACGTGGGGCATGAGGGAGGCAAGCGCGAGGGAGGCGGGTGCGAGGGGACGTGGTCGCGACGTCGAAGGCAGAGGAGAAAAGAGCGGGAACGAGAGAAAGAAGTGGGGAAGAAAGATGGATGGGTCGGGTAGGGGGGAGTTGGGCCGGGCTCGGGGTAAAATTAAAATGGAATTAGATATAGGGTTTGGGTTCAATAGGCCGGGCTCAGGGAAGGGATGGGAATAAAAGCGAAATTAGAAATAGGGTTAGGGTTTGGGGTTTGGGTTATGAATTAGGAAAAAGGAAAAGGGAAAAAGGGAAGTTAGGCCTTGGAAAGAATTTAAAAGAGAGGGGAAAAAGAATGGGCTGGGCCGGAAAAAGGGGAGGAGGAAAATAGAAAGGGAAATATACAATAGAGTTTGGTGTGGGGCTTTTGAATAGATGAAATAATTATGAATATAAATAAATAAATTTCGTAAGTAACACTTTATAAAATACGGGTATTGGTGTACAAAAGAACCGGGTATTACATGATCAGTGTATCTTGAGCCCGTTTCTCGACACAGTTTTACTTCGCCAATCAAGTTCTTGAGCAGGTCTAGTTGACCTAGGTGAACCCTAGAACGATTAGGTGTGTGTTATTTTTTTGTCGTGACTGTTTTTGTCCAGATTCTTTTTTTTATATTTCATTCTTTTGTTAATAACTAACTAAAAAACACCAAATTCTTTTTTCCCACCGTTTCTCTTATTCATCTTCCTCTCTTCATATCATGGGTCCCCACCTCAAAAAACCCTTGCCGAACTTTGGTACCCACAACCAGACATAACTTCCTACGGTTCTTGCTTTGGTCGAATTTCGAACGACCCCTCCATGCCCAAAATTTCATTGAGAGATCGGATAGACGCGTCTAGGACAAACAATTGGACCCCACAATCCACTTCGTATAAACTATTTCAAACATTCACCCCTTCTTACGTTGATACCCCTTTTGAGAGTCCAGTTGTAACTCCAAGACCTATGTCTCTTGCTGAACATATTGAACAATCTCGTAACCGATCTTTCACTCCTTTCACCACTACGAATTCTTTGGATCAACAATTCCATTCACCTTCTTATCCGTATGTTGATCCTACCCCTGTCCAACCATTCAATTCATATCCATCCTACCCAACTTTTGCACCTTCCCTAGACATTGCTTCTGAACAGCCTTTTGGGGGTTTCCAGTATCCAAACAACTTTGAATCTTTTATTGAAACCCCTTCACAACCTATGTCTAGTCTGGAACAGTCGTTGGAAGACTTTAGGGCAGCATCATGCCAACAGATGATGGATTTGAATGCGTCCATGGCCGCCCTCATACAACCTAGTGACCTGGTAGCTAGTTTTAAACTAGCTCCAAATTTTCCAATGTATGAAGAGGCGGTAGGACAGGCTGAGAATTTGAGTAGTGAGAGTGAGCTGTACACCCTTCCTAATTAAACCTACCCATCCCAAATTGAATCCTACAACTCCTGTTTTGAAAGTCTATCGAGTGTCCCAAATGATTTATCAATTGAAGATAGAATGATTAATGAGTTGTGCGACGTTGTAGTGTTTGATTTACCAGATTGTGAAGGGACCTTTTTAAGTGAAACCATACCCAATCCTTTTAACCTCTACACCTCCATCTTAGAACCAGAATCGATTGAAATCCATGCTTTTGATGAGGTGTCTGAGAAAATTGATTTTCACTTGATTGAGGATATTGACACTGGGAATATTTTGGATGATGAACCCACTACTTTGGATGAGTTTTTCTCTCCAATTCATCATCCCGAGTTATTAACTGTTTTTCCCGAACTCCATATGCGTCTTGATTTTGATGAAATTTGCATGGATAAGCTGAATTTTGAGGAAAATATTGAGGAAATTTTTGAGGATGAGCCAGTTTTAATTGATGAGTCGGATTTTCCAATTCATCCTGTCCCTTCCATTGACTGTGTACACCCTCCTGAACCTTTACCTGATACCCCTCCTCGATCACTCCCCTCCATCCTTTCCATCGTTCCGACATTGCAAGAAACCGTATCAATTTCATTTCCTATGTCTGGTTTACCAAGTTCGGCGTACCCAGGTTTTCTTACGAATCTTGAGGGATTTGACCCTATTTCTCGATGGGTTAATAGATTAGCACAATCGCTTTTTACACATCGGTCATTACTAATTGTGCTAATCTATTCACTCTATTTTCACCCTCAAGTTCGTACTCCATTTCTTTTTCCCTTCCGCCAATCTTCTTCTCATATACCGAGACCGCATTCTGCTTCCATTCACATACGGTCTCACGTATTCTCTATTTCTTTCCTCTCTGTTTTCTTTCACCAACCAAACCATTATCACGATAAAATTTTTGAATGGTTGGTGCTCACTTTTTGCCTGTGTAAGGCCTTGTATAGATTGATACTGTTCTCTTTCCCCCCTAACTCTAAACTTCAATGCTTAAACAGTGGAAACACTGTTTTACTCAAGTTTTGGGGGAACATTTGTGTATATATTTTTGATTTTCTTTTTGGTTTTGTATATAATTTGTTTTTGGGAGTGCCGACAATTTTGACCCTCTTAGTGTAGCCTGACAGTGAGGGCACTGTCAAGTTTAAGTTTGGGGGTCTGCTCGGTAAGCTTTCCACCTTCGCATTCATGTGTATATTTTGCATTTACATACCTATTTAAAAAACCCATAAAAATCGAAAAATTTTACAAAAATATAATAACTTTGTCGTCAAGTTGGCTAATAGGGTAACTGAGATTTTTATTCCGAAAGTTAGCTGATATGTTAGAAGCAACTAAATCCTAGGCTTAGGAATTGAAAACCCTAAAAATAACCCTCATTCTGCTTAACCTTGGTAAGTATACGTCCTTACAGTTTTTTTTGAGAAATAGGTAATCTTGAGTTCAGTTCTTGAGTTAAGTCAAGACGAGGGGAAAGTATTGAAGCTTTATTGAATGATAAGTCTGAAAAATAGTTCCTATTCTTGAGTCCAAATTTAGAAAGTATATACCCTACAACTGCACTTACACACACCTTGAAACTTGGGATAGTAGAGAATACCTAGAAATACTCTTGCCTGAAAACCTAGTATGAAAGAAAAAAACGACATTTAAAGCTAAACACCAAAAGAGAATCAGTGAAAAATATATCCGGTCTTGAAAAGAAAAATAAAAGAAAAAGAAAAAATAAGAAATAAAGTCAAGACCTGGAAACTGCTATTTAAGCTTTAAGCTCACACATTCAGTAATCGGCCGTTAGTGCCTCAAGAAGCATTAATAGTCGCATGAAAGGTGTGTGAGCATCTCCGTCCATCATTTAATGAAAAGAAATAGTATTAGGCATTAGGGCAAGGGTACTATAGCTTGAATTGAATTCTTGAGTGTAGGGATGCAAATTTACACACACGTAGGGGTATACGATCGACGTTTGGTGGAAAGATAAAAATGAAGAATAAGACTTATGTTTTCTCTAAAGTTGATAAAAATCCCTGATTTGAGACCGCACTTTAGAAGAAAAACTTAGGAGATACCAAAATCTTTCTAAACTTTTTTCGAACGTATAAGATCTAAGGTTAAATAGATAGGAGGTGTGAAAAATAGGGGTTGGATATTTCTAACTTAGAATGATAGAATTTCTAACATAGATACTAAACTGCAGGAGTAGAATCAACGTTAACTTATGAAACTAATTTGACGGGATTTTGTGGGTGTAATCCGCTGAAAACCCTCAGGAGACAACACTCCTCCTACTAGTGACACCTAGAGGTTTAACGGCTTGTTGCATGCGCTCAATGCAATCGCGTTCCCTGTGAAAGTGAGGCTAGGATTTTGTTTTGCTCGGGACGAGCAAAAGATAAGTTTGGGGGTATTTGTTCAGACCAGAATATTGCATTTTAATACCGCTCATTCATTATCTATTTTTTGTATAAATCGGTACTATTAACCGATGTTTGCTCAGTAATACAGATTACAGGTATCCGTGACAAAACACTAGACATACATTCAGAATCACAGATATATCATTTGTAAGCTGACACTGCAACCAGAACTGCAAACCGACCGATATCCCAAGAGTGATTTTGCAAACAAGTGTGTGCACAACATTTTTGTCCAACACATTACATGTATGTGCACATAACTCTTGGAACATGGACCATGGACCTAGGGGGCAGCCATGGCATGATGGCTAGTGCAAGTGGGCTATATGGTGTGATGTGCATTTATTGCAAAAAGTAGTGATCTGATGCATCGCTACTTATTTCCCTCCAAGAACTGGATGCATACCAAGTCAAATTTGAGAAAACCAGCAACACCAAAGTCATACTGGAGACAACCCCTGCACACCATAGGAGTACGAGCACCAGTGCTCGGATTTCAGCCGAGCACTTCCTAGAGAAAACCGAGGTCTCTGGCCCTGTCTCCTCTTCTGGCCTCCATCTTTCTGTGGGCCCCTCCTTGCTGCCACGTAGCCCTATTTTTATTGTTTATTTTCTTTTCTTTTGTGCCTATATATAGCAGGCAGTGGGCATAGGTTCATGCTCTCACATTGTATCTTTCATTTTACACTTTGTAACTCTTTTGTTTTCTTTTTACTTCTTGTACATAGCTTCCCCTTGAGATCCCTGCCTTCTCTTGATCTTTTAACTTCTTCATTGAGCTTGAAGATTTAAGGGTTGGTATTTGATCTTAAGGGTTGTATCTTCATATGGAATCAATAAAGCTTCTCTTTTTTGTGCTTCATTTTCCCTTGGGTTCTTTGCCTCTTCTTGATCTTGCAACCTCTTAATTGAGCTTGCAAGTTTAAGATTAGGTTATTGAACCCATGGCTTGTATTTGGTTCTATGGTTCTTAGTGTTATTTTCTTGCTTATTTCTTTCTTGCAATTTTCTTACTTTCTTTACATTCATGCAATTTATTACCATGCTTTACTTACCTTCTCTTTAAATTCCTTGCACTTACTTATAATAACCTTTTCTTTTCTTTGTTTCTCTTTGCTTTTGTTCTCTCTTTTTGGTTTGTTTTGTGAATGGTTGTTAATTTGGTGTTGTTAGGAATAAATACGATATTGTAAGTTAAGCTTTCTTTGCACATTTCCTTTTCCCGTATTTTCCATTGAACTCCATCCAAACGTTACGCAAGCGCTCCGTTAGGAACCCTACCCTACCAAGGTAATGGTGATTCCTAACCGTGACCGGTTGCGTTCGGTTTGGCCGGAGGCGAAAGCAAGAGACAGGAACGAAAGGACAAGGGTCAATAAGCCGGATTCCACGAATACCGTGCTTATATCCCCTAATCCACGTTGTTGCCAATTGCTCGAGCTTCAATCGTTAAGTTCGGCTCAAAGGTTTTTGTACGGATTTCCTTAGCTTACACTATTATATCTTTTCCTAACAACTTTATACTTGCATATAACACATAGGTTAGATTTGAACTTTCCTCCCTCGCGCATTAACTCGTCACGACAAGAACGTAAAACGCTCTGTCTCCCTGTGGATCGACCCGTGCTCATCGCGGCTAGCTGCAAAGCGACACCATTTTGATTGCGGTTAACTTTAATTCTTCCAATCAAGTGCTATATGAGATATAACATGAACACTGTGAAAATTTGAGAGGGTTTCATGAATTTTTGGCGGCCGTCCATCATACCCTAGATCTCGGATAAATTCGAGCCCCTCCCCCTGAAATTTTTTGTGTGTTCCAGTGATTTGGTTTTGATGTTTCAGGTGTTGTTAGTTTTTGCTAATTTTGCATGTGATGTAATCTTACACTATAAACAATTCGGAGTGTTTCGTATTCGTAGTTTTAACATTGTTTCGGGTTATTCATATATTGTCTAGGCGAAGTTAAAAAGTTCGATCGAATGTCAAAAACCCATTTTTCCAAGTTTAACGTATTCGGAAAAACATGCAAGTGATCGTATGAACCCTCTAGAAGAATGAAACCCTAACTCGACTTTTTTGGATCGCGGAACAGCGGTCAAACCCTAGGGTTTGCCGTAGTTCCATGGCGACATGAGTGAGGCTTGGGTTTGCCCTTCTATGGCTGGTGCATAGGTACTGTGGCATATTCTGGGTACTATTAAAACTGTTCTCAAGTGTTGAGCTGTCGGGAAATTGTGCAACTTAGATGAATCGATCAAAAAGTTTAACGTTCATCTGGGTATTATGTGATGGGATACAATATTTGGAATCCACAAAAATAGTTATGAGATAACTAGTTTGAATGTTATAAATCTAGCAGTTTAGTCTCAGATGATCGGTTGCCACGGGATTTTGATGTGATTAAAAGTCCGTCGCAATCACGTAGTGTACACGGATACTCGCCGAGTAAACTTAATAGATAGACACGCCCTATAGCCCCGACCAAGTGACTGTAGGAGAACCCCGTCGCCAAAAGCATCCGTTCGGGTGCTCGCGGCAGCGGTGTTCCGCCTTAGTGCATTTCGTCGACAGTATCGGGGGTGCGGCCGTCTACTAAAGTTTCTGACGAGCATTCGATCAGGACGTTGGGAATCTTGTTGAATTGCCCGACTAGATATTGAAAAGTGTTTTCGAGATCGAGACTAAAATGCGGGGTTTATAATTGTTAGGCATGCGATGTCTAAGGAATTCATTTGGTTAGGTATGAAATCCAATATATGTGATACATTGGGTTTATGATGTCTATGATGGTTGCGGATTCCAGCTGTTGTAGTTTTCACTTTCTTTTCTGCGACCGTAAGTGTAATATGTGGTGTATCGCCGGTTTCGGTGCTATATCTCAACGACAATTGGGATATGCATATTTACTTACGTTGATGACATGTGATGTTATGTGTTGCTGGGATATGTTATATTGGATCGTCGTGTTTTGAATAGCCGGGGGTTTTATGTGAGATGAGAGTTTTTCATTTTCATTCATGTAAAATTCATTGTATGTAATATTCTTTTATTGGGGCACTTCCGGGTTGAGGATGATGTCACCATTGTATATTATTTACTTTTCCGCATTAGGATAGACCCAAGGCGGGGAGCACAAGTAACCGGGTTCTAGGGGTCCAGTGGGAGACCATCTCGAGGAGTCGAGACATGGTCTCCTAACTCTAGAATTGGTAGGGTTGCTTGCCACTCTCGTAGGGGTCTAGGGGTGGGGGATTGGCTATTCATCACGACCGTGGAATCCGTGTTTTATACATGCTTAATTTAAAACCCGGAAATCCTAGTATATCCAATATTTCATATGTTGTTTTCTGCTACGGTATCCATGATGTGATCATTTGATATATTGATGAGATGAATATAGAATATTGTATATGTGATATATTATATAGACGTTGCTTATGTTTTACACCCGCGCTAGTACTGCCCCGCTCTGTCGTTAGTTACCTAATCTAACGGTGCACGAGAGGATATCGAGACGAATGCGGATGGCATAAGCATACGTTGTATTTATCTATGATTTTTAGGTAACTTAAAATGATGGGACTTCATTAATGAGATTAATGAAATAAAAGAAACCTAAAGATGTTGTGGAATCGAATTTTCAAAAACAGGTAGCTCTAGTTCTTGCTTTGCATAGCGGTATTCCTTGTAGAATATCCAGCACCTTATTCGATAAGAAAAGAGCCGAGATCCCTTAACCGGGAGTGACCACGTTCTGCTACAACCCTCGGTTTTGTCTTTTGATTGCTTTTCTAGTTCTTGTTTTGCATAGTGGTATTGTGAATATCCTGCACCTTATTCGATAAGGAAAGAGCCGACGATCCCTTCACCGGGAGTGATCTCGTTAGCGAAACTAGTAAAAGCCTCAAAAACACTCCATTTTAAATCATTTAATTCTAAAACGATATCAAGTTCATTACGCAAAGGGTTTTCTTAAAAATCTGTCTTAGCCCTCCGTCATTTCAGATAAGTATTTCATAGTATTCATGCTACGTTTGTTGGCCTGCGTCAAGGCGTAGTGTGCGGTAGCTATTTATGCTTATCTGCTAAAGCATATGATGCGATTGGATTAGGGTAGTCGTGCGACTTTGTTGGCTTTCGTCAAGGGTCGTGCGGGTGGGTTTAATTCAATCAGAAAATGTACAGGTTGAACTTGACTAGTAGCCTATGGTTTGTTGGCTTTCGTCAAGGTCATAGGATGCCAGGGGCAAAATATTATCGAGAATTTCAAGTGTTGAAATTTGCAATGAGATTGCATACCTCCTATGAGATAGTTGGATCCCGATACCCACTGTGAGTAAGAGTTACTCCTGTGAGAGTTTTACACATTACAATCAGCCGACCAAGTAGGTGTCTAGAAAGGTGTCAATGGGGTTACGCCCCTGGGAAAACGAGGTTTATTTTAATTGGGTCTGTGCGAAAGCACGGGGAACCTCCCTCAAAGTACCGGCACTGGCCTGGCTGAAAGATTGGTGAACTTGTAGGGTGTAATTAATCCCGGCTAGTCTTTCCTTTTAAGGTTTGAAGGAAGATTTGACTAAAACAGTGGGAGCCATCCTGATTAGATATATTAATAACCAATCTAATCTTGCAAGAGCATACACTAAGTGTTTTCTTCTCTCTCTCTTCAGGCAGCGACCATGTCACGCCATAATCAAGATAATAATACGGATGTATTAACCGAACCCGCTTGTTATACTGAGCTAAGGAACGTTGGTCCCGCTCCAACTTATAATTGTTATAAGACTGAGCAGGAAATAGGGGATTACCAGGATTCCCGTGCCGCCCAAACAAAGAAAGTGCATGCTGATGCATCATCTTCGGGTGTGTTCATTACAGAGAACTGTTTCTTAGTATCCTTTACGTCCTGGGTATGTGATACCGGATCAGGATCCCGCATATGTAATCAGTTACATGGGCTACAGATAGGTAGAGAACTAAGAATGGGTGATAAGTTTTAAGAGTTGGAAACGGTGCAAGTGTTGCAGCCGAATCAGTTGGCAGTTATCACCCTGTATTACCAAATACATTGATTCTAAACGAGTGTTATTAGATACCGAACCTGATATACAACATCATATCAGTCTCTTTATTTAGTAAAGAATGATATAATTTTGTATTGTTGGATAATGTTTTGAACATTTCTTATATCAAGAGTTGATCAGTTCAGGCATGTTATCTAAAAGCATATACGTTCTAAATCAAACCACAGTTCTTAACATACAGAACACACACAGGAGGAAGAGTTCAGAAATGAACGAATCCTTCTTGAGGCATTGTAGACTAGGTCATATCAATGCGACCCGACTAGCTAAGTTACATTTAGATGCATATTTAAATCTGTTTGAATTTACATCTTGTGAAACTTGCCAGTTATGTCACAAAGATAAGATGACCATAGCTCCGTTTATTGGAAACAGAGAAAGAGTTAATGAACTCTTGGGATTGATACATGATGATGTATGCAGTTCCCCTGTCTATACATGCCAGAACAGGTTCTTTGTACTTCATTACATTCACTGATGATCTCTCAAGATTCGGACATATGTTCCTGTTGAAACACAAGTCTGAAGCTTTAGAGAAATTCAAAGAACATAAGTTAGAAATAGATAACCACAATGGGTATAAGTATTATGTCCTTTGATATGATCTAGGAGGAGAACACTTGAGCACTGAATTCCTGGACTATTCTAAAGGAGAATGAGATTCTCTCTCAGCATTACTCCTCCGTATACACCACAGCATGTCGGTGTATTGGGGCGGAGCAATCGCACCCTATGTGATAAGGTGTGCTCTATGATGAGTACTACTGAGTTGCCTATTTTTTGGGGGGGTTATGCACTTGAGAAGTTGCATACCTATTGAATAGGGTTCCAACTAAATCAGGTGCCTACCACTCCATATGTGATATGGTATGGGAAGAGCCCATCTCTTAAGAATGTTAAGATTCAGGGGTTGTCCGGCCTATGTCTAAAAGCAAAATCCGGACAAGCTCGAGGCAAGGTTAGTTCTATGGAAGTTTGTTGAATATCCCAAGCATTAGCAAGGGAATATCTTCTACTACACTGAGTAACAAAAGGTGTTTTATTTCTCAGCATGCCACCTTTTAGAAAGGGAATTTCTTGTGAAGAAATTAGTGGTCATGAGGTAGAACTGGAAGAAGTTCCAGCTATACAAACTGCAGCTGATGATTTAGTAGAACTGGAGGATTCAATAGCTCTCGACAAATCTCAGCCTCTCCGCTGATCTATTAGGGTTCGTCACCCACCTAAGAGATACTTCGGTTTTCTCTATGACAGTGGGAGCGATGATTGCATAATGAGATGATGACCCAACTAGTTTCGTGTAGGCCATCAAGAGTGGGGACTCTGTAAGAATGACTGGATGCTATGCGATCTGAGATGGAATCCATATACACCAACAAAGTATGGACTTTAGTTGCTATATCTGAAGGGTTAAATCCCCATCAGGAGCAAGTATATCTTGAGAAGATTACTTGGTGTACATGGAAAAGTTGAGACTTTCAAAGCTAGACTTGTTGTACAAGGTTCTCTTCATTGACCAGGTATGGATAATGATGAAACCTTTTCTAGTGCCTATGCTTAAGTCCATCCGGATCCTACTTGCCATTGCTACAAACCATGATTACAACATCTGGTGGTTAAGTGTCATGACTGCTTTTCTAAATAGTGATTTAGAAGGGAGTGTCTATAAGTACACAGCCAGAGGGCTTCGTAAACAGTGGGAGCAGCGGAAACGTGTGCAAGTTGCTTTATGGGATAAAGCTGGCATCGCGGAGTTGGAACATCGGTTTTTATGCGGTGGTCAAAGCGTTTGACTTCATCAAAATGGTAGATGAACCTTGTATATACAAAAAGGTAGTAGGGAGTATGGTAGTGATTCTCGCATTGTACGTCGATGACATACTCTTGATAGGAAAGGAGTTTCCTATGCTACACTCGGTCAATCTCCTCTCATCACAAGGATTCTCCATATAAGATCAAGGTGATACCTCCTAAATCCTAGGATTTGGATCTATGAGATAGATCTAAGTGGATGTTAGGATTCTCACTAGGTGTATTGAGTTGGTATCAATCGATCCTCGGGAGAATCACTGGATAGCTTCCAGGATGGTAAGGATGACTGAATGTCAATCACAGGCATTGTCTTTACCCTCAGTGGAGGGACGGTATTGTTGAAAGAGTTCCAAGCTAGATACCGTGGCAAACTAGACGATAAAGGCTGAATACATTGTTACCAAGGATGCTACCAAAGAGGTAGTCTGGATATATATAAGTTCATGAGATGAACTTCGTTCCTACCATTATGTGACAATGGAGTTGTGGCTTTGGCCTAGGAACCCCCGTCCCATCAGTAATCGATACATATTCTTAGGCAGTATCACCTGATCATGGAGAAGGATGATCTCCAGGGAGATCGAGGTTAGGAGAGTAGACACAGAGGACAACAGCGCGGATCCACTCACAAAGGCCAATTTCCCTGTAGAGACTTTTATGGGAAGGTTGAGTATGGGATATTTCAACCACTGCTGATTGTTGGGTATGAGATACTACAACAGATGGCCCTAGTGCAAGTGGGAGATTGTTAGTGATATGTATGCCCTAGAGGCCATTACTGTACATACGATGTATATTGTAGTGGATGCTTGGACATATATATGGAGGACTTTCTTGCTCAACATGATAGTATGCTATCAGGTTGCTCTTTATCTTAACATGTACACTGATTGTCTCTATGTTACATGTTGATAAAGCCCTTAGGATGTGTACTTGACTACCAGGACTATGATGCAGATCATACTAGTGGGGAAAGAGAAGTCGCTAAGTAATCCTTCAATTGTTCCTAGTCGTAGGTGTATCGAGACAGGGCATCGATATACCAGAGTAGACTAGCGTATAGTTTCTCGACCCATGTAGATGGGCGATGGATGATCCCATATCCATTGGTGTTTGATATAAGAGACAGTATACGGGTGCTCAGTGGAGACTGGGTATACTGAACGGACTCGCCGAGAACTCCCAGATGGTATTATACCTCACGTCAGATGGCAGTTCTCTAGTGACATTGGTACAGGTTAGTCTGTAGACCCGAGATCGTCATAGAGTCTTGTGTGATTCCCACTGTGCTTTGATTTCTACCTTACCACGTTCAAGAGAACTTGCAAAACGGTGGCTTTTGGGTACAGTCCTGAGTCACATGGAGGCAATGAGCGATAGGAGGGGTTTCGCCTCTCCCGGTATTGGGAGTTGATATTGCGCTGTGCTCGATTGGGTATAACAGGAAGTCCTTAGCCAAGGCTGCTTCAGAGATATACTGGTAAGTGTTATCAGTAGTTTCTCGACCCGTTATGAGCCTCATATCGACATGTCTTATCGAGTTACTGAGGTCTGACGTTTACCACCCCTAGATAAGATATGCGACATATCAGACGAAGAGACCGGACTGTACGGTAGTGTTACTGATTGGATTCGCAGGAGCACAAGCAGGCTTGCTTGTTGATCTTCTCGCTCAATACCCGGGTGGCCGTTACGTTTGGCAGACCGCTTGCCGCTTGTGGGAGTTTGATATGATCATCACCTACTGCCGGCGTATTGACGAGTCTTTAGAGTCCTACACAGGGGTTTCCTGGCTCAAGCGAAATGGAGTAGGAGCACATATGTGATATGTGCGGGACCGAGATTAATACGATATGTGATACCGCATTCTATTCTCGCAATGTGTGACATGAAAGGTTATATGTGATATAGCCGGGTTATCGGATTAAGTGTTGATTCGATAAGTTATTACACATGATATTTGTCGGTTATATGTGATATAGCCGGATTATTAAATCAAGAGTTGATTTAATAATTTAATGTATAATTATATATTTGATATATTACATTACATTAACTAGTATTAGTTCACTTAAGATTTCGTTTCTCACTTGATGTGCACATTGTATATATGTGATATGTATATTAGTGTACATGAATTGTATCATGCTTGATGATACATGCAAAATGGGTGTATGAGACTTAAACCATGCTAGGGTTAAGTTAGGGTTTTATTTATTTCTTAAGAAATAACAAAAGAGAGAAGACTTGGTCAATTTTGTCAAGCTTGGATGAAACTTGTAGAAACATTGACAAAGTCCACTCTTTTGTCATTACTTAGGATATTTTTGTTAACCCTACCCTTAACCTTAGCCCTTGGTTAATTCTCTACATGAGTTAGGCATGAGGGCTTAACTCACCAATGGTTGCAATAATTCATTTGGATTATATGATGAGTTCCTCTTCATCTTCTTCTTCCTCTCAAGCTTTCTAGCTTCAATGGAGGTATGAGATAAAATGTGGGAAAATCAATTCTAAAGTGAGCCCACTTCCTACTTCATCATCCTTTACTACTTGCCATTTAGTATAGGGCGTTTTTTCACTAATTTCGTAATTAATGAAGAGATAGCTTGGGTTAGTGTCTCCTCGACGTAGATCATCTTCGGCCTCGAGGACATCAAAGCAAGCATGCTCGTTTCTTCATGGGATCCTCTCTAGAGTCCGGAGTTCACGATCGCAGCGAAAGGGACTACTACATGGAGCTATTGAAGTGAAGGATCGGTCTACAAAGATTGTATTCCTTGCTCACGTAGGATGTAAAGTGTTTACATATGTTATTCCATCGATTTCTAATTTACTATTCTTTGTTAGGGTTAGTTAAAACGACAAATTTTTGAATTTGGCATGGAAGATGCCTCCCGAAACCTTGTTGCCGTCTTAGGTAACCCTGCACTAGGGGTGTGGGATTGGCTATTCATTACGACCGTGGAATCCGTGTTTTATACAGGCTTAAAATAAAACCCGGAAATCCTAGTATATCCAATATTTCATATGTTGTGTTCTGCTGCGATTTATCTGCGATGTGATCACTGTATATGTTGAGATAGATACTGGATATAGTATATGTGATATATTATATAGACGTTGCTTATGTTTTACACCCACGCTAGCCCTGCCCCGCTCTGCCATTAGTTACCTAACCTAACGGTGCACGAGGGGACATCGAGGCGAATGCGGATGGCATAAGCGTACGTTGTATTTATCTGTGATGTTTAGGTAACTTAAAATGACGGGACTTCATTAATGAGATTCATGAAAGAAAATAAACCTAAAGATGTTGTGGAATCGAATTTTCAAAAACAGGTAGCTCCAGTGTTGCTTTGCATAGCGGTATTCCTTGTAGAATATCCAGCAGCTTATTCGATAAGGAAAGAGCCGAGATCTCTTCAACGGGAGTGACCCCTTTAGCAATAACTGGCAGATTCTACAACCCTCAGTTTTTTCTTTTGATTTCTTTTCTAGTTCTTGCTTTGCATAGTGGTATTTGTGAAATATTCTGCACCTTATTCGATAAGGAAAGAGCCGGGATCCCTTCACCGGGAGTGACCTCTTTAGCAAAACTAGTAAAAGCCTAAAAAACACTCCATTTAAATCATTTGATTCTACAACGATATCAAGTTCATTACGCAAAAGGTTTTCTTAAAAACCAATCGTAGCCCTCCGTCATTTCAGATACGTACTTCATAATATTCGTGCTACGTTTGTTGGCTTTCGTCAAGGCGTAGTGTGCGGTAGCTATTTATGCTTATCTACATAAGCATATGACGCGATTGAGTATGGTAGTCGTGCGACTTTGTTGGCTTTCGTCAAGAGTCGTGCGGGTGGGTTTAATTCAATCAGGAAATATACGAGTTGAACTTGACTAGTAGCCTATGGTTTGTTGGCTTTCGTCAAGATCATAGGATGCTAGGGGTAAAATATTATCGAGAATTTCAAGTGTTGAAATTTGCAATGAGATTGCATACCTCCTATGAGATAGTTGATCCCGATACCCACTGCGAGTAAGAGTTACTCCTGAGAGAGTATTACACATCACAATTAGCCGATCAAGTAGGTTTCTAGAAAGGTGTCAACGGGGTTATGCCTCTGGGAAAACGAGATTTATTTTAATTAGGACCGTGCGAAAGCACGGGGAACCTCCCTCAAAGTACCGGCACTGGCCTGGCTGAAAGATTGGCGAATTTGTAGGGTGTAATTAATCCCAGCTAGTATTTCCTTTTAGAGATTGAAGGAAGATTTGACTAAAACAGTGGGTGCCATCCTGATTAGATAAATTAATAACCAATCTAATCTTGCAAGAGCATACGCTGAGTGTTTTCTTCTCTCTCTCTCTCCAAGTAGCGACCATGACACGCCTTAATCAAGATAATAATACAGATGTATTGACCGAACCCGCTTGTTATACTAAGCTGGGGAACGTTGGTCCCGCTCCAACTTATAATTGTTATAAGACCGAGCAGGAAATAGGGGATTACCAGGATTCCTTTGCCGCCCAAACGAAGAAAGTACATGATGATGCATCTTCTTTGGGTGTGTTCATTGGCGAGAACTGGTTCTCAGTATCCTTTACGTCCTGGATATGAGATACCGGATAAGGATCCCACAAATATAATCTGTTACATGGGCTACAGATAGGTAGATAACTAAGAACGGGTGATAAGTTTCAAGAGTTGGAAATGGTGCAATTGTTGCAGCCAAAGCAGATAGCGGTTATCACCCTATATTACTAAATACATTGATTCCGAACGAAAGTTATTAGATACCGAACCTGATATACAACATCATATCAGTCTCTTTATTAAGTAAAGAAAGATATAATTTTGTATTGTTGAATAATGTTTTGAACATTTCCTATATCAAGAATTGATCGGTTTAGGCACGTTATCTAAAACCATATATGTTCCAAATCAAAATACAATTCTTAACGTACAGAACACACACAAGAGGAAGAGTTCAGAAATGAACGAATCCTTCTTGAGGCATTGTAGACTAGGTCATATCAATGCGACCCGACTAGATAAGTTACATAAAGATTCATATTTAAATCTGTTTGAATTTACATCTTTTGAAACTTGCCAGTCATGTCACAAAGATAAGATGACCATAACTCTTTTTATTGGAAACAGAGAAAGAGTTAGTGAACTCTTGGGATTGATACATGATGATGTATGTAGGTCCCCTGTCTACACATGCCAGGACCGGTTCTTTATAATTCATTACATTCACTGATGATCTCTCAAGATTCGGACATATGTTTCTGTTGAAACACAAGCCTGAAACTTTTGAGAAATTCAATGAATATAAGTAAGAAGTAGAGAACCAAAACGGGTATATGTATTATGTCCTTTGATGAGATCAGGGAGGAGAATACTTGCACATAGAGATCCTGGACTATTCTAAAGGAGAATGAGATTCTCTCTCAGCATTACTCCTCCATATACAACACATGACGTTGGTATATCGGGGCAGAGCAATCGCACCCTATGTGATATGGTGTGCTCTATGATGAGTACTACTGAGTTGCCTATTTTCTTTTGGAGGTTATGCACTTGAGAAGTGTTGGTGTGTAGTAGCGCCTCTAGTAAGGTTGCATCATCATAAAGTAGTGAACTTTTAAATTCTAGGAGGCTATTACAAACGAACTTCGAATCGTAACTAGAGATTAGGGTAAAAACATCATTATGAGAAGTCTAAACTGAAGGAAAAGGAAATACAACCTTTGTAGCCAACTCCTTCGATCTTTAGGACTCCTACGGCTTTGCTCGAAGCTTGGAACAACTCCGCTCAAGATCCTTCGTCATCTACGATGATCCACCCGGAGATTTCTAGATCAAACTTTAAGCTACACAAAATGAAGCAAACACTCTACACTAAAGGGCTAGGGTAGTGTAGAATGGTTGCGTGGTTTGTAAACTCACTTAAAAACCTTTTCTTTTTAAGTTCCTCACTCTAAACAAAACTCAAGAGAGCTTGAAAAAGGAGGAAGATGAAGATGGCAAAAGCTTTTGTAAAATATAATGAAAACTTATTTCCAAAAAGAAAAAGAAAAGAATATATATGAGACACTCTCAAATATAACCATAGTTAACTAAATATCTAGATATTTTGTAGATGGGTTAAAGAACAAAGGAAACCAAACCATGGTTAAAATCAATGGTGAAAGAAGAAGTGTGTAGAAAATGAGTCATTATGCTAATTTCCTTTTTTTAATTCATTAACAAAAATCTAGATATTCATCAACCATTTGAGTCTTGTATTGCCATCTTCTATGTATCATCCACCATGACACATATATATGTATGTATGTGCACATGCACATCATCTTGTGTATGTATAAACATATATGCATACATCCAAAAGAAAAGGTTTAATTAAAAATGAGCTAAAAGTTAATATTAAATCAACACTTGATTTAATAAATCGGTCACATCAAATGCGACCCGACCAATATTGAACGTCTGATTAAAATACAGTATCACATATTCGTATTTAATCGAACTCCTGCGCATATCACATATGCACACCACAACATTTCGCCAGAGCTAGAAAAATCCTGTACGGGACTCTAAGACTCGTCAATACGCCGGCAATAGGTGATGATCATATCAAAACACCTACAAGCCGCAAGCGGTTAGCCAAACGTAACGACAACCCGGGTATTGAACGATCAGAAGAAAAACAAGCGAACCCGTCAAAACTCCCATCGAGCCATTGGCAACACTTACCGTACAGTCCGGTCTCTTCGTCTGATATGTTGCATATCAAGTCTTGTGATGGAATCGTCGAGCCCTAATAACTCAATAAGTCATGACGATATGGTCTATGACCGGTCGAGAAACTACTCATAACACTTACCAGTAAATCTCATCAGCCCTGGCCAGGGACATCAAGTCAGAGCCAATCGCACATTGCAGAACATCAACTCCCAATACCGGGAGAGACGAAACCCCTCCTATCGCTCACCGTCTCCATGTGTCTAGGGACTATACCCAAAAGCCACCTGTTTACACGACTCAGTAGAGCCGTGGTAGGGTGGAAATCAAAGTACAGTTGGAGAACACACAAGACTCCATGATGATCTCGGGTCTACAGACTAATCTGTACAAGTGTCACCAGAGAACTGCTATCCGACGATAGATATAATACCATATAGGAAGTCTCGGTGAGTCCGTTCAGTGTACCCAGTCTCCACTGAGCACCCGTATACAATCTTCGATGTCACAACACCAATGGATATGGGATCATCCATCGCCTATCATATGGGTCAAGAAACGTATACGCTAGTCTACTCTGGAATATCGATGCCCTATCTCGATATACCTACGACTAGGAACATTTAAGGATATGCTTATAGACTACACATGCCCCACTAGTATGATCTCCATCATAGCCATAGAAGTCAAGCATATATCCTCAGGGCTTTATCAACATGTATCAAATGAACAGTATCAAATGAACATGTCAGATAAAATAAAAACAGATAGCATACTATCATGTCGAGCAAGAAAGTCATATATCAAATATAAATATATACATGTCCAAGCATCCACTATACATATAATGTCCTGTAGGGCATACATATATCCAACAGTCTTCCACCTGCACTAAGGCCAATTATTGGCGTATCTCATACCCAACATCGCAAAAAGTCGCTCATGTTGCGGCTGTGGAAGGGCCTTGGTGAGTGGATCCGCGGTGTTATCCTTTGTATCTACTCTCCGAATCTCGATCTCTTGGCGATCAACTATCTCCCAGATCAAATGATATCGCCTGAGAATGTGTCTGGACTTTTGATGGGATCTGGGTTCTTTGGCCAACTCTATAGCTCCATTATTATCGCAATACAATGGTATTGGATTAATAATGATTGGAACTACTCCTAGCTCCGCAAAGAACTTCCTCATCCAGACGGCTTCCTTGGCAGCATCATTTGCAGCAATATACTCAGCTTTCATTGTGGAGTCTGCAACGGTATCCTGTTTGGAACTCTTCCAACATGCCGCCCCTCCATTGAGGGTAAATACAAATCCTGAGATAGATTTACTGTCATCCTTATCACTTTGGAAGCTAGAATCAGTGAAGGCCTCCATTTGGAGATCCCCATTACCATATACTAAGAATAATTCTTTAGTCCTTCGCAAGTACTTAAGAATGTTCTTCACGGCTATCCAGTGTTGCTCACCTGGGTTGGATTGATACCTTCTTACTATAGCTAGTGTATAAGCTACATCAGGGCGAGTACATATCATCGCATACATTATAGATCCTACGGCTGAAGCGTAGGGTATAATACTCATGCGAGCTCTCTTTTCATCAGTCTTCGGATAGAAGTCTTTAGAGAGAGTGATTCCTTTTAGGTCCACATTACCTCTCCCGGTTCTTTCGGGGTTGCGGAAACGGTGAAAAATGATTTTTGGGGTTTTGGTAACATGGACTAGAAAACCCGGATCTTTGCTAAACAGCACACTAGCAACAACTACGAGCTTTAGCTACTCGGTTAGGGATTATACCTAGTCTTGAACTCCTTCTCTTCTTGTTGTTCTCCTTCTTGGTAGCTCCTTGTAGTAGCTTGAATGGCTCCTCCTCCTCGTCTCCTTTTTGCCGAAGATAGATCCACCCGAGGGCCTCGAATTTGAGCTCCTACCTTAAGCTTGAGGTAACTAAAGTGTTAGGTTTGCTAGACCTTCAACCTTAGGATGAGTAGAGAGTAGTTTTGGTGTTTTATCTCCAAGGAAAATGGTTCTCAACTCATGAGAGATTTTGCCTTGAGCTGGAGGAAGAAGGAGAGCAAAGGATGAGAGAGAAGATGCAAGTGAGAATGATCAATTTTTACAACCATGCTCTCATATTTTAGAAATGATAATAATAATAATAATTAACAATTTTGTGATGGTGAGTTGATGAATGACCATTATCATTTCACTCATTAAATGCTTTTGCAAAGAATAAGAAGCATCTTTGAAAACAAATGATGATGGTCAACAAGTCCAGTTTGGTCAACCGGTCAACAAAGTCAACAAGTCAACAAAAGTCAAGAATTCAACTCAACCATGGCACAATAATTGTTAACTAATATTATTAATTGTACTTCCTATTCTCGTTAGGGTTTGGAAAAAGACAACAGTCAACTGTGCATACACACCCGTACCATAACCCTAATGAGAATCCTCTGCCTCAGTCAACTGTGCATACACACCCGCATGCGTGTTCCGAGGAACACGAATACAATGAGATAAAACCAATCCCAAAACATATACTAGGATCTGGCTTAAACCAAAGCCCGCTACTAAAAACTGTCCGGACACCAAACGTGCACAAGTGCGCGGATGTGAACGAACCCCGTCGCAAAACCATGCGACCTCTACTTTGTTTTGCCCAAAGGTGAATAACCCTCTGTGTGGGACTCTAAAGACTCGACACTACGCTGGCAGTGGGGTTAACCACAGACCGCAAGCGGCACTAGCTGTACGTAACGGTCCCCAGGTAGATGCCGATAAGAAGACTGATGAGGTGAACCCATTCGAACTCATACTGAGCCTGTATGTGACAATCTCCGTACAGTCCGGTCTGTTCGTCTAAGAATATCACATGGCGGGCCTAGGGGGTGGTAAACGTCAGTCCCCTAATAGCGGTACAAGTCGTGCTGGAGTGTAGCCCAGAGCACCCTGAGATATCACTGGAAACCTACCAGTATATCTCGCTAGCCCTGGCCAGGGACTTTGTGTAATGGATCTCCTAGACACAGCGTGATATCAACCCCCAATACCGGGAGAGATGAATCCAATCTAACCGTCATTGCCTCCAAATGCTTCGGGACTGCTCCCAACTACTACCTGTTTGCACGACTCAGTAGAGCCGTGGTAGGGTAGTAATCAAAGAACAGTGGGAACACACTTGAGGCGAAGTGACAGTGTCAAGTCAGCGGACTAAGCTGTACTCATGTCACCTGGGAATTGTTAACCGACGATAGGTATAATACCAACCAACAGTTCCCGACGAGTCCTGTCCAGTGTACTCGAAACCTAACGAGCACCTGCATACTATCTCCAGTACGATGTACTGATGGCTGTGGGACAGACCATCTCCCCTGCTGGGAAGAGAAGGGTATGCACCAGTCTACTCTGGAGTATCGATGCCCTGTCTCAATAATCCTACGACTAGGGACCAGAATAAGGATGTACTTATAGACTACCCAGCCCCCACGAGTGTGATCGCCATCACAACGCCGGTAGTCAAGCAAAGATCCTAAGGGCTCCATCAATATGTTTTAGCGATATGTTAAAAGAAACATATACACATATTAAGATAGAAACAAACCAAGTAGCATACTACTATATCGAGCAAGACTGTCGTAAAACCGTATATATATCCCAAGCCTCCAAAATGTATTATACAAACTAGTACTATACAATAATGGCCTCTAGGGCATACATATCTAACAATCTCCCACTTGCACTAAAGGCCAGTAATTGGTTTACCTCATACCCAACGTCTGCACAAGGGCCAGCTGCTGGCGTACCGCATACCCAATAGCTCAAAAAGTCGCTCGAACTGTGTTTGAGGGAGGGCCTTTGTGAATGGATCCGCTGTGTTGTCTTTTGTGTCCACTCTCCATACCTCGATCTCCTGGCGATCAATGATCTCCCTGATCAGGTGATACCGCCTTAAGATGTGTCTGGATTTCTGATGGGACCTTGGTTCCTTCGCTAAAGCTATAGCCCCATTGTTATCGCAATACAAAGGTATTGGGTCAACAATGGACGGAACCACCTGAAGTTCACTAATGAACTTCTTCATCCAGACCGCCTCTTTTGCGGCATCGCTTGCAGCAATGTATTCAGCCTCCATCGTCGAGTCTGGGACGGTATCCTGTTTGGAACTCCTCCAACATACCGCCCCTCCGTTGAGGGTAAACACAAAACCCGAGACAGACTTGCTGTCATCTTTGTCACTCTAGATGCTTGAATCGGTAAAGGACTCGACCCTGAGGTCTCCATTACCGTAAACCAGGAACATCTCCTTAGTCCTTCTTAGGTACTTCAGAATGTTCTTCACTGCCGTCCAGTGGTCCTCACCTGGGTCTGACTGATACCGGCTCACCACGCTCAGCGCGTAAGCTATATCTGGTCTTGTACATAGCATCGCATACATTATAGATCCTACCGCCGAAGCGTAGGGTATAGTGCTCATGCGAACCCTCTCCTCGTCAGTCTTAGGAGACATCTTCTTGGAGAGGGTAATTCCGTGCAATGCTGGTATGTTACCGCGCTTGGAATCCTCCATACTAAATATCTTTAGTACGATCTCTATGTACCTGGACTACGAAAGTCCCAGTAGTCTCTTGGATCTATCTCTGTAGATCTTGATCCCCAGAATGTACGAGGCATCACCCAGGTCCTTCATGGAGAACCGTTGTGACAAGAATAGCTTGACCGATTGTAGCATAGAAATGTCATTTCCTATCAAAAGAATGTCATCCACGTACAAGACTAGGAACACGACGGTTCGTCCTACAATCTTCTTATAGACACAAGGTTCATCTTCGTTCTTGATGAAATCAAATTCCTTGATTGCCTCATCAAAACAGATGTTCCAGCTCCGCGATGTCTTCTTTAATCCATAAATGGATTTAAGCAACTTGCACACCTTCCCGCTGCTCCCACTGTCTACGAAACCTTCTGGCCGATCCATGTAAACGCACACTTCTAAACAGCCGTTTAGAAAAGCCGTTTTAACGTCCATCTGCCAGATTTCATAGTCATAGAAGGCAGCAATGGCAAGTAGGATCAGAATGGATTTGAGCATAGCCACCAGAGAAAAAGTTTCGTCATAGTCCACACCAGGTCTTTGACGAAAACCATTTGCAACGAGTCTAGCCTTATAGGTTTCCACCTGCCCATCTACACCAAATTTCCTTTTGTAGATCCATTTGCATCCAACGGGTTTTACCCTAGGTGGAGCAATATCCAAGGTCCACACTTTATTAGCGTACATGGACTCCATTTCGGATTGCATTGCTTCCTGCCACTTATCAGAGTCCCTACTGATAATGGCCTGCCTGAAACTGGTAGGGTCATCTTCTTCCAAGATGCAATCCTCTCGATCCCCGTCTATGAGAAAACCGTAGTATATCTCGGGCAGATGAGAAATCCTACTAGATCTGCGGAGTGGCTGAGGTTCATCTGGGCTTATTGAATTCTGAGGTTCTGTCAAATCTTCAGTTTCATTTTGTGGTCGCTGAATTTCTTCCAGTTCTACCGAACTCCCACTTGTTTCTTTTGCAAGAAATTGCCACTCTAAAAAGGTGGCGTGGCGAGATACAAACACCTTCTGTTCCTCAGTGTGGTAGAACAGATATCCTATAGAGTTTTTAGGATATCCCACAAATTTGCATAGAACTGAACGTGCCTAAAGTTTGTCCGGATTTTGTACTTTTACATAGGCCGGGCAACCCCATATCTTAATATGTTTAAGATACAGCCTTTTACCATTCCATATCTCGAACGGTGTCTTAGGCACAGATTTAGACGGAACATCGTTTAATAGATATGCCACTGTCAATAGCGCATGTCCCCAAAATGAAAGAGGCAACTCGGCATTACTCATCACGGAGCGAACCATATCCAGTAGGGTACGATTCCTCCGCTCCGATACACCGTTGTGCTGTGGTGTATAAGGGGGAGTAAGCTTAGAGAGAATACCATTCTCTTTTAAGTAATCTAGGAATTCCGTGCTTAAGTACTCCCCTCCTCTATCAGACCGGAGGATCTTGATACTTTTGCCAGTCTGGTTCTCTACTTCGTTTCTGAATTCCTTGAATTTCTCAAAAGCTTTTGATTTGTGTTTCATAAGATACACATATCCGAATCTAGAGAGATCGTCAGTGAATGTGATGAAGTACGAGAACCCACCCCTTGCATGTATAGACATCGGACCACATACATCACTGTGTATGAGTCCCAAGAGCTCTGTTGCTCTTTCTCCATGTCCGGTGAACGGAGATTTGGTCATTTTCCTTTTGAGACAAGACTGACAAGTTTCATAAGATGAAAACTCGAACGCATTCAAGAGTCCATCTTTATGAAACTTACTTAGTCTTTTCTCTCCGATATGACCAAGTCTACAATGCCACAAGTAGGATTCATTCATATCTGAATTCTTCCTTTTGCGTGTGTTTTGTACATTGAGAACTGTATTCTGATTTAGAACGTAGATACCATTATACAGTGTACCTTCTGCAACTAGTACCTTATGAAGGTAAATGTTCATGATATTCCTATCAAGAACAAAGTTATATCCATCTATATCGAGTAAAGAAACTGATATGATGTTGCAAACCATGGAAGGTACATAGTAGCAATCGTTCAAAATCATAGTATTGCCATTTGGCAACACTAGGTGATATTCATCGACGGCTGCAGCATTAACTTGTGCTCCGTTCGCTACTCTGAGCGACATATCACCAGGTGCAACTTTCCTACTTTTTCTCACTCCCTGCAATAAATTACAGATATGAGATCCTGATCCGGTATCAAGTACCCAGGAGGTAGGGCTGACCGTAAAGCAGTTCTCAATTATAAGAACACCTGAAGTAGATGCAAAACCATGCTTCTTCTTCAACTGGGTATCCTTGGAATCCATACAATCCTCTTTCCCTTGCTCATATTTATGACTGTTGTCATAAGTTAGAGCCGAACCAACGTTCCCCAGCCCTGAATAAGAATTCGGATCGGTCAAGCGATACATTTTATTATCTTGATTAGGGCGTGAAATGGTTGCTTCCTGGAGAGAGAGAAAAGAAACACTCAGCGTGCGCTCTTGCAAGATTAGATTGGTTTATTAGTTTATCTAACCAGGATGGCTCCCACTGTTTCCTCAAATTCTTCTTAAAACCTTTTAAAAGAAGAACTAGTCGGGATTAATTGCACGTCACAATACTTGCTTAACCTTTTAGCCAGGCTAGTGTTGGTACTTCAAGGGAGGTTTTCCAACGCTTTCGCGAAGTTCCTTAATTAAGTAACCTCTTTTCCCTGGAGGCGTAGCCCCGCTAACACCGTTCTAGACACCTACTTGGTTTATAGCATTGATTGTTAAGTGAAATAATCTCCCGAGAGTAATCCAACTCATCAGTGGGATCGGGATCCAACTATCATTATGTGATGACCTAGATGGAATCCACTCTAGTCACCACACTCCAGAAGGTATGCTAAATCTGCAAGTTTCAGTTTCTTTAGAAACCCCCGATGTGGTTTTTGCCCCTAGGACCCAAGTGACCTTGACTGAGCCAACATATCAAAAGATCCTAGTCAAGTTCAACCCGTCATTATCTTGATTGCATTAGACCCACCCGTACGAGTCCTTGACTGAGACAAAATGACCGCACGACTGTCCCAACCAATCACATTGTATCCTACGGAAAAATATTACATAGCTACCGTACACTACGCCTCGGCTGAGCATGAAATACATAGCACGAATACTAAGCAATACCAATCCGAAACGACGGAGGGCTACGGCTGGGTTTTGGCAAAAACCCGTTAACGTAATGAACTTGATATCGTTGAAGGAACGTGATACCCTTTTTGAAAATATAGTGGCGAAAACTTTTGCTAAAGAGGTCACTCCCTGTGAAGGGATCTCGGCTCTTTCCTCGTCGAATGAGGTGCAGGATATTCTAAGCTGAATACCTCGATGCAAAGCAAGAATAATCGACTATAGTGAAGTTATTACCCTGACGCAAACTTTTGTCCAAGGGGTCACTCCCGATGAAGGAATCTCGGCCCTTGCCTCGTCGAATGAGGTGCTGGGCATTCATAACCGAATACCTCTATGCAAAACAAAAGTGAACGTCCTTGCAATAACAGCTTTTTGAAAATTGTTCCAACAACGTCTTTTAGGTTTGTTTTCTTGCATTAATTTAATGCGTCCCATCAATTAATCCTACCATTGCAGAAAACAACGAAAATATGACGTACGCTTATACCAGCCGCATTCGCCGCGGGGTCCCGTCATCACCCGTTAGGTTACTTAACTAACGAAAGAGCGGGGGCTGGACTAGCGCGGATGCAAAACATAAGCAACGCCTAAATAAATATCATATATAGATATATACACATTCATCAGATGCAATGATAGCCATTCCAGATCACAGATGAACACTTTGGATATACTAGGAATCTGCATGTCGTTCGAGCCTGCAACAAAAGACATATTACACGGTCGCGATGAATAGCCAAATACCCCACCCTAGACCCCTACGGGTGCGGAAAATTACCCGCCAAATACCCGAAGTGAAGCAACCTCCCCCAACAACGTGAGTAGGCCACTCGGCACTTCAAGGTACCCGGTAGTTTGTGCATCCCTCCTTAGGTCTATCCTAGGAGCAAAAACAGTAAAAAGAAATTATACAATGGCGGCTAAAACCTCATCCCGGATGTGCGGCCATATAAATAATATTACATCAATTTACATATTACATGAATTGAAAGATAAAGAAAACTCTCATCTCACAACCCCCCGGCTATTCATCCACGACAATCCAACGAATTCATATACACAAACCATCAACATTACAGATCACAGATATGTATAACCCCCACTAATCGACGTATAGCGATTAGCAGACGTTCAATACATATATCACATCACAGATATAACCCATTAGCCGAAGCCTACAGAAAATCGATCAAAATACGGATTTGTAACCACCCCAAAAACAAATTTTGTTCTCTGGAAATTCTGGGCAGAAACAAACCATCCTAAAAATCACAAAACACCAACATAAGAACACTGCAAGAAGTTTGACCCACGGCCGAGTCAACTCGGTCGCGGATCCACGGCAAGAGCATACTCTTGCTGCGGTTCCGCGGGTAGTTAAGCGACTCACTGGATCAAATTTCTTCCTTGTTCTGTAAAAACCCTGAGCCGATTTTTAGTATGTGATTTATTATTTTTTTGAACAGATCTAAAAATCGGCAAAAAGTTAGCTTTTTCGGCGTGTTTTGCGGTTTTTGTCCGATCGAAATTCTAGATACTTTGCTAACATGCTAGTGCGTGTTTAGCTAGGCTCTGATACCACTGTTAGGTCCACGTTACCACTCCCGGATCTTTCGGGATTGCGGAAATGGTGAAAAATGATTTTTGGGGTTTTGGTAACATGGATTAGAAAACTCGGATCTTTGCTAAACAACACACTAGCAACAACTACGAGCTTTAGCTACTCGGTTAGGGATTATACCTAGTCTTGAACTCCTTCTCTTCTTGTTGTTCTCCTTCTTGGTAGCTCCTTGTAGTAGCTTGAATGTCTCCTCCTCGTCGTCTCCTTTTTGCCGAAGATAGATCCACCCGAGGGCCTCGAATTTGAGCTCCTACCTCAAGCTTGAAGTAACTAAAGTGTTAGGTTTGCTAGACCTTCAACCTTAGGATGAGTAGAGAGTAGTTTTGGTGTTTTATCTCCAAGGAAAATGGTTCTCAACTCATGAGAGATTTTGCCTTGAGCTAGAGGAAGAAGGAGAGCAAAGGATGAGAGAGAAGATGCAAGTGAGAATGATCAATTTTTACAACCATGCTCTCATATTTTAGAAATGATAATAATAATAATAATTAACAATTTTGTGATGGTGAGTTTATGAATGACCATTATCATTTCACTCATTAAATGCTTTTGCAAAGAATAAGAAGCATCTTTGAAAATAAATGATGATGGTCAACAAGTCCACTTTGGTCAACCGGTCAACAAAGTCAACAAAAGTCAAGAATTCAACTCAACCATGGCACAATAATTGTTAACTAATACTATTAATTATACTTCCTATTCTCGTTAGGGTTTGGAAAAAGACAACAGTCAACTGTGCATATACACCCGTACCATAACCCTAATGAGAATCCTCTGCCTCTGTCTCAGTCAACTGTGCATACACACCCGCATGCGTGTTCCGAGGAACACGAATACAATGAGATAAAACCAATCCCAAAACATATACTAGGATCTGGCTTAATCCAAAGCCCGCTAGTAATAACTGTCCGGACACCAAACATGCACAAGTGCGCGGATGTGAACGAACCCCGTCGCAAAACCATGCGACCTCTACTCTGTTTTGCCCAAAGGCGAATAACCCTCTGTGTGGGACTCTAAAGACTCGACACTACGCTGGAAGTGGGGTTAACCACAGACCTCAAGCGGCACTAGCTGTACGTAACGGTCCCCAGGTAGATACCGATAAGAAGACTGATGAGGTGAACCCATCCGAACTCCTACTGAGCCTGTATGTGACAATCTCCGTACAGTCCGGTCTGTTCGTCTAATAATATCGCATGGCGGGCCTAGGGGGTGGTAAATGTCAGTCCCCTAATAGCGGTACAAGTCGTGCCGGAGTGTAGCCCAGAACACCCTGAGATATCACTGGAAACCTACCAGTATATCTCGCTAGCACTGGCCAAGGAATTTGTGTAATGGCTCTCCTAGACACAGCGCGATATCAACCCCCAATACCGGGAGAGACGAATCCTGTCTAACCGTCACTGCCTCCAAGTGCTTCGGAACTGCTCCCAACTACTACCTATTTGCACGACTCAGTAGAGCCGTGGTAGGGTAGTAATCAAAGAACAGTGGGAACACACTTGAGGCGAAGTGACAGTGTCAAGTCAGTGGACAAAGCTGTACTCATGTCACCTGGGAACTGTTAACTGACGATAGGTATAATACCAACCAACAGTTCCCGACGAGTCCTGTCCAGTGTACTCGTAACCTAACGAGCACCTGCATACTATCTCCAGTACGACGTACTGATGGCTGTGGGACAGACCATCTCCCCTTCTGGGAAGAGAAGCGTATGCACCAGTCTACTCTTGAGTATTGATGCCCTGTCTCGATAATCTTACGACTAGGGACCAGAATAAGTATGTGCTTATAGACTACCCAGCCCCCACGAGTGTGATCGCCATCACAACGCCGGTAGTCAAGCAAAGATCCTAAGGGCTCCATTAATATGTTTTAGCGATATGTTAAAAGAAACATATACACATATTAAGATAGAAACAAACCAAGTAGCATACTACTATATCGAACAAGACTTTCGTAAAACCGTATATATATCCCAAGCATCCAAAATGTATTATACAAACTAGTACTATACAATAATGGCCTCTAGGGCATACATATCTAACAATCTCCCACTTGCACTAAAGGCCAGTAATTGGTGTACCGCATACCCAACGTCTGCACTAGGACCAGCTGCTGGCGTACCGCATACCCAATAGCTCAAAAAGTCGCTCGAACTGTGTTTGAGGGAGGGCCTTTATGAATGGATCCGCCATGTTGTCTTTCGTGTCCACTCTCCGTACCTCGATCTCCTGGCGATCAATGATCTCCCTGATCAGGTGATACCGCCTTAAGATGTGTCTGGATTTCTGATGGGACCTTAGTTCCTTCGCTAAAGCTATAGCCCCATCGTTATCGCAATACAAAGGTATTGGGTCAACAATGGACGGAACCACCTGAAGTTCACTAATGAACTTCTTCATCCAGACCGCCTCTTTTGCGGCATCGCTTGCAGCAATGTATTCAGCCTCCATCGTCGAGTCTGCGACGGTATCCTGTTTGGAACTCCTCCAACATACCGCCCCTCCATTGAGGGTAAACACAAAACCCGAGACAGACTTGCTGTCATCTTTGTTACTCTGGAAGCTTGAATCGGTAAAGGACTCGACCCTGAGGTCTCCATTACCGTAAACCAAGAACATCTCCTTAGTCCTTCTTAGGTACTTCAGAATGTTCTTCACTGCCGTCCAGTGGTCCTCACTTGGGTCTGACTGATACCGGCTCACCACGCTCAGCGCGTAAGCTATATCTGGTCTTGTACATAGCATCGCATACATTATAGATCCTACCGCCGAAGCGTAGGGTATAGTGATCATGCGAACCCTCTCTTCGTCAGTCTTATGAGACATCTTCTTGGAGAGGGTAATTCCGTGCAATGTGGGTAAGTTACCGTGCTTGGAATCCTCCATACTAAATCTCTTTAGTACGGTCTCTATATACCTGGACTGCAAAAGTCCCAGTAGTCTCTTGGATCTATCTCTGTAGATCTTGATCCCCAGAATGTACGAGGCATCACCCAGGTCCTTCATGGAGAACCGTTGTGACAAGAATAGCTTGAAGAACATGGTCTCCTACTGATGCACCGGGGGCCAACCGCATCTGAAACAGCTTTCGAGATGCGTCGTATCGTAAAGTACGAGATTGCTCTTCATACAACTCCTTTGTATGAAGAAAGATGGATTGTATATCCATCTTCTCGTGCTGTTTCTGATGGATACTGTCCATAGAAGCAAGCGTGAGGCATGTGGCCGTGTTGCAATCAATATCCCATGTTTTTTGGATCTCCTTATCCGAAACAGATGATTCAAGTCCTGGGACGGATGGGTCTTTGGTAGTGAGGACATATGATACTTTATCATATGTGAGTGCAATGTTCAAGTTCCTCAACCATTCTTTATAATTTGGTCCAGTAAGATTGTTTTTCTCTAAAAGAAGCTTAAGTCCCGTCATCGGTATCTGCCATTAGGAGAGAGAAAAGAATACACTCAGCGAAATGCTCTTGCAAAGATCAAATTGGTTATTATCTTATCTAATCGATGTCTCCCATTGTTTTTATCAAATTTCTTTCAAACGTGAAAAGAAAACTAGCTAGGATTAATTGCATTCTACAGTTTCGCTAACTGGTCAGCCAGGCCAGTGTCGATACTTTGAGGGAGGTTCCCTGTGCTTGCGCACAGACCTAATTAAAATAAACCTCGTTTTTCCCAGAGGTCAAACCCCGTTAACACCTTTCTAGACACCTACTAGCTTAGCTAATTGTAAAGTGCAAAATTCTCCCGGGAGTAACTCTTACTCACAGTGGGATCAGGATCCAAATATCATATAGATGGTATGCAATCTCATTGCAAATTTCAACTCTTGAAACTCCCGATATAGTTTTTACCCCTAAATGCTTATGACCTTGGCTATGGTCAACATATCATAAGCACTAGTCAAGTTCTACCCGTCATTTCATGATTAACCAGACCCACCCATATGACCCTTGACTATGATCAACATAATCGCATGAATGTCCTAACTCATCGCATCATATGCTTGTAGGAAGACATCACTTAGCTATCGTACACTACGCCTTGACTATAATCAACATACATAGCACGAATACTAAGTACTCTGCTTCCTAAAATGACGGAGGGTTGCAGATGGTTTTTATGGAAACTTTTAACGCTTTGAACTTGATTTCGTTGTAGAATCTAAATTGTTTTAAGAAAAAGGAATGGCTTAAGCTCCGCATCTTTTGAAACTTGCTTTTTCATAAAAAGGAGCCGAGCGGGTTTCAAATTCGATTCTACAACATCTTTAGGTTTCTTTTCTTTTACATTAATCTCATTAATGTATTCCCATCATTTAAGTTACTAAGCCATTACAGAAAGAAACAAAAAACAGTATTACATATCACATATATAACAATATCACATTCGTCTAAGATATTTAGCAATCACATCACAGAATAATTAGCAGCAGAAACACATATATAAAAATATAAGATATACTAGGAACTCCGTATTTTCTACTTAGCCTAAGATAGAAAATACGGATTCCACGGTCGTGATGAATAGCCAAGCCCACACCCTTAGACCCCTACGAGAGCGGCAAGTGACCCTTCCAATTTTGGAGTTTAGGAGACCCGGTCTTGACTCCTCGAGATGGCCTCCCACTGAACTCCACAACCCGGTCACTCGTGCTCCCCTCCTTGGGTCTATCCTAATGCGGAAAAGTAAAATATATATCAATGGAGACATCATCCTCAACCCGGATGTGCCCCAATAAAAGAATAATATATACAATCAATTTTACATGAATGAAAAGATAAACTCTCATCTCATATAAAACCCCCGGCCATTCGATCACTACGATCCTATACATCATATCACATAAACAATTGAAAAGCATAGACGACGTTAAAATATATCAATCAACACATCAACATACCCACTGTTGTAATAGATCTCAACACTTGAACTTGCATAAAAAAAATTTCCCAGAGAGCATATATAGTGTTGGAGATAGTGCTCTCAGAGTCAATTATTAGGTCATAGGTACGTGATTGCAATGATTGATGGAGGACCTATCCCGGTAGGACAGTTTTACTCGAGATGATAGTATGCTATCTGGTTTACCTTTATCATCGTGTACTGTTTTAAGTGACCTGACACGTCGCTATTACACGTTGATAGAGCCCCTAGGATTCTTGCTTGACCACCAGCAGTATGAGGGCGATCATATAAGTAGGAGCTGGGGGTCTATAAGCATATCCTTAAAAGGTCCCTAGTCGTGAGAGTTTCGAGACAGGGCATCGATTCTCCATAGTAGACAAGTGTATACAGTCGAGACCCCGACGAAGGGCGGTGGCCGGTCTCACAAGCCACTGGTGTCAGTTGGATCACCTAAGATGTATACAGGTGCTCATTGGGTTATGAGTACACCGGACAGGACTCGCCGGGAACATGCTAGTTGGTCATATACCAGACGTCAGATGGCAGTTCCCTGGTGACATGTGTGCAGGTTAGTTCATCGACCTGGGGATCGTCATTTGTCTCGTGTGAGTTCCCACTGTACTTTGATTACTACCCTACCACGGCTCAAAGGAGTCGTGCAAACAGGTTTTAGTTGGGTACAGTCCCGAGCCACATGGAGGCAGTGAGCGTATCTTCAGGGGTTCGTCTCTCCCGGTATTGGGGGTGAGGTTGTGCTGTGTCTAGGAGAGCCATTACACAAAGCCTTCGGCCGAGGCAAGGAGATTTACTGGTAGGTATTCCGGTAGTATCTCAGGGTGTTCTGGGCTACACTCCGACACGACTTGTACCGCTTTTGGGGGTCTGACTTTTACCAACCCCCTAGGCCCGCCATGCGATGCTCATAGACGAACGGACCGGACTGTACGGATATTGTCACTGACAGGCTCAGTAGGGAGTCAGGCTCAGTTCGCTCACAGACGTCCCTTTCGGTCAATACCTGGTAGCCCGTTATGTATTGGCTTATACCTCTAACGTGCTAGTGGTTAAATCCACAACCAAGGTGTTGATGAGTCTTTAGAGTCCCCCACATTCAGTTACTCAGCTTTCGGGCGAAAGGTTGTAGAGGCCGTATGGAGATATGGCAAGGTCCGATCAGATACGTGCGGTATTGCACGGATCAGGATCGGACAGTTTGTACTATAGGCCGTATGGGTATATGGCAGGGTTCGGTCAGATACGTGCGGTATTGCACGGATCAGGATCGAACGTATATTACTAGCCAGCTTTGGTTTAAGCCGGATCCTAGTATAGTACAGTGTAGATTTTGTCTCATTGCATTTGTATTTCGGTCGGAATACAAATGCGGGTGTGTATGCACAGTATCGGGGTTTTCCTGTAATTTATTACGGGACCAGTTTTTTGGAGTTGCCAGTTTGCTTTCCGTTTCGGCCAATTTTCCTTTGTATCGTTCATTGGCCGATGTTTGGTGGAGGAGGGCTTATTTGCATTGTTGCAAATAAGTATTTGTGGAGGGGGTCTTTGCTTATATTTGTGTCATGATAGCTTTTCATTGACCTTGACTTGTATCCTCATGATGGCATGACTTTTGAGTCATCATGATGGTTGATGATGGTTGGGGTTGTGTGTGGGTTTGTGTGTGATCATATTCTTTCATGATTTGATTTTGATGCCTTGCATTATTGTTGAAGCCACTCACTTCCTCATGCCAATCTATCTCATTCTCTCCTCTCTCCAATTAGCTTGGCCGGCCACTTTGGCAAGAGGCTGTCCAAATTTTGAGTGTGGGTTTTTTGGCTCATTTCATGTTGCAAAATTCCCACAAGATCATTCTCAAAAGCTCCAAGTTCAATCCCTCCACAAAAGGCAATTCCATAACCCCATATGAGACTTGAGTACACTACGTTCTACAGTAAATCTTGGGCACGTCGAGTAGCCGGCTTCGTGCCCGAGTTGCCTCGGCATTGAGGTGGGAGCCCGTAAACAAAGTAGGCGATGTGGTGCACTTCTGGCGATGAGGAGGAGGCAGGACATTCCGCAGGAGATCGGGACCATGACGAGAAGACCGGAGGACTTGGATCGTCGGTATATCTCTATTCCCTTTCTTGTAGTTAGCTAGGACTAGTTAATGGTTCGATCCGGGTTATAGTGCGCGGTGGTGCCGGTTTGCTAAGTCCGCAAAATTATAGTTTATCACCGCTTCCGCATTTGGCCGTCGGATTGACGGCCGGGGCGCCGCCGTGCACTAACAGTGGTATCAGAGCCTCCCCATTAACTTAGTCTACCTTTGTGTAATGTGTTTTTCAGTTCCGATCGATCGAAATGTCCAAAAACCCGTATTTTGTCACGACAGTTTTCTGTTGAAATTTTTTGGTCCCCAAAAATTTTTCAGGTTGTATAAAAGTACTGTACAGGAAGATATAAGGCCACTGGAAAAGTTCGGCAAAGTGATCACTTAAGTGGAGCGCGGAACCGCGGCCAAACCCTACCTTGGGCCGAGGTTCCGCGGCAGTTCAGAGAGATCAATTGGCCAAAGTTCTCCAGTGGGCTTCTGGGGTTAAATTGGGGTTTTTGGAATATTAATATTGGGCCCATAATTTCTTTAACTGCTACAGTATTGGTTTGGGGCCCACTTGTTAAAATTTGATCGGTCGGATATTTTAAACACATTTTTCACAGTATTTACATTATATCTGCGACCGTGAATGTCACTCGATCGGTAAATCCTGTCTAACTGCTATAGCCCGGTTAGACGGATTTGCGAACGTGACATTCACGTTGATGTTCTGTGTATTGCTGTGATGTTGCGGATCGGTCATGGGGGATAGCCTGGATGCAATGCTAGTACAGTTTTTATTGTTTTATGTACATTTGATATTGCGGGGCGAGCGTCCGACATGTGGACTGCCGTCACTGCCCGTTTGTATTATTATTTTGGAGCACGACCAGGTTGCGGTCGATGTACCCGGTGTATGTATATTTTACTTTCTGTACTAGGATTGCCCCGCGGAGGGGTGCACGGATAGCCGGATTCTAGAGGGCAACAAACCCGCATCTCATGGCATTGAGACGGAGGGGGCTTCACTCTAGGATTGGCGGGCTATTCGCCGCACTCGTAGGGGGTACAGGTTGACCCAGGAGGGGTGCCCGAGTTACCGGATTCCGTGAAGTGCTGGGTGGTCCATTCATGTTGCTGAAGGGGGCTGCCTCGCTTCAGGTTTTGGCGGGTAACTTGCCGCGCCCGTAGGGGTCTAGGATCTCATTGCACAGGCTATCCACACGACCAGGGGAACGTCGGGTTTCAGTAGTGGCTCTGTGAAACCCGGGGATCCCAGATATCTGTATTGTTTCTGTGATGCTGTACATTTCTGTGATGTTGCATTTTATTCACGCCTTGAGCGAAATATAATATATTGGTAGATGTTGTATATGTTTTGCATCCGCGCTAGTCCAGTCTCGCTCTGTCGTTAGTTAGCTAACCTAACGGGTAATGACGGGACCCAGTGGCGAATGCGGATGGCATATACGTACGTCATATTATTTTCGTTCTTTGTGGTGTGATCAATTGATGGGACTGCGTTGATTCGGATCAATGCAAGTTAAAAACAAACCTAATCTGATGTTGTTGGAACACTTTTCAAAAAGCTGTTATTGCAAGGACGTTCACTTTTGTTTTGCATCGCGGTATTCATTTAGAATATCCTGCTCCTCAGTCGACGAGGCAAGGGCCGAGATCCCTTCACCGGGAGTGACCCCTTGGACAAAAGTTTGCGTCAGGGCAATAACTTCACTATAGCCGATTACTTTTGCTTTGCATCGCGGTATTCATTTGGGATATCCTGCACCCCATTCTATGGGGAAAGAGCCGAGATCCCTTCACCGGGAGTGACCTCTTTAGCGGAAGTTGTCGTCACTATATTTTTAAAAGCTATCCGTTCCTTCAACGATATCAAGTTCATTACGTTAAAGGTTTTCGCCAGAAACCATTCGTAGCCCTCCATCATTTCAGTTAAATATTCGGTAGTATTCAAGCTATGTATTTTGACCTCACGCCAAGGCATAGTGTTTGGTAGCTGCCGGGTACTTATCTGTTGCATAGATAGATGCGTTGGTTTGGGACAGTCGTACTACTATTTTGGCCTACGTCAAGGGTATGTACGGGTGGGTTCAAATTAACCTGGATAATGATGGGCAGAACTTGACATGTGACTTATGATATTTTGACCTCACGCCAAGGTCATAAGAGCATGGGGCAGAAATCACATCGGGAGTTTCAAAAGAACTGAAACTTGCCAGATATGCGCATACCTTCTGGAGTGCGATACCGTGAGCGGATTCCGTCACGTTATCATGCGATGAGAGTTGGATCCCGATTCCCACTGATGAGTTAGTTTACTCCTCGGGTGTTCCTGACTAATTCTTCTTTCAGGTTTGGAGGAGAATTTGAGGTACAGTGGGAGGATTCCAGATTAGATAAATTGGTAACCATTCTGATCTAGGTTAGAGTGCACGCTGAGTGTTTCTTTTCTCTCTCTCTGGCTGCGACCATTTGACCCGACCCTAAGACTATGACTCGGTGACCAAGTTGACCGAACCTTCTTAACACTGGCTTTTGGATTGTCAGAGTTGCAACCCTCATTGCCACTCCTACTTTTACCCTTTTCTCCAGGACACCCCTTATTACTACGAACGTCCACTTCCATTGGACAAAACCATCGTATGGTTATATACGAACTCGAAGGGATTTATTCGAGGATGGTTTCCGGTTCTGGAGAAAACGGATAGGATTATTCAGTTGTCTTTTCCTTTTACCTTCTCTCAGGTTGCGAGTACTCCTTGGTTTAGGAGATAGTACACCTATTACGCAAATTGGATAGTCTTCTTCCAAACCTTAGGCTGGTGCCAACCGGTAGGGAATGAAGAAAACCAATTAGCCTAACGATGGTGTACAGAAGGTATTAAGTTCAGACAAAGCAAGGGATTAGTAAGAGGGCAAAGTAAATTGCAACAGATATTCACGACCAAACCAAGTATTCCTTCGCCAATCCTAAAATCACCTTTGTATTTCTCCAAGACACTCCGTATCACTACGAAGATCCACAGTTTATTTGGATACTCCATCGTATGGTTATATACGAACTCGAATGGAACTTGTTCCAGTTCGGGGATGGATTCTGGTCCAGGAGAAATAGGAATAAGGTTTATTCGGTTGTCTTTTATCTTTACCCTCTCTCACTGCGAGTGTTTCTAGGATTGGGACAGTACACCCATTATGCTTATTGGATAGTCTTCTTCCAAACCATAGGCTGGTGCCGAACGGTAGGGAAGGAAGAAAACCATTTGGCCTAAAGGGGTGTACAGAAGGTAAAGACTAAAGACATAAGAAGGGATTTGGAGAGGTGGCAAAGAATTATACGGTTACAGTCGTGAATCTGGAAGAGGCATTACTAGGAATACCAGGATACCCCAATGAAACATTTCAATGTTTCAGTTTCACTGTGTACTGTTAAAGGAAAACTGATTTCCCAATTAGATACTTACTCCAGGGTATGCATTTACCAGGTACGATTCTCACATCTGTATGGTTTTACAGATGATGAGTGGGAGTAAGTTATTGGGAATTGGGTGATTATCCTCATTATATCGGGATTCGTTGTAATCGGTGATATTTGAGGAAATCACCTGGGCTGTTTGCCGGTTGGCAAATATTTGGTTTTGAATATCCGCTGTTATGCACCAATTTCAAATCGATATATCTGTACGTCTATTTTCATAGAGTGAGATATACCCTTTTGAAATTATGTCTGCGACATTTACCTATATCAGTGGATGGTTAGGTAAGGAGCATTAAACAGCGGTGTAATTCTTCTTAACCATAAGTACAGTTTTCAGCCTACGACACACAGTGAATGAGTTATCAGACTCAAGGGACTTATACAGAGTATTGTATGTTGTCCAGGGTCCATCAGGACAGAGGGGTTGGTCCTCGTACTATATTCGGTTTACTTATGACTTCTCTAGTTTTTAGACAGGTGTTTCGTGGAAACACAGGGTCCGAATTTTGAGAAGTTATTGGTATTTGAATAGAGTAGAGAACCAGGTGTAGCAAGTATCGGGATTCTTCAAAGAGATCGAAGATGTAGATACTTGTGTATGGTATTCAGTTGATAGCAGTGATTAAGAGAACTTGCTTCTTTTTCAGGTTACTCATAATTGGAAGCATTCCTAAGTTGAGTAACGCTGATCGGCCTCCTCCCATTTAGTTGACATGCATTGGAGACAGTTGCATGATTTGAATCTGGTTCAATTAAATCAGTGCCTCTGGTCCTATATGGGATATAGAACAGTTCATATCTTAACGATGTTAAGGTACGGGGAGTTGTCCGGCTTATGCTTAAAACCAGACACTGGACAACTCAAGGCACGTTTCTGTAATGGCTGTTTGTGGGTTGACCCAGGCTATGACGCGGGTTGACTTTCTACCATCTGGATGAACAATAGCAATATTGTTCTAGACTCACCACAGTTTTAATAAAAATGGATTTTTTTCAGAAAACAGTAGTGGGAGTATGGTAGAACTGGAAGTGATTCCAGAACCACAAACGATTACTGAAAATTTGATAAGGAACCTAAAGATTCAATCTGGATTGACATTCCATTGGCCACTCCGCAGATAAGGTGGGTAACTTCAGGCACCCGAGAGGTACTACGGTAGCCTCAAGGACGGTGACAGGGAAGTTCTTGTTTACCCACAATTACCATTGCTGTTGTTCCAGGCTGCGAGACCCGGCGGGAGGATGAGTATAGCGTCGTTCTAAACTAGTTTTAGAAGTGTACGTCTATATGACTCTGCCAGAGGGTTGTCGTAGTCAGTGGGAGCAGCGGAAGCATTGGTGGACAGGTAGCTTATGTCTATTTATAGACTAAAGCAGATGTAGCGGAGATAGATCATCTATTTCTGACGTGACAGTCATAGGTTTGACTTCATCAGAATAGGGGATGGATCTGTTGAGAAGGTAATAGGGTGTGATATCCTGGTATTTGGATGACATACACAAAGTAGGAAAGGAAACTCCTATACTACGATCGGTTATACTTTGGTCGTCACACAGTGTTTTCTCCATATGGGATTTGGACATTATGTCAGACATACTGGTTACTAGATCTATGGTTTTAGATCTAGATTTGGGTGGTTTCCCAATCAGGGTACTTAGACAGCATTCTAAGAGTATTTAGAATGGACGACTCCATGCACGGTAGTGTACCTGCAGATGATGGAGTCACCCTCTCTAAAGGTCTCTTTCAGACTAAAGGAGAGAGGGATGTGCATGATTGGCAGATCACTTGCTCAGGCAATTGAGTCAATCGTGATATGTCAAGTACCACACCAGATGTTGTTCTTGCACTAGATGCAATAAGTTGATATTGATCTAATCCTGGAGAAACAGTCGGAAACAGTTTTAGAACATAAGTGGATGTTCTAGGGATATGATAACGACAGCCTCATTCGGGAGACAGTTATCATTCCAGGCTTCCAAGGTGACATGGACGACAAGGAGGTTGTCAGAGTTATAGTTTTCCTTCTGATGAGGGGCAGTATTTTGGACAGGTGATCCAAGGAAATACTGAGGGTGGCATGGCGCAGGATACTGATTAAGTTCAGTTGACGATACAGTCTAAGAAGTTTGGATTTGGTGTTCATTTATGAGCTAAGTCTCATCAGACATCCAGACATATTCTAAGACAGGTATTACTCATTTCGGGAGATGGGTTTCTCCGCGAACTTGAGATATAGAGAGACATAGAGAGATACAACAAAGCGGATCCACTCACTGAGGCTATTCCTCGAACGCAATAGTTTCGCAAACGAGCTTTGTGAGACTGACTAGTAGAGGAGTTGGGTGTTCGGTATCACACGGGCTGTGAGTATGCGACATCGCAATAATTAGCCTTGAGTGCAAGTGGGAGATTGTTGGAGATAGTGCCCTCAGAGTCAATTATTAGGTCACAGGTACGTGATTGCAATGATTGATGGAGGACCTATCCCGGTAGGACAGTTTTACTCGAGATAATAGTATGCTATCTGGTTTACCTTTATCATCGTGTACTGTTTTAAGTGACCTGACACGTCGCTATTACACGTTGATAGAGCCCCTAGGATTCTTGCTTGACCACCAGCAGTATGAGGGCGATCATATAAGTGGGAGTTGGGGGTCTATAAGCATATCCTTAAAAGGTCCCTAGTCGTGAGAGTTTCGAGACAGGGCATCGATTCTCCATAGTAGACTAGTGTATACAGTCGAAACCCCGACGAGGGGCGGTGGCCGGTATCACAAGCCACTGGTGTCAGTTGGATCACCTAAGATGTATACAGGTGCTCATTGGGTTATGAGTACACCGGACAGGACTCGCCGGGAACATGCTAGTTGGTCATATACCAGACGTCAGATGGCAGTTCCCTGGTGACATGTGTGCAGGTTAGTTCATCGACCTGGGGATCGTCATTTGTCTCGTGTGAGTTCCCACTGTACTTTGATTACTACCCTACCACGGCTCAAAGGAGTCATGCAAACAGGTTTTAGTTGGGTACAGTCCCGAGCCACATGGAGGCAGTGAGCGTATCTTCAGGGGTTCGTCTCTCCCGGTATTGGGGGTGAGGTCGTGCTGTGTCTAGGAGAGCCATTACACAAAGCCCTCGGCCGAGGCAAGGAGATTTACTGGTAGGTATTCCGGTAGTATCTCAGGGTGTTCTGGGCTACACTCCGACACGACTTGTACCGCTTTTGGGGGTCTGACTTTTACCAACCCCCTAGGCCCGCCATGCGATGCTCATAGACGAACGGACCGGACTGTACGGATATTGTCACTGACAGGCTCAGTAGGGAGTCAGGCTCAGTTCGCTCACAGACGTCCCTTTCGGTCAATACCTGGTAGCCCGTTATGTATTGGCTTATACCTCTAACGTGCTAGTGGTTAAATCCACAACCAAGGTGTTGATGAGTCTTTAGAGTCCCCCATATTCAGTTACTCAGCTTTCGGGCGAAAGGTTGTAGAGGCCGTATGGAGATATGGCAAGGTCCGATCAGATACGTTCGGTATTGCACGGATCAGGATCGGACAGTTTGTACTATAGGCCGTATGGGTATATGGCAGGGTTCGATCAGATACGTGCGGTATTGCACGGATCAGGATCGAACGGATATTACTAGCCGGCTTTGGTTTAATCCGGATCCTAGTATAGTACAGTGTAGATTTTGTCTCATTGCATTTGTATTTCGGTCGGAATACAAATGCGGGTGTGTATGCACAGTATCGGGGTTTTCCTGTAATTTATTACGGGACCAGTTTTTTGGAGTTGCCAGTTTGCTTTCCGTTTCGGCCAATTTTCCTTTGTATCGTTCATTGGCCGATGTTTGGTGGAGGAGGGCTTATTTGCATTGTTGCAAATAAGTATTTGTGGAGGGGGTCTTTGCTTATATTTGTGTCATGATAGCTTTTCATTGACCTTGACTTGTATCCTCATGATGGCATGACTTTTGAGTCATCATGATGGTTGATGATGGTTGGGGTTGTGTGTGGGTTTGTGTGTGATCATATTCTTTCATGATTTGATTTTGATGCCTTGCATTATTGTTGAAGCCACTCACTTCCTCATGCCAATCTATCTCATTCTCTCCTCTCTCCAATTAGCTTGGCCGGCCACTTTGGCAAGAGGCTGTCCAAATTTTGAGTGTGGGTTTTTTGGCTCATTTCATGTTGCAAAATTCCCACAAGATCATTCTCAAAAGCTCCAAGTTCAATCCCTCCACAAAAGGCAATTCCATAACCCCATATGAGACTTGAGTACACTACGTTCTACAGTAAATCTTGGGCACGTCGAGTAGCCGGCTTCGTGCCCGAGTTGCCTCGGCATTGAGGTGGGAGCCCGTAAACAAAGTAGGCGGTGTGGTGCACTTCTGGCGACGAGGAGGAGGCAGGACATTCCGCAGGAGATCGGGACCATGACGAGAAGACCGGAGGACTTGGATCGTCGGTATATCTCTATTCCCTTTCTTGTAGTTAGCTAGGACTAGTTAATGGTTCGATCCGGGTTATAGTGCGCGGTGGTGCCGGTTTGCTAAGTCCGCAAAATTAAAGTTTATCACCGCTTCCGCATTTGGCCGTCGGATTGACGGCCGGGGCGCCGCCGTGCACTAACATATAGTACCTACGGATCAACGCAAGAGCGCACGGTCCATGGCTCACCAACGGCGCCGCGGAACCGCCGCAAATACACCTATTTGGCTGCGGTTCCATGGTCGTTATGTCGAGTTAGGCGCTCGTTTTTCTTGGGGATCCATAGAAAACCCTGTTCTATTTTCTGAATATTTTTAATTACAAAATTCCAACTTTTGAAAAAATTTCCAGTGAGCATGTAAAAATCTCATTTTTTTTTATGTTCGATTGAGTTTTAAAATGTCATCTGGTTTACCCTAAAGCTCTAGCTAGTCTCTGATACCATGTTGGTGTAAGTGCACGGCAGCGCCCCGGCCGTCATTCCGAAGCCAAAATGCGGAAACGAAACTTTTACAAAACATGTAAACCGGCAATACCGGGCACTATAAACCCAGATCGGGCCATTAACCTAATGCTAGCAAACTAGAAAATGGGAAGAAAGCTATATCGAGCGATCCGTGTCCTTCGGTCTTCGGCCTCCGTCCCGATCTCCTCGCGGAATCTCCGGTTTTCATCTCCTCGTCGGAAAGGGCACCACATCGCCGGGTTCTTTTACGGGCTCCCACCTCTGGACCGAGGCAACTCAGGCACGAAGTTGGCGAATCGACGTGTCCAAGAATACTGTAGGCGAAGTGTAGAATGCTTTATCTCATTGGGGTATGAAGTTGCCATTTGATGGAGGTGAAGAATGAACTTTTGAGAAAAATGGAGCTCTCATTTTCAAGCATAGAATGAGATGAAGAATGAATTTTTTCTCTCCAAAAAATCTCACCCCTCACACTCAAATGTGGCTGGCCATTCTCAAATGGTGGAGGGAAAAAAAAGAATCAATAATGCAAGAAAAGAAATGGGTGATAACAAGAAATAAATATCACATCAAAGTCTTTCATGAAATCCTTTCATAATCAATGCTAGCCATGATGAAAGAAAAAGCAAAGATGCTTGATTTATCATAATCTCTCCATTTACAAGAAACCCCCTCCACAATAGCTAATTTGCAAATATGCAAATTAGCCCCTCCATCAGAAAAATCCGGCCATGAAAGATCAAAGGAAAACTGGCCGAAATGGAATGCAAACTGGCAACTTCAAAAAACTGATCCCGTAATAAATTACAGGAAAACCCCGCGACTGTATATACATACCCGCATTTGTATTCCCACTGAATACAAATGCAATGAGACAAAATCTACACTGTACAATACTAGGATCCGGCTTAAACCAAAGCACGCTAGTATTATCCGTCCGATCATGATCCGTGCAATACCGCACGTATATGATCGAACCCTGCCATATCTCCATACGGCCTCTACAGAGTTTCGCCCGAAACTTGAGAAACTGTCTGTGGGGGACTCTAAAGACTCGTCAATACTTTGGCTGTAGATTTAACCACCAGCACGTCAGAGGTATTAGCCATACGTAACGGGCTACCAGCTATTGACAAAAAGGGACGTCGATGAGCGAACTCATCCTGACACCCTACTGAGCCTGTCAGTGACAATATCCGTACAGTCCGGTCCGTTCGCCCAGAACACCCTGAGATACTATTGGAATACCTACCAGTAAATCTCCTGCCTTGGCCAAGGACTTCGTGTAATGGCTCTCCTAGACACAGCGCGACTTCACCCCCAATACCGGGAGAGACGAACCCCTGAAGATCCGCTCACTGCCTCCATATGGCTCGGGACTGTACCCAACTAAAACCTGTTTGCACGACTCCTTTGAGCCATGGTAGGGTAGTAATCAAAGTACAGTGGGAACTCACACGAGACAAATGACGATCTCAGGTCGATGAACTAACCTGTACACATGTCACCAGGGAACTGCTATCTGACGTCAGGTATAAGACCAACTAGCATGTTCCCGGCGAGTCCTGTCCAGTGTACTCATAACCCAATGAGCACCTGTATTCATCTTAGGTGAACCAACTGACACCAGTGGCTTGTGAGACCGGCCACCGCCCCTCGTCGGGGTCTCGACTGTATGCACTAGTTTACTCTGGAGTATCGATGCCCTGTCTCGAAAACTCCTACGACTAGGGACCTTTTAAGGATGTGCTTATAGACCCCAGCTCCCACGTATATGATCGCCCTCATACTGCTGGCAGTCAAGCAAGAATCCTAAGGGCTCTATCAACGTGCAATAGTGACCTTTAAGGTCACCTAAAGCAATACACGATGATAAAGATAAACCAGATAGCATACTATCATCTTGAGTAAGACTGTCCTACCGACATAGGTCCTCTTTCAATCATTGCAATCATATGCCTATGATCCAATAATTGTGTAACGTTTTGAAAATTGTTTCGGTGAAATTTCGAAAAAACGGTAAAATAAGGGGGTTTTCTGTAAAAAAGTCAAAATGCAAATATTTTTATTATAAAATTAAATATACATATTCTAGCTATGTAATTGCTAGTATTTGGTGTTTATTGAGCCACTGGTGAAATTTCAAATTTTCTGAAAATTTTCCGAAATTAATTATTTTAATATTATTTTAAGCCGTCACCAATACATTTAATTAGGGAAAATTACAAATTGGAATGAGTTGAAACAAATTTTGTGCATCATAAAACATTAAATAAAATTTTATCATATAGTTTTTGAAATGAAATCGTTTGCCAAAACGGTTTAGAAAATATCGAAGAAAAAGGCTTTTTTTAGTGTAAATGGATGTTTGGGGTATTGTATTTATCATTTTCCATCACCCCACACCCATACCCACACTCACACACCCCCATATACTTCATTCCTTGGCTGAATTCAGCAGCCCCCACCCTTTTTCCCCACTTGAATTTCAAAGAAGAAAAGAAAAGAATAGAATAAAGAATGTATTAATTAAAGGAGGTATGGGGGTAATTGTTGACTTGTGACTTTTCCAACACCACACAATCTCTCTCTCTCTTTCTCCCCACCAAAAATTGGCCGAAACCCCTTCCCCTTGCTGCAGCAGCAGCTCCCCCACTTGTCCCCCCTCATTTCTTGTGCTAAAATCATCAAATCTCACTCAAAAATCCACTAAAAATCCCACAAAATCAAAATCTAATCCCTACCCATTTCTCATTGGCCTATCTAGTATGGATCTTGGGGAAAAGTTGGAATTTTGGAGGCTTAGTTTGCATGTTGATCTCATGGTTGTGAGGTATAAATCCCAACCCATGTTTAAATCGTTGTTTAAATTGTTTCAATCTAGCATATTTAAGTGTTAAATTGGTTCTAGTTGTTAATTTAGAAAATTAAAGAGAATGGGTTGTGATCAAATTAGGGTTTTGGGTATTTGGATCATGGTTTGTATGTTGTAATTGAGATCTTAAGACTTGCTAAATCAAATCTAGTCGCTAGTTCGCATTTTGTTAATTTAAATTTGTAATAAGTATATATAAATTGCAAACTAGTTTTTAGCTTTTAGTTGCAAATGGGTGATTTAAAATCTAATTAACGTTTTGATGACTTTATTAACATTTTAATTGTTGTTTAGCAACTTAGATCATGCAAAACCATGCTTAATTGATAAATTGTGAATTTTACTTTAAAAAGAGTTAAAATCGGTATTTTTGCAAACTAGGAATTTGGAATTTATACAAATTGATGAGATTAATTTATGAATTTGATTTGTATGAATTAGTTATGATATTTAGTGGATATTGAGGCCGCTAGATTTGTTTAAATATCAAGTTTTGTACTAAAACGGTTAATATTGCTTGTTAGATTTTCGGAAAAATGGCTTTTAAAGTGAGTTCGGGGTTTTTGTGAATTTTAACCCATTTTATATTATAATTAGTGTTCGTGAATGTGCAAATGAGTGTGTTTGGGTTTTTCTCGATGGTTTGACGTTTGTACATCGACATCGAGGGTTGGTCTGACTATTCTTGCATGCGTAGGCGATAGGTTTTGACCTATGCGTGATACTAGTGCCGATTTGATTTTCAAAATGCCGTTTCGATTTCGAATTGGGTTTTAATGCGATACGGTGCATTATGATATGTTGGTAACCCATATGGACTTCGAGACGACAAGCAAGCACGTGGCGACGTCGGCACCGGATAGCGAGGACCAGGTGAGTAGATTTATATCTACGGGGAGGAGTCGGGTGGATGGCGTATAGCACCCCCGCTGTCCGTAGTGTAGCTCATATATATATGTTTATATAGGTGTTTTATGATACGAGAATGTTTATTCATGTTATGATTATGTGTTCATGGATTAGCTTTGGGTTAGTTGCGAAACCCTAGAGTAGTTGTTATACCCACATACGCACACACAGACTTGCATACCTTACTTTCTTGTGCGCAGATTGGGATGTGTATATATGTATATATGCTTGGGTATGGGACTATGCATATGTACATTCATATACACATGCATGGATAATGAGGATAGTACTTGGGATTTATGATGAGTCGATGAGATTTGATTTGAGGCCGTGAGATCGGTGATATAGCAGGGTTCGTATTTGAGATACGACATGACGTTGTAGCGGGTCCTTGACGTAGTGTTTCACACACGTGCATGCATACTTAGGCGGTATCAGTATTGTACTAGACGTAGATCAGTACCCCGATCATGATATTTGATAAAGCGGATACCAGGTGAATAGTATGATGAATGTGATATTAACCTGTACCCAGATTTGGGGATGCCGTACGACGGATTTACGTACGAGCTATATTTTGATGATTGATCCGCACTCTTGACTTGGGATGCCTGCTTATAGATATGGTATCGGATATGATATTATTGAGGCGGGATCACCGACTAATATATATACAGGTATGTATATGTATCGACTCAGATGTTAGGCGGTTTCCTTACCTGTAGTCCAGCTTGTTAGCTTAGCCCTTTAGTTTAGTTTAGTTGTTAGATTAGATTCGATTCTTACCTATTTCAAAAACTAACGAATCGTGGATATTTTAAAAGACAGCCCAAGGGATCCTACGGATATTTTAAAAGACGTATCTTTTCATAAAAACACCGTAGCCCTTATTTTCAAAACCCCATGATTCGTGTTATTTCAAAAGGCACCAATTGTAGGACTTATATTAGATTAATGCAGAGTTATAGTTGCGTCTTGTATTCAGCTCCCGCTCATTATTGTGGTTCGCTTCACATCGCATGCTTATATTATGTTTCATACTCCATTATTGATATCATGCTGTTGGACACCGGCACCATTACCGATGATGCGTATGTACCACGTACACTTACTTGCCGGCTCACACACATCTTCATCGGTAATTGCCATGTCACGTACACCTTAGAAAATATTATTGCTTGACATAGCCTGTTAGCTAATAGTTTAGACATGATATTAGCGTACTTGCCTTATATGTTAGTTTAGACATTGTAGTTATTACATGCTACTTCATGCATACCGTTATTCATTGTTATGCCGCATTCATGGATTCTCATGCATATATTCACTATTTTACGTGTTATTGAGGTTTTGGATTCGGATTTCCATGATATATTCTGGATTTGGAGGAAAACCGCAAAAACATAAATAAACCTTTTCTCTCTTTTAAAATAAAAGGTGCGGTTTTCCCATGATGTATGAGTCGTCCACCATGAGTTTGCTGATGGATTTCGAGACCCGATTCGAGGAGTGGAGGAACTTTTTCGGGTACATGGTGGGCCCGGTGCGGTACCCCTGGGCAAGAGGATCGTGTTGTTGACGTTGAGCCTGGCAGGGGAGCACTACCGACCGGTGATATTATCCGACGCGTCGGATATCCAGAGAATACCGTCGTGGTCTTGAGATAGATGGTAGGGGCCTGTCTGGATTGACGGCGCCCTAGATATTGTGATTGAGATATTGAGATTTTGAGATATTGAGGTATAGAGATTGTGATACAGAGATATCGAGATATTTGGACACTTGTTTTGTGTCGATGCTGGGCACTGTTTTATGCTGATTTCATTTATGGTACCTCACTTTTAAAATACAGAAATCTCACTGATTTATGGAAGCAGTTTTCTTCAGTACATGCATTCTGTTCCATGCATTCATACATCATCCATATGATACATTGCTTCCTGGGGCACTGGCACGGGCACATGGAATTACACTTGGATTAGATATTTCCCTAGTCATTGTTATAGACTGCTGGTTTTATTTGAGGATTATATATATTGATCGTATGACCTAGGATTGCGTTATACATGCGATTTCTATTCGTAGATGTTTTTCTATTCACGAGTTGGCAACTCACCCCCGTTGTGCCCCAGTTTCTTGCAGGTTTCGTCGTACAGGTTTCTTTACGGCTTTGCGGGTACAGTTTCGTTCGGGTGACTTGCTAGTAGGTGGGTTTATTTGTATCGTACCCATCATTATACATTGTATATTATTATTCAGTTGTATCTAGAAGTTCCATCAACCAAACATGTATTTACTTTGAGATAGAGACCAGTGTTGTTATTCCTTCGACCTTAGAGTCGCGCGTTATTTTTCTGTGGTTTTCTTGTAGTTTGAGTTTCCTTTTGAGTTTTGATCCTCGCCGTTGGCGTTGTATATTATATTGCTTGTGTGGTTGTGACCGTCGATTGACGAAGAGCTAGCTCCCGCTTGGAGATGCTTTTTTTTGATTTCGTATACTATTCATGTTGTATCCCGTTTGGGGGCCAGTATTTACAAAGGAGACTCTGCCGAAATTTTCAGGAAATTTTTGATGTTTTTAGAAACCCGCATAATTCGGCTTATGCTATTGAAACTACTTGTTTTAAATTGGTTTTCCATCACTCTAATATTTTTCTTGGTTTGGATTTCTGGGGTTTCAGTTTACTTAGATTACGTACACCTCGAGACGTTCGTAGTTTAAGTGCCGGTCTTGTTCCGTACTTTCGGGACGTGACAAATTGACTCTGAGGGCACTATCTCTAACAGTTGGTGTGTAGTAGCGCCTCTAGTAAGGTTGCATCATCATAAAGTAGTGAACTTTTAAATTTTAGAGGGCTATTACAAACGAACTACGAATCGTAACTAGAGATTAGGGTAAAAACATCATTATGAGAAGTCTAAACTAAAGGAAAAGGAAATACAACCTTTGTTGCCAACTCCTTCGGTCTTTAGGACTCCTACGGCTTTGCTCGAAGCTTGGAATGACTCCGCTCAAGATTCTTCGTCATCTACGATGATCCACCCGGAAATTTCTAGATCAAGCTCTAAGCTACACAAAATGAAGAAATCACTTTACACTAAAGGGCTAGGGTAGTGTAGAATGGTTGTGTGGTTTGTAAACTCACTTAAAAACCCTTTCTTTTTAAGTTCCTCACTCTAAACAAAACTCAAGAGAGCTTGAAGAAGGAGGAAGATGAAGATGGCAAAAACTTTTGTAAAATATAATGAAAACTTATTTCCAAAATGAAAAAAAAGAATATATATGAGGCACTCTCAAATATAACCATAGTTAACTAAATATCTAGATATTTTGTAGATGGGTTAAAGAACAAAGGAAATCAAACCATGGTTAAAGTCAATGGTCAAAGAAGAAGTGTGTAGAAAATGAGTCATTATGCTAATTTCCTTTTTCTTTAATTCATTAACAAAAATCAAGATATTTATCAACCATGTGAGTCTTGTATTGCCATCTTCTATGTATCATCCACCATGATACATATGTATGTATGTATATATGTATGTGTGCATGCACATTATCATGTGTATGTATAAACATATATGCATACATCCAAAAGAAAAGGTTTAATTAAAAATGAGCTAAAAGTTAATATTAAATCAACACTTGATTTAATAAATCGGTCACATCAAATGCGACCCGACCAATATTGAACGCCCGATTAAAATACGGTATCACATATTCGTATTTAATCGAACTCCTGTGCATATCACATATGCACACCACAACATTTCGCCTGAGCTAGAAAAATTCTGTGCGGGACTCTAAGGCTCATCAATACGCCGGCAGTAGGTGATGATCATATCAAAACACCTACAAGACGCAAGCGGTCAGCTAAACGTAACGGCCACCCGGGTATTGAGCTATCAGAAGAAAAACAAGCGAACCCATCAAAACTCCCGTTGAGCCATTGGCAACACTAACCGTACAGTCCGGTCTCTTCGTCTGATATGTTGCATATCAAATCTAAGGATGGAATCTTCGAGCCCTAATAACTCAATAAGTCATGCTGATATGGTCTATGACCGGTCGAGAAACTACTGATAACACTTATCAGTAAATCTCATCAGCCCTGGTCAGGGACTTCAAGTTAGAGCCAATCGCACATTGCAGAACATCAACTCCCAATACCGGGAGAGACGAAACCCCTCCTATCACTCACTGTCTCCTTGTGTCTCGGGACTATACCCAAAAGCCACCTGTTTGCATGACTCAGTAGAGCCGTGGTAAAGTGGAAATCAAAGTACAGTTGGAGAACACACAAGACTCCATGACGATCTCGGGTCTACAGACTAACCTGTACCAGTGTCACCAGAGAACTGCTATCCGACGATAGATATAATACCATACAGGAATTCTCGGTGAGTCTGTTCAGTGTACCCAGTCTCCACTAAACACCCGTATACAATCTTCGATGTCACAACACCAATGGATATGGGATCATCTATCGCCCATCATATGGGTCAAGAAACGTATACGCTAGTCTACTCTAGAATATCGATGCCCTATCTCGATATACCTACGACTAGGAACATTTAAGGATATGCTTATAGACTACACATGCCCCACTAGTATGATCTCCATCATAGCCATGGAACTCAAGCATATATCCTCAGGGCTTTATCAACATGTATCAAATGAACAGTATCAAGTAAACATGTCAGGTAAAGTAAAACCAGATAGTATACTACCATGTCGAGCAAGAAAGTCAAAGATCAAATATACATATATACATGTCCAAGCATCCACTATACATATAATGGCCTCTACGGCATACATATATCCAACAATAAGCTGCATACCTATTGAATAGCGTTCCAACCAAATCAGATGCCTACCACTCCATATGCGATATGGTATGGGAAGAGCCCATCTCTTAAGAATGTTAAGATTTGGGGTTGTCCGGCCTATGTCTAAAAGCAAAATCCGGAAAAGCTCGAGGCAAGGTCAGTTTTGTGGAAGTTTGTTGGATATCCCAAGCATTCGTAAGGGAATATCTTCTACCACATTGGGGAGCAAAAGTTGTTTTGTTTCTCAGCATGCCACCTTTGAGAAAGGGAATTTCTTGGGAAGAAATCAGTGGTCATGAGGTAGAACTGGAAGGAGTTCCAGGTATACAAACTGCAGCTGATGATTTGGTAGAACCGAATGATTCAATAGTTCCCAATGAACCTCAGCCTCTCTACTGATCTAGTAGGATTCCTCATCCACATGAGAGATACTTTGGTTTCTCTATGACAGTGGGAGCAAGAATTGCATCATGAGATGATGACCCAACTAGTTTTGAGCAGGCCATCAGGAGCGGGGACTCTGTGAGAATGGCTGGATGCTAAGCGATCTGAGATGGAATCTATATACACCAACAAAGTATGGACTTTGGTTGCTTTATCTGAAGGGTTAAATCCCCATCAGGAGCAAGTATATTTTAAGAAGATTGCTTAGTGTACATGGAAATGTTGAGACTTTCAAAGCTAAGACTTGCTGCAAAAGGTTCTCATCATCGACCAGGTTTGGATAATGATGAAACCTTTTCTTGTGTCTACGCCTAAGTCCATCCGGATCCTACTTGCCATTGCTACATACCATGAATACGATATCTGGCGGTTGGGTGTCATGACTGCTTTTCTAAATAGTGATTTAGAAGAGAGCGTCTATAAGTACACAGCCAGAAGGATTCATAGACAGTGGGAGCAGCAGAAATGCGTGCAAGTTGCTTTATGGGTTAAAGAAGGCATCGCGGAGTTGGAACGTCTGTTTTGATATGGTAGTCAAAGAGTCTGATTTCATCAAAATAGTAGATGTACCTTGTATATACAAAAAGGTAGTAGGAAGTATTGTGTTGATCCTCGTATTGTACATGGATGGCATACTCTTGATAGGAAAGGAGTTTCCTATGCAACACTCGGTCAATCTCCTCTTATTACAAGGATTCTCCATATAGGATCAAGGTGATACCTCCTAAATCCTGGGTTATGGATCTATGAGATAGATCTAAGTGGATATTAGGATTCTCACTAGGTGTAGTGAGTTGGTATCAATCGATCCTGGGGAGACTCACTGGATAGCTTCCAGGGTGGTAAGGACGACTGAATGTCAGTCACAAGCATTGTCTTTACCCTCAGTAGAGGGATGGTATGTTGGAAGAGTTCCAAGCTAGATACCGTGACAAACTAGACGATAAAGGCTAGATACATTGCTTCCAAAGATACTACCAAAAAGGTAGTCTGGATGTATATAAGTTCATGAGATGAACTACGTTCCTACCATTGTGTGACAATGGAGTTGTGGCTTAGGCCTTGGAACCCCCATCCCATCAGTGATCTAGACATATTCTTAGGCAGTATTACCTGATCATGGAGATGGATGATCTCAAGGGAGATCGAGGTCAGGAGAGTAGACTACTGAGGAAAACACAGCGGATCCACTCATAAAGGCCTATTCCCAGTAGAGACTTTTATAGGATGGTTGAGTATAAGATACTTCAACCACTGCTGATTGTTGGGTATTGGATACTACAACAGATTGCCTTAGTGCAAGTGGGAGATTGTTGGTTATATGTATGCCCTAGAGGCCATTACTGTACATACGATGTATATTGTAGTGGATGCTTGGACATATATAGTGAGGACTTTCTTGCTCGACATGATAGTATGCTATCTGGTTGCTCTTTATCTTAACATGTACACTGATTGTCTCTATGTTACATGTTGATAAAGCCCTTATGATGAGTACTTGACTACCAGGATTATGATGCAGAGCATACTAGTGGGGACAGTGTAGTAGCTAAGTACATCCTTCAAATATCCCTAGTCGTGGGTGTATCGAGACAGGGCATCGATATACCAGAGTAGACTAGTGTATAGCTTCTCGACCCATGTAGATGGGCAATGGATGATCCCATATCCATTGGTGTTTGACATCAGAGAAAGTATACGGGTGCTCAGTGGAGGCTGGGTACACTGGACGGACTCGCCGAGAACTCCTAGATGGTATTATACCTATCGTCAGATAGCAGTTCTCTGGTGACACTGGTAAAGGTGCTTTCCGAATAGCCGGCTTTGGCGATTGCATCTGTAGTCCCGAGATCGTCATAGAGTCTTGTATGATTCCCACTGTGCTTTGATTTCCACATTACCACGTTCAAGAGAACATGAAAAATGGTGGCTTTTGGGTACAGTCCCGAATCACATGGAGGCAATGAGTGATAGGAGGGGTTTCGTCTCTCCCGGTATTAGGAGTTGATGTTGCGCTGTGCTCGATTGGCTATAACAGGAAGTCCCTGGCCAGGGCTTCTTCAGATATATACTGGTAAGTGTTCTCAGTTGTTTATCGACCCGTTATGAGCCTCATATCGGCACGACTTATCGATTTACTGGGGTCTGACGTTTACCACCCCTAGACGAGATATGCGACATATCAGACGAAGAGACCGGACTGTACGGTAGTGTTACTGATTGGATTTACAGGAGTGTGAGCAGGCTTGCTTGTTGATCTTCTGATCGGTCAATACCCGGCTGGCCGTTATGTTTAGCAGACCGCTAGCGGCTTGTGGGTGTTTGATATGATCATCACCCACTGCCGGCGTATTGACGAGTCTTTAGAGTCCTACACAGGGGTTTCCTGGTGTTAGTGTATATGCCCTAGAGGCCATTACTGTATCATACTGGTTTGTATATTACTTAATGGAAGCTTGGGATATTCACCTTGTATATACAATCTTGCTCAAAATAGTAGTATGCTACTTGGTTTGTTTCTGCTTCAATGTGTACATGTGTTTATTTTTGTATATCACTTATGTATATTAGTGGAGCCCTTAGGATCTTTGCTTGATTACCAGCATTGTGATGGCTGTCATACTAGTGGGGCTGGGTAATCTATAAGCACATCCTTATGCAGGTCCCTAGTCGCAGGACTATCGAGACAGGGCATCGATACTCCGGAGTAGACTAGCGCATGCGCTTCTCATCCCAGTGTGGGAGACGGTCGGTCCCACAGCCGTCAGTACGTCGTACTTGAGATAGTATGCGGGTGCTCGTTGGGTTACGAGTACACTGGACAGGACTCGTCGGGAACTGACTAGTTGGTATTATGCCTATCGTCAGTTATCAGTTCCCAGGTGACATGAGTACAGCTTAGTCCGCTGACTTGACACTGTCACTTCGCCTCGAGTGTGTTCCCACTGTACTTTGATCACTACCCTACCACGGCTCAAAAGAATCGTGCAAACAGGTAGTGGTTGGGTGCAGTCCCGAAGCACTTGGAGGCAGTGACGGTTAGACAGGATTCGTCTCTCCCGGTATTGGGGGTTGACATCGCGCTGTGTCTAGGAGAGCCATTACACGAGTAGTCCCTGGCCAGGGCAAACGAGATATACTGGTAGGCTTCCAGTGTTATCTCAGGGTGTTTTGGGCTTCGCTCCGACACGATTTGTACCGCTATTAGGGGACTGACGTTTACCGCCCCCTAGGCCCGCCATGCGATGTATCAGACGAACAGACCGGACTGTACGGAGAATGTCACATTCAGGCTCAGTAGGAGTTCAGATGGGTTTCTCCTCGTCGGTCTTCTTGTCGGCACTACCTGGGGACCGTTACGCACAGCTAGTGCCGCTTACGGTCTGTGGTTAAACCCACTACCAGCATAGTATCGAGTCTTTAGAGTCCCACACAGAAAGCTTTTCGCCTTTAGGCAAAAGAGTAGAGGTCGCATGGTTTTGCGACAGGTCGCATGGTTTTGCGACAGGTCGCATGGTTTTGCGACAGGGTTCGGCCACATCCGTGCACTTGTGCACGTACAGTGTCCGGACAGTTTACATTAGCGGGCTTTAGTTTAAGCCAGATCCTAGTGTACCTTTTGGGATTGGATTTATCCAGTTTGTATTCGTGTTCCTCGGAACGCGGATGCGGGTGTGTATGCACAGTTGACGGGGAGACAGAGGCAGAGGATTCTCATTAGGGTTGTTGACCGTTGACAGTTGACTATTGACTTTTTGCTCAACCCTAATGAGAATATGATATGTGATTAACAATTATATTAATTAAGTATTATGGTGACATGGTTGTTGAGGGATTGACTTTGTTGACTTTTGTTGACTTGTTGACTTTGTTGACTTTTGTTGACTTGTTGACTTTGTTGACCGGTTGACTAGGCTTGACTAGTTGACCATCATGATAACCATAGCTATCATTTCATGGCAAAGACTTTTGCTTGCTTGCTCTTTTGTGCAAAATGAGTGCATGAAATGATATAGCTATGGTTGCTTAAACCATCACATAACACTTGATTGATATGTTTTGTTATGATTGTTTTGGATTATGAGAGGGTGAAAGACAAAAGAGAGGCTTATTCTCACTTGCTCATTCTCTCTCTTGTTCTTGAGCTCTCTTGCTCTTGCTTTCACCCTCTTCCTCTCGCTCCCTCTCTTGACTCTATGGTTCATATGTCTCATGAGTTGAGAATCAAGAACCATAGATAAAATCCCATATAAACTCTTCTCTACTCATTATAGTTCACAAGGTTTAGCAAACCAAGTGAACTAGTTTTCTTCAAAGAACGAAGAAGGAGCCCAAAGGTTGGAGCTTTCAGGTGGATCTATCTTCAGCGCAAGGAGACGACGGGAAGAAGCTGATCCGGACCACCATCGAAGTTTGAAGACGAAGGAGTTCAAGACAAGCAAGGTATAAACCCCCTAACCGAGTAGTTAACGACTCCTAGTTAGGATGTTAGTTAGATGTTTAACAAAGATCCGGGTTTTAGGTCTATGTTACCACCTCTATAAAAATCGTTTTTTATCAAATTCGGCATGCCCGAAAGTACCGGGAGAGGTAGCATGGACTTACAGTGGTATCAGAGCCTAGTTAAACTCTATCTAACATGTTAGATAAGTAGCTAGAAGATCGATCAAAGAAAAGTCGCAAAACGAACCCAAAAATGTCATGTTTCTGCCGATTTTTATTCTGTTCAAAAGTTGATAATTTTCACCCTAAAAATCGGTTCAGGCTTTTATTAGAATAACCACCAAATTTGGTCGCTCGATCGGTTCAAAGCACCGCGGAAACGCGGCTGGAGCACGCTCCCGCCGCGGTTCCGCGGCCGAGTTGACTCGGTCGGGGTCCATCTTTGGTGCAGTGTATTTCTGGGGTTGTTTTGGGATTTTTGGAATATGTATTTTCTGCCCAGATTTTCCAGAACGAAAATTTTGTTTTTGGGGTCCCGAAAATCCGTATTTTTGATCGAACTTCTAAAAGACTTAAGCTAACGGGTTTTTCTGTAATGTGATATTTGTATTGAATGTCTGCTAATCGCTATATGTCGATTAGTGGGGGTTATACAAATCTGTGATCTGTAATGTTGCTGGAATGTGTATATGAATATGTTGGATTGTCGCGGGTGAATAGCCGGGGGTTGTGAGACGAGAGTTTTTCTTTTCTTTCAATTCATGTAAATTTGTAAATTGATGTAATATTATTTGTATGACCGTACAACCGGGTCGGGGTTGTAGCCGTCATTGTATAATTTCTTTTTACTGTTTTTGCTCCTAGGATAGACCCATGGAGGGGGTGCACAAACTACCGGGTATCTCGAAGTGCCGAGTAGCCTACTCACGGCGTTGAGGGAGGTTGCTCCACTTCGGGTACTTGGCGGGTAGTTTGCCGCACCCGTAGGGGTCTTGGGGGTATTGGCTATTCACCGCGACCGTGTAATCTGCTCTTCGTTACAGGCTCGTACGAATTGTAGATTCCTAGTATATCCAATGTATTCATCTGTGATCTGAAATGGCTATCATTGCAAATATATCTATATATGATATTATTTAGGCGTTGCTTATGTTTTACAGACGGGCTAGCCCAGCCCCCGCTCTGTCGTTAGTTAAGTAATCCAATGGGTAATGACGGGGCCCAGTGGCGAATGCGAATGGCATAAGCGTATGTCATATTTTGGTTGTTTTCTGCAATGGTAGGATTAAATGATGGGACGCATTAAAAGAACTAATGCAAGAATATCACGCATTAAAAGAACTAATGCAAGATAATAAACCAAGTTAAAATCGTTGGAACACTTTCGAAAAACCACTCGGTTCTTTTCAAAACTAACTTTTAAATGCGGAGCTTGAGCCACTCCTTTTAAAAGCTATCTCGTTCCATCGATTATATCAAGTTCACTACGTTCACCGTTTAGCCAAAACCATTCGTAGCCCTCCATCATTTCAGTTAAATATTCGGTAGTATTCAAGCTATGTATTTTGACCTCACGCCAAGGCATAGTGATTGGTAGCTGCCGGATATTTATCTGTTGCATAGATAGAATGCGTTGTTTTGGGACAGTCGTACTACCATTTTGGCCTACGTCAAGGGTAGGTACGGGTGGGTCCAAATCAACCTGGATAATGATGGGAAGAACTTGACATGTGACTTATGACATTTTGACCTCACGCCAAGGTCATAAGAGCATGGGGCAAAAATCCACATCGGGAGTTTCATAAGTACTGAAACTTGCTAGATTTGCATACCATTTGGAGTGTGATGATTCTGGTAGGATTCCTTCAGTTTCGTCACGCGATGATATTTGGATCCCGATCCTACTGTGAGTATATGCTACTCCTCGGGAAATTTCTCACTAATCGATCAATGCTATAAACCTAGTAGGTGCCTAGAAAGGTGTTAGCGGGGCTACGCCCCCAGGGAAAAGAGGTTCTTGAATTAAGGAACTTCGCGAAAGCGTTGGAAAACCTCCCTCGAAGTACCGACACTGGCCTGGCTGAACGGTTAAGCAAGTATTGAGCGGTGGGATTGATCCCGACTAATTCTTCCTTTATGGTTTGAGGAGGGATTCGAGAAACAGTGGGAGCCATCCTGTTTAGAAAAACTAAAAACCATTCTAAACTTGCAAGAGCATCGTGCTGAGTGTTTCTTCTCTCTCTCCTAATTGCAGCGACCAATCGACATGACTGGACTTAAGTTACTCCTAGATAAAAACATACTGACAGGGCCAAACTACAAAGATTGGCTCAGGAATGTCAAAATGGCAATCACTTACGACAAGCTGGGGTATCTTCTTACCACCAAAGCTCCCCCTATCCCTGGTCCCACTTCCAGCGTCGCGGATAAGGAAATCCGTAAGACTTGGGAGATTGATAGCGTGAAGGCTAAGTGCCTCGTACTTGCCTCTATGGACAATGAACATCAGAGGAGGCACGAGAATATGGACTTGGAATCCATATTTCTTCATACAAAAGAACTGTATGGAGAGCAATCTCGTATCGCAAGATACGAAGCGTCGAAAAAGTTATTTTCGGCAAGAATGGCCGTCGGATCATCAGTAGCCGAGCACGTGCTAAAGATGATCGGCTACATTGAGGAGCTCGCGGACCTAGGGACCACATTGGAGAGTGAGCTCTATACAGACTTAGTTCTCCAGTCCCTTCCTTCCACTTACGCCCAGTTTATACTGAATTTCAACCTACAAGAAAAGGAGGTTGAACTTTCAGAGCTCCTCAACATGCTGAGGAGCGCAGAGGGTGTTGGAGATAGTGCCCTCATAGTCAATTATTGGATCGCAGGTACGTGATTGCAATGATTGCGGAGGACCTATCCCGGTAGGACAGTCTTACTCGAAATGATAGTATGCTATCTGGTTTGCCTTTATCAGTCGTGTACATGTTCAGGTGACTGATTGCATGTTACACTTTGATAGAGCCCTTAGGATCTTGCTTTACTACCAACGGTATGATGGCGATCATATACGTGAGAGTTGGGTAGTTTATATGCATATCCTTAATTGTGGTCCCTAGTCGTGGGAGTTTCGAGACAGGGCATCGATACTCCGGAGTAGGCTAGTGTATACAGTCGAGACCCCGACGAGGGGCGGTGGCCGGTCTCACAAGCCACTGGTGTCAGTTGGATCACCTAAGATGTATACAGGTGCTCATTGGGTTATGAGTACACCGGACATGACTCGCCGGGAATCTGCTAGTTAGTACTATACCTATCGTCAGATAGCAGTTCCCTGGTGACATGTGTACAGGTTAGTTCATCGACCTGAGGTCATCATTTGTCTCGTGTGAGTTCCCACTGTGCTTTGATTTCTACCCTACCACGGCTCAAAGGAGTCGTGCAAACAGGTAGTTTTTGGGTACAGTCCCGAGCCATATGGAGGCACGTGAGCGGATCGGCAGGGGATTCGTCTCTCCCGATATTGGGGGCGAGATCGTGCTGTGTCTAGGAGAGCCATTACACAAAGCCCACGGCCGTGGCAGGAGATTTACTGGTAGGTACTCCAGTAGTATCTCAGGGTGTTATTGGGCTACACTCCGACACGACTTATACTGCTATTGGGGTCTGACGTTACTAGCCCCCTAGGCGGATATGCGATACTCATTGACGAACGGACCGGACTGTATATACATTGTCACTGTTAGGCTCAGTAGGGTTTCTGGATGAATTCGCTCATCGGCCTCCCTTGAGTGCGCTCATCGGTCTCCCTTGAGGTCAGTCCGTGGGCAGCCGTTACGCATAGCTAGTGCCGCTGACGGTTTGTGGTTAAACCCACTGCCAGGGTACTGACGAGTCATTAGAGTCCCACACAGACAGTTTCCGAAGTTCGGGCGAAACGTTGTATAGGCCGTATGGTTTTATGGCAGGGTTCGGAAAATGCACGTGCGTTTACGCACGTGTTATTTTTTCGGGCAGATAATACTGGTCGGCTTTGGTTTAAGCCGGATTCGAGTATTATATTGAGTAGATATAATATCTTTGTCTCAGTTGCATTTGTATTCGGTCGTAATACAAATGCGGGTATATTTATACAGTTTCGGGGTTATCCTGAAAGTCGTTTCAGGATCACTTTTGGAAGTTGCCAGTTTCCAGTTTTCTATCAGCCGTCTTTTAACATTCGGTTAAAGACGGATTTATCTTTTCTTGGATGAGGGTGAGTCATGCTTCTAGAAGGTTCTAGAAGGTTCTAGAATTTGGTGAGGTGTCTTGTGACTCATGCTTTGATTTTAACCATTTCTTGTTTAGCTAAAGATATTTATTTTGTGTTCACATTATGATATTTGCTTATGGTTACCCCCCTCTCCTACGGTCACCTCCCTCTTTGCTATAAGAGGCCGGCCCCCTCCTCTCTCTCTCTGACTTGATGGTTTTTCATTTGTGAAAAGATTATGATAGTATTTGGGGTGTATGGAATTTCACAGCTCATTTCATTCCAACACCCGATTCCCTCGGCAACTTCATTAACCGTCCGTCCATAGCTTTGGACGGAACGAGACAAAGTCATCTACTCATTCTCTACATCAATCTTGGTCGTCTCTTTTAGAAAACTTGACGATCGAGTTGCCTCGAGTCAGAGGAGGGAGCCCGTTTAAAGAATCAGTGATGTGGTGCCACCTCGACGAGGATATCGGAGTTCGACGAGATCGTAGCAGCCGCAACGGAGCGTGGGATGATGGTTAAAGAACGAAGGACTCGGATCGTTCGGTGTAACCTTTCTACACTCTTTACAGTTTGTTAGTTTAGCAATAATGGAAGATCCGGGTTAAAGTATACGATAGCGCCAGATAAAAAGTTTTTATTCCGCATTTGGCGTCTGTAGACGGCCGGGGCGCTAGCGTAGACTTACAGTGGTATCAGAGCCTTACCATTTTGCTATACTAACTTGTGCTAACGCGTTTAAAACATCGATCGAACCGGAAATCAAAAATCACATTTTTACAACTTGACAGTTTCTGTTGTTTTTAAACGGTGTCATAAAAATATTTCACATGTCTCAGAAAACTGTGCAGGGTTTTTTAAGCACACGTGCAAAATTTGAGCACGTGCTCTCACCAAATAGCCGCGGATGAGCGGCCAAACCCATGGTTTAGCCGCGCATCCGCGGCCATATGATGGGAACAGTGCACCAAATTTTGTATGTGTCTTCTCTGTTGGATTTTGTGGTTTTTGGTAAATATCGTTTTGGCCCAGATTTTGTTACTGTTCACCAGTAAGTCGTGGGGCCCACTTTTTGATATTTGGTCGATCGAAATTTAAACACGTTAGTTTACAGTGCTTACATTATATCTCCGACCGGGAATGTCATTTGATCGGTAAACCGCGTTTGATTGCTATAGTTCTTTTAGACGGGTTTGCGAACATGACATTCGCGTTGATGTTCTGTGTTGTGCTGTGTTGTTGCGGATTTGTCGTGGTGGATAGCAGTGTGCAATGGTAGTACAGTTTGAGTTTATTTGTACATTTGATTTTGCGGGGCGAGCGTCCAACTTGTGGACAGCCGTCACTGCCTGTTGTATAATATTCTTTTGGGGTACGACCAGGTTGCGGTCGATGTACCTGTTGTACTATTTTTCATTACTGTACTAGGTTTTACCCCGCGACGGAGTGCACGGATAGCCGGGTTCTGGAGGGCAACGGGTCCGCATCTCATGGCTTTGGGAGGCAGAGGGGCCCCACTCTAAAATTGGCAGACTATTCGCCGCACTCGTAGGGGGTACAGGTTGACCCAAGGAGGGGTGCTCAATTTACCGGATTCCGTGAAGTGCCGGGTGTTCCATTCACTATGCTGGTGGGGACTACCTCGCTTCAGGTTTTGGCGGGTAACTTGCCGCACCCGTAGGGGTCTAGGTTTCATTGCACAGGCTATCCACACGACAGGGGAACGTCGGGTTTCAGCAGCGGCTCTGTGAAACCCGGAGATCCCAGATTATCTGTATTGTTCTGTGATGCTTATTACTTTTCTGTAATGTTGCATATTATCACTCCTGGAGCGATTATGTATATTGGCTTATATACTATTAGATGTTGTATATGTTTTACACCCGTGCTAGTCCAGTCCCCGCTCTGTCGTTAGTTAAGTAACCTAACTGGTGATGACGGGACCCAGTGACGAATGCGGATGGCATATACGTACATTTTATTTTCGTTCTTTTCTGGTGTGATTGATTGATGGGACTGCGTTGATTCTGATCAATGCAAAGTTAAACAAACCTGTTTTAGTTGTTGGAACAATTTTAAAAGGTGTTATTGCAAAGACGTTTCCTTTTGTTTTGCATAGCGGTATTCAGTGGAATATCCCGCACCTCATTCGACGGGGCAAGGGCCGATATCCCTTCACCGGGACTGACCCCTTGGGCAGAAGTTTGCGTCAGGGTAATTACTTCACTATAGTCGATTACAAGTTGCTTTGCACCGTGGTATTCAGTGGAATATCCTGCACCTCATTCCACGAGGAAAGAGCCGAGATCCCTTCACCGGGAGTGACCTCTTTAGCAAAAGGTTTTCGCCACTATATTTTAAAAAGCTATCAGGTTCCTTCAGCGATATCAAGTTCACTACGCTAAAGGTTTTTCGCCAAAAACCAGCCGTAGCCCTCCGTCACTTCTTTTGAGTATTCAGTAGTATTCAAGCTATGTATTTTAGCCAAAGTTAAGGTATAGTGTTTCGTAGCTGCTGGGTATTTCAATTGTTGCATAGATAGATGAGTTAGTTTGGGACAGTCGTTCTGCCGATTGGCCAAAGTCAGGGGCATGTGCGGGTGGGTTCAAATTGACAAGATAGTGACGGGTAGAACTTGGCATGTGACTTATGACATTTTGACCAAAGCCAAGGTTATAAGAGCATGGGGCAAAAATCAGATCGGGAGTTTCTAAAGAAACTGAAACTTGCCAAGTATGCGCATACCTTCTGGAGTATGAGTAACGTGGATGCATTCCATCACGTTATCATGCGATGAGAGTTGGATCCCGATTCCCACTGATGAGTTGGTTTACTCTTCGGGTGATCCCGATTGATTCTTCTTTAGGTTTGGGGAGAATTTGACAGGACAGTGGGAGGTTTCCGGATTAGATAAAGTTATGACCATTCTGATCTAGGTTAGAGTGCACGCAGAGTGTTTCTTTTCTCTCTCTCTCTTTGGCAGCGACCTTTGACCGACCCTAGACTATGACTCAGTGACCAGGTTGACCGAACCTTCTTAAAATACTGGCTTTTTGGATTGTCTATGTTGCATAAGTCATTGCCACTCCTTCTTTTACCCTTTGCATTTCTCAGAACACCCGTTTTACTACGGATATCCACTTCCATTGGATAGATCCATCGTATGGTTATATACGAACTCGAAGGGACTTCTTCGAGGATGGATCCAGGTTCAGGAGAAATAGAATTGGTTTATTCAGTTGTCTTTTATTATCACCTTCTCTCAGGTTGCGAGGGCTCCTTGGTTTAGGAGAGTACACCTATTACGCTTATTGGATAGTCTTATTCCAAACCATAGGCAGGTGCCGAAAGGTAGGGAATGAAGAAAACCAATTAGCCTAAGTAGGGTGTGCAGAAGGTAATATGTAACGACAAAATAAAGGGATTAGAAAGAGGGCAAAGTAAATTGCGACTGATATCATTCACGACCAAAACCGCGTACTTCATCGCCACTCCTGTTTCACCTTTAAAGGAATAAGGTATTATTCAGTTGTCTTTTATCATCACCTTCTCTCAAGATACGAGTACTCCTTGGTTTAGGAGGGTACACCTATTTTGCTTACTGGATAGTCTTCTTCCAAACCATAGGCTGGTGCCGAACGGTAGGGAAGGAAGAAAACCATTTAGCCTAACAATGGTGTACAGAGGGTAACGACTAAAGACAAATAAAGGGATTTGGAAAGATGGCAATAAAATATACGGTTGAAGTCATGAATTGGATTATGGAAGAGGCATTGCTATGAATACCAGGATACCCCTACGAAACATTTTCATGTTTCAGTGCATTGTTATAGAAAAACTGTTTTCCCGATTAGATACTTACTCCAAGGGTATGTATTTACCAGGTTTCATTCTCAAATCTGTATGGTTTTACAGATGATGAGTGGGAGTAAGTTATTGGGAATTAGGTGTTTATCCTCATTATATCGGAATTCGTTGTAATTGGTGATATTTGAGGAAATCGCCAGGGTACAGTTTTCAACCTACGACGCACAGGTTTTGAGTTGTTTAACTCAGCGGACTTATACAGAGTATTGTATGTTGTCCAAGTGTCCTTCAGGACAAAGGGGTAGGTCCTCGTACTATGTTCTGTTTACTTATAACTTCTCTAGTATTTAGACAAGTGTTTCGTAGAAATACAAGGTCTAAGTTTTGAGAAGTTGTGGGTATAAGAATAAAGTAGAGAACCAGGTATCACAAGTATCGGGATTCTTCAAAGAGATCGAAGATGTAGATTCTTGTGATTGGTATTCAGATGATAGTGATGGTTTTGAGAAACGTGTTTCTCTTTCAGGTTGCTCATAATTGGATGGATTCCTAAGTTGAGTAATGCTGACTAGCCTCTTTCCATTAAAGTGATATGCACTGGAGACAGCTGCATGATTTGAATATGGTTCCAATTAAATAAAGTGCAAAAGTTTCTATATTGGATATAGAATAGTTCGTACCTTAAAAGATGTTAAGGTACGGGGAGTTGTCCAGCTTATGCTTAAAACCAGACACTGGATATCTCAGGGCACGTTTCTGTAATGGCTGTTTGTGGGTTGACCCTGGCTATGACGAGGGTTGATATTCTACCATTTGGAAGATCAATAGTGATATTGTTCTTGACTCGCCACAGTTTTAGTAAAATGGATCTTTTTCAGAAAACAGTAGTGGGAGTATGGTAGAACTGGAAGTGATTCCAGAACCGCAAACGATTACGGAAAATTTAATAGGACCTATATATTCAATCAGGTTTGACATTCCAATAGCCACTCCGCAGATATGGTGGGTAACCTCAGACACCCGAGAGGTACTTCGGTAGCCTCAAGGATGGTGACAGGGAGGTTCTTATCTACCAAGACTTGACACTACTGTTGTTCCAGGATATGAGACCCGGTAGGAGGGTTGTCGTAGTCAGTAGGAGCAGCGGAAGCATAGTGGGCAAGTAGCTTATGTCTATTTATAGACTAGAGCAGTTATAGCGGAGATAGATCATCTAATTTTGATGTGACAGTCATGGGTTTGACTTCAATCAGAATAGGGGATGGATCTGTTAAGAAGGTAGTAGGGTGTGATGTCATGGTATTTGGATGACATACACAGAGTAGGAAGTAAAATTCCTATACTACGATCGGTTGTACTGTGATCGTCACACAGTTGTTTCTCCAGAGAGGATATGGATATAATATTTGACATTCTGGTTTCTGGATCTATGGTTTTAGATCTGGATTTGGGTAGTTTCCCAATGTGGGTACTTTGACAGATATTCTAATGGTTTTTAGAATAGTTGACTCCTAGCATGGTGGTGTACCTGCAGGTGATGGGGTCACCCTCTCTAAAGGTGTCGTATAGACTAAAGGGGAGAGGGATGTGCATGATTGACAGATTACTTGCTTAGGCAATTGAGTCAATCATGAGATGTCAAGTACCACACCAGATGTTGTTTTTGCACTAGATGCAATGGGTTTGTATTAATCCAATCCTGGAGAAACATAAGGAAGCAGTTTTAGAACATAAGTACATGTTCTACGGATTTGATGACGGCAGCCTCCTTCGGGAGACGATTATCATTCCAGGCTTCAAAGGTGACATGGATGACAGAGTGATTGTCAGAGTTATAGTTTTCCCTCTGATCAAGAGGGACAGTATTATGGACAGGTGGTTCAAGAGGATACTGTAGGAAGCAAGGTGCCCGATACTGATTAGGTTCAGTGATCGATTCGGTCTAAGAAGTTTGGATATGAAGTTCATTTATGAACTAAGGTCCCATCAGATATCCAGACATATTCTAAGACAGATATTACTCAATTCGGGAGATGGTTTTTTCCGCGAACTTGAGATTAAGAGAGATATAGAAAGAAACTTCTAGGCGGATCCACTCACTGAGGCTATTTCTCGAACACAATAGTTTTACAAACGGGCTTTGTGAAACTGATTAGTAGAGGAGTTGGATGTTCGGTTTCACACGGGCTGTGAGTAGTCGACATCGCAATAATTAGCCTTGAGTGCAAGTGGGAGATTGTTGGAGATAGTGCCCTCATTGTCAATTATTGGATCGCAGGTACGTGATTGCAATGATTGCGGAGGACCTATCCCGGTAGGACAGTCTTACTCGAAATGATAGTATGCTATCTGGTTTGCCTTTATCAGTCGTGTACATGTTCAGGTGACTGATTGCATGTTACACTTTGATAGAGCCCTTAGGATCTTGCTTTACTACCAACGGTATGATGGCGATCATATACGTGAGAGTTGGGTAGTTTATATGCATATCCTTAATTGTGGTCCCTAGTCGTGGGAGTTTCGAGACAGGGCATTGATACTCCGGAGTAGGCTAGTGTATACAGTCGAGACCCCGACGAGGGGCGGTGGCCGGTCTCACAAGCCACTGGTGTCAGTTGGATCACCTAAGATGTATACAGGTGCTCATTGGGTTATGAGTACACCGGACAGGACTCGCCGGGAATCTGCTAGTTAGTACTATACCTATCGTCAGATAGCAGTTCCCTGGTGACATGTGTACAGGTTAGTTCATCGACCTGAGGTCGTCATTTGTCTCGTGTGAGTTCCCACTGTGCTTTGATTTCTACCCTACCACGGCTCAAAGGAGTCGTGCAAACAGGTAGTTTTTGGGTACAGTCCCGAGCCATATGGAGGCACGTGAGCGGATCGGCAGGGGATTCGTCTCTCCCGGTATTGGGGGCGAGATCGTGCTGTGTCTAGGAGAGCCATTACACAAAGCCCACGGCCGTGGCAGGAGATTTACTGGTAGGTACTCCAGTAGTATCTCAGGGTGTTATTGGGCTACACTCCGACACGACTTATACTGCTATTGGGGGTCTGACGTTACTAGCCCCTAGGCGGATATGCGATACTCATTGACGAACGAACCGGACTATATATACATTGTCACTGTTAGGCTCAGTAGGGTTTCTGGATGAATTCGCTCATCGGCCTCCCTTGAGTGCGCTCATCGGTCTCCCTTGAGGTCAGTCCGTGGGCAGCCGTTACGCATAGCTAGTGCCGCTGACGGTTTGTGGTTAAACCCACTGCCAGGGTACTGACGAGTCATTAGAGTCACCCACAGACAGTTTCCCAAGTTCGGGCGAAACGTTGTAGAGGCCGTATGGTTTTATGACAGGGTTCGGAAAATGCACGTGCGTTTACGCACGTGTTATTTTTTCGGGCAGATAATACTGGTCGGCTTTGGTTTAAGCCGGATCCGAGTATTATATTGAGTAGATATAATATCTTTGTCTCAGTTGCATTTGTATTCGGTCGTAATACTAATGCGGGTATATTTATACAGTTTCGGGGTTATCCTGAAAGTCGTTTCAGGATCACTTTTGGAAGTTGCCAGTTTCCAGTTTTCTATCAGCCGTCTTTTAACATTCGGTTAAAGACGGATTTATCTTTTCTTGGATGAGGGTGAGTCATGCTTCTAGAAGGTTCTAGAATTTGGTGAGGTGTCTTATGACTCATGCTTTGATTTTAACCATTTCTTGTTTAGCTAAAGATATTTATTTTGTGTTCACATTATGATATTTGCTTATGGTTACCCCCCTCTCCTACGGTCACCTCCCTCTTTGCTATAAGAGGCCGGCCCCCTCCTCTCTCTCTCTGACTTGATGGTTTTTCATTTGTGAAAAGATTTTGATAGTATTTGGGGTGTATGGAATTTCACAGCTCATTTCATTCCAACACCCGATTCCCTCGGCAACTTCATTAACCGTCCGTCCATAGCTTTGGACGGAACGAGACAAAGTCATCTACTCATTCTCTACATCAATCTTGGTCGTCTCTTTTAGCAAACTTGACGATCGAGTTGCCTCGAGTCAGAGGCGGGAGACCGTTTAAAGAATCAGTGATGTGGTGCCACCTCGACGAGGATATCGGAGTTCGACGAGATCGTAGCAGCCGCAACGGAGCGTGGGATGATGGTTAAAGAACGAAGGACTCGGATCGTTCGGTATAACCTTTCTACACTCTTTACAGTTTGTTAGTTTAGCAATAATGGAAGATCCGGGTTAAAGTATACGATAGCGCCAGATAAAAAGTTTTTATTCCGCATTTGGCGTCTGTAGACGGCCGGGGCGCTAGCGTAGACTTACAGAGGGCACCCTAAAGAAAGGTAGGGAAACATCCACTTTGTTTGTAGGAGGATCATCTTCTTCTAGGTCCAAGGCGAAAGCCAAGGGAAAGAAGAAAAAAGCCCCCGCCAAACCAAGGGGCGGTGTTAGTAAAGTGGATACGAAGGGAAAAGCAAAAGCAACAAAGAAAGCGGGGAAGCTTGTGGATAAGGAAGAATGCTTCTATTGTCATAAGAAAGGACACTGGAAGAATGATTGCAGGGCCTGGAAGGCCAGAACACAGGAATTGAAGCAGGTTGCAGCTTCAGCTTCAGGTGTGTATGTTATTGAAAACTGTCTTTCAATAAACTCTACTTCCTGGGTATTGGATACCGGATCAGGATCTCATATCTGTAAATCATTGCAGGCGTTGAGAAACCGTAGGGTTTTGAAGGCAGGTGACATGACCCTCAGAGTTGCGAACGGAGCTAGCATGGATGCTAAAGCCGTGGGGGACTATCACCTGGGAATGTCAGATGGACATGTTTTGGTTTTGCGTAATTGCTTTTTTGTACCCAACGCAACTTGTAATATCATTTCTGTATCTTTAGTTTCTAAAGAAGGTTATGAATTTGCGTTTGTAAGTAATGTTGTAAACATTCACCTTAATCAAGTTTTGATTGGGTCAGGTACATTGAGTAATGGTATATACGTATTAAACCAACCACAGATTTTCAACGTCCAGAATACACACAAAAGAAAGTCTCCGGAAATAAATCAGACTTTCTTATGGCATTGTAGACTGGGTCACATCAATGAGAGAAGGTTGACGAATTTACATACAGAAGGATATTTGAATCCGTTCGAATATCAATCGTATGCCACTTGTCAATCCTGTCTCAAAGGAAAGATGACAAAGGCTCCGTTCACTGGACACGGAGTAAGAGCAAGCGAGCTCTTGGGACTCGTACACAGTGACGTGTGCGGTCCAATGTCTACACATGCGCGAAGCGGTTATTCTTACTTCATTACTTTCACGGATGATTTTTCAAGGTACGGTTATGTCTTCTTAATGAAACATAAGTCCGAAGCCTTTGGAAAGTTCCCGGAATATAAGAATGAAGTAGAAAAACAAACCGGCAAAAGTATCAAGATTCTAAGATCGGATCGAGGTGGAGAATACTTAAGTGCCGAGTTCCTGGACTATTTAAAAGAGAACGGAATTCTCTCTCAGCTTACTCCTCCATACACTCCGCAACATAACGGTGTATCGGAGAGACGGAACCAAACCCTATTGGATATGGTTCGGTCCATGATGAGTAACGCTGAGTTACCGCGATCATTCTGGAGGTATGCGCTAGAATCAGCTGCGTACCTTTTGAACCGAGTTCCTACTAAGACTGTGCCTACCACACCTTATGAGTTATGGAGTGGGAAGAAACCCTATCTTCAATATATGAAGATTTGGGGATGTCCATCTTTTGTCAAAAAGCAGCATGCGGACAAACTCGAGGCACGCTCAGTACTGTGCAAGTTTGTGGGATACCCAAAGAACACCAGGGGGTATCTTTTCTACCACGCAGAGGAACAAAAAGTCCTTGTTTCTCGTAATGCCCACTTTCTAGAACACCAGTTCTTGGAAAAGGAAATTAGTGGGAGCGCAGTAGAACTGGAAGAAATTCCAGAACCACAGACTATTACTGAAAGCTTAGTGGAACCAGAGGGTTCAAAAGAACAGGACATTCCTACGCCGCTCCGCAGGAGTAGTAGGCAGTCTCATCCGCCCGAGAGATACTACGGTTTTCTCATAGACGGGGATAGAGAGGATTGCATCATAGATTATGATGAACCTACTAGCTTCCAGCAGGCCGTTCAGAGCGTTGACTCAGTGAAATGGCTGGATGCAATGCGGACCGAAATAGAGTCCATGTACACCAACAAAGTATGGACGTTGGACATTGCTCCAGACGGGGTAAAACCCGTAGGATGCAAGTGGATCTTCAAAAGGAAGATTGGTGTAGATGGACAGGTTGAGACCTATAAAGCTAGACTTGTAGCAAAGGGTTTCCGTCAAAGTCCTGGCTTGGACTATGACGAAACCTTTTCTCCAGTGGCTATGCTGAAATCCATTCGGATCCTTCTTGCCATTGCTGCCTTCCACGATTATGAGATCTGGCAAATGGACGTAAAGACCGCTTTTCTAAATGGAAATTTAGAGGAGTGTGTCTATATGGACCAACCAGAGGGTTTCATTCAGAGTGGGAGCAGCGGAAAGGTGTGCAAGTTGCTTAAGTCCATCTATGGACTAAAGCAGGCGTCGCGGAGTTGGAACATCTGTTTTGATGAGACGGTCAAGGAATTTGGCTTTATCAAAAATCCAGATGAACCATGCATCTATAGTAGATTTGTAGCGAGAACTGTAGTATTCCTCGTTCTATACGTGGATGACGTTCTCTTAATAGGAAATGACATTCCTATGCTACAATCTGTCAAGGGGTTCTTGTCGCACAGGTTCTCCATGAAAGACCTGGGTGATGCCTCATACATCCTGGGGATCCGGATCCATCGTGATAGATCCAAGAGGATATTAGGACTTTCACAGTCCAGGTACATCGACACCGTACTGAAGAGATTCAGTATGGAAGATTCCAAGCGCGGTAACCTACCGGCTTGTCACGGGATCACCCTCTCTAAAGAGATGTCTCCCAAGACTGATTTGGAGAGGGATCGCATGTCTATTATACCCTACGCTTCTGCGGTAGGCTCTATAATGTATGCGATGTTGTGTACCAGACCGGATGTAGCTTATGTACTGAGTGTGGTAAGCCGGTATCAGTCAAACCCTGGGGAGAAACACTGGATAGCGGTAAAGAACATTCTCAAGTACCTGAGAAGGACTAAGGAGATGTTCTTGGTGTATGGCGGAAAAGACCTCCAGATCGAGGCCTTTGCTGACTCCAGCTTCCAGAATGACAAGGATGATTCCAAGTCCATGTCGGGGTTTGTCTTTACCCTCAATGGAGGGGCAGTGTGTTGGAAGAGTTCCAAACAAGAAACCGTTGCAGACTCGACGATGGAAGCGGAATACATCGCTGCATCTGATGCCGCAAAAGAAGCCGTCTGGATGAGGAAGTTCTTGAAAGAACTTCAGGTGGTTCCGTCCATTGTTGATCCAATACCTCTGTATTGCGACAACAACGGGGCTATAGCTTTAGCGAAGGAACCAAGGTCCCATCAGAAATCCAGACACATCTTAAGGCGGTATCACCTGATCAGGGAGATCGTAGATCGCCAGGAGATCGAGGTTCGGAGAGTTGCTTCAGAAGATAACACTGCAGATCCATTCACCAAGGCCTTGCCCCAGACTCAGTTCGAGCGGCTGATCGAGATGATAGGTCTTCGATACGCCAGTACATGGCCTTAGTGCAAGTGGGAGATTGTTAGTGTATATGCCCTAGAGGCCATTACTGTATCATACTGGTTTGTATATTACTTAATGGAAGCTTGGGATATTCACCTTGTATATACAATCTTGCTCAAAATAGTAGTATGCTACTTGGTTTGTTTCTGCTTCAATGTGTACATGTGTTTATTTTTGTATATCACTTATGCACATTAGTGGAGCCCTTAGGATCTTTGCTTGATTACCAGCATTGTGATGGCTGTCACACTAGTAGGGCTGGGTAATCTATAAGCACATCCTTATGCAGGTCCCTAGTCGCAGGACTATCGAGACAGGGCATCGATACTCCGGAGTAGACTAGCGCATGCGCTTCTCATCCCAGTGTGGGAGACGGTCGGTCCCACAGCCGTCAGTACGTCGTACTTGAGATAGTATGCGGGTGCTCGTTGGGTTACGAGTACACTGGACAGGACTCGTCGGGAACTGACTAGTTGGTATTATGCCTATCGTCAGTTATCAGTTCCCAGGTGACATGAGTACAGCTTAGTCCGCTGACTTGACACTGTCACTTCGCCTCGAGTGTGTTGCCACTGTACTTTGATCACTACCCTAACACGGCTCAAAGGAGTCGTGCAAAAAGGTAGTGGTTGGGTGCAGTCCCGAAGCACTTGGAGGCAGTGACGGTTAGACAGGATTCGTCTCTTCCGGTATTGGTGGTTGACATCGCGCTGTGTCTAGGAGAGCCATTACACGAGTAGTCCCTGGCCAGGGCAAACGAGATATACTGGTAGGCTTCCAATGTTATCTCAGGGTGTTTTGGGCTTCGCTCCGACACGACTTGTACCGCTATTGGGGGACTGACGTTTACCGCCCCCTAGGCCCGCCATGCGATGTATCAGATGAACAGACCGGACTGCACGGAGAATGTCACATTCAGGCTCAGTAGGAGTTCAGATGGGTTTCGCCCCGTCGGTCTTCTTGTCGGCACTACCTGGGGACCGTTACGCACAGCTAGTGCCGCTTGCGGTCTGTGGTTAAACCCACTGCCAGCGTAGTGTCGAGTCTTTAGAGTCCCATACAGAAAGCTTTTCGCCTTTAGGCAAAAGAGTAGAGGTCGCATGGTTTTGCGACAGGTCGCATGGTTTTGCGACAGGTCACATGGTTTTGCGACAGGGTTCGGCCACATCCGTGCACTTGTGCACGTACAGTGTCCGGACAGTTTACACTAGCGGGCTTTAGTTTAAGCCAGATCCTAGTGTACCATTTGGGATTGGATTTATCCAGTTTGTATTCGTGTTCCTCGGAACGCGGATGCGGGTGTGTATGCACAGTTGACGGGGAGACAGAGGCAGAGGATTCTCATTAGGGTTGTTGACCGTTGACAGTTGACTATTGACTTTTTGCTCAACCCTAATGAGAATATGATATGTGATTAACAATTATATTAATTAAGTATTATGGTGACATGGTTGTTGAGGGATTGACTTTGTTGACTTTTGTTGACTTGTTGACTTTGTTGACTTGTTGACTTTTGTTGACTTGTTGACTTTGTTGACCGGTTGACTAGGCTTGACTAGTTGACCATCATGATAACCATAGCTATCATTTCATGGAAAAGACTTTTGCTTGCTTGCTCTTTTGTGCAAAATGAGTGCATGAAATGATATGGTTATGGTTGCTTAAACCATCACATAACACTTGATTGATATGTTTTGTTATGATTGTTTTGGATTATGAGAGGGTGAAAGACAAAAGAGAGGCTTATTCTCACTTGCTCATTCTCTCTCTTGTTCTTGAGCTCTCTTGCTCTTGCTTTCACCCTCTTCCTCTTGCTCCCTCTCTTGACTCTATGGTTCATATGTCTCATGAGTTGAGAATCAAGAACCATAGATAAAATCCCATATAAACTCTTCTCTACTCATTCTAGTTCACAAGGTTTAGCAAACCAAGTGAACTAGTTTTCTTCAAAGAACGAAGAAGGAGCCCAAAGGTTGGAGCTTTCAGGTGGATCTATCTTCGGCGCAAGGAGACGACGGGAAGAAGCCGATTCGGACCACCATCGGAGTTTGAAGACGAAGGAGTTCAAGACAAGCAAGGTATAAACCCCCTAACCGAGTAGTTAACGACTCCTAGTTAGGATGTTAGTTAGATGTTTAACAAAGATCCGGGTTTTAGGTCCATGTTACCACCTCTATAAAAATCGTTTTTTATCAAATTCCGCATGCCCGAAAGTACCGGGAGAGGTAGCATGGACTTACACCTGGCTCAAGAGAAACGGACTAGGAGCACATATATGATATGTGCGGGACCGAGATTGATACGAGTATGTGATACCGTATTTTATTCTCGTGATTTGTGACATCAGTCGATTATATGCGATATAGCCGGGATATCGGATCAAGAGTTGATTCGATAAGTTGTTACATTTGATATTAGTCGGTTATATATGATATAGCCGGATTATTAAATCAAGAGTTGATTTGATAATCTAATGTATAATTATATATTTGATATATTAAGTTACATTAACTAATACTTGCTCACTTATGATTTCTTTTCTCACTTGATGTGCACAATGTATATATGTGATATGTATGTTTGTGTACATGTTTGTGTCATGCTAGGTTACACATGCAACAAGGGTGTATGAGACTAGAACCATGCTGTAACGTTTCAGAAAATATAAAATATTAATTTTGGAATTTAATATTAAAATAATATATTTCCCGAAACTGCCGATTTGCGAAATTGGGGTTTTCGAAAAAAAGGTATAAATATATACCAATAATTATGAAATAAATAGAATTTAAATTGATTTATTCATTTAAAAATATATTTAAAGGATTTGGCAATTTTAAAATTTATTATATGCAGTTTCGATAAAAACCTTATTAGTGCACTGCTAATCGCGATTAAACCAAATCCGCATTTCTACAGTTTTCATTGTTAGTGCACCATGACATGTTACATGTTATTTCATTTGTTTGTTTTATGTTAGGGTTGGTCTTTTGGTGAGAAAAAGAAATGAGAAAAAGAAAAAAAGTCAAAGGAGACATAATGAGTGGTTAGGTGTACTTTGGAGAGAGAAGAGAGAATGAGTATTAGTGAGAGAGAGAGGAGGGGCTGCTGCCTCATTAGAATCCCCCACCATTTCCCTCCTTCTTCCTCATTTCCTCAACTCTTCCACCCTCCACTAAAACCCTAGATCTACCTCTAACCATTCACCATAACCCTACACTCCCTTCACAAAACTTAATCCACATCTCCTCCTCTACATGATGGATCGAGCAAAATGGGATTTTGACGACGTTTGGGAAGTTAGTGCTGCCTTGAGTGGACTAGATGAGGTATAATTTCTTCCCTTTAGATTAGTTTTGTGAGGTATCGTGTTTTAGATGTCGTTTTGATGATGTTACTGACCTGCTGTAACCCCGAGCACTCACTAGGAAAACAAACAGTGTGTTAGTGTTGTGGTCAAGACCTGGAGTGTTCACCTGAAACCCTAACCCCTTCCCACCGGTTTTGGCCGGCGACCTAGGAGACAAATCCGACGACCCCGGGTGAATAGGAGAGCTAGAGCTTGGGTTTTGTAGGGTAGTTACCTGAAGGTGTTTAGAGGTATTTGGTTCTACTTGATTTTTCTATAATGACTATAGGTGAATTCTGGGGACTTTGGTGAGTGTTTGCTTGACCATGGTAACACGATTCATGACCTGAGCCATAGAGCTGAGCCGTTGCACGAACTCAGGGATTGACCTATATCAGTTTTGTGACTTTGAGTGTGCCTATGGGGTATCTGGAGCAACCCAGGAAATATCTGAGACAACCAAACAATACTAGGGGCCTAGACATACTACTAGGAGACCACGCTGACCTGATGAACCCAAATTGAGACCCATGGGATGGCGACATCGGAATTTTGGGTATAGGGGTCGGCCACTTGGTGAGGGTAGAGGCCTAGGTTCGTTCAGTAGCTTACTTATACTATATACATCACCCTAAACTTGTTTGCTTGGATTTATTTGACCTGAGTCAAAATCTGGGAATACTTGTGTGTGATTTAGGATATGTTTTCCGTAATTGAAATGATGAGTTTTGATATTTGGATTCGTTTTTGGTTGTCGCATGTTTGTACATCGACGACAAGGGTTGTTTGATTGATTTTGTACGCATATGCTATAGGTTGTAACCTACGAGCAATGCGCGTGTCGTTTTAGTTTTTCCGCCTTGATTTTAATATCGTTACGATATGTGTTGTTATTGTAGGTACCTTCGCGTGGATTACGAAGCGACGGAGCTAGGCGTCATCGACTTCGGCGAGCGAGGACTATGTAAGTAGATCTATATCTACCGAGAAAGTCGGGTGGATGGCGTATAGCACCCCCGCAAACTTTTGATGGAAAACCGATTGTATAGAATATGGTTAGGAAACCTAGATTAGGAAACTAGGGTTAGAATGAGATAGCTACGAAACCATATTAGAAACTAGAGGATAGTTAGAAGTGATATGTTACTACTGTCATAGGATGACGTTTAGCGATATTACCACTTAGGGTACAGTAGGACTAGATAGTCGATGTAGATGTGTCATCCGAACCATACCTTTTTCTAAACCGAAGAATCGTATGTATCTTTTAAATGTATACCTTGAGGGATGTTACGGATTTTCAAATAATATCTTTTCCTTATTAACACCGTAACTCCTATTTTCAAAACTAAGATTCACTTCTTTAAAAACCTGATTGTATGGTTTGGGTGTGTTTGTTAGATTAGATACTTATACTTAGTAGAGATAGCATGTTTGTATAAACTCGACATGATATGAGACATAAATGTGATGAAAGAATACAAGACGGATTTGATGATATGATGGGATGATGATATGATGATATGATGGTATACGGATGCGAGTCGATCGAGATGATTTATACCCTGCCGGTCCCCCGATATGAGATTATTGCAGATGTGGCCTGGGATATAGGTATATAGGGTTATATATATATATAGAATGTTGTGAATCATGGATGATAGGCCGTACGTGATTTCAGGCCGTACCCTCATTTGTTGTATAGGAAGATAAGATTCCTATTAGCTTAATGCCGTCGTACGATGATTTTCCGTGCATGATGAGTTTGACTTGATGATTGATCCTTACCCTTGACTAGAGGTTGCCATACGATGGATTATACCGTACGCGATGTTATTGGGCTAGATGCCGATTGATAGATTCACCGACTCGGACATATGATAGTTACGTATACCTTATAGCTGTTAGCTGATGATTTACCTTGTGCTGCATTCATGATATTATTATTGCATCACATACACCTGTGATAGTACACCTGCACCATTATCGATGATGCGTATGTTACACGTACACATATTTGCCGGCTCGCACACTTCATCATCGATAATTGCCATGTCACTACACAGTAAGGTTGCTGCATCATGCACATATACATTGATACATTCATACATGCGGATATACACATTTGTATATCCATATTCGTGCACATATACATTGATACATTCATACTTGCGGATGTACACACTTGTACATCCATATTTGTGCACACATACATTGGTATATCTATACTTGCGCATATACATATTGTACCTACATAGATAACTGATTTTATTGGGAGATTGGGAACCGCATGTTATATTTTAAAAACTGGAATCATTTTAAAAGAGCGGTTTCCCCTTAATATATCATATCACTGTTCCAGGTTGCATGATATATTGATATGCTTACAATTTTGTTATATGTCGCATACATCATGCTCTACGTATTTTTTGCATTGAGAAATACTGTTTTTATGAGATATCTGGATTTGAAAACCGTGGCTATTTCAAAAGGAAGCATGTACTGTTTTAAAAACCTGGTTTCTCTTGATATGATATTTCAGTGCATCTACAATGCGTTTTCTCGGTTCTTCGAGTGGCATGTGAAACCCGATTCGAGGAGTGGTAGGCACCGATTACGGGTACATGGTGGACCCGGTGAGATACCCCGGAGCAAGAAGACTCGGATATGTTAAACGGTGAGCCCGGCAAGGGAGCACTACCTACTGGTGATAGTATTTGGGCTCGGCGGATATCTGGAGGATACTGACCGGAGTCGAGAGATGATATGGGCCGATCTGGACTGACGGAGCCCGTGGGCCTATCCAGACTGATGGAGCCCGATATATGAGGATTTACGTGGCGATGCTGGGCACTGTTTTCATGATGTTTTCGAGTGTCGATGCTAGGCACTCAGGGTCCATGATTTTGATGTGTCGGGAGGGACACCGTTGATATACATCCTCATACTTTCATGCACACTCTTTTATGACGTTTACATGCATGATGTTGTTGCGTCAGTGGTTGACGTGTGGACTGGATCTACATACACACATACATACATTGATTTTACTATTGGAGGTTATCCACATGCTTATAGACATTGATTCATGGGTGGACGAGATCTACATATCTGCATACCTTGATTATGGTTGGACGATACCCATATACATGCATTGATTATTACTGTTGGATGTTATCCGCATACATATAGGTAGTGACTACCTTGTTGGCACATATACGACCCGGTCACCCTAGATATCATAGTATTACCTTTTGATATAGCTGACCTAGGAGTCGTTGTTTATTCGATTTCTACTTGTAGATATATTTCTATTCACGAGTTGGCAACTCACCCCTGTTGTGCCACAGTTCTTGCAGGTTGACCGCTTGGATCAGTAGCGACTTCGCTGGCACACAGTTCTATTCGGGTGTTTTGCATTGTTAGGTGGGACATTTGTATCGTACCCACTCTTATATTATTTTTCATATTGTATCTAGTTAACTCCATCAATCAATCAAAAATTGTAAATTGTATAAGTGATGAGACTTAGTGAGACTCGTAGTTGTGAGATTTGAGCGATGGGTTTTATATTCACTTTAGGGGTTATATCTTGCTCATTTCTTTATCTTTTGTGGTGAACTTCGCCGTTGGGCATCGTATATCTTTTTATACTGTATTGCGTGGTTGTGATCCGCCGTTTGGCAAAGAGCTAGCTCCCACTTGGGGATGCCATTATTCTTATTATGTACTTGTGGTTTTAGATAAAAATATACAAAGGAGGTGGTGCCAAAATTTTTAAAAAACGAAACATGTTTTCAACTAGTAAACTTCACTTGCATCATTCATGTTCTTTTCTATGCATTAAGAAAACTTGATTTCATTATACCTTTATTTCAAACCTCACCTCCTTTGTTTTTCTTAAAAGGGTTTAGATTTCTGGGTTTCAGCTTACTTGAATTCCGTTATGCCTTTAGACGTTGCGTGATTCAAGTGCTGGTCACAAGCTAATATTTCGGGTTGTGACACATGCTAGGGTTTATGTTAGGTTAATATTTATTATTAAGTAATTAAAAAACATATGGAATTTGTCATGGTTGATTTCTTGTGCACACTTGATAACCATTGACCAAGTCCACTTGTTAGTCATTGCTTAAGATATTTGTTAACCCAACCTTAATCCTTGACCTTGGTTTATTCTTTACATGAGTTAGGCATGAGATGATAACTCACCATGGTTGCATTTCTAACCTCTTGATTTATTCATTCATCACTTGAGTTTTCTTCTTCTTCTTCCAAAAAAAGCTTTCTAGCTTCAATGGAGATATGAGGAAAAATGTGAGAAAATGAAATCTAAAGTGAGCAAAATTCTTACTTCATCATCCTTTACTACTTACCATTTAGTATAGGGTGTTTGCTTCACTAATTCTATAATTAGTGAAGAGATAGCTTGGGTTAGTGTCTCCTCGACGTAGATTATTTTCGGCCTCGAAGTTTTCTAGCAAGCTTGATCCGTACATCTTGTGGAGCCTCTCTAGAGTCCGGAGTTCACGATCGCAGCGAAGGGACTACTACACGGAGCTAATGAAGTGAAGGACCAGTCTACAAAGGTTGTATTCCTGCTTTCTTTTACTTGTAAAGTGTTTGCATTTATATTCCGTCGGATTTCTAGTATACGATTCTAGGGTTAGGGTTAGCTAGAACGGCAAATTTTTGAATTTGGCATGGACGATGCCTCCCGAAACCTTACTGCCGTGCTAGAGAACCCTGCAGTAGTATCAGAGCCATGCTAGAAATTTAGACGTATTTTTCTAAGATTACGAAACCGAAATACTCCGAAACTTGAAACGCCAAAATGTAGTTTCTGTCGAATTTAAAAGGTTGTCAATTTTTTTTTAAACATGTACAGAATGATGTATGAGATATATCATGAACACCATGAAAATTTCAGGGGGTAAGCTCGGATTTTGGCTACGATGAGTAGTGATGGGGCCGGCCACTTTTTTCCAGAATTGCCTGAAAATTTTTTTGTGTTCCAGGTGTTGTTTATTTTTGCTAATTTTACATGTGATGTAATCTTACAATATAAGCAATTTGGAGTGTTTCATATTCGTAGTTTTAACAATGTTTCGGGTTATTCACGTATTGTTTAGACGAAGTTTAAAAGTTCGAACGATTATCAAAAACCAATTTTTCCAAGTTTAACGTTTTCGGAAAAACATGCAAGTAATTCTATGAACCCTCTAGAAGAATGTAACCCTAACTCGACTATTTTGGATCACGGAACCACGGTCATACCTTAGGGTTGCCGCGGTTCCGTGGCGACATGAGTGAGGGTTGGGTCTGCCCTTTTACGGCGGGTGCATAAGTACTGTGGCATATTATGGGTATTATTAAAACTGTGCTCAAGTTTTGAGCTGTCAGGAAATTATGGGATTTTGATGAAGCGATCGAAAAATTTAACGTCGTTCAGGTATCATGTGATTGGATACAATATTTGGAATCCACAAATGTAGTTATGAGATAACTAATTTGAATTTTATAAATCTAGCAATTTAGTCTCATTTGATCGGTTGCCACGGGATTTTGATGTGATCAAAAGTCCGCCGCAATCACGTAGCGTATGTGGATACTCGCCGGGTAACATTATTAGATAGCCACGTCCCATAGCCCCGACCAAGTGACTGTAGGAGAACCCCGTCGCCAAAAGCATCCGTTCAGGTGCTCGCGGTAGTGGTGTTCCGCCTTAGTGCACTTTGTCGACGGCATCGGGGGGTGCGTCCGTCTACTAAAGTTTCCGACGAGCATTCGATCAGGATGCCAGGAATCTTGTTGAATTGCCCGACCTGATATTGAAAAGTGTTTTCTAGATCGAGACTAAAATGCGGGGTTTATAATTGTTAGGCATGCGATGCCTAAGGAATTCATTTTGTTAGGCATGAAATCCAAAGTATGTGATACGTTGGGTTTATGATGTCTAAGGTGGTTGCGGATTCCAACAGTTGTAGTTTTTCACTTTCTTTTCTGCAACCGTAAGTGTAATATGTGGTGTATCGCCGGTTTCGTTGCTATACGTTAACGACAATTGGGATACACATATTTACTTACGTTGATGACATGTGATGTTCTGTGTTGCTATGATATGTTATATTGGATCGTCGTGATTGAATAGCCGGGGATTTTTTGTGAGATGAGAGTTTTTCATTTTCATTCATGTAAAATTCATTGTATGTAATATTCTTTTATTGGGGCACTTCCGGGTTGAGGATGATGTCACCATTATATATTATTTACTTTTCCGCATTAGGATAGACCCAAGGCGGGGAGCACAAGTAACCGGGTTCTAGGGTCCAGTGGGAGACCATCTCGAGAAGTTGAGACCGGGTCTCCTAACTCTAGAATTGGTAGGTGTTGGATATAGTGCCCTCAAAGTCAATTATTAAATCGCAGGCATGTGATTGCAATGATTGAGGGAGGACCTATACCGGTAGGACAGTCTTACTCGAGATGATAGTATGCTATCTGTTTTATCTTTATCATCGTGTACTGCTTTAGGTGACATAATATATCACTATTGCACGTTGATAGAGCCCATAGGATTCTTGCTTGACTACCAACAGTATGATGGCGATCATATACGTGAGAGTTGGGTAGTCTATAAGCACATCCTTAAAAGTGGTCCCTAGTCACGGGAGTTTCGAGATAGGGCATCGATACTCCGGAGTAGACTAGTGTATACAGTCGAGACCCCAACGAAGGGCGGTGGCCGGTCTCACAAGCCATTGGTGTCAGTTGGTTCACTTAAGATATATACAGGTGCTCATTAGGTTATGAGTACACCGGACAGGACTCACCGGCAATATGCTAGCTGGTTTTTGAAGCCTGTCGTCAGATAGCAATTCCCAGGTGACATGTGTACAGGTTACTCTATCGACCTGAGATCGTCATTTGTCTCCTGTGAGTTCCCACTGTGCTTTGATTATTACCCTACCACGGCTCAAAGGAGTCATGCAAAAAGGTTTTAGTTGGGTACAGTCCCGAGCCACATGGAAGCAGTGAGCGGATCGGCATGGGATTCATTTCTCCTAACATTGGGAGTGTGATCGCGCTGTGTTTAGGAGAGCCATTACACGAAGTCCATGGCCATGGAAAGCGAGATTTACTGGTAGGTATTTCAGTAGTATCTCAGAGTGTTCTGGGCTACACTCCGATACGACTTATACCGCTTTTGGGGGTCTGACGTTTACCAGCTCCCTAGGCCCGATATGCGATACTCATAGACGAACAGACCGGACTATACGGATATTGTTACACATAGGCTCAGTAGGGTTCCAGGATGAGTTCACTCATCGGACTACCTTTCACTCAGTACATGGGCAGCCGTTACGTACAGCTAGTACCACTGACGGCTTGTGGTTAAACCTACTACCAAATTATTGACGAGTCTTTAGAGTCCCCCACAGAAAGTTTCCCTGTTCGAGCGAAACGTTGTAGAGGCCGTATGGTTTTATGGCAGGGTTCGAACATACGCGTGCACTTGTATACGTATCATGGTTCGGACGGATAATACTAGTGGGTTTTAGTTTAAGCCGAATCCTAGTATTATATTGTGCAGGGATATTTTTTGTCTCATTGCATTTGTATTCGGTCGGAAAACAAATGCGGGTATGTATATACAGTAGCGGGGTTATCCTGTAATTTATTACGTGATCGCTTTTTGAAGTTGCCAGTTTCTTCCCCTGATTGAACATTATGTTTAATGTTTAATGTTGTGCATTTCCTTTTTTGGCCAAACTACCTTTCTATCCTTCTTGACTAAAATTGTTGTGAAGGGTTTTTTTTTGTAAATGTGGTTTTTTGTAAATGGGGGGCTTTTCTGTGGTGTATGGGGCCCCAGCAGCCACAAGAGGATTCTAGATGAGCCTGGCTCTTGCTTTGGCTCAATTATTGCATTAATTGGTTTTTGGAATGGCTTAGATATTTGTTGTGATATTTTTAGCCTATGGTCACCATCTCTTTTGCCTTGTGCTCACCCCCTCCACAAAATGGCCGAGAGCTTTTTTGGCAGCCCCAATTTTTTTCTGGCCGAGCCTCTTGAGGAAGAGATTGATTCATTTCATCTTTGCAACAAAATCCTTAGCTCATTTCCATCTCCACTCCTATTTGGCAACTTCGATTAACCCTCACCCAATCGCTTGGGTGCTTCGAGACAAAATATTCTACACTCACTCTACTTCATCCTTGGACATGTCGGCTAGCAAACTTCATGTCCGAGTTGCCTCGGTTCAGAGGCAGGAGCCCGTATAATGATTCGATGATGTGGTTCAACATTCAGCATGGAGGAGACCATAGATCGAGCGAGATCGGAGAGCGAGCTTCGTCGGTGCATCCGCAACATGCTAGGGGAAGAGGTTCAAGACCGAAGGACAAGGATCGATCTGTATAATCTCAAAAACCCCTTTTACAGTATACTAGTTTAGGTTAATGGAACGATCTGGGTTTTAAGTTTGCGTTAGCGCCAGTTCGAAAAAGTTTTTGTTCCTCTTTTGGCCTCGGAAAGACAGCCGGGGCGTTACCGTAGACTTACATGGAATCAGAGCCAAACTATTAACTGTCTGCTAGTTGGTTTAGACAATGTTAAAGTATCGAAACCAGAACAAAACCAAAACGATGCCACTGGATTTATAGTTTCTGTTGTTTTTAAAACTTCTTCAGAAAAATTATTTAAATATATGCAGAAGACTACTCAGGAGGACACAAGAACACACCCCAAACACGGACCCCAACCTTCGAATTTTGGCCGATCCCTGCCCTGGGATTTCCGGCGTCGCCGGCCCTGTGTAGGCCTATAGGGTTAGTGTTTTGGGTGTTGCTCTGGTCTTTGGGAAGTTGGTTCAGTGGTGTTGTTTGTGTAGCCCATTTTGGATATGGTTTTATCAGCTTTTTTGGGCTATTCGGAGGTTATTTCGGAGTCGATATTTTTAACATTGTTTAAAGTTTTGCAGTGCATTACATTATTATCTGTGACCGTGAATGTCATTCGATCGGTAAATCTTGTCTAATTGCTATAGCTCTTTTAGACGGGTTTGCGAACGTGACATTCACGTTGATGTTCTGTGTTATGTTGTGATGTTACAGATTTGTTGTGGTGGATAGCTTGTGTGCAATAATTGTGCAGTTTGGATATATTTGTACATTTGATATTGCGGGGCGAGCGTCCGACATGTGGACTGTCACCACTGCCTGTTTGTATATTATTCTTTTGGGGCACAACCGGGATGAGGTCGGTGTACCCATTGTACATATTTTCTTTTCTATATTAGGATTACCCCGCGGTGGAGTGCACGGATAGCCGGGTTCTGGAGGGCAACGGGTCCGCATCTTATGGCTTTGAGACGGAGGGGGCTTCACTCTAGAATTGGTGGGCTATTCGCCTCACTCGTTGGGGGTGTAGGTTGACCCAAGGAGGGGTGCTCAAGTTACCGGATTCCGTGAAGTGCTGGGTGGTCCATTCACTTTGTTGAAGGGTGCTGCCTCGCTTTTAGTTTTGGCGGGTAACTTGCCGCACTCATAGGGGTCTAGGTTTTCATTGCACATGCTATCCACACGACCAGGGGAACGTTAGGTTTCATTTGTGGCTCTATAAAACCCGGGGCTCCCAGCTTATCTGTATTATTCTGTGATGCTTATTACTTTTCTGTAATGTTGCATTTTATCACGCGTAGAGCGATTGTTGTATATTTATATATATACTAGTAGATGTTGTATATATTTTACACCCGCGCTAGTCCTGTCCCCGCTTTGTTGTTAGTTAAGTAACCTAACGGGTGATGACGGGACCCAGTGGCGAATGCGGATGGCATATATGTACATTTTATTTTCGTTCTTTATTTGTGTGATTAATTGATGGGACTTCATTGATTCAGATCAATGTAAAAGAAAACAGACCTATACAGATGTTGTTGGAACATTTTTCAAAAAGCTGTTATTGCAAGGACGTTTTCTTTTGTTTTGCATAGAGGTATTCAGTTATGAATATCCAGTACCTCATTCGACGAGGCAAGGGCCGAGATCTCTTCATCGGGAGTAACCCCTTGGACAGAGATTTGCGTTAGGGTAATAACTTTACTATAGTCGATTACTTTTTGCTTTTCATCGCGGTATTCAGTTGGAATATCCTGCACCTCATTATACAGGGAAAGAGCCAAGATCCTTTCACCGGGAGTGACCTCTTTAGCAATGGTTTTCGCCACTATATATTTGTAAAAACTATCCGGTTCCTTCAACGATATCAAGTTCATTACGTTAAAGGTTTTTCACCAAAAACCATTCGTAGCCCTCCGTCATTTCAGACGAATAGCACTTAGTATTCATGCTATGTATGTTGGCCTTTGTCAAGGCATAGTGTATGGTAGCTATATATTACTTCTCTGTTGTATAGATAGATGCGTTGGTTTGGGACAGTCGTACTTCCATTTTGGCCTTCGTCAAGGGTATGTATGGGTGGGTTCAAATTAACCTGGACAATGACGGGTAGAACTTGACATGTAACTTATGATATGTTGGCCTTCGTCAAGGTTATAGGAGCATGGGGTAAAAATCTCATCGGGAGTTTCTAAAGAAACTGAAACTTGTCAGGCATGCGCATACCTTCTGGAGTGTGATAACGTGAGTGGATTCCATCACGTTATCATGTGATGATAGTTGGATCCCGATTCCCACTGATGAGTTGGTTAACTCTTCGGGTGATCCCGACTAATTCTTCTTCAGGTTTGGAGGAGAATTTGAGGAAACAGTGTGAGGTTTCCTGATTAGATAAAGTGATAACCATTCTGATCTAGGTTAGGGTGCACACAGAGTGTTTCTTTTCTCTCTCTCTTTGGCAGCGTCCATGGCCCGACCGTAGACTATGATTCAGTAACCAAGTTAACTGAACTTTCTTAAAACACTGGCTTTTGGATTGTCTGAGTTTGCATACATCATTGCCATTCCTTCTTTTACCCTTTGCATTTCTCCAGAACACCTCATATTACTACGAACGTCCACTTCCATTGGATAAATCCATCGTATGGTTATATACGAACTCGAAGGAATTTGTTCCAGATTCAACGATGGATTCTGGTTCTGGAGAGATTGAATAGGACTATTCAGTTGTCTTTTCCTTTTACCTTCTCTCAGGTTGTGAGTCCTCCTAGGATTAGGAGAGGGTATACCTATTACGCTTATTGGATAGTCTTCTTCTAAACCATAGGCAAGTGCCGAACGGTGGGGAATGAAGAAAACCAATTAGCCTAAGCGTGGTGTACGGAAGGTAATAAGTAAAGACAAATAAAGGGATTGGAAAGAGGGAAAAGTAAATTGCGACTGCTATTCACGACCAAACCAAGTATTTCATCGCCACTCCTACTTCACCTTTTGTATTTCTCCAAAACACCCCATATCACTACGAAGATCCACAGTTATTTGGATAATCCAACGTATGGTTATATACGAACTCGATGGAACTTGTTCCAGTTCGGGGATGGATTCTGGTTCAGGAGAAATACAATAAAGTTTTATTCAGTTGTCTTTTATCATCACCTTCTCTCAGGACGCGAGTACTCCTAGGATTAGGAGAGTAAACCTATTATGCTTATTGGATAGTTTTCTTCCAAACCATAGGCTGGTGCCGAACAGTATGGAAGGAAGAAAACCATTAAGCCTAACGATGGTGTACAGAAGGTAACGACTAAAGACAAATAAAGGGATTTGGAGAGATGGCAAGGAATTATATGGTTACAATCATGAATCTGGATAATGGAAGAGGCATTACTAGGAATACCCGGATACCCCTTCGAAACATATTCATGTTTCAGTTTCACTGTGTATTGTTAATGGAAAACTGATTTCCCAATTAGTCCTTACTCCAGGGTATGTATTTACCAGGTATGATTCTCATATCTGTATGGTTTTACAGATGATGAGTGGGAGTAAGTTATTGAAAATTAGGTGATAATCCTCATTATATTGGAATTCGTTGCAATTGGTGATATTTGAGGAAATTGCCTGGATACAGTTTTCAACCTACGACGCACAGGGTTTGAGTTATTAAACACAGAGGACTTATACAAAGTATTGTATGTTGTCCAGTGTTCGTTAGGACAAAGAGGATGGTCCTCGTACTGTATTCTGTTTACTTGTGACTTCTCAAGTTTTAGACAAGTGTTTCATTGAAATACAAGGTCCAAGTTTGAGAAGTTATAGGTATAAGAATAAAGTAGAGAATCAGGTGTAGCAAGTATCGGGATTCTTCATGGTGATCGAAGATGTAGATACTTGTGTATGATATTCAATTGATAGTAATGTTTTAGAGAACTTGCTTCTCATTCAGGTTACTCATAATTGGATGCACTCCTAAGTTGAGTAATGATGATAGGCCTCTCTCCATTCAGTTGACTTGCACTGGAGACAGCTGCATGATTTGAATTTAGTTCCAATTAAATCAGTGCCTCTGTTTCTATATTGTATATAGAATGGATCATATCTTAACGATGTTAAGGTATATAGAGTTATCCAGCTTATGCTTAAAACCAGACTCTGGATAACTCAAGGCACGTTTCTGTAATGGCAGTTTGTGGGTTGACCCTGGCTTAGATGAGGGTTGATTTTCTACCATCTGGAAGATCAAAAGTGATATTGTTCTTGACTCACCATAGTTTTAGTAAAATGGATTTTTTCAGAAAAACAGTAGTGGGAGTATGGTAGAACTGGAAGAGATTCCAGAATCACAAACGATTTCGGAAAATTTAATAGGACCTAAAGATTCAATCAGGTCTGACATTCCATTAGCCACTCCGTAGATATGGTGGGTAACCTCAGGCACCCGAGAGGTACTCCGGTAGCCTCAAAGACGGTGACAGGGAGGTTATTCTTTACCCAGACTTGCCATTACTGTTGTTCCAGGCTATGATAGTCGGCAGGAGGATAAGTATAGCGTTGTTCTAAACTAGTTTTAGAAGTGCACGTGGATATTATTCTGCCAGAAGGTTGTCGTAGTCAGTGGGAGCAGCGGAAGCATAGTGGACAAGAAACTTATGTTTATTTATAGACTAAAGCAGATATAGCAGAGTAGATCATCTATTTTTGATGTGACAGTCATAGGCTTTGACTTCATCATAATAGGGGATGGATCTGTTAAGAAGGTAGTAGGGTGTGATGTCCTGGTATCTGGAAGACATACACAGTGTAGGAAGTAAAATTCCTATACTACGATCGATTGTACTTTGGTTGTCACACAGTGGTTTCTCCACACAGGATATGGATATTATATCAGACATTCTGGTTACTAGATCTATGGTTTTAGATCTAGATTTGGGTAGTTTCCCAATCTGGGTACTTAGACAGTATTCTAAAGGTATTTAGAATGGACGACTCCTGGCATAGTGGTGTACCAGCAGGTGATGGAGTCACCCTCTCTAAAGGTGTCTTACAGACTAAAAGGGAGAGGGATGTGCATGATTGGCAGATTACATGCTTAGGCAATTGAGTTGATCATGAGATATCAAGTACCAAACCAGGTGTTGTTTTTGCACTAGATGCAATAAGTTGATATTGGTCCAATCCTGGAGAAACATTTGGAGGCAGTTTTAGAAAATAAGTGGATGTTCTAGGGATTTGATAATGATAGCCTCCTTCGGGAGACAGTTATCATTCCAGGCTTCCAAGGTGACCTGGATGATAGAGTGACTGTCAGAGTTATAGTTTTCCCTTTGACGAGGGGCAGTAGTTTGGAAAGCTGGTCTAAGCGGAGACTGAGGGAGGCATAGCGCAGGATGCTAATTAAGTTCAGTTGACGATACAGTCTAAGAAGTTTGGATTTGGAGTTCATTCGTGAACTAGGTCCCATCAGATATCCAGACATATTCTAAGACATGTATTGCTCATTTCGGGAGATGGGTTTCTCCGCGAACTTTAGATATAGAGAGACATAGAAAGAAACATTAGAGTGCATCCACTCACTGAGGCTATTTCTCGAACACAATTGTTTTACAAACGAGCTTTGTGACACTGATTATTAGAGGAGTTGGGTGTTCGGTATCACACGGGCTGTGAGTATGCGGCATCGCAATAATTAGCCTTAAGTTCAAGTGGGAGATTGTTGGATATAGTGCCCTCAAAGTCAATTATTGGATCGCAGGCACGTGATTGCAATGATTGAGGGATGACCTATACTGGTAGGACAGTCTTATTCGAGATGATAGTATGCTATCTGGTTTATCTTTATCATCATCCACTGCTTTAGGTGACATGATATATCACTATTGCACGTTGATAGAGCCTATAGGATTCTTGATTGACTACCAACAGTACGATAGCGATCATACACATGAGAGTTGGGTAGTCTATAAGCACATCCTTAAAAGTGGTCCCTAGTCGCAGGAGTTTCAAGATAGGGCATCGATACTTCGGAGTAGACTAGTGTATACAGTCAAGACCCCGACGAGGGGCGGTGGCCGATCTCACAAACCATTGGTGTCAGTTGGTTCACCTAAGATGTATACAGGTGCTCATTAGGTTATGAGTACACCAGACAGGACTCGCCGGGAATATGCTAGCTGGTTTTTGAAACCTGTCGTCAGATAGAAATTCCCAGGCGACATGTGTTGTCACGTCCCGAAAGTACGGAATATGACCGGCACTTAAACTACGAACGTCTCGAGGCGTACGTAATCTAAGTAAGCCGAAAACCCAGAAATCCAAACCAAGAAAAGTAGTAGAGTGAAGGAAAACCAATTTAAATCAAGTAGTTTTAATAGCATAAGCCGAATTATGCCTTTTTAAAAACATCAAATATTTCCTGAAAATTTCGGCAGAGTCTCCTTTGTAAAACTGGCCCCCAAACGGGATACAACATGAATAGTATACGAAATCAATAAAAAGGCATCCCCAAGCGGGAGCTAGCTCTTCATCAATCGACGGTCACAACCGCACAAGCAATATAATATACAACGCCAAGGGCGAGGATCAAAACTCAAAAGGAAACGCAAAACAACAAGAAATCCACAGAAATACAACGCGTGACTCTAAGGTCGAAAGAATAACATCACTGGTCTCTATCTCAGAAATAAATACATGTTTGGTTGATGGAACTTCTAGATACAACTGAATAATAATATACAATGTATACTGATGGGTATGATACAATAAACCCACCTACTAGCAAATCACCCGAAAGAAGCAGTGCCAGCAAAGCCGTAATGAACCTGTACGGCAAAACCTGCAAGAAACTGGGCACAACGGGGGTGAGTTGCCAACTCGTGAATAGAATACATCTACGAACAGGAATCGCATGTATGACGCAATCCTAGGTCATACGATCAATATATATTCTCAAATATGTATATAACATGCAGCCTATAACAAAGGCTAGGGTAAATATCTAACCCGAGTGTAATCTCATGTGCCCGTGTCAGTGCCTCAGGTAGTAATATATCATATGAATGAGGTATGAATGCATGAAAACAGAATACATGTAAATAAAGAAACTGTTTTCATAATTTAGTGAGATTTCCTTTGTATTTTTAAAATGAGGTATCATAATGAAATAAGCATAAAACAGTGCCTAGTATCGGCACAAAACGTAACCCCAATATCTCGATATCTCTGTATCACAGTCTCTGTACCTCAATATCTCGAAATCTCAATGTCTCAATCACAATATTGTAAGTGCACGGCGGCGCCCCGGCCGTCAATCCGACGGCCAAATGCGGAAGCGGTGATAAACTTTAAATTTTCTTGAACTGGCAAACCGCCGCGCACTAATACCCGGATCGAACCACTAACTAGTCCTAGCTATCTACAAGAAAGGGAAGAGAGATATACCGACAGATCCGAGTCCTCCGGTCTTCTCGTCGTCGTCCCGATCTCCTGCGGAATGTGCCGTCTCCTCCTCGTCGCCGGAAGTGCACCACATCGCCTACTTCTTTTACGGGCTCCCACCTCAATGCCGAGGCAACCCGGGCACGAAGCTGGCTAGTCGACGTGCCCAAGATTTGCTGTAGAATGTAGTGAGCAAGACTCATTTGGGGTATGTGGAATTGCCTTTTTGGTGGAGGAATGATACAAGAACTATATGGAGGGACTTGGGGATTTTTGGAGCATGAAATGAACCAAAAACCCCCTCCTCAAAATTGGGACAGCCCCACCCCCTCAAGAGGCCGGCCATGACATGGTGGAGAGGTTGAAGAAGTGGGAGTCTCTCACAAAAGAATGGGAGCCATTCTCATCTCATACAAGAGAGAGAGAGAGAGAGACAAGACAAAGAGGTGGTTGAAAAGCAAGTGATGATGAGAAACAATGATCACTCCCAAAACCAATACTCAACCAACAATCATCAACAACCATGATTGTCTACAAAGTCAAGCCATCATGATAAAGCTAGAAGTCAAGGTCAAGGAAAAGCTATCATGATACAACAAAAAGCAAAGACCCCCTCCACAAATGCTTATTTGCAACAATGCAAATAAGCCCTCCTCCACCAATCTTCGGCCAATGAACGATACAAAGGAAATCGGCCGAAACGGAAAGCAAACTGGCAACTCCAGAAAACTAGTCCCGTAATAAATTACAGGAAAACCCCGATACTGTGCATACACACCCGCATTTGTATTCCGACCGAAATACAAATGCAATGAGACAAAATCTACACTGTACTATACTAGGATCCGGCTTATACCAAAGCCGGCTAGTAATATCCGTTCGATCCTGATCCGTGCAATACCGCACGTATCTGATCGAACCCTGCCATATATCCATACGGCCTATAGTACAAACTGTCCGATCCTGATCCGTGCAATACCGCACGTATCTGATCGGACCTTGCCATATCTCCATACGGCCTCTACAACCTTTCGCCCGAAAGCTGAGTAACAGAATGTGGGGGACTCTAAAGACTCGTCAACACCTTGGTTGTGGATTTAACCACTAGCACATTAGAGGTATAAGCCAATACATAACGGGCTACCAGGTATTGACCAAAAGGGACGTCTGTGAGCGAACTCAGCCTGACTCCCTACTGAGCCTGTCAGTGACAATATCCGTACAGTCCGGTCCGTTCGTCTATGAGCATCGCATGGCGGGCCTAGGGGGTTGGTAAAAGTCAGACCCCCAAAAGCGGTACAAGTCGTGTCGGAGTGTAGCCCAGAACACCCTGAGATACTACTGGAATACCTACCAGTAAATCTCATTGCCTCGGCCGAGGGCTTCGTGTAATGGCTCTCCTAGACACAGCGCGACCTCACCCCCAATACCGGGAGAGACGAACCCCTGAAGATACGCTCACTGCCTCCATGTGGCTCGGGACTGCACCCAACTAAAACCTGTTTGCACGACTCCTTTGAACCGTGGTAGGGTAGTAATCAAAGTACAGTGGGAACTCACACGAGACAAATGACGATCCCCAGGTCGATGAACTAACCTGCACACATGTCACCAGGGAACTGCCATCTGACGTCTGGTATATGACCAACTAGCATGTTCCCGGCGAGTCCTGTCCGGTGTACTCATAACCCAATGAGCACCTGTATACATCTTAGGTGATCCAACTGACACCAGTGGCTTGTGAGACCGGCCACCGCCCCTCGTCGGGGTCTCGACTGTATACACTAGTCTACTCTGGAGTATCGATGCCCTGTCTCGAAACTCACACGACTAGGGACCATTTAAGGATATGCTTATAGACCCCAGCTCCCACTTATATGATCGCCCTCATACTGCTGGTGGTCAAGCAAGAATCCTAGGGGCTCTATCAACGTGTAATAGCAACTTGTCAGGTCACCTAAAACAGTACACGATGATAAAGGTAAACCAGATAGCATACTATCATCTCGAGTAAGACTGTCCGACCGGGATAGGTCCTCCCTCAATCATTGCAATCACGTGCCTGTGATCCAATAATTGACTCTGAGGGCACTATCTCCAACAATCTCCCACTTGCACTCAAGGCTAATTATTGCGATATCGCATACTCACAGCCCATGTGATACCGAACACCCAACTCCTCTACTAATCAGTCCCACAAAGCTCGCTTGCGGAACTATTGCGTTCGAGGAATAGCCTTAGTGAGTGGATCCGCTTTGTTGTTTCTTTCTATGTCTCTCTATATCTCAAGTTCGCGGAGAAACCCATCTCCCGAAAAGAGTAATACCTGTCTTAGAATGTCTGGATGTCTGATGGGACCTAGCTAATAAATGAACTCCAAATCATAAATGAACTCCAAATCCAAACTTCTTAGACTGTATCGTCAACTGAACTTAATCAGTATCCTGCGCCATGCCTCCCTCAGTATTGCCTTGGACCACCTGTCCAAAATACTGCCCCTCATCAGAAGGAAAAACTATAACTCTGACAACCTCCTTGTCGTCCATGTCACCTTGGAAGCCTGGAATGATAACCGTTTCCCGAATGAGGCTGTCGTTATCATATCCCTAGAACATCCACTTATGTTCTAAAACTGCTTCCGACTGTTTCTCCAGGATTGGATCAATGTCAACTTATTGCATCTAGTGCAAGAACAACATCTGGTGTGGTACTTGACATCTCACGATTGACTCAATTGCCTGAGCAAGTGATCTGTTAATCATGCGCATCCCTCTCCGCTTTAGTCTATAAGACACCTTTAGAGAGGGTGACTCCATCTTCTGCAGGTACACTACCGTGCATGGAGTCGTCCATTCTAAATACTCTTAGAATGCTGTCTAAGTACCCTGATTGGGAAACCACCCAAATCTACATCTAAAACCATAGATCTAGTAACCAGTATGTCTGATACAAAATCCATTTCCTTTGTGGAGAAACCACTGTGTGACGACCAAAGTATAACCGATCGTAGTATAGGAGTTTCTTTTCCTATTCTGTGTATGTCATCCAAATACCATGACATCACACCCTACTACCTTCTCAACAGATCCATCCCCTATTCTGGTGATGTCAAACCTATGACTGTCACGTCAGAAATAGATGATCTATCTCCGCTACATCTGCTTTAGTCTATAAATAGACATAAGCTACCTATCCACCAATGCTTCCGTTGCTCCCACTGACTACGACAACCCTCTGGCAGAGTTATATAGACGTCCACTTCTAAAACTAGTTTAGAACGACGCTATACTCATCCTCCAGCCGGGTCTCGCAGCCTGGAACAACAGCAATGGTAATTGTAGGTAAACAAGAACTTCCCTGTCACCGTCCTTGAGGCTACCGTAGCACCTCTCGGGTGCCTGAAGTTACCCACCGTATCTGCGGAGTGGCCAATGGAATGTCAATCCAGATTGAATCTTTAGGTTCCTTATCAAATCTTCAGTAATCGTTTGTGGTTCTGGAATCACTTCCAGTTCTACCATACTCCCACTACTGTTTTCTGAAAAAATCCATTTTTAATAAAACTGTGGCGAGTCTGGAACAATATTGCTATTGTTCATCCAGATGGTAGAAAATCAACCCTCGTCATAGCCTGGGTCAACCCACAAACAGCCATTACAGAAACGTGCCTTGAGTTGTCCAGTGTCTGGTTTTAATCATAAACCGGACAACTCCTCGTACCTTAACAACGTTAAGATATGAACTGTTCTATATCCAATATAGAAACAGAGGCACTGATTTAATTGAACCAGATTCAAATCATGCAGCTGTCTCTAGTGCATGTCAACTTAATGGAAGGAGGCCGATCAGCGTTACTCAACTTAGGAATGCTTCCAATTATGAGTAACCTGAAAGAGAAGCAAGTTCTCTTAATCACTACTATCAACTGAATACCATTGACAAGTATCTACATCTTCGATCACTTTGAAGAATCCCGATACTTGCTACACCTGGTTCTCTACTCTATTCAAATACCTATAACTTCTCAAAATTCGGACCCTGTGTTTCCTACGAAACACCTGTCTAAAAACTAGAGAAGTCATAAGTAAACCGAATATAGTACGAGGACCAACCCCTCTGTCCTGATGGACCCTGGACAACATACAATACTCTGTATAAGTCCCTTGAGTCTGAAAACTCATTCACCGTGTGTCGTAGGTTGAAAATTGTACTTATGGTTAAGAAGAATTACACCGCTGTTTAATGCTCCTTACCTAACCATCCACTGATATAGGTAAATGTCGTAGACATAATTTCAGAAAGGTATATCTCACTCTATGAAAATAGACGTACAGATATATCAATTTGAAATTGGTGCATAACTGCGGATATTCAAAACCAAATATTTGCCAACCGGCAAACAACCCAGGCGACTTCCTCAAATATCACCGATTACAACGACTCCCGATATAATGAGGATGATCACCCAATTCCCAATAACTTACTCCCACTCATCATCCGTAAAACCATACAGATGTGAGAATCATACCTGGTAAATACATACCCTGGAGTAAGGACTAATTGGGAAATCAGTTTTCCTTTAACATTACACAGTGAAACTGAAACATTGAAATGTTTCGATGGGGTATCCTGGTATTCATAGTAATGCCTCTTCCAGATTCACGACTGTAACCGTATAATTCTTTGCCACCTCTCCAAATCCCTTCATATGTCTTTAGTCATTACCTTCTGCACACCCCTCAGGCCAAATGGTTTTCTTCCTTCCCTACCGTTCGGCACCAGCCTATGGTTTGGAAGAAGACTATCCAATAAGCATAATGGGTGTACTGTCCTAATCCTAGGAGCACTCGCAAAGCGAGAGAAGGTGAAGATAAAAGACAACCGAATAAACCTTATTCCTATTTCTCCTGAACCAGAATCCATCCCCAAACTGGAACAAGTTCCTTTCGAGTTCGTATATAACCATACGATGGAGTATCCAAATAAACTGTGGATCTTCGTAGTGATACGGAGTGTCCTGGAGAAATACAAAGGTGATTTAGGATTGACGAAGGAATACTTGGTTTGGTCGTGAATATCTGTTGCAATTTACTTTGCCCTCTTACTAATCCCTTGCTTTGTCTTAACTTAATACCTTCTGTACACCATCGTTAGGCTAATTGGTTTTCTTCATTCCCTACCGGTCGGCACCTGCCTATGGTTTGGAAGAAGACCATCCAATTTGCGTAATAGGTGTACTATCTCCTAAACCAAGGAGTACTCACAACTTGAGAGAAGGTAAAAGGAAAAGACAACTGAATAATCCTATCCGTTTTCTCCAGAACCTGAGACCATCCTCGAATAAATTCTTTCGAGTTCGTATCTAACCATACGATGGTTTTGTCCAATGGAAGTGGACGTTCGTAGTAATACGGGGTGTCCTGGAGAAAAGGGTAAAAGTAGGAGTGGCAATGAGGTTTGCAACTCTGACAATCCAAAAGCCAGTGTTTAAGAAGGTTCGGTCAACTTGGTCTCTGAGTCAAAGTCTTAGGGTCGGGTCAATGGTCGCTGCCGAAGAGAGAGAGAAAAGAAACACTCAGCGTGCACTCTAACCTAGATCAGAATGGTTACCAATTTATCTAATCTGGAAACCTCCCACTGTACCTCAAATTCTCCTCCAAACCTGAAAGAAGAATTAGTCGGGGTCACCCGAGGAGTAAACTAACTCATCAGTGGGAATCGGGATCCAACTATCATCGCATGATAACGTGATGGAATCCGCTCACATCATCACACTCCAGAAGGTATGTACATATCTGGCAAGTTTCAGTTCTTTTGAAACTCCCGATGTGATTTCTGCCCCATGCTCTTATGACCTTGGCGAAGGTCAACAAATCATAAGTCACATGTCAAGTTCTACCCGTCATTATCCAGGTTAATTTGAATCCACCCGTACAAGCCCTTGACGAAGGTCAATAACGCTATACAACTGTCCCAAACCAACGCATCTATCTATGCAGCAGAAAGGTAACAAGCAGCTACCATACACTATGCCTTGACGAAGGTCAACAAACACAGCATGAATACTACGTGCTACCCGTCTGAAACGATGGAGGGCTACGAATGGTTTCTGGCGAAAACCTTTAACGTAATGAACTTGATATCGTCGAAGGAACATATAGCTTTTAAAATTATAGTGACGAAAACCGTTGCTAAAGAGGTCACTCCCGGTGAAGGGATCTCGGCTCTTTCCCCGTAGAATGAGGTGCAGGATATTCCAACTGAATACCACGGTGCAAAGCAAAAGTAATCGGCTATAGTGAAGTTATTGCCCTGACGCAAACTTTTTGTCCAAGGGGTCACTCCCGGTGAAGGGATCTCGGCCCTTGCCTCGTCGACTGAGGAGCAGGATATTCCAACTGAATACCACGATGCAAAACAAAAGTGAACGTCCTTGCAATAACAGCCTTTTGAAAAGTGTTCCAACAACATCAGATTAGGTTTGTTTTTAACTTGCATTGATCCAAATCAACGCAGTCCCATCAATTGATCACACCAAAAAGAACGAAAATATACTGATGTGCGTATATGCCATCCGCATTCGCCACTGGGTCCCGTCATTACCCGTTAGGTTAGTTAACTAACGACAGAGCGGGGACTGGACTAGCGCGGATGCAAAACATATACAACATCTACTAATATATATACCAATATATTATATTCGCTCAAGGCGTGATAAAAATGCAACATCACAGAGAATGAACAGCATCACAGAAACAATACAGATATCTGGGATCCCCGGGTTTCACAGAGCCGCTGAAACCCGACGTTCCCCTGGTTGTGTGGATAGCCTGTGCAATGAAATCCTGGACCCCTACGTGCGCGGCAAGTTACCCGCCAAAACCTGAAGCGAGGCAGCCCCCTTCAGCTCCGTGAATGGACCACCCAGCACTTCACGGAATCCGGTAACTTGGGCACCCCTCCTGGGTCAACCTGTACCCCCTACGAGTGCGGCGAATAGCCCGCCAATCCTAGAGTGAAGCCCCCTCTGTCTCAATGCCATGAGATGCGGGCTTGTTGCCCTCCAGAATCCGGCTATCCGTGCACCCCTCCGCGGGGCAATCCTAGTACAAAAAGTAAAATATACATACAACGGGTACATCGACCGCAACCAGGTCGTGCCCCAAAATAATAATACAAAAAGGAAGTGACGGCAGTCCACATGTCGGACACTCGCCCCGCAATATCAAATGTACATAATACAACCACAACTGTACTAGCATTGCATCCAGGCTATCCCCCATGACCGATCCGCAACATCACAGCAAAAACAGAACATCAACGTGAAAATCACGTTCGCAAATCCGTCTAACCGGGCTATAGCAGTTAGACCGGATTTACCGATCAAGTGACATTCACGGTCGCAGATATAATGTAAATACTGTGAAATAATGTGTTTAAAATATCCGATCGATCAAACTTTAACAAGTGGGCCCCCAAGTACTACTGTAGCACATCAAGAAATTCTGGGCCCAAAATTAATATTCCAAAACCCCAATTTTCACCCCAGAAAGTCTCTGTAAAAATTTGGTGCAGTGAACCCAATAGTGTGCGGCGGAACCGCGGCCCAAGGGGGTGTTTGGCCGCGGTTCCACGCTCCTACAGTGGAGACACTTCATCGAATTTTCACAGAACTCTTATATTTTCCAGTACATCACTATTTTACAACCTGAAAAATTTTTGGGGACCAAAAAATTTCAACAGAAAACTGTCGCTTTGAAAAATATAGATTTTGGAATTTTGGTCGATCGGAAATGCAAAACACATTAAACCAAGCTAGACTAAGTTAATGGCGAGGCTCTGATACCACTGTAAGTGCACGGCGGCGCCCCGGCCGTCAATCCGACGTCCAAATGCGGAAGCGGTGATAAACTTTAAATTTTCTTGAACTGGCAAACCGCCGCGCACTAATACCCGGATCGAACCACTAACTAGTCCTAGCTATCTACAAGAAAGGGAAGAGAGATATACCGACAGATCCGAGTCCTCCGGTCTTCTCGTCGTCGTCCCGATCTCCTGCGGAATGTGCCGTCTCCTCCTCTTCGCCGGAAGTGCACCACATCGCCTACTTCTTTTACGGGCTCCCACCTCAATGCCGAGGCAACCCGGGCACGAAGCTGGCTAGTCGACGTGCCCAAGATTTGCTGTAGAATGTAGTGAGCAAGTCTCATTTGGGGTATGTGGAATTGCCTTTTTGGTGGAGGAATGATACAAGAACTATATGGAGGGACTTGGGGATTTTTGGAGCATGAAATGAACCAAAAACCCCCTCCTCAAAATTGGGACAGCCCCACCCCCTCAAGAGGCCGGCCATGACATGGTGGAGAGGTTGAAGAAGTGGGAGTCTCTCACAAAAGAATGGGAGCCATTCTCATCTCATACAAGAGAGAGAGAGAGAGACAAGAAAAAGAGGTGGTTGAAAAGCAAGTGATGATGAGAAACAATGATCACTCCCAAAACCAATACTCAACCAACAATCATCAACAACCATGATTGTCTACAAAGTCAAGCCATCATGATAAAGCTAGAAGTCAAGGTCAAGGAAAAGCTATCATGATACAACAAAAAGCAAAGACCCCCTCCACAAATGTTTATTTGCAACAATGCAAATAAGCCCTCCTCCACCAATCTTCGGCCAATGAACGATACAAAGGAAATCGGCCGAAATGGAAAGCAAACTGGCAACTCCAGAAAACTGGTCCCGTAATAAATTACAGGAAAACCCCGATACTGTGCATACACACCCGCATTTGTATTCCGACCGAAATACAAATGCAATGAGACAAAATCTACACTGTACTATACTAGGATCCGGCTTATACCAAAGCCGGCTAGTAATATCCGTTCGATCCTGATCCGTGCAATACCGCACGTATCTGATCGAACCCTGCCATATATCCATACGGCCTATAGTACAAACTGTCCGATCCTGATCCGTGCAATACCGCACGTATCTGATCGGACCTTTCCATATCTCCATACGGCCTCTACAACCTTTCGCCCGAAAGCTGAGTAACAGAATGTGGGGGACTCTAAAGACTCGTCAACACCTTGGTTGTGGATTTAACCACTAGCACGTTAGAGGTATAAGCCAATACATAACGGGCTACCAGGTATTGACCAAAAGGGACGTCTGTGAGCGAACTCAGCCTGACTCCCTACTGAGCCTGTCAGTGACAATATCCGTACAGTCCGGTCCGTTCGTCTATGAGCATCGCATGGCGGGCCTAGGGGGTTGGTAAAAGTCAGACCCCCAAAAGTGGTACAAGTCGTGTCGGAGTGTAGCCCAGAACACCCTGAGATACTACTGGAATACCTACCAGTAAATCTCCTTGCCTTGGCCGAGGGCTTCATGTAATGGCTCTCCTAGACACAGCGCGACCTCACCCCCAATACCGGGAGAGACGAACCCCTGAAGATACGCTCACTGCCTCCATGTGGCTCGGGACTGCACCCAACTAAAACCTGTTTGCATGACTCCTTTGAGCCGTGGTAGGGTAGTAATCAAAGTACAGTGGGAACTCACACGAGACAAATGACGATCCCCAGGTCGATGAACTAACCTGCACACATGTCACCAGGGAACTGCCATCTGACGTCTGGTATATGACCAACTAGCATGTTCCCGGTGAGTCCTGTCCGGTGTACTCATAACCCAATGAGCACCTGTATACATCTTAGGTGATCCAACTGACACCAGTGGCTTGTGAGACCGGCCACCGCCCCTCGTCGGGGTCTCGACTGTATACACTAGTCTACTCTGGAGTATCGATGCCCTGTCTCGAAACTCACACGACTAGGGACCATTTAAGGATATGCTTATAGACCCCAGCTCCCACTTATATGATCGCCCTCATATTGCTGGTGGTCAAGCAAGAATCCTAGGGGCTCTATCAACGTGTAATAGCAACTTGTCAGGTCACCTAAAACAGTACACGATGATAAAGGTAAACCAGATAGCATACTATCATCTCGAGTAAGACTGTCCGACCGGGATAGGTCCTCCCTCAATCATTGCAATCATGTGCATGTGATCCAATAATTGACTCTGAGGGCACTATCTCCAACAAATATCTAGGGCGCCGTCGGTCCAGACCGGCCCCTACCATCCATCTCAAGACCACGACGGTATCCTCCGGATATCCGACGCGTCGGGTAATATCACCGGTCGGTAGTGCTCCCCTGCCAGGCTCAACGTCAACAACACGATTCTCTTACCCCGAGGTACCGCACCGGGCCCACCATGTATCCGAAACGGTTCCTCCACTCCTCGAATCGGGTCTCGAAATCCATCAGCAAACTCATGGTGGACGACTCATACATCATGGGAAAACCGCACTTTTTATTTAAAAGAGAGAGAAGAAGCTTATACAAGTTTTGCGGTTTTCCCCCAAATCCAGAAAATCTCATAGAAATCCGAATACAAATCATCAATAGCATATAAACCCATGAATATAGGCATAAGAATCCATGAATACGGCATAACAATGAATAACAGTATGCATGAAGTGACAAGTAATAACTACAATATCTAAGCCGGCATATAAGGTAAGTACACTAATATTATGTCAAACTACTAGCTATCAAGCTAAGTTAAGCAATAATATTTTCTAAGGTGTACGTGACATGGCAATTACCGATGAAGATGTGTGTGAGCCGGCAAGTAAGTGTACGCGGTACATAAGCATCATCGGTAATGGTGCTGGTGTCCTAACAGCATAATGTCAACAATGCAATATGAAATAACAATGTAAGTATGCGATGCGGAGCGACCAACCAAAATGAGCGGGAGCTAAATATTAAACAATGGTGCCATTTGAAATAACACGAATCGTGGGGTTTTGAAAATAGGGCTACGGTAGTTTTAAGAAAGGATACGTCTTTTGAAATATCCGTAGATCTTTTGACCTGTCTTTTAAAATACCCACGATCCACTAGTTTTGAAATAGGTAGGAGTCTAATCTAATCTAACAACTACACTAAACTATACGGCTGAACTAACAAGCTGAACTACAGGTAAGGAAACCGCCTATCATCTGAGTCGATACATATACATACCTGTATATGTATAGTCGGTGATCCCGCCTCAATAATATCATATCCGATACAATATCTATAATCAGACATCACAAGTCAAGAGTGCGGATCAATCATCAATATATAGCTCATACGTAAATCCGTCGTACGGCATCCCAAATCTGGGTACGGGTCAATATCACATTCATCATACTATTCATCTGGTATCCTCTTTATCAAATATCATGATCGGGGTACTGATCTACGTCTAGTACAATACTGATACCGCCTGAGTATGCATGCACGTGTGTGAAACACTACGTCAAGGACCCGCTACAACGTCATGTCGTATCTCAAATACGAAGCCTGCTATATCACCGATCTCACGGCCTCAAATCAAATCTCATCGACTCATCATAAATCCCAAGTACTATCCTCATTATCCATGCATACGTATATGAATGTACATATGCATAGTCCCATACCCACGCATATATACATACATACACATCCCAATCTGTGCACAAGAAAGTAAAGTATGCAAGTCTGTGTGTGCGTATGTGGGTAGAACAACTACTCTAGGGTTTCGCAACTAACCCAAACGTAAACCATGAACACATAAACATAACATGAATAAACATTCTCGTATCATAAAACACCTATATAAACATATATATAAGCTACACTACGGACTGCGGGGGTGCTATATGCCATCCACCCGACTTCTCCCCGTAGATATAAATCTACTCACCTGGTCCTCGCTAGCCGGTGCCGACGTCGCCACGCGCTTGCTTGTCTTCTCGAAGTCCACATGGGGTACCTACATATCATAATGCACCGTGTCGTATTAAAATCCGACTCATGACCCAAAACGACACGTGAATCCCACATAGGTCAAAACCTATGGTTGCTTTCACAAATCAACCCAAAAACCCTCGACGTCGGCGTACAAACGCCAAACCATCGAGAAAAACTCAAACGTATCAATCGTGGTTTCACAACACCTTAATTATATATATAAAATAGGGTTAAAATCACCAAAACTTCAAATTCGCTTTAAAGCTATTTTTCCGAAAACCTAATAAGCAAAATTAACCGCTTTAATACAACCTCTTGATGTTTAAACGAATCTAGCGGCCACAATATTCACTAAATATCATAACAAAGTCATATAAACCATTCCTATAATTTATTCTCATCAATTTCCATAAATTCCAAAATTCTAGTTTACAATATACCCAAATTTAACAATTTTATAGCAAAAATGCACAAACAACAATTTAGCTTGGATTTTCATGAACTAAAGTATTAAACTATATTTTATAATGTTAATGAAATCATGAAAAACCTAATCACATTTTTAAACCCAATATTTAAACAATTTTTTTAAAACCTAGTTAGCAATTTAGCAAAATTATCACCATTTTAATTTAACAAATTAGCAAGTAGCAACCAACCTAGATTTTGCATACAATTACATGTTAATCTCCTCATTACAACCATAAACTAATGATAAAAACCCTAATTAAATTCAAATCCTAGTCTTGAATTTCCTAAAGTTGCAATAAAACCCAATTAAACATCAAATTTTTTAACATAGAAGCAATTGAACAACAATATATGAATAAGGTTTAAATTATACCTCAAGATCTTGGATCAATCATAAAATCTAGCCTCTCAAAATGCTCTCTTATCACCACAATCCATGCTTGTTAGGCTAAGCTAAAATGGGTAAGAGTTGGATTTGGATTTTGGGATTTTTTTTGATGGATTTTGAGGCAATTTTGAAGCATTTTTTGAAGAGAAATGAGAGGAGAAAAGGGGGAGGGGGCTGCTGCTGGAAAGGGCCGGCCAAATGCAGGTGGGGGAGAGGAGAGATGAGGTGTGGTGTGAGGTATGGTGAGGGAAAAGTCCAAGTCAACAAAAGGTCAACTCTTTTATCCATTCTCATTTCTTTTCTTTTCTTTTCTTTCTTTGAAATTCAAGTGGGGAAAAAGGGTGGGGGCTGCTGAATTCAGCCAAGGGAAGAAGTAAATGGGGGTGTGTGAGTGTGGGTATGGGTGTGGGGTGATGGAAAATAATAAATACAATACCCCAAGCATCCATTTACACTAAAAAAAAGCCTTTTTCTTCGATATTTTCTAAACCGTTTTGGCAAACGATTTCATTTCAAAAACCACATGGTAAAATTTTATTTAATGTTTTATGATGCACTAAATTTATTTCAACTCATTCCAATTTGTAATTTTCCCTAATTAAATGTATTAGTGACGGCTTAAAATAATATTAAAATAATTAATTTCGGAAAAAATTTCAGAAAATTTGAAATTTCACCAGTGGCTCAATAAACACCAAATACAAGCAATTACATAGCTAGAATATGTATATTTAATTTTATAATTGTAAGTGTACGGCGGCGCCCCGGCCGTCAATCCGACGGCCAAATGCGGAAGCGGTGATAAACTTTAATTTTTCTTGAACTGGCAAACCGCCGCGCACTAATACCCGGATCGAACCATTAATTAGTCCTAGCTAACTACAAGAAAGGGAAGAGAGATATACCGACTGATCCAAGTCCTCCGGTCTTCTCGTCGTCGTCCCGATCTCCTGCGGAAGCTCCGGTCTCCACCTCGTCGCCGGAAGTGCACCATATCGCCTACTTCTTTTACGGGCTCCCACCTCACTGCCGAGGCAACTCGGGCACGAAGCTGGCTAGTCGACGTGCCCAAGGTTTGCTGTAGAACGTAGTGTACAAGTCTCATTTTGGGGTTGTAGGAATTGCCTTTTGGTGGGGGAATGAACTATGGAGTTTGGAGATGGAACTTGTAGGATTTTTCCAAAGCCAAATGAGTGTAATCCCCTCATGTAAAAAATGGGACAGCCCCTCTAATGCTTGGCCGGCCATCTTGGTGATGGGGAGAGTGAGAATGAGGGAGTAGAATGTTAGAATGAGAGAGCCATCCAATAATACAATGGAGAGAGAGAGAAGGCTATCATGCAAAGAATCATCATCACAACAATCCCAACACTCAACCAACAACCATGACTAAAACCATGATGATAAAGAAAGTCAAGCAATCATGAGTTTAAGAAAGGTCAAGGGATGGGCTCCATCATGAAACCATCATGATACAAATATATGCAAAGGACCCCTCCACAAATACTTATTTGCAATGCAAATAAGCCCTCCTCCACCAAACTTCGGCCAATGAACGATACAAAGGAAATTGGCCGAAACGGAAAGCAAACTGGCAACTCCATAAAACTGGCCCCGTAATAAATTACAGGAAAACCCCTATACTGTGCATACACACCCGCATTTGTATTCCAACCGAAATACAAATGCAATGAGACAAAGTCTACACTGTACTATACTAGGATCCGGCTTAAACCAAAGCCGGCTAGTAATATCCGTTCGATCCTGATCCGTGCAATACCGCACGTATCTGATCGAACCCTGCCATATATCCATACGGCCTGTAGTACAAACCGTCCGATCCTGATCCGTGCAATACCGCACGTATCTGATCGGACCTTGCCATATCTCCATACGGCCTCTACAACTTTTCGCCCGAAAGCTGAGTAACTGAATGTGGGGGACTCTAAAGACTCGACAACATCTTGGTTGTGGATTTAACCACTAGCACGTCAGAGGTATAAGCCAATACGTAACGGGCTACCAGTTATTGAGTAAAAGGGACGTCTGTGAGCGAACTCAGCCTGACAATCCTACTGAGCCTGTCAGTGACAATATCCGTACAATCCGGTCCGTTCGTCTATGAGTATCGCATGGCGGGCCTAGGGGGTTGGTAAAAGTCAGACCCCCAAAAGCGGTACAAGTTGTGTCGGAGTGTAGCCCAGAACACCCTGAGATACTACTGGAATACCTACCAGTAAATCTCCTTGCCTCGGCCGAGAGCTTCGTGTAATGGCTCTCCTAGACACAGCACGACCTCACCCCCAATACCGGGAGAGACGAACCCCTGAAGATACGCTCATTGCCTCCATGTGGCTCGGGACTGAACCCAACTAAAACCTGTTTGCACGACTCCTTTGAGCCGTGGTAGGGTAGTAATCAAAGTACAGTGGGAACTCACACAAGACACATGATGATCCCCAGGTCGATGAACTAACCTGTACACATGTCACCAGGGAACTGCCATCTGACGTCTGGTATATGACCAACTAGCATGTTCCCGGCGAGTCCTGTCCGGTGTACTCATAACCCAATGAGCTCCTGTATACATCTTAGGTGATCTAACTGACACCAATGGCTTGTGAGACCGGCCACCGCCCCTCGTCGGGGTCTCGACTGTATACACTAGTCTACTCTGGAGTATCGATGCCCTATCTCGAAACTCGCACGACTAGGGACCATTTAAGGATGTGCTTATAGACCCGAGCTCCCACTTATATGATCGCCCTTATACTGCTGGTGGTCAAGCAAGAATCCTAGAGGCTCTATCAACGTGTAATAGCGACCTGTCAGGTCACCTAAGCAGTACATGATGATAAAGATAAACCAGATACCATACTATCATCTCGAGTAAGACTGTTCTACCGGGATAGGTCCTCCCTCAATCATTGCAATCACGTACCTGTGACCTAATAATTGACTCTGAGGGCACTATCTCCAACAATTTCCCACTTGCACTCAAGGCTAATTATTGCGATGTCGCATACTCACAGCCCGTGTGAAACCGAACACCTAACTCCTCTACTAATCAATCCCACAAAGCTCGCTTGCGGAACTATTGCGTTCGAAGAATAGCCTCAGTGAGTGGATCCGCTTTGTTGTCTCTTTCCATGTCGCTCTATATCTCAAGTTCGCGGAGAAACCCATCTCCCGAAATGAGCAATACCTGTCTTAGAATGTCTGGATGTCTGATGGGACCTAGCTCATAAAAGAACTCCAAATCCAAACTTCTTAGACTGTATCGTCAACTGAACTTAATCAGTGTCCTGCGCCATGCCACCCTCAGTATTGCCTTGGACCACCTGTCCAAAATACTGCCCTTCGTCAGAAGGAAAAACTATAACTCTGACAAACTCCTTGTCGTCCATGTCACCTTAGAAGCCTGGAATGATAACTGTCCCCCGAATGAGGCTATCGTTATCATATCCCTAGAACATCCACTTATGTTCTAAAACTGCTTCCGACTGTTTCTCCAGGATTGGATCAATATCAACTTATTGCATCTAGTGCAAGAACAACATCTGGTGTGGTACTTGACATCTCATGATTGACTCAATTGCCTTAGCAAGTGATCTGCCAATCATGCACATCCCTCTCCACTTTAGTCTATAAGACACCTTTAGAGAGGGTGACTCCATCACCTGCAGGTACACTACCGTGCCAGGAGTCGTTCATTCTAAATACTCTTAGAATGCTGTCAAAGTACCCATAATTGGGAAACCACCCAAATCTAGATCTAAAACCATAGATCTAGTAACCAGTATGTCTGATATAATATCCAAGTCCTATGTGGAGAAACCACTGTGTGACGACCAAAGTATAACCGATCGTAGTATAGGAATATCACTTCCTACTCTGTGTATGTCATCCAAATACCAGGACATCACACCCTACTACCTTCTCAACAGATCCATCCCCTGTTCTGGTGAAGTCAAACCCATAACTGTCACGTCAGAAATAGATGATCTATCTCCGCTACATGTGCTTTAGTCTATAAATAGACATAAGCCACCAGTCCACCAATGCTTCCGCTGCTCCCACTGACTACGACAACCCTCTGGCAGAGTCATATAAACGTACACTTCTAAAGCTAGTTCAGAACGACGCTATACTCATCCTCTTGCCGGGTCTCACAGCCTGGAGCAACAGCAATGGTAACTGTGGGTAAACAAGAACTTCCCTGTCACCGTCCTTGAGGCTACCGGAGTACCTCTCGGGTGCCTGAAGTTACCCACTTTATCTGCGGAGTGGCCAATGGAATGTCAATCCAGATTGAATCTTTTAGGTTCCTATCAAATCTTCAGTAATCGTTTGTGGTTCTGGAATCACTTCCAGTTCTACCATACTCCCACTACTGTTTTCTGAAAAAATCCATTTTTGTTAAAACTGTGGCGAGTTAAGAACAATATCACTATTGATCTTCCAGATGGTAGAAAATCGACCCTCGTCATAGCCTGGGTCGACCCACAAACAGCCATTACAGAAACGTGCCTTGAGTTATCCAGAGTCTGGTTTTAAGCATAATCCGGACAACTCCCCGTACCTTAACATCGTTAAGATATGAACTGTTCTATATCCAATATAGGACCAGAGGCACTGATTCAATTGAACCAGATTCAAATCATGCAGCTGTCCCCAGTGCATGTCTACTAAATGGAAGGAGGCCGATCAGCGTTACTCAACTTAGGAATGCTTCCAATTATGAGTAACCTGAAAGAGAAGCAAGTTCTCTTAATCATTACTATCTTCTGAATACCATACACAAGTATCTACATCTTCGATCACTTTGAAGAATCCCGATACTTGCAATACCTGGTTCTTTACTTTATTCAAATACCTATAACTTCTCAAAATTCGGACCCTGTGTTTCCATGAAACACCTGTCTAAAAAGTAGAGAAGTCATAAGTAAACCGAATATAGTACGAGAACCAACCCCTCTGTCCTGATGGACCCTGGACAACATACAATACTCTGTATAAGTCCCTTGAGTCTGATAACTCATTCACTGTGTGTCGTAGGTTGAAAACTGTACTTATGGTTAAGAAGAATTACACCGCTGTTTAATGCTCCTTACCTAACCATCCACTGATATAGGTAAATGTCATAGACATAATTTCAAAAAGGTATATCTCACTCTATGAAAATAGACGTAGAGATATATCAATTTGAAATTGGTGCACAACAGCGGATATTCAAAACCAAATATTTTCCATCTGGCAAACAACCCAGGTGACTTTCTCAAATATCACTAATTACAACGAATCCCGATATAATGAGGATGATCACCTAATTCCCAATAACTTACTCCCACTCATCATCTGTAAAACCATACAGATGTGAGAATCGTACCTGGTAAATACATACCCTGGAGTAAGGACTAATTGGGAAATCAGTTTTCTTTTAACAGTACACAGTGAAACTGAAATATTGAAATGTTTCGATGGGGTATCCCGGTATTCCTAGTAATGCCTCTTCCAGATTCACGACTGTAACCGTATAATTCTTTGCCAGCTCTCTAAATCCCTTCATATGTCTTTAGTCATTACCTTCTGCACACCTCTTAGGCCAAATGGTTTTCTTCCTTCCCTACCGTTCGGCACCAGCCTATGGTTTGGAAGAAGACTATCCAATAAGCATAATGGGTGTACTGTCCTAATCCTAGGAGTACTCGCAATGTGAGAGAAGGTGAAGATAAAAGACAACCGAATAAACCTTATTCCTATTTCTTCTGAACCAGGATCCATCCCCGAACTGGAACAAGTTCCTTTCGAGTTCGTATATAACCATACGATGGATTATCCAATAAACTTGGGATCTTCGTAGTGATACGGAGTGTTCTGGAGAAATACAAAGGTGATTTAGGATTGGCGAAGAAATATTTGGTTTGGTCGTGAATATCAGTTGCAATTTACTTTGCCCTCTTACTAATCCCTTGCTTTGTCTTAACTTAATACCTTCTGCACACCATCGTTATGCTAATTGGTTTTCTTCATTCCTCACCGTTCGGCACCAGCCTAAGGTTTGGAAGAAGACTATCCAATTTGCGTAATAGGTGTACTACTCCTAAACCAAGGAGTACTCGCAACCTGAGAGAAGGTAAAAGGAAAAGACAACTGAATAGTCCTATCCGTTTTCTCCAAAACCTGAAACCATCCTTGAATAAATTCTTTCGAGTTCGTATCTAACCATACGATGGTTTTGTCCAATGGAAGTGGACGTTCGTAGTAATACGGGGTGTCCTGGAGAAAAGGGTAAAAGTAAGAGTGGCAATGAGGTCTGCAACTCTGACAATCCAAAAGCCAGTGTTCAAGAAGGTTTGGTCAACTTGGTCACTGAGTCATAGTCTTAGGGTCGGGTCAATGGTCGCTGCCAAAGAGAGAGAGAAAAGAAACACTCAGCGTGCACTCTAACCTAGATCAGAATGGTTACCAATTTATCTAATCTGGAAAACTCCCACTGTACCTCAAATTCTCCTCCAAACCTGAAAGAAGAATTAGTCGGGGTCACCCGAGGAGTAAACTAACTCATCAGTGGGAATCGGGATCCAACTATCACCGCATGATAACGTGACGGAATCCGCTCACGTCATCACACTCCAGAAGGTATGCGCATATCTGGAAAGTTTCAGTTCTTTTGAAACTCCCGATGAGATTTTTGCCCCATGCTCTTATGACCTTGGCGTGAGGTCAAAATATCATAAGTCACATGTCGAGTTCTACCCATCATTGTCCAGGTTAATTTGAATCCACCCGTACATACCCTTGACGTAGGCCAAAATAGTAGTACGACTGTCCCAAACCAACGCATCTATCTATGCAACAGATAAATACCCGGCAGCTACCAAACACTATGCCTTGGCGTGAGGTCAAAATACATAGCTTGAATACTACCGAATATTTAACTGAAATGATGGAGGGCTACTAATGGTTTCTGGCGAAAACCTTTAACGTAATGAACTTGATATCGTTGAAGGAACTGATAGCTTTAAAAATATAGTGACAAAAACCTTTGCTAAAGAGGTCACTCCCGGTGAAGGGATCTCGGCTCTTTCCTCGTAGAATGAGGTGCAGGATATTCCAACTGAATACCACGATGCAAAGCAAAAGCAATCGGCTATAGTGAAGTTAATGCCCTGACGCAAACTTTTTGTCCAAGGGGTCACTCCCGGTGAAGGGATCTCGGCCCTTGCCTCGTCGACTGAGGAGCAGGATATTCCAACTGAATACCACGATGCAAAACAAAAGTGAACGTTCCTTGCAATAACAGCTTTTTGAAAAGTGTTCCAACAACATCAGATTAGGTTTGTTTTTAACTTGCATTGATCCGAATCAACGCAGTCCCATCAATTGATCACACCGCAAAGAACGAAAATATACTGATGTACGTATATGCCATCCGCATTCGCCACTGGGTCCCGTCATTACCCGTTAGGTTAGCTAACTAACGACAGAGCGGGGACTGGACTAGCGCGGATGCAAAACATATACAACATCTACTAATATATATACCAATATATTATATTCGCTCAAGGCGTGATAAAATGCAACATCACAGAAATGTACAGCATCACAGAAACAATACAGATATCTGGGATCCCCGGGTTTCACAGAGCCACTACTGAAACCCGACGTTCCCCTGGTCGTGTGGATAGCCTGTGCAATGAAATCCTAGACCCCTACGGGCGCGGCAAGTCACCCGCCAAAACCTGAAGCGAGGCAGCCCCCTTCAGCACCGTGAATGGACCACCCAGCACTTCACGGAATCCGGTAACTTGGGCACCCCTCCTGGGTCAACCTGTACCCCCTACGAGTGTGGCGAATAGCCCGCCAATCCTAGAGTGAAGCCCCCTCCGTCTCAATGCCATGAGATGCGGGCTTGTTGCCTTCTAGAACCCGGCTATCCGTGCACCCCTCCGCGGGGTAATCCTAGTACAGAAAGTAAAATATACATACAACGGGTACATCGACCGCAACCTGGTCGTGCCCCAAAATAATAATACAATTAGGCAGTGACGGCAGTCCACATGTCGGACGCTCGCCCCGCAATATCAAATATACATAATACAACAGAACTGTACTAGCATTGCATCCAGGCTATCCCCCACGACCGATCCGCAACATCACAGCAAAAACAGAATATCAACGTGAAAGTCACGTTCGCAAATCCATCTAACCGGGCTATAGCAGTTAGACCGGATTTACCGATCAAGTGACATTCACGGTCACAGATATAATGTAAATACTGTGAAATAATGTGTTCAAAATATCCGATCGATCAAATTTTAACAAGTGGGCCCCAAAGCATTACTGTAGCAGATCAAGAAATTCTGGGCCCAATGTTATTATTCCAAAACCCCTATTTTCAACCCAGAAAGCAACTGAAGAAATTTGATACAGCAAGGACACTATTGTGCGGCGGAACCGCGGCCCAAAGGGGGGTTTGGCCGCGGTTCCGCTCTCCAGTGTTCGAGTTACTGTGTCGAATTTCTACAGTGTGCTTAAAACTTCCAGTACATCACTATTTTACAACCTGAAAAATTTTTGGACACCAAAAAATTTCGACAGAAACTGATGCATGAGAAAACGCGGATTTTGGAATTTTTTTTTGATCGATCGAAAATGCAAAACACATTACACAAAGCTAGACTAGGTTAATGGCGAGGCTCTGATACCACTGTAAGTGCACGGCGGCGCCCCGGCCGTCAATCCGACGGCCAAATGCGGAAGCGGTGATAAACTTTAAATTTTACTTGAACTGGCAAACCGCCACGCACTAAACCCCGGATCAAACCATTAATTAGTCCTAGCTAACTACAAGAAAGGGAAGAGAGATATACCGACTGATCCAAGTCCTCCGGTCTTCTCGTCGTCGTCCCGATCTCCTGCGGAAGCTCCGGTCTCCACCTCGTCGCCGGAAGTGCACCACATCGCCTACTTCTTTTACGGGCTCCCACCTCAATGCTGAGGCAACTCGGGCACGAAGCTGGCTAGTCGACGTGCCCAAGGTTTGCTGTAGAACGTAGTGTACAAGTCTCATTTTGGGGTTGTAGGAATTGCCTTTTGGTGGGGGGATGAACTATGGAGTTTGGAGATGGAACTTGTAGGATTTTTCCAAAGACAAATGAGTGTAATCCCCTCATGTAAAAAATGGGACAGCCCCTCTAATGCTTGGCCGGCCATCTTGGTGAGGGGGAGAGTGAGAATGAGGGAGTAGAATGTTAGAATGAGAGAGCCATCCAATAATACAATGGAGAGAGAGAGAAGGCTATCATGCAAAGAATCATCATCACAACAATCCCAACACTCAACCAACAACCATGACTAAAACCATGATGATAAAGAAAGTCAAGCAATCATGAGTTTAAGAAAGGTCAAGGGATGGGCTCCATCATGAAACCATCATGATACAAATATATGCAAAGGACCCCTCCACAGATACTTATTTGCAACAATGCAAATAAGCCCTCCTCCACCAAACTTCGGCCAATGAACGATACAAAGGAAATTGGCCGAAACGGAAAGCAAACTGGCTACTCCATAAAACTGGTCCCGTAATAAATTACAGGAAAACCCCGATACTGTGCATACCCACCCGCATTTGTATTCCGACCGAAATACAAATGCAATGAGACAAAGTCTACACTGTACTATACTAGGATCCGGCTTAAACCAAAGCCGGCTAGTAATATCCGTTCGATCCTGATCCGTGCAATACCGCACGTATCTGATCGAACCCTGCCATATATCAATACGGCCTGTAGTACAAACCGTCCGATCCTGATCCGTGCAATACCACACGTATCTGATCGGACCTTGCCATATCTCTATACGGCCTCTACAACTTTTCGCCCGAAAGCTGAGTAACTGAATGTGGGGGACTCTAAAGACTCGTCAACATCTTGGTTGTGGATTTAACCACTAGCACGTCAGAGGTATAAGCCAATACGTAACGGGCTACCAGGTATTGAGTAAAAGGGACGTCTGTGAGCGAACTCAGCCTGACAATCCTACTGAGCCTGTCAGTGACAATATCCGTACAGTCCGGTCCGTTCGTCTATGAGTATCGCATGGCGGGCTTAGGGGGTTGGTAAAAGTCAGACCCCCAAAAGCGGTACAAGTCATGTCGGAGTGTAGCCCAGAACACCCTGAGATACTACTGGAATACCTACCAGTAAATCTCCTTGCCTCGGCCGAGGGCTTCGTGTAATGGCTCTCCTAGACACAGCACGACCTCACCCCCAATACCGGGAGAGACGAACCCCTGAAGATACGCTCATTGCCTCCATTTGGCTCGGGACTGTACCCAACTAAAACCTGTTTGCACGACTCCTTTGAGCCGTGGTAGGGTAGTAATCAAAGTACAGTGGGAACTCACACAAGACACATGATGATCTCCAGGTCGATGAACTAACCTGTACACATGTCACCATGGAACTGCCATCTGACGTCTGGTATATGACCAACTAGCATGTTCCCGGCGAGTCCTGTCCGGTGTACTCATAACCCAATGAGCACCTGTATACATCTTAGGTGATCTAACTGACACCAATGGCTTGTGAGACCGGCCACCGCCCCTCGTCGGGGTCTCGACTGTATACACTAGTCTACTCTGGAGTATCGATGCCCTGTCTCGAAACTCGCACGACTAGGGACCATTTAAGGATGTGCTTATAGACCCCAGCTCCCACTTATATGATCGCCCTCATACTGCTGGTGGTCAATCAAGAATCCTAGGGGCTCTATCAACGTGTAATAGCGACCTGTCAGGTCACCTAAGCAGTACACGATGATAAAGATAAACCAGATAGCATACTATCATCTCGAGTAAGACTGTTCTACCGGGATAGGTCCTCCCTCAATCATTGCAATCATGTACCTGTGACCTAATAATTGACTCTGAGGGCACTATCTCCAACAATAATAAAGATATTTGCATTTTGATTTTTTACAGAAAACCCCCTTATTTTACCGTTTTTTCGAAATTTCACCGAAACGATTTTCAAAACGTTACATGTGTACAGGTTAGTCTATCGACCTGAGATCGTCATTTGTCTCATGTGAGTTCTTACTGTGCTTTGATTATTACCCTACCATGGCTCAAAGCCGTGCAAATAGGTTTTAGTTGGGTACAGTCCCGAGCCATATGGAGGCAGTGAGCGGATCGGCAGGGAATTCATCTCTCCCAACGTTGGGAGTGAAATCGCGCTGTGTTTAGGAGAGCCATTACACGAAGTCCATGGCCATGGCAAGCGAGATTTACTGGTAAGTATTCCAGTAGTATTTCATGGTGTTCTGGGCTACACTCCGACACGACTTATACCGCTTATGGGGGTCTGACGTTTACCAGCTCCCTAGGCCCGATATGCGATACTCATAGACGAACGGACCGAACTGTACGGATATTGTCACACATAGGCTCAGTAGGGTTCCAGGATGAGTTCACTCATCGGACTCCCTTTCACTCAATACATGGACAGCCATTGCGTACAGCTAGTACCACAGATGGCTTGTGGTTAAACCCACTGCCAGAGTATTAACGAGTCTTTAGAGTCCCCCACAGAAAGTTTCCTAGTTCGGGCGAAACGTTGTAGAGGCCGTATGGTTTTATGGCAGGGTTCGAACATACGCGTGCACTTGTGTACGTGTCATGGTTCGGACGGATAATACTAGTGGGTTTTAGTTTAAGCCGGATCCTAGTATTATATTGTGTAGGGATATTTTTTGTCTCATTGCATTTGTATTCGGTCGGAAAACAAATGCAGGTATGTATATACAGTGGCGGGGTTATCCTGTAATTTATTATGGGATCACTTTTTGAAGTTGCCAGTTTCTTCCCCTGATTGAACATTATGTTTAATGTTTAATGTTGTGCATTTCCTTTTTTGGCCAAACTACCTTTCTATCGTTTTTGGCTGAAATTGTTGTGAAGGGTTTTTTTTGTAAATGTTGTTTTTTGTAAATGGGGGGCTTTTCTGTGTTGTATGGGGCCCTAGCAGCCACAAGAGGATTCTAGATGAGCCTGGCTCTTGCTTTGGCTCAATTATTGCATTGTTTGGTTTTTGGAATGGCTTAGATATTTGTTGTGATATTTTTAGCCTATGGTCACCATCTCTTTTGCCTTGTGCTCACCCCCTCCTCATAATGGCCGAGTGCTTTTTTAGCAGCCCCATTTTTTTTTCTGGCCGAGCCTCTTGAGGAAGAGATTGATTCATTTCATGTTTGCAACAAAATCCGTAGCTCATTTCCATCTCCACTCCTATTTGGCAACTTCGATTAACCCTCACCCAATCGCTTGGGTGCCTCGAGACAAAGTATTCTACACTCACTCTACTTCATCCTGGGACATGTCGGCTAGCAAACTTCATGTCCGAGTTGCCTCGGTTCTGAGGCGGGAGCCCGTATAAAGATTCGATGATGTGGCGCAACATTCGGTGAGGAGGAGACCGTAGCTCGAGTGAGATCGGAGAGCGAGCTTCGTCGGTGCATCCGCAACAAGCTAGGGGAAGAGGTTAAAGACTAAAAGACACATATCGATCAGTATAATCTCAAAACCCCCTTTTACAGTATACTAGTTTACGGTTAATGGGACAATCCGGGTTTTAAGTTTGCGTTAGCGCCAGTTCGAAAAAGTTTTTGTTCCGCATTTGGTCTCGGAAAGACGGCCGGGGCGCTACCGTAGACTTACAGTAGGGTTGCTTGCCACTCTCATAGGGGTCTAGGGGTATGCGATTGGCTATTCATCACGACCGTGGAATTCGTGTTTTATAAACACTTAAAATAAAACCCGGAAATCCTAGTATATCCAATATTTCATATGTTGTGTTCTGCTGCGATTTATCTGTGATGTGATCACTGTATATGTTGAGATAGATACTGGATATAGTATATATGATATATTATATAGAGGTTGCTTATGTTTTACACCCGCGCTAGCCCTGTCCCGCTCTGCCGTTAGTTACCTAACCAAACGGTGCACGAGGGGATATCGAGGCGAATGCGGATGGCATAAGCATACGTTGTATTTATCTGTGATGTTTAGGTAACTTAAAATGATGGGACTTTATTAATGAGATTCATGAAAGAAAATAAACCTAAAGATGTTGTGGAATCGAATTTTCAAAAACAGGTAGCTCCTGTTGTTGCTTTGCGTAGAGGTATTCCTTGTAGAATATCCCGCACCTTATTCGATAGGGAAAGAGCCGAGATCCCTTCACTGGGAGTGACCTCTTTAGCAATAACTGTAAGATACTACAACTCTCGGTTTTGTCTTTTGATTGCTTTTCTATTTCTTGCTTTGCATAGTGGTATTTGTGAAATATCCTGCACCTTATTCGATAAGGAAAGAGCCGAGATCCCTTCACCGGGATGACCTCTTTAGCAAAACTAGTAAAATCTTCAAAAACACTCCATTTAAATCATTTGATTCTACAACGATATCAAGTTCGTTATGCAAAAGGTTTTCTTAAAAGCCTGTCGTAGCCCTCCATCATTTCAGATAAGTACTTTATAGTATTCGTGCTACGTTTGTTGGCTTTCGTCAAGGGGTAGTGTGCGGTAGCTATTTATGCTTATCTGCATAAGCATATGATGCGATTGATTTAGGATAGTCGTGCGACTTTGTTGGCTTTCATCAAGGGTCGTGCGGGTGGGTTTAATTCAATCAAGAAATGTACGGGTTGAACTTGACTAGTAGCCTATGGTTTGTTGCCTTTCGTCAAGGTCATAAGATGCTAGGGGTAAAATATTATCGGGAATTTCAAGTGTTGAAATTTGCAATGAGATTGCATACCTCCTATGAGATAGTTGGATTCCGATACCCACTGCGAGTAAGAGTTACTCCTGGGAGAGTTTTACACATCACAATTAGCCGATCAAGTAGGTGTCTAGAAAGGTGTCAATGGGGTTACGCCTCTGGGAAAATGAGATTTATTTTAATTAGGTCCGTGTGAAAGCACGGGGAACCTCCCTCAAAGTACCGGCACTGGCCTGGCTGAAAGATTGGCGAACTTGTCGGGTGTAATTAATCCCGGCTAGTCTTTCCTTTTAGGGTTTGAAGGAAGATTTGACTAAAATAATGGGAGCCATCCTGATTAGATAAATTAATAATCAATTTAATCTTGCAAGAGCATACGCTGAGTGTTTTCTTCTCTCTCTCTCCAGGTAGCGACCATGTCTCGCCTTAATCAAGATAATAATACGGATGTATTAACCGAACCCGCTTGTTATACTGAGCTGGAGAATGTTGGTCTCGCTCTAACTTAAGACCGAGCAGAAAATAGGGGATTACCAGGATTCCCGTGCCGCCCAAACGAAGAAAGTATATGATGATGCATCTTCTTCGGGTGTGTTCATTGCCGAGAACAGTTTCTCAGTATCCTTTACGTCCTAGGTATAAGATACCGGATAAGGATCCCATAAATGTAATCTGTTACATGGGCTACAGATAGGTAGAGAACTAAGAACGGGTGATAAGTTTCAAGAGTTGGAAACGGTGCAATTGTTGCAGCCAAAGCAGTTGGCGGTTTTCACCCTATATTACCAAATACATTGATTCCGAACGAATGTTATTAGATACCGAACCTGATATACAACGTCATATCAGTCTCTTTATTAAGTAAAGAAAGATATAATTTTGTATTGTTGGATAATTTTTTGAACATTTCCTATATCAAGAATTGATCGGTTCAGGCACGTTATCTAAAAGAATATATGTTCCAAATCAAACTACAGTTCTTAACGTACAGAACACATACAAGAGAAAGAGTTCAGAAATTAATGAATCCTTCTTAAGGCATTGTAGACTAGGTCATATCAATGCGACCCAACTAGATAAGTTACATAAAGATGCATATTTAAATCAGTTTGAATTTACATCTTGTGAAACTTGCCAGTCATGTCACAAAGATAAGATGACCATAGCTCCGTTTATTGGAAACAGAGAAAGAGTTAGTGAACTCTTGGGATTGATACATGATGATGTATGTAGGTCTCCTGTCTACACATGTCAGGACCAGTTCTTTATACTTCATTACATTCACTGATGATCTCTCAAGATTCGGACATATGTTCCTGTTGAAACAAAAGCCTGAAGCTTTTAAGAAATTCAATGAATATAATTCAGAAGTAGAGAACCAAAACAGGTTTAAGTATTATGTCCTTTGATGAGATAAGGGAGGAGAATAATTGCGCATGGAGATCCTGGACTATTCTAAAGGAGAATGAGATTCTCTCTCAGCATTACTCCTCCGTATACAACACTGCGCGTTGGTATATCGGGGCAGAGCAATCAAAACCTATGTGATATGGTGTGCTCTATGATGAGTATTACTGAGTTGTCTATTTTCTTATGGGGGTTATGCACTTGAGAAGCTGCATACCTATTGAATAGGGTTCCAACCAAATCAGATGCCTACCACTCCATATGCGATATGGTATGGGAAGAGCCCATCTCTTAAGGATGTTAAGATTTGGGGTTGTTCGGCCTATGTCTAAAAGCAAAATCCGGACAAGCTCGAGGCAAGATAAGTTCTGTGGAAGTTTGTTGGATATCCCAAGCATTCGTAAGGGAATATCTTCTACCACACTGAGGAGAAAAAAGTGTTTTGTTTCTCAGCATGCCACCTTTGAGAAAGGGAATTTCTTGTGAAGAAATCAGTGGTCATGAGGTAGAACTGGAAGGAGTTCCAGCTATACAAACTGCAGCTGATAATTTGGTAGAACCGAAGGATTCAATTGTTCCTAAGGAACCTCAGCCTCTCCGCCGATCTAGTAGGATTCCTCATCCACCTGAGAGATGCTTTGGTTTCTCTATGACAGTGGGAGCAAGGATTGCATCATGAGATGATGACCCAACTAGTTTCGAGCAGGCTATCAGGAGTGGGGACTCTGTGAGAATGGCTGTATTCTAAGTGATCTGAGATGGAATTCATATACGCCAACAAAGTATGGACTTTGGTTGCTTTATCTGAAGGGTTAAATCCCCATCAGGAGCAAGTATATCTTGAGAAGATTACTTGGTGTATATGGAAAAGTTGAGACTTTCAACGCTAAGACTTGTTGCAAAAGGTTATCGTCATCGACCAGGTTTGGATAATGATAAAACCTTTTCTAGTGTCTATGCTTAACTCCATCTGGATCCTACTTGCTATTGCTACATACCATGCCTACGATATCTGGCGGTTGGGTGTCATGACTGCTTTTCTAAATAGTGATTTAGAAGAGAGCGTCTATAAGTACACAGCCAGAGGGCTTCGTAGACAGTGGGAGCACCGGAAACGTGTGCAAGTTGCTTTATGGGTTAAAGCAGGCATCGCGGAGTTAGAACGTCTGTTTTGATATGGTAGTCAAAGAGTTTGACTTCATCAAAATAGTAGATGTACCTTGTATATACAAAAAGGTAGTAGGGAGTATGGTGTTGATCCTCGTATTGACGTGGATGACATACTCTTGATAGGAAAGGAGTTTCCTATGCTACACTTGGTCAATCTCCTCTTATCACAAGGATTCTCTATATAGGATCAAGGTGATACCTCATAAATCCTGGATTATGGATCTATGAGATAGATCTAAGTGGATGTTAGGATTCTCACTCGGTCAATCGATCCTGGGGAGAATTACTGGATAGCTTCCAGGGTGGTAAGGACGACTGAATGTCAGTCACAGGCATTGTTTTTACCCTCAGTAGAGGGACGGTATATTGGAAGAGTTCCAAGTTAGATACCGTGACAAACTAGACAATAAAGGCTTGATACATTGCTACCAAGGATACTACCAAAGAGGTAGTCTGGATATTTATAAGTTCATGAGATGAACTACGTTCCTACCATTGTATGACAATGGAGTTGTGGTTTAGGCCTTGGAACCCCCATCCCATCAGTGATCCAGACATATTCTTAGGCAGTATCACCTGATCATGGAAATGGATGATCTCCAGGGAGATCGAGGTCAGTAGAGTAGACTACCGAGGACAACACGGCGGATCCACTCACAAAGGCCTATTCCCAGTAGAGACTTTTATGGGATGGTTGAGTATGAGATACTTCAACCACTGCTGATTATTGGGTATTGGATACTACAACAGATAGCCCTAGTGCATGTGGGAGATTGTTAGTTATATGTATGACCTAGAGGCCATTACTGTACATACGATGTATATTGTAGTGGATGCTTGGATATATATAGTGAGGACTTTCTTGCTCGACATGATAGTATGCTATTTGGTTGCTCTTTATCTTAATATGTACACTGATTGTCTCTATGTTACATGTTGATAAAGCCCTTAGGATGAGTACTTGACTACCACGATTATGATGCAGATCATACAAGTGGGGACAGTATAGTCGCTACGTACATCCTTCAAATATCACTAGTCGTGGGTGTATCGAGATAGGGCATCGATATACTAGAGTAGACTAGCGTGTTAGTTATATGTATACCCTAGAGGCCATTATTATACATGAGATGTATATTGCAGTGGATACTTGGACATATATAGGAAGGACTTTCTTTCTCGACATGATAGTATGCTATCTGGTTGCCTTAACGTGTACACTCATTGCCGCTCTGTTACATGTTGGTAAAGCCCTTAGGATGTGTACTTGACTACCTGGACTATAATGCGGATCATACTAGTGGGGACATGGTAGTCCATAAGTACATCCTTCAAGGTCTCTAGTCGTGGGTGTATATCGATATACCAGAGTAGACTAGCGTATACCTTCTCGACCCATATAGATGGGCGATGGATGATCCCATATCCATTGGTGTTTGACATCAGAGATGATATACGGGTGCTCAGTGGAGACTGGGTACACTGGACGGACTCGTCGAGAACTCCCAGATGGTATTATATCTCACGTCAGATGGCAGTTCTCTGGTGACACTTATGCAGGTTAGTCTGTAGACCCGAGATCGTCATAGAGTCTTGTGTGATTCCCGCTGTGCTTTGATTTCCACCTTACCACGTCCAAGAGGGCATGCAAAACGGTGGTTTTTGGGTACAATCCCGAGTCACATGGAGGCAATGAGCGATAGGAGGGGTTTTGTCTCTCCCGGTATTGGGGGTTGATGTTGCGCTATGCTTGATTGGCCATAACAGAGAAGTCCATGGCCAGGGCTGATTTAGAGATTTACTGGTAAGTGTTACCAGTAGTTTCTCGACCCGTTATGAGCCTCACATTGGCATGAATTATCGGTTATTGGGGTCTGACGTTTACCACCCCTAGACTTGATATGTGATATATCAGACGAGGAGACCGGACTGTACGGGAAGTGTTACTGTCAGGCTTTTGCAGGAGTTGGAGCGGGCTTGCTTGCAGATCTTCTGATCGCTCAATACCTGGGTAGCCGTTACGACCAGCTAGTACCGCTGACAGCTTGTGGATGCTTGATGTGATCATCACCTACTGCCGGCGTATTGACGAGTCTTTAGAGTCCTATATAGAGGTTTTACTGGCTCAGGCGAAATGAAATAGGAGCACATATGTGATATGTGCGGGACCGAGAATAATGCAAGTATGTGATACCGTATTCTATTCTCGCGATATTTGTATCGATCGGTTATATGTGATATAACCAGGTTGTCGAATCAAAGGTTGATTCGATAAGTCGATACATTAGATGTTAGTCGGTTATATGTGATATAACCGGATTATTAAGTCAAGTGTTGATTTAATAATTTAGTGTATAATTGTATATGTGATATACTAATTTACATTAACTAAACATTGGTTCACTTAAGTATTTGTTTTTCTCACTTGTGCACAACTTAATATATATGTGATATATATTTATTTGTGTTCATTTTGTATCATGGTTGTTGATACACACTACATGGGTGTATGAGACATACACCATTATAATTATATTGCTAGGGTTTTAATATTCAAAGTAAATACAAAATTAGTGGATAATTGTTCAAGTGCATGAGGCTTCATGAAGCTTGTGAGTGCATTGACCAAGTCCACTAAAAAAATCTGGAGCCAAACTGAGCAGTTTGGGCCGGCCACACCCCCCTACCGGCCCAATCCGAGCCCCCCTCCAAATTTTTCCGGTGTTCTGTCTCTTGGGTTTTGGTGCTTCAGGTGTTGTTTATTCTTGCTAAATTGTCATGTGATGGTAATTTACTGCAATGAAAAATCGGAGTGTTTCGTAGTCGTAATTTTAACTGTTTTTGGGTATCATTAGACGTTGTTAAAAAGTTCAATCGGATGTTAAATACCCACTTTAACCCTTGCCGGGAAAATTTCCAAGTGTTGGATTTTTCCCGTAGTTACAAAGCTTTCAAAGATCATGCAAGTTATGCGATGGACCCTCTAGAAGAACAAAACCTTAACTCGATTATGTGGCCGTCAAAACCACCACTTGAACTCTAGAGTTTGTGGTGGTTTAGCGTTTCACATGTGAGGTGTTGGTTTGGCCCTTCTACGGCCGGTTCGTTGGTACTGTGGCGTGTGCTGAATTACATTAAACTATGCTCAAGTGTTGAGCTTTTTGGGTAATTTTGGGTGTTTAAAGATTCGATTGGAATGTTTAACATCATCTAGCTTTTTCTGTAATGTGATACAATATGTGGAAATCATACAGTTAGGCATGAAATACGAAGTATGTGATATTTCGGATTTATGATGTCTAAGGTGTGTGTAGATTCCAAATGTTGTAGTTTTAGAGTTTTTTTTCTGCGACCATAAGTGTAATATGTGATATCGCCGGTTTCGTTGCTATATGTCAACCACAATTGGGATGCGCATATTTACTTACGTTGATGACATGTGATGTTATGTATTGCTGGATATGTTATATTGGATCGTTGTATTTTGAATAGCCGGGGGTTTTATGTGAGATGAGAGTTTTTATTTTCATTCATGTAAAATTAAATGTATGTAATATTCTTTTATTGGGGCACTTCCAGGTTGAGGTTGATGTCACCATTGATGTATATTATTTACTTTTCCGCATTAGGATAGACCCAAGGAGGAGGGCACAAGTAACCGGGTTCTAGGGTCCAGTGGGAGACCAACTCGAGGGGTCGAGTCCGGGTCTCCTAACTCTAGAATTGGAAGGGTTGCTTGCCACTCTCGTAAGGGTCTAGGGATGTGGGTTTGGCTATTCATCGCGACCGTGGAATCCGTGTTTTATAGAGGCTCAAAATAAAACACGGACCTCCTAGTATATCCAACATTTCATATGTTTCTTCTGCTGCGATATCTGTGATGTGATCATTTGATATGTTGAAATAGATACTGTATATAGTATATATGATATATTATATAGACGTTACTTATGTTTTACACCCGCGCTAGCCCTGCCCCGCTCTGCCGTTAGTTACCTAACCTGACGGTACACGAGGGGACATCGAGGCGAATGCGGATGGCATAAGTGTACGTCGTATTTATCTGTGATGTTTAGGTGACTTAAATGATGGGACTTCATTAATATGATTAATGAAAGAAAAGAAACCTAAAAGATATTGTAGAATAAAATTTTTAAAAAAGGGTAGCTACAGTTTTTGCTTTGCATAGCGATATATATGATATATCCTGCACCTTATTCGATGAGGAAAGAGCCGAGATCCCTTCACCGGGAGTGACCTCTTTATTAAAACTGGCAGATGCTACAACACACGGTTTGTCTTTTGATTGCTTTTGGAGTTTTTGCTTTGCATAGCGATATATATGATATATCCTGCACCTTATTCCATAAGGAAAGAGCCAAGATCCCTTCACCGGGAGTGACCTCTTTAGCGAAACTAGCAAAAGCCTAAAAAACACTCCTCTTCAAAACTCACTTGTTTCTACAACGATATCAAGTTCATTACGCAATAGGTTTTCAGAAAAACCTATCGTAGCCCTCCGTCATTTAAGATAAGTTGTATATAGTATTCGTGCTGCATTTGTTGGCTTTCGTCAAGGTTTAGTGTACGGTAGCTATATGTTGCTTATTTGCTGCATATGATGCGATTGGATTAGGGTAGTCGTACGGCTTTGTTGGATTTCGTCAAGGGTCGTGCGGGTGGGTTTAATTCAGTCAAGAAATATATGGGTTGAACTTGACTAGCTGGCTATGGTTTGTTGGCTTTCGTCAAGGTCATAGCACGTTAGGGGCAAAATTATCGGGAATTTCAAGTGTTGAAATTTGCAATGAGATTGCATACATTCTATGAGATAGTTGGATCCCGATACCCACTGCGAGTAATTGTTACTCCTGGGCGAGTTTTACACATTACAATTAGCCGATCAAGTAGGTGTCTAGAAAGGTGTCAACGAGGTTACACCTCTGGGAAAACGAGATTTATTTTAATTAGGTCCGTGCGAAAGCACGAAGAACCTCCCTCAAAGTACCGACACTGGCCTGGCTGAAAGATTGGCGAAATTGTAGGGTGTAATTAATCCCAGCTAGTCTTTCCTTTTAGGGTTTGGAGGAAGATTCGATAAAAACAGTGGGAGCCATCCTGATTAGATAAAATAATAACCAATCCAATCTTGCAAGAGCATACGCTAAAGTGTTTTCTTCTCTCTCTCTCCAGGTAGCTGTAAGTCGATGTACAACACCCCACGACTTGCGGGGAGGCGGAAATATGAAAAACGATCTTGTTCTTTGCTTAAACATCGACTAACCGCATGAATCGAAGCTAAACGATAACTAACATCAAACATAGAAGTTAACAACTACTATGTAAAGGAATTATACCTAACGAATCGTGTCCTTCGTCTTTACGAACTCCACCTCCTTCCTCGGCCTTCTCGAAGTAGTAGACGATCCACCCGAGAGCTTTACTCCAAGCTTAGCCTCTAAACTTGAGGCAACTAAACTTCTTTAGGTGCTAATCAAAGAAGCTAGGTGATATAGAGTGAGGGTTATGGTTTAATTAGTCTAACTAATCCTTGTACTCAACACATGAGAGGGGAGGATTATGGTTTGAAGAGGGAGAGCTTGAGGAGAGAGAAGGTGAAGATAATAATGAAGTGAGAATAATGAGTTATGATAATATATATCAAGCATTTCTTTTATCAAGAAAAGAAAAGAAATGAATTTAACAACCATGCTTGATAATATCTAGTGATGATTCACATCTATGAGTCATTAAGCATTTATGATGCATTAATGACATGGATGAATCATCCATATGACTCACTAATCACATTCATTGTATATGCCACCTAAACCTCCTTAGTCACCATCTTCTAGAAGCTTCTCGCGCAATTACGAGAACGCCCCTCCTTTCCGCAAAAATACGGAAAAATTTTAGACTGTATAAATCCAATAACCGGATACCAGTAACTGGCTTAAACCAAAGCCGACTGGTAAAAACTTTCCGAAAGTCGTACGTGCGTAAACACACGTATGCGTCCGAACCCTTGTCGTAAAACCATACGACCTCTATATCGTTTCGCCTGGAGTAGGGAAACTCTCTGTGTGGGACTCTAGAGACTCGACTACTACGCTGGCAGTGGGTTTAACCACAGACCGCAAGCGGCACTAGCTGTACGTAACGGTCCCCAGGTAGATGTCGATAAGAAGGCCGATGAGGAAACCCATCCGAACTCCTACTGAGCCTGCTGTGACAATCTCCATACAGTCCGGTCCGTTCGTCTTAGACTATCGCATAACGGGCCTAGGGGGCGGCAAGCGTCAGTCCCCTAATAGCGGTATAAGTCGTGTCGGAGGGAAGCCCATTACACCCTGAGAAACTACTGGAACCTACCAGCAAATCTCGCTTGCCCTGGCCAGGGACTTTGCGTAATGGCTCTCCGACACAGCGCGATATCAACTCCCAATACCGGGAGAGACGAATCCTGTCTAACCGCCACTGCCTCCAAGTGCTCGGGACTGCACCCAACTGCTACCTGTTTGCACGACTCCTTTGAGCCGTGGTAGGGTAGCAATCTAAGAACAGTGGGACACACTCGATGCGAAGTAGCAGTGTCAAGTCTGCGGACTATGCTGTACTCATGTCACCTGGGAACTGTTCACTGACGACTGGTATAAAACCAACCAACAGTTCCCTGTGAGTCCTGTCCGGTGTACCCGTAACCTAACGAGCACCTGCATACTATCTCCAGTACGACGTACTGACGGCTGTGGGACAGACCATCTCCCCAACTGGGATGAGAAGCGTACACACTAGTCTACTCCGGAGTATCGATGCCCTGTCTCGATAATCCAACGACTAGGGACCTGAATAAGGATGTGCTTGTAGACTACCCAGCCCCCACTAGTGTGACTGCCATCACAACGCTGGTAGTCAAGCAAGATCCTAAGAGCTCTATCAATACGTATACTCACATATTAAGATAGAAAAACCAAGTAGCATACTACCATGTTTAGCAAGACTGTTATATACATATGAATATCCCAAGCTTCCATTAAGTAATATACAAACTAGTATGATACAGTAATGGCCTTCTAGGGCATAAACACTGACAATCTCCCACTTGCACTAGGGCCATGTACTGGCATATCGAAGACCAATGATCTCGAGTAGCCTCTCGAACTGAATCTGAGGTAGGGCCTTTGTGAATGGATCAGCAATGTTCTCTTCAGAAGCAACTCTCCGAACCTCGATCTCCTGACGATCAATGATCTCCCTGATCAGGTGATACCGCCTTAAGATGTGTCTGGACTTCTGATGGGACCTTGGTTCCTTTGCTAAAGCTATAGCTCCGTTGTTGTCGCAATACAGAGGTATTGAATCAACTATGGTAGGAACCACCTGAAGTTCTGTTAGGAACTTCTTCATCCAGACTGCTTCTTTTGCGGCATCGCAAGCAGCTATATACTCCGCTTCCATCGTTGAGTCAGCAACGGTGTCCTGCTTGGAGTTCTTCCAGCACACCGCCCCTCCATTGAGGATAAAGACATAACCCGACATGGACTTGGAATCGTCCTTATCACTCTGGAAGCCGGAATTAGCAAAGGCCTCCAACCTGAGGTCTTTTCCGCCGTAAACCAAGAACATCTCCTTAGTCCTTCTCAGGTACTTGAGAATGTTCTTTACTGCTATCCAGTGCATCTCCCCTGGGTCTGACTGATACCGGCTTACCACGCTTAGTGCGTAAGCTACATCTGGTCTGGTGCACAACATAGCATACATTATAGAGCCTACCGCAGAAGCGTAGGGTATAATAGACATGCGTTCCCTTTCCAAATCAGTCTTGGGAGACATCTCTTTGGAGAGGGTGATTCCGTGACAAGCCGGTAGATTACCGCGCTTAGAATCTTCCATACTGAATCTTTTCAGTACAGTGTCGATATACCTGGACTGCGAAAGTCCCAACATCCTCTTGGATCTATCACGATAGATCCGGATCCATCACGATAGATCCGGATCCCCAGAATGTAAGAGGCATCACCCAGGTCTTTCATGGAGAACTTGTGTGACAAGAATCCTTTGACAGATTGTAGCATAGGAATGTCATTTCCTATCAATAGAATGTCATCTACGTACAAGACGAGGAATACGACACTTCTGGATACAACTTTACTATATATGCACGGTTCATCTGGATTTTTGATAAAGTCATATTCTTTGACTGTCTCATCAAAACAGATGTTCCAACTCCGCGATGCCTGCTTTAGTCCATAAATGGACTTAAGCAGCTTGCATACTTTCCCGCTGCTCCCACTCTGATTGAAACCCTCTGGCAGATCCATATAGACGCACTCTTTTAAATTTCCATTCAGAAAAGCCGTCTTTACGTCCATCTGCCAGATTTCATAATCATGGAAGGCAGCAATAGCAAGAAGGACCCGAATGGATTTGAGCATAGCCACTGGAGAAAAAGTTTCGTCATAGTCCAAACCAGGTCTTTGACGAAAACCCTTTGCAACAAGTCTAGCCTTATAGGTTTCCACCTGTCCATCTACACCAATCTTTTTCTTGAAGATCCATTTGCATCCTATGGGTTTTACCCCATCTGGAGCAAAGTCCAAAGTCCATACTTTGTTGGTGTACATGGACTCCATTTCGGTCCGTATTGCATCTAGCCATCGTACCGAGTCACCGCTCTGGATGGCCTGCTGGAAGTCAGTAGGTTCATCATCATCTATGATGCAATCCTCTCTATCCCCATCTATGAGAAAACCGTAGTATCTCTCAGGCGGATGAGACGGCCTACTACTCCTGCGGAGGGGTGCGGGAATGTCCTGTTCTTCTTGAACTACCGGTTCTACCAAACTTTCAGTATTAGTTTGTGGTTCTGGAATTTCTTCCAGTTCTATTTCGCTCCCACTTGATTCCTTTTCTAAAAACTGATGTTCTAGAAAATGGGCATTACGAGAAACAAATACCTTTTGTTCCTCTGCGTAGTAGAATAGATATCCCCTGGAGTTCTTTGGATATCCCACAAACTTACACTTTACTGATCGTGCCTCGAGCTTGTCCACATACTGCTTTTTAACAAAAGCTGGACATCCCCAAATCTTTATATACTGTAGATGGGGTTTCTTCCTGCTCCACATCTGATATGGAGTGGTAGGCACAGTCTTGGTAGGAACCATGTTCAAAAGATATGCCGCTGATTCTAGCGCATAACCCCAGAAAGATCGCGGTAACTCAGCATTACTCATCATGGATCGTACCATATCCAATAGGGTTCGATTCCGTCTCTCCGATACACCGTTATGCTGTGGAGTGTATGGAGGAGTAAGCTGAGAGAGAATTCCTTTCTCTTTTAGGTAACCTAGGAACTCGGCACTTAAGTATTCTCCACCTCGATCAGATCTCAGTGTCTTAATACTTTTGCCTGTTTGGTTTTCTACTTCATTCTTATACTCTCGGAATTTCTCAAAAGCCTCGGATTTATGTTTCATCAGATAAATGAATCCGTATCTTGAGTAACCATCCGTAAAAGTAATGAAATAGGAAAAACCACCTCTTGCATGTGTAGACATTGGACCGCATACATCGCTGTGTATGAGTCCTAAGAGCTCGCTCGCTCTTACTCCATGTCCAGTAAATGGAGTCTTTGTCATCTTTCCTTTGAGACAAGATTGACAAGTGTCATAAGTTTGATATTCGAACGAGTCCAAATATCCTTCTCTATGCAACTTAGTCAACCTTCTCTCATTGATGTGACCCAGTCTACAATGCCATAAGAAAGCTTTATATAAATCTGGAGACTTTCTATTTAGTGTGTTCTGGACATTGAAAATTTGGAGTTGGTTTAAAACATATATACCGTTATTTAGTGTACCGGACCCAATCAAACCATGATTAAGGTGGATGTTAACAACATCTCTTACAAACGTGAAATCATAACCTTTATTTGATAACAAGGAAACTGATATGATATTACACGTTAAGCTTGGTACAAAAAAACAGTTATGTAAAACCAAAATGTGTCCACTCGTCAATCCTAGGTGATAATCCCCGACGGACGCAGCTCCCACGCTAGCTCCGTTAGCAACCTTTAGGGTCATATCACCTTCCTTCAACACTCTACGGTTTCTCAGTGCCTGCAATGAATTGCAAATATGAGATCCTGATCCGGAATCCAATACCCAGGAAGTAGAGTTGATCGACAGACAATTCTCAATTACGAACACACCTGAAGTCGAAGCTACAGCTTGCTTCGGTTCCTGGTTCTTGGCGTTCCACGCCTTGCAATCCTTCTTCTAGTGCCCTTTCCTGTGACAATGGAAGCACTCATCCTGGCCAACTACCGGTACTGCAAACTTTTTCTTTCCCTTCCCTCCCACCTTACTAACACCTCCTCTAGGTTTGGTGGCGGCCTTCTTCTTCCTTCCTTTGGCCCTAGCCTTGGACCCGGAAGAAGATGTACCGCTAACAAACATAGCGGGTGTTTCCCTTGCTTTTTGCAAGGTGCCCTCTGCACTCCTTAACATGTTCAAGAGTTCCGGAAGTTCAACTTCTTTTCTTTGAAGGTTGAAGTTCAGGATAAACTGGGCGTAGGTGTGAGGAAGGGACTGGAGAATAAGGTCTGTATAGAGCTCATTATCCAAAGTCGTCCCAAGGTCTGCGAGCTCTTCAATATAGCCGATCATCTTTAGGACATGTTCTCCTACCGATGACCCGACAGCCAACCTCGCTCGAAACAAGTTCTTAGAGGTCTCGTATCTTGCTATACGAGATTGCTCTCCATAAAGTTCCTTTGTATGGAGAAATATGCCATCTAGGTTCATATCCTCGTGCCTCCTCTGATGTTCATTGTTCATTGAGGCAAGCACGATGCACTTGGCTTTCGCGCAATCTAAATCCCAGGTTTTGCGGATTTCCTTATCCGCATTGCTGGATTTAGGACCAGGGACAGCAGGTGCCGTAGCGGTGAGGACGTACCCCAATTTGTCATAGGTCAAAGCCATTTTGACATTCCGCAGCCAATCTTTATAGTTTGGCCCTGTCAGTATATTTTTCTCTAAAAGTAACTTAAGTCCAGTCATTTTCAGGGTCGCTGCAATTAGGAGAGAGAGAAGAAAACTCTTTAGCATGATGCTCTTGCAAGTTTAGAGTGGTTTTTAGTTTATCTAAACTGGATGGCTCCCACTGTTTCTCGAATCCTTCCTCAAACCATAAAAGAAGAATTAGCCAGGACTATTCTCACCGTACAATACTTGCTTAACCGTTCAGCCAGGCCAGTGTCGATACTTCGAGGGAGGTTTTCCAACGCTTTCGCGAAGTTCCTTAATTAAATAACCTCTTTTCTCTGGGGGCGTAACCCCGCTGACACCTTTCTTGACACATACTTGGTTTATAGCATTGATCGTTAAGTGACGAATCTCCTGATAAGTAGCATATACTCACAGTAGGATCGGGATCCAAATATCATCATATGATAATGTTGAAGGAATCCTACTAACATTCATCAAACTCCAAATGGTATGCATCTCTTTGCAAATTTCAGTTTCTTTAGAAATTCCCGATATATATTTTTGCCCCATGCTCTTATGACCTTGGCGTTAGGTCAAAATGTCATAAGTCACATGTCAAGTTTTACCCATCATTATCTTGTCAATTTGAACCCATCCGTATATATCCTTGACGTTCGGCCAAAATGATAACACGACTGTCCCAAACTAACTCATCTATCTTATGCAACAAATGAATACCCAGTAGCTACCAAACACTATGCCTTGGCGTTAGGTCAAAATACATAGCTTGAATACTACTGAATACCCAGATGAAATGACGGAGGGCTACGAATGGTTTTAGCGAAACCGTGAACGGAGTGAACTTGATATAACCGAAAGAACCTGATAGCTTTTAAAAGGAGTGGTTAAAGCTCCGCATTTAAAAATATCTGTTTTTAAAATTAACCGAGTGGTTTCTTTTAAATTGTTCCAACGATTAAACTTTTGGTTTATTTGCTTTGCATTATAAATAATGCGTCCCATCATTAACCTATCATTGCAGAAAACAACGAAAATACAACGTCCTCTTATGCCATCCGCATTCGCCACGGGGTCCCGTCATCACCCGTTAGGTTACTTAACTAACGACAGAGCGGGGGCTGGGCTAGCGCGGGTGTAAAACATAAGTGACGTATAAATAGCTATCATATATAGATATTGTACATTCGTCAGACGCAATAATAGGAATTCCAGATCACAGATGAACTTTATTGGATTTGCAAGTAATCCGTGTTTGTTTTGAGCCTGCAACAAAAGACGGATTACACAGTTGTGATGAATAGCCATTACCCCACCCAAGACCCCAACGGGTACGGCAAACTACCCGCCCGGCAGTTTGTGCACCCCACCTTGGGTCTGTCCTAGGAGCAAAAACAGTAAAATGAAATAATACAACGGTGGCTACAACCGCAACCTGGATGTGCCCCTCAAAATAATATTACAACAAATTACATTTACATCAAATGAATTAAATAATAACACATCACATAACCCCGGCTATACATCATAACAGTCCAACACAGTTCATATTCACAAACAGATAAAATCCATTACAGAAATGTGCAACCCCCTGCCAACCGACATACTAGCAGTTAGGGGAGGTTTACGAACACATTATACAAACACAGATATAATCCAACAAGCAAATACTGTATAATTTCGACCGATTAAACACTTTTAATTTTGCTCCAATACTTCTCTGTAAATCTGAAACCTGAGCAAAAATAAAATATTCCAGAAAATACCAAATATCACAGAGAAGCAACACAGGAAATTTGGGTTCCTGAATCGTCAACTCGGCGGCGGAAGCGCGGAGGATCGGTGCGATCCGCCGCGGATCCGCGGCGCTTTAGGCGATTCAGGGGCCCAAATTTCTTGGGTGTTCTTCTACTGTCTTTTTAAGCTTTCTAAACCTCCCTGAAAAATTTTTGGACTTCATTTAAAATTCGACAGAAACTTGTGATTTCGGGGTTTTCCGGTTTCGTTTTTTTCGTTCGAAATTCATACAAATTTGCAAGTAAGTTATTTATTGTTTAGCGAGGCTTTGATACCACTGTAAGTCGATGTACAACACCCCACGACTTGCGGGGAGGCGGAAATATGAAAAACGATCTTGTTCTTTGCTTAAACATCGACTAACCGCATGAATCGAAGCTAAACGATAACTAACATCAAACATAGAAGTTAACAACTACTATGTAAAGGAATTATACCTAACGAATCGTGTCCTTCGTCTTTACGAACTCCACCTCCTTCCTCGGCCTTCTCGAAGTAGTAGACGATCCACCCGAGAGCTTTACTCCAAGCTTAGCCTCTAAACTTGAGGCAACTAAACTTCTTTAGGTGCTAATCAAAGAAGCTAGGTGATATAGAGTGAGGGTTATGGTTTAATTAGTCTAACTAATCCTTGTACTCAACACATGAGAGGGGAGGATTAGGGTTTGAAGAGGGAGAGCTTGAGGAGAGAGAAGGTGAAGATAATAATGAAGTGAGAATAATGAGTTATGATAATATATATCAAGCATTTCTTTTATCAAGAAAAGAAAAGAAATGAATTTAACAACCATGCTTGATAATATCTAGTGATGATTCACATCCATGAGTCATTAAGCATTTATGATGCATTAATGACATGGATGAATCATCCATATGACTCACTAATCACATTCATTGTATATGCCACCTAAACCTCCTTAGTCACCATCTTCTAGAAGCTTCTCGCGCAATTACGAGAACGCCCCTCCTTTCTGCAAAAATACGGAAAAACTTTAGACTGTATAAATCCAATAACCGGATACCAGTAACTGGCTTAAACCAAAGCCGACTGGTAAAAACTGTTCGAAAGTCGTACGTGCGTAAACACACGTATGCGTCCGAACCCTTGTCGTAAAACCATACGACCTCTATATCGTTTTGCCTGGAGTAGGGAAACTCTCTGTGTGGGACTCTAGAGACTCGACTACTACGCTGGCAGTGGGTTTAACCACAGACCGCAAGCGGCACTAGCTGTACGTAACGGTCCCCAGGTAGATGTCGATAAGAAGGCCGATGAAGAAACCCATCCGAACTCCTACTGAGCCTGCTGTGACAATCTCCATACAGTCCGGTCCGTTCGTATTAGACTATCGCATATCGGGCCTAGGGGGGCGGCAAGCGTCAGTCCCCTAATAGCGGTATAAGTCGTGTCGGAGGGAAGCCCATTACACCCTGAGAAACTACTGGAACCTACCAGCAAATCTCGCTTGCCCTGGCCAGGGACTTTGCGTAATGGATCTCCGACACAGCGCGATATCAACTCCCAATACCGGGAGAGACGAATCCTGTCTAACCGCCACTGCCTCCAAGTGCTCGGGACTGCACCCAACTGCTACCTGTTTGCACGACTCCTTTGAGCCGTGGTAGGGTAGCAATCTAAGAACAGTGGGACACACTCGAGGCGAAGTAGCAGTGTCAAGTCTGCGGACTATGCTGTACTCATGTCACCTGGGAACTGTTCACTGACGACTGGTATAAAACCAACCAACAGTTCCATGTGAGTCCTGTCCGGTGTACCCGTAACCTAACGAGCACCTGCATACTATCTCCAGTACGACGTACTGACGGCTGTGGGACAGACCATCTCCCCAACTGGGATGAGAAGCGTACACACTAGTCTACTCCAGAGTATCGATGCCCTGTCTCGATAATCCAACGACTAGGGACCTGAATAAGGATGTGCTTGTAGACTACCCAGCCCCCACTAGTGTGACTGCCATCACAACGCTGGTAGTCAAGCAAGATCCTAAGAGCTCTATCAATACGTATACTCACATATTAAGATAGAAAAACCAAGTAGCATACTACCATGTTTAGCAAGACTGTTATATACATGTGAATATTCCAAGCTTCCATTAAGTAATATACAAACTAGTATGATACAGTAATGGCCTTCTAGGGCATAAACACTAACAGTAGCGACCATGTCATGCCTTAATCAAGATAATAATACGGATGTATTGACTGAACCCGCTTGTTATACTATGCTGGGGAACGTTGGTCCCGCTCCAACTTATAACTGTTATAAGACCGAGCAGGAAATAGGGGATTACCAGGATTCCCGTGCCGCCCAAATGAAGAAAGTACATGATTATGCATCTTCTTCGGGTGTGTTCATTACCGAGAACTGCTTTTCAGTATCCTCTATGTCCTGGGTATGTGATACCGGATCAGGATCCCACATATGTAAAATGTTACATGGGCTACAGATAGGTAGAGAACTGAGAATGAGTGATAAGTTTCAAGAGTTGGAAAAGGTGCAAGTGTTGCAGCCAAGATGTTGGCAGTTATCACCCTGTATTACCGAATACATTGATTCTGAACGAATGTTATTAGATACCGAACCTGATGTACAACATCATATCAGTCTCTTTATTTAGTAAAGAAGGATATTATTTTGTATTATTGGATAATGTTTTGAACATTTCTTATATCAAATATTGATCGGTTCAGGCACGTTATCTAAAAGCATAAACGTTCTAAATCAAACCACAGTTCTTCACGTTTAAAACACACACAAGAGGAAGAGTTCAGAAATGAACGAATCCTTCTTGAGGCATTGTAGATTAGGTCATATCAATGCGGCACGACTAACTGAAGTTACATAAAGATACATATTTAAATCAGTTTGAATTTACATCTTGTGAAACTTGCCAGTCATGTCATAAAGATAAAATGACCATAGCTCCGTTTAATGGAAACAGAGAAAGAGTTAGTGAACTCTTGGGATTGATACATGATGATGTATAGAGGTCCCCTGTCTACACATGCCAGGTCTGGTTATTTGTACTTCATTACATTCACTGATGATCTCTCAAGATTCGGACATATGTTCCTGTTGAAACACAAGTCTAGACCTTTTGAGATATTCAATGAATATAAGTTAGAATTAGATTATGTCCTTTGATGAGATCAGGAAGAAGAATACTTGTGCACGGAATTCCTGGACTATTCTAAAGGAGAATGAGATTCTCTCTCAGCATTACTCCTCCGCATACACCACAGCACGTCGGTGTGTCGGGGCGGAGAAATTGCACCCTATGAGATATGGTGCGCTCTATGATGAGTACTACTGAGTTGCCTGTTTCCTTTTTAGGGGTTATACACTTGAGAAGCTGTATACCTATTGAATGGCATTCCGGCCAAATCAGGTGCCTACCACTCCATATGTGATATGGTATGGGAAGAGCCCATCTCTTAAGACAGTTAAGATTTGGGGTTGTCCGGCCTATGTCTAAAAGCAAAATACGGACAAACTTGAGGCAAGGTCAGTTCTGTGGATGTTTGTTGGATATCCCAAGCATTTGCAAATGAATATCTTCTACCGCACCGAGGAACAAAAGGTGTTTTATTTCTCGGCATGCCACCATTTTAGAAAAGGAATTTATTTTGGAAAGAAATTTGTGGTCATGAGGTAGAACTGGAAGGAGTTCCAGCTATACAAACTTCAGCTGACGATTTGGTAGAACTGGAGGATTCAATAGCTCCCAACGAACCTCAGCCTCTCCGTCGATCTGGTAGGGGTCCTCACCCACCTAAGAGATACTTTGGTTTCTCTATGACAATGGGAGCGAGGATTGCATCATGAGATGATGACCCAACTAGTTTCGAGCAGGCCATCAAGAGTGGGGACTCTGTAAGAATGGTTGGATGCTATGCGATCTGAGATGGAATCTATGTACACCAATGAAGTATGGACTTTGGTTGCTTTATCTGAAGGGTTAAATCCCCATCAAGAGAAAGTATATCTTGAGAAGATTACTTGGTGTTCATGGAAAAGTTGAGACTTTCAAAGCTAGACTTGTTAAAGGTTTGCATCATCGACCAGGTGTGGCTTATGATGAAACCTTTTCTATAGGCCTATGCTTAAGTCCATCCGGATCCTACTTTGTAAGTGCACAGCGGCGCCCCGACCTCCATCCCGAGGCCAAATGCGGAAGCGAATGTTAACTTTAATTTTTCTTGAACCGGCACCACCGCGCACTAAAGCCCGGATCGAACCATTAACTAGTCCTAACTAACTACAAGATGGGGAAGAGAGATATACCGACTGATCCGTGTCCTCCGGTCTTCTCGTCGTCGTCCCGATCTCCCGCGGAATGTCCAGTCTCCACCTCGTCGCCGGAAGGGCACCACGTCGCCGGCTTCTTTTACGGGCTCCCACCTCTATACCGAGGCAACTCGGGCATGAAGTTGGCGAGCCGACGTGCTCAAGGTTTGCTGTAGAATGGTGTGTAGTGCTCATGTCTCATTTTGGGGTTTGTGGAATTGCCATATGGTGGAGGTATGAACCATGGAGTTTTTCTTGGGAATTTTTGGTGAGGAAAATTGATATGATATCAACAAAGAACCACACCCAAAAATTGGACAGCCCTCCCTCTATCTTGGCCGGCCATGCAAGTGGAATTGAGAGAATGAGAGAGGGAGTGAAGTTGTGAGAGAGAGAGCCAACCAATCAAGCAAGAGAGAGAAATGGTGATGATAACAAAACAATGATCACAAAGCAAACCCTCACTCCACCAACCAATCAACAACCATGATTGCTTCAAATGTCAAGCCATCATGATAGAAGAAGAAGTCAAGGTCAAAGAATGGTGCAACCATCATGACACAAGAATATGCAAAGACCACCCTCCACAAATACTTATTTGCACAAATGCAAATAAGCCCTCCTCCACCAATCTTCGGCCAATGAACGATACAAAGGAAATCGGCCGAAACGGAAAGCAAATTGGCAACTCCAGAAAACTGGTCCCGTAATAAATTACAGAAAACCCCGATACTGTGTATACACACCCACATTTGTATTCCGACCGAAATACAAATGCAATGAGACAAAATCTACACTATACTATACTAGGGTCTGGCTTAAACCAAAGCCGGCTAGTAATATCCGTCCGATCCTGATCCGTGCAATACCGCACGTGTCTGATCGGACCCTGCCATATCTCCATACGGCCTCTACAGCTTTTCACCCAAAAACTTGAGCAACTGAATGTGGGGGACTCTAAAGACTCGTCAACACCTTGGTTGTGGATTTAACCACTAGCACGTCAGAAGTATAAGCCAATACGTAACGGGCCACCAGGTATTGACCAAAAGGGACGTCGATGAGCGAACTCATCCTGACACCCTACTGAGCCTGTCAGTGACAATATCCGTACAGTCCGGTCCGTTCGTCTATGAGCATCGCATGGCGGGCCTAGGGGGTTGGTAAAAGTCAGACCCCCAAAAGCGGTACAAGTCGTGTCGGAGTGTAGCCCAGAACACCCTGAGATACTACTGGAATACCTACCAGTAAATCTCCTGCCTCGGCCGAGGGCTTCGTGTAATGGCTCTCCTAGACACAGCATGACCTCACCCCCAATACTGGGAGAGACGAACCCCTGAAGATCCGCTCACTGCCTCCATGTGGCTCGGGACTGTACCCAACTAAAACCTGTTTGCACGTCTCCTTTGAGCGTGGTAGGGTAGTAATCAAAGTACAGTGGGAACTCACACGAGACAAATGACGATCCCCAGGTCGATGAACTAACCTGTACACATGTCACCAGGGAACTGCTATCTGACGTCAGGTATAAGACCAACTAGCATGTTCCCGGCGAGTCCTGTCCGGTGTACTCATAACCCAATGAGCACCAGTATACATCTTAGGTGAACCAACTGACACCAGTAGCTTGTGAGACCGGCCACCGCCCCTCATCGGGGTCTCGACTGTATACACTAGTCTACTCTAGAGTATCGATGCCCTGTCTCGAAACTCCCACGACTAGGGACCTTTTAAGGATGTGCTTATAGACCCCAGCTCCCACTTATATGATCGCCCTCATACTGCTGGTGGTCAAGCAAGAATCCTAGGGGCTCTATCAACGTGTAATAGCGACATGTCAGGTCACCTAAAGCAGTACACGATGATAAAGATAAACCAGATAGCATACTATCATCTCGAGTAAGACTGTCCTACCGGGATAGGTCCTCCCTCAATCATTGCAATCACGTGCCTGTGATCCAATAATTGACTCTGAGGGCACTATCTCCAACAATCTCCCACTTGCACTCAAGGCTAATTATTGCGGTGTCGCATACTCACAGCCCATGTGATACCGAACACCCAACTCTTCTACTAGTCTGTCTCACAAAGCCTGTTTGCGAAACTATTGCATTCGAGGAATAGCCTCAGTGAGTGGATCCGCTTTGATGTTTTCTTCTATGTCTCTCTATATCTCAAGTTCGCGGAGAAAGCCATCTCCCGAAAAGAGCAATACCTGTCTTAGAATGTGTTTGGATGTCTGATGGGACATAGCTCATAAATGAACTCCAAATCCAAATCTCTTAGACTGTATCGTCAACTGAACTTAATCAGTATCCAGCGCCATGCCTCCCTCAGTATTGCCTTGGACCACCTGTCCAAAATACTGCCCCTCGTCATAAGGAAAACTATAACTCTGACAACCTCCTTGTCGTCCAGGTCACCTTGGAAGCCTTGAATGATAACTGTCTCCCGAATGAGGCTGTCGTTATCATATCCCTAGAACATCCACTTATGTTCTAAAACTGCTTCCTACTATTTCTCCAGGATTGGATCAATGTCAACTTATTGCATCTAGTGCAAGAACAACATCTGGTGTGGTACTTGACATCTCATGATTGACTCAATTGCCTAAGCATGTGATCTTCCAATCATGCACATCCCTCTCCCCTTTAGTCTGTAAGACACCTTTAGAGAGGGTGACTCCATCACCTGCAGGTACACTACCGTTCCAGGAGTCGTCCATTCTAAATACTCTTAGAATGCTGTCTAAGTACCTTTAATTGGGAAACCACCCAAATCTAGATCTAAAACCATAGATCTAGTAACTAGTATGTCTGATATAATGTCCAAGTCCCATGTGGAGAAACCACTGTGTGACGACCAAAGTATAACCGATTGTAGTATAGGAATATCACTTCCTACTCTGTGTATGTCATCCAAATACCATGACAACACATCCTACTACCTTTTCAACAGATCCATCCCCTATTCTGATGAAGTCAAACCTATGACTGTCACATCAGAAATTGATGATCTATCTCCGCTACATCAGCTTTAGTCTATAAATAGACATAAGCTACCTTTCCACCATGCTTCCGCTGCTCCCACTGACCACGACAACCCTCTGGCAGAGTCATATAAACGTACACTTCTAAAGCAAGTTTAGAACGACGCTATACTCATCCTCCTGCCAGGTCTCACAGTCTGGAACAACAGCAATGGCAAGTGTGGGTAAACAAGAACTTCCCTGTCACCGTCCTTGAGGCTACCGGAGTACCTCTCGGGTGCCTGAAGTTACCCACCTTATCTGCGGAGGGGCCAATGGAATGTTAAACCAGATTGAATCTTTAGGTTCCTATCAAATCTTCAGTAATCGTTTGTGGTTCTGGAATCACTTCCAGTTCTACCATACTCCCACTACTGTTTTTCTGAAAAAATCCATTTTTAATAAAACTGTGGCGAGTCTAGAACAATATCACTATTGATCTTCCTGATGGTAGAAAGTCAACCCTTGTCATAGCCTGGGTCAACCCACAAACAGCCATTACAGAAACGTGCCTTGAGTTATCCAGAGTCTGGTTTTAATCATAAACCGGACAACTCCCCGTACCTTAACATCGTTAAGATATGAACTGTTCTATATCCAATATAGAACCAGAGGCACTGATTTAATTGAACCAGATTCAAATCATGCAACTGTCTCCAGTGCATGTCAACTAAATGGAAAGAGGCCGATCAGCGTTACTCAACTTAGGAATGCTTCCAATTATGAATAACCTGAAAGAGAAGCAAGATCTCTTAATCATTACTATCAACTGAATACCATACACAAGTATCTACATCTTCGATCACTTTGAAGAATCCTGATACTTGCTACACCTGGTTCTCTACTCTATTCAAATACCTATAACTTCTCAAAATTCGGACCCTGTGTTTCCACGAAACACCTGTCTAAAAGCTAGAGAAGTCATAAGTAAACCGAATATAGTACGAGGACCAACCCCTCTGTCCTGATGGACCCTGGACAACATACAATACTCTGTATAAGTCTTTTGAATCTGATAACTCATCCACTGTGTGTCGTAGGTTGAAAACTGTACTTATGGTTAAGAAGAATTACACCGCTGTTTAATGCTCCTTACCTAACCATCCACTGATATAGGTAAATGTCATAGACATAATTTCAAAAAGGCATATCTCACTCTATGAAAATAGACGTACAGATATATCGATTTGAAATTGGTGCATAACAGCGAATATTCAAAACCAAATATTTGCCGTCCGGCAAACAACCCAGGTGACTTTCCCAAATATCACCGATTACGACGAATCCTGATATAATGAGGATGATCACCTAATTCCCAATAACTTACTCCCACTCATCATCTGTAAAACCATACAGATGTGAGAATCATACCTGGTAAATACATACCCTGGAGTAAGTATCTAATCGGGAAATCAGTTTTCCTTTAACAGTACACAGTGAAACTGAAACATTGAAATGTTTCGATGGGGTATCCTGGTATTCCTAGTAATGCCTCTTCCATTATCCAGATTCACAACTGTAACCGTATATCTTTGCCACCTCTCCAAATCCCTTTATATGTCTTTAGTCATTACCTTCTGTACACCCCTTTAAGCCAAATGGTTTTCTTCCTTCCCTACCGTTCGGCACCAGCCTATGGTTTGGAAGAAGACTATCCAATAAGCATAATGGGTGTACTGTCCCAATCCTAGGAACACTCGCAATGCGAGAGAAGGAGAAGATAAAAGACACCTGAATAAACCTTATTCCTATTTCTCCTGAACCAGAATCCATCCCCGAACTGGAACAAGTTCCTTTCGAGTTCGTATATAACCATACGATGGAGTATCCAATAAACTGTGGATCTTCGTAGTGATACGGTGTAACCTGGAGAAATACAAAGGTGAAGTAGGAGTGGTAATGAAATACCTGGTTTGGTCGTGAATATCAGTTGCAATTTACTTAGCCCTCTTACTAATCCCTTGTTATGTCTTTACTTAATACCTTCTGCATACCATCGTTATGCTAATTGGTTTTCTTCATTCCCCACCGTTCGGCACCAGCCTATGGTTTGGAAGAAGACTATCCAATTTGCGTAATAGGTGTACTACTCCTAAACCAAGGAGTACTCGCAACCTGAGAGAAGGTAAAAGGAAAAGACAACTGAATAGTCCTATCCGTTTCCTCCAGAACCTGAAACCATCCTCGAATAAATTCTTTCGAGTTCGTATTTAACCATACGATGGTTTTGTCCAATGGAAGTGGACGTTCGTAGTACTACGGTGTGTCCTGGAGAAAAGGGTAAAAGTAGGAGTGGCAATGAGGTCTGCAACTCTGACAATCCAAAAGCCGGTGTATAAGAAGGTTCGGTCAACTTGGTCACTGAGTCATAGTCTTAGGGTCGGGTCAATGGTCGCTGCCAAAGAGAGAGAGAAAAGAAACACTCAGCGTGCACTCTAACCTAGATCAGAATGGTTACCAATTTATCTAATCTGGAAATCTCCCACTGTACCGTCAAATTCTTCTCCAAACCTGAAAGAAGAATTAGTCGGGATCACCCGAGGAGTAAACTAACTCATCAGTGGGAATCGGGATCCAACTATCATCGCATAACAACGTGACGGAATCCGCTCACGGTATCACACTCCAGAAGGTATGCGCATATCTGGCAAGTTTCAGTTCTTTTGAAACTCCCGATGTGGATTTTTGCCCCATGCTCTTATGACCTTGACGAAGGTCAACAAATCATAAGTCACATGTCAAGTTCCACCCGTCATTGTCCAGGTTAATTTGAACCCACCCGTACAAGCCCTTGACGAAGGTCAACAAGGCTATACGACTGTCCCAAACCAACGCATCTATCTATGCAACAGAAAGGCAACAAGCAGCTACCATACACTATGCCTTGACGAAGGTCAACAAATATAGCATGAATACTACGTGCTACCCGTCTGAAACGACGGAGGGCTACGAATGGTTTCTGGCGAAAACCTTTAACGTAATGAACTTGATATCGTTGAAGGAACGGATAGCTTTTATAAAAATATAGTGACGAAAACCATTGCTAAAGAGGTCACTCCCGGTGAAGGGATCTCGGCTCTTTCCCCGTAGAATGAGGTGCAAGATATTCCAACTGAATACCACGGTGCAAAGAAAAAGTAATCGGCTATAGTGAAGTTATTGCCCTGACGCAAACTTTTTGTCCAAGGGGCACTCCCGGTAAAAGGATCTCGGCCCTTGCCTCGTCGACTAAGGAGCAGGATATTCCAACTGAATACCACGATGCAAAACAAAAGAGAACGTCCTTGCAATAACAGCTTTTTGAAAAGTGTTCCAACAACATCAAATTAGGTTTGTTTTTAACTTGCATTGATCCGAATCAATGCAGTCCCATCAATTGATCACACCACAAAGAACGAAAATATACTGATGTACGTATATGCCATCCACATTCGCCATTGGGTCCCGTCATTACCCGTTAGGTTAGCTAACTAACGACAGAGCGGGGACTGGACTAGCGCGGATGCAAAACATATACAACATCTACTAATATATATACCAATATATTATATTCGCTCAAGGCGTGATAAAAAGCAACATCACAGAAATGTACAGCATCACAGAACAATACAGATATCTGGGATCCCCGGGTTTCACAGAGCCACTACTGAAACCCGACGTTCCCCTGGTCGTGTGGATAGCCTGTGCAATGAAATCCTAGACCCCTACGGGGGCGGCAAGTTACCCGCCAAAACCTGAAGCAAGGCAGCCCCCTTCAGTAACGTGAATGGACCACCCGGCACTTCACGGAATCCGGTAACTTGGGCACCCCTCCTGGGTCAACCTGTACCCCCTACGAGTGCGGCGAATAGCCCGCCAATTCTAGAGTAAAGCCCCCTCCGTCTCAATGCCATGAGATGCGGGCTTGTTGCCCTCCAGAACCCGGCTATCCATGCACCCCTCCGCGGGGCAATCCTAGTACAGAAAGTAAAATATACATACAACGGGTACATCGACCGCAACCTGGTCATGCCCCAAAATAATAATACAAACAGGCAGTGACGGCAGTCCACATGTCGGACGCTCGCCCCGCAATATCAAATGTACATAATACAACGAAACTGTACTAGCATTGCATCCAGGCTATCCCCCATGACCAATCCGCAACATCACAGCAATACACAGAACATCAACGTGAAAGTCACGTTCGCAAATCCGTCTAACCGGGCTATAGCAGTTAGACAGGATTTACCGATCAAGTGACATTCACGGTCGCAGATATAATGTAAATGCTGTGAAACAATGTGTTTAAAATATCCGATCGATCAAATTTACCAAGTGGGCCCCTAAGTACTACTGTAGCACATCAAGAAATCTGGGCCCAAAAAATAACATTCCAGAAACCATATTTTCAACTCAGAAACATTCTGCAAAAGTTTGGGGGACTGAACAGTTAAAGTCGCGGCGGAACCGCGGCCCAAGCATGGGTTTGGCCGCGGTTCCGCGGTGGTTTGGACTGTTCACGAGCCCAAATTTTCACAGAACTCTTAGAATTTCCTACACATCATTCTGAAACAACCTGAAAAATTTTTGGACTTCAAAAAATTTCGACAGAAACTGATGTGAAGAAAAATACGGTTTTTGGAAAATTGTTCGATCGGAAATGTAAAACACATTAGACAAAGCTAGACTAAGTTAATGGCGAGGCTCTGATACCACTGTAAGTGCACGGCGGCGCCCCGGCCTCCATCCCGAGGCCAAATGCGGAAGCGAAGGTTAACTTTAATTTTTCTTGAACCGGCACCACCGCGCACTAAAACCCGGATCGAACCATTAACTAGTCCTAGCTAACTACATGATGGGGAAGAGAGATATACCGACTGATCCGTGTCCTCCGGTCTTCTCGTCGTCGTCCCGATCTCCCGCGGAATGTCCAGTCTCCACCTCGTCGCCGGAAGGGCACCACGTCGCCGGCTTCTTTTACGGGCTCCCACCTCTATACCGAGGCAACTCGGGCATGAAGTTGGCGAGCCGACGTGCCCAAGGTTTGCTGTAGAATGGTGTGTAGTGCTCATGTCTCATTTTGGGGTTTGTGGAATTGCCATATGGTGGAGGTATGAACCATGGAGTTTTTCTTGGGAATTTTTGGTGAGGAAAATTGATATGATATCAACAAAGAACCACACCCAAAAATTGGACAGCCCTCCCTCTATCTTGGCCGGCCATGCAAGTGGAATTGAGAGAATGAGAGAGGGAGTGAAGTTGTGAGAGAGAGAGCCAACCAATCAAGCAAGAGAGAGAAATGGTGATGATAACAAAACAATGATCACAAAGCAAACCCTCACTCCACCAACCAATCAACAACCATGATTGCTTCAAATGTCAAGCCATCATGATAGAAGAAGAAGTCAAGGTCAAAGAATGGTGCAACCATCATGACACAAGAATATGCAAAGACCACCCTCCACAAATACTTATTTGCACAAATGCAAATAAGCCCTCCTCCACCAATCTTCGGCCAATGAACGATACAAAGGAAATCGGCCGAAACGGAAAGCAAATTGGCAACTCCAGAAAACTGGTCCCGTAATAAATTACAGAAAACCCCGATACTGTGTATACGCACCCGCATTTGTATTCCGACCGAAATACAAATGCAATGAGACAAAATCTACACTGTACTATACTAGGATCTGGCTTAAACCAAAGCCGGCTAGTAATATCCGTCCGATCCTGATCCGTGCAATACCGCACGTGTCTGATCGGACCCTGCCATATCTCCATACGGCCTCTACAGCTTTTCACCCAAAAACTTGAGCAACTGAATGTGGGGGACTCTAAAGACTCGTCAACACCTTGGTTGTGGATTTAACCACTAGCACGTCAGAAGTATAAGCCAATACGTAACGGGCCACCAGGTATTGACCAAAAGGGACGTCGATGAGCGAACTCATCCTGACACCCTACTGAGCCTGTCAGTGACAATATCCGTACAGTCCGGTCCGTTCGTCTATGAGCATCGCATGGCGGGCCTAGGGGGTTGGTAAAAGTCAGACCCCCAAAAGCGGTATAAGTCGTGTCGGAGTGTAGCCCAGAACACCCTGAGATACTACTGGAATACCTACCAGTAAATCTCCTGCCTCGGCCGAGGGCTTCGTGTAATGGCTCTCCTAGACACAGCACGACCTCACCCCCAATACTGGGAGAGACAAACCCCTGAAGATCCGCTCACTGCCTCCATGTGGCTCGGGACTGTACCCAACTAAAACCTGTTTGCACGTCTCCTTTGAGCGTGGTAGGGTAGTAATCAAAGTACAGTGGGAACTCACACGAGACAAATGACGATCCCCAGGTCGATGAACTAACCTGTACACATGTCACCAGGGAACTGCTATCTGACGTCAGGTATAAGACCAACTAGCATGTTCCTGGCGAGTCCTGTCCGGTGTACTCATAACCCAATGAGAACCTGTATACATCTTAGGTGAACCAACTGACACCAGTGGCTTGTGAGACCGGCCACCGCCCCTCGTCGGGGTCTCGACTGTATACACTAGTCTACTCTAGAGTATCGATGCCCTGTCTCGAAACTCCCATGACTAGGGACCTTTTAAGGATGTGCTTATAGACCCCAGCTCCCACTTATATGATCGCCCTCATACTGCTGGTGGTCAAGCAAGAATCCTAGGGGGTCTATCAACGTGTAATAGCGACATGTCAGGTCACCTAAACCAGTACACGATGATAAAGATAAACCAGATAGCATACTATCATCTCGAGTAAGACTGTCCTACCGGGATAGGTCCTCCCTCAATCATTGCAATCACGTGCCTGTGATCCAATAATTGACTCTGAGGGCACTATCTCCAACATACTTGTCACTGCTACTTACCATGACTACGATATCTGGCGGTTGGGTGTCATGATTGATGTTCTAAATATTGATTTAGAAGAGAGCGTCTATAAGTACACAGCCAGAGGGCTTCGTAGACCGTGGGAGCAGCGGAAACGTGTGCAAGTTGCTTTAAAGGTTAAAGCAGGCATCACAGAGTTAGAACATCTGTTTTGATGTGGTAGTCAAAGAGTTTGACTTCATCAAAATGGTAGATGAACCTTGTATATACAAAAAGGTAGTAGGGAGTATAGTGGCAATCCCCGTATTGTACGTGGATGACATATTCTTGATGGGAAAGGAGTTTCCTATGCTACGCTCTATCAATCTACTCTTATCACATTGATTCTCCATACAGGATCAAGGTGATACCTCCTAAATCCTGGGTTTTGAATCTATGAGGTAGATCTATATGGATGTTAGGATTCTCACTAGGTGTAGTGAGATGGTATCAATCGATCCTGGGGAGAATCACTGGATAGCTTCCAGGGTGATAAGGTCGACTGAATGTCAGTCACAGGCATTGTCTTTACCCTCAATAAAGGGATGGAATGTTGGAAGAGTTCCAAGCTAAATACCGTGGCATACTAGACGATAAAGGCTGGATACATCGCTACCAAAGAAGCTACCAAAGAGGCAGTCTGGGTGTATATTAGTTCATGAGATGAACTTCGTTCCTACCATTGTCAGGCAATGGAGTTGTGGCTTATGCCTAGGAATGCCCGTCCCATCAGTGATCCAGACATATTCTAAGGCAGTATCACCAGATCATGGAGATGGTTGATCTCCTAGGGATCGAGGTCAGGAGAGTAGACTTAGAGGACAATACGGCGGATCCACTCACAAAGGCTTTTTACCAGAGAGAGACTTTTATGGGATGGTTGAGTATGTGATACTACAACCACTATTATCAGATGGCCCTAGTGCAAGTGGGAGATTGTTAGTTATAAGTATGCCCTAGAGGCCATTACTATACATGAGATGTATATTGTAGTGGATACTTGGACATATATAAGGAGGACTTTCTTGCTCGACATGATAGTATGCTATCTGGTTACTCTTTTGTAGGGTTCCTAGGCAGTCATATAAGGGTTTATAAGGCATCAACCATGCCCGATTTAAAATTTAGACATGCCGAAACAACCCAAAGCCGGGATCTTTGCTAGATTATTAGGGTTTAACATGCAAGTAAACATCTTTACAACTAAGAGTGAGGGATAACAACCTTTGTAGTCCGCCCCTTCGCTTCATAAGCTCCGAGTAGAAGTCCCTTCGCAGCGATCCACGATCTCCTGGACTCAAGAGAGGCTCCACAACCCGAATGATCCATGCTTGCTTGTAGTCTTCCTTGTCTCCGATGATCTACCTCGAAGTTCCTTTAACTCAAGCTCTTTCTCACTAATGAGGTGAACACCCTAATCTAATTGGCTAGATTAGATGAGGATGATTAAGTAGGATTTATGCTCTCTTTTATTATCAAATTCTCACTCTAATTCATCACATAAAGAAAACCTAGAAAGCTTTTTCAAAGCTCAAGGAAGAAGAAGAAGAATAGAAATCTTTTGTGATGAATAATGAAAAATATCATAATGATTAATAATGCAACCATGGTTGAATATAAAGAGGTTAACTATTGTAGAGACTTAACCTAGGGTGAAGGGTTTGGGTTGGGTTAGAAATATCTAGCATAATATCTTTGCTAGAAACAAACTAAAACCTTCTAGAAGTATCAAGAAAGAAATAACCCAAATCAAACCCTAACTTTGTTTAATCTCCACTAAACATGTTGCATTAGTAATCATATCATGTTACAATATTATATATCACATATATAATATATATTTGTAACAAAAGAAAATAATACAATTAACATATATGGCATATATATCAATGTTTTATCCGACAAGAAAATGAATCAATAAAGCGAGCCAATATTAGATAATGTAATGTAATATATCACATATATAATTATACATTAAATTATCGAATTAACACTTGATCCGACAAGGCTATATCGTATATAACCGACTAATATATCATGTACCGATACATCGAATCAACACTTGATCCGATGACTCGGCTGATATCAAATATCGCGAGAATATAATACGATATCTCATATCGTATTATCCTCGGTCCTGCACATATCACAAATGTGCTCCTACTCTATTTTTCCTGAGTCAAGAAACCTCTGTGTAGGACTCTAAAGAATCGTCAATACGTCGGTAGCAGGTGATGATCATATCAAACACCCACAAGCTGCAAGCGGTCAGCTAAACGTAACAGCCACCCAGGTATTGAGCGATCAGAAGATCAACAAGCAAGCATGTATATTCTCCTGTGAATCCAAACAGTAACACTCCCGTACAGTCCGGTCTCTTCGTCTGATATGTTGCATATCTAATCTAAGGGTGGTATACATCAGACCCCAGTAACCGATAAGTCGTGTTGATGTGAGGCTCATAACAGGTCGAGAAACTACTGGTAACACTTACTAGTAGTACTCAATATCCGCCCTGACCAGGGACTTCCAGTTATAGCCAATCGAACACAGCACAACATCAACTCCCTATACCGGGAGAGACGAATCCCTTCCTATCGCTCATTGCCTCCATGTGATTCGGGACTGTACCCAAAAGCCAGCGTTTTGCACGTCCTCTTGGACGTGTTGAGGTGGAAATTAAGGTGGAAATCAAAGCACAGTGGGAATCACACAAGACTCTATGACGATCTCGGTTCTACAAACTACCCTGTACCAGTGTCACCGGAGAACTGCCATCTGACGTGAGATATAATACCATCTGGGAGTTCTCGGCGAGTCCGTCCAGTATACCCGGTCTCCACTGAGCACCCATACACCATCCTTGATGTCAAACACCGATGGATATGGGATCATCCATCGCCCATCATATGGGTCAAGATGCGTATACGATAGTCTACTCTGGTGCATCGATGCCCTGTCTCGATACACCCTCGACTAAGAACAGTTATAGGATGTACTCGTCGACTACCCTGGCCCTACTAGTATGATCTCATCATAGTCCCAGTAGTCGAGTACATATCCTAAGGGCTTTATAAACATGTGAGAACAAGACATTAAACTAATACAAGTCAACATGTTAAGATAAATTGAAACCAAATAGCATACTATCATGACGAGCAAGAAAGTCCTCTCTATATATATCCAAGCATCCATTATAGTATACATCATATGTACAACAATGGCCTCTAGGGCATATACATAACTAACAATCTCCCACTTGCACTAAGGCCAGCTGATGTAGTATCTCATACCTAGCATCCCGAATAATCTCTCAAACTGTATCTAGGGAATGGCCTTTGTGAGTGGATCCGCAGTGTTGTTCTTCGTATCAACTCTCCTGACCTCGATCTCCCGGCGATCAACTATCTCCCTGATCAGGTGATACCGCCTCAGAATATGTCTGGACTTCTGATGGGACCTGGGTTCCTTGGCCAAAGTCACAGCTCCATTGTTATCGCAATACAAAGGTATTAGATGCTCAATGGATGGAACCACACCAAGTTCAGTAATGAACTTCTTTATCCAGATAGCCTCTTTGGCAGCATCGTTGGCAGCGATGTATTTAGCCTCCATCGTCGAGTTTGCAACGGTATCCTGTTTGGAACTCTTCCAACACACCGCCCCTTCATTGAGGTTAAAGACAAATCCCGAGTGCGACTTAGAGTCGTCCTTATCACTTTGGAAGATCGAATCGGTAAAGGACTCCACCTGGAGTTCTCCGTTACCATACACCAAGAATATCTCTTTAGTCCTTCGCAAGTACTTGAGAATGTTCTTCACAGCTATCCAGTGATTCTCTCCAGGATATGCTTGATACCTACTCACTACACTTAGTGAGTATGCTACATCGGGTCTGGTACATAGCATCGCATACATGATAGAGCCTACTGCCGAAGCATAGGGTATCCCTTGCATGCGAGCTCTCTCTAAATCAGTCTTGGGAGACATCTCTTTGGAGAGAGTGAGTCCAGAGATCGTGGGTAGGTTGCCACGCTTGGATTCTTCCATACTAAATCTCTTTAGTATGGTGTCAATGTACCTGGATTGGGACAATCCCAATATCCGTTTAGACCTATCTCTATAGATCATAATTCCCAGTATGCTGGAGGCATCACATAGATCTTTCATTGAGAATCTTTGTGATAAGAAGAGCTTGACTGATTGCAACATAGGAACATCATTTCCTATCAAGAGTATGTCATCGACGTACAATACAAGGAAGACAACCTTACTCTCTGCAACCTTTTTATATATACAAGGTTCATCTACGTTTTTGATGAAGTCAAACTCTTTGACTACAACATCAAAGTAGAGGTTCCAACTCCGCGATGCTTGCTTTAACCCATAAATGGATTTAAGCAGCTTGCACTCCTTTCCGCTGCTCCCACTATCTATGAAGCCCTCTGGCTGAGTCATGTACAAGCACTCTTCTAAATCACCGTTTAGAAAGGCGGTCATAACATCCATTTTCCAGATTTCATAGTTATGGTATGCAGCAATGGCAAGTAAGATCCGGATGGACTTAAGCATAGCCACTGGAGAAAAAGTTTCGTCATAATCCACACCTGGTCGTTGACGAAAACCCTTTGTAACAAGTCTAGCATTGAAAGTCTCAACCTTTCCATCTACACCAATTTTGTTTTTAAAGATCCACTTGCTTCCAATGGGTTTTACGCCTTCAGGAGCAACTTCCAAAGTCCATACTTTGTTGGTGTACATGGATTCCATCTCAGATCGCATTGCATCCAGCCACTTCACAGAGTCACCACTCGTGATGGCCTGCTTGAAACTAGTCGGGTCATCATCTTCAATGATGCAATCCTTGCACCCACCATCAATAAGAAAACCGTAGTATCTCTCAGGTGGATGAGAAACCCTACTAGATCGGTGAAGAGGCTGGGGTTCGTCGGCATCTACTAAATCCTCTGGTTCCACTAAATCGTCAGTTGCAGTTTGTGTCGCTGGAACTTCTTCCAGCTCTACCTCTTTGGCACTAATTTCTTTTTCGAGAAATTCCTTTTCTAAAAAGGTGGCATGTTGAGCAACAAACACCTTTTGCTCCTCACTGTGGTAGAAAAAATATCCATAAGAATTCTTCGGATATCCCACAAACTTGCAAAGAACTGATCGTACCTCGAGTTTGTCTGGATTTTGCTTTTTGACATAGGCCGGACAACTCTATATCTTAACTCGTTTAAGATACGGTCTCTTCCCACTCCATATCTCATATGGTGTGGTAGGTACAGATTTAGATGGAACTTGATTCAATAGGTATGCCGCTGTCTCAAGTGCATAACCCCGGAATGAATTAGGTAACTCAGCTGTACTCATCATAGAGCGTACCATATCTAATAGGGTGCGATTCCTTCGCTCCGATACACCGTTGTGCTGTGGTGTATAAGAAGGAGTAAGCTGAGAGAGAATCTCATTCTTTTTTAGATAATCTAGGAACTCATTGCTTAAGTATTCTCCTCCTCGATCAGATCGAAGCATCTCAATACTTTTTCCCGTTTGGTTCTCTACTTCGTACTTATATTCTCTGAATTTCTCAAAAGCTTCAGACATGTGTTTCATCAGGAACACATGTCCGAATCTTGAGAGATCGTCAGTGAATGTAATGAAGTAAGAAGAACCGTTCCTGGCATGTGTAGACATGGGACCGCATACATCATTATGTACCAGTCCTAAGAGTTCCGTAACTCTTTCTCCGTGTCCACTAAATGGAGTTTTGGTCATTTTTCCTTTGAGACATGAATGGCAAGTATCATAGGATGATAATTCGAACGGATTCAAATATCCATCTTTATGTAACTTAGCTAGCCGTGTCGCATTGATATGACCAAGTCTACAATGCCATAAGAAGGATTCGTTTATTTCTGAACTCTTCCTCTTGTGTGTGTTTTGTATATTAAGGACTGTATCTTGATTGAGAATGAATATGCCATTATGTAACGAGCCTGATCCAATCAACTTTTGATCCAGGAATATGTTCATAACATTATCCTGTACTACAAAATTATATCCTTCTTTACTTAATAAAGAAACTAATATAATGGTGCACATCATGTTCGGTATATAATAGCACTCGTTCAGAATCAATATATTACTATTTGGTAATACAAAGTGATATTCGCCAACTGCTTTGGCTGCAATACTTGCACCATTCCCTACTTGTACGGAATGATCACCCTTTCCCAGTTCTTTACCTTTACGTAGCGCACGTAACAATTTACATATGTGGGATCCCGATCCGGTATCTAATACCCAGGACGTAGGGTGAACTGAGAAACAGTTCTCAATAACTAACACACCCGAAGAAGATGCATCAGCATGCTTGTTCTTCGATTGGGCGGCATGAGAATCCAGATATTCTCCTGTTTCCTGCTCAGTCTTATAACTCTTATAAGAAAGAACGGGACCAACGATCCCCTGCTCAGTATAATAAGTGGGTTCAGTCAATACATCTATATTATTATCTTGATTAAGTCCTGACATGGTCGCTACCTGAAGAGAGAGAGAAGGAAACACTTTAGCGTATGCTCTTGCAAGATTAGATTGGTTATTATCTTATCTAATCAGGATGTCTCCCACTGTTTTTATCAAATCTTCCTTCAAACCCTAAAAGTTAAGATTAGCCGGGATTAATTACACCCTACAATTTCATCAATCATTCAGCCAGATCAGTGTTGGTACTTGAGGGAGGTTCCCCGTGATTTCGCACGGACCTAATTAAAATAACATCGTCTTCCCAGAGGCTTAACCCCGTTAACACCTTTCTAGACACCTACATGATCGGCTAATTGTCCTGTGTAAAATTCTCCCAGGAGTAACTCCTACTCGCAGTGGGTATCAGGATCCAACTATCTCATAGGAAGTATGCAATCTCATTGCAAATTTCAATACTTGAAATTCCCGATAAAATTCTGCCCCTAGCGATCTATGACCTTGACAAGGTCAACAAATCGTAAATCGCAAGTCAAGTTCAACCCGTCATTTCCCGATTGAATTAAACCCACCCGCATGACCCTTGACAAGGTCAACAAGGCCGTATGAACACCCTAATCCAATCACATCTCATGTTTTAGTAGATAAACACTAATTAGCTACCGTACACTGTGCCTTGACAAGGTCAACAAACGCAGCACGAATACTAAGTAGGATTTATCTGAAATGACAGAGGGCTACGTCAGGTTTTTCTTAAAACCTATTGCGTAATGAACCTGATATCGTTGTAGAAATAAGTGATTTTTGAAAAAGGAGTGTTTTTGAGGCTTTTCTAGTTTCGCTAAAGAGGTCACTCCGGTGAAGGGATCTCGGCTCTTTCCCCATCGAATAAGGTGCAGGGTATATCATATATACCGCTGTGCAAAGCAAGAACTATATAAGCTGTCAAAAACTAAACCGAAAGTTTGTAGCATCTGCCAGTTTTGCTAAAGAGGTCACTCCCGGTGAAGGGATCTCGGCTCTTTCCCCATCGAATAAGGTGCAGGGTATATCATATATACCGCTGTGCAAAGCAAGACCGTAGCTACCTTTTTATAAAGTTTTGATTCTACAACATCTTTCAAGTTTCTTTTCTTTTATTAATCTCATTAATAAAAATCCCATCAATTAATGCTTCCTAAGCATCACAGAAGAAACGAAAGCAATAATATTTATATATCAACATATATATATATATATAGTATAAGCATTCGTCTCAGGCAGTAATATGATCTCATCACAGAACATTGCAGCAGAAGATAACATATGAAATATTGGATATACTAGGACGTCCGTGTTTTATTTCGAGCCTGTATAAAACACGGATTCCACGGTCGCGATGAATAGCCCAACCCACATCCTCAGACCCCTACGAGAGAGGCAAGCAACACTGCCAATTCTAGGGTTAGGAGACCCGGTCTCGACTCCTCGAGATGGCCTCCCATTAGACCCTAGAACCCGATTACTTGTGCTCCCTTCCTTGGGTCTACCTAATGCGGAAAAGTAAATAACATACACTGGTGACATCAACCTCATCCCTGAAGTGCCCCGATAAAAGAATATCACATACAAATGAATTTTACATGAATGAAAATAAAAACCCTCATCTCACATAAAACCCCCGGCTATTCAGAACACGAAGATCCAATACAACATATCACAGCAACACATAATATCTCATATCATCAACGTAAGTAAGTATGCATACACCGATCGTCGTTGATGTATAGCAACGAAAACCGGCAATACAAATACATACTACACTTACGGTCATAGAAAAGAAAGTGTAAAACTACAACATTTGGAATCCACAATCTCTTTAGGCATCGTAAATCCGAAATATCACATACTTCGCATTTCATGCCTAACTATATGAATTCCACATATTGTATCACATTCCAGATAAATAGACAGTATTAAACTTTCCGATTGAATAATCAAATACCCAAGATTTCCTAAATAGCTCAACACATGAGCGGAGTTCAAAAAGTTCCAGAATACGTCACAGTGCCAATGGTCCAGCTGTTAGTTATATGTATGCCCTAGAGGCCATTACTATACATAGGATGTATATTGTAGTGGATGCTTGGACATATGTAGGGAGGACTTTCTTGCTCGACATGATAGTATGCTATCTGGTTGCTCTTTCCTTAACGTGTACACTGATTGTCTCTCTGTTACATGTTGGTAAAGCCCTAAGGACGTGTACTTGACTACCTGGACTATGATGCGGATCATACTAGTGGGGACATGGTAGTCCATAAGTACATCCTTCAAGGTCCCTAGTCGTGGGTGTATCGAGACGGGGCATCGATATACCAGAGTAGACTAGCGTATACCTTCTTGACCCATACAGATGGGCGATGGATGATCCCATATCCATTGGTGTTTGACATCAGAGATGATATACGGGTGCTCAGTGGAGACTGGGTACACTGGACGGACTCGCCGAGAACTCCCAGATGGTATTATACCTTACGTCAGATGGCAGTTCTCTGGTGACACTGGTACAGGTTAATCTGTAGACCCGAGATCGTCATAGAGTCTTGTGTGATTCCCACCGTGCTTTGATTTCCACCTTACCACGTCTAAGAGGGCGTGCAAAACGGTGGTTTTTGGGTACAGTCCCGAATCACATGGAGGCAATGAGCGATAGGAGGGGATTCGTCTCTCCCGGTATAGGGAGTTGATGTTGTGCTGTGTTCAATTGGCTATAACCGGAAATCCCTGGCTAGGGTTGCTGAGATTTATTGGTAAGTGTTACCAGTAGTTTCTCGAACTGTTATAGACCTCATATCGACACGACTTATCGAGCTACTTGAGTCTGACGTTTACCACCCCTAGGCGAGATATGCGACATATCAGACAACAAGACCGGACTGTACGGTAAGTGTTACTGGTTGGATTCACAGGAGTGTGAGCGGGCTTGCTTTGAAAGTCTCAACTTTTCAGGTTTCATCATTAGCCACAATTGGCCACGGAATTCCAGGTTTCATCATTAGCCACAATTGGTCTATGATGCAAACCTTTAACAAGTCTAGCTTTGAAAGTCTCAACATTTCCATGTACACCAAGTAATCTTCTCAAGATATACTTGCTCCTGATGGGGATTTAACCCTTCAGATAAAGCAACCAAAGTCCATACTTTGTTCGTGTATAAGGATTCCATCTCAGATCGCTAAGCATCCAGCCATTCTTACAGAGTCCACTCCTGATGGCCAGCTCGAAACTAGTTGGGTCATCATCTCATGATGCAATCCTCACTCCCACTGTCATAGAAAAACTGAAGTATCTCTCACGTGGGTGTGGAACCCTACTAGATCGGCGGAGAGGCTGAGGTTCGTTGGAATCTACTGAATCCTTTGGTTCTACCAAATCATCTGCTGTAGTTTGTATAGCTGGAACTCTTTCCAGTTCTACCTCATAACCACTAATTTCTTCACAAGAAATTCCCTTTCATAAAGGTGGCATGTTGAGAAACAAAACATTTTTGTTCCTCGGTTTGGTAGAAGATATTCCCTTGCTGATGCTCGGGATATCCAACAAACTTCCACAGATCTGACTTTGCCTCGAGCTTGTCCAGATTTTGCTTTTTAAACATAGGCCGGACAACCCCAAATCTTAACAAACTTAAGATATGGGCTCTTCCCTTTCCATATCACATATGAAGTGGTAGGCAACTGATTTGATTTGAACCCTATTCAATAGGTATGCAGCTTCTCAAGTGCATAACTCCCAAAAGGAAATAGGAAACTCAGTAGTACTCATCATAGAGCACACCATATCACATAGAGTGCTATTGCTCCGCCCCGATATACCATCGTGCTATGGTGTATATGGAGGAGTAATGCTGAGAGAGAATCTCATTCTCCTTTAGAATAATCCTGGAATTCCGTGCTCAAGTATTCTCCTCCTTGATCTCATCAAAGGACATAATACTTATACCCGTATTTTGGTTCTCTGCTTCTCACTTATATTCTGTGAATATCTTAAAAGCTTCGCACTTGTGTTTCAACAGGAACATATGTCTGAATATTGAGAGATCATCAGAGAATGTAATGAAGTAAAAAGAACCGGTCTTGGCATATGTAGACAGGGGACCTTCATATATTAGCATGTATCAATCCCAAAAGTTCACTAACTCTTTCTCTGTTTCAAGTAAACAGAGCTGTGGTCATCTTATCTTTGTGACATGACCGGCAAGTTTCTCCAGATGTAAATTCAAACAGATTTAAATATGCATCTAAGTGTAACTTAGCTAGTCTGGTTGCATTGATATGACCTAGTCTACAATGCCTCAAGAAGGATCCGTTCATTTCTGAACTCTTCCTCTTGTGTGTGTTCTGTATACTAAGAACTGTAGTTTGATTTAGAACGTCAATGCTTTTAGATAACGTGCCTGAACCGATCAACTTTTTATATAGGAAATGTTCAAAACATTATCCAACAATACAAAATTATATCCTTTCTTTACTTTTAAAGTGACTGATATGATGTTGTATATCAGGTTCGGTATCTAATAACATTTGTTCAGAATCAATGTATTCTGGTAATACAGGGTGATAGTGACCAACAGACTTGGCTGCAACACTTGCACCGTTTTCTATCTCATGAAACTTATCACCTGTTCTCAGTTCTCTACCTATCTATAGCCTATGTAACAGATTACATATGCAGGATCCTGATCCGGTATTTCATACCTAGGACGTAAAGGATACTGAGAAACAGTTCTGTATAATGAACACACCCGAAGATGATGCATCAGCATACACTTTCTTCGATTGGGCGGCACGGGAATTCTGGTAATCCCCTATTTCCTGCTCTGTCTTATAACAATTATAAGTTGGAGCGGGACCAATGTTCCCCAGCTCAGTATAACAAGCGGGTTCGGTCAATATATCCGTATTATTATCTTGATTAAGGCGTGATATGGTCGCTACCTGGAGAGAGAGAGAAGAAAACACTCAGCGTATGCTCTTGCAAGATCAGATTGGTTATTATTTTATCTAATCAGGATGACTCCCACTGTTTTTATCAAATCTTCCTTCAAACCCTAAAAGGAAAGACTAGCCGGGATTAATTACACGCTACAAGTTCGCCAATCTTTCAGCCAGGCCAGTGTCGGTACTTTGAGGGAGGTTCCCCGTGCTTTCGCACGGACCTAATTAAAGTAAACCTCGTTTTCCCAGAGGCGTAACCCCGTTGACACCTTTCTAGACACCTACTTGATCGGCTAATTGTAATGTGTAAAACTCTCCCAGGAGTAACAATTACTCGCAGCGGGTATCAGGATCCAACTATCTCATAGAAGGTATGCAATCTCATTGAAAATTTCAACACTTGAAATTCCCGATAATGTTTTGCCCCAAGCCTCCTATGACCTTGACAAAGGCCAACAAATCATAGGCTGCTAGTCAAGTTCAACCCGTCATTTCTTGATTGAAATAAACCCACCCGCACGGCCCTTGACAAAGGCCAACAAGGTCGCACGACTACCCTAATCCAATCTGCATCATATGCATAAGCAGATAAGTACTATTCAGCTACCGCACACTACGCTTTGACAAAGGCCAACAAACGCAGTACGAATACTAAACATTCCTTATCTGAAATGACGGAGGGCTACGACAGTTTTTTCTGAAAACCTATTGCGTAATGAACTTGATATCGTTGTAGAATCAAATAATTTTAAATAGAGTGTTTTTGAGGCTTTTCTAGTTTTGCTAAAGGGGTCACTCCCGGTGAAGGGATCGTCGGCCCTTTCCTCATCGAATAAGGTGCAGGATATTTCACAAATATCACTATGCAAAGTAGGAACTAGAAAAACAATCAAAAGACAAAACCGAGGGGTGTAGCATCTGCCAGTTATTGCTAAAGGGATCACTCCCGGTGAAGGGATCTCGGCCCTTTCCTTATCGAATAAGGTGCAGGATGTTCTACAAGGAACACCACGATGCAAAGCAAGAACTGTAGCTACCTGTTTTTGAAAATTCGATTCCACAACATCTTAGGTTTCTTTTATTTCAATAATCTTATTAATGAAGTCCCATCATTAAAGTCACCTAAACATCACAGATAAATACGACGTACACTTACGCCATCCGCATTCGCCTCGATGTCCTCTCGTGCACCGTTAGGTTAGGTAACTAACGGCAGAGCGGGGCAGGGCTAGCGCGGTTGTAAAACATAAGTAACGTCTATATAATATATCATATATACTATAAACAGTATCTATCACAACATATCAAATGATCGCATCACAGATATCGCAGCAAAAGAAACATATGAAATATTGGATAAATTAGGACGTCCGTGTTTTATTTTGAGCCTTTATAAAACACGGATTCCACGGTCGCGATGAATAGCCAAACCCACACCCCTAGACCCCTACGAGAGCGGCAAGCAACCCTACCAATTCTAGAGTTAGAAGACCCGGACTCGACTCCTCGAGTTGGTCTCCTACTGGACTCTAGAACCCGGTTACTTGTGCTCTCCTCCTTGGGTCTATCCTAGTGCGGAAAAGTAAATAATATACAAATGATGACATCAACCTCATCCCGGAAGTGCCCCAATAAAAGAATATTACATACAAGTTTTTACATGAATGAAAATGAAAAACACTCATCTCACATAAAAACCCCCGGCTATTCAAACACGACGATCCAATATAACATATCCAGCAACACATAACATCACATGTCATCAACGTAAGAAAATATGCCCATCCCAATTGTCGTTGACATATAGCAACGAAACCGGCGATATCACATATTACACTTACGGTCACAGAAAAGAAAGTGTAAAACTACAACAGTTGGAATCCGCAACCTCCTTGGACATCACATGCCTAACTGTTATAAACCCCGTATTTTAGTCTCTATATCGAAAACACTTTTCAATATCTAGTCGGGCAATTCAACAAGATTCCCGACATCCTGATCGATTGCTCGTCGCAAACTTTAGTAGACGGCCGCACCCCCGATGCCGTCGACGAAGTGCACTAAGGCGGAACACCGCTACCACGAGCACACGAACGGATGCTTTTTGGCGACGGGGTTCTCCTACAGTCACTTGGTCGGGGCTATAGGGCATGGCTGTCTATTAAGTTTACCCGGCGAGTATCCGCGTACGCTACGTGATTGCGACGGACTTTTGATCACATCAAAATTCCGTGGCAACCGATCATCTAAGACTAAAGTGCTATGTTTATAACATTCAAATTAGTTATCTCATAACTTGATGTGGATTCCAATTATTATATTACATTCCAGATAAATAGACAATGTTAAACTTTCCGATCGAATAATCAAACACCCAAGTTTTCTCAATAGCTCAACACTTGAGTGGAGTTTAAAAACATCCATTTTATGCCACAGTACTAACGGTCCAGCCGTAGAAGGGTCAAGCCAACGCCTCACATGTGGCACGCCGTACTGCCCCAAACCCTAAGGTTCAAAATGCAGTTCAAGACGGTCACATAATCGAGTTAAGGTTTGTTGTCTTCTAGAGGGTCCATCGCGTTACTTGCACGATTTAGACATTCTTAAACAACGGAAAAAATCCAACACTTGGAAATTTTCCGGGTCGGGAAAAAGTGAGTTATTGATATCCGGTTGAACTTTTTAACACTTTCTAAAATTACCCGGGAAAAAGGAACAAAGTTAAATAATCCGATCAAATCATCGAATCCCCAATACAATCCAGAAAACTCAACTCTTGAGTATAAATCAAAAATTCCCAGAAAACACAGAAATTACAGACGGGCATTACTGTGCAAACCACGTGCCTCAACTCACCATTTTGGCCGCGGAACCGCCGCGCAAGCCAGGTATGGCCACGGTTCCGCGACGCTTTGGTCAAAGTGGGGGCACGTGCTGTACAGTAATTCTTAGAAAACCCTGCTGAATTTTCTGAGTATTTTTAATTAGGAAAAATCCCAGTTTTGAAAAAATTCACAGAGAAGGGTTTTGATTAGGGTTTCGGGGTTCGATCGGGTTTCTAACTTCGTCTAGACTTCGCCTAAAGCTCTAGCTAGGCTCTGATACCACTGTAGGGTTGCTAAGTACGCGCACAAGGGTCTACGAGGTATCAACCATGCCTGATTAAAATTTTAGCCGTGCCGAACAACTCTAATACGGATCTTTAAACTAGGGTTTAGGCGATAACTAGCATTATAACAACTTTAACACTAAGTGAAAAAGATTACAACCTTTGTAGATCCGGTCCTTCACTTCAGTAGCTCCGTGTAGATGTCCCCTTCGCTGCGATCGTGAACTTCGGACTCTAGAGAAGCTCCATAAGAAGAACGAACGTGCTTGCTTCGATGACTTCGAGGCCGAAGATGATCTACGTCCGGGAGACACTAACTCAAGATATTCCTTCACTAGGTCATAAACTTTGTGAAGAGAACATACTCTACTACATGGCAAGTGGTAGAGGATGAAGAAGTAGGAAGTGAGCTCACTTTAGAATTGATTTTCTCACTCTTTTTCTCATGGCACCATTGGAGCTAGTAAGCTTTTGGATGGAGCTTAATGAAGAAGAAGAAGAAGAAAGAATAATCCATCCAAATGAAAACTTATCCAATGAATTATGGCACCATGGTTGAGTTAAGCCCTCATGCTTAACTCATGTAGAGAATTAACCAAGGCATTAGGTTAAGGGTTGGGTTAACTAATATCCTAAGGAATGACAAAAGAGTTGGCTTTGTCAATGTTTATCAAGCTTCATGAAGCTTGATAACTTTGACCAAAGTCTCACCTCTTTTGTTATTTGTTAGGAAAATAGTAAACCCTAATTTAACCTAGAATTGGTTTAAGTCTCATACACCCATCTTGTATGTATCATCAAGCATGATACAAATATGTACACTTGCATATATCACATATAAACAATGTGCACATTCTAGTGAGAAAATAAATCATAAGTAAGCTAATATTAGTTAATGCAATGTAATATATCAAATATATAATTATGCATTAAATTATTAAATCAACTCTTGATTTAATAACCCGGCTATAACCGACTAATATCATGTGTAACAACTTATCGAATCAACACTTGATCCGATAACCCGGCTATATCGCATACAACCGATCAATGTCATGAATCGCGAGAATAGAATACGGTATCTCATATCGTATAAATCTCGGTCCCGCACATATCACATATGTGCTCCTACTCCGTTTCGCTTGAGCCAAGAAACCCCTGTGTAGGACTCTAAAGACTCGTCAATACGCCGGCAATAGGTGATGATCATATCAAACACCAACAAGCCACAAGCGGTGTGCTAAACGTAACGGCCACCCGGGTATTGAGCGATCAGAAGATCAACGAGCAAGCCCGCTAGTATTCCTGCGAATCCAATCAGTAACACTCCCGTACAGTCCGGTCTCGTCGTCTGATATGTCGCATATCTCGCCTAGGGGTGGTAAACGTCAGACCCCAGTAGCTGGATAAGTCATGTCGATATGAGGTCTATAACAGTTCGAGAAACTACTGATAACACTTACCAGTAAATCTCAGCAACCCTGGCCATGGATTTCCGGTTATAGCCAATCGAACACAGCGCAACATCAACTCCCTATACCGGGAGAGACGAATCCCCTCCTATCGCTCATTGCCTCCATGTGATTTGGGACTGTACCCAAAAACCACCGTTTTGCACGCCCTCTTAGACGTGGTAAGGTGGAAATCAAAGCACAGTGGGAATCACACAAGACTCTATGATGATCTCGGGTCAACAGACTACTCTGTACCAGTGTCACCGGTGAACTACCACCTGACATGAGGTATAATACCATCTGGGAGTTCTCGGCGAGTCCGTCCAGTGTACCCAGTCTCCACTGAGCACCCGTACACCATCCTTGATGTCAAACACCGATGGATATGGGATCATCCATCGCCTATCATATGGGTCAAGATGCGTATACGCTAGTCTACTCTGGTGCATTGATGCCCTGTCTCGATACACCCTTGACTAGGAACAGTTATAGGATGTACTCGTTGACTACCGTGGCCCCACTAGTATGATCTCATCATAGTCCCAGTAGTCGAGTACATATCCTAAGGGCTTTATCAACATGTATTAGAGACAATCAGAGTACATGTTAAGATAAAGTACAACCAGATAGCATACTATCATATCGAGCAAGAAAGTCCTCCCTATATACATCCCAACATCCACTACAATATACATCGAATGTACAGTAATGGCCTCTAGGGCATACATATAACTAACACACTGAGCACCCGTACACCATCCTTGATGTCAAGCACCGATGGATATGGGATCATCCATCGCCCATCATATGGGTCAAGATGCGTATACGCTAGTCTACTCTGGTGCATCGATGCCCTGTCTCGATACACCCTCGACTAAGAACAGTTATATGATGTACTCGTCGACTACCCTTGTAACGTTTTGAAAATCGTTTCGGTGAAATTTCGAAAAAACGGTAAAATAAAGGGGTTTTCGGTAAAAAGTCAAAATACAAATATCTTTATTATAAAATTAAATATACATATTCTAGCTATGTAATTGCTAGTATTTGGTGTTTATTGACCCACTGGTGAAATTTCAAATTTTCTGAAAATTTTTTCGAAATTAATTATTTTAATATTATTTTAAGCCGTCACTAATATACTTAATTAGGGAAAATTACAAATTGGAATGAGTTGAAAAAAATTTTGTGCATCATAAAACATTAAATAAAATTTTATCACATGGTTTTTGAAACAAAATCGTTTGCCAAAACGGTTTAGAAAATATCGAAGAAAAAGGCTTTTTTCGGTGAAATTAGTGTTAATGGGAATTGGGGTAATACATTATCATTTTTTTCCCTCACCCACACTCACCCACACCCTCTCTCCCCTCTCCAAATCAGCAGCCCCAAGTGCCCCCTCATTTTCCCACTTGAATGGCTAAAAGAAATGAAATGAAAAGAAATGAGAAGAAAAGAGTAAATATATATAAGTATTGGTTGGGTTGACTTGGACTTTCTTTGACTTGGAATTTTCTCCCCACACCTCACACTCTCCCACACCTCCCACACCTGCACTTGGCAGAGCCCCCCCTTTTCTTCAGCCCCCTTCATTTCTTCACCTCTTTTCTCATCAAAAATCCACCATTTTTGCCTCAAAATCCCTACAAAAAAAATCCCAAAATCCAAATCAAGCCCCTACCCATTTTTTCTTAGCCCCTATAGCATGGATCTTGGTGCAAAGATTTCAATTTGGAGGTCATGTTCTATATTTGATCCATGGTTCTTGAGGTATAATAAATCTTGGGTTTTTGCTAAATTGTTTGATTACTTCTTCAAATTAAGTTAATGAGTGGTTTAAATTAGGTTTTATTGCAAGTTTGGAAAATTCAAGAGTATGGTTTGAATTAAAAAGTAAGGGTTTGTGATTTCCAATTAGGGTTCTTATCATGTAATCATGGTTGCAAAGTGGAGATTATCATCTTAAGGAAATGAAAACTTAATCTTTTTGATAATATGTAAATTGTTGGATGTAAATTGTCAAAATTAAGGCTTTTTATCTAAACTAGGTTTTTAGATATTATTGAAAATGTGAAATTTAAAATCTAGTCAGGGTTTTTATAAATTGATTATGGTTTTAATATGGAGATTAACATGTTAATGGAATGCTAAAACTAATTTAGTTGCTAGTTTACAAATCGTAGCTTTTAAAGTGTTAAAATTGGGTAAAATTGTAAACTAGAATTTCGGGTTAATGAAAGTTAGTGAGATTAAAAATCTACTTAGGGTTTTTATGACTTATTTAAGATATTTAGTGAATATTGTGGCCGCTAGATTCGTTCATACATCGAGTTTTGTACTAAAACGGTGATTTGTGCTTGCTAGATTTTCGGAAAAATAACTTTTTAAGTGAAATTGGGATTTTTGTGAGTTTTAACCTATTTTATATTAAAATTAGTGTTCGTGAATGTGAAAATGAGTGTATTTGGGTTTTTCTCGATGGTCTGGCGTTTGTACGCCGATGTCGAGGGTTTTTGGGTTGATTTGGGAAAGCAAACCATAGGTTTTGACCTATGTGGGATTCATGTGTCGTTTTGGTCATGAGTCGGATTTTAATGTGATACGGTGCGTTATGATATGTAGGTACCCTATGTGGACTTCGAGACGACAAGCAAGCGCGTGGCGACATCGGCACCGGCAAGCGAGGACCAGGTGAGTAGATTTATATCTACGGGGAGAAGTCGGGTGGATGGCGTATAGCACCCCCGCAGTTCGTGGTGATGTATACGAATACGTATACACACATATATATTGTTTATATATTGTTTCAGTATATTGTTGATAATATAGATATTTGGTGTCCTTGGATGATTTAGTGTCCCGAAACCCTAGAGTAGTGGTCGCACTACACATGCACACACCAACCCATACTTGCATACTTTCTTCTTTCATTTGTGCTTATACGGGAAAATATAGTTATGTGTTCACATGGGTATGGGACTATGTGTTCACATACGTATTTGAGGCATGGGTTTGAGATGAGTCGATGAGATTTGTATTGAGGTTGTGACTTCGGTGATATGGCAGGATTCGTATTTGAGATACGACATGACGTTGTAGCGGGTCCTTGACGTAGTGTTTCACACACGTCCATGCATACTTAGGCGGTATCAGTATTGTACTAGACGTAGATCAGTACCCCGATCATGATATTTGATAAAGAGGATACCAGGTGAATAGTATGATGAATGTGATATTGACCCGTACCCAGATTTGGGGATGACGTACGACGGATTTACGTACGAGCTATATTTTGATGATTGATCCGCACTCTTGACTTGGGGTGTCTGGTTATGGATATGATATTATTGAGGTGGGATCACCGACTATACATATACAGGCATGTATATATATCGACTCAGATGATAGGCGGTTTCCTTACCTGTAGTCCAGCTTGTTAGCTTAGCCCTTTAGTTTAGTTTAGTTGTTAGATTAGATTCGATTCTTACCTATTTCAAAACTAACGAATCGTGGGTATTTTAAAAGACAGCCCAAGGGATCCTACGGATATTTCAAAAGACGTATCTTTTCATAAAAACACCGTGGCCCCTATTTTCAAAACCCCATGATTCGTCTTATTTCAAAAGGCACCATTTGTAGGACTTATATTAGATTAATGCAGATTAGTTATAGTTGCGTCTAGTATTCAGCTCCCGCTCATTATTGTGGTTCGCTTCACATCGCATGCTTATATTATGTTTCATACTCCATTATTGATATCATGCTGTTAGGACACCAACACCATTACCGATGATGCGTATGTACCACGTACACTTACATGCCGGCTCACACACATCTTCATCGGTAATTGCCATGTCACGTACACCTTAGAAAATATTATTGCTTGACATAGCATGTTAGCTAATAGTTTAGACATGATATTAGCGTACTTGCCTTATATGTTAGTTTAGACATTGTAGTTATTACCTGCTACTTCATGCATATTGTTATTCATTGTTATGCCGCATTCATGGATTCTCATGCATATATTCACTATTTTACGTGTTATTGAGGTTTCGGATTCGGATTTCCATGAGATTTTCTGGATTTTGAGGAAAACCGCAAAAACATAAATAAACCTTTTCTCTCTTTTAAAATAAAAAGTGCGGTTTTCCCAGGATGTATGAGTCGTCCACCATGAGTTTGCTGATGGATTTCGAGACCCGATTCGAGGAGATGGATGAACCGTTTCGGGTACATCGTGGACCCGGTAAGGTACCCCGAGGCAAGAAGCGCGTGATGATGATGATGTGAGCCTGGCAGGGGAGTACTACCTACCGGTGATATTACCCGACGCGTCGGATATCCGGAGGATACCGTCGTGGTCTTGAGATGGATGGTAGGGGCCGTTCTGGACTGACGGCGCCCTAGATATTGTGATTGAGACATTGAGATTGAGACTTGAGGTACATAGATTGTGACACAGAGATATCGAGGTATTTGGACACTTGTTTTGTGTCGATGCTGGGCACTGTTTTATGCTGATTTCATATATGGTACCTCATTTCTTTTAAAATACAGAAATCTCACTGATTTATGAAACCAGTTTTATTCAGTACATGCATTCTGTTTCATGCATTCATACATCATCCATATGATATATTGCTACCTGAGGCACTGACACGGGCACATGAGATCACACTCGGTTAGATATTACCCTAGCCATTGTTATAGGCTGCATGTTATACATATATTTGAGGATATATTATGATCATTGACCCAGGTTGCGTTATTTATGCGATTTCTTTCCGTAGATGTTTTTCTATTCACGAGTTGGCAACTCACCCCCGTTGTGCCCCAGTTTCTTGCAGGTTTGCCGTACAGGTTTCTTTACGGCTGTGCGGGCATAGTTTCCTTCGGCTGATTTGCTAGTAGGTGGGTTTACTTGTATCGTACCCCTATTATATATCTTGTATATCATTATTCTGTTGTATCTAGAAGTTCCATCAACCAAACATGTATTTATTTTTGAGATAGAGACCAGTGATGTTATTCTTTCGACCTTAGAGTCGCGCGTTTTATTTCGTGTGGTTTTGAGTTTCCTTTTGAGTTTTGATCCTCGCCCTTGGCATTGTATATTATATTGCTTGTGTGGTTATGACCGTCGATTTACGAAGAGCTAGCTCTCGCTTGGGGATGCCTTTTTTTTGATTTCATATACTATTCATGTTGTATTCCGTTTGGGGGCCAGTATTTACAAAGGAGACTCTGCCGAAATTTTCAGAAAATACTTGATGTTTTTTTAAAAAACGCATAATTCGGCTTATGCTATTAAAACTACTTGCTTTTAGTTGGTTTTCCTTCACTCTACTGCTTCTTTGGTTTTGATTTCTGGGTTTTCGGCTTACTTAGATTACATACGCCTCGAGACGTTTCGTAGTCTAAGTGCCGGTCAGGTTCCGTACTTTCGGGCCGTGACAAAGTTGGTATCAGAGCGTTAGGTTTTACCTTCGGAGCGTAGGATGACCCCTGGTTGATGGAATAGGTGACTAAAGTAGAATGACGTACCGTAGGTATGTTCCGCGGCATATTTACGATACGCTACTCCACTTAAGAAGCCTTAGGATGTACATTTCTTGCTCAGTATTATATTCATTCCGATCTAGCCTCATCAGTACCAGTTATGGTTTTGCTGCCATGATTACGGGCAGGGAAAGCTACGGCTAGAGTTGCGGTCAGCACGAGATCGTCACGAACGAGGACTGACCAGGGCGAAATTCCGGCGACACACGATTGCGGAGATGTGTCTTTTTACTGTATTTCCACGCCACGAGCGTTTGGCGGATCGCCTTTATGAGGTTACTCGGATGTGCTGATCGACACTAGAGGATTGAGCCGCTGACAGAGGCCAGCCAGATTTTGATGACCGTTGGTGTATTGCTTACTCATGACAGTCAGGCTCAATCATTTTATTATCTAGATGTAACCTAGGTGCGGTCACTTGGTCGCTGCAATTAAGAGAGAGAGAAGAAAACACTCAGCATGATGCTCTTGCAAGTTTAGAGTGGTTTTTAATTTGTCTAAACAGGATGGCTCCCACTGTCTCTCGAATCCCTCCTCAAACCAAAAAGGAAGAATTAGTCAGGATCAATCTCACCGTACAATTCTTGCTTAACCGTTCGGCCAGGCTGGTGTCGGTACTTCGAGGGAGGTTTTCCAACGCTTTCGCGAAGTTCCTTAATTAAATAACCTCTTTTCCCTGTGGGCGTAGCCCCGCTAACACCTTTCTAGACACCTACTTGGTTTATAGCATTGATCGTTAAGTGAGAAATTTCCCGAGGAGTAGCATATACTCACAGTAGGATCGGGATCCAAATATCATCGCGTGACGAAACTGAAGGAATCCTACCAGAATCACCACACTCTAAATGGTATGCAACACTAGCAAGTTTCAGTACTTATGAAACTCCCGATGTGGATTTTTGCCCCATGCTCTTATGACCTTGACGAAGGCCAAAATATCATAAGTCACATGTCAAGTTCTACCCGTCATTATCCAGGTTAATTTGAACCCACCCGTACATACCCTTGACGAAGGCCAAAATGGTAGTACGACTGTCCCAAACCAACGCATCTATCTATGCTACAGATAAACATTCAGCAGCTACCAATCACTATGCCTTGGCGAAGGTCAAAATACATAGCTTGAATACTACTGAATATTTAACTGAAACGACGGAGGGCTACGAATGGTTTTGGCGAAACCGTGAACGTAATGAACTTGATATAATCGATGGAACCATGATAGCTTTTAAAAGGAGTGGCTCAAACTCCGCATTTAAAAGTTGGTTTTGAAAAGAACCGAGTGGTTTTTCGAAAGTGTTCCAACGACTTTTACTTGGTTTATTTTTCTTGCATTAGTTCTTTTAATGCATGATATTCTTGCATTAGTTTTTTAATGCGTCCCATCATTTAATCCTACCATTGCAGAAAACAACCAAAATATGACGTACGCTTATGCCATTCGCATTCGCCACGGGGCCCCGTCATTACCCGTTAGGTTACTTAACTAACGACAGAGCGGGGGCTGGGCTAGCGCGGCCGTAAAACATAAGCAACGCCTAAATAATATCATATATAGATATATTGCAATGATAGCCATTTCAGATCACAGATGAACACATTGGATATACTAGGAACCCGTGATTGTTAAAATTAAAGTTAACCGCAATCAAGAAGGTGTCGCTATGCAGCTAGCCGGTTGAGCACGGGTCGATCCACAGGGAGATGGTTGTATGTCCGTTCTTGTCTTAGACGAGTCAATAAAGAATTTGTGTATGTTTGTTCGAGACTATCCTATGTGTATTATTTGCAAGTATAAAGTTGTTAAGAAAAAGATACGAAATTGTAAGCTAAAGAAATCCGTACTCAAAACCTTTGAGCCGAGTCTTGACCAATTGAAGCTAGAGCAATCGGCAACAACGTGGATTAGGGGATTTAAGCGCGGTATTCGTGGAATACGGCTTATTTACCCTTGTCCTTCCGTTCTTGTCTCTTGCTTTCGCCTCCGGCCAAACCGAACGCAACCGGTCGCGGTTAGGAATCACCGTTACCTTGTTAGGGTAGGGTGCCTAACGGAGCGCTTGCGTATGGTTTGGGCGGAGTTCAATGGAAAATAACGGGAAAAGGAAATGAGAAAAGAAAATCTTAACTTACAATACCGTATTTATTCTTAACAACGATAATTACATTCATTCACAAAAAAGAACCAAAAAGAGAGAACAAAAAGAAAAGAACAAAGAAAAGAAAAAATTACAAGTAATTAAGTGCATGAATATAAATTGCAAGAAAGTAAAGCAAGGTAATAAAAAGCAAGTAATAAATAAGCAATAAAAAGAATTAGAAACTAGAACTCAAGACAAGCATGTGATCAATAGCCAACCCTTAAACTTGCAAGCTCAATCAAGAGGTTGCAAGATCAAGAGAAGGGTAGAGAACGCATGTGAAATGAAGTGCTAATTTCATAAGAAAATACGACCCTTGAGATCAATAACCAACCCTTAACCTTTCAAGCTCAATGAAGAGATTGAAAGATCAAGAGGAAGCAAGAATCTCAAGGGGAAGTTAAACAAAAGAGAATGATACAAAAGCCCTCATCTTCATTGATCTTCCACTCAAAAAGCTCTCACTACAATTTTCATGGAGAAAAGATGAAGAAGAAGAAGAAAAAGACTAAATCCTAACAAAAAGAAGAACAAAGAATGAACACTTTGGCTTGGCTCAGTTCTGGAGTATTTATAGGCAGGGAGCTGGAAATATAGGGCAACATTCAGAACCTACATAAAAAGACCCAAATACCCCTGAAATTTGACCAGCTGCGGCGCCAGTACGGCCGCGGATCCGCGGCCTAGACCCCCTATTGGCCGCGGATCCGCCGCACTATAGTGGGTTCAGGGCATGGGCTTTTCTGTACGGCCCTGTTGCTGTCCCCTGTTGTCTGGTACATGTATTTTCTGATAATCTTTCCAGAATATCATCAGAATTCTTAGTCCAAGATTGCTATCTTTTCTTCACTTTTGACTTCTATCTCTCTCGAGCTCCGCGCACCCATTGATTCTTGTGCTGCCCCCCTCGTGCTCTGTGCTTGTCCCAGACACGAATGACCACTGTCATATGTCTTGTCTCAGGAACTGGTACTCGGCACTGGACGGATATGGATGACCGGAACCCGGCTTTTATCTGCTGTCAACAGATGTTCTGCTTTTGGCGTAACTGTGGAGATTTTGTCTTGATTTGCAATATTTGGACTGGAAACCTGTACTCTGTAAATATGCAACAAACACGGATTAAAAGCACCTACCTATAAACACACGAGCATATGAATGGGCGGTATAAAATGCAGTATTCTGTTATGAACAAATACCCCCAAACTTAACTTTTGCTCGTCTCGAGCAAAACCAATTATTCACAAAAATAAAATCCTAACCGCACTTTCGCAGGGAACGCGATTGCACTGAGCACGTGCAACAAGCCGTTAAACCTCTAGGTGTCCCTAGTAGGAGGAGTGTTGTCTCCTGAGGGTTTTCAGCGGATACTACCCACAAAATCCTGTCAAGCTAGTGTCATAAGTTAACATTGATTCTACTCCTACAGTTCAGTATTTACGTTAGAAATTCTATCATCCTAAGTTAGAAATATCCAACCCTTATTTTTCACACCTCCTATCTATTTAACCTTAGGTCCTATACGTTCCAAAAAAGTTTAGAAAGATGTTGGTTCTCCTGAGTTTTCCTTCTAAAGTGCGGCCTCAAATCAGGGATTTTTATCAACTTTACAGAAAACACAAGTCTTATTCTTTATTTCTATCTTTTGTCCAAACATCAATCGTATACCCCTACGTGTGTGTATATTTGCACCCCTACACTCAAGAATTCAATTCAAGCTATAATACCCTTACCCTAATACCAAATACTACTTCTTTTTATTAAGGATGGACGGATTTGCTCACACACCTTTCATGCGACTATTAATGCTTCTTGAGGCACTAACGACCGATTACTGAATGTGTGAACTTTAAAGTGTAAATAGCAGTTTCCAGGTCTTGACTTTATTCTATTTTTTTTTCTTTTTCTTTTTCTTTTTCAAGACCGGATATATTTTTCAACATGCTCTTTTGGTGTTTAGCTTTAACTACCGTTTTTTCTTTCATACTAGGCTTTCAGGCAAGAGTATTTCAAGGTATCCTCTACTATCCCAAGTTTCAAGGTGCGTGTAAGTGCAGTTTGTAGGGTATATACTTTCTAAATTTGAACTCGAGAAAAGAAACTATTTTTCAGACTTATCCTTCAGTAAAACATCAATACTTTCCCTTCATCTTGACTTAACTCAAGAACTGAACTCAAGATTACCTATTTCTCAAAAAAAACTGTAAGGACGTATACTTACCAAAGTTAGACAGAATGAGGGTTATTTTTAGGGTTTTCAATCCCTAAGCCTAGAATTTAGTTATTTCTATCATATCAACTAAACTTTCGGAATAAAGATCTAAGTTACCCTATTAGCTAACTTGACGACAAAGTTTTTATATTTTTTTGGAAAATTTTTAATTTTTGTGGGTTTTTAATAGGGTATGCAAATGCAAAATATACAAATGAATGCGAAGGAAGAAAGCTTACCGAGCACACCCCCAAACTTAAACTTGACAGTGCCCTCTCTGTCAGGCTATACCAAGAGGGTCAAAATTGTCGGCGCTCCCCCTAAAAACAAATTATATACAATAAGAAAAACCAAAAATATATACAAAAAAGGTGTTCCCCCCAAACTTAAGTAAAACAGTGTTTCCACTGTTAGGCGTTGAAGTTCAGGTTTAGGGGGGAAAGAACAGTATCAAGCTATACAAGGCCTTACACAGGCCAAAAGTTAGTACCAACCATTGAAAGATCTTATCGTGATAAAGCAGTGGCTGGTGAAAGAAGGTGAAGAGGAAAGAAATGGAGAATACGCGAGACCGTATGCGGAGAGAAGCGGGATACGGTCTCGGTATATGAGAGGAAGAAGAATGGCGGAAGGGAAAAAGAAGTGGAATACGAACTTGAGGGAGGAAATGGAGTGAATAGATTAGCACAATTTGTGATGAGCGATGTGTAAACAGCGATTGTGCTAATTTATTAACCCGGCGAGAGATTGGGTCAAATCCCTCAAGATTCGTAAGAACCCATGGGTACGCCGAACTCGGTAAACCAGACACAGGAAGTGAAAATGGTACGGGTTCTTGCAAGGTCGGAACGATGGAAAGGATAGAGGGAAGTGGTTGAGGAAGGGTATCGGTTAAGGGTTCTGGAGGGTGTACACAGTCAGTGAAAGGAACAGGATGAATTGGAAAATCCGACTCATCATCTAGAACTGTTTCATCCTCAAAAATATCCTCAAAATTCTCCTCAAAGTTAAGCTCATCCATGCATATTTCATCAAAGTCCAGACGCATATGTTGTTCGGGAAAAACATTTAATGACTCGGGATGATGAATTGGAGAGAAAAGCTCAGTCAAATCTACGGGTTCATCATCCAAAATAGTCCCAGCGTCAATATCCTTAATCAAGTGAAAGTCAATTTTCTCAGACACCTCATCAAAAGCATGGATTTCAATCAATTCAGGTTCTAAGATGGAGGTGTAGAGGTCTAAAGGATTGGGTGTGGTTTCACTTGGCAAGGTCCCTTCACAATTTGGCAAATCAAATACTACAAAGTCGCACAACTCATTAAACATTCTATCTTCAACTGATAATTCATTTGGGACACTTGATAGACTTTCAACACAGGAGTTGTGGGATTCAATTTGAGACGGGTAGGTTTGATTTGGAAGGGTATACAGCTCACTTTCTCCACTCAAATTCACATCCTGTCCTACCGCCTCTTCATACATTGGAAAATTTGGAGCTAGTTGAAAACTAGCTACCGGGTCACTAGGTTGTATGAGGACGGCCATGGACGCATTCAAATCCATCATCTGTTGGCTTGACGCTACCCTAAAGTCTTCCAAGGACTGTTCTAGACTAGACATTGGTTGTGAAGGGGTTTCAGTAAAAGATTCAAAGTTGTTTGGATACTGAAAATTCCCAAATGGCGGTTCAGAAACAATGTCTAGGGAAGGTGAAAAAGTAGGGTAGGACTGGTAGGAATTGAATGGTTGGACAGGGGTAGGATCAACATTTGGATAAGAAGGTGAATGAAATTGTTGATCCCAAGAATTTGAAGTGGTGACAGGAGTGAAAGATCGGCTACGAGATTGTTCAATACGTTCTGCAATAGACATAGGTCTTGGAGTTGCAACATGACTCGAAGAAGGGGTATCAACGTAAAAAGGGGTGAATGTTTGAAATGGTTGATACGAAGTTGATTGCGGAGTCAAATTGTTTGTCCTAGACGCGTCTATCCGATCTCTCAATGAAATTTTTGGCATGGATGGATCGTTCGAAGTTCGGCCAAAGCAAGAACCGTAAGAAGTAATGTCTGGATGGGGGTACCAAAGTTCGGCAAGAGTTTTTCGAGGTGGGGTACCCATGATATGAAGAGAGAGAAAGAAAGGTAGAGAAAAGGAGGGGAAAAAGAATGTGATATTTTTTTTTTATAGTTTATATATTAAAAGAAGAATGAAATATACACACAAAAGGAATATGGACAAAAACAATCACGACACAAAAATACCACACACCTAATCGTTCTAGGGTTCACCTAGGTCAACTAGACCTGCTCCAGAACTTGATTGTCGAAGTAAAACTGTGTCGAGAAACGGGCTCAAGATACACTGATCACGAGGCCAGGTAAGTGCAGAGATAAGGGGAGGTTTTCCAACGCTTTCGCGAAGTTTCTTAATTAAATAACCCTTTCTCTTTTGGCGGTTGCGCCGTTAACACTTTCCTAGACACCCCGTAAACAATATACCGTTAAGCGAGGTTCTAAACACAGTTAACTTCTCCTAGTGAGCGCGAAGTCCTTAAGGCTTAAAGTCTAATTTCTTTTAAAATTTGTGCGGGTAAACGTTATGCTCAAGTTCGTGATTTGTGGGCCACGGAAAAGGTGATGAAATCCTTTACCGTATGTTGTGGGGTTCGCTTGCCCTTAAGTCCGTATTAATGTATGCAATGCGCAATTCAATAAAAATTCTATAAAGAATCAAACAATCGTTTTTTAGTTTAAGCGCGGCACTGCAACAAATACGGGTTACTCAATTTTTAGCGTTTGCTAGCGAACTTGCAAAGAATCCTGCAAAGAATAGAATATTGGATGCGTCGGATTTGAGAAGAAGGTGTTTAAGAAATACGTACCGTTACGTTTTTGGGTTAGGAAACCCCCGTTGAATCAAATCCGGTAAGCTTGGAAAGTTCGCTTGCGCGGGTCAAACTACCCGGATCTTTGGCACTGTACTTCATAATCACCTTAACTTTGAACGTACACTTTGCTCCCCACAATCGCAGTTTGCAAATCCGCAAAAATCTGCACTCTTGCCCACAAAAATGATCAAAAATAACAAAAAGATTTTTTTATTATTATTTATATATATATATATACAAAAAGAATATTAACCCGAATAACAAGAAAGAAAATACGCTACCGTCTCCCCGGCAACGGCGCCATTTGATTGTTAAAATTAAAGTTAACCGCAATCAAGACGGTGTCGCTATGCAGCTAGCCGGTTGAGCACGGGTCGATCCACAGGGAGATGGTTGTATTTTACCTTCTTGTCTTAGACGAGTCAATAAAGAATTTGTGTATGTTTGTTCGAGACTATCCTATGTGTATTATTTGCAAGTATAAAGTTGTTAAGAAAAAGATACGAAATTGCAAGCTAAAGAAATCCGTACTCAAAACCTTTGAGCCGAGTCTTGACCAATTGAAGCTAGAGCAATCGGCAACAATGTGGATTAGGGGATTTAAGCGCGGTATTCGTGGAATACGGCTTATTTACCCTTGTCCTTCCGTTCTTGTCTCTTGCTTTCGCCTCCGGCCAAACCGAACGCAACCGGTCGCGGTTAGGAATCACCGTTACCTTGTTAGGGTAAGGTGCCTAACGGAGCGCTTGCGTATGGTTTGGGCGGAGTTCAATGGAAAATAACGGGAAAAGGAAATGAGAAAAGAAAATCTTAACTTACAATACCGTATTTATTCTTAACAACGATAATTACATTCATTCACAAAAAAGAACCAAAAAGAGAGAACAAAAAGAAAAGAAAAAATTACAAGTAATTAAGTGCATGAATATAAATTGCAAGAAAGTAAAGCAAGGTAATAAAAAGCAAGTAATAAATAAGCAATAAAAAGAATTAGAAACTAGAACTCAAGACAAGCATGTGATCAATAGCCAACCCTTAAACTTGCAAGCTCAATCAAGAGGTTGCAAGATCAAGAGAAGGGTAGAGAACGCATGTGAAATGAAGTGCTAATTTCATAAGAAAATACGACCCTTGAGATCAATAACTAACCCTTAACCTTTCAAGCTCAATGAAGAGGTTGAAAGATTAAGAGGAAGCAAGAATCTCAAGGGGAAGTTAAACAAAAGAGAATGATACAAAAGCCCTCATCTTCATTGATCTTCCACTCAAAAAGCTCTCACTACAATTTTCATGGAGAAAAGATGAAGAAGAAGAAGAAAAAGACTAAATCCTAACAAAAAGAAGAACAAAGAATGAACACTTTGGCTTGGCTCAGTTCTGGAGTATTTATAGGCAGGGAGCTGGAAATCTAGGGCAACATTCAGAACCTACATAAAAAGACCCAAATACCCCTGAAATTTGACCAGCTGCGGCGCCAGTACAGCCGCGGAGCCGCGGCCTAGACCCCCTATTGGCCGCGGATCCGCCGCACTATAGTGGGTTCAGGGCATGGGCTTTTCTGTACGGCCCTGTTCTGCTGTCCCCTGTTGTCTGGTACATGTATTTTTTGATAATCTTTCCAGAATATCATCAGAATTCTTAGTCCAAGATTGCTATCTTTTCTTCACTTTTGACTTCTATCTCTCTCGAGCTCCGCGCACCCATTGATTCTTGTGCTGCCCCCTCGTGCTCTGTGCTTGTCCCAGACACGAATGACCACTTTCATATGTCTTGTCTCAGGAACTGGTACTCGGCACTGGACGGATATGGATGACCGGAACCCGGCTTTTATCTGCTGTCAACAGATGTTCTGCTTTTGGCGTAACTGTGGAGATTTTGTCTTGATTTGCAATATTTGGACTGGAAACCTGTACTCTGTAAATATGCAACAAACACGGATTAAAAGCACCTACCTATAAACACACGAGCATATGAATGGGCGGTATAAAATGCAGTATTCTGTTATGAACAACCCGCAATTCGTACGAGCCTGTAACGAAAATCAGATTACACGGTCGCGGTGAATAGCCAATACCCCACCCAAGACCCCTACGGATGCGGCAAACTACCCGCCAAGTACCCGAAGCGAAGCAACCTCCCTCAATTCCGTGAGTAGGCCACTCTGCACTTCGGCATACCCGGTAGTTTGTGCACCCCCTCCATGGGTCTATCCTAGGAGCAAAAACAATAAAAAGAAATTATACAATGACGGCTACAACCCCGACCCGATTGTGCGGCCATACAAATAATTATTACATCAATTTACAAATTTACATGAATTGAAAGAAAAGAAAACTCTCGTCTCACAACCCCCGGCTATTCAACCGCGACAATCCAATGAATTCATATACACATTCCAATAACATTACAGATCACAGATTTGTATAACCCCCACTAATCGACATATAGCGATTAGCAGACGTTCAATACAAATATCACATCACAGAAAAACCCGTCAGCTTAAGTCTTTTAGAAGTTCGATCAAAAATACGGATTTTCAGGCCCCAAACACAAAATTTTCGTTCTGGAAAATCTGGGCAGAAAATACATATTCCAAAAATCCCAAAATACCCCACTGAACAAACTGCAACCAAAATTTCCCACTGCCGAGTCAACTCGGCCGCGGAACCGCGGCGGGAGCACGCTCCCGCCGCGTTTCCGCGGCGCTTTGAGCAGTTCAGTGGACGAAATTTTGGCAGTCTGTTATAAAAACCCTGAGCCGAATTTTAAAGTATGATTTATCATTTTTGGAACAGAGGAAAAATTCGACAGCAAGCATGATACCGGGGTTCATTTCGGGACTTTTTCTTTGATCGATCTTCTAGCTACTTTGCTAACATGTTAGATAGAGTTTAACTAGGCTCTGATACCACTATAAGTCCATGCTACCTCTCCCGGTACTTTCGGGCATGCGGAATATGACGAAAAACAATTTTCTAGAGGTGGTAACATGGACTCAAAACCGGATCTTTGTTAAACATCTAACTAACAACCTAACTAGGAGTTGTTAACTACTCGGTTAGGGGGTTATACCTTTCTTTCTTGAACTCCTTCGTCTTCAAGCCTCGATGGTTGTCCGGATCGGCTTCACTCCGCCGTCTCCTTGCGCCGAAGATAGATCCACCTGAAAGCTTCTACCTTTGGCTTCTTCTTCGGTCTTTGAAGAAACTAGTTCACTTGGTTTGCTAAACCTTATGAACTAGAATGAGTAGAGAAGAGTGTGTTGGGATTTTACTCTATGGTTCTTGTTTCTCAACACATGAGACAAGTGAACCATAGACAAAAGAGAGGGAGAGCAAGAGGAAGGAGATGAGAGCTCAAGAACAAGAGAGAGAGTGAGAATGATAGAATGATCAATACTTTTCTCTCTTGGCTCTCATAATCCAAAACCATCATCACAAAAATAGTAATCAAGTATTGTGCAAAATGGTTCAAGTCAAAATGGCTAAATCATTTCATGCACTCATATTGCACAATAGAACAAGCAAGTGAAAAGTCTTTGCCATGAAATGATAGCCATTGTCATCATGATGGTCAACTAGTCCAACCTAGTCAACCGGTCAACAAAGTCAACAAGTCAACAAAGTCAACCACTCAACAACCATGTCACCACAATACTTAATTAATATTATTGTTAATCATATATCATATTCTCATTAGGGTTTAGCAAAAATTCAATAGTCAACGGTCAACAACCCTAATGAGAATCCTCTGCCTCTGTCTCTCCGTCAACTGTGCATACACACCCGCATTCGCGTTCCGAGGAACACGAATACAAACTGGATAAAACCAATCCCAATACGTACACTAGGATCTGGCTTAAACCAAAGCCCGCTAGTGTAAACTGTTCGGACACTAAACGTGCACAAGTGCACGTATGTGACTGAACCCTGTCGCAAAACCATGCGACCTGTCGCAAAGCCATGCGACCTCTACTCTTTTGCCAAAAGACGAATAGCTTTCTGTGTGGGACTCTAAAGACTCGACACTACGCTGGCAGTGGGTTTAACCACAGACCGCAAGCGGCACTAGCTGTGCATAACGGTCCCCAGGTAGATACCGACAAGAAGACTGACGAGGTGAAACCCATCTGAACTCCTACTGAGCCTGAATGTGACAATCTCCGTACAGTCCGGTCTGTTCGTCTGATACATCGCATGGCGGGCCTAGGGGGGCGGTAAACGTCAGTCCCCTAATAGCGGTACAAGTCGTGTCGGAGTGAAGCCCAATACACCCTGAGATAACACTGGAAGCCTACCAGTATATCCCGCTTGCCCTGGCCAGGGACTACTCGTATAATGGCTCTCCTAGACACAGCGCGATGTCAACCCCCAATACCGGGAGAGACGAATCCTGTCTAACCGTCACTGCCTCCAAGTGCTTCGGGACTGCACCCAACTACTACCTGTTTGCACGACTCCTTTGAGCCGTGGTAGGGTAGTAATCAAAGTACAGTGGGAACACACTCGAGGCGAAGTGACAGTGTCAAGTCAGCGGACTAAGCTGTACTCATGTCACCTGGGAACTGATAACTGACGATAGGTATAATACCAACCGGTCAGTTCCCGACGAGTCCTGTCCAGTGTACTCGTAACCCAACGAGCACCCGCATACTATCTCCAGTATGACGTACTGACGACTGTGGGACAGACCGTCTCCCACACTGGGATGAGAAGCGCATGCGCTAGTCTACTCCGGAGTATCGATGCCCTGTCTCGATAGTTCTGCGACTAGGGACCTGCATAAGGATGTGCTTATAGATTACCCAGCCCCCACTAGTGTGACTGCCATCACAACGCTGGTAATCAACCAAAGATCCTAAGGGCTCCACTAATGTGTATAGGTGATATACTAAAATAAACACATGTACACATTGAAGTAGAAACAAACCAAGTAGCATACTACTATTTTGAGCAAGATTGTTTATATAAGGTGAATATCCCAAGCTTCCATTAAGTAATATACAAACTAGTATTATACAGTAATGGCCTCTAGGGCATATACACTAACAGCTATTGCGGGACGAGTTGTACAAATAGATGATAGAAGGTCGCTAGTCACCCGAGGATGAATGACTAGGACATGTGGTTCGTTCGCTACCCCGATGCGAGGTCATCAGATAGATTGATTCCATCTAGAGACGACTTCATGCGGAGACGTTGGGAGTCGACAGAAACGATCGAATGTCAGAAACCTATTATTCCAAGTTTAAAGTAGTCGGAAAGACATGCAGGCAATTCTATGGTCCCTCTAGAAGAATGAAACCATAACTCGACTTAATGACCGTGTGAAAGCCTTTGAACCTTCGGGTTTGCGGCAGTTCTACGGCGCCATTAGTGAGGCTTGGGTTTGCCCTTCTACGGCTGGACCACCGATGCTGTGGTATGTACTCGATACTATTAAACTGTGCCCAAGATGTTGAGCCCTTGGGGGATTATGAGGTTTTGACAATCGATTGGATGGTTCGACTTAATTCGGATGTTAGGTGGTGAGATGCATTTCTTGGGAGACTCCCGATACGAGGATAGCCGTTGGAGCTCAGTCCATGCAGCCACGATGAGATGAGTCCGAAGCAGTCGACATTAGAGAAAATGGAGTAAGAGGTCCGTACAAGATCTGGATATGATGACGTTTCCCTCCGCCGACATCAGAGATGCGATGCGCATGCCGTGGCAGAGTACTGGATATACCTTCCAGAAGGAGTCACGATGGGTGTGCAGCCGTTCCAGAGCAAGATGCAGATATAGGAAAGGACGATGACTTCCGGACAGATGGCAGAGATGAGACATGGAAGAGACTGTGAGCAGGATTCCTTCCAGGACACTGCTGCAATGATACTTGCACCCAGGATCAGATGTGTCACGTACATTCAGAGAGCCAGAGGCCGACGCCAGTGATATGCTGTCTTACGAGTGGTCACGATGATTGACCGAGAGATGACCAGAGAAGTGCCAGAACGGGATCATCCCCGTTAGCACACCTGACAAGGCCGATGAGCCGCTGGACCGAGAGATTGGTAATTCACAGTGAAGACCTTGACCCAGGAGTGGTCATTGTTACGCACACTAGCAGGCCAGAGTTCATGATCATCGACGAGACGTCCCTCTAGTGACCGTGACAGTTGGCCCGAGATTCTTAGAGGATGCACTTGAGCGGTACTATTCCGCCATTATTGATTTCGATGGTTTTGGATGATTTATTCGCATGATTTGATTTTGATGATTGAGGATTTACGATCTTTGCACAGTGTTGCACTTGATATCGTTTTCGTGCTTTGGTTTCACGTGGTTGTGATTTTACGGTTTTAGACATTTGAGTTGATTTTGTGCGTATGCACGCACACGATTTGGTTCCTGCACTCTGTATAGTTTATATATGCTTGCAGTGCAGTGATACGCCTTTGGTGCACTTAGATGCACTGGACTTCGATTTCGATTGTGATACTCGATATTTGTTTTGTGCACCTTGTGCACCTGATTTGATTTTGCGCATGTTCGGCGCTTGATATTGGATTTCATGATTTCGTGCATGATGGATGCCCTTGGTTTTGGGTTTTCGCGCATGTTGAGCGCATGTCTTGAGATGCGATTTTGGTGCACACCAGATGCACTAAATCGAGATTTTTTTCGTGCATGTCAGATGCACCTGATTTTGCTGTCAGGCACACACGTTGCCTACGACAGATGTTTTGTGCACACCCGATGCACTTAGATCTTGTTTCTGTGCACTTGTATGGAACATATATGGATTTTGATTGTCATGCGCACCAGACGCACGTAGTATTCATACGCGTATTTTGGGATTGATTTCTTATAGAGCAGTACGTTTTTTTTATGATAATCGCAATGTGTTTTCGTACTAAGCAGGACTAGTCAGAGGACAGTACCTGAATGTATTTTGCATGCATTGATAGCTATTGAAGGGAATTCCAAAAAGCGAGCTATAGTCTCAGTATTTACCTACGTGTCTGATATGACGCGAAACGTTTAAAACAAGGAAAACCCTTCTAAATTGTTTCCCAAAACGGCGGAACGTACATTTCAAATAAAGGTATATATGTATATAGTTATTTTCTTATGATAGACGTCCGCCACTGTGCAGTGTTATGGGCATTGCACAGTAACTTAAAGGATTTGGCATGCATTTCCTCCTGATATTTACGTGTATAGTTTCGAGTTATATCATATTGGTTTTGGTATTGGAATTGACATTGTGTCATTACCATGACTCCGATGATTGTGGGATGCTTGATGGAGTTTTGATTTGAGTTTTATGCTCATTTTTCATGCGCATGCGTTGCGATTCGATTTGTTTTATGTATTTATGATTTCGGAGCCCCGGCGATTTAATGGTTTTGGCGGAAATATTTTAGTATTTGGGGGAAGTTTTAATTTAAATTCGGGGACCGAATTTCTTTAAGGGAGGAAGATTGTAACGTTTTGAAAATCATTTCGGTGAAATTTCGAAAAAACTGTAAAATAAGAGGGTTTTCGGTAAAAAGTTAAAATACAAATATCTTTATTATAAAATTAAATATACATATTCTAGCTATGTAATTACTAGTATTTGGTGTTTATTGACCCACTGGTGAAATTTCAAATTTTCTGAAATTAATTATTTTAATATTATTTTAAGCCGTCACTAATATACTTAATTAGGGAAAATTACAAATTGGAATGAGTTGAAATAAATTTTGTGCATCATAAAACATTAAATAAAATTTTATCACGTGGTTTTTGAAACAAAATCGTTTGCCAAAACGGTTTAGAAAATATCGAAGAAAAAGGCTTTTTTCGGTGAAATTAGTGTTAATGGGAATTGGGGTAATACATTATCATTTTTTTTCCCTCACCCACACTCACCCACACCCTCTCTCCCCTCTCCAAATCAGCAGCCCCAAGTGCCCCCTCATTTTCCCACTTGAATGGCTAAAAGAAAAGAAATGAAAAGAAATGAGAAGAAAAGAGTAAATATATATAAGTATTGGTTGGGTTGACTTGGACTTTCTTTGACTTGGACTTTTCTCCCCACACCTCACACTCTCCCACACCTCCCACACCTGCACTTGGCCGAGCCCCCCCTTTTCTTCAGCCCCCTTCATTTCTTCACCTCTTTTCTCATCAAAAATCCACCATTTTTGCCTCAAAATCCCTACAAAAAAAATCCCAAAATCCAAATCAAGCCCCTACCCATTTTTCCTTAGCCCCTATAGCATGGATCTTGGTGCAAAGATTTCAATTTGGAGGTCATGTTATATGTTTGATCCATGGTTCTTGTGGTATAATAAATCTTGGGTTTTTGCTAAATTGTTTGATTATTTCTTCAAATTAAGTTAATGAGTGGTTTAAATTAGGTTTTATTCCAAGTTTGGAAAATTCAAGAGTATGGTTTGAATTAAAAAGTAAGGGTTTGTGATTTGCAATTAGGGTTCTTATCATGTAATCATGGTTGCAAAGTGGAGATTATCATCTTAAGGAAATGAAAACTTAATCTTTTTGATAATATGTAAATTGTTGGATGTAAATTGTCCAAATTAAGGCTTTTTATCTAAACTAGGTTTTTAGAAATTATTGAAAATGTGAAATTTAAAATCTAGTCAGGGTTTTTATAAATTGATTATGGTTTTAATATGGAGATTAACATGTTAATGGAATGCTAAAACTAATTTAGTTGCTAGTTTATGAAAGGTTCCTAGGCACTCTAGTGAGGTCTCACAAGGCATCGAACATGCCAATTTAAAAAAAAATGGTGCCGAGAAACCCTAGACTACGGATCTTAGACTAGATGTTTAGGCGAAAAGATAATCTAGTTAACTACTTAACTAAAAGTTAGATTCTACAACCTTTGTAGATCCGGATATCCACTTCCTTAGCTCCACGTAGTGCTCCTCTCGCTGTCCTTTTCCAATCTTAGACTCGTTCATCGGTTTCATCGGGAAAGCGAGCGGAATAGGTCGTCGGCTTCGTGTCAAAGACGATCTACGTCGAGGCATCACAAGTTCAAGCTCCGACTTCACAAAGTTGTGAAACTTGTGAAGAAAACACCCAAAACAACTTGGCAAGAGGTAGAGGGTGAAGAAATAGGAGGTGGGTTCACTTTAGAATTGGATTTCTCATTTTAGAAATCAAGTTGCCATTGATGGCATCAAGCTTTCTCCTTGAAGATGAAGATGAAGAAGAAGAAAGAATATGATAAGTGTTGAGATAAAATAAAATTAAATCAATACTTATCATAAAGAGAACCATAGTTAAGTGTAGAGAGTTAACTAAGGTTAGAAGAATGGTTAGGGTTTAGTGTGAAGACAAAATGGTCACAAAGTCAAAGCTTCATGAAGCTTCAACAATGTTCAAGAATGAAAGCAACCATTTTGTATTCTTATCCCATTCTTTTTCCAAAAATGAATAAATAAAAGAATGGATAAATAAAAACCCTAATCACTTTCTTAACCTAAGTTTAATTCTATACACTTAACCAAATGAGCATGCATCATCAAACATGATACAAACATGTGCACAAAAATATATCACATATACAATTTGCACATCAAGTGAGAATATCCATTTAAAGTGAACCAATACTAGTTAATGCAAAGTAATATATCAAATATATAATTATACATTAAATCATTAAATCAACATTTGATTCAATGATCCGGTCATGTCGCACATAACCGACTAGAATCCAATGTATCGATTTATCAAATCTATGATTCGATAACTAGGTCATATCGAATATCACCAATCGAAACATATATCGCGAGAATGAAATGCGGTATCACATACACGCATTATTCTAGGTCCTGCACATATCTCATATGCGCTCCTATTTCGTTTCGCTTGAGCCAGGAAACCTCTGTGTAGGACTCTAAAGACTCGTCAATACGCCGGTAGCAGATGATGATCATATCAAGCACCCACAAGCCGCAAGCGGTCTGCTAAACATAACGGCCACCCGGGTATTGAGCGATCAGAAGATCGACGAGCTAGCCCGCTCACACTCCTGTGAATCCAACCAGTAACACTTACCGTACAGTCCGGTCTGTTCGTCTGATACGTCGCATATCAAGTCTAGGGGTGGTAAACGTCAGACCCCAATACTCGATAAGTCGTGCCGATGTGAGGCTCATAACGGGTCGAGAAACTACTGGTAACATTTACCAGCAAATCTCTGATCAGCCCTGGCCAGGGACTTCCCTGTTACGGCCAATCGAGCACAGCGCAACATCAACCCCCAATACCGGGAGAGACGAAACCCCTCCTATCGCTCATTGCCTCCATGTGACTCAGGACTGTGCCCAAAGACCACCGTTTTGCACGCCCTCATGGACGTGGTAAGGTGGAGATCAAAGCACAGTGGGAATCACACAAGACTCTATGACGATCTCGGGTCTACAGACTAACCTGCACAAGTGTTACCTGAGAACTGCCATCTGACGTGGGGTATAATACCATCTGGGAGTTCTCGGCGAGTCCGTCCAGTATACCCAGTCTCCACTGAGCACCCGTATACCATCTCTGATGTCAAACACCAATGGATATGGGATGATCCATCGCCCATCACATGAGTCGAGAAGCGTATACGCTAGTCTACTCTGGTATATCGATGCCCCGTCTCGATACACCCACGACTAGGGACCTTGAAGGATGTACTTATAGACTACCATATCCCCACTAGTATGATCTGCATCATAGTCCAGGTAGTCAAGTACACATCCTAAGGGCTTTACCAACATGTAACTATAAGACAGTATAAAGAGACTAGTGTACATGTTAAGATAAAGAGTAACCAGATAGCATACTATCATATCGAGCAAGAAAGTCATCTCTATATATGTCCAAGCATCCAATATAATATACATCATCTGTACAATACTGGCCTCTAGGGCATACATACAACTAACAATCTCCCACTTGCACTAGGGCCAGCTGCTGTAGTATCGCATACCGAGCATCCCGAAGAGTCTCTCAAACTGTATCTGGGGAATGGCCTTCGTGAGTGGATCCGCCGTGTTATTCTTCGTGTCAACCCTCCTGACCTCGATCTCCCGGCGATCAACTATCTCCCGGATCAGGTGATACCGCCTCAGAATATGCCTGGATCGCTGATGGGACCTGGGTTCCTTGGCCAAAGCCACCGCTCCATTGTTATCGCAATACAAAGGTATTGGACGCTCAATGGATGGAACCACTCCAAGTTCAGTAATGAACTTCTTGATCCAGACAGCCTCTTTGGCAGCATCGTTGGCAGTGATGTATTCAGCCTCCATCGTCGAGTCTGCCACGGTTTCCTGCTTGGAACTCTTCCAGCTAACCGCCCCTCCGTAAAGGGTAAAGACAAAACCCGACTGCGACTTAGAGTCGTCCTTATCACTCTGGAAGCTCGAATCGGTAAAGGACTCCACTTGGAGTTCTCCGTTACCATACACCAAGAACATATCTCTAGTCCTTCGCAAGTACTTGAGAATGCTCTTCACAGCTGTCCAGTGACTCTCTCCAGGATCAGCTTGATACCTGCTCACTACACTTAGTGAGTATGCTACATCGGGTCTGGTACATAGCATCGCATACATGATAGAGCCTACTGCCGACGCATAGGGTATCCCTTGCATGCGAGCTCTCTCCAAATCAGTCTTGGAGGACATCTCTTTGGAGAGAGTGACTCCAGAGATCGTGGGCAAGTTCCCACGCTTGGACTCTTCCATACTAAACCTCTTTAGTATGGTGTCAATGTACCTGGATTGGGACAATCCCAAAATCCGTTTGGATCTATCTCTATAGATCCTAATTCCCAATATGCAGGAGGCATCACCAAGATCTTTCATTGAGAATCTTTGTGATAAGAAGAGCTTGACCGATTGCAGCATAGGAATATCATTTCCTATCAAGAGTATGTCGTCCACGTACAATACGAGGAAGACAACCTTACTCTCTGCCACCTTCTTGTAGATACAAGGTTCATCTGGGTTTTTGACGAAATCAAACTCTTTGATAACGACGTCAAAGCAGATGTTCCAACTCCGCGATGCTTGCTTTAATCCATAAATGGATTTAAGCAGCTTGCACACCTTCCCGCTACTCCCACTGTCTACGAAGCCCTCTGGCTGAGTCATGTACACGCACTCTTCTAAATCACCGTTTAGAAAGGCGGTCTTAACATCCATTTGCCAGATTTCGTAATCATGATATGCAGCGATGGCAAGCATGATCCGGATGGATTTAAGCATAGCTACTGGAGAAAAGGTCTCGTCATAGTCCACACCTGGTCTTTGACGAAAACCCTTTGCTACAAGTCTAGCTTTGAAAGTCTCCACTTTCCCATCTACACCAAGTTTCTTCTTGAAGATCCACTTGCTCCCAATGGGTTTTACCCCTTCAGGAGCAACGTCCAAAGTCCATACTTTGTTGGTGTACATGGATTCCATCTCGGACCGCATAGCATCCAGCCATTTCACTGAGTCCCCACTCGTGATGGCCTGCTCGAAGCTAGTTGGGTCATCATCCTCCATGATGCAATCCTCGCTCCCACCGTCTATGAGAAAACCGTAGTATCTCTCAGGTTGGAGAGGAACCCTACTAGATCGGCGGAGTGGCTGGGGTTCATCGGGAACTACGGAATCCTCTGGTTCTACCATGTCTTGTGTTATAGTTTGTTCCGCTGGAGCCTCTTCCAGTTCTACCTCAATGCCACTTGTCTGTTTCATAAGAAAACTCTTTTCTAAGAATGTGGCATGTCGAGAAACAAACACTTTTTGTTCCTCGGGATGGTAGAAGATATACCCTTGTGAATTCTTGGGATATCCTACAAACTTACATAAGACTGATCTTGCCTCGAGTTTGTCTGGATTCTGTCTTTTGACATAGGCTGGACAACCCCATATCTTAATGTAATTAAGATGTGGTCTCTTCCCTTTCCATATCTCATATGGAGTGGTAGGCACTGATTTGGTAGGAACTCTATTCAATAGGTCCATGGCTGTCTCAAGCGCATATCCCCAGAAGGAAATAGGTAACTCAGCTGTGCTCATCATAGAGCGCACCATATCTAATAGGGTGCGGTTCCTCCGTTCAGATACACCGTTGTGCTGTGGTGTATATGGAGGAGTCAGCTGAGAGAGAATCCCATTCTCTTTTAGGAAGTCCAGGAATTCATTGCTCAAGTATTCACCTCCTCGATCAGATCGAAGGATTTTAATACTTTTTCCGGTTTGGTTCTCGACTTCTTGTTTATATTCTCTAAATTTCTCAAAAGCTTCTGATTTGTGTTTCATCAAGAACACATATCCGAATCTAGAGAGATCGTCAGTGAATGTAATGAAGTACGAAGAACCATCCCTGGCATGTGTAGACATGGGACCGCATACATCACTATGTATCAGTCCCAAGAGTTCGGTAACTCTTTCTCCGTGTCCCGTAAACGGAGTTTTGGTCATCTTGCCTTTGAGACATGACTGGCAAGTGTCATAAGATGAAAATTCGAAAGGTTTCAAATATCCATCCTTATGCAACTTAGCCAGTCGTGTCACATTGATGTGACCCAGTCTACAATGCCACAAGAAGGATTCGTTGAGTTCAGAACTCTTCCTCTTGTGTGTGTTTGTTATGCTCAGAACTGTTGATTGATTTAGAACATAAATGCCATTGCATAACGTGCCTGATCCAACCAACTTTTGGTTACGGAAAATGTTCATAACATTATCCTGTAATACAAAATTATATCCCTCTTTACTTAATAAAGAAACCGATATAATGTTGCATATCAGGTTCGGCATGTAATAGCATTCGTTCAGAACCAATGTATTACCAGTTGGTAATACAAGGTGATATTCCCCGACAGTTTTAGCTGCAACAATTGCACCATTTCCAACTCTAATGTCTTTATCACCTTCTGCAAGTTCTCTACCTTTCTTTAGCCCATGTAACTGATTACATATATGGGATCCCGACCCGGTATCCAATACCCAGGACGTAGAGCAAATAGAGAAACAGTTCTCAGTAACGAACACACCCGAAGAAAATGCATCAACATGTACTTTCTTCATTCGGGTGGCATGGGAATCCTGGTATTCCCCTATATCCTGTTCATTCCTATAACTCTTATAGGAAAGAACGGAACCAACGTTCCCCAGCACAGTATAACATGCGGGTTCGGTCAATACATCCATATTATTATCTTCATTAGGGCATGAAATGGTCGCTACCTGGAAAGAGAGAGAATAAAACACTTTAGCGTATGCTCATGCAAGATCAGATTGGTTATTATCTTATCTAATCAGGATGGCTCCCACTGCTTTTTACCAAATCTTCCTCCAAACCCTAAAAGGAAAGACTAGCCGGGATTAATTACACACTACAAGTTCGCCAATCTTTCAGCCAGGCCAGTGTCGGTACTTTGAGGGAGGTCCCCCGTGCTTTCGCACGAACCTAATTAATGTAAACCTCGTTTTCCCAGAGGCGTAACCTCGTTAACACCTTTCTAGACACCTACTTGATCGGCTAATTGCAATGTGTAAAACTCTCCCAGGAGTAACTTCTTACTCGCAGTGGGTATCGAGATCCAACTATCTCATAGAAGGTATGCAATCTCATTGCAAATTTCAACACTTGAAATTCCCGATAATGTTTTTGCCCCTAGCGTGCTATGACCTTGACGCATGCCAAACAACCCATAGTCCGCTAGTCAAGTTCAACCCGTACAATTCGTGATCGAATTAAACCCACCCGTACGACCCTTGACGCATGCCAAACAACGCCGTACGAATACCTTAATCCAATCGCATCTCATGCTGCAGATAAGTAATAATCAGCTACCGTACACTACGCCTTGACGCATGCCAAACAACCGTAGCACGAATACTGAATATTACATATCTGAATTGACGGAGGGCTACGCAGGTTTTTCTGAAAACCATGAGCGTAATGAACTTGATATCGTTGTGGAATCAAATGAAGTTTTGAAGTGGAGTGATTTTGAGGCTTTTCTAGTTTTGCTAAAGGAGTCACTCCCGGCGAAGGAATCTCGGTCCTTTCCTCGTCGAATGAGGTGCGGGATATATCATATATATCGCTGTGCAAAGCAAAAACCCAAAAGCAGTCAAAAGCAAACCGAGTGTGTAGCATCTGCCAGTTATTGCTAAAGGAGTCACTCCCGGTGAAGGGATCTCAGTCCTTTCCTCATCGAATAAGGTGCAGGGTATATCATATATACCGCTGTGCAAAGCAAAAACTGTAGCTACCTGTTTTAGTTTAAAATTCGATTCCACAACATCTTAGGTTTCTTATCTTTCATTAATCACATTAATGAAGTCCCATCATTTAAATACCTAAACATCACAGATAGATATGACGTACACTTATGCCATCCGCATTCGCCTCGATGTCCCTTCGTGCACCGTTAGGTTAGGTAACTAACGACAGAGCAGGGCAGGGCTAGCGCGGGTATAAAACATAAGTAACGTCTATATAATATATCATATATACTATATACTATATCCATCACAGAATCACATCACAGAAATCGCAGTAGAAGAAACATATGAAATATTGGATATACTAGGACGTCCGTGTTTTCAATACGAGCCAGTATAAAACACGGATTCCACGGTCGTGATGAATAGCCAATCCCACACCCCAAGACCCCTACGAGAGCGGCAAGCAACCCTGCCAATTCTAGGGTTAGGAGACCCGGACTCGACTCCTCGACTTGGTCTCCCACTGGACCCCAGAACCCGGTTACTTGTGCTCCCCTCCTTGGGTCTATCCTAATGCGGAAAAGTAAATAATATACAAAAGGTGACATCTTCCGCTACCTGGAAGTGCCCCAAATAAAAGAATATTACATACAAGTTTTTACATGAATGAAAATGAAAAACACTCATCTCACATAAAAAAAACCCCGGCTATTCGAATACGACGATCCAATATAACATATCCAGCAACACATAACATCACATATCATCAACGTAAGTAAGTATGCATACCCCAATTGTCTTTGACATATAGCAATGAAACCGGCGATATAAACATACTACACTTACGGTCACAGAAAAGAAAGTGTAAAACTACAACAATTGGAATCTGCAACTTCTTTAGACATCACATGCCTAATCAAATGAAATACTTAGACATCACATGCCTAACAGATATAAATCCCGCATTTTAGTCTCATTATCGAAAACTCTTTTCAATATTATGTGGGACTAAACTGCTAGATTTATAACATTTCATTCAGTTATCACATAACTGTTTGTGAATTCCAATTATTGTATCACATTCCAGATAAATAGAAAATGTTAAATTTTCCGATCGAACATTCGAACACCCAAGTTTTCCCGATACAGTCCAACACATGAAATAAGTCCAGCAACATTCAGTTCGTACCTCAGTACCAACGGTCCAGCCGTAGAAGGGTCAAGCCAACGCCTCACATGTGGCACGCCGTACTGCCCCAAACCCGAAGGTTCAAAGGGCAGTTCAAGACGGTCACATAATCGAGTTAAGGTTTGTTGTCTTCTAGAGGGTCCATCGCGTTACTTGCACTACTTAGAACGTCGTTAAACTACGGAAAAATCCAACACCTGGAAATTTCCCGACAGGGGAAAAGTTGGGTATTTATATCCGGTCGAACTTTTTAACATATTCTATAAATTATCCGGAAAAACACAAAGACGAAATTTGATACCCCGATCGAAACACCGAAGCTCTAAAACACCCCAGAAAATCCAACTCTGGAATAATTATTAAAAATTCCCAGAAAATCCATCACTGCAAGGTAAGAATTACTGTGTGAATATTTTTGAACAGTGGGTCCGTAAGGCCGCGGAACCGCCGCACGAGCCATGCTCGTGCCGCGGAACCGCGGCAGTTTAATTGAATTATGCCATCGAATTTCACAGTAAGTCTTACATTCTCCTGCTGATTTCTCTGCATATTTTTAATATGGAAAAAACCCCATTTTTGGAAAATGTCCAGAGAGCTCATTTGGTTTAGGGTTTCGGGTTCGTTCGGGCTTCAAATTGCGTCTAGACTTCGCCTAAGGCTCTAGCTAGGCTCTGATACCAGTGAAAGGTTCCTAGGCACTCTAGTGAGGTCTCACAAGGCATCGAACATGCCAATTTAAAAAAAAATGGTGCCGAGAAACCCTAGACTACGGATCTTAGACTAGATGTTTAGGCGAAAAGATAATCTAGTTAACTACTTAACTAAAAGTTAGATTCTACAACCTTTGTAGATCCGGATATCCACTTCCTTAGCCCCACGTAGTGCTCCTCTCGCTGTCCTTTTCCAATCTTAGACTCGTTCATCGGTTTCATCAGGAAAGCGAGCGGAATAGGTCGTCGGCTTCGTGTCAAAGACGATCTACGTCGAGGCATCACAAGTTCAAGCTCCGACTTCACAAAGTTGTGAAACTTGTGAAGAAAACACCCAAAACAACTTGGCAAGAGGTAGAGGGTGAAGAAATAGGAGGTGGGTTCACTTTAGAATTGGATTTCTCATTTTAGAAATCAAGTTGCCATTGATGGCATCAAGCTTTCTCCTTGAAGATGAAGATGAAGAAGAAGAAAGAATATGATAAGTGTTGAGATAAAATAAAATTAAATCAATACTTATCATAAAGAGAACCATAGTTAAGTGTAGAGAGTTAACTAAGGTTAGAAGAATGGTTAGGGTTTAGTGTGAAGACAAAATGGTCACAAAGTCAAAGCTTCATGAAGCTTCAACAATGTTCAAGAATGAAAGCAACCATTTTGTATTCTTATCCCATTCTTTTTCCAAAAATGAATAAATAAAAGAATGGATAAATAAAAACCCTAATCACTTTCTTAACCTAAGTTTAATTCTATACACTTAACCAAATGAGCATGCATCATCAAACATGATACAAACATGTGCACAAAAATATATCACATATACAATTTGCACATCAAGTGAGAATATCCATTTAAAGTGAACCAATACTAGTTAATGCAAAGTAATATATCAAATATATAATTATACATTAAATCATTAAATCAACATTTGATTCAATGATCCGGTCATGTCGCACATAACCGACTAGAATCCAATGTATCGATTTATCGAATCTATGATTCGATAACTAGGTCATATCGAATATCACCAATCGAAACATATATCGCGAGAATGAAATGCGGTATCACATACACGCATTATTCTCGGTCCTGCACATATCTCATATGCGCTCCTATTTCGTTTCGCTTGAGCCAGGAAACCTCTGTGTAGGACTCTAAAGACTCGTCAATACGCCGGTAGCAGATGATGATCATATCAAGCACCCACAAGCCACAAGCGGTCTGCTAAACGTAACGGCCACCCGGGTATTGAGAGATCAGAAGATCGACGAGCTAGCCCGCTCACACTCCTGTGAATCCAACCAGTAACACTTACCGTACAGTCCGGTCTGTTCGTCTGATACGTCGCATATCAAGTCTAGGGGTGGTAAACGTCAAACCCCAATACTCGATAAGTCGTGCCGATGTGAGGCTCATAACGGGTCGAGAAACTACTGGTAACACTTACCAGCAAATCTCTGATCAGCCCTGGCCAGGGACTTCCCTGTTACGGCCAATCGAGCACAGTGCAACATCAACCCCCAATACCGGGAGAGACGAAACCCCTCCTATCGCTCATTGCCTCCATGTGACTCGGGACTGTGCCCAAAGACCACCGTTTTGCACGCCCTCATGGACGTGGTAAGGTGGAGATCAAAGCACAGTGGGAATCACACAAGACTCTATGACGATCTCGGGTCTACAGACTAACCTGCACAAGTGTTACCTGAGAACTGCCATCTGACGTGAGGTATAATACCATCTGGGAGTTCTCGGCGAGTCCGTCCAGTGTACCCAGTCTCCACTGAGCACCCGTATACCATCTCTGATGTCAAACACCAATGGATATGGGATCATCCATTTCCCATCACATGAGTCGAGAAGCGTATACGCTAGTCTACTCTGGTATATCGATGCCCCGTCTCGATACACCCACGACTAGGGACCTTGAAGGATGTACTTATGGACTACCATGTCCCCACTAGTATGATCTGCATCATAGTCCAGGTAGTCAAGTACACATCCTAAGGGCTTTACCAACATGTAACTATAAGACAGTATAAAGAGACTAGTGTACATGTTAAGATAAAGAGTAACCAGATAGCATACTATCATATCGAGCAAGAAAGTCATCTCTATATATGTCCAAGCATCCAATATAATATACATCATTTGTACAATACTGGCCTCTAGGGCATACATACAACTAACAGTTTACAAATCGTTGCTTTTAAAGTGTTAAAATTGGGTAAAATTGTAAACTAGAATTTCGGGTTAATGAAAGTTAGTGAGATTAAAAATCTACTTAGGGTTTTTAGGACTTATTTAAGATATTTAGTGAATATTGTGGCCGCTAGATTCGTTCATACATCAAGTTTTGTACTAAAACGGTGATTTGTGCTTGCTAGATTTTCGGAAAAATAACTTTTTAAGTGAAATTGGGGTTTTTGTGAGTTTTAACCTATTTTATATTAAAATTAGTGTTCGTGAATGTGAAAATGAGTGTATTTGGGTTTTTCTCGATGGTCTGGCGTTTGTACGCCGATGTCGAGGGTTTTTGGGTTGATTTGGGAAAGCAAACCATAGGTTTTGACCTATGTGGGATTCGTGTGTCGTTTTTGTCATGAGTCGGATTTTAATGCGATACGGTACGTTATGATATGTAGGTACCCCATGTGGACTTCGAGATGACAAGCAAGCGCGTGGCGACGTCGGCACCGGCAAGCGAGGACCAGGTGAGTAGATTTATATCTACGGGGAGAAGTCGGGTGGATGGCGTATAGCACCCCCGCAGTTCGTGGTGATGTATACGAATACGTATACACACATATATATATTGTTTATATATTGTTTCAATATATTGTTGATAATATGGATATTTGGTGTCCTTGGATGATTTAGTGTCCCGAAACCCTAGAGTAGTGGTCGCACTACACATGCGCACACCAACCCATACTTGCATACTTTCTTCTTTCATTTGTGCTTATACGGGAAAATATAGTTATGTGTTCACATGGGTATGGGACTATGTGTTCACATACAGATTTGAGGCTTGGGTTTGAGATGAGTCGATGAGATTTGTATTAAGGTTGTGACTTGGTGATATGGCAGGATTCGTATTTGAGATACGACATGACGTTGTAGCGGGTCCTTGACGTAGTATTCCACACACGTCCATGCATACTTAGGCGGTATCAGTATTGTACTAGACGTAGATCAGTACCCTGATCATGATATTTGATAAAGAGGATACCAGGTGAATAGTATGATGAATGTGATATTGACCCGTACCCAGATTTAGGGATGCCGTACGACGGATTTACGTACGAGCTATATTTTGATGATTGATCCGCACTCTTGACTTGGGATGTCTGGTTATGGATATGATATTATTGAGGCGGGATCACCGACTATACATATACAGGTATGTATATATATCGACTCAGATGATAGGCGGTTTCCTTACCTGTAGTCCAGCTTGTTAGCTTAGCCCTTTAGTTTAGTTTAGTTGTTAGATTAGATTCGATTCTTACCTATTTCAAAACTAACGAATCGTGGGTATTTTAAAAGACAGCCCAAGGGATCCTACGGATATTTCAAAAGACGTATCTTTTCATAAAAACATCGTGGCCCTTATTTTCAAAACCCCATGATTCATGTTATTTCAAAAGGCACCATTTGTAGGACTTATATTAGATTAATGCAGATTAGTTATAGTTGCGTCTAGTATTCAGCTCCCGCTCATTATTGTGGTTCGCTTCACATCGCATGCTTATATTATGTTTCATACTCCATTATTGATATCATGCTGTTAGGACACCAGCACCATTACCGATGATGCGTATGTACCACGTACACTTACTTGCCGGCTCACACACATCTTCATCGGTAATTGCCATGTCACGTACACCTTAGAAAATATTATTGCTTGACATAGCATGTTAGCTAATAATTTAGACATGATATTAGCGTACTTTCCTTATATGTTAGTTTAGACATTGTAGCTATTACCTGCTAGTTCATGCATACTGTTATTCATTGTTATGCCGCATTCATGGATTCTCATGCATATATTCACTATTTTACGTGTTATTGAGGTTTCGGATTCGGATTTCCATGAGATTTTTTGGATTTTGAGGAAAACCGCAAAAACATAAATAAACCTTTTCTCTCTTTTAAAATAAAAAGTGCGGTTTTCCCAGGATGTATGAGTCGTCCACCATGAGTTTGCTGATGGATTTCGAGACCCGATTCGAGGAGACGGATGAACCGTTTCGGGTACATGGTGGACCCGGTAAGGTACCCCGGGGCAAGAAGCGCGTGATGATGACGATGTAAGCCTGGCTGGGGAGCACTACCTACCGGTGATATTACCCGACGCGTCGGATATCCGGAGGATACCGTCGTGGTCTTGAGATGGATGGTAGGGGCCGGTCTGGACTGACGGCGCCCTAGATATTGTGATTGAGACATTGAGATTGAGACTTGAGGTATGTAGATTGTGACACAGAGATATCAAGGTATTTGGACACTTGTTTTGTGTCGATGCTGGGCACTGTTTTATGCCGATTTCATATATGGTACCTCATTTCTTTTAAAATACAGAAATCTCACTGATTTATGAAACCAGTTTTATTCAGTACATGCATTCTGTTTCATGCATTCATACATCATCCATATGATATATTGCTACCTGAGACACTGACACGGGCACATGAGATCACACTCGGTTAGATATTACCCTAGCCATTGTTATAGGCTGCATGTTATACATATATTTTAGGATATATTATGATCATTGACCCAGGTTGCGCTATTTATGTGATTTCTTTCCGTAGATGTTTTTCTATTCATGAGTTGGCAACTCACCCCCGTTGTGCCCCAGTTTCTTGCAGGTTTGCCGTACAGGTTTCTTTACGGCTTTGCGGGCATAGTTTCCTTCGGGTGATTTGCTAGTAGGTGGGTTTACTTGTATCGTACCCCCATTATATATCTTGTATATCATTATTCTGTTGTATCTAGAAGTTCCATCAACCAAACATGTATTTATTTTTGAGATAGAGACCAGTGATGTTATTCTTTCGACCTTAAAGTCGCGCGTTTTATTTCTTATGGTTTTGAGTTTCCTTTTGAGTTTTGATCCTCGCCCTTGGCGTTGTATATTATATTGCTTGTGTGGCTGTGATCGTCGATTGACGAAGAGCTAGCTCCCGCTTGGGGATGCCTTTTTTTTGATTTCGTATACTATTCATGTTGTATCCCGTTTGGGGGCCAGTATTTACAAAGGAGACTCTGCCGAAATTTTCAGAAAATACTTGATGTTTTTTTAAAAAACGCATAATTCAGCTTATGCTATTAAAACTACTTGCTTTTAGTTGGTTTTCCTTCACTCTACTGCTTCTTTGGTTTTGATTTCTGGGTTTTCGGCTTACTTAGATTACGTACGCCTCGAGACGTTTCGTAGTCTAAGTGCCGGTCAGGTTCCGTACTTTCGGGCCGTGACAACCCTGGCCCCACTAGTATGATCTCATCATAGTCCCAGTAGTCGAGTACATATCCTAAGGACTTTATCAACATGTGAGAACAAGACAGTAAACTAATACAAGTCAACATGTTAAGATAAAGTGAAACCAAATAGCATACTATCATGACGAGCAAGAAAGCCCTCTCTATATATATCCAAGCATCCATTATAATATACATCATATGTACAATAATGGCCTCTAGGGCATATACATAACTAACATCTTTACCTTAACGTGTACACTCATTGTCTCTCTGTTACATGTTGGTAAAGCTGTTAGGATGTGTACTTGACTACCTGGACTATGATGCGGATCATACTAGTGGGGACATGGTAGTCCATAAGTACATCCTTCAAGGTTCCTAGTCGTGGGTGTATCGAGACGGGGTATCAATATACCATAGTAGACTAGCATATATCTTCTCGACCTATATAGATGGGCGATGGATGATCCCATATCCATTGGTGTTTGACATCAGAGATGATATACGGGTGCTCAGTAGAGACTGGATACACTGGACGGACTCGCCGAGAACTCCCAGGTGGTATTATACCTCACGTCAGATGGCAGTTCTCTGGTGACACTTGTGTATGTTAGTCTGTAGACCCGAGATCGTCATAGAGTCTTGTGTGATTCCTACTGTGCTTTGATTTCCACCTTACCACGTCCAAGAGGGCATGCAAAACGGTGGTTTTTGGGTACAGTCCTGAGTCACATGGAGGCAATGAGCGATAGGAGGGGTTTCGTCTCTCCCGGTATTGCGGGTTGATGTTGTGCTGTGCTCGATTGGCCATAACAGGGAAGTCCCTGGCCAGGGCTGATTTAGAGATTTACTGGTAAGTGTTACCAGTAGTTTCTCGACCAGTTATGAGCCTCACATCGGCACGACTTATCGGTTATTGGGGTCTGACGTTTACCACCCCTAGACTTGATATGCGACATATCAGACGAGGAGACCGGACTGTACGGGAAGTGTTACTGTCAGGCTTTTGCAGGAGTTGGAGCGGGCTTGCTTTGTCACGACCCGAAATAGCCCTTGACTGGCACTTGAATCATATAATGTCTATAGGACCCCGTCTAATTCAAGTAAGCCAAAAGCCCGGAAATCTAAAACCATTTTAAGGAGTGAATAAGAAAATTAGTTTTAAGAAGTGAAGAAAAAAAGTTTTAAAAATAAGGTTTTTAAATAAGTAAGCCGAATATGCATTTTTAAAATCTATAGTCTTTTCTGAAAATATCGGTAGAGTTTCCTTTGTAAATAATGGCCCCGAACGGGGTACAACAAGAATAATATATATATGCACAATAAAAAGCATCCCCAAACGGGAACTAGCTCTTCGTCAATCGACGGTCACAACCATGCGAGCAATATAATATACAACGCCGAAGGTCGAGGATCAAAAACTCAAAATCAACATGAAAACCACAATACTACAACGCGCGACTCTAAGGTCGAAATAATACATAACTGTTTTCTATGTCTGAATAATATACAAGTTTTGGTTGATGGAATTTCTAGATACAACTGAATAATACATATAAAATGGTGGTTCTGATGCAAAAGAATCAACCTACCAAAGCAAGTCACCCGTAAGGAAAGCAGTGTGCCAGAAAAACCGCAATGAAAGCTGTACGGCAAAACCTAAAAGAAACTGTGGCACAACGGGGGTAAGTTGCCAACTCGTGAATAGAAGATATCACAGAGCAGAAATCGTATGTATGACACAATCCTAGGTCAATACGATCAGATATATATATAAACCTCAAATGAATAAGTCTGAAGCATGATAAGGTGGCAATATTACATCTATACATGAGTGTAGTGCCAAGTGTTCGTGCCAGTGCCTCAGGTAATAACATATCATAAATATGAGGTATGATCAATGTAATCAATGTCTGTATGAACGTGGATCTCGTCCACGTGCCACCCAATGACAATAAGCATCATGCATGTAAATATCATAAACATATGCATGGAAGTATGAGGATGTAAATCAACATGTGTCGCTCGCAACATATCAAAATCATGGAACCTGAGTGTCAAGCATCGACACTCGAAAACATCATGAAACCTGTTCCTAACATCGGCACGTAAATCCTCATATATCGGGCTCCGTCAGTGCGGATCGGCCCACATCATCTCTCGGCTCCGGTTGGTATCCTCCGGATATCCGCTGAGCTTAAATTCAATCACCGGTAGGTAGTAGTCCCTCTGCCAGGCTCACTGACTAGCTACACAGCAGATCCGTTCTCGCCCCGGGGTACCATACCGGGTCCACCATGTACCCGCAATCGGCCTTGTCCGCTCCTCGAATCGGGTTTCACATGTCGCTCTTAGCACCGAGAAAATACATGGTGGACGCACTGAAATATCATATCAAGGGTAACCGAGTTTTAAAACAATTACATACTCTCTTTTGAAATATCCATGGTTCCTAAATCCAGAAATATCATGGAAACAACATATCTCAATGCGTATAATCAAAAGCATGATGTATGCGACATGTAAAAGAAATGTAAGCATATCAGTATATCGTACAATATAGAATAGTAATATGCACACATTGAGGGAGACCGCACTTTTAAAATGAATCAGTTTTAAGGAGTATCTTGTGGTTCCCAAATCTCAAATCAAGCCAGAATCATCAATGTATGTGCAATTACTTATGTACGTAAATATGGGTGTACAGTGGGTATGTACACAAGTATGCCATGCAAGAGATCATATCTTGAATGCAACAGTACTATAGTGTAGTAACATGGCTATTATCGATGATGAAGTGTGTGAGCCGGCAAGCAGGTGTACGTGGAACATATGCATCATCGATAATGGTGCTGGTGTCCTAACAGCATGAGTTTAATATAGCAATAACCATTTGCAGATGCAATGCGATGCAAATAACAAGAATATGCAGAAATCGACTAATAAATGCAACAGTGACGTATCTGCATCAATATAAAAATGTCTTACAATTTGCCTTTTGAAAGAAGACGAATCGAGGTTTTTAGTAAAATAAGGGCTACGGTGTTTTAAGAAAAGATGCGTCTTTTGAAAATATCCATAGAATCCTTTTGCCTGTCTTTAAAATACTCCTGATTCGTTAGTTTTGAAATAGGTATGACTCGGGTCTAGTCTAAAATCTACTATGCAAACTACCGATCTAACTAACAAGCCAATCGGGAGGGGTATGGAAACCACCTAAATCTGAGTCGATATATATATATATATAAGTATAATAGTCGGTGATCCCGCCTCAAGGTACAGCGTACGATACAATATCATGTGACATCCTTGAGTCATGAGTGCGGATCTATCATCAATATGAAGCTCGTACGGTAAATCATCGTACGGCATCCCAAAAGCTGGGTACAGGTCAATATCACAATCCTCTCATTAATTACCAGGTATCCTTATCATCATATCTCATGATCTGGGTACTGATCTAAGTCTAGTACAAATCGATACCGTCTATATAAGTATGAATGCGTGTGTGAAACACAAGTCCAAAGGCCCGCTAAAAATCTCACGTCGTATCCCAAATACGAATCACATCAAATCACCGATCTCATGGCACTATGCCCAATCTCATCGACTCATCTCCAATGTCATCCACTATCCTCATCATCACGGTATAAGTATAGCAATAAGCATGTGTGTGCGTGTGGGTGTAAACCTAATCTTGGGTTCGCGACTACGAACTACACTAATTTACTTCTAACCCTAATCCATCCATAGTACACCTAACACATCTCAATTATCCACGACACTATAAGATATCATAAATATATAAATATATATATATAGTATATATACTATACTAAGCATCGAACTGTGGGGGTACTATACGCCATCCACCCGACTTCCCCCGCAGATATAATCTACTCACCTTGTATCCTGCGTGTTGGTGTCGATGTCGCCACCATCATCTTCATCGCCTCGGATCACCGTGGGGTACCTACATATTACACGTATCACATCGCATTAAAACAAAATCGAAACTAAAACGACACACGAAAACTTAACGACACGCTTAAAGGCCTATAGGTTAGAACCTATGGGCACGCCTTTAAAACCATCGAACAATCCTCGATATCGTCGTATAAACGCCAAGTATTCGAGGTAAAACATGGATACACAATTCCAGAATTCAAAATAAGAAATACGGAAACATGAATCAAAATAGCAACTTAAGAAAAGGGCTCCAGATTTCACCCTAGGTCAAATTGGACAATTTTGTATATACCCAGGGTCTAGTCTATAGATGTAGGAGCTACTAACCAAAACGAGCCAAACTGGTGGGACCCAGGCCGCAAATTGCAGCCAAACAGATTAAATCTGCGGCCTTGTTGGGGAGGTAGGGTCTAGGGTTCTGGGGTTAGCTTCCTGGGTGCCTGCATGTATTACTGTCAATCCAAAAATATTTTCAGAGTCTCGAGGTGATAGCAGATCTCATATAACCTTCACAGATTCCACAAATCTTCCGATATCGGTTTCTAAATCCGTATTCCGGGTTTCAAATCTCAGGTTTGGGTCTTAATTCAAGCACTAGGGTATTTGTGTAGCCTCTACTGAGCTCAATTTCATAACACAACTCTCAATTTCCCATAAACCCTAACTAGGTTTTTCCCCAAGTCCACCAAATCACACAATATCGGTTCTAATCTAGCATGGGGGTCTAAGTAATACAAAAACTAAGCTAATGGTCCAGAAAATAGCTCATTTGGCAACTCAAGAATTTTCTTGAGTTGCCCCTAGTGGCCAAAATCCTTGCTTTCTTGGTCCAAAATGCTTCTCTTGAGCTTGTGCACAATTTTAGTGAAATGGGAGTGGGGTTTTGGAGTTGTTTTGGATGTGTTTTGAGGAGTTGAAGAGGGGAGGGAGGTGAAGGAAGTAGCAGCAGCAGCAAAAAATGGAGAGGGAGAGAGGAATTGATGGAGGAAATGGAGGAGGAGCCAAGTCAAAGAAGACGCCATTCTCTCTCTCTCATGCCCATGCTTATTTCTTTATTCCTTTCTCTTTTTCTTTTCTTTTCTTTTTCCCTCTAAATCCTTCTCACATCAATAGTAACCCCAAAACAACATGGTAGAAATGCACAAGTGTAAAAAAAATGATATGTGCATGTTTTGCACAAAAATGCTAAAAAACCGATTAGTGATTTTTAATCGTGATTAGCACTAAATTAGTGTCAAACTAATCATAAAAACTTTAAAATGGCATAATTACATAAAATACCCTATTTTAGAATTTTCCATAATTTTTTCTAAAATTTTTCCCATTTATCTGTATTTAATTATACTGAAATATTAAAATATTCATTAAAAATAATATTAAATTATAAAAATTCCCCAAAAATAATATTTTAATTTTTTTGAAATGTTACAATCTTCCCCCCTTAAAGAAATTCGGTCCCTGAATTTAAATTTAAACCCCCAAATTATAAAACATTTCAATAAAAAGTCAAAGTTGTCGGGGTTTCGAAATCATTAAAACATAAAACGCATCATAGCGCAATGCTTGCGCATGAGTAATGAGCAGATAACTTAAAATCAAAACTCCGTCAAGTATCCCGCAATCATTGGAGTCATGGTAAAGACACAAATGTCAAATCCAAAACAAAACCAATATGATATAAATCCGAACTATACATGTAAATATCCAATCTACACATGTAAATAGCTGAAGTAAATGCATGCCAAACCTTTTAATGTCGCTATGCAATGCGCATAACACTGCACAGTGGCAGACGTCTATCATAAGAAAATAACCATATATGTATATATCTTTTGTTTAATATGTACGCTCCGCCGTTTTGAAAACAATTTAGAAGGGTTTCCTTGTTTTAAAACGTGTCGTATCATATCAGACACGTAGGTAAATACTGAGACTATAGCTCTCTTTTTGGAAATCCCTTTGATTACTATCAATGCATGCAAAATATCTCCAGGTACTGTCCTCTAACTAGTCCTGCTCAGTACGAAAACAAATAGCAAATATCATAAAAACGTACTGGTCCATAAGGAATAAATCCCAAAAATTTATATAAGAATACCCTGTGCGTTTGGTGCGCATAGAAATCAAAATCCATATATGTGCCATACATGTGCACAAAAACAATATCTAGGTGCAACGGGTGTGCACGAAACATCTGTCATAGGCAACGTATGTGCCTGACATCAAAATCGGGTGCATCTGACATGTACGAAAAATCTCGATTTAGTGCATCTGGTGTGCGCCAAAATCGTATCTCAAAACATGCGCTCATCACGCGTGAAAATCCAAATCAAATGCTTGGAGTGCAAGAAATAAACATCAATATCAGAATCAAATTCGACGGTATACAATACAGCTCAATCCAAATCAGGTATACCGTGGTATATAAGCTCACAACCATGTGCATCAGCGTGCACAAATCAAATTAAAACACTAAAAGTGCATGAAAACGATGCTAAAAGCATAAATCAAATCACCGGCATAAAATAGGTATGAAATCAAAATCAATACCTCAAGCGTATTAATTATGCACAAAATACAAATACCTAGTAGGTGCAACCATGGTGCAAGAAAACAAATATCATGAAACTCAGTCATCAAGACTAAATCATGCGAATAAATTACCCAAAATACCGAAATCCAAAGTGACGGATACGTGATAATCGAATCACAAAATCACAAATCATAAATACCGTCGTCGGTATATCCTCCTTCAAAGTCGAGAAGGTGTCGGTGCATCCAATGCCAGCAGCACAAGACATCTACTTGCCTCTTGCTCACGTCTGGCGTCCTCTGTCTCTGGGTCCTTATCTTCTCTGTGGATTACCAATCTCGCAAACCATCGGCTCTTCGGCCCTGTCAGGTGTGCTAACGGGAACGATTCCGTCCTGGCACTTATCTGGTCATCTCTCGGTCAATCCTCACGGCCACTCGTAAAGCAGCACATCACTGGCGCCGACCTCTGGTCCTCTGAATGCACATCACACATCTGTTCCTGGTGCAATCTTATTGCAGCAGTGTCCTGGAAGGAATCCTGCTCAAGGTCTCTTCCGATATTGCCTATGCCGATCTGTACGGAGGCTGGTACTCTTGCATAATCTCTTCTCGCTCGATGGACATCTGTGTCCTCAGCACAACATTTTCTCAGAAACTGGTCGCATCCCGACACCTCTGTATGCATATCGCGTCTCTGATGTCAGTGGAGTGGAACGTCATCTCGTCAAAATCTCTTGTGAACTCTTTACTTCACTCTGCTCCAATGTCGACTTATGCGGACTCATCTCATCGTGGCTGCATGGACGGCGCTCCAACGGCTATACTCGTATCTGGAGTCTCCCAAGCAATGTGTCCCATCACATGATATCCGAATGATGTCAAATCATCCGTTCGATTTGTCAAAACCTCATAATCCCCCAAGAGCTCAACATCATGGATACAGTTTAATATTATCGAGTACATACCTCAGCATCGGTGGTCCAACCGTAGAAGGACAAACCCAAGCCTCACTAATGGCGCCGCGGAACTGCCGCAAACCCTAAGGTTCAAAGGCTTTCACAAGGTCATTATGTCGAGTTAGGGTTCCATTCTTCTGGAGGGTCCATAGAATCGCTTGCATGTCTTTCTGAATACTTTAAACTTGGAAAATGGGCTCTTGACATTCGATCGTCTCTATCGACTCTCAACGAATCTGTGTGAAGTCGTCTCTAGCTGGAATCAATCTATCTGATGACCTCGCATCGGGGTAAGCGAACGAACCACATGTCCTAGTTGTCCATCCTCGGGTGACTAGCGACCTTCCATCATATCTCTATGTATATACTTATACTGCAGTAGCTCCAACAACTGGGCGATATCTCGTCATTTGCAGCAACAACTGGCTCATTCGTCTGTACACTGAACAGCGCCTCAATCATCCTGAATAAGCGATACATCAATGGTCATCACATCCTGGCTGGCCTCTAGCAGTAGCCTGATCCTCTGGTGCCGATCAGCACATCCGGGAAATCTCGTAACAGCGATCGGTCGAACGCTCATGGCGCGAAAACACAATAAGATGACGCCTCTCTATGCAATCGTACGTCTTTGGAATCACGCGCCGGTCAGTCCTCGTCTGTGATGAGCTCACGCTGACGCAACTCTAGCCGTAGCTCTCTCTGCCCGTGCAATCGTAGCAGCAAAGATCATAACCAAAATCGACGAGGATAGATCATAGGAATGAATATAATACTGTGCAACGAAATTACATCCTAAGGTTTCTTAAGCGGAGTAGTGTATCGTAAGTATGCCGCGGAACATATGTACGGTACGTCACTCTACTCAAGCTACCTACTCCATCAACCAAGGGTCATCCTGCACGACGAAAGTTCGGGTATAATACCCCCTCGACCAAGTCTAAGTTCCGTAAGGTCAAGCCTAAGTTCCGTATATATATAAACGCCCTAGGCTCCACATAGTCAAACTTAGACTCGAACTAAGGTTAACCTAGCGCTCTGATACCAACTTTGTCACGACCCGAAATAGCCCGTGACTGGCACTTAAATCATATGAAGTATAGGACCCCATCTAATTCAAGTAAGTCAAAAGCCCAGAAATCTAAAACCATTTTAAGGAGTGAATAAGAAAATTAGTTTTAAGAAGTGAAGAAAACAAGTTTTAAAAACAAGGTTTTTAAATAAGTAAGCCGAATATGCATTTTTAAAATCTATAGTCTTTTCTGAAAATTTCGGTAGAGTTTCCTTTGTAAATAATGGCCCCGAACGGGGTACAACAAGAATAATATATATATGCACAATAAAAAGCATCCCCAAGCGGGAGCTAGCTCTTCGTCAAACGACAGTCACAACCATGCAAGCAATATAATATACAACGCCAAAGGGCGAGGATCAAAAACTCAAAAGAAACTCAAAATCAACATGAAAACCATAATACCACAATGCGCGACTCTAAGGTCGAAATAATACATAACTGTTTTCTAAGTCTGAACAATATACAAGTTTTGGTTGATGGAATTTCTAGATACAACTGAATAATACATATACAATGGTGGTTCTGATGCAAAAGAATCCACCTACCAAAGCAAGTCATCCGTAAGGAAAGCAGTGTGCCAGAAAAACCGCAATGAAAGCTGTACGGCAAAACCTGCAAGAAACTGTGGCACAACGGGGGTGAGTTGCCAACTCGTGAATAGAAGATATCACAGAGCAGAAATCGTATGTATGACACAATCCTAGGTCAATACGATCAGATATATATATAAACCTCAAATGAATAAGTCTGAAGCCTGATAAGGTGGCAATATAACATCTATACATGAGTGTAGTGCCAAGTGCTCGTGCCAGTGCCTCAGGTAATAACATATCATAAAAATGAGGTATGATCAATGTAATCAATGTCTGTATGTACGTGGATCTTGTCCACGCGTCACCCAATGACAATAAGCATCATGCATGTAAATATCATAAACATATGCATGGAAGTATGAGGATGTAAATCAACATGTGTCGCTCGCGACATATCAAAATCATGGAACCTGAGTGTCAAGCATCGACACTCGAAAACATCATGAAACCTATGCCTAGCATCGGCACGTAAATCCTCATATATCGGGCTCCATCAGTGCGGATCGGCCAACATCATCTCTCGGCTCCGGTCGGTATCCTCCGGATATCCGCTGAGCTCAAATACAATCACAGGTAGGTAGTGGTCCCTCTGCCAGGCTCACCGTCTAGCTACACAGTAGATCCGTTTTTTCCCCGGGGTACCATATCGGGTCCACCATGTACCCGTAATCGACCTCGTCCGCTCCTCGAATCGGGTTTCACATGTCGCTCTCAGCACCGAGAAAACACATGGTGGACGTACTGAAATATCATATCAAGGGTAACCAGGTTTTAAAACAATTACATACTCTCTTTTGAAATATCCACGGTTCCCAAATCCAGAAATATCATGGAAACAACATATCTCAATGCGTATAATCAAAAGCATGATGTATGCGACATGTAAAAGAAATGTAAGCATATCAGTATATCGTGCAATATGAAATAGTAATATGCACACATTGAGGGAGACCGCTCTTTTAAAATGAATCAGTTTTAAAGAGTATCTTGCGGTTCCCAAATCTCAAATCAAACCAGAATCATCTATGTATGTGCAAATACTTATGTGTGTAAATATGGGTGCACAATGGGTATGTACACAAGTATGCCATGCAAGAGATCATATCCTGAATGCAACAGTACTACAGTGTAGCGACATGGCAATTATCGATGATGAAGTGTGTGAGCCGGCAAGCAGGTGTACGTGGAACATATGCATCATCGATAATGGTGCTGGTGTCCTAACAGCATGAGTTTAATACAGCAATAACCATTTGCACATGCAATGCAATGCAAATAACAAGAATATGCAAAATCGACTAATAAATGCAACAGTGACGTATCTGCATCAATAAAAAAATGACTTACAGTTTACCTTTTGAAATAAGACGAATCGGGGTTTTTAGTAAAATATGGGCTACGGTGTTTTAAGAAAAGATGTGTCTTTTGAAAATATCCGTAGAATCCTTTTGCCTGTCTTAAAAATACTCCCGATTTGTTAGTTTTGAAATAGGTATGACTCGGGTCTAGTCTAACATCTACTATGCAAACTACCGATCTAACTAACAAGTCAATCGGGAGGGGTATGGAAACCACCTAAATCTGAGTCGATATATATATATATATAAGTATAATAGTTGGTGATCCCGCCCAAAGGTACCACGTACGATACAATATCGTGTGATATCCTTGAGTTATGAGTGTGGATCTATCATCAATATGAAGCTCATACGGTAAATCATCATACTGCAGGGTTCCTAGGCACTCTAGTGAGGTCTCCCAAGCCATCAACCATGGCAATTTCAAAAATTATGGTGCCTACAAACCCTAAACAACGGATCGTATACTAGATTTCTAGGCGAACAAGAACTAGTTAACAGTTAACTATATGAAATACGGAAATACAACCTTTGTAGATCCGGTGCTCCACCTCCATAGCTCCGCAACGAGGTCCTCTCCGCTGTCCAAATCGAATCTGGGCTCTATGATCGGCTTCGTCGGAGAATGGGCAAGCTAGGTCGTCGATGTCCATGCCGAAGATGATCTACGTCGAAGCATCGATGAATCAAGCTCCACCTTCACCAAACCCTAAAATCTTGTGAAGGAAACACACTCTACTACTTGGCAAGAGGTAGAGGATGAAGAAATAGGAGGTGGGTTAACTTTAGAATTGGATTTCTCACTCTTTCCATCAATCCACCATTGATGGAGCTTGCTTTTCATGAAGAAGAAGAAGAGCAAGAAGAAGATCATTGTTATGATAAGTTATTAGAATAATGAAAAGAAAAACAATTCTTATCATAACTTGAACCCTAGTTAAGTGTAGAGAAAAGACCATGGTTAATGGAATGGTTAGGGTTAAGGATAAGAACAAAATGGTCACTAGGTCAAAGTCTTCAAGAAGCTTCAATATGAAACAAAAATAGCCACCATTTTCTTCTTATTCCTTTTCTAATTATTTCCAAAATAAATAAATAGATAAATAAATAATAAAAGGAAATAAAACCCTAATCATATTAATAACCATGGTTTATTCTTAACTTACACTTAAACAATCATGTATCATCAAACATGATACAAGCAAATGCACAAAAGTATATCGCATATACAATGCGCCCATCCGAGTGAGAAAATCCATCTTAAGTAAACCGATACTAGTTGATGCAAAGTAATATATCAAATATATAAATATGCATTAAATCATTAAATCAACACTTGATTCAATGACCCGGTTATGTCGCACACAACCGACTAGTATACAATATATCGGCTTATCGAATCAACGCTTGAATCGATAACTAGGTTATATCGCATACAACCATTCGATATATTTATCGCGAGAATAGAATACGGTATCACATACACGCATTATTCTCGGTCCCGCACATATCTCATATGCGCTCCTATTTCGTTTCGCTTGAGCCAGGAAACCTCTGTGTAGGACTCTAAAGACTCGTCAATACGCCGGCAGCAGGTGATGATCATATCAAACACCCACAAGCCGCAAGCGGTCTGCTAAACGTAACGGCCACCCGGGTATTGAGCGATCTGAAGATCGACGAGCAAGCCCGCTCACACTCCAGTGAATCCGACCAGTAACACTACCGTACAGTCCGGTCTGATCGTCTGATATGTCGCATATCTTGCCTAGGGGTGGTAAACGTCAGACCCCAATAGCTCAATAAGTCGTGTCGATATGAGGTCTATAACTGTTCGAGAAACTACTGGTAACACTTACCAGTAAATCTCAGCAACCCTGGCCAGGGATTTCCTGTTATAGCCAATCGAACACAGCGCAACATCAACCCCCATATACCGCGAGAGACAAATCCCCTCCTATCGCTCATTGCCTCCATGTGACTCGGGACTGTACCCAAAAACCACCGTTTTGCACGCCCTCTTGGACGTGGTAAGATGGAAATCAAAGCACAGTGGGAACCACACAAGACTCTATGACGATCTCGGGTCAACAGACTACTCTGTACCAGTGTCACCAGAGAACTGCCATCTGACGTGAGGTATAATACCATCTGGGAGTTCTCGGCGAGTCCGTCCAGTGTACCCAGTCTCTACTGAGCACCCGTATATCTCCTCTGATGTCAAACACCGATGGATATGGGATCATCCATCGCCCATCTGTATGGGTCGAGAAGGTACACGCTAGTCTACTCTGGTATATCGATGCCCCGTCTCGATACACCCTCGACTAGGGACTGTGAAGGATGTACTTATGGACTACCATGTCCCCACTAGTATGATCCGCATCATAGTCCAGGTAGTCAAGTACAGATCCTAAGGGCTTTACCAACATGTAACAGAGAGACAATCAGCATACACGTTAAGGTAAAGGGTAACCAGATAGCATACTATCATGTCGAGCAAGAAAGTCCTCCCTATATATGTCCCAGCATCCACTACAATATACATCCTATGTACAGTAATGGCCTCTAGGGCATACATATAACTAACAATCTCCCACTTGCACTAGGGCCATCTGTAGCAGTGGTTGCAGTATCTCATACTCAACCATCCCATGAAAGTCTCTCTCTGGGAACAGGCCTTTGTGAGTGGATCCGCTGTGTTGTCCTCTGAATCTACTCTCCTAACCTCGATCACCCTGGAGATCAACTATCTCCATGATCAGGCGATGCTGCCTTAGGATTAGTCTGGATCACTGATGGGACCGGCGTTCCTTGGCATGAGCCACAACTCCATTGTCTCACAATGGTAGGAACGTAGTTCATCTCATGAACCAATATACACCCAAACAGCCTCTTTGGTAGCATCTTAAGTAGCGATGTATCCAGCCTTTATCGTCTAGTATGTCACGGTATCTAGCTTGGAACTCTTCCAACATACTGTCCCTTTACTGAGGGTAAAGACAATGCCTGTGACTGACACTCAGTCGTCTTTATCACCCTGGAACCATTCCAGTGATTCTCCTCAGGATCGGTTGATACCGTCTCACTACAATTAGTGAGTATCCTAACATCCATTTAGATCTATCTCATAGATCCAAAATCCAGGATTTAGTAGGTATCACTTTAATCCTATGTGGAGAATCATAGTGATAAGCGGAGATTGATCGAGCGTAGCAAAGGAAACTCCTTCCCTATCAAAAGTATGTCATCCACGTACTCTACGAGGATCGTCACCATACTCCCTACTGCCTTCTTGTTTATACAAGGTTCATCTACCATTTTGATGATGTCAAACTCTTTGACTAATTCATCAAAACAGATGTTCCAACTCCGCGATGCCTGCTTTATCATATAAAACATCTTGCACACGTTTCCGCTGCTCCCACTGTTTACGAAGCCCTCTGGCTGTGTACTTATAGACACACTCTTCTAAATCATCATTTAGAAAAGCAGTCAAGACACCCAACCGCCAGATATCGTAGTTATGGTATGTAGCCGTGGCAAGTAGGATCTGGATGGACTTAAGCATAGTCTCTTGAAAAGGTTTCATCATGATCCACGCCTGGTCAATGATGCAAACCTTTAACAAGTCTAGCTTTGAAAGTCTCAACTTTTCCATCTACACCAAGTAATCTTCTCAAGATATACTTGCTCCTGATGGGGATTTAACCCTTCAGATATAGCAACCAAAGTCCATACTTTGTTGGTGTATAAGGATTCCATCTCAGATCGCTAAACATCCAGCCATTCTTACAGAGTCCTACTCCTGATGGCCAGCTCGAAACTAGTTGGGTCATCATCTCATGATGCAATCCTCGCTCCCACTGTCATAGAGAAACCGAAGTATCTCTCAGGTGGGTGAGGAACCCTACTAGATCGGCGGAGAGGCTAAGGTTCGTTGGAATCTACTGAATCCTTTGGCTCTATCAAATCATCTGCTACAGTTTGTATAGCTGGAACATTTCCAGTTCTACATAACAGACCTTGCCTCGAGCTTGTCCGGATTTTGCTTTTAGACATAGGCCGGACAACCCCAAATCTTAACTGGCTTAAGACATGGGCTCTTCCCATACCATATCACATATGAAGCGGTAGGCAACTGATTTGATTTGAACCCTATTCAATAGGTATGCAGCTTCTCAAGTGCATAACACCCAAAAGGAAAAAGGTAACTCAGTATTACTCATCATAGAACACACCTTATCACATAGGGAGTGATTGCTCCGCCCTGATATACTATCGTGCTATGGTGTATGCGGAGGAGTAATGCTGAGAGAGAATCTCATTCTCCTTTGGAATAATCCAGGATTTTCGTGCTCAAGTATTCTCCTCCTTGATCTCATCATAGGACATAATACTTATACCCGTATTCTGGTTCTCTACTTCTAACTTATATTCCGTGAATATCTCAAAAGGTTCGGACTTGTGTTTCAACAGGAACATATGTCTGAATCTTGAGAGATTATCAGAGAATATAATGAAGTATAAAGAACCAGTCTTGGCAGGTGTAGACAGGGACCTTACATACATCAACATGTATCATCCCAAGAGTTTACTAACTCTTTCTCTGTTTCAGTAAACGGAGCTATGGTCATCTTATCTTTGTGACATGACTGGCGAGTTTCAGAAGATGTAAATTCAAACTGATTTAAATATACATCTATTTGTAACTCTAGCCAGTCGGGTCGCATTGATCTGACCTAGTCTACAATACCTCAAGAAGAATTCGTTCATTTCTGAACTCTTTCTCTTGTGTGTGTTCTGTATACTTAGAACTGTAGTTTGATTTAGAACATCAACGCTTTTAGATAACGTGCCTGAACCGATCAACTTTTGATATAGGAAATGTTCAAAACATTATCCAACAATACAAAATTTTATCGTTTCTTTACTAATAAAGAGAGTGATATGATTTTGTATATCAGGTTCGGTATCTAATAACATTCGTTCAGAATCAATGTATTCAGGTAATACAGGGTGACAGTGACCGACAGACTTGGATGCAACACTTGCCCCGTTTTCTGCCTCATGAAACTTATCACCCGTTCTCAGTTCTCTACCTTTCTGTAGCCCTATGTAACAGATTACATATCTGGGATCCTGATCTGGTATCACATACCCAGGACGTAGAGGATACAGAGAAACAGTTCTTTGTAACGAACATGCCCGAAGATGATGCATCAGCATGCACTCTCTTCGTTTGGGCGGCACGGAAAATCTGGTATTCCCCAATTTCCTGCTCGGTCTTATAACAATTATAAGTTGGAGCGGGACCAACGTTCCCCAGCTCAGTATAACAAGCGGGTTCGGTCAATAATCCGTATTATTATCTTGATTAAGGCATGATATGGTCGCTACCAGGAGAGAGAGAGAAGAAAACACTCAGCGTGCGCTCTGTCAAGAATAGATTGGTTTTTATTTTATCTAATCAGGATGGCTCCCACTGCTTTTTATCAAATCTTCCTTCAAACCCTAAAAGGAAAGACTAGCCGGGATTAATTACACACTACAAGTTCGCCAATCTTTCAGCCAGGCCAGTGTCGGTACTTTGAGGGAGGTCCCCCGTGCTTTCGCACGAACCTAATTAATGTAAACCTCGTTTTCCCAGAGGCGTAACCTCGTTAACACCTTTCTAGACACCTACTTGATCGGCTAATTGTAATGTATAAAACTCTCCCAGGAGTAACTCTTACTCGCAGCGGGTATCGGGATCCAACTATCTCATAGAAGGTATGCAATCTCATTGCAAATTTCAACACTTGAAATTCCCGATAATATTTTGCCCCTAGCTCGCTATGACCTTGACGAATGCCAAACAACCCATAGTCCACTAGTCAAGTTCAACCCGTACATTACTTGATCGAATTAAACCCACCCGCACGACCCTTGACGAATGCCAAACAACGCCGTACGAATACCCTAATCCAATCTGCATCATATGCATAAGCAGATAAATACTAGTTAGCTACCGCACACTACGCCTTGACGAATGCCAAACTACCGTAGCACGAATACTAACTAGTACTTATCTGTAATGACGGAGGGCTACGACAGGTTTTTCTGAAAACCTATTGCGTAATGAACTTGATATCGTTGTAGAATCAAATGATTTTAAAAAATGGAGTGTTTTTGAAGCTTTTCTAGTTTTGCTAAAGGAGTCACTCCCGGTGAAGGGATCGTCGGTCCTTTCCTCGTCGAATGAGGTGCTGGATATATCACATATATCACTGTGCAAAGCAAAAACACTTAAAAGCAATCAAAAGACAAACCGAGGGTGTAGCATCTGCCAGTTATTGCTAAAGGAGTCACTCCCGGTGAAGGGATCTCGGTCCTTTCCTCGTCGGATGAGGTGCAGGATATATCACATATACCTCTGTGCAAAGCAAGAACTGTAGCTATCTGTTTTATTTTGAAATTCGATTCTACAACATCTTAGGTTTCTTTTATTTCATTAATCATATTAATGAAGTCCCATCATTTAAGTACCTAAACATCACAGATAGATATGACGTACACTTATGCCATCCGCATTCGCCTCGATGTCCCCTCATGCACCGTTAGGTTAAGTAACTAACGGCAGAGCGGGGCAGGGCTAGCGCGGGTGTAAAACATAAGTAACGCCTATATAATATATCATATATACTATATACTGTATCTATCACAGAACATCACATGATCACATCACAGATATCGCAGCAGAAGAATCATATGAAATATTGGATATACTAGGACGTCCGTGTTTTCAATACGAGCCAGTATAAAACACGGATTCCACGGTCGTGATGAATAGCCAAACCCACACCCCTAGACCCCTACGAGAGCGGCAAGCAACCCTACCAATTCTGGAGTTAGGAGACCCGACCTCGACTCCTCGAGTTGGTCTCCCACTGGACTCCAGAACCCGGTTACTTGTGCCCTCCTCCTTGGGTCTATCCTAGTGCAGAAAAGTAAATAATATACAAACGGTGACTACTTCCGCAACCTGGAAGCGCCCCAATAAAAGAATATTACATACAAGTTTTTACATGAATGAAAATGAAAAACACTCATCTCACATAAAAACCCCCGGCTATTCAAACACGACGATCCAATATAACATATCCAGCAACACATAACATCACATGTCTTCAACGTAAGTAAACATGTGTATCCCAATTGTCGTTGACATATAGCAACGAAACCGGCGATATCACATATTACACTTACGGTCACAGAAAAGAAAGTGTAAAACTACAACAGTTGGAATCCGCAACCACCTCAGACATCGCATGGCTGACCAAATGAATTACTTAGACATCGCATGCCTAACAATTATAAACCCCGCATTTTAGTCTCAAAATCGAAAACTCTTTTCAATATTAAGTCGGGCAATTCAACAAGATTCCCGACAGTCTGATCGAATGCTCGTCGCAAACTTCAGTAGACGGCCGCACCCCCGATACCGTCGACGAAGTGCACCAAGGCGGAACACCGTTACCGGGAGCACCCGAACGGATGCTTTCGGCGACGGGGTTCTCCTACAGTCACTTGGTCGGGGCATGGAGTGAAGCTGTCTATTAAGTTTATCCGGCGAGTATCCGCGTACGCTACGTGATTGCGACGGACTTTTGATCACATCAAAATTCCGTGGCAACCGATCAAGTGAGACTAAATTGCTACGTTTATAACATTCATTCAGTTATCACATAACTATTGTGAATTCCAATTATTGTATCCCATTCCAGATAAACAGAAAATGTCAAACTTTTCGATTGAACAATCGAACACCCAAGTTTTCCCGAAACTGATCAACACATGAAACAAGTCTAACAACATTCCGTTCGTACCTCAGTACCAACGATCCAGCCGTAGAAGGGTCAAGCCAACGCCTCACATGTGGCACGCCGTACTGCCCCAAACCCGAAGGTTCAAAGGGCAGTTCAAGACGGTCACATAATCGAGTTAAGGTTTGTGTCTTCTAGAGGGACCATCGCGTTACTTGCACTACTTAGAACATCGTTAAACTACGGAAAAATCCAACCCTTGGAAATTTTCCGTCAGGGGAAAAATTGGGTATTTATATCCGGTCGAACTTTTTAACATATTCTAAAATTTATCCGGAAAGCCACACTGACAAAATTTGATATCCCGATCGAAATACCGAATCCCCAAATCAACTCAGAAAAATTCAACTCTTGAGTTCAGATCAAAATATTCCAGGAAAATAAGCACTGCATTTTAGGAGTAACTGCGCAAATTTGGACACGTGTAGTGAACAGTTGGCCGCGGAAGGGCCGCACAAACCCTACTTGTGCGGCGCTTCCGCCGCACTATGGTGGAATCGTGTGCTCAAATTTCACAGTTATTCTCAGAAAAGCCTGCTTGTTTTTATGGATATTTTTAATTGTCAAAACTCAACAGTTTTAAAATCTGGACAGAGAGCAATTTTGGGTTTCGGTTTTGTGTCGTTCGGACTTCAAATTCCGTCTGGACTTCGCCTAAGGCTCTAGCTAGGCTCTGATACCACTGCAGGGTTCCTAGGAATTCTAGTGAGGTCTCCCAAGCCATCAACCATGGCAATTTCAAAAATTATGGTGCCTACAAACCCTAAACAACGGATCGTATACTAGATTTCTAGGCGAACAAGAACTAGTTAACAGTTAACTATATGAAATACGGAAATACAACCTTTGTAGATCCGGTGCTCCACCTCCATAGCTCCGCAACGAGGTCCTCTCCGCTGTCCAAATCGAATCTGGGCTCTAGGATCGGCTTCGTCGGAGAATGGGCAAGCTAGGTCGTCGATGTCCATGCCGAAGATGATCTACGTCGAAGCATCGATGAATCAAGCTCCACCTTCACCAAACCCTAAAATCTTGTGAAGGAAACACACTCTACTACTTGGCAAGAGGTAGAGGATGAAGAAATAGGAGGTGGGTTAACTTTAGAATTGGATTTCTCACTCTTTCCATCAATCCACCATTGATGGAGCTTGCTTTTCATGAAGAAGAAGAAGAGCAAGAAGAAGATCATTGTTATGATAAGTTATTAGAATAATGAAAAGAAAAACAATTCTTATCATAACTTGAACCCTAGTTAAGTGTAGAGAAAAGACCATGGTTAATGGAATGGTTAGGGTTAAGGATAAGAACAAAATGGTCACTAGGTCAAAGTCTTCAAGAAGCTTCAATATGAAACAAAAATAGCCACCATTTTCTTCTTATTCCTTTTCTAATTATTTCCAAAATAAATAAATAGATAAATAAATAATAAAAGGAAATAAAACCCTAATCATATTAATAACCATGGTTTATTCTTAACTTACACTTAAACAATCATGTATCATCAAACATGATACAAGCAAATGCACAAAAGTATATCGCATATACAATGCGCCCATCCGAGTGAGAAAATCCATCTTAAGTAAACCGATACTAGTTGATGCAAAGTAATATATCAAATATATAAATATGCATTAAATCATTAAATCAACACTTGATTCAATGACCCGGTTATGTCGCACACAACCGACTAGTATACAATATATCGGCTTATCGAATCAACGCTTGAATCGATAACTAGGTTATATCGCATACAACCATTCGATATATTTATCGCGAGAATAGAATACGGTATCACATACACGCATTATTCTCGGTCCCGCACATATCTCATATGCGCTCCTATTTCGTTTCGCTTGAGCCAGGAAACCTCTGTGTAGGACTCTAAAGACTCGTCAATACGCCGGCAGCAGGTGATGATCATATCAAACACCCACAAGCCGCAAGCGGTCTGCTAAACGTAACGGCCACCCGGGTATTGAGCGATCTGAAGATCGACGAGCAAGCCCGCTCACACTCCAGTGAATCCGACCAGTAACACTACCGTACAGTCCGGTCTGATCGTCTGATATGTCGCATATCTCGCCTAGGGGTGGTAAACGTCAGACCCCAATAGCTCAATAAGTCGTGTCGATATGAGGTCTATAACTGTTCGAGAAACTACTGGTAACACTTACCAGTAAATCTCAGCAACCCTGGCCAGGGATTTCCTGTTATAGCCAATCGAACACAGCGCAACATCAACCCCCATATACCGCGAGAGACAAATCCCCTCCTATCGCTCATTGCCTCCATGTGACTCGGGACTGTACCCAAAAACCACCGTTTTGCACGCCCTCTTGGACGTGGTAAGATGGAAATCAAAGCACAGTGGGAACCACACAAGACTCTATGACGATCTCGGGTCAACAGACTACTCTGTACCAGTGTCACCAGAGAACTGCCATCTGACGTGAGGTATAATACCATCTGGGAGTTCTCGGCGAGTCCGTCCAGTGTACCCAGTCTCTACTGAGCACCCGTATATCTCCTCTGATGTCAAACACCGATGGATATGGGATCATCCATCGCCCATCTGTATGGGTCGAGAAGGTACACGCTAGTCTACTCTGGTATATCGATGCCCCGTCTCGATACACCCTCGACTAGGGACTGTGAAGGATGTACTTATGGACTACCATGTCCCCACTAGTATGATCCGCATCATAGTCCAGGTAGTCAAGTACAGATCCTAAGGGCTTTACCAACATGTAACAGAGAGACAATCAGCATACACGTTAAGGTAAAGGGTAACCAGATAGCATACTATCATGTCGAGCAAGAAAGTCCTCCCTATATATGTCCCAGCATCCACTACAATATACATCCTATGTACAGTAATGGCCTCTAGGGCATACATATAACTAACACGTACAACATCCCAAAAGCTGGGTACTGGTCAATATCACAATCCTCTCATCAATTACCAGGTATCCTTATCATCATATCTCCTGATCTGGGGTACGGATCTAAGTCTAGTACAAATCGATACCGTCTATATAAGTATGAATGCGTGTGTGAAACACACGTCCGAAGGCCCGCTAAAAATCTCAAGTCGTATCCCAAATACGAATCACATCATATCACCGATCTCATTGCACTATACCCAATCTTATCGACTCATCTCGAATGTCATCCACTATCTTCATCATCACGGTATAAGTATAGCAATAAGCATGTGTGTGTGGGTGGGTGTAAACCTATTGTAGGGTTCACGACTAGGAACTACACTAATTTACTTCTAACCCTAATCCATCCATAGTACACCTAACACATCTCAATTATGCACGACACTATAAGCTATCATAAATATATATATATATATATAGTATATATATACTATACTAAGCATCGAACTGCGGGGGTGCTATACGCCATCCACCCGACTTCCCCCGTAGATATAATCTACTCACCTTGTATCCTACGTGTCGGTGTCGATGTCGCCACCATCATCTTCATCGCCTTGGATCACCGTGGGGTACCTACATATCACACGTATCGCATCGCATTAAAACAAAATCGAAACTAAAATGACGCACGAAAACTTAACGACACGCTTAAAGGACTATAGGTTAGAACCTATGGGTATGCCTTTAAAACCATCGAACAATCCTCGATATCGCCGTATAAACGCCAAGTATTCGAGGTAAAACACAGATACACAATTCCAGATTTCAAAATACGAAATACGGAAACATGAATCAAAACAGTAACTTAAGAAAAGGGCTCCAGATTTCACTCTAGGTCAAATTGGACAATTTTGTATATACCCAGGGTCTAGTCTATAGATGTAGGAGCTACAGAACCAAAACGAGCCAAACTGGTGGGACCCAGGCCGCAAATTGCGGCCAAACAGATTAAATCTGCGGCCTGGTTGGGGAGGTAGGGTCTAGGGTTCTGGGGTTAGCTTCCTGGGTGCTTGCATGTATCACTGTCAATCCAAAAATATTTTCAGAGTCTCGGGGTGATAGCAGATCTCATATAACCTTCACAGATTCCACAAATCTTCCGATATCGGTTTCTAAATCCGTATTCCGGATTTCAAATCTCAGGTTTGGGTCTTAATTCAAGCACTAGGGTGTTTGGGTAGGTTCTACTGAGCTCAATTTCACAACACAACTCTCAATTTCCCATAAACCCTAACTAGGTTTTTCCCCAAGTCAACCAAATCACACAATATCGGTTCTAATCTAGCATGGGGGTATAAATAATAAAAAAACTAAGCTAATGATCCAGAAAATACCTCATTTGGCAACTCAAGAATTTTCTTGAGTTGCCCCTAGTGGCCAAAATCCTTGCTTTCTTGGTCTAAAATGCTTCTCTTGAGCTTGTGCACAATTTTAGTGAAATTGGAATGGGGTTTTGGAGTTGTTTTCGATGTGTTTTTGTTGGATATAGTACCCTCAAAGTCAATTATTGGATCACAGGCACATGATTGCAATGATTGAGAAAGGGCTTATACCGATAAAACAATCTTACTCGAGATGATAATATACTATCTGGTTTGTCTTTATCATCATGTATATGTTGATAGAGCCCATAGGATTCTTACTTGACTACCAGCATTATGATGGCGATCATATACGTGGGAGCTGGGAGTCTATAAGCACATCCTTAAAGTGTCCCTAGTCCTGGGAGTTTCGAGACAGGGCATCGATACTCCAGAGTAGACTAGTGTACACAGTCGAGACCCCGACGAGGGGCGGTGGCCGGTCTCATAAGCCATTGGTGTTAGTGTTAGTTATATGTATGCCCTAGAGGCCATTACTGTACATTGGATGTATATTGTAGTGGATGCTGGGACATATATAGGGAGGACTTTCTTGCTCGACATGATAGTATGCTATCTGGTTGAACTTTACCTTAACGTGTATACTGGGTGTCTCTCTGTTACATGTTGGTAAAGCCCTTAGGATGTGTACTTGACTACCTAGACCATGATGCGGATCATACTAGTGGGGACATGGTAGTCCATAAGTACATCCTTCAAGGTCCCTAGTCGTGGGTGTATCGAGACGGGGCATCGATATACCAGTGTAGACTAGCGTATACCTTCTCGACCCATACAGATGGGCGATGGATGATCCCATATCCATTGGTGTTTGACATCAGAGATGATATACGGGTGCTCAGTGGAGACTGGGTACACTGGACGGACTCGCCGAGAACTCCCAGATGGTATTATACCTTACGTCAGATGGCAGTTCTCTGGTGACACTGGTACAGAGTAGTCTGTTGACCCGAGATCGTCATAGAGTCTTGTGTGGTTCCCACTGTGCTTTGATTTCCATCTTACCACGTCCAAGAGGGCATGCAAAACGGTGGTTTTTGGGTACAGTCCCGAGTCACATGAAGGCAATGAGCGATAGGAGGGGATTCGTCTCTCCCGGTATAGGGGGTTGATGTTGCGCTGTGTTCGATTGGCTATAACCGGAAATCCCTGGCCAGGGTTGCTGAGATTTACTGGTAAGTGTTACCAGTAGTTTCTCGAATTGTTATAGACCTCATATCGACACGACTTATCGAGCTATTGGGGTCTGACGTTTACCACCCCTAGGCGAGATATGCGACATATCAGACGACGAGACCGGACTGTACGGTAAGTGTTACTGGTTGGATTCACAGGAGTGTGAGCGGGCTTGCTCGTCGATCTTCTGATCGCTCAATACCCGGGTGGCCGTTACGTTTAGCAGACCGCTTGCGGCTTGTGGGTGTTTGATATGATCATCACCTGCTGCCGGCGTATTGACGAGTCTTTAGAGTCCTACACAGAGGTTTCTTGGCTCAAGCGAAACGAAATAGGAGCGCATATGAGATATGTGCGGGACCGAGAATAATACCAGTATATGATACTGTATTCGATTCTCGCGATTTGTGACATTGATTTGTTATATGCGATATAGCCGGGTTATTGAATCAAGTGTTGATTCGATAAGATGTTACTAATGATACTAGTCGGTTATGTGTGACATGACCGGATCATTGAATCTAGTGTTGATTTAATGATTTAATGTATAATTATATATTTGATATATTACTTTGCATTAACTAGTATTGGTTCACTTTAAATGGATTTTCTCACTTGGATTGTGCACATTGTATATGTGGTATACTTTTGTACACAAGTTTGTATCATGTTTGATAATACATGCTCACTAGGGTTTATGTAAAGATTAAACCATGGTTGTATATTGGTTAGGGTTTTCATTTTCTTATTCATTTATTTATTTATTTATTCTTTTTGGAAAATGAAAAGCATAAAGAGAAAATGGTGGCTAACTTTGTTTGATTTTGAAGCTTCATGAAGCTTTGACTAAGTCACCATTTTGTCTCATGCTTAACCCTAACCATTCCACTTAACCATGATTCATTCTCTACAATTAACCATGGTTTGAATATGATAAGTATTCATTTTTCTTTTGGATTTAATTAACTAATCATATTCATTTTCTTTCTTCTTCTTCTTCTTCATGAGCAAGAAAGAAAAGCTTTCTACTTCAATGGCAACTTGAGCAATTGAGTGAGAAATCCAAATCTAAATTGAACCCACCTCCTATTTCTTCATCCTCTACCTCTTGCCAAGTTGTATAGGGTGTTTCCTTCACATGTTTTCATGGCTTGGTGAAGGTGGAGCTTGATCTTGTGATGCCTCGACGTAGATCATCTTCGGCACGAAGCCGACGACCTTGCCCGCCCATTTCTCCGATGAAGCCGACGCTAGAGCCCGGGTTTCCATTTGGACAGCGAGGAGACTTCATTGCGGAGCTATGGAGGTGGAGAACCGGATCTACAAAGGTTGTATTTCCATTCTTGTAGTTAAGTTGTTAACTATTCTCTTTTGTCGCCTAAACTTCTAGTTAACGATCTAGTCTAGGGTTTCTCGGCACCATAAAATTTGAAATTGGCATGGTTGATGCCTTGTGAGACCTCTTGAGAGTGCTTAGGAACCCTACAGTGGTATCAGAGCCTAGCTAGAGCCTTAGGCGATGCGTAGACGAAGTTTGAAACCCGAACGAACCCGAAACCCTAATACAAAATGCTCTCTGGAAATTTTCTAAAAATTTGGATTTTTGTCAATTAAAAATTCGCAGAAAATAGAGCAGGAAATTATAAGGATTACTGCAGAAAACGAAACCCTAATTCCACTGTAGCGCCGCGGAACCGCCGCAATAGCCTCCTTTTGCGGCGGTTCCGCGGCCGTTTGTGCTGATTAGGGATTTGTTTTGATACAGTAATGCCCGTATCTGTTTCCTCTGTTCTCTGGGAACTTTTAATCTGCACTCAAGAGTTGAGTTTTCTGGGGTTGTTTTGGGGATTCGATGATTCGATCGGATTATCAGATTTTGTCTATGTGGCTTCCGGATAATTTTTGAATATGTTAAAAAGTTCGACCGGATATAAATACCCAATTTTTCCCCTGTCGGGAAATTTCCAAGTGTTGGATTTTTCCGTAGTTTAAAGACGTTCTAAGTAGTGCAAGTAACGCGATGGTCCCTCTAGAAGACAACAAACCTTAACTCGATTATGTGACAGTCTTGAACTGCCCTTTGAACCTTCGGGTTTGGGGCAGTACGGCGTGCCACATGTGAGGCGTTGGCTTGACCATTCTACGGCTGGACCGTTGGTACTGAGGCACGAACTGAATGTTTTTAGACTTATTTCATGTGTTGAGCTGTATCGGGAAAACTTGGGTGTTTGAATGTTCGATCGAAAAGTTTAACATTTTCTATTTATCTGGAATGGGATACAATAATTGGAATTCACAAAAGTTATGAGATAACTGAATGAATGTTATAAATCTAGCAATTTAGTCTCACTTGATCGGTTGCTACGGAATTTTGATGCGATCAAAAGTCCGTTGCAATCACGTAGCGTACGCGGATACTCGCCGGGTAAACTTAATAGACAGCCTCACTCCCTAGCCCCGACCAAGTGACTGGAGGAGAACCCCGTCGCCGAAAGCATCAGTTCGGGTGCTCGCGGCAGCGGTGTTCCGCCTTGGTGCACTTCGTCAGCTGCGTCGGGGGTGCGGCCGCCTACTAAAGTTTGCGACGAGTATTCGATCAGGCTGTCAGGAATCTTGTTGAATTGCCCGACTTGATATTGAAAAGTGTTTTCGATAATGAGACTAAAATGCGGGGTTTATAATTGTTAGGTATGCGATGTCTAAGGAATTCATTTGATTAGGCATGCGATGTCTATGAAGGTTGCGGATTCCAACTGTTGTAGTTTTACACTTTCTTTTCTGTGACCGTAAGTGTAATATGTTATATCGCCGGTTTCGTTGCTATATGTCAACGACAATTGGGATGCGCATATTTACTTACGTTGATGACATGTGATGTTATATGTTGCTGGATATGTTATATTGGATCGTCGTGTTTGAATAGCCGGGGGTTTTTATGTGAGATGAGTGTTTTTCATTTTCATTCATGTAAAAACTTGTATGTAATATTCTTTTATTGGGGCACTACCAGGTTGCGGAAGTTGTCACCTTTTGTATATTATTTACTTTTCTGCACTAGGATAGACCCAAGGAGGAGGGCATTAGTAACCGGGTTCTGGAGTCCAGTGGGAGACCAACTCGAGGAGTCGAGTCCGGGTCTCCTAACTCCAGAATTGGTAGGGTTGCTTGCTGCTCTCGTAGGGGTCTAGGGGTGTGGGTTTGGCTATTCATCACGACCGTGGAATCCGTGCTTTATACTGGCTCGTATTAAAAACACGGACGTCCTAGTATATCCAATATTTCATATGTTTCTTCTGCTGCGATATATGTGATGTGATCATGTGATGTTCTGTGATAGATACTGTATATAGTATATATGATATATTATATAGGCGTTACTTATGTTTTACACCCGCGCTAGCCCTGCCCCGCTCTACCGTTAGTTACCTAACCTAACGGTGCACGAGGGGACATCGAGGCGAATGCGGATGGCATAAGTGTACGTCGTATTTATCTGTGATGTTTAGGTACTTTAATGATGGGACTTCATTAATGTGATTAATGAAAATAAAAGAAACCTAAGATGTTGTAGAATCGAATTTCAAAATAAAAAGGGTAGCTGCAGTTCTTGCTTTGCACAGCGGTATATATGATATATCCTGCACCCTATTCGATGAGGAAAGGACCGAGATCCCTTCACCGGGAGTGACTCCTTTAGCAATAACTGGCAGATGCTACACACTCGGTTTGTCTTTTGATTGCTTTTAAGAGTTTTTGCTTTGCACAGTGATATATATAATATATCCGCACCTCATTCGACGAGGAAAGGGCCGACGATCCCTTCACCGGGAGTGACCCCTTTAGCAAAACTAGAAAAGCATAAAAAAAACACTCCATTTCAAAATCATTTGATTCTACAACGATATCAAGTTCATTACGCAATAGGTTTTCAGAAAAACCTGACGTAGCCCTCCGTCATTTTAGATAAGTAGTAGTTAGTATTCGTGCTGCGTTTGTTGGCCTTTGTCAAGGCGCAGTGTGCGGTAGCTAACTGGTGCTTATCTGCTTATGCATATGATGCAGATTGGATTAGGGTAGTCGTGCGACCTTGTTGGCCTTTGTCATGGGCCGTGCGGATGGGTTTAATTCAATCAGGAAATGACGGGTTGAACTTGACTAGCATCCTATGGTTTGTTGGCCTTTGTCAAGGTCATAGGAGGTTAGGGGCAAAATATTATCGGGAATTTCAAGTGTTGAAATTTGCAATGAGATTGCATACCTTCTATGAGATAGTTGGATCCCGATACCCGCTGCGAGTAAGAGTTACTCCTGGGAGAGTTTTACACATTGCAATTAGCTAATCAAGTAGGTGTCTAGAAAGGTGTCAACGGGGTTATGCCTCTGGGAAAACGAGGTTTACATTAATTAGGTTCGTGCGAAAGCACGAGGGACCTCCCTCAAAGTACCGACACTGGCCTGGCCGAAAGATTGGCGAACTTGTAGTGTGTATTTAATCCCGGCTAGTCTTTCCTTTTAGGGTTTGAAGGAAGATTTGATAAAAAGCAGTGGGAGCCATCCTGATTAGATAAATTAATAACCAATCTATTCTTGCAAGAGCACACGCTGAGTGTTTTCTTCTCTCTCTTTCCAGGTAGCGACCATGTCACGCCTTAATCAAGATAATAATACGGAATAATGACCGAACCCGCTTGTTATACTGAGCTGGGGAACGTTGGTCCCGCTCCAACTTATAATTGTTATAAGACAGAGCAGGAAATTGGGGAATACCAGATTTCCCGTGCCGCCCAAACGAAGAGAGTGCATGCTGATGCATCATCTTCGGGTGTGTTCATTACAAAGAACTGTTTCTCTGTATCCTCTACATCCTGGGTATATGATACCGGATCTGGATCCCAGATATGTAATCTGTTACATAGGGCTACAACTGGATAGAGAAACTGAGAACGGGTGATAAGTTTCATGAGACAGAAAACGGGGCAAGAGTTGCAGCCAAGTTTGTTGGTCACTGCACCCTGTATTACCAATACATTGATTCTGAACAAATACTATTAGATACCGAACCTGACATACAAAATCATATCAGTCTCTTTATCAGTAAAGAAAGGATATAATTTTTTATTGTTGGATAATGTTTTGAACATTTCCTATATCAAAAGTTGATCGGTTCAGGCACGTTATCTAAAAGCATTAATGTTCTAAATCAAACTACAGTTCTTAGTATACAGAACACACACAAGAGGAAGAGTTCAGAAATGAACGAATCCTTCTTGAGGTATTGTAGACTAGGTCATATCAATGCGACCAGACTAGCTGAAGTTACATTTAGATGCATATTTAAATCAGTTTGAATTTACATCTTGTGAAACTTGCCAGTCATGTCACAGAGATAAGATGACCATAGCTCCGTTTACTGGAAACAGAGAAAGAGTTAATGAACTCTTGGGATGATACATGTTGATGTATGTAGGTCCCCTGTCTACACATGCCAAGAATGGTTCTTTGTACTTCATTACGTTCTCTGATAATCTCTCAAGATTCAGACATATGTTCCTGTTGAAACACAAGTCTGATACCTTTTGAGATATTCACAGAATATAAGTTAGAAGTAGAGAACCAATACGGGTATAAGTATTATGCCCTTTGATGAGATCAAGGAGGAGAATACTTGAGCCCTGAAATCCTGGACTATTCTAAAGGAGAATGAGATTCTCTCTTAGCATTACTCCTCCGAATACACCAAAGCACGATGGTATATCGGGGAGGAGCAGATGCACCCTATATGATATGGTGTGCTCTATGATGAGTACTACTGAGTTACCTATTTCCTTTTTGGCAGTTATGCACTTGAGAAGCTGCATACCTATTGAATTGGATTTGAATCAAATCTATGCCTACCGCTTCATATGTGATATGGAAAGGGAAGAGCCCATATCTTAAGTTAGTTAAGATTTGGGGTTGTCCGGGCTATGTTTAAAAGCAAAATCCGGACAGCTCGAGGCAAGGTCTGTTATGTACAACTGGAAAGGTTCCAGCTATACAAAACTGCAGCTGATGATTTGAAAGAACCAAAGGATTCAATAGTTACCAACGAATCTCAGCCTCTCCGCCGATCTAGTAGGGTTCCTCACCTACCTGAGAGATACTTCGGTTTCTCTATGACAGTGGGAGCGAGGATTGCATCATGAGATGATGACCCAACTAGTTTCGAGCTGGCCATCAGGAGTGGGACTCTGTAAGAATGGCTGGATGCTTAGCGATCTGAGATGGAATCCATGTACAGCAGCAAAGTATGGACTTTGGCTGCTATATCTGAAGGGTTAAATCCCCATCAGGAGCAAGTAAATCTTGAGAAGATTACTTGGTGTAGATGGAAAAGTTGAGACTTTCAAAGCTAGACTTGTTAAAGGTTTTCGTCATCAACCAGGCGTGGATAATGATGAAACCTTTTCAAGTATCTATGCTTAAGTCCATCCAGATCCTACTTACCATGGCTACATACCATGACTACGATATCTGGTGGTTGGGTGTCATGACTGCTTTTCTAAATGATGTTTTGGAAGAGAGCGTCTATAAGTACACAGCCAGAGGGCTTCGTAGACAGTAGGAGCAGCGGAAACGTGTGCAAGATGCTTTATAGGATAAAGCAGGCATCGCGGAGTTGGAACATCTGTTTTGATGTGTTAGTCAAAGAGTTTGACATCATCAAAATGGTAGATGAACCTTGTATAAACAAAAAGGTAGTAGGGAGTGTGGTGGCGATCCTCGTAGAGTACGTGGATGAGAAGTTTCCTATGCTACGCTCGGTCAGTCTCCGCTTATCACAATGATTCTCCATAAAGGATCATAATGATACCTCCTAAATCCTGGGTTTTGGATCTATGAGATAGATCTAATTGGATGTTAGTATTCTCACTAGTTGTAGTGAGACGGTATCAACCGATCCTGGGGAGAATCACTGGAAGGGTTCCAGGGTGATAATGACGACTGAATGTCAGTCACAGGCATTGTCTTTACCCTCAGTAAAGGGACGGTATGTTGGAAGGGTTCCAAGATAAATACCGTGGCATACTAGACGATAAAGGCAGGATACATCGCTACTTAAGATGCTACCAAAGATGTTGTTTGGGTGTATAGTGGTTCATGAGATGAACTAGGTTCCAACCATTGTGAGACAATGGAGTTGTGGCTTATGCCAAGGAACGCCGGTCCCATCAGTGATCCAGACATATTCTAAGGCAGTGTCACCTAATCATGGAGATGGTTGATCTCCAAGGAGATCGAGGTTAGGAGAGTAGACTCAGAGGACAACACACCGGATCCACTCACAAAGGCCTGTTCCCAGAGAGAGATTTTTAAGGGATAGTTGAGTATGAGATACTACAACCACTGCTATCAGATGGCCCTAGTGCAAGTGGGAGATTGTTAGTTATATGTATGCCCTAGAGGCCATTACTGTACATTGGATGTATATTGTAGTGGATGCTGGGACATATATAGGGAGGACTTTCTTGCTCGACATGATAGTATGCTATCTGGTTGAACTTTACCTTAACGTGTATATTGGGTGTCTCTCTGTTACATGTTGGTAAAGCCCTTAGGATGTGTACTTGACTACCTAGACCATGATGCGGATCATACTAGTGGGGACATGGTAGTCCATAAGTACATCCTTCAAGGTCCCTAGTCGTGGGTGTATCGAGACGGGGCATCGATATACCAGTGTAGACTAGCGTATACCTTCTCGACCCATACAGATGGGCGATGGATGATCCCATATCCATTGGTGTTTGACATCAGAAATGATATACGGTTGCTCAGTGGAGACTGGGTACACTGGACGGACTCGCCGAGAACTCCCAGATGGTATTATACCTTACGTCAGATGGCAGTTCTCTGGTGACACTGGTACAGAGTAGTCTGTTGACCCGAGATCGTCATAGAGTCTTGTGTGGTTCCCACTGTGCTTTGATTTCCATCTTACCACGTCCAAGAGGGCGTGCAAAAAACGGTGGTTTTTGGGTACAGTCCCGAGTCACATGAAGGCAATGAGCGATAGGAGGGGATTCGTCTCTCCCGGTATAGGGGGTTGATGTTGCGCTGTGTTCGATTGGCTATAACCGGAAATCCCTGGCCAGGGTTGCTGAGATTTACTGGTAAGTGTTACCAGTAGTTTCTCGAATTGTTATAGACCTCATATCGACACGACTTATCGAGCTATTGGGGTCTGACGTTTACCACCCCTAGGCGAGATATGCGACATATCAGACGACGAGACCGGACTGTACGGTAAGTGTTACTGGTTGGATTCACAGGAGTGTGAGCGGGCTTGCTCGTCGATCTTCTGATCGCTCAATACCCGGGTGGCCGTTACGTTTAGCAGACCGCTTGCGGCTTGTGGGTGTTTGATATGATCATCACCTGCTGCCGGCGTATTGACGAGTCTTTAGAGTCCTACACAGAGGTTTCCTGGCTCAAGCGAAATGAAATAGGAGCGCATATGAGATATGTGCGGGACCGAGAATAATACCAGTATGTGATACTGTATTCGATTCTCGCGATTTGTGACATTGATCGGTTATATGCGATATAGCCGGGTTATCGAATCAAGTGTTGATTCGATAAGATGTTACTAATGATACTAGTCGGTTATGTGCGACATGACCGGATCATTGAATCAAGTGTTGATTTAATGATTTAATGTATAATTATATATTTGATATATTACTTTGCATTAACTAGTATTGGTTCACTTTAAATGGATTTTCTCACTTGGATTGTGCACATTGTATATATGGTATACTTTTGTACACAAGTTTGTATCATGTTTGATAATACATGCTCACTAGGGTTTGTGTAAAGATTAAACCATGGTTGTATATTGGTTAGGGTTTTCATTTTCTTATTCATTTATTTATTTATTTATTCTTTTTGGAAAATGAAAAGCATAAAGAGAAAATGGTGGCTAACTTTGTTTGATTTTGAAGCTTCATGAAGCTTTGACTAAGTCACCATTTTGTCTCATGCTTAACCCTAACCATTCCACTTAACCATGATTCATTCTCTACACTTAACCATGGTTTGAATATGATAAGTATTCATTTTTCTTTTGGATTTAATTAACTTATCATATTCATTTTCTTTCTTCTTCTTCTTCATGAGCAAGAAAGCAAAGCTTTCTACTTCAATGGCAACTTGAGCAATTGAGTGAGAAATCCAAATCTAAAGTGAGCCCACCTCCTATTTCTTCATCCTCTACCTCTTACCAAGTAGTATAGGGTGTTTCCTTCACAAGTTTTCATGGCTTGGTGAAGGTGGAGCTTGATCTTGTGATGCCTCGACATAGATCATCTTCGGCACGAAGCCGACGACCTTGCCCGCCCATTTCTCCGATGAAGCCGACGCTAGAGCCCGGGTTTCCATTTGGACAGCGAGGAGACTTCATTGCAGAGCTATGGAGGTGGAGAACCGGATCTACAAAGGTTGTATTTCCGTTCTTGTAGTTAAGTTGTTAACTATTCGCTTTTGTCGCCTAAACTTCTAGTTAACGATCTAGTCTAGGGTTTCTCGGCACCGTAAAATTTGAAATTGGCATGGTTGATGTCTTGTGAGACCTCTTGAGAGTGCCTTGGAACCCTATAGTTAGTTGGTTCACCTAAGATGTATACAGGTGCTCATTGGGTTATGAGTACACCGGACAGGACTCGCCGGGAACATGCTAGTTGGTATTATACATATCGTCAGATATGAGTTCCCTGGTGACATGTGTACAGGTTAGTCTGTCGACCTGGGATCGTCATTTGTCTCGTGTGAGTTTCCACTGTGCTTTGATTACTACCCTACCACTGCTCAAAGGAGTCGTGCAAACAGGTTTTAGTTGGGTACAGTCCCGAGCCACATGGAGGCAGTGAGCGGATCGTCGGGGATTCGTCTCTCCCGGTATTGGGGGTGAGATCGCGCTGTGTTTAGGAGAGCCATTACACGAAATCCCTGGCCAGGGTAATCGAGATTTACTGGAAGGTATTCCAGTAGTATCTCAGGGTGTTCTGGGCTACTCTCTGACACGACTTATACAGCTATTGGGGTCTGACGTTTACCAGCCCCCTAGGCCCTATATGCGATACTCATAGACGAACGGACCGCACTGTTACGGATATTGTCACTGTCAGGCTCAGTAGGGTTTCTGGATGAGTTCGCTCGTCAGCTTCCCTTCCAATCAATACATAGGCAACCGTTACGTACATCTAGTACCTCTGACGTGCTAGTGGTTATACCTAGTGCCAGTGTATTGATGAGTCATTAGAGTCCCCCACAGACAGTTTCCCAAGTTCGTGCGAAACGTTGTAAAGGCCGTATGGTTTTATGGCAGGGCTCGGAAAATGCACGTGCGTTTACGCACGTAACATATTTCGGGCAGATAATACTGGTGGACTTTGGTTTAAGCCGGATCCGAGTATTATACTGTGTAGATATAATATTTTTGTCTCAGTTCCATTTGTATTCGGTCGTAATACAAATGCGGGTATGTTTATACTGTTACGGGGTTATCCTGAAATTCGTTTCAGGATCGCTTTTGAAAGTTGCCAGTTTCCAGTTTTCTATCAACCGAATTAAACATTCGGTTTAATGCGGATTTATCTTTTTCTTCATGAGAGTGAGTCATGATTCTAGAAGCTTCTAGAAGAGGTGACTAGGTTAATCAGGTGTTATTGTTTCATTGGTTGCATTAATTAGATGATGACTAGGTTAAGTTGATTCATCTTTTACATTAATGTTTTGCAAGGTGTGCATTATGACTCATACTCTTCATTTATCATTATGGTCACTCTCCCCCTCCTACACTCACCCCCCCTTAAATGTGGTCGGCACTTCTTGGAGAATATGATGGTTGTTCATTTGGAAAAAAGGCTATGGTTTTGGTTCATGGAAATTAATATACTCATTTCTCATTTTCATACGATCCAAAAGGCAACTTCATTAACCGTTCATCCATAGCTTTGGATGTAACGAGACAAAGTGTTCTACTCATTCTCTACACCAATCTTGGTCATCTCTTTTAGCAAACTTGATGATCGAGTTGCCTCGGTTCAGAGGCGGGAGCCCGTTTAAAGATTCGTTGACGTGGTTCCACCTGGACGAGAAGACTTGAGATTGAGGAGATCAAAGCAGCCGCAAAAAAGCGTGGGATGATGGTTGAAGGCCGAAGGACTCGGATCATTCGGTATAACATTTCTACCCACTTTGTAGTTTGTTAGTTTAGCAATAATAGCAGATCCGGGATAAAGTATGCGATAGCGCCGGTTATAAAAGTTTTTGTTCCGCATTTGGCGTCTGAAAGACGGCTGGGGCGCTACCGTAGACTTACAATGGTATCAGAGCCTCGCCATTAAGCTTTACTAACTTGTGCTAACACGTTTAAAACATCGATCGAACGGATTTTCGCAAAACTATAATTTTCTGTTCAAAGTTTCTGTCGATTTTAAATCAGGCCTAAAAATTATTTTGACCATCCCAGAAAATTGTGCAGGCAATTCTAAGCAAACTGGTGAAATTTGGTCACGTGATCCCACAGTACGGCCGCGGATCCGTGGCCCAAACCTGGGTTTGGCCGCTGATCCGTCGCGCTTTTGTGGGAACGGTGCACCAAATTTTTCCAGTGAGTTTACCATGGGAAATTGTGGTTTTTGGTATATTTCTTTTGGGCCTAAATTTTATTACTGTACACCAGATGTACGTGGGGCCCACTTCGGGAAGTTTTGTCGATCGAAATTTTAAACTTGTTAGTTTAAAGTACTTATATTATATCTCCGACCGTGAATGTCATTCGAGTGGTAAATTGCGTCTAATTGCTATAATCTTTTTAGACGGATTTGTGAACGTGACATTCGCGTTGATGTTCTGTGTTGTGCTGTGATGTTGCGGATATGTCATGGTGGATAGCAGTATGCAATGGTAATGCTGTTTGGATTTATTTGTACATTTGATATTGCGGGGCGAGCGTCCAACATGTGGACTGTCGTCACTGCCTGTTTGTATAATATTCTTTTGGGGCACGACCGGGCTGAGGTCGATGTACCCGTTGTATATATTTTTCTTTTCTGTACAAGTACTACCCCGCGGTGGGGTGCACGAATAGCCGGGTTCTAGAAGGCAACGGGCCCGCATCTCATGGCATTGAGACGGAGGGGGCTCCACTCTAGAATTGGCGGGCTATTCGCCGCACTCGTAGGGGGTACAGGTTGACCCAAGGAGGGGTGCTCAAGTTACCGGATTCCGTAAAGTGCTGGGTGGTCCATTCACTTTGCTGTAAGGGGCTGCCTCGCTTTAGGTTTTGGCGGGTAACTTGCCGCACCCGTAGGGGTATAGGTTTCATTGCACAGGCTATCCACACGACCAGGGGAACGTCGGGTTTCAGTAGCGGCTCTGTGAAACCCGGGGATCCCAGATTATCTGTATTGTTCTGTGATGCTTATTACTTTTCTGTAATGTTGCATATTATCACGCCTGGAGCGATTACTGTATATTAGTATATATACTATTAGAGGTTGTATATGTTTTACACCCGCGCTAATGTTGGAGATAGTGCCCTCAGTGTCAATTATTGGATCACAGACACGTGATTGCAATGATTGAGGGAGGACCTGTCCCAGTAGGACAGTCTTACTCAAGATGATAGTATGCTATATGGTTTATCTTTATCATCGTGTACTGCTTTAGGTGACCTTATGAGTCGCTATTACACATTGATAGAGCCCCTAGGATTCTTGCTTGACTACCAACAGTATGAGGGCGATCATATACGTGAGAGCTGGAGTCTATAAGCACATCCTTAAAAGGTCCCTAGTCATGGGAGTTTCGAGACAGGGCATCGATTCTCCAGAGTTGACTAGTGTATACAGTCGAGACCCCGACGAGGGGCGGTGGCCGGTCTCACAAGCCACTAGTGTCAGTTGGTTCACCTAAGATGTATACAGGTGCTCATTAGGTTATGAGTACACCGGACAGGATTCGCCGGGAACCTGCTAGTTGGGATTATACCAGACGTCAGATAGCAGTTCCCAGGTGACATGTGTACAGGTTAGTTCATCGACCTGAGATCGTCATTTGCCTCGTGTGAGTTCCCACTGTGCTTTGATTACTACCCTACCACGGCTCAAAGGAGTCGTGCAAACAGGTTTTAGTTGGGTACAGTCCCGAGCAACATAGAGGCAGTGAGCGGATCTGCAGGGGTTCTTCTCTCCCGGTATTGGGGGTGAGGTTGCGCTGTGTCTAGGAGAGCCATTACACAAAGCCCTCGGCCGAGGCAGGAGATTTACTGGTAAGTATTCCAGTAGTATCTCAGGGTGTTCTGGGCTACACTCCGACACGACTTGTACCGCTTTTGGGGGTCTGACTTTTATCAACCCCCTAGGCCCGCCATGCGATACTCATAGACGAACGGACCGGACTGTATGGATATTGTCACTGACAGGCTCAGTAGGGTGTCAGGATGAGTTCGCTCATCGACGTCCCTTTTAGTCAATAGCTGGTAGCCCGTCACGTATGGCTAATACCTCTGACGTGCTAGTGGTTAAATCCACAGCCATAGTATTGACGAGTCTTTAGAGTCCACCACACACAGTTACTTAAGTTTCGGGAGAAACGCTGTAGAGGCCGTATTGAGATATGGAAGGGTTCGATCAGATACGTGCGGTATTGCACGGATCGTGATCGGACGGTTTTTACTAGCCGGCTTTGGCTTAAGCCGGATCCTAGTATCAGACAATATAGATTTTGTCTCTTTGCATTTGTGTTCAGTGGGAATACAAATGCGGGCATGTATATGCAGTCGTGGGGTTTTCCTGTAATTTATTACGGGATCAGTTTTCTGAGGTTGCCAGTTTGCATTCCGTTCCGGCCAGTTTTCTTTTGTTCCTTCGTGGCCGTACTTTCCGTTGGAGGGGGTTATTTGCAAGTTTGCAAATAACTTATTGTGGAGGGGTTTTCATGCATATGTGTGGCTTCATGATAGTTATTCATCATGAGATTCTTTATTGGTCTTTTCCTTTGCTTTTTGAGATTGGATTTGGATGTGATGAGATTGGAAATGGGTGTGACATTTCTTTTTTCTAATTATCATTCTTTTTCTCCACTTGCTTTTTTATCCTCCACCATCTTATGAGAGGCCGGCCACTTTGAGAGGGAGAGGATGAGAGAGGTTCATTGTGTTTAGTGTGGGAAAAAAAAGTATCATTGATCTCATTTTAGCTTGCCACAAAAATTCCCAAGTTCATCTTTTTTCTTTACCTCCATCCAAAGGCAACTTCAACCCCAAAAATGAGACAAGCATTCTACACTAGTCTACAGCATCCCTTGGACGCGTCGGCTTGCCAACTTCGCGCCCGAGTTGCCTCGGTCCAGAGGTGGTAGCCCGTAAAAGAATCCGGCTACGTGGTGCCCTTTCCGACGAGGAGGTGACGGACGGAGATTCCGCGGGAGATCGGAGTGGATACGAAGACCAAAGGACACGGATCGCTTGGTATATCTCTCACCCCATCTCTTGTTAGCTAGCATTGGGTTAATGGTTACGATCCGGGTTTATTGTTCGCGGTAGCGCCGGTTTAAAGTTAAGAAAAATTTTGATTCCGCATTTTGGCCTCGAGTAGACGGCCGGGGCGCTGCCGTGGTGCAACATGGTATCAGAGCCACGCCATTAACCTAGTCTAGCTTGCTCTAGTATGTTTAAAGACTCGATCGAACAAAAATACCAAAAACCGCATTTCGTGTGCATGAGGTTTCTGTCGAAATTTTTTGGGCTCCAAAATTTTTTCAGGTAGTTGCAGAATGATGTGCAGAGAATCCTAAGAACACTGTAAAATTTTGGTGATCTGATCCCTCCATAGGACCGCGGAACCGCGGCCATAACCCCTCTTTGGCCGCGGTTCCACCACAGGAATGTAGTATCATTCTACCAATTTTTTGCAGTGGGCTTTTGGGATGAAAATAGGGGTTTTGGTATATTCTGTTTGGGCCCAGAATTTCTTTATGTGCTACAGGAATGCTTGGGGCCCACTTGATAAAATTTGTTCGATCGGATATTTTAAACATGCTAGTTCACAGTATTTACATTATATCTGCGACCGTGAATGTCATTTGATCGGTAAATCCTGTCTAACTGCTATAGCCCTTTTAGACGGATTTGCGAACGTGACATTCACGTTGATGTTCTGTGTTGTGCTGTGATGTTGCGGATCGGTCGTGGGGATAGCCTGGATGCAGTGGTAGTACAGTTTTGTTTTATATGTTCATTTGATATTGCGGGGCGAGCGTCCGACATGTGGACTGCCGTCACTGCCTGTTTGTATTATTCTTTTGGGGCACGACCGGGTCGAGGTTGATGTACCCGTTGTATGTATATTTTTACTTTCTGTACTAGGATTACCCCACGGAGGGGTGCACAGATAGCCGGGTTCTAGAGGGAAACGAGCCCGCATCTCATGGCGTTGAGACGGAGGAGGCTTTACTCTAGAATTGGCGGGCTATTCGCCGCACTCGTAGGGGGTATAGGTTGACCCAGGAGGGGTGCCCAAGTTACCGGATTCTGTGAAGTGCTGGGTGGTCCATTCACGTTGCTGAAGGGGGCTGCCTCGCTTCAGGTTTTGGCGGGTAACTTGCCGCGTCCGTAGGGGTCTAGGATCTCTTTGCACAGGCTATCCACACGACCAGGGGAACGTCGGGTTTCAGTAGCGGCTCTATGAAACCCGGGGATCCCAGATATCTGTATTGCTCTGTGATGCTGTACATTTCTGTGATGCTGCATTTTTATCACGCCTTGAGTGAAAATTATATATTATATATATACTAGTAGATGTTGTATATGTTTTGCATCCGCGCTAGTCCAGTCCCCGCTCTGTCGTTAGTTAGCTAACCTAACGGGTGATGACGGGACCCAGTGGCGAATGCGGATGGCATATACGTACGTCATTATTTTCGTTCTTTATTGATGTGATCAATTGACGGGACTGCGTTGATTTGGATCAATGCAAGATAAACAAACCTATTCTGATGTTGTTGGAACATTTTTCAAAAAGCTGTTATTTTAAGGACGTTCACTTTGGTTTTGCACAGTGGTATTCAGTTGGAATATCCTGCTCCTCAGTCGACGAGGCAAGGGCCGAGATCCCTTCACCGGGAGTGACCCCTTGGACAGAAGTTTGCGTCAGGGCCATAACTACACTATAGCCGATTACTTTTGCTTTGCATCGTGGTATTCAGTTGGAATATCCTGCACCCCATCCTACGGGGAAAGAGCCGAGATCCCTTCACCGGGAGTGACCTCTTTAGCAAAGGTTTTCGTCACTATATTTTTATAAAAAGTTATGCGGTTCCTTCAACGATATCAAGTTCATTACGTTAAAGGTTTTTCGCCAAAAACCAGTCGTAGCCCTCCGTCGTTTCTTACAAGTATTACTTAGTATTCGTGCTGCGTTTGTTGACTGTGTCAAGGCGTAGTGTGCGGTAGCTAAGTAGAGTTTGTTTGTGGCATATTAATGGGATTGATTAGGACAGTCATGCGGCCTTGTTGACTGTGTCAAGGGCTTGTACGGGTGGGTTTAATGCAATCCAGGATAATGACGGGTTGAACTTGACTAGGACCCTTTGATTTGTTGACTGTGTCAAGGTCACTTGGGTCCTAGGGGTAAAAATCACATCGGGAGTTTCTAAAGAAACTGAAACTTGCCAGGCATGCGCATACCTTCTGGAGTGTGATAACGTGAGCGTATTCCGTCATATTATCTTGCGGTTATAGTTGGATCCCGATTCCCACTGATGAGTTGGTTTACACCTCGGGTGATCCCGACTAATTCTGCTTTCAGCTTTGGAGGAGAATTTGAGGTTACAGTGGGAGGTTTCCAGATTAGATAAATTGATAACCATTCTGATCTAGGTTAGAGTGCACGCTGAGTGTTTCTTTTCTCTCTCTCTCTTTGGCAGCGACCATTGACCCGACCCTAGACTATGACTCAGTGACCAAGTTAACCAAACCTTCTTAAACATTGGTGATCAGTCGAAAATATTGCATATTTTAACCGGCAATTTCCCTATCATCTGCATACATATAGAAGTGTACGGTATTCATAATTCACATATTAGCAAATCGGTCGCAAAATATCAGATTACATGTATTCGACCTTAAAACCGGCATTTCTAGGGAAATTGACTGCATTTCATTACATGGCATATTTTCTATATATCGCAACCCGTGTTTCGAAGTCTGTGCAGGAAATGAGAAGCTCGCTCGACCATTACACCACTCGAAAGATACGTAAACTCACTAACTTCAAATCTAGTACCAATCCAAAGGAGCAACTGCAAATAAATATATCAGACAAAGCTCTAAATGTCAGCCCAAGACCACAGAAGAAGCCACAAGCTCCAACTCTTCAACATGGCCGCGGATCCGCGGCCAGAGCCAGCTTGTGCCGCGGATCCGCGGTATCTTGGTGACGTCATCAAGTAATTTTGGCACCAAAATGCTTCATTCAGGGCCCACATTCCAGAATTGCACTCCAAGTTCCAGAAGACTCCAGGGATTTCTGCCAGATCAGCAAGCTTTGGGCTTAACACTAAACTAGCCTTGTATTCTAGAACTTTCCCTAAACCCTAGCTTAAACCCTAAGCTAAAGTCTAACAAACTCTCTCAACAAACTTTGGGAGGGAAAGTTCCAATTCAAACCTAAACCTAGGGTTTGGGAGTTCTATAAATAAGACCCTAGACTCAAGGATAAAACATCTTAGAAAATCTTACAATCTTGCATCCAAGAGAGGGTGTGATTCATTTTAGTTCATTTTAGCCAATCTCCTTCTTCATCTCCTTCCTCCTCAAGTCTAGTGAGAGGGCTTGTAGGAAACCCTAACCCTAATTCCAATTGAGATCAAGAATCCCGAGTACCCATTAAGCAAGAAGCCCTACAACCTTTACGAGCAAAGCTGATCTTCAACGGAGCAAGCGATCCGAGCCGATCCACGACTCACGAAGCCGAGCGACGCCCTATCAACAATCTAGATTCTTCTTATTGTAGTTCTTGAAGCAAATGTAATCAAAATTGTTGAGATAAATAAATGTGATATTCTTTTATCTTGTTTTCTTTAAATTCTGCATCATGATATCTTTACAATTCGTAAATCTTTTCTGTGTGGTGATGTGTGAATAAAACTCCGCTCGTCGAGGAGTCGAGACGGTCAATAGAATGATGATGTAACATAGCTTTAATCGATTCTTGAGTCCTACGAGTTTTGTAAACCCTAGCAAGTTCAAGAAACGACGACCCATTTTGTTTCGATGCTTTCTTGATTGACATCGATCGAAATTTGGGAGTTACGATCGTTTCTTGAATTTGATAGAGGCTAGAAAATGAATGATATCGACGAAAGAACAAGGGTTAAAAGATGAACCCTAGTTTCATCAAGAAAGCCCTAACTCTCGTCGATGATCATCAATCTAGTATCAATCCTTCGAAGGACAAGAACACGATATCTTTAGATTACATCACGTCTATCGATCCGATCGATTCCTACGAGCCTCTCTTAGATTCTTGACTGTTGATTGGAAAAATATTATCAAAACCCAATTCTTGATTGTTTATCAGTTCTTGATTCTTGATTAAACATCGTGACACCTGAATCAATTGATAAATTCTTGAATCATGTTTTCTTTTCTTGTCAATTAAGTTTTCAATTCAAGCATATCATAAAAACGAATCGTGCAATCCCTGTGGAGGATCCGCACTCACTACAAACTACATCCGACACCATAGTTTGATTGCGGTCAAAATATTTTTTGGTTGTGAAGTTCTTTACAAATTTTCTACATACTACACAACGGGAAAAACGATCAATCAAAATGGCGCCGTTGCCGGGGATCCGCGCTAATTCGTTTCATATTATAGTTTGAATTGAAAGAATTATTCCATTGTTGTTTTTTGAGATCAAAATTCGTGCAAACCCTAAACGATTTGCTGTTGTTCATTGCAAGGAAATCTGGAGCTGTTTGGGAATTGATAAAAATATTTGGAAAATACCAGAGAGCTGAAGGAGTCTACATAGACTCTCTGAAGAAATTTGGTGGGGTGATCTCATCAAAAGACCGCGTTTCCGCGGTGGGAGTGCCCAAGTGCGGCGGTTCCGCGGCGGGGTAGGGGCTGCTCTCTGCCAAATTGCTTCAGGTAACTTCTTACTCTCTCCCCTCTCCTCTTTTAGCTCCAACTAACACTTTGCTGCAGGATTCTTTGCAAATAATCGCAGCGCCGCAAATTGCAAATTAAAATTGTGCGTGATTTTGATTTCTTGGTTGTTTGCATTCTAATACAGAAATTTAAGGGGCACGGCCAAATCCAAATTAGGTGGGGATTTCATTACCCTTCCTAAGCCCCGAAAATCACCAAACTTGCATCCGCATTGACCCTCATTACCTAAAAGAAATCTAGAGAAGACTCTAAGGACTGTCGCGCTCAATTAGGACAAGAGAAGGCCGTGGGTAATTCATTGCTTATCTGCATTTTCTTGTGGTGCCTAAGGCGAGTGTGTCTAAGGCTAGTGGTTTTTAATTAGGCCCACTACTTACGTAGTGGAGTACCTTCCCACTTACCTGGCACTTATCCGGCCACAGGGGGACAAAGAGGCAGTGGAGGATTCTATCCTGGGACTTGTCTTTTGGCAGTTAGGAGCGGTCTAGAGCCGGACCTAGGTGACCACTAGATTCTAGGGTTTGTGTGATGCATTTGTTTTGTCGCATCATTTTTTCAAAATCCATCCCTTTTTCAAAAGGAAACACCGCATTCATTTACCCCTAATTATAAGCCAACGCTGCCACTTGTACTAACCCATTTTAGTGCAAGATAGGCTGGACACGGGATTCTAGTGCCCGTTTAGTCCGCGTATCCCTTATCGACTCCGAAGTCGATATTTCTCCATTTACCTTTTCTTTACCTACTACCACACCCACACCGATGGATCCGAATCCATCAAACTTCTTTAACCCTAATCTGCCACCCTCCGTTGGTGCGCAGAATCCACCCCGCATTTCTATCCAGGAAAGATGCTATCCACATAGAGGTCCTCTTTCGACCTGCTTATCCACACCACCAGCCAATGGGGATAACTTTGAAATCAAGCCCCGGTATATCAATCTTTTACCCAAATACCACGGACTCGAGACTGAGGACGCTTACGTTTTCATTACCAAATTTGAAAACGTATGCGCAATGATGGGTACGTCACAACTGTCAGTGGATGCGATGCGTCTACGACTTCTTCCATTTACCTTGTGCGATATAGCCGAGAAGTGGCTATATAACACTACCGCACATTCTATTACAAATTGGGAAGAATTCGTCGCTGCATTCCTTAAGAAATTCTACCCACACCAAAAGACAGCTCGAATCCGTAGCGAACTGAACCAATTTGCCCAGCTCCCTGCTGAACCATTCTCTAAATACTTTGAACGTTTCAAGGATCTATTGGTTCAATGTCCTCATCACGGCATCCCGAGATGGGAGCTTTGCCGAATCATATATGAGGGCAGTAACCCTAGCACTAAACAGAGCCTTGAAAACATGTGTCAAGGTACATTTATGACTAAGGATGATGGGGAAGCTTGGCGATACTTAGAAGAGTTCGCTGAAAAATCACTACAGTGGGAGAGTGGAACCCAACCATTGAATAGGGGTGGCGTTCACCAAATAGATGTGTCCATAGGTGTTCAAGCTGAAATGGCAGCAATGCAAAAGAAGCTCGACGCAATGGAACACAAATTTGCAGCAGCCTCCCTAAACCTAGTGTCACTCCCCAAAACTGTTTGTGGGTGCTGTTCTGATCCGTCACATTTAACGGAAGAATGTCCATTAAACTCTGTGTTTCAAGGTCACGAGCATTCTAATGCCGCATTTCAAAGACCTCGAAACGATCCATATTCTTCCACGTACAATCAGGGTTGGAGGAACCACCCGAATTTCGCTTGGAACCAAAATCAATCTCAAAACACGGTTCCAAATACGAATAATTTTCAAAGGGCTCTTCCTCCACCACAACAGCAACCCCTTCAACTCACTCAGCACCCCTATCAGTCATAAAATTTCCAAAACCAGGGCAACACTCCTGCACAGTCTAATCCTATGCAGTCCTGTTCTGACGAGTTCTCTCAATTCACTCAAACCATGAAATCACTTTTGTCAAATTTCATAGAGCTTTCGGCTGAGGTTAGATCTTCCGTCGGTGAGATAAAGAAAAACTCAGCGTCCCAAGCTGAGAGTATCCGAATGATGGAAGCTGAAATCGCACGACTTAAAGCCGAAATGAGTGCGAGAGAAAAAGGGAAACTTCCCTCTCAACCCCTACAGAATCCTGGGCATTACAATGTAAATGCCGTCACAACGTTGAGATCGGGAAGAGTGCTGAATAATAATGTCGGGGAAGATATTGATAATACTGAAAATCATATCAACACCCCGGCTGAGACCTTTCCACACACTTCTCCTTCTGATCCTTCTTCTTCTACCACACCACCTTCTAGCGACCCCATTCTCCATTTCCCGTTAGGCTCAACACCTTCACCCAACCCTTATAGTTCTCCACAGACGGTCCCCACACCTCTTTTGGGACCGCGTCTACCCCCTCTTCCTTCTCCTGTGATGGACCCTGCGCTTATTGCGAAAGCTCCTTACCCGAACCGGCTAAGGGCTAATAGAACGAGTCCTCATATGGAGAAAATTATAGAAATGTTCAAACAGGTTAACATCAATATCCCTCTCCTAGATGCGATTCAACAAGTCCCCGCTTATGCGAAAATTCTTAAGGACTTGTGCACTAGGAAGAGGAAGACTCAAGTGCCGAAGAAGGTATTTATGTCTAATAATATCAGCACTGCTTTTATACCCCAGCTTCCAAAGAAAAGAAAGGACCCAGGATGTCCTACAATATCGATTTCGATTGGGGGTAAAAACATAAATCGTGCTCTGTTAGACCTTGGCGCAAGTGTTAACCTGCTCTCTTATTCTGTCTATGAGTAATTAGGGATTGGAGAGCTGAAACCTGCTCATTGCACTCTCCAGATGGCAAACCGATCTATCACCAAACCAAGGGGTGAATTAGAGGATGTGTTGATAAAGGTCGGGGAATTTGTTTTCCCTGTAGACTTCATTGTGCTCGACACACATCCTGTAGCAAACCCCCGGGGCCAAATTCCGGTGATTTTGGGTCGTCCTTTCCTTGCCACTTCCAACGCTGTTATAAACTGTAGAAATGGTTCAATGAACTTATCATTTGGAAATATGACCATTGAACTAAACATCTATAAAGTTGGAAGTCAGCCATCAGAACCCTCTGCTCATATTTTAGATGTGTGCTCTGTCCATGAGATCGCTCCCGATAGTTGTGGAGCTGAGGATCTTTGCTTTACTGATCTCAATGACATTACCACATCTCTGTTTGATTTCACACATGATCTTAGTGAGGACACTTTTTCTACACTTGAGTCCTGCACTTCTGACTTTTGTCCACCCGAGTCTGTATCTTTCACAGGCTCTGAGCTTCTTTGTAGATCCAAAAATCACTCAATGATCCCTCCTTCTATCATTTCTCCGCCTGAATTAGATCTTAAGGTTTTACCTTCTCACCTTAAATATGCATATCTTGGTGAGAACGAGTCATTACCGGTTATCATTTCCGCTTCTCTTGCATCAGAGCAAGAGAATGCCCTTTTATCGGTATTGAGATCTAACAAAGAGGCGTTTGGTTGGAGTATGGCGGACATCAAAGGGATTAGTCCCTTGATAGTTGAACATCATATACATGTGATGGATGATGCCAGACCAACCCGAGAACCACAGAGACGGTTGAATCCCGTCATGAAGGAAGCTGTCATGAAAGAGATCGTCAAATGCTTAGATAATGGTATTATATACCCCATCTCCGATAGCCAGTGGGTGAGTCCTATACATGTCGTTCCTAAGAAATCCGGCATCACAGTTATCACAAATGAGGCGAATGAGTTGATTCAGACACGCGCCCAAACTGGGTGGCGTGTATGCATCGATTATAGAAAACTCAACGCTGCCACGAGGAAAGATCATTTTTCTCTACCATTTATTGATCAAATGCTGGAACGCTTAGCGGGACGAGAGTACTATTGTTTTATGGACGGATACTCAGGCTATAATCAGGTCCCCATCGCCAAAAAGGATCAAGATAAAACCACTTTTACTTGTCCTTTTGGTACCTTTGCTTACAGTCGCATGCCCTTCGGGCTATGCAATGCTCCTGCTACCTTTCAGCGGTGTATGATGGGGATATTCTCTGATATGGTAGAGAATTTTTTAGAGATCTTTATGGACGACTTCTCGATTTTTGGAGACTCTTTTTCAGATTGCCTAGCGAATCTTGACGCTGTTCTTACTCGTTGCAAAGAGAAGAACTTGACTTTGAACTGGGAAAAATGCCATTTTATGGTCCAAGAAGGAATAGTCCTTGGACATGTCATTTCACAGAAAGGCATTGAGGTTGACAGAGCTAAAGTAGATGTCATTCAAAACCTCCCTCATCCCAAAAGCGTCAAAGATATTCGCTCTTTCCTTGGCCATGCGGGCTTTTATAGGAGATTCATTAAGGACTTTAGCAAAATTGCTAGACCTTTAACTCTTCTCCTGGCCAAGGATACGACCTTCCATTTTGACTCGGATTGCGAGACAGCTTTCGACTCACTTAAACACTCACTCACTTCAGCCCCCGTTTTATCATCACCAAATTGGGACTACCCCTTTGAGCTGATGTGTGACGCATCTGATTTTGCAGTAGGTGCAGTCTTAGGACAGCACATCGAAAAGATGCCACACGTGATTTACTATGCTAGTAAGACCCTGAATGATGCGCAAATCAATTATACAACCACCGAAAAGGAACTATTAGCGGTTGTATTTGCATTAGAAAAATTCAGGCCTTACTTAATTGGCTCACCTATAGTTGTGTATACTGACCATTCCGCTTTAAAACATCTTCTGGCGAAGAAAGATGCAAAAGGTCGACTAATACGTTGGATCCTTCTGTTACAAGAATTCGATCTTGTTATCAAAGATAAGAAAGGATGTGAAAACGTAGTAGCTGACCACCTTTCACGCATCATTTCTTCCCCTGTGACCCTGCCGATTAATGACTCGTTCCCTGACGAACAACTCTTGAGCGTATCCACTGAACCATGGTTCAGGGATATTGTGAACTATCATACCACGGGACTGATACCGAGCGAATGGTCAAAACAGGACAAATACCGTTTTCTATCCCAAGTAAAACAGTTTTACTGGGACGAGCCCTAATTGTTTAAATATTGTCCTGATCAGATCATTCGCCGGTGCGTCCCAAATGAAGAGTTCAAGAGTGTTCTTTCTTTTTGTCATGATCAGGCCTGTGGGGGTCACTTTGGTCCTAGAAAGACAGCGGAAAAGGTTTTGCAATGTGGATTTTATTGGCCAACCTTATTCAAGGACGCATTTGAATATTGCAAAACCTGTACACAATGTCAGTATACGGGTAGAATATCCCAGAGGAATGAAATGCCTCAGCAACCCATTCTGGTTGTTGAAATGTTCGATGTTTGGGGCATAGATTTTATGGGTCCTTTTCCCAACTCCTTTGGGAATTTGTACATTTTGCTGGCGGTTGATTATGTCTCAAAGTGGGTAGAAGCCATTCCATGTCGCACTAATGACAAGAAAGTTGTCATTAAGTTCTTAAAAGAGAATATCTTTTCGCGATTTGGACACCCACGCGCTATCATTAGCGATAATGGGACACACTTCTGCAACAGATCTTTCGAGACTCTGATGCGAAAATACTCAATCAACCACCGACTTTCTACACCCTATCATCCCCAAACAAGCGGGCAGGCTGAAATCTCAAACAGACAAATCAAACTTATCCTGGAGAAAACTGTTGCTAAAAATAGAAAAGACTGGTCGACCAAATTGACAGATGCTCTTTGGGCATTCCGAACTGCATATAAGACCGACCTAGGGATGTCTCCATATAGGATAGTGTTTGGAAAAGCATGTCATTTACCTTTCGAGATAGAGCATAAAGCATTGTGGGCTATAAAAGAAATAAATTTTGATTTAAACCTTGCTTGCAACTTTCGGAAGCTGCAACTTAACGAGCTAAGCGAACTCCGCGATTAAGCTTATGATAATGCTGTAATCACAAAGAATAGGACTAAGGTTTTTCACGATAAAAACATTTTGAGGAAAACATTTTTACCTGGTCAACAAGTCCTTCTTTATGATTCACGATTACACCTTCACGCGGGTAAGCTTCGATCTCGATGGAAGGGACCTTTTGTTGTGCGGTCTGTATACCCGCATGGGGCGGTAGAAGTTGAAAATGTTAAAAACGACACTGTTTTCAAAGTAAATGGACATAGACTTAAGCCGTATTTTTCCACTGACCCCACGGAGGAGCTCTTGTTCTTACAAGAGCCAGTTTATTTAGATTAAAATTCCTCCATCTCACCTTCATGTCCAGTATATCACTGCATCATATTTTTTGAATGAAGGTGAGTGAAAGATAAGTTTGGGGGAAGTTCTTCACTTATATATTTTACCCCCACTAATAATTCCCCCCAGGCTTACAGTTTTGTAGGTATAGCATTCGGCAACAGTGAGGACACTGTTGAAAACAAGTTTGGGGGAGGTTTGTGCTTAGTTTTGCATCATTTGCATATCATCTGCATAAGCACAAAACATTTCTTTTAAAAATCTATAAAAATTGAAAAATTTTCAAAACCCATAAAAATTTAAAAAAAATTCAAATATAAAAATAATTTTAATATTTACACTTTTTTGTATATAAATAAGATAATGAAAGTTTAGATAGTGAAAAATTACATCCATGAGATTGAAAAATTTTTAAGAAAACTAAGAAAATTAGAAGTTTTCTTATACGAACTAGTAATAAGTAGTTATGAGCCGTTGTCCCAAGGGTTAGTAAGATGAAAGACGTCACTAATCTGAGGATAAAACTAAGTCTGAAAAATAGTTTCTATTCTGGAAGCCAAACATTTTGAACGTTGATACCCTGCTATTCGCACTTACACACGTCTTGAAGCCTGGGATAGTAGAGGATACCTTGAAATGCTCTTGTCTTAAAGCCAAAAGTATGAAGGAAATAAAAAAAAATGAATAAAGAAAATATAAAGTGGTGAGAAAAATGGACACTGGTTTTGTTATCACCGAAGGCAATAAAAATGTATAGCGAAGGTGCATCTTCACCTAGTGCCCTAAGGCCAACTGGTCTGGGAGTCACTGCTATGCCTGAGGTGGTGCAAGACGAGGAAAATACACCAAGTAAGCAAGCACAGGAGTAATCGGTCGGTTAGTACCTCAAGAAGTATTAACGGTCGCATGAAAGTGTGTGAGCAATCTCATCTAAATATTCATTAATTAAAAAGTACTGAGGCTGATGGGCAAGAGTATGATAGCTTGAATTGAATTCTCTGGGTGTAGGGATGTCCTTTACACACACGCAGGGTGATATGATCGATGTTTGGAATACAGATAGGAATGAAGAATAAGACGATGTTTTATTGAGGGAGGACGTGATTTCTGACATTTTTTCATGACCATTAAGATAGGGCTCATGACAACCGAAAAGCTAGCTTAGTTGGAAACCCTAATTTTCAAAGCTTTTCTTTTACGATTCTCTTCTTTAAATGTAATATTCATGATCTTGCTTTTATTATTGGATTTTGTGGGTGCAATCCGCTGAAAACCCTCAGGAGACAACACTCCTCCTACTAGGGACACCTAGAGGTTTAAAGGCTTGTTGCACATGCTCAGTGCAATCGTGTTGCCTACGAAAGTGTGCTAGCTAGTTTTTCTCTTTCTTTATTTTCTCCTTCTCTTTTTAATAAAACATTCGCTTGAGACGATCGAAATTAAGTTTGGGGGTATTTGATCAGTCGAAAATATTGCATATTTTAACCGGCAATTTCCCTATCATCTGCATACATATAGAAGTGTACGGTATTCATAATTCACATATTAGCAAATCGGTCGCAAAATATCAGATTACATGTATTCGACCTTAAAACCGGCATTTCTAGGGAAATTGACTGCATTTCATTACATGGCATATTTTCTATATATCGCAACCCGTGTTTCGAAGTCTGTGCAGGAAATGAGAAGCTCGCTCGACCATTACACCGCTCGAAAGATACGTAAACTCACTAACTTCAAATCTGGTACCAATCCGAAGGAGCAACTGCAAATAAATATATCAGACAAAGCTCTAAATGTCAGCCCAAGACCACAGAAGAAGCCACAAGCTCCAACTCTTCAACATGGCCGTGGATCCGCGGCCAGAGCCAGCTTGTGCCGCGGATCCGCGGTATCTTGGTGACGTCATCAAGTAATTTTGGCACCAAAATGCTTCATTCAGGGCCCACATTCCAGAATTGCACTCCAAGTTCCAGAAGACTCCAGGGATTTCTGCCAGATCAGCAAGCTTTGGGCTTAACACTAAACTAGCCTTGTATTCTAGAACTTTCCCTAAACCCTAGCTTAAACCCTAAGCTAAAGTCTAACAAACTCTCTCAACAAACTTTGGGAGGGAAAGTTCCAATTCAAACCTAAACCTAGGGTTTGGGAGTTCTATAAATAAGACCCTAGACTCAAGGATAAAACATCTTAGAAAATCTTACAATCTTGCATCCAAGAGAGGGTGTGATTCATTTTAGTTCATTTTAGCCAATCTCCTTCTTCATCTCCTTCCTCCTCAAGTCTAGTGAGAGGGCTTGTAGGAAACCCTAACCCTAATTCCAATTGAGATCAAGAATCCCGAGTACCCATTAAGCAAGAAGCCCTACAACCTTTACGAGCGAAGCCGATCTTCAACGGAGCAAGCGATCCGAGCCGATCCACGACTCACGAAGCCGAGCGACGCCCTATCAACAATCTAGATTCTTCTTCTTGTAGTTCTTGAAGCAAATGTAATCAAAATTGTTGAGATAAATAAAGGTGATATTCTTTTATCTTGTTTTCTTTAAATTCTGCATCATGATATCTTTACAATTCGTAAATCTTTTCTGTATGGTGATGTGTGAATAAAACTCCGCTCGTCGAGGAGTCGAGACGGTCAATAGAATGATGATGTAACATAGCTTTAATCGATTCTTGAGTCCTACGAGTTTTGTAAACCCTAGCAAGTTCAAGAAACGACGACCCATTTTGTTTCGATGCTTTCTTGATTGACATCGATCGAAATTTGGGAGTTACGATCGTTTCTTGAATTTGGTAGAGGCTAGAAAAGGAATGATATCGACGAAAGAACAAGGGTTAAAAGATGAACCCTAGTTTCATCAAGAAAGCCCTAACTCTCGTCGATGACCATCAATCTAGTATCAATCCTTCGAAGGACAAGAACACGATATCTTTAGATTACATCACGTCTATCGATCCGATCGATTCCTACGAGCCTCTCTTAGATTCTTGACTGTTGATTGGAAAAATATTATCAAAACCCAATTCTTGATTGTTTATCAGTTCTTGATTCTTGATTAAACATCGTGACACCTGAATCAATTGATAAATTCTTGAATCATGTTTTCTTTTCTTGTCAATTAAGTTTTCAATTCAAGCATATCATAAAAACGAATCGTGCAATCCCTGTGGACGATCCGCACTCACTATAAACTACATCCGACACCGTAGTTTGATTGCGGTCAAAATATTTTTTGGTTGTGAAGTTCTTTACAAATTTTCTACATACTACACAACGGGAAAAACGATCAATCAATTGGCTTTTAGATTGTCAAAGTTGCAGACCTCATTGCCACTCCTACTTTTACCCTTTTCTCCAGAACACCCCGTATTACTACAAACGTCCACTTCCATTGGACAAAACCATCGTATGGTTATATACGAACTCGAAGGAATTCGAGGATGGTTTCCGGTTCTGGAGAAAACGAATAGGACTATTCAGTTGTCTTTTCCTTTTACCTTCTCTCAGGTTGCGAGTACTCCTTGGTTTAGGAGATAGTACACCTATTACGCAAATTGGATAGTCTTCTTCCAAACCTTAGGCAGGTGCCGACCGGTAGGGAATGAAGAAAACCAATTAGCCTAAACGGTGTACAGAAGGTATTAAGTTAAGACAAAGAAAGGGATTAGTAAGAGGGCAAAGTAAATTGCGACTGATATTCACGACCAAACCAAGTATTTCTTCGCCAATCCTAAATCACCTTTGTATTTCTCCAGGACACTCCGTATCACTACGAAGATCCCAAGTTTATTGGATACTCCATCGTATGGTTATATACGAACTCGAAAGGAACTTGTTCCAGTTCGGGGATGGATCCTGGTTCAGGAGAAATAGGAATAAGGTTTATTCGGTTGTCTTTTATCTTCACCTTCTCTCGCATTGCGAGTGCTCCTAGGATTAGGACAGTACACCCATTATGCTTATTGGATAGTCTTCTTCCAAACCATAAGCTGGTGCCGAACGGTAGGGAAGGAAGAAAACCATTTGGCCTAAAGGGGTGTACAGAAGGTAATGACTAAAGACATATAAAGGGATTTGGAGAGATGGCAAAGAAATATACGGTTACAGTTGTGAATCTGGATAATGGAAGAGGCCTTACTAAGAATACCGGGATACCCTATCGAAACATTTCAATGTTTCAGTTTTACTGTGTACTGTTAAAAGAAAACTGATTTCCCAATTAGACACTTACTCCAGGGTATGTATTTACCAGGTAAGATTCTTACATCTGTATGGTTTTACAGATGATGAGTGAGAGTAAGTTATTGGGAATTAGGTGATTGTCCTCATTATATTGGAATTCGTTGTAATTGGTGATATTTGAGGAAGTCACCTGGGTTGTTTGCCGGACGGCAAATATTTGGTTTTGAATATCCGTTGTTGTGCACCAATTTCAAATTGATATATCTGTACGTCTATTTTTATAGAGTGAGATATACCTTTTGAAATTATTTCTATGACATTTACCTATATCAGTGGATGGTTAGGTTAGGAGCATTGAACAGTGGTGTAATTCTTCATAACCATAGTACAGTTTTCAACCTACGACACACAGTGAATGAGTTGTTAGACTCAGGGACTTATACAGAGTATTATATATTGTCCAGTGTCCATTAGGACAGAGGGGTTGGTCCTCGTACTATATTCTGTTCACTTTTAACTTCTCTAGTTCTTAGACATGTGTTTCGTAGAAACACAGGGTCTGAGTTTTGAGGAGTTATTGGTATAAGAATAGAATAGAGAACCAGGTATTGCAAGTATCGGGATTCTTCAAGGTGATCGAAGATGTAGATACTTGTGTATGGTATTCAGTTGATAGTAATGAGAACTCGCTTCTCTTTCAGGTTACTCATAATTGGAAGCCTTCCTAAGTTGAGTAACGCTGATCGGCCTCCTTCCATTTAGTTGACATGCACTGGTGACAGCTGCATGATTTGAATCCGGTTCAATTAAATCAGTGCCTCTGTTGGATATAGAACAGTTCATATCTTGACATTTTTAAGATACGGGGAGTTGTCCGGCTTATGCTTAAAACCAGACTCTGGATAACTCAAGGCACGTTTCCGTAATGGCTGTTTGTGGGTTGACCCGGGCTATGACGAGGGTTGACTTTCTACCATCTGGAAGATCAATAGTGATATTGTTCTTGACTCGCCACAGTTTTAATAAAAATGGATTTTTTCAGAAAACAGTAGTGGGAGTATGGTAGAACTGGAAGCGATTCCAGAACCCCAAACGATTACTGAAAATTTGATAGGAACCTAAAGATTCAATCTGGTTTGACATTCCATTGGCCACTCCGCAGATATGGTGGGTAACCTCAGGCACTCGAGAGGTACTTCGGTATGCTCAAGGACAGTGGGAGGGAGGTTCTTGTTTACCCAGACTTGCCATTGCTGTTGTTCCAAACTATGAGACCCGGCAGGAGGATGAGTATAGCGTCGTTCTGAACTAGCTTTAGAAGTGTACGTCTATATGACTCTTCCAGAGGGTTGTCGTAGTCAGTGGGAGCAGCGGAAGCATTGGTGGACAGGTGGCTTATGTCTATTTATAGACTAAAGCAGATATAGCGGAGATAGATCATCTATTTCTGATGCGACAGTCATAGGTTTGACTTCATCAGAATAGGGGATGGATCTGTTAAGAAGGTAGTAGGGTGTGATGTCCTGGTGTTTGGATGACATAAACAGAGTAGGAAGTGATATTCCTATACTACGATCGGTTATTCTTTGGTCGTCACACAGTGATTTCTCCATATAGGACTTGGATATTATATCAAACATTCTGGTTACTGGATCTATGCTATTAGATCTAGATTTGGGAAGTATCCCAATCTGGGTACTTTGACAGCATTCTATGAGTATTTAGAATGGACGACTCCTGGCACGGTAGTGTACCTGCAGGTGATGGAGTCACCCTCTCTAAAGGTGTCTTATAGACTAAAGTAGAGAGGGATGTGCATGATTGGCAGATCACTTGCTTAGGCAATTGAGTCAATCATGAAATGTCAAGTACCACACCAGATGTTGTTCTTGCAGTAGATGCAATAAGTTGATATTGATCCAATCCTGGAGAAACAATCGGAAGCAGCTTTAGGACATAAGTGGATGTTCTAGGGATATGATAACGACAGCCTCCTTTAGGAGACGGTTATCATTCCAGGCTTCCAAGGTGACCTGGATGGCAGAGTGGCTGTCAGAGTTATAGTTTTCCCTCTGACGAGGGGCAGTATTTTGGACAGGTGGACCAGGCAAATACTGAGGGAGGCACGGCGCAGGACACTGATTAAGTTCAGTTGATGATACAGTCTAAGAAGTTTGGATTTGGAGTTCATTTATGAACTAGGTCCCATCAGACATCCAGACATTCTAAGACAGGTATTGCTCATTTCGGGAGATGGCTTTCTCTGCGAACTTGAGATATAGAGAGACATAGAAAGAAACATCACAGCGGATCCACTCACTGAGGCTATTCCTCGAACGCAATGGTTTCGCAAACGAGCTTTGTGAGACTGACTAGTAGAGGAGTTGGGTGTTCGGTATCACACAGGCTGTGAGTATGCGACATCGCAATAATTAGCCTTGAGTGCAAGTGGGAGATTGTTGGAGATAGTGCCCTCAGTGTCAATTATTGGATCACAGGCACGTGATTGCAATGATTGAGGGAGGACCTGTCCCAGTAGGACAGTCTTACTCAAGATGATAGTATGCTATCTGGTTTATCTTTATCATCGTGTACTACTTTAGGTGACCTTATGAGTCGCTATTACACGTTGATAGAGCCACTAGGATTCTTGCTTGACTACCAGCAGTATGAGGGCAATCATATACGTGAGAGCTGGAGTCTATAAGCACATCCTTAAAAGGTCCCTAGTCGTGGGAGTTTCGAAACAGGGCATCGATTCTCTAGAGTAGACTAGTGTATACAGTGGAGACCCCGACGAGGGGCGGTGGCCGGTCTCACAAGCCACTGGTGTCAGTTGGTTCACCTAAGATGTATACAGGTGCTCATTAGGTTATGAGTACACCGGACAGGACTCGCCGGGAACCTGCTAGTTGGGATTATACCAGACGTCAGATAGAAGTTCCCAGGTGACAAGTGTATAGGTTAGTTCATCGACCTGAGATCGTCATTTTCCTCGTGTGAGTTCCCACTGTGCTTTGATTACTACCCTACCACGGCTCAAAGGAGTCGTGCAAACAGGTTTTAGTTGGGTACAGTCCCGAGCCACATGGAGGCAGTGAGCGGATCTGCAGGGGTTTGTCTCTCCCGGTATTGGGGGTGAGGTCGCGCTGTGTCTAGGAGAGCCATTACAAAAAGCCCTCGGCCGAGGCAGGAGATTTACTGGTAGGTATTCCAGTAGTATCTCAGGGTGTTCTGGGCTACACTCCGACACGACTTGTACCGCTTTTGGGGTTCTGACTTTTACCAAACCCCTAGGCCCGCCATGCGATACTCATAGACAAATGGACCGGACTGTACGGATATTGTCACTGACAGGCTCAGTAGGGTGTCAGGATGAGTTCGCTCATCGACGTCCCTTTTAGTCAATAGCTGGTAGCCCGTCACGTATGGCTAATACCTCTGACGTGCTAGTGGTTAAATCCACAGCCATAGTATTGACGAGTCTTTAGAGTCCACTACACACAGTTACTCAAGTTTCGGGCGAAACGCTATAGAGGCCATATGGAGATATGGAAGGGTTTGATCAGATACGTGCGGTATTGCACGAATTGTGATCGGACGGTTTTTACTAGCCGGCTTTGGCTTAAGCCGGATCCTAGTATCAGACAATGTAGATTTTGTCTCTTTGCATTTGTGTTCAGTGGGAATACAAATGCGGGCATGTATATGCAGTCGTGGGGTTTTCCTGTAATTTATTACGGGATCAGTTTTCTGAGGTTGCCAGTTTGCATTCCGTTCCGGCCAGTTTTCTTTTATTCCTTCGCGGCCGGACTTTCCGTTGGAGGGGGTTATTTGCAAGTTTGCAAATAACTTATTGTGGAGGGTCATGCATATGTGTGGCTTCATGATAGTTATTCATCATGAGATTCTTTATTGGTCTTTTCCTTTGCTTTTTGAGATTGGATTTGGATGTGATGAGATTGGAAATGGGTGTGACATTTCTTTTTTCTAATTATCATTCTTTTTCTCCACTTGCTTTTTTATCCTCCGCCATCTTGTGAGAGGCCGGCCACTTTGAGAGGGAGAGGATGAGAGAGGTTCATTTTTTTTGGTGTGGGAAAAAAAAAGTATCATTGATCTCATTTTAGCTTGCCACAAAAATTCCTAAGTTCATCTCTTTTCTTTACCTCCATCCAAAGGCAACTTCAACCCCAAAAATGAGACAAGCATTTTACACTAGTCTACAGCATCCCTTGGACACGTCGGCTTGCCAACTTCATACCCGAGTTGCCTCGGTCCAGAGGTGGGAGCCCGTAAAAGAATCCGGCTACGTGGTGCCCTTTCCGACGAGGAGGTGACGGACGGAGATTCCGCGGGAGATCGGAGTGGAGACGAAGACCGAAGGACACGGATCACTTGGTATATCTCTCACCCCATCTCTTGTTAGCTAGCATTGGGTTAATGGTTACGATCCGGGTTTATTGTCCGCGGTAGTGCCGGTTTAAAGTTAAGAAAAATTTTGATTCCGCATTTTGGCCTCGAGTAGACGGTCGGGGCGCTGCCGTGGCGCAACAGCTAATCCAGTCCCCGCTTTGTCGTTAGTTAAGTAACCTAACGGGTGATGACGGGACCCAGTGGCGAATGCGGATGGCATATACGTACATTATATTTTCGTTCTTTTCTGGTGTGTTTAATTGATGGGATTGCATTGATTCTTATCAATGCAAGGATAAAACAAACCTATATTTGATGTTGTTAGAACCAATTTTAAAAGGTGTTATTACAAAGACGTTTCTTTTTGTTATGCACAGTGGTATTTGGTTATGAATATCCAGCACCTCATTCGACGAGGCAAGGGCCAATATCCGTTCACCGGGAATGACCCCTTGGGCAGAAGTTTGCGTCAGGGTAATAACTTCACTATAGTCGATTACAAGTTGCTTTGCATCGCGGTATTCAGTTTGAATATCCTGCACCTCATTCCACGAGGAAAGAGCCGAGATCCCTTCACCGGGAGTGACCTCTTTAGCAAAAGTTTTCTCCACTATATTTTTTATAAAAAGCTATCAGGTTCCTTCAACGAGATCAAGTTCATTACGTTAAAAGTTTTTCGCTAAAAACCAGCCGTAACCCTCCGTCATTTCTTATGGATGCTCAGTAGTATTCAAGCTATGTTTGTTAGCCAACGTCAAGGCATAGTGTTTGGTAGCTGCTGGGGTATTCATTTGTTGCATAGATAGATGCGTTGGTTTGGGACAGACGTATAACCTTGTTGGCCTACGTCAAGGGCTTGTACGGGTGGTTCAAATTAACCTGGATAATGACGGGTAGAACTTTACATGTGGCTTATGATTTGTTGGCCTACATCAAGGTCATAAGAGCATGGGATAAAAATTACATCGGGAGTTTCAAACATACAGGAAACTTGCCAATCATGCGCATACCTTCTGGAGTGTGATAACGTGAGTGGATACCGTCACGTTATCATGCGATGAGAGTTGGATCCCGATTCCCACTAATGAGTTAGTTTACTCTTCGGGTGATCCCGACTAATTCTTCTTTAAGGTTTGGAGGAGAATTTGAGATAACAGTGCGAGGTTTCCTGATTAGATAAAGTGATAACCATTCTGATCTAGGTTAGAGTGCACGCAGAGTGTTTCTTTTCTCTCTCTCTCTCTTTGGCAGCGACCTTTGACCGACCCTAGACTATGACTCACTGACCAAGTTGACCGAACCTTCTTAAAATACTGGTTTTTGGATTGTCTAAAGTTGCATAAGTCATTGCCGCTTCTTCTTTTACTCTTTGTATTTCTCAGAACACTACGTATTACTACGGACATCCATTTCCATTGGATAGATCCATCGTTTGGTTATATATGAACTCGAAGGGACTTTTTCAAGGATGGATCCAAGTTCAGGAGAAATAGAATTGGTTTATTAGTTGCCTTTTATTATCACCTTCTCTCAGGTTGCGAGAGCTCCTTGGTTTAGGAGAGTACACCTATTATGCTTATTGGATAGTCTTATTCCAAGTCATAGGCAGGTGCCGAAAGGTAGGGAATGAAGAAAACCAATTAGCCTAAGTAAGGTGTACAGAAGGTAATAACTAAAGACAAAAATAAAGGGATTAGAAAGAGGGCAAAGTAAATTGCGACTGCTATCATTCACGACCAAACCATGTACTTCATCGCCACTCCTATTTCACCTTTGCCTTTTCCCCCAATTCGGGAGAAATAGAATAAGTTATTATTCAGTTGTCTTTTATCATCACCTTCTCTCAGGTTACGAGTACTCCTTGGTTTAGGAGGGTACACCTATTATGCTTACTAGATAGTCTTCTTCCAAACCATAGGCTGGTGCCGAACGGTAGGGAAGGAAGAAAACCACTTAGCCTAAAGGGGTGTACAGAAGTTAATAAATAAAGACAAATAAAGGGATTTGGAGAGATGGCAAAGAAATATACGGCTATAGTCATGAATTGGATTATGGAAGAGGCATTACTATGAATACCAGGATACCCCAACGAAACATTTTTATGTTTCAGTGCATTGTTAATGGAAAACTGATTTCCCGATTAGATACTTACTCCAAGGTTTGTATTTACCAGGTATGATTCTCATATCTGTATGGTTTTATAGATGATTAGTGGGAGTAAGCTATTGGGAATTAGGTGACCATCCTCATCATATCGGAATTCGTTGTAATTGGTGATATTTGAGGAAATCTCGTTGGTACAGTTTTCAACCTACGACGCACATGTTTTGAGTTATTCAACTCAGCAGACTTATACAGAGTATTGTATGTTGTCCAGTATCTATCAGGACAAAGGGGTTGGTCCTCATACTCTGTTCTGTTTACTTGTAACTTCTCTAGTTTTTAGACAATTGTTTCGTAGAAATACAATGTCTAAGTTTTGAGAAGTTGTGGGTATAGGAATAAAGTAGAGAACCAGGTATCGCAAGTATCGGGATTCTTCAAAGAAATCGAAGATAAAGATTCTTGTGATTGGTATTCAGTTAATGGTTTTGAGAAACTTGTTTCTCTTTCAGGTTACTCATAATTGGATGGATTCCTAAGTTGAGTAATGCTGATTAGCCTTTTCTCCATTCAGTTGATATGCACTGGAGACAGTTGCATGATTAGAATCTGGTTCCAATTAAATAAGTGCCAAAGTTTCTATATTGGATATAGAATGGTTCATATCTTAACGATGTTAAGGTACGGGGAGTTATCCAGCTTATGCTTGAAACCAGACTCTGGATAACTCAAGGCACGTTTCTGTAATGGCAGTTTGTGGGTTGACCCTGGCTTTGACGAGGGTTGATTTTCTACCATCTGGAAGATTAATAGTGATGTTGTTCTTGACTCGCCACAGTTTTAGTAAAATGGATTTTTTCAGAAAACAGTAGTGGGAGTATGGTAGAACTGGAAGTGATTCCGGAACCGCAAACGATTACGGAAAATTTAATAGGACCTATATATTCAATCAGGTTTGACATTCCAATAGCCACTCCGCAGATATAGAGGGTAACCTCAGACACCCGAGAGGTACTCCGGTAGCCTCAAGGACGGCGACAGTGAGGTTCTTGTTTACCCAGAATTGACACTACTGTTGTTCCAGGCTATGAGACCCGGCAGGTAGTTAAGTATAGCGTCGTTCTAAACTGTTAGTTATATGTATGCCCTAGAGGCCATTACTGTACATTGGATGTATATTGTAGTGGATGCTAGGACATATATAGGTAGGACTTTCTTGCTCGACATGATAGTACGCTATCTGATTACTCTTTATCTTAACATGTATACTTTATGTCTCTCTATTACATGTTGATAAAGCCCTTAGGATGTGTACTCGATTTCCAGGACTATGATGTAGATCATACTAGTGGGGCCTGGGTAGTCCATGATTACATCCTTCAATGTTCCTAGTCGTGGGAATATCGAGACGGGGCATCGATATTCCAGAGTAGACTAGCATATATCTTCTCGACCCATGTGATGGGCGATGGATGATCCCATATCCATTGGTGTTTGACATCAGAGATGGTATGCGGGTGCTCAGTGGAGACTGGGTATACTGAACGGACTCGCCGAGAACTCCCAGATGGTATTATACCTCACGTCAGATGGCAGTTCTCTGGTGACACTGGTACAGCTTAGTCTGTTGACCCGAGATCGTCATAGAGTCTTGTGTGTCTCCCACTGTGCTTTGATTTCTACCCTACCACAGCTCTACTGAGTCGTGCAAACAGGTGGTTTTTGGGTACAGTCCCGATTCACATGGAGGCAATGAGCGATAGGAGGGGATTCGGCTCTCCCGGTATTGGGGGTTGATGTTGCTCTATGCTCGACTGGCCATAACTGGAAATCCCTAGCCAGGGTTGCAGTGATCTACTGGTAAGTGTTATCAGTAGTTTCACACATGTTATGGACCTCACGTCAGCATGACTTATCAAGCTATTGGGGTCTGATGTTTACCACCCCTAGGCGAGATATGCGACATATCAGACGAACAGACCGGACTGTACGGTAAATGTTACTGGTTGGATTCACAGGAGTGTGAGCGGGCTTGCTCGCCGATCTTCTGATCGCTCAATACCCGGGTGGCCATTACGTTTAGCAGACCGCTTGCGGCTTGTAGGTGTTTGATATGATCATCACCTGCTGCCGGCGTATTGACGAGTCTTTAGAGTCTTACACAGAGGTTTCCTGGCTCAAGCGAAACGAAATAGGAGCGCATATGAGATATGTGTGGGACCGAGAATAATGCGTGTATGTGATACCGTATTCTATTCTCGCGATGAATGTATCGATTGGTTGTATGCGATATAACCTAGTTATCGAATCGAAGATTGATTCGATAAGTAGATACATTGGATACTAGTCGGTTATATGCGACATGACCGGATCATTGAATCAAGTGTTGATTTAATGATTTAATGTATAATTATATATTTGATATATTACTTTACATTAACTAGTATTGGTTCACTCAAGATTGACTTTCTCACTTGAAATGCAAAAGTTGTATATGTGATATATTTTTTGTACACTTGTTTATATCATGTTTGATGATACATGCAAACTTGGGTTTGTGTAAGACTTAAACCATGTTTAGTGAATGGTTAGGGTTTCTTTTCACTTATTTATTTATCTATTTATTTTGGTTAAAAGAAAAGGAAAACAAAATGGTTGCTTTTGGAACTTTCTTGATGCTTCATGCATCTTTGACTAAGTGACCATTCTTGTCTTCATCTCCTAACCCTAACCATTCAACTAAACCCTAGTTAATTCTCTACACTAAACCATGGTTGCTAATATGATAAGTATCATTTTATTTTCTATTTTAAATATACTTATCATATTCTTTTCTTCTTCCTCTCGTTCTTCAAGATGAAGAAAAGCTTGCTACCATCAATGGTGAAATGAGAAAAAGAGTGAGAAATCCAATTCTAAAGTGAACCCACTTCCTATTTCTTCATCCTCTACCACTTGCCAAGTAGTATAGGGTGTTTCTTCACAAGTTTCATGACTTGGTGAAGTTGGAGCTTGATCTTGAGTTGCCTCGACGTAGCTCATCTTCGGCATTGAAGTCGACGACCTAGCCCGATCATTTCTCCGATGAAACCTTCGCCAGAGTCTGGATTCCGATAAGTACAGCGGAGGGACGTCATCACGGAGCCTAGGAAGTGGAGGACCAGATCTACAAAGGTTGTAGTCACTTTCCTTTAGCAATAAAGTCGTTTACTTGCTTGCATCGCCTTATCATCTAGTTAACGATCCGTATTAGGGTTTGTAGGCACATGAAAAAATTTGAATTGGGCACGTTTGATCTGTTGTGAGACCTCTTTAGTGTGCCTAGGAATCCTACAGTGGTATCAGAGCCTAGCTAAAGCCTTAGGCGATGCGTAGACGAAGTTAGAAGTCCGATCGAACCGAAACCCTAATGCAAAATTGCTCTCTGTAAATTTTTTAAAACAGTGAGATTTTTCAAATTAAAAATATGCAGAAAAATCAGCAGGCTATTCTAAGAAACACTGTGCAAAACGAGCTCATGGATCAATTAAACCGCCGCGGAACCGCGGCGGTAGCCTATCTTCTGCGGCGGTTCCGCGGCCGTACGGTCTCTTCTTCTATTAATTTTTGCACAGTAATTCTTATATTTTGGTGCTGTATTTTCTGGGAATTTTTAAATCTGACTCAAGAGTTGAGTGTTCTGGGGTTGTATTGGGACTCGAAGATTCGATCGGATTATCAAACTTTGTCTATGTGTTTTTCCGGGTAATTTTAGAATATGTTAAAAAGTTCGACCGGATATAAATATCCACTTTTTCCCCTGCCGGGAAATTTCCAATTGTTGGACTTTTCCGTAGTTTAATGACGTTCTAAGTAGTGCAAGTAACGCGATGGTCCCTCTAGAAGATAACAAACCTTAACTCGATTATGTGACCGTCTTGAACAACCCTTTGAACCCTAGGGTTTGGGGCAGTACGGCGTGCCACATGTGAGGCGTTGGCTTAACCCTTCTACGGCTGGACCGTTGGTACTGAGGCACGAAATGAATGATTTTAAACTTATTTCATGTGTTGAGCTGTTTCGGGAAAACTTGGGTGTTCGATTGTTCGATCGGAAAGTTTAACATTTTTTATTTACCCGGAATGTGATACAACATTTGGAATTCACAAGTAGTTATAAGATAACTGAATGAATGTTATAAACATAGCAGTTTAGTCTCACTTGATCGGTTGCCACGGAATTTTGATGTGATCAAAAGTCCGTCGCAATCACGTAGCGTACGCGGATACTCGTCGGGTAAACTTAATAGACAGCCTCACCCCATAGCCCCGACCAAGTGACTGTAGGAGAACCCCGTCGCCGAAAACATCCGTTCGGGTGCTCGCGGCAGCGGTGTTCCGCCTTGGTGCACTTCGTCGACAGCGTTAGGGGTGCGGCCGCCTACTGAAGTTTGCGACGAGCATTCGATCAGAATGTCGGGAATCCTGTTGAATCGCCTGACTTGATATTGAAAAGAGTTTTCGATAATGAGACTAAAATGCGGGGTTTATAATTGTTAGGCATGCGATGTCTAAGGAATTCATTTTATTAGGCATGCGATGTCTAAAGAGGTTGCGGATTCCAACTGTTGTAGTTTAACACTTTCTTTTCTGTGACCGTAAGTGTAATATGTGATATCGCCGGTTTCGTTGTTATATGTCAACGACAATCGGGATGCGCATATTTACTTACGTTGATGACATGTGATGTTATGTGTTGCTGGATATGTTATATTGGATCGTCGTGTTTGAATAGCTGGGGTTTTTTTATGTGAGATGAGTGTTTTCCATTTTCATTCATGTAAAAACTTGTATGTAATATTCTTTTATTGGGGCACTTCCAGGTTGCGGATGATGTCACCATTTGTATATTATTTACTTTTCCGCATTAGGATAGACCCAAGGAGGGGAGCACAAGTAACCGGGTTCTAGGGTCCAGTGGGAGACCATCTCGAGGAGTCGAGTCCGGGTCTCCTAACCCTAGAATTGGTAGGGTTGCTTGCCGCTCTCGTAGGGGTCTAGGGGTGTGGGATTGGCTATTCATCACGACCGTGGAATCCGTGTTTTATACTGGCTCGTATTGAAAACACGGACGTCCTAGTATATCCAATATTTCATATGATATTTTCTGCTGCGTTATCTGTGATGTGATCATGTGATTTGTTCAGATAGATATTGTATATAGTATATATGATATATTATATAGACGTTGCTTATGTTTTACACCCGCGCTAGCCCTGCCTCGCTCTGGCGTTAGTTACCTAACCTAACGGTGTAGACGGGACATCGAGGCGAATGCGGATGGCATAAGCATACGTTATATTTATCTGTGATGTTTAGGTGGACTTAAATGATGGGACATTCATTAATGAGATTAATGAAAGAAAATAAACTTAATTGATGTTATGGAATCGAATTTCAAAATAAAACAGGTAGCTACAGTTCTTTCTTTGCATCACGGTGTTCCTTGTAGAACATCCTGCACCTTATTCGATGAGGAAAGGACCGAGATCCCTTCACCGGGAGTGACTCCTTTAGCAATAACTGGCAGATGCTACACACTCGGTTTGTCTTTTGATTGCTTCTATAGTTTCTGCTTTGCACAGTGATATATATGATATATCCCGCACCTCATTCGACGAGGAAAGGGTCGACGATCCCTTCACCGGGAGTGACCCCTTTAGCAAAACTAGAAAAGCCTAAAAAACATTCCATTTAAAAACCATTTGATTCCGCAACGAGATCAAGTTCAAAGCGTTAAAGGTTTTCATAAAAACCATCCGCAACCCTCCGTCATTTTAGGAAGTAGAGTACTTAGTATTCGTGCTGTGTTTGTTGACCATAGTCAAGGCACAGTGTACGGTAGCTAAGTGATGTCTTCCTACACCGTATATGATGCGATTAGTTAGGACAGTCATGTGGCTTTGTTGACCTTAGCCAAGGGTCATGTGGGTGGGTCTAACTAATCACGAAATGATGGGTAGAACTTGACTAGTGCTTATGATTTATTGACCTTAGCCAAGGTCATAGGTGCTAGGGGTAAAAACCATTATCGGGAGTTTCAAGTGTTGAAATTTGCGATGAGATTGCATACCTTCTATGTGATAGTTGGATCCCGATACCCACTACGAGTAATTGTTACTCCTGGGAGAGTTTTGCACTTTACAATTAGCCGATCAAGTAGGTGTCTAGAAAGGTGTCAACGGGGTTACGCCTCTGGGAAAACGAGGTTTACTGTAATTAGGTCCGTGCGAAAGCATGGGGAACCTCATTCAAAGTACCGACACTGACCTGGCTGAAAGATTGGCGAACTTGTAGAGTGTAATTAATCCCGGCTAGTCTTTCCTTTTAGGGTTTGAAGGAAGATTTGATAAAAATAGTGGGAGCCATCCTGATTAGATAAAATAAATAACCAATCTAATCTTGCAAGAGCGCACACAGAGTGTTTTCTTTTCTCTCTCTCCTGGTAGCGACCATATCACGCCATAATCAAGATAATAATATGGATGTATTGACCGAACCCGCTTGTTATACTGAGCTGGGAAACGTTGGTCCTGCTCCAACTTATAATTGTTATAAGACCGAGCAGGAAATATGGGAATACCAGAATTCCTATGCCGCCCAAACGAAGAAAGTGCATATGATGCATCTCCTTCAGGTGTGTTCATTACAAAGAACTGTTTCTCAGTATGCTCTGCATCCTGGGTATTTGATACCGGATCAGGATCCCAGATATGTAATCTGTTACATAGGGCTACGAAAGGGTAGAAAATTGAGAACGGGTGATAAGTTTCATGAGACAGAAAACGGGGCAAGTGTTGCAGCCAAGTCTGTTGGTCACTGTCACCCTGTATTACCAATACATTGATTCTGAACAAATGCTATTAGATACCGAACCTGATATACAAAATCATATCAATCTCTTTATTTATTAAAGAAATGATAAAATTTTGTATTGATGGATAATGTTTTGAACATTTCCTATATCAAAAGTTGATCGGTTCAGGCACGTTATCTAAAAGCATTGACGTTCTAAATCAAACTACAATTCCTAGTATACAAAACACACACAAGAGGAAGAGTTCAGAAATGAACGAATCCTTCTTGAGGCATTGTAGACTAGGTCATGTCAATGTGACCCGACTGGCTGAAGTTACATTTAGATGTATATTTAAATCAGTTTGAATTTACATCTTATGAAAACTTGCCGGTCATGTCACAAAGATTAGATGACCATAGCTCTGTTTATTGGAAACAAAGAAAGTGTTAGTAAACTCTTGGGACTGATACATGATGATGTATGTAAGGTCCCCTGTCTACACATGCCAGGACCGGTTCTTTGTACTTCATTATATTCTCTGATAATCTCTCAAGATTCGGTCATATGTTCCTGTTGAAACATAAGTCCGAAGCTTTTGAGGTATTCACAGAATATAAGTTGGAAGTAGAGAACCAAAATACGGGTATAAGTAATATGTCCTTTGATGTGATCAGGGAGGAGAATACTTGTGCATAGAATTCCTGGGAATGAGATTCTCTCTCCGTACTACTCCTCTGAATACACCACAGCACAACGGTGCATCGGGGCGGAGCAATCGCACCATATTAGATATGGTATGCTCTATGATGAGTACTACTGAGTTACCTATTTCCTTTTGGGGGTTTGCACTTGAGAAGTTGCATACCTATTGAATAGGGTTCGAATCAAATCAGTGCCTACCACTCCATATAAGATATGGTGTGGGAAGAGCCTATCTCTTAAAGTAAGTTAAGATTTGGGATTGTCCGGTCTATGTCTAAAAGCAAAATCCGGACAGGATCGAGGCAAGGTCAGTTCTGTAGAACTGGAAAGGTTCCAGCTGTACAAAACTGCAGCTAATGATTTGACAGAACCAAAGGATTCAATAGTCCCCAACGAACCTCAGAATCTCCGCCGATCTAGCAGGGTTCCTCACCTGCCTGAGAGATACTTCGGTTTCTCGATGACAGTGGGAGCGAGGAATGCATCATGAGATGATGACCCAACTAGTTTCGAGCAGGCCATCGAGAGTAGGGACTCTGTAAGAATGGCTGGATGCTTAGTGATCTGAGATGGAATCCATGTACACCAACAAAGTATGGACTTTGGTTGCTGTAACTGAAGGGTTAAATCCCCGTCAGGAGTAAGTATATCTTGAGAAGATTACTTGGTATAGATGGAAAAGTTGAGACTTTCAAAGCTAGACTTGTTAAAGGTTTTCGTCATCGACCAGGCGTGGATAATGATGAAACCTTTTCCAGGGACTGTGCTTAAGTCCATCCAGATCCTACTCGCCATTGCTACATACCATGACTACGATATCTGGTGGTTAGGTGCCATGACTGCTTTTTCTAAAATGATGATTTAGAAGAGAACGTCTATAAGAACACATCCAGAGAGCTTCGTAAATAGTAGGAGCAGTGGAAACATGTGCAAGTTGCTTTACATAATGAAGCAGGCATCGCGGAGTTGGAACGTCTGTTTTGATATGATAGTCAAAGAGTTTGACTTCATCAAAATGGTAGATGAACCTTGTATATACAAAAAGGTAGTAGGGAGTATGGTGGTGATCCTCATAGAGCACGTAGATACATACTCTTGATAGGGAAGGAGTTTCCTATGCTACGCTCGGTCAATCTCCGCTTATCACAAGGATTCTCCAAATAGGATAAAGGTGATGCCTCCTCGATCCTGGGGAGAATCACTGGAAACGTTCCAGGGTGATAAGGACGACTGAATGTCAGTCGCAAGCATTGTCTTTACCCTCTGTAAAGGGACGGTATGTTAGAAGAGTTCCAAGCTAGATACTGTGGCATACTAGACGATTAAGGCTGGATACATCGCTACTTAAGATATTACCAAAGAGGCTGTCTGGGTGTATATTAGTTCATGAGATGAACTCGGTTCCTACAATTGTATGACAATGCAAGTGTGGCTTCGGCCCAGGAACCCTGGTCCCATCAGTGATCCAGACATATTCTGAGGCAGCATCACCTGATCATGGAGATAGTTGATCTCCAGGGTGATCAAGGTTAGGGGAGTAGACTCAGAGGACAACATGGTGGATCCACTCACGAAGGCCTTTTCCCAAAGAGAGACTTTTATGGGATAGTTGAGTATTAGATACTGCAACCACTGCTACAGATGGCCCTAGTGCAAGTGGGAGATTGTTAGTTATATGTATGCCCTAGAGGCCATTACTGTACATTGGATGTATATTGTAGTGGATGCTAGGACATATATAGGTAGGACTTTCTTGCTCGACATGATAGTACGCTATCTGGTTACTCTTTATCTTAACATGTATACTTTCTGTCTTTCTATTACATATTGATAAAGCCCTTAGGATGTGTACTCGACTTCCAGGACTATAATGTAGATCATACTAGTGGGGCCTGGGTTGTCCATGAGTACATCCTTCAATGTTCCTAGTCGTAGGAATATCGAGACGGGGCATCGATATTCCAGAGTAGACTAGCGTATATCTTCTCGACCCATGTGATGGGTGATGGATGATCCCATATCCATTGGTGTTTGACATCAGAGATGGTATGCGGGTGCTCAGTGGAGACTGGGTACACTGAACGGACTCGCCGAGAACTCCCAGATGGTATTATACCTCACGTCAGATGGCAGTTCTCTGGTGACACTGGTACAACTTAGTCTGTTGACCCGAGATCGTCATAGAGTCTTGTGTGTCTCCCACTGTGCTTTGATTTCCACCCTACCACGGCTCTACTGAGACGTGCAAACAGGTGGTTTTTGGGTACAGTCCCGATTCACATGGAGGCAATGAGCGATAGGAGGGGATTCGGCTCTCCCGGTATTGGGGGTTGATGTTGCGCTATGCTCGACTGGCCATAACTGGAAATCCCTGGCCAGGGTTGCAGTGATCTACTGGTAAGTGTTATCAGTAGTTTCACACATGTTATGGACTTCACGTCAGCATGACTTATCAAGCTATTGGGGTCTGACGTTTACCACCCCTAGGCGAGATATGCGACATATCAGACGAACAGACCAGACTGTACGGTAAGTGTTACTGGTTGGATTCACAGGAGTGTGAGCGGGTGTCACGACCCGAAGTACGGAACATGACCGGCACTTAAACTACGAACGTCTCGAGGCATACGTAATCTAAGTAAACCGAAAACCCAGAAATCCAAACCAAGAAAAGATGTAGAGTGCAGGAAAAACCAACTTAAAGCAAGTAGTTTCAATAGCATAAGCCGAAATTATGCGGTTTTTAAAAAACATCAAAAATTTCCTGAAAATTTCGGCAGAGTCTCCTTTGTAAAAACTGGCTCCCAAACGGGATACAACATGAATAGTATACGAAATCAATAAAAAGGCATCCCCAAGCGGGAGCTAGCTCTTCGTCAAACGACGGTCACAACCACACAAGCAATATAATATACAACGCCAACGGCGAGGATCAAAAACTCAAAAGGAAACTCAAAACCACAAGAAATCCGCAGAAATATAACGCGCGACTCTAAGGTCGAAGGAATAACATTACTGGTCTCTATCTCAAAATAAATACATGTTTGGTTGATGGAACATCTAGATACAACAGAATAATGATATACAAGATATAATGATGGGTGCGATACAAATAAACCCACCTACTAGCAAGTCACCCGGAAATGGAAAGAGTGCCAGCAAGCCGTAATGAAACCTGTACGGCGAAACCTGCAAGAACTGTTGCACAACGGGGGTGAGTTGCCAACTCGTGAGTAGACAAACATCTACGCACATAAATCGCATAAATAACGCAACCTAGGTCAATGATCATAATATATCCTCAATTATATATATATGACATGCAGCCTATAACAATGGCTAGGGTAATATCTAACCCGAGTGTGATCTCATGTGCCCGTGTCAGTGCCTCAGGTAGCAATATATCATATGAATGAGGTATGAATGCATGGAACAGAATGCATGTACTGATGAAAACTGCTTTCATAAATCAGTGAGATTTCTGTATTTTAAAAGTGAGGTACCATAAATGAAATCAGCATAAAACAGTGCCCAGCATCGACACAAAACAAGTGTCCAAATATCTCGATATCTCTGTATCACAATCGCTGTATCTCAATATCTCAAATCACAATATCTAGGGCGCCGTCAATCCAGACTGGCCCCTACCATCCATCTCAAGACCACGACGGTATCCTCCGGATATCCGACGCGTCGGGTAATATCACCGGTCGGTAGTGCTCCCCTGCCGGGCTCAACGTCAACAACACATTCCTCTTGCCCCGGGGTACCGCACCGGGCCCACCATGTACCCGAAACGGTTCCTCCACTCCTCGAATCGGGTCTCGAAATCCATCAGCAAACTCATGGTGGACGACTCATACATCATGGGAAAACCGCACTTTTTATTTTAAAAGAGAGAAAAGGTTTATTTATGTTTTTGCGGTTTTCCTCCAAATCCAAGAAATCTCATGAAATCCGAATCCAAGTCATCAATAGCATGTAAACAGTGAATATAGGCATGAGAATCCATGAATGCGACACAACAGTGAATAATAACATGCATAAAGTAGTAGGCAATAACTACAATGTCTAACTAGCATATAAGGCAAGTACACTAATATCATGTCTAAACTATTAGCTAACAACCTATGTCAAATGAAATAGTATTTTCTAAAGTGTTCGTGACATGGCAATTACCGATGAAGATGTGTGTGAGCCGGCAAGTAAGTGTACGTGGTTCATACGCGTCATCGGTAATGGTGCTGGTGTCCTAACAGCATGATATCAATAATGAAATATGAATTACAATAAGTATGCGATGCGGAGCAACAACAATAATATGCAGGAGCTGAATATTAGACACAACGGTAACTAAACTGCATTACCCTAATATAAGTCCTACAATAGCGCCTTTTGAAATAACACGAATCGCGGTGTTTTGAAAATAAGGGCTACGGTGTTTTTAAGAAAAGACACGTCTTTTGAAATATCCGTAGAATCCCTTGACCTGTCTTTTAAAATACCCACGATTCGTTAGTTTTGAAATAGGTAGGAGTCTAATCTAGTCTAACAACTATACGGCTAAACTAACAGGTAAGGAAACCGCCTAACATCTGAGTCGATATATATATAAACATATATATATATATATATATATATATTAGTCGGTGATCCCGCCTCGATAATATCACATCCGATACCATATCTATAATCAGATATTCCCAAGTCAAGAGTGCGGATCTATCATCAATATATAGCTCGTACGTAAATCCGTCGTACGGCATCCCCACATCTGGGAACGGGTCAATATCACATTCATCACACTATTCATCTGGTATCCCCTTTATCAAAGATCATAATCCGGGTACGGATCTATGTCTAGTACAATACTGATACCACCTACGTATGCATGCACGTGTGTGAAACACTACGTCAAAGGACCCGCTACAACGTCATGTCGTATCTCAAATACGAATCCTGCTATATCACCGAATTCACAACCTCAATACAATTCTCATCGACTCATCTCAAACCCAAGTATCATCCTCAAATCCGTATGTGAACACATAGTCCCATACCCATGTGAACACATAACTATGTATTCCTGAATAAGCACAAATGAAAGAAGAAAGTATGCAAGTATGGGTGGGTGTGTGCATACGTGGTGCGACCACTACTCTAGGGGTTCGCAACACTAAATATCAAAGAACACCAAATATCCATATTATCATCAATGCACTCAAACAATATATAAACAATATATATGTGTGTATATACGTATTCGTATACATCACCACGAACTGCGGGGGTGCTATACGCCATCCACCCGACTTCTCCCCGTAGATATAAATCTACTCACCTGGTCCTCGCTCGCCGGTGCCGACGTCGCCTCGCACTTGCTTGTCGTCTCGAAGTCCACATGGGGTACCTACATATCATAACGCACCGTATCGCATTAAAATCCGACTCATGACCAAAACTACTCACGAATCCCACATAGGTCAAAACCTATGGTTGCTTTCTCAAATCAACCCCAAAACCCTCGACATCGGTGTACACACGCCGATTGATCGAGAAAAACACCAAACGTACCAATCATTGTTTTATAAGTCACTAAAAATATATGAAACAGGATGCAAATCATCAAAACCAATAAATTGATCAAATCGGTTTATTTCCAAAAAGCCTAGTAAAGGGGTCGTTAACCGTTTTACTACAAGTCTTGATGTTTTAGCAAACTAGTGGTCACAATACTCACTAATTATCTTAATTAGGCCACATAAACATTTACTAGATTTTTAATCTTGCTAAATTATATTAAACCAAAATCTAGTTAGCAAAAGTTACCTTTTTAGTTCAAAACTTGGTGTTTTAACCAATCTAAATATTTTAACAATTCTAGTGGCTATAATGTTCATTAAACATCTTAATTATGTCATACCAATGTTAATTAGATTTTAAAAACACTCATTTCCATCAATTCTAAAAAACCTAGTTTGCAATATTTGTTAGTTGTATGTATGCCCTACAGGCCAGTATTGTACAGATGATGTATATTATATTGGATGCTTGGACATATATATAGAGATGACTTTCTTGCTCGATATGATAGTATGCTATCTGGTTACTCTTTTTCTTAACATGTACACTTGTCTCTTTAAACTGTCTTATAGTTACATGTTGATAAAGCCCTTAGGATGTGTACTTGACTACCTGGACTATGATGCAGATCATACTAGTGGGGACATGGTAGTCCATAAGTACATCCTTCAAGGTCCCTAGTCGTGGATGTATCGAGACAGGGCATCGATATACCAGAGTAGACTAGCGTATACGCTTCTCGACCCATGAGATGGGCGATGGATGATCCAATATCCATTGGTGTTTGACATCAGAGATGGTATACGGGTGCTCAGTGGAGACTGGGTACACTGGACGGACTCGCCGAGAACTCCCAGATGGTATTATACCTCACGTCAGATGGCAGTTCTCAGGTGACACTTGTGCAGGTTAGTCTGTAGACCCGAGATCGTCATAGAGTCTTGTGTGATTCCCACTGTGCTTTGATCTCCACCTTACCACGTCCATGAGGGCATGCAAAACGGTGGTCTTTGGGTACAGTCCCGAGTCACATGGAGGCAATGAGCGATAGGAGGGGTTTCGTCTCTCCCGGTATTAGGAGTTGATGTTGCGCTGTGCTCGATTGGCCGTAACAGGGAAGTCCCTGGCCAGGGTTGATCAGAGATTTGCTGGTAAGTGTTACCAGTAGTTTCTCGACCCGTTATGAGCCTCACATCGGCACGACTTATCGGTTATTGGGGTCTGACGTTTACCACCCCTAGACTTGATATGCGACGTATCAGACGAACAGACCGGACTGTACGGTAAGTGTTGCTGGTTGGATTCACAGGAGTGTGAGCGGGCTAGCTCGTCGATCTTCTGATCGCTCAATACCCGGATGGCCGTTACGTTTAGCAGACCGCTTGCGGCTTGTGGGTGCTTGATATGATCATCATCTGCTACTGGCGTATTGACGAGTCTTTAGAGTCCTACACAGAGGTTTCCTGGCTCAAGCGAAACGAAATAGGGGCGCATATGAGATATGTGCGGGACCGAGAATAATGCGTGTATGTGATACCGCATTTCATTCTCACGATAAATGTTTCGATTGGTTATATTCGATATGACCTAGTTATCGAATCATGGATTCGATAAGCCGATACATTGGATACTAGTCGGTTATATGCGATATGACCGGATCGTTAAATCAAGTGTTGATTTAATGATTTAATGTATAATTATATATTTGATATACTACATTGCATTAACTAGTATTGGTTCACTTTATATGGATTTTCTCACTTGACGTGCAAGAAGTATATGTTATATACTTTTGTGCACATATATGTATCATGTTTGATGATACTTGATCTTGTTGTTAAGTATAAAGAATTAAACCATGGTTAAGTGTTGATTAGGGTTTTGCATTTTCATTTATTTATTTATTTATTTATTTGAAAAAGGATTATGATGAGAATGGTGGCTTTCTTTGTTTTAAGTTGAAGCTTCATGAAGCTTTGACTTTTGTAACCATTCTTGTCCTCATGCTTAACCCTAACTCTCCAAATGACCATGGTTTATTCTCTACACTTAACCCTAGTTAGATTATGATAAGTATGAATTTTTCTTTTCATTTTAAAGAACTTATCATAAAACTAGCTTCATCTTCTCCTTCTTCTTCAAGATAGAAACCTTGATGCCATCAATGGCAACTTGAGTTCTAGTGAGAGAAATCCAATTCTAAAGTGAACCCACCTCCTATTTCTTCACCCTCTACCTCTTGCCAAGTTGTTTTGGGTGTTTTCTTCACAAGTTTCACAACTTTGTGAAGTCGGAGCTTGAACTTGTGATGCCTCGACGTAGATCGTCTTTGACACGAAGCCGACGACCTAGCTCGCCCGTTTCTCCGATGAAGCCGATGATTGAGTTCGGGATTCATGATGGACAGCGAGAGGACACCGACGTGGAGCTAAAGAAGTGGAGAACCGGATCTACAAAGGTTGTAGTATCTAACTTTTAGTTAAGTAGTTAACTAGATTATCTTTTTGTTAGTTATATGTATGCCCTAGAGGCCATTACTATACATAGGATGTATATTGTAGTGGACGCTGGGACATATATAGGGAGGACTTTCTTGCTCGACATGATAGTATGCTATCTGGTTGATCTTTACCTTAACGTGTACACTGATTGTCTCCCTGTTACATGTTGGTAAAGCCCTTAGGATCTGTACTTGACTACCTGGACTTTGATGCGGATCATACTAGTGGGGACATGGTAGTCCATAAGTACATCCTTCAAAGTCCCTAGTCGTGGGTGTATCGAGACGGGGCATCGATATACCAGAGTAGACTAGCGTATACCTTCTCGACCCATACAGATGGGCGATGGATGATCCCATATCCATTGGTGTTTGACATCAGAGATGATATACGGGTGCTCAGTAGAGACTGGGTACACTGGACGGACTCGCCGAGAACTCCCAGCTGGTATTATACCTCACGTCAGATGGCAGTTCTCTGGTGACACTGGTAAAGAGTAGTCTGTTGACCCGAGATCGTCATAGAGTCTTGTGTGGTTCCCACTGTGCTTTGATTTCCATCTTACCACGTCCAAGAGGGCGTGCAAAACGGTGGTTTTTGGGTACAGTCCCGAGTCACATGGAGGCAATGAGCGATAGGAGGGGATTCGTCTCTCCCGGTATAGGGGGTTGATGTTGCGCTGTGTTCGATTGGCTATAACAGGAAATCCCTGGCCAGGGTTGCTGAGATTTACTGGTAAGTGTTACCAGTAGTTTCTCGAATTGTTATAGACCTCATATCGACACGACTTATCGAGCTATTGGGGTCTGACGTTTACCACCCCTAGGCGAGATATGCGACATATCAGACGATCAGACCGGACTGTACGGTAGTGTTACTGGTTGGATTCACTGGAGTGTGAGCGGGCTTGCTCGTCGATCTTCAGATCGCTCAATACCTGGGTGGCCGTTACGTTTAGCAGACCGCTTGCGGCTTGTGGATGTTTGATATGATCATCATCCACTGCCGGCGTATTGACGAGTCTTTAGAGTCCTACACAGGGGTTTCCTGGCTCAAGCGAAACGAAATAGGAGCGCATATGAGATATGTGCGGGACCGAGAATAATGCGTGTATGTGATACCGTATTTCATTCTCGTGATGAATGTGTCGAATGGTTGTATGCGATATAACCTAGTTATCGAATCGAGGATTGATTCGATAAGCCGATACATTGGATACTAGTCGGTTATATGCGATATGACCGGATCGTTAAATGAAGTGTTGATTTAATGATTAAATGTATAATTATATATTTGATATATTACTTTGTATTAACTAGTATTGGTTCACTTTAAATGGATCTTCTCACTTGAAGTTCACAAGTTGTATATATGATATACTTTTGTGCACTTGTTTGTATCATGTTTGATGATACATGTTAACTTGGTTAAGTGTAAAGATTAAACCATGGTTAAGTTAATGATTAGGGTTTTGATTATCTTATTTATTTATTTATTTATTTATTTATTTGTTTTGGATAAGATAAAGAAAGAATGGTGGCTTTGTTTGTTTGTTTGTTGAAGATTCATGAACCTTTGACTTAGTCACCTTTCTTATCTTCATTCATAACCCTAACCATTTAAGCAAACCATGGTCTATTCTCTACACTTAACTAGAGTTAGGTTATGATAAGTATTGATATAATTTATCCTTTTTTAACATGAAACTTATCATAATATTTCTTCTTCTTCTTCTTCTTCCATGAAGGAGCTTACTTCATCAATGGTGATTGATGAAAACAAGTGAGAAATCCAATTCTAAAGTGAACCCACTTCCTATTTTCTCATCCTCTACCTCTTGCCAAGTAGTAGAGTGTGTTTCCTTCACAAGTTTTCATGACTTGGTGAAGTTGGAGCTTGATCTAGCGATGCCTCGGCGTAGATCATCTTCGGCACGAAGCCGACGACCTTGCCCGCTCTTTCTCCGATGAAGCCGACGCTAGAGCCCTAATTTTGATTTGGACAGCGGAGAGGACTTCATCACGGAGCCGTGGAGGTGGAGGACCGGATCTACAAAGGTTGTATTTCCGTTCCTTTAGTTTAGATGTAAACTAGTTACTTTTCGCCTAGATTTCTAGCCAACGATCCGTAGTTTAGGGTTTCTCGGTACCGTAAATTTTGAAATTGGCATGGTTGATGCCTTGTGAGACCTCATGAGAGTGCCTAGGAACCCTACAGTGGTATCAGAGACTAGCTAGAGCCTTAGGCGATGCGTAGACGGAGTTAGAAGTCCGATAGACCCGAAACCCCGACTTGAAAGTGCTCTATGGACATTTTCTGTTTTCGTGGATTTTTGAGAATTAAAAATATGCAGAAAAATCAGCAGGAAATTCTAAGAATTACGGTGCAAAAAGTAACTAATGATCCCTCAAAAGTGCGGCGGAACCGCGGCATTAGCGTGCTAATGCGGCGGTTCCGCGGCCGTTTTGTCTTATTAGGCATTCAATTTTGCACAGTAATTCCTATTTTGCAGTGCTGGTTTTCCTGGGAATTTTTTTTATCTGAAATCAAGAGTTGAGTTTTTTGGGTTGTATTAGGAGTTCGTACATTCGATCGGATTGTCTAATTTTGTCTATGTGTTTTTCGGATATTTTAGAATATGTTAAAAATTTCGACCGGACATAAATACCCACTTTTTCCCCTGCCGGAAAATTTCTAAGTGTTGGATTTTTCCGTGGTTTAAGGACGTTCTGAGTAGTGCAGGTAACGCGATTGTCCCTCTAGAAGACAACAAACCTTAACTCGATTATGTGACCGTCTTGAACTGCCCTTTAAACCTTAGGGTTTGGGGCAGTACGGCGTGCCACATGTGAGGCGTTGGCTTGACCCTTCTACGGCTGGACCGTTGGTACTGAGTCATGAAGTGAATGTCTTTGAACTTATTTCATTCGGTTGATCGGGAAAACTTGGGTGTTCGATTGTTCTATCGAAAAGTTTAACATTTTCTATCTTATCCGGAATGTGATACAATAATTGGAATTCACAATTAGTTATGAGATAACTGAATGAATGTTATAAACATAGCACTTTAGTCTCACTTGATCGGTTGCCACGGAATTTTGATGTGATCAAAAGTCCGTTGCAATCACGTTGTGAATGCGGATACTCGCCGGTAAACTTAATAGACAGCCTCACTCCATAGCCCCGACCAAGTGACTGCAGGAGAACCCCGTCGCCGAAAGCATCCGTTCAGGTGCTCGCGGCAGCGGTGTTCCGCCTTGGTGCACTTCGTCGACGGCATCGGGGGTGCGGCCGCCTACTAAAGTTTGCGACGAGCATTCGATCAGGATGTCGGGAATCTTGTTGAATTGCCCGACTTGATATTGAAAAGTGTTTTCGATTTTGAGACTAAAATGCGGGGTTTATAATTGTTAGGCATGCGATGTCTAAGGTATTCATATGATTAGGCATGTGATGTCTAAAGAGTTTGCGGATTCCAACTGTTGTAGTTTTACACTTTCTTTTCTGTGACCGTAAGTGTAATATGTGATATCGCCGATTTCGTTGCTATATGTCAACGACAATTGGGATGCGCATATTTACTTACGTTGATGACATGTGATGTTATGTGTTGCTGGATATGTTATATTGGATCGTCGTGTTTGAATAGCCGGGGGTTTTTATGTGAGATGAGTGTTTTTCATTTTCATTCATGTAAAAACTTGTATGTAATATTCTTTTATTGGGGCACTTCCAGGTAGCGGAAGATGTCACCCTTTGTATATTATTTACTTTTCCGCACTAGGATAGACCCAAGGAGGGGAGCACAAGTAACCGGGTTCTGGAGTCCAGTGGGAGACCAACTCGAGGAGTCGAGTCCGGGTCTCCTAACTCTAGAATTGGTAGGGTTGCTTGCCGCTCTCGTAGGGGTCTAGGGGTGTGGGTTTGGCTATTCATCACGACCGTGGAATCCGTGTTTTATACTGGCTCGTATTGAAAACACGGACGTCCTAGTATATCCAATATTTCATATGATATTCTTCTGCTGCGATATCTGTGATGTGATCATGTGATGTTCCATGATAGATACAGTATATAGTATATATGATATATTATATAGGCGTTACTTATGTTTTACACCCGTGCTAGCCCTGCCCCGCTCTGCCGTTAGTTACCTAACCTAACGGTGCACGAGGGGACATCGAGGCGAATGCGGATGGCATAAGTGTACGTCGTATTTATCTGTGATGTTTAGGTACTTAAATGATGGGACTTCATTAATGTGATTAATGAAAGAAAATAAACCTAATTGATGTTGTGGAATCGAATTTCAAAATAAAAACAGGTAGCTACAGTTCTTGCTTTGCATCGCGGTGTTCATTATAGAACATCCTGCACCTTATTCGATGAGGAAAGGACCGAGATCCCTTCACCGGGAGTGACTCCTGTTAGTTGTATGTATGCCCTAGAGGCCAGTATTGTACAGATGATGTATATTATATTGGATGCTTGGACATATATAGAGATGACTTTCTTGCTCGATATGATAGTATGCTATCTGGTTACTCTTTATCTTAACATGTACACTAGTCTCTTTATACTGTCTTATAGTTACATGTTGGTAAAGCCCTTGGGATATGTACTTGACTACCTGGACTATGATGCAGATCATACTAGTGGGGACATGGTAGTCCATAAGTACATCCTTCAAGGTCCCTAGTCGTGGGTGTATCGAGACGGGGCATCGATATACCAGAGTAGACTAGCGTATACGCTTCTCGACCCATGTGATGGGCGATGGATGATCCCATATCCATTGGTGTTTGACATCAGAGATAGTATACGGGTGCTCAGTGGAGACTGGGTACACTGGACGGACTCGCCGAGAACTCCCAGATGGTATTATACCTCACGTCAGATGGCAGTTCTCAGGTGACACTTGTACAGGTTAGTCTGTAGACCCGAGATCGTCATAGAGTCTTGTGTGATTCCCACTGTGCTTTGATCTCCACCTTACCACGTCCATGAGGGCATGCAAAACGGTGGTCTTTGGGTACAGTCCCGAGTCACATGGAGGCAATGAGCGATAGGAGGGGTTTCGTCTCTCCCGGTATTGGGGGTTGATGTTGCGCTGTGCTCGATTGGCCGTAACAGGGAAGTCCCTGGCCAGGGCTGATCAGAGATTTGCTGGTAAGTGTTACCAGTAGTTTCTCGACCCGTTATGAGCCTCACATCGGCACGACTTATCGGGTTATTGGGGTCTGACGTTTACCATCCCTAGACTTGATATGCGACTTATCAGGCGAAGAGACCGGACTGTACGGTAAGTGTTACTGGTCGGATTCGCAGGAGTGTGAGCGGGCAAGCTCGTCGATCTTCTGATCGCTCAATACCCGGGTGGCCGTTACGTTTAGCAGACCGCTTGCGGCTTGTGGGTGCTTGATATGATCATCATCTGCTACCGGCGTATTGACGAGTCTTTAGAGTCCTACACAGAGGTTTCCTGGCTCAAGCGAAACGAAATAGGAGCGCATATGAGATATGTGCAGGACCGAGAATAATGCGTGTATGTGATACCGCATTTCATTCTCGCGATATATGTTTCGATTGGTTATATTCGATATGACCTAGTTATCGAATCATTGATTCGATAAATCGATACATTAGATACTAGTCGGTTGTATGCGATATAACCGGATCATTGAATCAAGTGTTGATTTAATGATTTAATGTATAATTATATATATGATATATTGCTTTACATTAACTAGTATTGGTTCACTTTAAACGGATTACTCTCACTTGATGTACATGTTGTATATGTGATATACTTTAGTGCACATCTTTGTATCATGTTTGATGATACTTGATCATTTGGTTAAATGCATAGAATTAAACCATGGTTAATTGGGTCATTAGGGTTTTGCTTTATCATTTATTTATTTGATTATTTATTTAGAAATGAGTTATGATAAGAATGGTGGCTAAGTTTGTTTTATGTTGAAGCTTCATGAAGCCTTGACTTTATGCAACCATTCTTGTCCTCATGCTTAACCCTAACTCTCCAAATGACCATGGTTTATTCTCTACACTTAACCTTGGTTTAGATATGATAAGTATTGATTTAAATTTATTTTTATCATAACACTTATCATATATTTTCTTGAGCTCCATCTTCTTCTTCAAGAAAAGCTCAAGGTGCATCAATGGCAACTTGAGCTAAAGTGAGATAAATCCAATTCTAAAGAGAACCCACCTCCTATTTCTTCACCCTCTACCTCTTGCCAAGTTGTTTTGGGTGTTTACTTCACAAGTTTCACAAGTTTGTGAAGTCGGAGCTTGAACTTGCGAAGCCTCGAGGTAGATCGTCTTTGACACAAAGCCGACGACCTATTCCGCTTGTTTTCCCGATGAAGCCGATGATCGAGTCGAGGATTCATGATGGACAGCGAGGGCATGACCACGTGGAACTAAGGAGGCGGAAATCCGGATCTACAAAGGTTGTAGCATCTCAACTTTAGTTAAAGTGTTAACTAGTTTGTAGTTTCGCCTAGAATTCTAGCAACGATCCGTTAACTAGGGTTTCTCGGCACCATAATTTTGTAAAATGGCATGGTTGATGCCTTATGAGACCTCTATAGTGTGTCTAGGAACCCTACAGTGGTATCAGAGCCTAGCTAGAGCCTTAGGCGAAGTCTAGACGGAGTTTGAAGTCCGGACGAACCCGAAACCCATATACCCATGAGCTCTCTGGAAATTTTCTGAAATCTGGGAATTTTTGATATTAAAAATGCTTTAAAAATTCACCAAAGAATTCTAAGAATTACTGTGTAAAACGTTTCCCATGAACAGTTCCATGAGCCGCGGAAGCGCGGCAGAAGCATGGCTTCCGCCGCTGTTCCGCGGCCATATAGTGACGTCAGCCATGTTTCACTGCACAGTAATACCTGATAAATTCTGGTGAGTTTTCTGGGTATTTTTAAATTGATTTAAGGGTTGAGTGCTCTGGGGTTATATTGGGAATCGACGATTCGATCGGAATATCAAACTTTGTCTAAGTGTTTTTCCAGATAACTGTAGAATATGTTAAAAAGGTTGACCGGATACAAATACCCAACTTTTCCCCTGCCGGAAAAATTCCAAGTGTTGGATTTTTCTGTGGTTAAAAGACGTTCGAAGTAGTGCAAGTAACGCGATGGTCCCTCTAGAAGACAACAAACCTTAACTCGATTATGTGACCGTCTTGAACTGCCCTTTGAACCTTCGGGTTTGGGGCAGTACGGCGTGCCACATGTGAGGCGTTGGCTTGACCCTTCTACGGCTAGACCGTTGGTACTGAGGCATGAAGTGAATGTCTTTGAACCTATTTCATGTGTTGATCGGTGTTGGGAAAACTTGGGTGTTCGAATGTTCGATCGGAAAGTTTGATATATTCTATTTATCCGGAATTGGATACAATAATTGGAATTCACAAGTAGTTATGAGATAACTGGATGAATGTTATAAATCTAGCAGTTTAGTCCCATACGATATTGAAAAGAGTTTTCGATAATGAGACTAAAATGCGGGGTTTGTAACTGTTAGGCATGTGATGTCTAAAGAGGTTGCGGATTCCAATTGTTGTAGTTTTACACTTTCTTTTCTGTGACCGTAAGTGTAGTATGTTCATATCGCCGGTTTCGTTGCTATACATCAACGACAATTGGGGTATGCATACTTACTTACGTTGATGACATGTGATGTTCTGTGTTACTGGATATGTTATATTGGATCATCGTGTTAGAATAGCCGGGGGGTTTTTTTGTGAGATGAGTGTTTTTCATTTTCATTCATGTAAAAACTTGTATGTAATATTCTTTTATTTGGGGCACTTCCAGGTAGCGGAAGTTTTCACCCTTTGTATATTATTTACTTTTCCGCATTAGGATAGACCCAAGAAGGGGAGCACAAGTAACCGGGTTCTGGGGTCCAGTGGGAGACCAACTCGAGGAGTCGAGTCCGGGTCTCCTAACCCTAGAATTGGCAGGGTTGCTTGCCGCTCTCGTAGGGGTCTAGGGGTGTGGGATTGGCTATTCATCAGGACCGTGGAATCCGTGTTTTATACTGGCTCGTATTGAAAACACGGACGACCTAGTATATCCAATATTTCATATGTTTATTCTGCTGCGATATCTGTGTTGTGACTCTGTGATGGATATAGTATATAGTATATATGATATATTATATAGACGTTACTTATGTTTTACACCCGCGCTAGCCCTGCCCTGCTCTGTCGTTAGTTACCTAACCTAACGGTGCACGAGGGGACATCGAGGCGAATGCGGATGGCATAAGTGTACGTCATATCTATCTGTGATGTTTAGGTATTTAAATGATGGGACTTCATTAATGTGATTAATGAAAGATAAGAAACCTAAGATGTTGTAGAATCAAATTTTAAACTAAAACAGGTAGCTACAGTTCTTGCTTTGCATAGAGGTATATATGATATACCCTGCACCTTATTCGATGAGGAAAGGACCGAGATCCCTTCACCGGGAGTGACTCCTTTAGCAATAACTGGCAGATGCTACACACTCGGTTTGGCTTTGATTGCTTTTAAGAGATTTTGCTTTGCACAGTGATATATGTGATATATCCCGCACCTCATTCGACGAGGAAAGGACCGACGATCCCTTCACCGGGAGTGACCCCTTTAGCAAAACTAGAAAAGCCTCAAAATCATTCCATTTTAAAACTTCATTTGATTCTACAACGATATCAAGTTCATTACGCAATAGGTTTTCAGAAAACCTGTCGTAGCCCTCCGTCATTTCAGATAAATTACATATAGTATTCGTGCTACATTTGTTGGCTTTCGTCAAGGTGTAGTGTGCGGTAGCTATGTGCTGTTTATCTGCTGCATATGATGCAACTGGATTAGGGTAGTCGTACGGCTTTGTTGGCTTTCGTCAAGGGTCGTGCGGGTGGGTTTAATTCAGTCAAGAAATGTACGGGTTGAACTTGACTAGCAGGCTGTGGTTTGTTGGCTTTCGTCAAGGTCATAGCACGCTAGGGGCAAAAGCATTATCGGGAATTTCAAGTGTTGAAATTTGCAATGAGATTGCATACCTTCTATGAGATAGTTGGATCCCGATACCCACTGCGAGTAAGAGTTACTCCTGGGAGAGTTTTACACATTACAATTAGCCGATCAAGTAGGTGTCTAGAAAGGTGTTAACGAGGTTACGCCTCTGGGAAAATGAGGTTTACAGTAATTAGGTTCGTGCGAAAGCATGGGGGACCTCCCTCAAAGTACCGACACTGGCCTGGCTGAAAGATTGGCGAACTTGTAGTGTGTAATTAATCCCGGCTAGTCTTTCCTTTTAGGGTTTGGAGGAAGATTTGATAAAAAGCAGTGGGAGCCATCCTGATTAGATAAGATAATAACCAATCTGATCTTGCACGAGCATACGCTAAAGTGTTTTCTTCTCTCTCTCTCCAGGTAGCGACCATTTCATGCCTTAATAAAGATAATAATATGGATGTATTGACCGAACCCGCATGTTATACTGTGCTGGGGAACGTTGGTTCCGTTCATTCTTATAAGAGTTATAGAAATGAACAGGATATAAGGGAATACCAGGATTCCCATGCCACCCGAATGAAGAAGGTACATGCTGATGCATTTTCTTCGGGTGTGTTCGTTACTGAGAACTGTTTCTCCATTTGCTCTACGTCCTGGGTATTGGATACCGGGTCGGGATCCCATATATGTAATCAGTTACATGGTCTTAAGAAAGGTAGAGAACTTGGAGAAGGTGATAAAGACATTAGAGTTGGAAATGGTGCAATTGTTGCAGCTAAGACTGTCGGGGAATATCACCTTGTATTACCAACTGGTAATACATTGGTTCTGAACGAATGCTATTACATGCCGAACCTGATATGCAACATTATATCGGTTTCTTTATTAAGTAAAGAGGGATATAATTTTGTATTACAGGACAATGTTATGAACATTTTCCATAACCAAAAGTTGGTTGGATCAGGCACGTTATGCAATGGCATTTATGTTCTAAATCAATCAACAGTTCTGAGCATAACAAACATACATAAGAGGAAGAGTTCTGAACTCAACGAATCCTTCTTGTGGCATTGTAGACTGGGTCACATCAATGCGACACGACTGGCTAAGTTGCATAAGGATGGGTATTTGAAACCATTCGAATTTTCATCTTATGACACTTGCCAGTCATGTCTCAAAGGCAAGATGACCAAAACTCCGTTTACGGGACACGGAGAAAGAGTTGCTGAACTCTTAGAACTAGTACATAGTGATGTATGCGGTCCAATGTCTACACATGCCAGGGATGGTTCTTCGTACTTCATTACATTCACTGACGATCTCTCAAGATACGGACATGTGTATTTGATAAGACACAAGTCTGAAGCTTTTGAGAAATTTAGAGAATATAAACAAGAAGTCGAAAACCAAACCGGAAAAAGTATTAAAATCCTTCGATCTGATCGAGGAGGTGAATACTTGAGCAATGAATTCCTGGACTTCCTAAAAGAGAATGGGATTCTCTCTCAGCTGACTCCTCCATATACACCACAGCACAACGGTGTATCAGAACGGAGCAACCGCACCCTATTAGATATGGTGCGCTCTATGATGAGCACAGCTGAGTTACATATTTCCTTCTGGGGGTATGCGCTTGAGACAGCCATACATCTATTGAATATGGTCCCCACCAAATCTGTGCCTACCACTCCATATGAGATATGGAAAGGGAAGAGACCATGTCTTAACTATGTTAAGATATGGGGTTGTCCAGCCTATGTCAAACGACAAAATCCGGACAAACTCGAGGCACGGTCTGTTCTATGCAAATTTATAGGATATCCCAAGAATTCTCAAGGGTATATCTTCTACCACCCTGAGGAACAAAGAGTATTTGTTTCTCGGCATGCCACCTTTTTAGAAAAGGAATTTCTTGAAAAAGAGATTAGTGGTCATGAGGTAGAACTGGAAGAGGTTCCAGCTGCAGAAGCTACAACAGAAGATCTGGTGGAACCAGAGGATTCCGTAGTTCCCAATGAACCCCAGCCACTCCGCCGATCTAGTAGGGTTCCTCGCCAACCTGAGAGATACTATGGTTTTCTCATGGACGGTGGGAGCGAGGATTGCATCATGGAGGATGATGACCCAACTAGCTTCGAGCAGGCCATCACGAGTAGGGACTCAGTGAAATGGCTGGATGCTATGCGGTCCGAGATGGAATCCATGTACACCAACAAAGTATGGACTTTGGAAGTTGCTCCTGAAGGGGTAAAACCCATTGGGAGCAAGTGGATCTTCAAAAAGAAACTTGGTGTAGATGGGAAAGTGGAGACTTTCAAAGCTAGACTTGTAGCAAAGGGTTTTCGTCAAAGACCAGGTGTGGACTATGACGAAACCTTTTCTCCAGTGGCTATGCTTAAATCCATCCGAATCATGCTTGCCATTGCTGCCTTTCATGACTACGAAATCTGGCAAATGGATGTTAAGACCGCCTTTCTAAATGGTGATTTAGAAGAGTGCGTGTACATGACTCAGCCAGAGGGCTTCGTAGACAGTGGGAGCAGCGGGAAGGTGTGCAAGCTGCTTAAATCCATTTATGGATTAAAGCAAGCATCGCGGAGTTGGAACATCTGCTTTGACGTCGTTATCAAAGAGTTTGATTTCGTCAAAAATCCAGATGAACCTTGTATCTACAAGAAGGTGGCAGAGAGTAAGGTTGTCTTCCTCATATTGTACGTGGACGACATACTCTTGATAGGAAATGATATTCCTATGCTGCAAGCGGTCAAGCTCTTCTTATCACAAAGATTCTCAATAAAAGATCTTGGTGATGCCTCATGCATATTGGGAATTAGGATCTATAGAGATAGATCCAAACGGATTTTGGGATTGTCCCAATCCAGGTACATTGACACCATACTAAAGAGGTTTAGTATGGAAGAGTCCAAGCGTGGGAACTTTCCCACGATCTCTGGAGTCACTCTCTCCAAAGAGATGTCTCCTAAGACTGATTTGGAGAGAGCTCGCATGCAAGGGATACCCTATGCTTCGGCAGTAGGCTCTATCATGTATGCGATGCTATGTACTAGACCCGATGTTGCATACTCACTAAGTATAGTGAGCAGGTATCAAGCTGATCCTGGAGAGAGTCACTGGACAGCTGTGAAGAGCATTCTCAAGTACTTACGAAGGACTAGAGATATGTTCTTGGTGTATGGTAACGGAGAACTCCAAGTGGAGTCCTTTACCGATTCCAGCTTCCAGAGTGATAAGGACGACTCTAAGTCGCAGTCGGGTTTTGTCTTTACCCTTTACGGAGGGGCGGTTAGCTGGAAGAGTTCCAAGCAGGAAACCGTGGCAGACTCGACGATGGAGGCTGAATACATCGCTGCCAACGATGCTGCTAAAGAAGCTGTCTGGATCAAGAAGTTCATTTCTGAACTTGGAGTGGTTCCATCCATTGGGCGTCCAATACCTTTGTATTGCGATAACAATGGAGCGGTGGCTTTAGCCAAGGAACCCAGGTCCCATCAGCGATCCAGGCATATTCTGAGGCGGTATCACCTGATCCGGGAGATAGTTGATCGCCGGGAGATCGAGGTCAGGAGGGTTGACACGAAGAACAACACCGCGGATCCACTCACGAAGGCCATTCCCCAGATACAGTTTGAGAGACTCTTCGGGATGCTCGGTATGCGATACTACAGCAGCTGGCCCTAGTGCAAGTGGAAGATTGTTAGTTGTATGTATGCCCTAGAGGCCAGTATTGTACAGATGATGTATATTATATTGGATGCTTGGACATATATAGAGATGACTTTCTTGCTCGATATGATAGTATGCTATCTCGTTACTCTTTATCTTAACATGTACACTAGTCTCTTTATACTGTCTTATAGTTACATGTTGGTAAAGCCCTTGGGATATGTACTTGACTACCTGGACTATGATGCAGATCATACTAGTGGGGACATGGTAGTCCATAAGTACATCCTTCAAGGTCCCTAGTCGTGGGTGTATCGAGACGGGGCATCGATATACCAGAGTAGACTAGCGTATACGCTTCTCGACCCATGTGATGGGCGATGGATGATCCCATATCCATTGGTGTTTGACATCAGAGATAGTATACGGGTGCTCAGTGGAGACTGGGTACACTAGACGGACTCGCCGAGAACTCCCAGATGGTATTATACCTCACGTCAGATGGCAGTTCTCAGGTGACACTTGTACAGGTTAGTCTGTAGACCCGAGATCGTCATAGAGTCTTGTGTGATTCCCACTGTGCTTTGATCTCCACCTTACCACGTCCATGAGGGCGTGCAAAACGGTGGTCTTTGGGTACAGTCCCGAGTCACATGGAGGCAATGAGCGATAGGAGGGGTTTCGTCTCTCCCGGTATTGGGGGTTGATGTTGCGCTGTACTCGATTGGCCGTAACAGGGAAGTCCCTGGCCAGGGCTGATCAGAGATTTGCTGGTAAGTGTTACCAGTAGTTTCTCGACCCGTTATGAGCCTCACATCGGCACGACTTATCGGGTTATTGGGGTCTGACGTTTACCACCCCTAGACTTGATATGCGACGTATCAGACGAAGAGACCGGACTGTACGGTAAGTGTTACTGGTCGGATTCGCAGGAGTGTGAGCGGGCTAGCTCGTCGATCTTCTGATCGCTCAATACCCGGGTGGCCGTTACGTTTAGCAGACCGCTTGCGGCTTGTGGGTGCTTGATATGATCATCATCTGCTACCGGCGTATTGACGAGTCTTTAGAGTCCTACACAGAGGTTTCCTGGCTCAAGCGAAACGAAATAGGAGCGCATATGAGATATGTGCAGGACCGAGAATAATGCGTGTATGTGATACCGCATTTCATTCTCGCGATATATGTTTCGATTGGTTATATTCGATATGACCTAGTTATCGAATCATTGATTCGATAAATCGATACATTAGATACTAGTCGGTTGTATGCGATATAACCGGATCATTGAATCAAGTGTTGATTTAATGATTTAATGTATAATTATATATATGATATATTGCTTTACATTAACTAGTATTGGTTCACTTTAAACGGATTACTCTCACTTGATGTACATGTTGTATATGTGATATACTTTAGTGCACATCTTTGTATCATGTTTGATGATACTTGATCATTTGGTTAAATGCATAGAATTAAACCATGGTTAATTGGGTCATTAGGGTTTTGCTTTATCATTTATTTATTTGATTATTTATTTAGAAATGAGTTATGATAAGAATGGTGGCTAAGTTTGTTTTATGTTGAAGCTTCATGAAGCCTTGACTTTATGCAACCATTCTTGTCCTCATGCTTAACCCTAACTCTCCAAATGACCATGGTTTATTCTCTACACTTAACCTTGGTTTAGATATGATAAGTATTGATTTAAATTTATTTTTATCATAACACTTATCATATATTTTCTTGAGCTCCATCTTCTTCTTCAAGAAAAGCTCAAGGTGCATCAATGGCAACTTGAGCTAAAGTGAGATAAATCCAATTCTAAAGAGAACCCACCTCCTATTTCTTCACCCTCTACCTCTTGCCAAGTTGTTTTGGGTGTTTACTTCACAAGTTTCACAAGTTTGTGAAGTCGGAGCTTGAACTTGCGAAGCCTCGAGGTAGATCGTCTTTGACACAAAGCCGACGACCTATTCCGCTTGTTTTCCCGATGAAGCCGATGATCGAGTCGAGGATTCATGATGGACAGCGAGGGCATGACCACGTGGAACTAAGGAGGCGGAAATCCGGATCTACAAAGGTTGTAGCATCTCAACTTTAGTTAAAGTGTTAACTAGTTTGTAGTTTCGCCTAGAATTCTAGCAACGATCCGTTAACTAGGGTTTCTCGGCACCATAATTTTGTAAAATGGCATGGTTGATGCCTTATGAGACCTCTATAGTGTGCCTAGGAACCCTACAACTCCTTTAGAAATAACTGGCAGATGCTACAACCCTCGGTTTGTCTTTGATCGCTTCTATAGTTTCCGCTTTGCACAGTGATATATATGATATATCCCGCACCTCATTCGACGAGGAAAGGGCCGACGATCCCTTCACCGGGAGTGACCCCTTTAGCAAAACTAGAAAAGCCTCGAAAACATTCCATTTAAAAACCATTTGATTCCGCAACGAGATCAAGTTCAAAGCGTTAAAGGTTTTCATAAAAACCATTCGCAACCCTCCGTCATTTTAGGAAGTAGAGTACTTAGTATTCGTGCTACGTTTGTCGACCATAGCCGAGGCGTAGTGTGCGATAGCTAAGTGATGTCTTCCTACACAGCATATGATGCGATTAGTTAGGACAGTCATGTGGCTTTGTTGACCTTAGCTAAGGGTCATGTGGGTGGGTCTAATTAATCACGAAATGACGGGTAGAACTTGACTAGTACCTATGATTTGTTGACCTTAGCCAAGGTCATAGGTGCTGGGGGTAAAAACCATTATCGGGAGTTTCAAGTGTTGAAACTTGCAATGAGATTGCATACCTTCTATATGATAGTTGGATCCCGATACCCGCTGCGAGTAAGAGTTACTCCTGGGAGAGTTTTATACGTTACAGTTAGCTGATCAAGTAGGTGTCTAGAAAGGTGTCAACGAGGTTACGCCTCTGGGAATACGAGGTTTTCATTAATTAGGTTCGTGCGAAAGCACGGGGGACCTCCCTCAAAGTACCGACACTGGCCTGGCTGAAAGATTGGCGAACTTGTAGTGTGTAATTAATCCCGGCTAGTCTTTCCTTTTAGGGTTTGAAGGAAGATTTGATAAAAAGCAATGGGAGCCATCCTGATTAGATAAAATAATAACCAATCTATTCTTGCAAGAGCGCACGCTGAGTGTTTTCTTCTCTCTCTCTCCAGGTAGCGACCATATCACGCCTTAATCAAGATAATAATACGGATATTTGACCGAACCCGCTTGTTATACTGAGCTGGGGAACGTTGGTCCCGCTCCAACTTATAATTGTTATAAGACAGAGCAGGAAATTGGGGATTATCAGAATTCCCATGCCGCCCAAACGAAGAGAGTCCATGTTGATGCATCATCTTCGGGTGTGTTCGTTACACAGAACTGTTTCTCTGTATCCTCTACGTCCTGGGTATGTGATACCAGATCAGGATCCCAGATATGTAATCTATTACATAGGGCTACAGAAAGGTAGAGAACTGAGAACGGGTGATAAGTTTCATGAGACAGAAAACGGGGCAAGTGTTGCAGCCAAGTCTGTTGGTCACTGTCACCCTGTATTCCAAATACATTAATTCTGAACGAATGTTATTAGATACCGAACCTGATATACAAAATCATATCAGTCTCTTTATTAGTAAAGAAATGATAAAATTTTGTATTGTTGGATAATGTTTTGAACATTTCCTATATCAAAAGTTGATCGGTTCAGGCACGTTATCTAAAAGTATTGATGTTCTAAATCAAACTACAGTTTTTAGTATACGGAACACACACAAGAGGAAGAGTTCAGAAATGAACGAATCCTTCTTGAGGTATTGTAGACTAGGTCATATCAATGCGACCCGACTAGCTGAAGTTACATGTAGATGCATATTTAAATCAGTTTAAATCTACATCTTGTGAAACTTGCCAGTCATGTCACAAAGATATAATGACACCAGCTCTGTTTATTGGAAACAGAGAAAGAGTTAGTGAACTCTTGGGACTGATACATGTTGATGTATGTAAGGTCCCCTGTCTACATATGCCAGGACCGGTTCTTTGTACTTCATTACATTCTCTGATAATCTCTCAAGATTCAGACATATGTTCCTGTTGAAACAAAAGTCCGAACCTTTTGAGATATTCACAGAATATAAGTTAGAAGTAGAGAACCAAAATACGGGTATAAGTATTATGTCCTTTGATGTGATCAAGGAGGAGAATACTTGAGCACGGAAATACTGGACTATTCTAAAGGAGAATGAGATTCTCTCTCAGCATTACTCCTCTGTATACACCATAGCACGATGGTATATCGGGGCGGAGCAATCATACCCTATATGATATGGTGTGCTCTGTGATGAGTATTACCGAGTGACCTATTTCCTTTTGAGAGTTATGCACTTGAGAAGCTGCATACCTATTGAAAAGGGTTCAAATCAAATCAGTTGCCTACCACTTCATATGTGATATGGAAAGGGAAGAGCCCATGTCTTAAGTTAATTAAGATTTGGGGTTGTCCGGCCTATGTCTGAAAGCAAAATCCGGACAAGCTCGAGGCAAGGTCTGTAATGTAGAACTGGAAAGGTTCCAGCTATACAAACTACAGCAGATGATTTGATAGAACCAAGGGATTCAGTAGATACCAACGAACCTCAGCCTCTCCGCCGATCTAGTAGGGTTCCTCACCACCTGAGAGATACTTCGGTTTCTCTATGACAGTGGGAGCGAGGATTGCATCATGAGATGATGACCCAACTAGTTTCGAGCTGGCCATCAGGAGTAAGACTCTATAAGAATGGCTGGATGCTTAGTGATCTGAGATGGAATCCTTATACACCAACAAAGTATGGACTTTGGTTGCTATATCTGAAGGGTTAAATCCCCATCAGGAGCAAGTATATCTTGAGAAGATTACTTGGTGTACATGGAAAAGTTGAGACTTTCAAAGCTAGACTTGTTAAAGGTTTGCATCATTGACCAGGTGTGGATCATGATGAAACTTTTTCTAAGGATCTATGCTTAAGTCCATCCAGATCCTACTTGCCACGGCTACATACCATGACTACGATATCTGGCGGTTGGGTGTCATGACTCCTTTTCTAAATGATGTTTTAGAAGAGAACGTCTATAAGTACACAGCCAGAGGGCTTCGTAGACAGTGGGAGCAGCGGAAACGTGTGCAAGATGCTTTATAGGATAAAGCAGGCATCGCGGAGTTGGAACAACTGTTTTGATGTGTTAGTCAAAGAGTTTGACATCATCAAAATGGTAGATGAACCTTGTATGAACAAAAAGGTAGTAGGGAGTATGGTGACGATCCTCGTAGAGTATGTGGATGACATACTCTTAATAGGGAAGGAGTTTCCTATGCTACGCTCGATCAATCTCCGCTTATCACAATGATTCTCCATATAGGATCAAAGTGATACCTCCTAAATCCTGGGTTTTTGGATCTATGAGATAGATCTAATTGGATGTTAGGACTCTCACTAGTTGTAGTGAGACGGTATCAACCGATCTTGGGGAGAATCACTGGAAGGGTTCCAGGGTGATAAAGACGACTGAATGTCAGTCACAGGCATTGTCTTTACCCTCACTGGAGGGACGGTATGTTGGAAGAGTTCCAAGCTAGATACCGTGGCATACTAGAAGATAAAGGCAGGATACATCGCTACTTAAGATACTACCAAGGAGGATGTTTGGGTGAATATTGGTTCATGAGATGAACTGCGTTCCAACCATTGTGAGACAATGGAGTTGTGGCTTATGCCAAGGAACGTCCGTCCCATCAGTGATCCAGACATATTCTAAGGCAGTGTCACCTGATCATGGAGATGGTTGATCTCCAGGGAGATCGAGGTTAGGAGAGTAGACTCAGAGGACAACACAGCGGATCCACTCACAAAGGCCTGTTCCCAGAGAGAGACTATTATGGGATGGTTGAGTATGAGATACTGCAACCACTGCTATCAGATGGCCCTAGTGCAAGTGGGAGATTGTTAGTTATATGTATGCCCTAGAGGCCATTACTATACATAGGATGTATATTGTAGTGGATGCTGGGACATATATAGGGAGGACTTTCTTGCTCGACATGATAGTATGCTATCTGGTTGATCTTTACCTTAACGTGTACACTGATTGTCTCCCTGTTACATGTTGGTAAAGCCCTTAGGATCTGTACTTGACTACCTGGACTTTGATGCGGATCATACTAGTGGGGACATGGTAGTCCATAAGTACATCCTTCAAAGTCCCTAGTCGTGGGTGTATCGAGACGGGGCATCGATATACCAGAGTAGACTAGCGTATACCTTCTCGACCCATACAGATGGGCGATGGATGATCCCATATCCATTGGTGTTTGACATCAGAGATGATATACGGGTGCTCAGTAAAGACTGGGTCCACTGGACGGACTCGCCGAGAACTCCCAGCTGGTATTATACCTCACGTCAGATGGCAGTTCTCTGGTGACACTGGTAAAGAGTAGTCTGTTGACCCGAGATCGTCATAGAGTCTTGTGTGGTTCCCACTGTGCTTTGATTTCCATCTTACCACGTCCAAGAGGGCGTGCAAAACGGTGGTTTTTGGGTACAGTCCCGAGTCACATGGAGGCAATGAGCGATAGGAGGGGATTCGTCTCTCCCGGTATAGAGGGTTGATGTTGCGCTGTGTTCGATTGGCTATAACAGGAAATCCCTGGCCAGGGTTGCTGAGATTTACTGGTAAGTGTTACCAGTAGTTTCTTGAATTGTTATAGACCTCATATCGACACGACTTATCGAGCTATTGGGGTCTGACGTTTACCACCCCTAGGCGAGATATGCGACATATCAGACGATCAGACCGGACTGTACGGTAGTGTTACTGGTTGGATTCACTGGAGTGTGAGCGGGCTTGCTCGTCGATCTTCAGATCGCTCAATACCTGGGTGGCCGTTACGTTTAGCAGACCGCTTGCGGCTTGTGGGTGTTTGATATGATCATCATCCACTGCCGGCGTATTGACGAGTCTTTAGAGTCCTACACAGGGGTTTCCTGGCTCAAGCGAAACGAAATAGGAGCGCATATGAGATATGTGCGGGACCGAGAATAATGCGTGTATGTGATACCGTATTTCATTCTCGCGATGAATGTGTCGAATGGTTGTATGCGATATAACCTAGTTATCGAATCGAGGATTGATTCGATAAGCCGATACATTGGATACTAGTCGGTTATATGCGATATGACCGGATCGTTAAATCAAGTGTTGATTTAATGATTTAATGTATAATTATATATTTGATATATTACTTTGCATTAACTAGTATTGGTTCACTTTAAATGGATCTTCTCACTTGAAGTTCACAAGTTGTATATATGATATACTTTTGTGCACTTGTTTGTATCATGTTTGATGATACATGTTAACTTGGTTAAGTGTAAAGATTAAACCATGGTAAAGTTAATGATTAGGGTTTTGATTATCTTATTTATTTATTTATTTATTTATTTGTTTTGGATAAGATAAAGAAAGAATGATGGCTTTGTTTGTTTGTTTGTTGAAGATTCATGAACCTTTGACTTAGTCACCTTTCTTGTCTTCATTCTTAACCCTAACCATTTAAGCAAACCATGGTCTATTCTCTACACTTAACTAGAGTTAGGTTATGATAAGTATTGATATAATTTATCCTTTTTTAACATGAAACTTATCATAATATTTCTTCTTCTTCTTCTTCCATGAAGGAGCTTACTTCATCAATGGTGATTGATGAAAACAAGTGAGAAATCCAATTCTAAAGTGAACCCACTTCCTATTTTCTCATCTTCTACCTTTTGCCAAGTAGTAGAGTGTGTTTCCTTCACAAGTTTTCATGACTTGGTGAAGTTGGAGCTTGATCTAGCGATGCCTCGACGTAGATCATCTTCGGCACGAAGCCGACGACCTTGCCCGCTCTTTCTCCGATGAAGCCGACGCTAGAGCCCGGATTTTGATTTGGACAGCAGAGAGGACTTCATCACGGAGCCGTGGAGGTGGAGGACCGGATCTACAAAGGTTGTATTTCCGTTCCTTTAGTTTAGATGTAAACTAGTTACTTTTCGCCTAGATTTCTAGCCAACGATCCGTAGTTTAGGGTTTCTCGGCACCGTAAATTTTGAAATTGGCATGGTTGATGCCTTGTGAGACCTCATGAGAGTGCCTAGGAACCCTACACTTTTCGCCTAAACTTCTAGTCAACGATCCGTATTAGGGTTTCTCGGCACCCATAATTTTTGAAATTGGCATGGTTGATGCCTTGTGAGACCTCTATAGTGTGCCTAGGAACCCTACAATATTTGTACAATTATTACAATTTTAAACTAACAATTTGCAAACTAGCAATTAGATTAGTTTTAACAAGTTTTAAGATGCTAGCCCATATCACACAACCATGCACAATTGATCACAACCCAACTCCAAAACAAAAACCTAACTTGAATTTCAAACCCTTCTCTTGAAAGTTAAATTTTAATTAATTCCATAATAAAACATCTAATTACAACTAGATTCAAACATACAATTAACAATTAACAAATTCAAATGAAACTTTATACCTCATGATCAAGAGATCAAACATGAAGCTTAGCCTCCCAAACTTGCTTCCATCCCCCAAGATCCATACTAATTTGGCTAAAGAATAATGGGTAAAGCTTGGATTTGGAGTTTGCTTTGAATTTGTGAGTAAATTTGTGGATTTTTGATGGAATTTTGTGATGAAATGAGAGGGGGGAAAAAAGGGGGGCTGCACAAAAGTGGGGCTCGGCCAGATTTAGTGAGGGAGAGAGAGAGATGGGGGGTCTCAAAGTCAACACAAAACCATACTCTAATTATCTAGTTCCATACTTATTTCTTTAATGTTTTCATTTTCCATTTCATCATTTTTCTTTCATTTGATTTGTTTAATTGGAGGGGAGAGTGGGGAGGGGCTGCTGAATTTCAGCACTAGAGGGGAGGGAAAATGGGGGGTGTGAGTGTGGGTGTGTGTGTAGCAAGTTCCAAGTGAAGAAAATACCCCCATACCTCAAATACCTAATTTATTTTCACAAAACAAGCAATTTTTCTTCAATATTTTCTAACACCGTTTGACAGTTTCATTTTATTTCAAAAACAACATGTTAAAATTTTGTTTAATGTGTTATGATACACAAAATTCGTTTCAACCCATTCCAGTTTGTAATTTTTCCTAATTAAATGTATTAGTGACGGCTTAAAATATTAATAAAATAATTTTTTTCAGAAAATTTGAAATTTCACCAGTGGCTCAATAAACACCAAATACTAGTAATTACATAACTAGAATATGTATATTTAATTTTTATAATAAGATATTTGTATTTTGACTTTTTACAGAAAACCCCCTTATTTTACCGTTTTTTCGAAATTTCACCGAAACGATCTTCAAAACGTTACAATCTTCCCCCCTTAAAGAAATTCGGTCCCCGAATTTAAATTAAAACTCCCCCTAAATACTAAAACATCTAAGCAAAACCATCAAGTCGTCGGGGCTCCGAAATCATAAATACATAAAACAAATCGTAGCGCAGCGCATGCGCATGAAAAATAAGCATATAACTCGAATCAAAACTCCATCCAGCATCCCGCAATCATCGGAGTCATGGTGAAGACACAATGTCCAAATCCAAAATGAAAATCAATATGATATAACTCGAAACTATACATGTAAAATATATTCAGATACTGTCCTCTGACTAGTCCTGCTCAATACGAAAACACATAGCAATATCATAAAAACGTACTGCTCTATAAGAAAAATCAATCCCAAAATACGCGTATGCATACTACGTGCGTCTTATGCGCACGGAAATCAAAATCCAAATATGTGCCATACATATGCACAGAAACAACATCTAAGTGCATCGGGTGTGCACGAAACATCTGTCGTAGGCAACATGTGTGCCTGACAGCAAAATCAGGTACATCTGACATGCACGAAAAATCTCGATTTAGTGAATCTGGTGTGCACCAAAATCACACTTCAAAACATGCGCCCAACATGCGCGAAAATCCAAATCAGGTGCATCCATCGTGCACGAAATCATGAAATCCAATATCAAGTGCCGAACATGCGCAAAATCAAATCAGTGGCACAAGGTGCACAAAACAAATATCGAACAACACCATCGAAATCAAAGTCCAATGCATCTAAGTGCACAAAAGGCGTATCACTGCACTGCAAACATATATAAACTATACAGAGTGCAGGAACCAAATCGTGTGCGTGCATACGCACAAAATCAACTCAAATGTCTAATACTGTAAAATCACAAACATATGAAACCCAAGCACGAAAACGATATCAAGTGCAACACTGTGCAAAGATCATAAATCCTCAATCATCAAAATCAAATCATTCGAATAAATCACCCAAAACATCGAAATCAATAATGGCGGCATAGTACCGCTCAAGCGCATCCTCTAAAAATCTCGGGCCAACTGGCGCGGTCACTAATGGGACGTCTCGTCGATGATCATGAACTCTGGCCTGCTGGTGTGCATAACAATGACCACTCCTGGGTCAAGGTCTTCATTGGGAATTACCAATCTCTCGGTCCATCGGCTCATCGGCCTTGTCAGGTGTGCTAACGGGGATGATCCCGTTCTGGCACGCCTCTTGTCATCTCCCGGTCAATCATCGCGACCACTCGTAAGACAGCATATCACTGGCGTCGGCCTCTGGCTCTCTGAATGTACGTGACACATCTGATCCTGGGTGCAAGTATCATTGCAGCAGTGTCCTGGAAGGAATCCTGCTCACGGTCTCTTCCATGTCTCGTCTCTGCCAACTGTCCGGAAGTCATCGTCCTTTCCTATATCTGCATCTTGCTCCGGAACGGCTGCATACCCATCGCGACTCCTTCTGGAAGGTATATCCAGTACTCTGCCTCGGCATGCGTATCGCATCTCTGATGTCGGCGGAGTGGAACGTCGTCTTATCCAAATCTTGTACGGACCTCTTTACTCCACTTTCTCAAATGTCGACTGCTTCGGACTCGTTTCATCGTGGCTACATGGACTGAGCTCCAACGGCTATCCTCGTATCGGGAGTCTCCCAAGAAATGCATCTCACCACCTAGCATCCGAATTAAGTCGAGCCATCCGATCGAGTCGTCAAAACCTCATAATCCTCTAAGAGCCCAACCTCTTGGGCACAGTTTAATAGTATCGAGTACATACCACAGCATCGGTGGTCCAGCCGTAGAAAGGCAAACCCAAGCCTCACTAATGGCGCCGTAGAACTGCCGCAAACCCGAAGGTTCAAAGGCTTTCACACGGTCATTAAGTCGAGTTAGGGTTTCATTCTTCTAGAGGGACCATAGAATTGCCTGCATGTCTTTCCGACTACTTTAAACTTGGAATAATAGGTTTCTGACATTCGATCGTCTCTGTCGACTCCCAACGTCTCCGCGTGAAGTCGTCTCTAGCTGGAATCAATCTATCTGATGACCTCGCATCGAGGTAGGCGAACGATCCACATGTCCTAGTCATTCATCCTCGATGACTAGCGACCTCCTATCATCTCTTAGTACAACTCGTCTTGCACTAATTCCAGCATCTGGGGCAATATCTCGTCGTTCGCAGCAATAACTGGCTCGCTCGTCTGCACGCTGAACAGTGCCTCGATCGTCATGAATAAGCAACACACCAACGGTCATCAAGATCTGGCTGGCCTCTATCATTGGCTCAATCTTCTAGTGTCGATCAGCACATCCGAGTAACCTCATAAAGGCGATCCGCCAAACGCTCGTGGCGCGGAAACACAGTAAAAAGACACATCTCTGCAATTGTGTGCTGCCGAAATTTCGCCCTGGTCAGTCCTCGTTCGTGACGAGCTCGTGCTGACCGCAACTCTAGCTGTAGCTCTCCCTGCCCGTAATCGTGGCAGCAAAACCATAACTGGTACTGATGAAGCTAGATCAGGAATGAATATAATACTGAACAAAGAAATGTACATCCTAAGGCTTCTTAAGTGGAGTAGCGTATCGTAAGTATGCCGCGGAACATACCCACAGTACGTCAATCTACTTTACTCACCTATTCCATCAACCAAGGGTCATCCTACGCTCCGAAGGTAAAACCTAACGCTCTGATACCAACGTTGTCACGACCCGAAGTACGGAACATGACCGGCACTTAAACTACGAACATCTCGAGGCGTACGTAATCTAAGTAAACCGAAAACCCAGAAATCCAAACCAAGAAAAGATGTAGAGTGCAGGAAAAACTAACTTAAAGCAAGTAGTTTCAATAGCATAAGCCGAAATTATGCGGTTTTTAAAAAACATCAAAAATTTCCTGAAAATTTCGGCAGAGTCTCCTTTGTAAAAACTGGCTCCCAAACGGGATACAACATGAATAGTATACGAAATCAATAAAAAGGCATCCCCAAGCGGGAGCTAGCTCTTCATCAAACGACGGTCACAACCACACAAGCAATATAATATACAACGCCAACGGCGAGGATCAAAAACTCAAAAGGAAACTCAAAACCACAAGAAATCCGCAGAAATATAACGCGCGACTCTAAGGTCGAAGGAATAACATTACTGGTCTCTATCTAAAAATAAATACATGTTTGCTTGATGGAACATCTAGATACAACAGAATAATGATATACAAGATATAATGATGGGTGCGATACAAATAAATCCACCTACTAGCAAGTCACCCGGAAATGGAAAGAGTGCCAGCAAGCCGTAATGAAACCTGTACGGCGAAACCTGCAAGAACTGTGGCACAACGGGGGTGAGTTGCCAACTCGTGAGTAAAAAAACATCTACGCACAGAAATCGCATAAATAACGCAACCTAGGTCAATGATCATAATATATCCTCAATTATATATATATGACATGCAGCCTATAACAATGGCTAGGGTAATATCTAACCCGAGTGTGATCTCATATGCCCGTGTCAGTGTCTCAGGTAGCAATATATCATATGAATGAGGTATGAATGCATGGAACAGAATGCATGTACTGACGAAAACTGCTTTCATAAATTAGTGAGATTTCAGTGTTTTAAAAGTGAGGTACCATAAATGAAATCAGCATAAAACAGTGCCCATCATCGACACAAAACAAGTGTCCAAATATCTCGATATCTCTGTATCACAATCGCTGTATCTCAATATCTCAAATCACAATATCTAGGGCGCCGTCAATCCAGACCGGCCCCTACCATCCATATCAAGACCACGACGCTATCCTCCGGATATCCGACGCGTCGGGTAATATCACCGGTCGGTAGTGCTCCCCTGCCGGGCTCAACGTCAACAACACATTCCTCTTGCCCCGGGGTACCGCACCGGGCCCACCATGTACCCAAAACGGTTCCTCCACTCCTCGAATCGGGTCTCGAAATCCATCAGCAAACTCATGGTGGACGACTCATACATCATGGGAAAACCGCACTTTTTATTTTAAAAGAGAGAAAATGTTTATTTATGTTTTTGCGGTTTTCCTCCAAATCCAAGAAATCTCATGAAATCCGAATCCAAGTCATCAATAGCATGTAAACAGTGAATATAGGCATGAGAATCCATGAATGCGACACAACAGTGAATAATAACATGCATGAAGTAGTAGGCAATAACTACAATGTCTAACTAGCATATAAGGCAAGTACACTAATATCATGTCTAAACTATTAGCTAACAACCTATGTCAAATGAAATAGTACTTTCTAAAGTGTTCGTGACATGGCAATTACCGATGAAGATGTGTGTGAGCCGGTAAGTAAGTGTACGTGGTACATACGCGTCATCGGTAATGGTGCTGGTGTCCTAACAGTATGATATCAATAATGAAATATGAATTACAATAAGTATGCGATGCGGAGCAACAACAATGATATGCAGGAGCTGAATATTAGACACAACGGTAACTAAACTGCATTACCCTAATATAAGTCCTACAATAGCGCCTTTTGAAATAACACGAATCGCGGTGTTTTGAAAATAAGGGCTACGGTGTTTTTGAGAAAAGACACGTCTTTTGAAATATCCGTAGAATCCCTTGACCTGTCTTTTAAAATACCCACGATTCGTTAGTTTTGAAATAGGTAGGAGTCTAATCTAGTCTAACAACTACACTAAACTATACGGCTGAACTAACAGGTAAGGAAACCGCCTAACATCTGAGTCGATATATATATAAACATATATATATATATAAGTCGGTGATCCCGCCTCGATAATATCACATCCGATACCATATCTATAATCAGATATTCCCAAGTCAAGAGTGCGGATCAATCATTAAATATATAGCTCGTATGTAAATCCGTCGTACGGCATCCCCACATCTGGGTACGGGTCAATATCACATTCATCACACTATTCATCTGGTATCCCATTTATCAAAGATCATAATCCGGGTACGGATCTATGTCTAGTACAATACTGATACCACCTACGTATGCATGCACGTGTGTGAAACACTACGTCAAAGGACCCGCTACAACGTCATGTCGTATCTCAAATACGAATCCTGCCATATCACCGAATTCACAACCTCAATACAATTCTCATCGACTCATCTCAAACCCAAGTATCATCCTCAAATCCGTATGTGAACACATAGTCCCATACCCATGTGAACACATAACTATGTATTCCTGAATAAGCACAAATGAAAAAAGAAAGTATGCAAGTATGGGTGGGTGTGTGCATACGTGGTGCGACCACTACTCTAGGGGTTCGCGACACTAAATATCCAAGAACACCAAATATCCATATTATCATCAATGCACTCAAACAATATATAAACAATATATATATGTGTGTATACGTATTCGTATACATCACCACGAACTGTGGGGGTGCTATACGCCATCCACCCGACTTCTCCCCGTAGATATAAATCTACTCACCTGGTCCTCGCTCGCCGATGCCGACGTCGCCTCGCGCTTGCTTGTCGTCTCGAAGTCCACATGGGGTACCTACATATCATAACGCACCGTATCGCATTAAAATCCGACTCATGACCAAAACTACTCACGAATCCCACATAGGTCAAAACCTATGGTTGCTTTCTCAAATCAACCCCAAAACCCTCGACATTGGTTTACACACGCCGATTGATCGAGAAAAACACCAAACGTACCAATCGTTGTTTTATAAGTCACTAAAAATATATGAAATAGGATGCAAATCATCAAAACCAATAAATTGATCAAATCGGTTTATTTCCAAAAAGCCTAGTAAAGGGGTCGTTAACCGTTTTACTACAAGTCTTGATCTTTTAGCAAACTAGTGGTCACAATACTCACTAATTATCTTAATTAGTCAACATAAACATTTACTAGATTTTTAATCTTGCTAAATTATATTAAACCAAAATCTAGTTAGCAAAAGTTACCTTTTTAGTTCAAAACTTGGTGTTTTAACCAATCTAAATATTTTAACAATTCTAGTGGCTATAATGTTCATTAAACATCTTAATTATGTCATACCAATGTTAATTAGATTTTAAAAACACTCATTTCCATCAATTCTAAAAAACCTAGTTTGCAATATTTGTACAATTATTACAATTTTAAACTAACAATTTGCAAACTAGCAATTAGATTAGTTTTAACAAGTTTTAAGATGCTAGCCCATATCACACAACCATGCACAATTGATCACAACCCAACTCCAAAACAAAAACCTAACTTGAATTTCAAACCCTTCTCTTGAAAGTTAAATTTTAATTAATTCCATAATAAAACATCTAATTACAACTAGATTCAAACATACAATTAACAATTAACAAATTCAAATGAAACTTTATACCTCATGATCAAGAGATCAAACATGAAGCTTAGCCTCCCAAACTTGCTTCCATCCCCCAAGATCCATACTAATTTGGCTAAAGAATAATGGGTAAAGCTTGGATTTGGAGTTTGCTTTGAATTTGTGAGTAAATTTGTGGATTTTTGATGGAATTTTGTGATGAAATGAGAGGGGGGAAAATGGGGGGCTACACAAAAAGGGGGCTCGGCCAGATTTGGTGAGGGAGAGAGAGAGATGGGGGGTCTCAAAGTCAACACAAAACCATACTCTAATTATCTAGTTCCATACTTATTTCTTTAATGTTTTCATTTTCCATTTCATCATTTTTCTTTCATTTGATTTGTTTAATTGGAGGGGAGCGTGGGGAGGGGCTGCTGAATTTCAGCACTAGAGGGGAGGAAAAATGGGGGGTGTGAGTGTGGGTGTGTGTGTAGCAAGTTCCAAGTGAAGAAAATACCCCCATACCTCAAATACCTAATTTATTTTCACAAACCAAGCAATTTTTCTTCAATATTTTCTAACACCGTTTGACATCTTCATTTTATTTCAAAAATAACATGTTAAAATTTTGTTTAATGTGTTATGATACACAAAATTCGTTTCAACCCATTCCAGTTTGTAATTTTTCCTAATTAAATGTATTAGTGACGGCATAAAATAATAATAAAATAATTTTTTTCAGAAAATTTAAAATTTCACCAGTGGCTCAATAAACACCAAATACTAGCAATTACATAGCTAGAATATGTATATTTAATTTTTATAATAAGATATTTATATTTTGACTTTTTACAGAAAACCCCCTTATTTTACCGTTTTTTCGAAATTTCACCGAAACGATTTTCAAAACGTTACAGCGGGCTTGCTCGTCGATCTTCTGATCGCTCAATACCCGGGTGGCCGTTACGTTTAGCAGACCGCTTGCGGCTTGTGGGTGTTTGATATGATCATCACCTGCTGCCGGCGTATTGACGAGTCTTTAGAATCCTACACAGAGGTTTCCTGGCTCAAGCGAAACGAAATAGAAGCGCATATGAGATATGTACGGGACAGAGAATAATGCGTGTATGTGATACCGTATTCTATTCTCGCGATGAATGTATCGATTGGTTGTTTGCGATATAACCTAGTTATCGAATCGAAGATTGCTTCGATAAGTCGATACATTGGATACTAGTCGGTTATATGCGACATGACCGGATCATTGAATCAAGTGTTGATTTAATGATTTAATGTATAATTATATATTTGATATGTTACTTTACATTAACTATTATTGGTTCACTCAAGATTGACTTTCTCACTTGAAATGCACAAGTTGTATATGTGATATATTTTTTGTGCACTTGTTTGTATCATGTTTGATGATACATGCAAACTTGGGTTTGTGTAAGACTTAAACCATGTTTAGTGAATGGTTAGGGTTTCTTTTCACTTATTTATTTATCTATTTATTTTGGTTAAAACAAAAGGAAAACAAAATGGTTGCTTTTGGAACTTTCTTGATGCTTCATGCATCTTTGACTAAGTGACCATTCTTGTCTTCATCTCCTAACCCTAACCATTCAACTAAACCCTAGTTAATTCTCTACACTAAACCATGGTTGCTAATATGATAAGTATCATTTTATTTTCTATTTTAAATATACTTATCATATTCTTTTCTTCTTCCTCTCGTTCTTCAAGATGAAGAAAAGCTTGCTACCATCAATGGTGAAATGAGAAAAAGAGTGAGAAATCAAATTCTAAAGTGAACCCACTTCCTATTTCTTCATCCTCTACCACTTGTCAAGTAGTATAGGGTGTTTTCTTCACAAGTTTCATGACTTGGTGAAGTTGGAGCTTGATCTTGAGTTGCCTCGACGTAGATCATCTTCGGCATCGAAGTCGACGACCTAGCCCGATCATTTCTCCGACGAAACCTTCGCCAGAGTCCAGATTCCGATAGGTACAGCGGAGGGTCGACATCACGGAGCCTAGGAAGTGGAGGACCGGATCTACAAAGGTTGTAGTCACTTTCCTTTAGCAATAAAGTCGTTTACTTGCTTGCATCGCCTTATCATCTAGTTAACGATCCGTATTAGGGTTTGTAGGCACATGAAAAAATTTGAATTGGGCATGTTTGATCAGTTGTGAGACCTCTTTAGTGTGCCTAGGAACCCTACAGAAACTAGCTTTAGAAGCGTATGTATATATTATTCTGCCAGAGGGTTGTCGTAGTCAGTGGGAGCAGCGGAAGCATAGTGGGCAAGTAGCTTAAGTCTATTTATAGACTAGAGCAGATATAGCGGAGATAGATCATCTAATTTTTGATGTAACAGTCATGGGTTTGACTTCATCTGAATAGGGGATGGATCTGTTAAGAAGGTAGTAGGGTGTGATGTCCTAGTATTTGGATGACATACACAGAGTAGGAAGTAAAATTCCTATACTATGATCGGTTATACTGTGGTTGTCACAAAGTTGTTTCTCAACAAAGGACATGGATATAATATCTGACATTCTAGTTACTAGATCTATGGTTTTAGATCTAGATTTTGGTAGTTTTCCAATGTGGGTACTTTGACAGTATTCTAATAGTATTTTAGAATAGATGACTCCTGGCATGGTGGTGTACCTGCAGGTGATGGAGTCACCCTCTCTAAAGGTGTCTTACAGACTAAAGGGGAGAGGGATGTGCATGATTGGCAGATCACTTGCTTAGGAAATTGAGTCAATCGTGAGATGTCAAGTACCACACCAGATGTTGTTTTTGCACTAGATGTGATAAGTTTATATTAATCCAATCCTAAAGAAACATAAGGAAGAAGTTTTAGAACATAAGTGCATGTTCTACGGATTTGATGACGGTGGCCTCCTTCGGGAGATGGTTATCATTCCAGGCTTCAAAGATGATATGGATGACAGAGTGATTGTCAGAGTTATAGTTTTCCCTCTGACGAGGGACAGTATTATGGATAGGTGGTCTAAGAGGATACTGTGGGAGGCATGGTGCTGGATACTGATTAGGTTCAATGATCACTACAGTCTAAGAAGTTTGGATTTGGAGTTCATTTATGAACTAGGTCCCATCAGATATCCAAACATATTCTAAGATAGGTATTACTCAATTTGGAAGATGGCTTCCTCCGCGAACTTGAGTTTAAGAGAGATATAGAAAGAAACATCCCGGCGGATCCACTCACTGAGGCTATTTCTCGAACATAATAGTTTTGCAAACGAGCTTTGTGAAACTGATTAGTAGAGGAGTTGGATGTTCGGTATCACACAGGCTGTGAGTATGCGACATCGCAATAATTAGCCTTAAGTGCAAGTGGGAGATTGTTGGATATAGTGCCCTCAAACTCAATTATTGGATCGCAGGCAGGTGATTGCAATGATTGAAGAAGGGCCTATACCGATAAAACAGTCTTACTCGAGATGATAGTATGCTATCTGGTTTGTCTTTATCATCATGTATATGTTGATAGAGCCCATAGGATTCTTGCTTGACTACCAGTATTATGATGGAGATCATATACGTGGGAGCTAGGGGTCTATAAGCACATCCTTAAAGTGTCCCTAGTCGTGGGAGTTTCGAGACAGGGCATCGATACTCCAGAGTAGACTAGTGTATACAGTCGAGACCCCGACGAGGGGCGGTGGCCGGTCTCACAAGCCATTAGTTTTAGTTGGTTCACCTAAGATGTATACAGGTGCTCATTGGGTTATGAGTACACCGGAGAGGACTCGCCGGGAACATGCTAGTTGGTATTATACATATCGTCAGATAGCAGTTCCCTGGTGACATGTGTACAGGTTAGTCTGTCGACCTGGGATCATCATTTGTCTCGTGTGAGTTCCCACTGTGCTTTGATTACTACCCTACCACGGCTCAAAGGAGTCGTGCAAACAGGTTTTAGTTGGGTACAGTCCCGAGCAACATGGAGGCAGTGAGCGGATCGTCGGGGATTCGTCTCTCCCGGTATTGGGGGTGAGATCGCGCTGTGTTTAGGAAAGCCATTACACGAAATCCCTGGCCAGGGTAATCGAGATTTACTGGAAGGTATTCCAGTAGTATCTCAGGGTGTTCTGGGCTACTCTCTGAAACGACTTATACAGCTATTGGGGTCTGACGTTTACCAGCCCCCTAGGCCCTATATGCGATATTCATAGACGAACGGACCAGACTGTTACGGATATTGTCACTGTCAGACTCAGTAGGGTTTCTGGATGAGTTCGCTCGTCAGCTTCCCTTCTAATCAATACATAGGCAACCGTTACGTACAGCTAGTAACTCTGACGTGCTAGTGGTTATACCCAAAGCCAGTGTATTGATGAGTCATTAGAGTCCCCCACATACAATTTCCTAAGTTCGAGCGAAACGTTGTAGAGGCCGTATGGTTTTATGGCAGGGTTCGGAAAATGCACGTGCGTTTACGCACGTGTCATATTTCGGGCAGATAATACTGGTGGGCTTTGGTTTAAGCCGGATCCGAGTATTATACTGTGTAGATATAATATTTTTGTCTCAGTTGCATTTGTATTCGGTCGTAATACAAATGCGGGTATGTTTATACTGTTATTGGGTTATCCTGAAATTCGTTTCAGGATCGCTTTTGAAAGTTGCCAGTTTCCAGTTTTCTATCACCCGTATTAAACATTCGGTTTAATGCGGATTTATCTTTTTCTTCATGAGAGTGAGTCATGATTCTAGTGTTAGTTATATGTATGCCCTAGAGGCCATTACTATACATAGGATGTATATTGTAGTGGATGCTTGGACATATATAGGGAGGACTTTCTTACTCGACATGATAGTATACTATCTGGTTGCTCTTTACCTTAACGTGTACACTGATTGTCTCTCTGTTACATGTTGGTAAAACCCTTAGGATGTGTACTTGACTACCTGGACTATGATGCGGACCATACTAGTGGGGACATGGTAGTCCATAAGTACATCCTTCAAGGTCCCTAGTCGTGGGTGTATCGAGACGGGGCATCGATATACCATAGTAGACTAGCGTATACCTTCTCGACCCATACAGACGGGCGATGGATGATCCCATACCCATTGGTGTTTGACATCAGAGATGATATACGGGTGCTCAGTGGAGACTGTGTATACTGGACGGACTCACCGAGAACTCCTAGATGGTATTATACCTTACGTCAGATGGCAGTTCTCTGGTGACACTGGTACAGAGTAGTCTGTTGACCCGAGATCGTCATAGAATCTTGTGTGGTTCCCACTGTGCTTTGATTTTCACCTTACCACGTCCAAGAGGGCATGCAAAATGGTGGTTTTTGGGTACAGTCCCGAATCACATGGAGGCAATGAGCGATAGGAGGGGATTCGTCTCTCCCGGTATAGGGAGTTGATGTTGCGCTGTGTTCGATTGGCTATAACTGGAAATCCCTGGCCAGGGTTGCTGAGCTTTATTGGTAAGTGTTACCAGTAGTTTTTCGAACTGTTATAGACCTCATATCGACATGACTTATCGAGCTATTGGGGTCTGACGTTTACCACCCCTAGGCGAGATATGCGACATATCAGACGACGAGACCGGACTGTACGGTAAGTGTTACTGGTTGGATTCACAGGAGTGTGAGCGGGCTTGCTCGTCGATCTTTTGATCGCTTAATACCCGGGTGGCCGTTACGTTTAGCAGACCGCTTGCGTCTTGTGGGTGTTTGATATGATCATCATCTGCTTCCGGCGTATTGACTAGTCTTTAGAGTCCTACACAGAGGTTTCCTGGCTCAAGCGAAACGAAATAGGAGCGCATATGAGATATGCGCAGGACCGAGAATAATGCGTGTATGTGATACCGTATTCTATTCTCGCGATGAATGTATCGAATGGTTGTATGATATAACCTAGTTATCGAATCATGGATTGATTCGATAAGCCGATACATTGGATATTAGTCGGTTATATGCGATATGACCGGATCGTTAAATCAAGTGTTGATTTAATGATTTAATGTATAATTATATATTTGATATATTACTTTGCATTAACTAGTATTGGTTCACTTAAGATGGATTTTCTCACTTGATGTGCACATTGTATATATGATATAGTTTTGTGCACTAGTTTGTATCATGTTTGATGATACATGCAAACTTGGGTGTATGTTTGATTAAACCATGGTTAGTTAATGGTTAGGGTTTCATTTGCTTTATTTATTTATTTATTTATTTCATTTTGGCTTAAGATAAAATGGTGGCTTTCTTAGGATTTTGTTGAAGCTTCATGAAGCTTTGAAAAAGCTTTGACCATTTTGTTTTATTCCTTAAACCTAACCATTAAACCTAACCCTAGTTTATTCTCTACACTTGACCATGGTTGAGATATGATAAGAATGACTTATTTTCTATTTTCCATTGATATACTTATCATATTCTTTTTCTTCTTCTTCTTCCTCTTCAAGATGAAGAAAACCTTGCAACCATCAATGGTGACTTGATTAAAAGAGTGAGAAATCCAATTCTAAAATGAACACACTTCCTATTTCTTCATCCTCTACCACTTGCCAAGTAGTATAGGGTGTTTTCTTCACAAGTTTCATGGCTTGGTGGAGTTGGAGCTTGATCTTGTGTTGCCTCGACGTAGATCATCTTCGGCATCGAAGTCGACGACCTAGCCCGCCCATTTCTCCGATGAAGCCGACGCTTGAGCCCGGGATCCGATGATCGCAGCGAGGGGACTTCATCATGGAGCTATGGAGGTGGAGGACCGGATCTACAAAGGTTGTATTTCCGTTCACTCATAGTTAAGATGTTAACTAGTTGCATGTTTCGCTTAAACTCTAGTCAACGATCCGTATTAGGGTTTCTCGGCACTTGTAAAATTTGAATTTGGTATGGTTGATACATTGTGAGACCTCCTTAGAGTGCCTAGGAACCCTACAGTGGCATCAGAGCCTAGCTAGAACATTAGGCGATGCGTTAACGAAGTTAAAACCCCGATCGAAGTCAAATACGACAAAATACACCCCTCTCTGGTCATTTTTTAAAATCTGGGTTTTTCCAGAATTAAAAATACCTGAAAAACTCAGCAGGGAAAGATAAGAATTCTGGTGAAAACGAACCCCCAATTCCTTCATATGGCCGCGGAACCGCGCCGTTGACCCACCATTAGCGGCGGTTCCGCGGCAATCTAAGGGTATTAGGGGCAGTTCTTTGCACAGTAATTCCTTTATCTGTGTTTACTATTTTATGGGTATTTTTAATCTGACACAAGTGTTGTGCATTCTGGGGTTTGTTTTGTAATCGTTGGTTCGATCGGGAATTTTAAATTCGTTATTGTTTTTCCGGGTAAATTTTAGAACATGTTAAAAAGTTTGACCGGATAGAAATACCCACTTTTTCCCCTGCCGGGAAATTTTCAAATGTTGGATTTTTCCGTGGTTTAAAGACGTTCTAAGTAGTGCAAGTAACGCGATGGACCCTCTAGAAGACAACAAACCTTAACTCGATTATGTGACCGTCTTGAACTGCCCTTTGAACCTTCGGGTTTAGGGCAGTACGGCATGCCACATGTGAGGCGTTGGCTTGACCCTTCTACGGCTGGACCGTTGGTACTGTGGCATGAAATTGATGTTTTTGAACTTATTTCAAGAGTTGAGCTGTTATCGGGAAAACTTGGGTGTTTGGATGTTCGATCGGAAAGTTTAACATTTTCTATTTATCTGGAATGGGATACAATACTTGGAATCCACATGTAGTTATGAGATAACTGATATGAATGTTATAAACATAGCAGTTTAGTCTCCTTTGATCGGTTGCCACGGAATTTTGATGTGATCAAAAGTCCGTCGCAATCACGTAGCGTACGCGGATACTCGCCAATAAACTTAATAGACAGCTACACCCCTTAGCCCCGACCAAGTGACTGTAGGAGAACCGCATCGCCGAAAGCATCCGTTCGGGTGCTCACGGTAGCGGTGTTCTGCCTTGGTGCACTTCGTCGACGGTATCGGGGGTGCGGCCTTCTACTAAAGTTTGCGAAGAGTATTCGATCAGGATGTCGGGAATCTTGTTGAATTTCCCGACTTGATATTGAAAAGTGTTTTCGATTTTAAGACTAAAATATGGGGTTTATAATTGTTAGGCATGCGATGTCTAAGTAATTCATTTGATTAGGCATGCGATGTCTAAGGAGGTTGCGGATTCCAACTGTTGTAGTTTTACACTTTCTTTTCTGTGACCGTAAGTGTAGTATGTAGTGGTATTGCCGATTGTCGTTGCTATACGTCGACGACAATCGGTGTATGCATACTTACTTACGTTGATGACATGTGATGTTATGTGTTGCTGGATATGTTATATTGGATCGTCGTGTTTGAATAGCCGGGGTTTTTTATGTGAGATGAGTGTTTTTTCATTTTCATTCATGTAAAAACTTGTATGTAATATTCTTTTATTGGGGCACTTCCAGGTTGCGGAAGATGTCACCCTTTGTATATTATTTACTTTTCCGCACTAGGATAGACCCAAGGAGGGGAGCACAAGTAACCGGGTTCTGGGGTCCAGTGGGAGACCATCTCGAGGAGTCGGGTCCGGGTTTCCTAACCCTAGAATTGGTAGGGTTGCTTGCCGCTCTCGTAGGGGTCTAGGGGTGTGGGATTGGCTATTCATCACGACCGTGGAATCCGTGTTTTATACTGGCTCGTATTGAAAACACGGACGTCCTAGTATATCCAATATTTCATATGATATTTTCTGCTGCGTTATCTGTGATGTGATCATGTGATATGTTCAGATAGATATAGTGTATAATATATATGATATATTATATAGACGTTGCTTATGTTTTACACCCGCGCTAGCCCTGCCTCGCTCTGGCGTTAGTTACCTAACCTAACGGTGCAGACGGGACATCGAGGCGAATGTGGATGGCATAAGCGTACGTTATATTTATCTGTGATGTTTAGGTGGACTTAAATGATGGGACTTCATTAATGTGATTAATGAAAATAAAAGAAACCTAAGATGTTGTGGAATCGAATTTCAAAATAAAACAGGTAGCTACAGTTCTTGCTTTGCACAGCGGTATATATGATATATCCTGCACCTTATTCGATGAGGAAAGGACCGAGATCCCTTCACCGGGAGTGACTCCTTTAGCAATAACTGGCAGATGCTGCAACTCTCGATTTGTCTTTTGATTGCTTCTATAGTTTCTGCTTTGCACCGTGATATATATGATATATCCCGCATCTCATTCGACGAGGAAAGGGCCGACGATCCCTTCACCGGGAGTGACCCCTTTAGCAAAACTAGAAAAGCCTCAAAAACACTCCATTTTAAAATCATTTGATTCTACAACAATATCAAGTTCATTACGCAATAGGTTTTCAGAAAAACCTGTCGTAGCCCTCCGTCATTTCAGATAAGTCCTACTTAGTATTCGTGCTACGTTTGTTGACCTCCGTCAAGGCGTAGTGTGCGGTAGCTAACTAGTATTTATCTGCTTATGCATATGATGCAGATTGGATTAGGGTAGTCGTGCGACCTTGTTGACCTCCGTCAAGGGTCGTGCAGTTGGGTTTGATTCGATCAAGAAATGACGGGTTGAACTTGACTAGTAGCCTATGGTTTGTTGACCTCTGTCAAGGTCATAGGACGCTAGGGGCAAAATATTATCGGGAATTTCAAGTGTTGAAATTTGCAATGAGATTGCATACCTTCTATGAGATAGTTGGATCCCGATACTCGCTGCGAGTAAGAGTTACTCCTGGGAGAGTTTTACACATTACAATTAGCCGATCAAGTAGGTGTCTAGAAAGGTGTCAACGGGGTTACGCCTCTGGGAAAATGAGGTTTACTGTAATTAGGTTCGTGCGAAAGCACGGGGGACCTCCCTCAAAGTACCGACACTGGCCTGGCTGAAAGATTGGCGAACTTGTAGCGTGTAATTAATCCCGACTAGTCATTCCTTTTAGGGTTTGAAGGAAGATTTGATAAAAACAGTGGGAGCCATCCTGATTAGATAAAATTATAACCAATCTATTCTTGCAAGAGCGCACGCAGAGTGGTTTCTTCTCTCTCTCTCCAGGTAGCGACCATATCACGCCTTAATCAAGATAATAATACGGAATATTGACCGAACCCGCTTGTTATACTGAGCTGGGGAATGTTGGTCCCGCTCCAACATATAATTTTTATAAGACAGAGCAGGAAATTGGGGATTACCAGAATTCCCGTGCCGCCCAAACGAAGAAAGTGCATATGATGCATCTCCTTCGGGTGTGTTCATTACAAAGAACTGTTTCTCAGTATCCTCTGCATCCTAGGTATTTGATACCGGATCAGGATCCCGTAAATGTAATCCGATACATGGGCTACAGAAAGGTAGAAAACTGAGAACGGGTAATAAGTTTCATGAGACAGAAAATGGGGCAAGTGTTGCAGCCAAGTCTGTTGGTCACTGTCACCCTGTATTACCAATACATTGATTCTGAACAAATGCTATTAGATACCGAACCTGATATACAAAATCATATCAGTCTCTTTATTAGTAAAGAAATGATAAAATTTTGTATTGTTGGATAATGTTTTGAACATTTCCTATATCAAAAGTTGATCGGTTCAGGCACATTATCTAAAAGCATTAACGTTCTAAATCAAACTACAGTTCCTAGTATATAGAACACACACAAGAGGAAGAGTTCAGAAATGAACGGATTCTTTTTGAGGCATTGTAGACTAGGTCATATCAATCCGACCCGACTGGCTGAAGTTACATTTAGATGCATATTTAAAAGAGTTTGAATTTACATTTTGAGAAACTTGCCAGTCATGTCACAAAGATTAGATGACCATAGCTCTGTTTATTGGAAACAGAGAAAGAGTTAGTAAACTCTTAGGACTGATACATGATGATGTATGTAAGGTCCCCTGTCTGCACATGCCAGGACCGGTTCTTTCTACTTCATTACATTCTCTGATGATCTCTCAAGATTCAGACATATGTTCCTGTTGAAACACAAGTCCGAACCTTTTGAGATATTCACATAATATGATTTAGAAGTAGAGAACCAAAATACGGGTATAAGCATTATGTCCTTTGATGTGATCGAGGAGGAGAATACTTGAGCACGGAAATCCTGGACTGTTCTAAAGGGGAATGAGATTCTCTCAGCATTACTCCTCCGTATACACCATAGCACGATGGTATATCAGGGTGAAGCAATAGCACCCTATGTGATATGGTGTGCTCTATAATGAGTACTACTGAGTTTCCTATTTCCTTTTAGGAGTTATGCGCTTGAGAAGCTGCATACCTATTGAATAAGGGTTCCGATCAAAACAGTTGCCTACCGCTTCCTATGTGATATGGAAAGGGAAGAGCCCATATCTTAAGTTGGTTAAGATTTGGGGTTGTCCGGGCCATGTCTAAAAGCATAATCCGGACAAGCTCGATGCAAATACTATTATGTAGAACTGGAATGGTTCCGGCTATACAAACTGCAGATGATGATTTGATAGAACCAAAGGATTCAATAGTAACCGACGAAGCTCAGCCTCTCCGCCGATCTAGTAGGGTTCCTCACCCACCTGAGAGATACTTCGGTTCCTCTATGACAGTGGGAGCGAGGATTGCATCATGAGATGATGACCCAACTAGTTTCGAGCTGGCCATCAGGAGTGAGACTCTATAAGAATGGCTGGAAGCTTAGCGATCTGAGATGGAATCCATATACACCAACAAAGTATGGACTTTGGTTGCTATATCTGAAGGGTTAAATCCCCATCAGGAGCAAGTATTGTAAGTCTACGCTAGCGCCCCGGCCGTCTACAGACGCCAAATGCGGAATAAAACTTTTTAACTGGCGCTATCGTATACTTTCATCCGGATCTTCCATTATTGCTAAACTAACAAACTGTAAAGAGTGTAGAAAGGTTATACCGAACGATCCGAGTCCTTCGTTCTTTAACCATCATCCCACGCTCCGTTGCGGCTGCTCCGATCTCGTCGAACTCCGATATCCTCGTCGAGGTGGCACCACATCACTGATTCTTTAAACGGGCTCCCGCCTCTGACTCGAGGCAACTCGGTCGTCAAGTTTGCTAGAAGAGACGACCAAGATAGATGTAGAGAATGAGTAGATGACTTAGTCTCACTTCGTCCAAGTCCGTGGACGATCGGTAAATGAAGTTGCCGATGGAAATGAAATGGAACAAGAAATGAACTATGAAATTTCCATGCATCCAAAACCTTAGTCTTTTCTTTTAGCAACCATAATTTCTCAAATGAGTGAATAGTGGGAGGAGAGAGGGGCCGGCCACTATTATAGAGGAGGGAGGTGATGGTAGGAGGAGGGAGAGTAACCATAAGACTAAATATCATGAACAAATATCCTTAGCTAAACAAGAATCATTAATGTCAAAGGATGAGTCATAATAACACATCATCTAACCATTAATGCATCCAATGAAAACTCAACACCAATTAATCCTAGTCACCTCATCTAGAATCTTCTAGAACACTGAGTCACTCTCATCCAAGAAAAGATAAATCCGTCTTTAACCGAATGTTAAAAGCCGGATGATAGAAAACTGGAAACTGGCAACTTCCAAAAGTGATCCTGAAACAACTTTCAGGATAACCCCGTAACTGTATAAATATACCCGCATTTGTATTACGACCGAATACAAATGCAACTGAGACAAAGATATTATACCTACTCAATATAATACTCGGATCCGGCTTAAACCAAAGCCGACCAGTATCAACTGCCCGAAAAATAACACGTGCGTAAACGCACGTGCATTTTCCGAACCCTGCCATAAAACCATACGGCCTCTACAACGTTTCGCCCGAACCTGGGAAACTGTCTGTGGGGGACTCTAATGACTCGTCAGTACCCTGGCAGTGGGTTTAACCACAAACCGTCAGCGGCACTAGCTATGCGTAACGGTTGCCCACGGACTGACCTCAAGGGAGGCCGAGGAGCGAACTCAAGGGAGACCGATGAGCGAACTCCTCCGAAAACCCTACTGAGCCTAACAGTGACAATGTATATACAGTCCGGTCCGTTCGTCAATGAGTATCGCATATCCGCCTAGGGGGCTAGTAACGTCAGACCCCCAATAGCAGTATAAGTCGTGTCGGAGTGTAGCCCAATAACATCCTGAGATACTACTGGAGTACCTACCAGTAAATCTCCTGCCATGGCCATGGACTATGTGTAATGGCTCTCCTAGACACAGCACGACCTCGCCCCCAATACCGGGAGAGACGAATCCCCTGCCGATCCGCTCACGTGCCTCCATATGGCTCGGGACTGTACCCAAAAGCTACCTGTTTGCACGACTCCTTTGAGCCGTGGTAGGGTAGAAATCAAAGCACAGTGGGAACTCACATGAGACAAATGACGACCTCAGGTCGATGAACTAACCTGTACACATGTCACCTGGGAACTGCTATCTGACGATAGGTATAGTACTAACTAGCAGATTCCCGGCGAGTCCTGTCCGGTGTACTCATAACCCAATGAGCACCTGTATACATCTTAGGTGATCCAACATACACCAGTGGCTTGTGAGACCGGCCACCGCCCCTCGTCGGGGTCTCGACTGTACACACTAGTCTACTCCGGAGTATCGATGCCCTGTCTCGAAACTCCCACGACTAGGGACCACAATTAAGGATATGCATATAAACTACCCAACTCTCACGTATATGATCGCCATCATACTGTTGGTAGTAAAGCAAGATCCTAAGGGCTCTATCAAAGTGTAACATGCAATCAGTCACCTGAACATGTACACGACTGATAAAGGCAAACCAGATAGCATACTATCATCTCGAGTAAGACTGTTCTACCGGGATAGGTCCTCCGCAATCATTGCAATCACGTACCTGCGATCCAATAATTGACTATGAGGGCACTATCTCCAACAATCTCCCACTTGCACTCAAGGCTAATTATTGCGATGTCGACTACTCACAGCCCGTGTGAAACCGAACATCCAACTCCTCTACTAATCAGTTTCACAAAGCCCGTTTGTAAAACTATTGTGTTCGAGAAATAGCCTCAGTGAGTGGATCCGCCTAGATGTTTCTTTCTATATCTCTCTAAAACTCAAGTTCACGGAGAAAGCCATCTCCCGAATCGAGTAATACCTGTCTTAGAATATGCCTGGAAATCTGATGGGACCTAGCTCATAAATGAACTCCAAATCCAAACTTCTTAGACTGTATCGATCACTGAACCTAATCAGTATCCGGCACCATGCCACCCACAGTATCCTCTTGGACCACCTGTCCATAATACTGTCCCTCCTCGTCAGAGGGAAAAACCATAACTCTGATAATCTCTCTGTCAACCATGTCACCTTTGAAGCCTGGAATGATAATCGTCTCCCGAAGGAGGCTGCCGTCATCAAATCCGTAGAACATCCACTTATGTTCTAAAACTGCTTTCTTATGTTTCTCCAGGATTGGATTAATACGAACTCATTGCATCTAGTGCAAAAACAACATCTGGTGTGGTACTTGACATCTCATGATTGACTCAATTGCCTAAGCAAGTGATCTGCCAATCATGCACAGCCCTCTCCCCTTTAGTCTATACGACACCTTTAGAGAGGGTGACTCCATCACCTGCAGGTACACCACCATGCTAGGAGTCAACTATTCTAAAAACCATTAGAATATCTGTCAAAGTACCCACATTGGGAAACTACCCAAATCTAGATCTAAAACCATAGATTCAGAAACCAGAATGTCAAATATTATATCCAAATCCTTTCTGGAGAAACAACTGTGTGACGACCACAGTACAACCGATCGTAGTATAGGAATTTTACTTCCTACTTTGTGTATGTCATCCAGATACCATGACATCACACCCTACTACCTTCTTAACAGATCCATCCCCTATTCTGATTGAAGTCAAACCCATGACTGTCACATCAAAATTTGATGATCCATCTCCGCTATAACTGCTCTAGTCTATAAATAGACATAAGCTACATGCCCACTTTTCTTCTGCTGCTCCCACTGACTACGACAACCCTCCCACCGGGTCTCATATCCTGGAACTACAGTAGTGTCAAGTCTGGGTAGATAAGAACCTCCCTGTCACTGTCCTTGAGGCTACCGAAGTACCTCTCGGGTGTCTGAGGTTACCCACCATATCTGCGGAGTGGCTATTGGAATGTCAAACCTGATTGAATATATAGGTCCTATTAAATTTTCCGTAATCGTTTGCGGTTCTGGAATCACTTCCAGTTCTACCATACTCCCACTACTGTTTTCTGAAAAAGATCCATTTTACTAAAACTGTGGTGAGTCAAGGACAATATCACTATTGATCTTCCAAATGGTAGAATATCAACTCTCGTCATAGCCAGGGTCAACCCACAAACAGCCATTACAGAAACGTGCAATGAGTTATCCAGTGTCTGGTTTTAAGCATAAGCTGGACAACTCCCCGTACCTTAACATCTTTTAAGGTACGAACTATTCTATATCCAATATAGAAACTTTGGCACTTATTTAATTGGAACCATATTCAAATCATGCAGCTGTCTCCAGTGCATATCAACTTAATGGAAAGAGGCTAATCAGCATTACTCAACTTAGGAATCCATCCAATTATGAGTAACCTGAAAGAGAAACACGTTTCTCAAAACCATCACTATCATCTGAATACCAATCACAAGAATCTACATCTTCGATCTCTTTGAAGAATCCCGATACTTGTGATACCTGGTTCTCTACTTTATTCTTATACCCATAACTTCTCAAAACTTAGACGTTGTATTTCTACGAAACACTTGTCCAAATACTAGAGAAGTTATAAGTAAATAGAACATAGTACGAGGACCTACCCCTTTGTCCTGATGGACACTTGGACAACATACAATACTCTGTATAAGTCCGCTGAGTTGAACAACTCGAAACCTGTGCGTCGTAGGTTGAAAACTGTACCCTGGCGATTTCCTCAAATATCACCAATTACAACGAATTCCGATATAATGAGGATAATCACCTAATTCCCAATAACTTACTCCCACTCATCATCTGTAAAACCATACAGATATGAGAATGAAACCTGGTAAATACATACCCTTGGAGTAAGTGTCTAATCGGGAAAACAGGTTTTCTTTAACAATGCACTGAAACATGAAAATGTTTCGTAGGGGTATCCTGGTATTCATAGCAATGCCTCTTCCATAATCCAATTCGTGACTTCAACCGTATATTTTATTGCCATCTCTCCAAATCCCTTTATTTGTCTTTAGTCGTTACCTTCTGTACACCATCGTTAGGCTAAATGGTTTTCTTCTTTCCCTACCGTTCGGCACCAGCCTATGGTTTGGAAGAAGACTATCCAGTAAGCATAATAGGTGTACCCTCCTAAACCAAGGAGTACTCGCATCTCGAGAGAAGGTGATGATAAAAGACAACTGAATAATACCTTATTCCTTTAAAGGTGAAATAGGAGTGGCGATGAAGTACACGGTTTTGGTCGTGAATGATATCAGTCGCAATTTACTTTGCCCTCTTTCTAATCCCTTTATTTTGTCTTTAGTTATTGCCTTCTGCACACCCTACTTAGGCTAATTGGTTTTCTTCATTCCCTACCTTTCGGCACCTGCCTATGGTTTGGAATAAGACTATCCAATAAGCGTAATAGGTGTACCCTCCTAAACCAAGGAGCTCTCGCAACCTGAGAGAAGGTGATAATAAAAGACAACTGAATAAACCAATTCTATTTCTCCTGAACCTTGATCCATCCTCGAAGAAGTCCCTTCGAGTTCGTATATAACCATACGATGGATCTATCCAATGGAAGTGGATGTCCGTAGTAATACGGGTGTTCTGAGAAATGCAAAGGGTAGAAGAAGGAGTGGCAATGACTTATGCAACATAGACAATCCAAAAGCCAGTATTTTAAGAAGGTTCGGTCAACCTGGTCACTGAGTCATAGCCTAGGGTCGGTCAAAGGTCGCTGCCAAAGAGAGAGAGAAAAGAAACACTCTGCGTGCACTCTAACCTAGATCAGAATGGTTATCACTTTATCTAATCCGGAAACCTCCCACTGTCCTGTCAAATTCTCCTCCAAACCTAAAAGAAGAATCAATCGGGATCACCCGAAGAGTAAACCAACTCATCAGTGGGAATCGGGATCCAACTCTCATCGCATGATAACGTGATGGAATGCATCCACGTTACTCATACTCCAGAAGGTATGCGCATACTTGGCAAGTTTCAGTTTCTTTAGAAACTCCCGATCTGATTTTTGCCCCATGCTCTTATAACCTTGGCTTTGGTCAAAATGTCATAAGTCACATGCCAAGTTCTACCCGTCACTATCTTGTCAATTTGAACCCACCCGCACATGCCCCTGACTTTGGCCAATCGGCAGAACGACTGTCCCAAATTAACTCATCTATCTATGCAACAATTGAAATACCCAGCAGCTACCAAACACTATGCCTTAACTTTGGCTAAAATACATAGCTTGAATACTACTGAATACTCAAAAGAAGTGACGGAGGGCTACGGCTGGTTTTTGGCGAAAAACCTTTAGCGTAGTGAACTTGATATCGCTGAAGGAACCTGATAGCTTTTTTAAAATATAGTGGCGAAAACCTTTTGCTAAAGAGGTCACTCCCGGTAAAGGGATCTCGGCTCTTTCCTCGTGGAATGAGGTGCAGGATATTCCACTGAATACCGCGATGCAAAGCAACTTGTAATCGACTATAGTGAAGTTATTACCCTGACGCAAACTTCTGCCCAAGGGGTCAGTCCCGGTGAAGGGATATCGGCCCTTGCCCCGTCGAATGAGGTGCAGGATATTCCACTGAATACCGCTATGCAAAACAAAAGGAAACGTCTTTGCAATAACACTTTTTAAATTTGTTCCAACAACTAAAACAGGTTTGTTTTACTTTGCATTGATCAGAATCAATGCAGTCCCATCAATCAATCACACCAGAAAAGAACGAAAATAAAATGTACGTATATGCCATCCGCATTCGTCACTGGGTCCCGTCATCACCCGTTAGGTTACTTAACTAACGACAGAGCGGGGACTGGACTAGCGCGGGTGTAAAACATATACAACATCTAATAGTATATAAACCAATATACATAATCGCTCCAGGCGTGATAATATGCAACATTACAGAAAAGTAATAAGCATCACAGAACAATACAGATAATCTGGGATCCCCGAGTTTCACAGAGCCGCTGCTGAAACTCGACGTTCCCCTGTCGTGTGGATAGCCTGTGCAATGAAGCCTAGACCCCTACGGGTGCGGCAAGTTACCCGCCAAAACCTGAAGCGAGGTAGTCCCCACAGCATAGTGAATGGAACACCCGGCACTTCACGGAATCCGGTAATCTTGAGCACCCCTCCTTGGGTCAACTGTACCCCCTACGAGTGCGGCGAATAGTCTGCCAATTTTAGAGTGGGGCCCCTCTGCCTCCCAAAGCCATGAGATGCGGACCCGTTGCCCTCCAGAACCCGGCTATCCGTGCACTCCGTCGCGGGGCAAAACCTAGTACAGTAATGAAAAATAGTACAACAGGTACATCGACCGCAACCTGTGCCCCAAAAGAATATTATACAACAGGCAGTGACGGCAGTCCACATGTTGGACGCTCGCCCCGCAATATCAAATGTACAAATAAACTCAAACTGTACTACCATTGCACACAGCTATCCACCACGACATATCCGCAACATCACAGCACAACACAGAACATCAACGCGAATGTCACGTTCGCAAACCCGTCTAAAAGAACTATAGCAATCGGACGCGGTTTACCGATCAAATGACATTCCCGGTCGGAGATATAATGTAAGCACTGTAAACTAACATGTTAAAATTTCGATCGACAAAATATCATAAAAAATGGGCCCCACGACTTACTGGTGAACAGTAACAAAACCTGGGCCAAAAATATATATACCAAAAATCCCAATTTCCAGCACAGAATTCACTGTAGAAATTTAGCAAAGTGATGTGACTTTCTTGCGGCGGATCCGCGGCCAAGACAACTGCTGGGGCCGCGGATCCACGGTTGAACAGTCGACTCACTTTGTCGAATTTCTCCAGTATTCCTAAAAAACCCTGCTTGATTTTCTGGTATGGTCAAAATGACATTTGGACCAGTTTGAAAATTAACAGAAACTGTCGAATTGAAAAGTTGCGATTTTTGATTTCCGGTTCGATCGAAGTTTTAAACGCGTTAGCACAAGTTAGTATAGCAAAATGGTGAGGCTCTGATACCACTGTAAGTCTACGCTAGCGCCCCGGCCGTCTACAGACGCCAAATGCGGAATAAAACTTTTTAACTGGCGCTATCGTATACTTTCACCCGGATCTTCCATTATTGCTAAACTAACAAACTGTAAAGAGTGTAGAAAGGTTATACCGAACGATCCAAGTCCTTCGTTCTTTAACCATCATCCCACGCTCCGTTGCGGCTGCTCCGATCTCGTCGAACTCCGATATCCTCGTCGAGGTGGCACCACATCACTGATTCTTTAAACTGGCTCCCGCCTCTGACTCGAGGCAACTCGGTCATCAAGTTTGCTAGAAGAGACGACCAAGATAGATGTAGAGAATGAGTAGATGACTTAGTCTCACTTCGTCCAAGTCCGTGGACGATCGGTAAATGAAGTTGCCGATGGAAATGAAATGGAACAAGAAATGAACTATGAAATTTCCATGCATCCAAAACCTTAGTCTTTTCTTTTAGCAACCATAATTTCTCAAATGAGTGAATAGTGGGAGGAGAGAGGGGCCGGCCACTATTATAGAGGAGGGAGGTGATGGTAGGAGGAGGGAGAGTAACCATAAGACTAAATATCATGAACAAATATCCTTAGCTAAACAAGAATCATTAATGTCAAAGGATGAGTCATAATAACACATCATCTAACCATTAATGCATCCAATGAAAACTCAACACCAATTAATCCTAGTCACCTCATCTAGAATCTTCTAGAACACTGAGTCACTCTCATCCAAGAAAAGATAAATCCGTCTTTAACCGAATGTTAAAAGACGGCTGATAGAAAACTGGAAACTGGCAACTTCCAAAAGTGATCCTGAAACAACTTTCAGGATAACCCCGTAACTGTATAAATATACCCGCATTTGTATTACGACCGAATACAAATGCAACTGAGACAAAGATATTATACCTACTCAATATAATACTCGGATCCAGCTTAAACCAAAGCCGACCAGTATCAACTGCCCGAAAAATAACACGTGCGTAAACGCACGTGCATTTTCCGAACCCTGCCATAAAACCATACGGCCTCTACAACGTTTCGCCCGAACCTGGGAAACTGTCTGTGGGGGACTCTAATGACTCGTCAGTACCCTGGCAGTGGGTTTAACCACAAACCGTCAGCGGCACTAGCTATGCGTAACGGTTGCCCACGGACTGACCTCAAGGGAGGCCGAGGAGCGAACTCAAGGGAGACCGATGAGCAAACTCCTCCGAAAACCCTACTGAGCCTAACAGTGACAATGTATATACAGTCCGGTCCGTTCCTCAATGAGTATCGCATATCCGCCTAGGGGGCTAGTAACGTCAGACCACCAATAGCAGTATAAGTCGTGTCGGAGTGTAGCCCAATAACACCCTGAGATACTACTGGAGTACCTACCAGTAAATCTCCTGCCATGGCCATGGACTATGTGTAATGGCTCTCCTAGACACAGCACGACCTCGCCCCCAATACCGGGAGAGACGAATCCCCTGCCGATCCGCTCACGTGCCTCCATATGGCTCGGGACTGTACCCAAAAGCTACCTGTTTGCACGACTCCTTTGAGCCGTGGTAGGGTAGAAATCAAAGCACAGTGGGAACTCACACGAGACAAATGACGACCTCAGGTCGATGAACTAACATGTACACATGTCACCTGGGAACTGCTATCTGACGATAGGTATAGTACTAACTAGCAGATTCCCGGCGAGTCCTGTCCGGTGTACTCATAACCCAATGAGCACCTGTATACATCTTAGGTGATCCAACATACACCAGTGACTTGTGAGACCGGCCACCGCCCCTCGTCGGGGTCTCGACTGTACACACTAGTCTACTCCGGAGTATCGATGCCCTGTCTCGAAACTCCCACGACTAGGGACCACAATTAAGGATATGCATATAAACTACCCAACTCTCACGTATATGATCGCCATCATACTGTTGGTAGTAAAGCAAGATCCTAAGGGCTCTATCAAAGTGTAACATGCAATCAGTCACCTGAACATGTACACGACTGATAAAGGCAAACCAGATAGCATACTATCATCTCGAGTAAGACTGTTCTACCGGGATAGGTCCTCCGCAATCATTGCAATCACGTACCTGCGATCCAATAATTGACTATGAGGGCACTATCTCCAGCAAGTATATCTTGAGAAGATCACTTGGTGTAGATGGAAAAGTTAAGACTTTCAAAGCTAGATTTGTTAAAGGTTTTCGTCATCGACCAGGCGTGGATAATGATGAAACCTTTTCCAGTGGCTATGCTTAAGTCCATCCGGATCCTACTTGCCACGGCTACATACCATGACTACGATATCTGGCGGTTGGGTGTCATGACTGCTTTTCTAAAATGATGTTTTAGAAGAGAGCGTCTGTAAGTACACAGACAGAGGGCTTCGTAGACAGTGGGAGCAGCGGAAACGTGTACAAGATGCTTTATAGGATAAAGCAGGCATCGCGGAGTTAGAACGTCTGTTTTGATGAAGTAGTCAAAGAATTTGACTTCATCAAAATGGTAGATGAACCTTGTATATACAAAAAGGTAGTAGGGATTATGGTGATGATCCTCGTAGAGTACGTGGATGACATACTCTTGATGGGGAAGGAGTTTCCTATGCTACGCTCGGTCAATCTCCGCTTATCACAAGGATTCTCCATATAGGATCAAAGTGATACCTCCTAAATCCTGAGTTTTCATCTATGAGATAGATGTAATTGGAAGTTAGGATACTCACTAGATGTAGTGAGATGGTATCGATCGATCCTGGGGAGAATCACTGGAAAGGTTCCAGGGTGATAAGGACGACTGAATGTCAGTCACAGGCATTGTCTTTACCCTTGGTAAAGGGACGGTATGTTGAAAGAGTTCCAAGCTAGATACCGTGGCATACTAGACGATTAAGGCTGGATACACCGCTACTTAAGATACTACCAAAGAGGCAGTCTGGATGTATATTGGTTCATGAGATGAACTTAGTTCCTCCCATTGTGTGACAATGGAGTTGTGGCTTATGCCTAGGAACGCCCGTCCCATCAGTGATCCAGACATATTCTAAGGCAGTATCACCTGATCATGGAGATGGCTGATCTCCAAGGTGATCGAGGTAAGGAGAGAAGACTCAGAGGACAACACGGCGGATCCACTCACAAAGGCCTTTTCCCAGAGAGAGACTTTTTAAGGGATGGTTGAGTATGAGATACTACAACCACTGCTATCGGATGGCCCTAGTGCAAGTGGGAGATTGTTAGTTATATGTATGCCCTAGAGGCCATTACTGTACATAGGATGTATACTGTAGTGGATGCTTGGACATATATAGGGAGGACTTTCTTGCTCGACATGATAGTATGCTATCTGGTTGCTCTTTACCTTAACGTGTACACTGATTGTCTCTCTGTTACATGTTGGTAAAGCCCTTAGGATGTGTACTTGACTACCTGGACTATGATGCGGATCATACTAGTGGGGACATGGTAGTCCATAAGTACATCCTTCAAGGTCCCTAGTCGTGGGTGTATCGAGATGGGGCATCGATATACCAGAGTAGACTAGCGTATACCTTCTCGACCCATACAGATGGGCGATGGATGACTCTATATCCATTGGTGTTTGACATCAGTGATGATATACGGGTGCTCAGTGGAGACTGGGTACACTGGACGGACTCGCCGAGAACTCCCAGATGGTATTATACCTTACGTCAGATGGCAGTTCTCTGGTGACACTGGTACAGAGTAGTCTGTTGACCCGAGATCGTCATAGAGTCTTGTGTGGTTCACACTGTGCTTTGATTTTCACCTTACCACGTCCAAGAGGGCGTGCAAAACGGTGGTTTTTGGGTACAGTCCCGAGTCACATGGAGGCAATGAGCGATAGGAGGGAATTCGTCTCTCCCGGTATAGGGAGTTGATGTTGCGCTGTGTTCGATTGGCTATAACCGGAAATCCCTGGCCAGGGTTGCTGAGATTTATTGGTAAGTGTTACCAGTAGTTTCTCGAACTGTTATAGACCTCATATCGACATGACTTATCGAGCTATTGGGGTCTGACATTTACCACCCCTATGCGAGATATGCGATATATCAGACGACGAGACCGGACTGTACGGTAAGTGTTACTGGTTGGATTCACAGGAGTGTGAGCGGGCTTGCTCGTCGATCTTCTGATCGCTCAATACCCGGGTGGCCATTACGTTTAGCAGACCGCTTGCGGCTTGTGGGTGTTTGATATGATCATCATCTGCTGTCGGCGTACTGACGAGTCTTTAGAGTCCTACACAGAGGTTTCCTGGCTCAAGCGAAACGAAATAGGAGCGCATATGAGATATGCGCAGGACCGAGAATAATGCGTGTATGTGATACCGTATTCTATTCTCGCGATGAATGTATCGAATGGTTGTATGTGATATAACCTAGTTATCGAATTAAGGATTGATTCGATAAGCCGATACATTGGATATTAGTCGATTATATGCGATATGACCGGATCGTTAAATCAAGTGTTGATTTAATGATTTAATGTATAATTATATATTTGATATATTACTTTGTATTAACTACTATTGGTTCACTTAAGATGGATTTTCTCACTTGATGTGCACATTGTATATATGATATAGTTTTGTGCACTAGTTTGTATCATGTTTGATGATACATGCAAACTTGGGTGTATGTTTGATTAAACCATGGTTAGTTAATGGTTAGGGTTTCATTTGCTTTATTTATTTATTTATTTATTTCATTTTGGCTTAAGATAAAATGGTGGCTTTCTTTGGATTTTGTTAAAGCTTCATGAAGCTTTGAAAAAGCTTTGACCATTTTGTTTTCGCTTCGTCAGTTCCTTCCTTCGCTTCACTTGCCCGTTCCACTCGTTCGACTTGAAACCCTATCGTTCGTGGTTCCCCCTTTCTCGCGTAAAAGCGATCATCATTCGAACACGCCGCGTTTTACTAACCCTAGTTTATTCTCTACACTTGACCATGGTTGAGATATGATAAGAATGACTTATTTTCTATTTTCCATTGATATACTTATAATATTCTTTTTCTTCTTCTTCCTCCTCTTCAAGATGAAGAAAACCTTGCAACCATCAATGGTGACTTGATGAAAAGAGTGAGAAATCCAATTCTAAAGTGAACCCACTTCCTATTTCTTCATCCTCTACCACTTGCCAAGTAGTATAGGGTGTTTTCTTGACAAGTTTCATGGCTTGGTGAAGTTGGAGCTTGATCTTGTGTTGCCTCGACGTAGATCATCTTCGGCATCGAAGTCGACGACCTAGCCCGCCCATTTCTCCGATGAAGCCGACGCTTGAGCCCGGGATCCGATGATCGCAGCGAGGGGACTTCATCATGGAGCTATGGAGGTGGAGGACCGGATCTACAAAGGTTGTATTTCCGTTCACTCATAGTTAAGATTTTAACTAGTTGCATGTTTCGCTTAAACTCTAGTCAACGATCCGTATTAGGGTTTCTCGGCACTTGTAAAATTTGAATTTGGCATGGTTGATGCCTTGTGAGACCTCCTTAGAGTGCCTAGGAACCCTACATCTAGAAGCTTCTAGAAGAGGTGACTAGGTTAATGAGGTGTTATTGTTTCATTGGTTGCATTAATTAGATGATGACTAGGTTAAGATGATTCATCTTTTCCATTAATGTTTTGCAAGGTGTGCATTATGACTCATACTCTTCATTTATCATTATGGTCACTCTCCCCCTCCTACACTCACCCCCCCTCCTTAAATATGGCTAGCCCCTCTTGGATAAAATGATGGTTGTTCATTTGGAAAAAAGGCTATGGTTTTGGTTCATGGAAATTAATATACTCATTTCTCATTTTCATCCGATCCAAAAGGCAACTTCATTAACCGTTTATCCATAGCTTTGGATGAAACGAAACAAAGTGTTCTACTCATTCTCTACACCAATCTTGGTCATCTCTTTTAGCAAACTTGATGATCGAGTTGCCTCGGTTCAGAGGCGGGAGCCCGTTTAAAGATTCGTTGACGTGGTGCCATCTGGACGAGAAGACTGGAGATCGAGGAGATCAAAGAAGCCGCAACAAAATGTGGGATGATGGTTGAAGACCGAAGGACTCGGATCGTTCGGTATAACATTTCTACCCACTTTGTAGTTTGTTAGTTTAGCAATAATGGCAGATCCGGGATAAAGTATGCGATAGCGCCAGTTATAAAAGTTTTTGTTCCGCATTTGGCGTCTGAAAGACGGTCGGGGCGCTACCGTATACTTACAGTTTTGTGGAGTTGAAGAGGGGAGGGAGGTGAAGGAAGCAGCAGCAGCAGCAACAAATGGAGAGGGATAGAGGAATTGGTGGAGGAAATGGAGGAGGAGCCAAGTCAAAGAAGACCCCATACTCTCTCTCATGCCCATGCCTATTTCTTTATTCCTTTCTCTTTTTCTTTTCTTTTCTTTTTCCCTTTAAATCCTTCTCACATCAATAGTAACCCCAAAACAATATGGTAGAAATGAACAAGTGTAAAAAAAAATGATATGTGCATGTTTTGCACAAAAATGCTAAAAAACCGATTAGCGATTTTTAATCGCAATTAGCACTAAATTAGTGTCAAACTAATCATAAAAACTTAAAAATGGCATAATTCAATAAAATACCCTATTTAAGAATTTTCCATAATTTTTTCCAAAATTTTTCCCATTTATCTGTATTTAATTATACCGAAATATTAAAATATTCATTAAAAATAATATTAAATTATAAAAATTTCCCAAAAATAATATTTTATTTTTTTGAAATGTTACATGCTTGCTGATCTTCTGATCGCTCAATACCCGGGTAGCCGTTACGTCCAGCTCGTACCGTTGACGGCTTGTGGGTGCTTGATGTGATCATCACCTACTGCAGGCGTATTGACGAGTCTTTAGAGCTCTATATAGAGGTTTTACTGGCTCAGGCAAAATAAAATAGAAGCACTTATGTGATATGTGCGGGACCGAGAATAATGCGAGTATGTGATACCGTATTCTATTCTCGTGATGTTTGTATCGATCAGTTATATGTGATATAACCAGGTTGTCGAATCAAGGGTTGATTCGATAAGTCGATACATTGGATGTTAGTCGGTTATATGTGATATAACCGGATTATTAAGTCAAGTGTTGATTTAATAATTTAGTGTATAATTGTCTATGTGATATACTAATTTACATTAACTAAACATTGGTTCACTTAAGCATTTGTTTTTCTCACTTGTGCACAACTTAATTTATATGTGATATATATTTATTTGCGTTCATTTTGAATCATGGTTGTTGATACACACTATATGGGTATATGAGACATACACCATTATAATTATATTTCTAGGGTTTTAATATTCAAAGTAAATACAAATTAGTGGATAATTGTTCAAGTGCATGAAGCTTCATGAAACTTGTGAGTGCATTGACCAAGTCCACTAGATTTGTTTTACTTAGGATATTTATTAACCTAACCAATATATTTAGCTATGATTATGTTTCTACATGAGTTTGTAAAAGATACCATCTCACCCATGGTTAGATGATCACTTTGGATCATTTTCATTCTCTTGTTCTTTCTTCATCTTCTTCCAAAAGAAAATAGTTTCTAGGGTTTGATCCAAGTGAGAAACATTATGAGAAAAGAAATTATAAAGTGAACCAATTTCCTATTTCACCATCCTCTACTAGATTAGCACTTTAGTATAGGGTGTTTGCTTCACTTTGGTGAAGTGGTAGCTTGAGTTCGTATTCCCTCGACGTAGATCATTTTCGGCCTCGAAGACTTCAAACAAAACCGTTGCCCTCTTCTTATGGAGCCGTCCGAGAGTCCGGGAGTTCGATGATCACAGCGAAGGGACTACTACAAGGAGCTTATGAAGTGAAGGACCGATCTACAAAGGTTGTATTTCGTTTTCACTTAGATGTAAAATGGTTTACATGTGTTTCCGTATTACTTTCTAGCTAACGATTCTAGTTTAGAGTTCCCCTTTAAACGGAAAAATTTTAAAATAGCATGGACGATGCCTCCCGAAACCTCGCTGCCGTCGACGGGAACCCTACATAGCGTATAGCTTCTCGACCCATGTAGATGGGCGATGGATGATCCCATATCCATTAGTGTTTGACATAAGAGATAGTATACGGGTGCTCAGTGGAGACTGGGTAACTAGATGGACTCGCCGAGAACTCATAGATAGCATTATACGTATCGTTAGATAGCAGTTCTCTGGTGGTACTGGTACAGGTTAGTTTTGTAGAACCGAGATCGTCATAGAGTCTTGTGTAATTCCCGCTGTGCTTTGATTTCCACCTTACCATGTTCAAGAGAACATGCAAAACGGCGGTTTTTAAGTATAGTCCCGAATCACATGGATGCAATGAGCGATAGGAGGGGTTTCGTCTCTCCCAGTATTGGGAGTTGATGTTGCACTGTGCTCGATTGGCTATAACAGGAAGTTCCTGGCCAGGGCTGCTTCAAAGATATACTGGTAAGTGTTATCAGTAGTTTCTTGACCCGTTATGAGCCTCATATCGGCACGACTTATCGAGTTACTGGGGTCTGACGTTTACCACCCCTAGACGAGATATGCAACATATCAGATGAAAAGACCGGACTGTATGGTAGTGTTACTGATTGGATTTGCAAGAGTTTGAACAGGCTTGCTTGTTGATCTTCTGATCGCTCAATATCCGGGTGGCCGTTACGTTTAGCAGACCGCTTGCTGCTTGTGGGTGTTTGATATGATCATTACCTACTGCCGGTATATTGTTGAGTCTTTAGAGTCCTACGCAGGGGTTTCCTGGCTCAAGCGAAACGGAGTAGGAACACATATGTGATATGTGCGGGACCAAGATTGATACGAGTATGTGATACCATATTCTATTCTCGTGATTTGTGACATCGGTCGGTTATATGTGATATAGCCGGGATATCGGATCAAGAGTTGATTCGATAAGTTGTTACATTTGATATTAGTCGATTATATGTGATATAGCCGGATTATTAAATCAAGAGTTGATTTGATAATCTAATATATAATTAATATTTGATATAGTAAGTTACATTAGCTAATACTCGCTCACTTATGATTTCTATTCTCACTTGATGTGCACAATGTATATATCTGATATGTATGTTTGTGTACATGTTTGTGTCATGCTAGTTTACACATGCAACAAGGGTGTTTGAGACTAGAACCATGCTAGGGTTTATGTTAGGTTAATATTTATTATTAAGTAATTAAAAAACATTTGGAATTTGTCATGGTTGATTTCTTGTGCACACTTGATAACCATTGACCAAGTCTACTTGTTTGTCATTGCTTAAAATATTTGTTAACCCAACCTTAACCCTTGACCTTGGTTTATTCTCTACATGAGTTAGGCATGAGATGATATCTTACTATGGTTGCATTTATAACCTCATGATTTATTCATTCATCACTTGAGTTTTCTTCTTCTTCTTCCAAAAAAAGCTTTCTAGCTTAAATGGAGATATGAGGAAAAATGTGAGAAAATGAAATCTAAAGTGAGCAAAATTTCTACTTTATCATCCTCTACTACTTTCCATTTAGTATAGGGTGTTTGCTTCACGAATTCTACAGTTAGTGAAGATATAGCTTGGGTTAGTGTCTCCTCGACGTAGATCATCTTCGGCCTCGAAGTCTTCTAGCAAGCTTGATCCGTACATCTTGTGGAGCCTCTCTAGAGTCCGGAGTTCACGATCGCAGTGAAGGGACTACTACACGGAGCTATTGAAGTGAACGATCGGTCTACAAAGGTTGTATTCCTTGCTCTCTTTTACTTGCAAAGTGTTTGCATTTATATCCGTCGGATTTCTAGTATACGATTCTAGGGTTGGGGTTAGCTAGAACGGAAAATTTTTGAATTTGGCATGGACGATGCCTCCCGAAACCTTGCTGCCGTGCTATGGAACCCTAGAGTTTTCAACATACAACACACAAATAAAAGAAAAGTTTTAGATATAAATGAAGCTTTTCTTTAGTATTGTAGACTTGGTCATATTAATGAAACAAGACTAAACAAGCTTCATAAAGATGGATATTTAAATCCTTTTGAGTATAAATCTTATGCGATTTATCAGTCTTGTATCAAAGGGAAAATGAGCAAAACTCCGTTTACTGGACACGGAGAAAGAGCTACCGAGATCTCGGGCCTCATATATAGTGATGTATGTGGGCCAATGTCTACACATGCGAGAGGCGGTTTTTCTTACTTCATAACTTTTACTGATGATTTCTCAAGATTCGGTCATATGTTTTTGTTAAAGCATAAGTATGAAGCTTTCGAGAAATTCAAGGAGTACAAACTTGAAGTAGAAAAACAAACTGGAATGAGCATCAAAATGCTTCGATCAGATCGAGGTGGTGAGTATCTTAGTACCGAGTTTTCGAACTTCCTAAAAGAGAATGGGATTCTCTCCCAGCTCACTCCCCCTTACACACCACAGCACAACGGTGTGTCAGAGCGGCGGAATCGAACCCTATTAGATATGGTACGATCCATGATGAGTGATGCTAAGTTGCCCCTCTCCTTTTGGGGGCATGCATTGGAGACTACAGCTTTTCTGTTGAACAGGGTTCCAACCAAGACCGTGTCTACCACTCCATATGCGATATGGTGTGGGAAGAGACCATCTCTTAAGCGAGTTAAGATTTGGGGTTGTCCGGCTTTTGTCAAAAAGCAAAATCCGGAAAAACTCGAGACACGATCAGTCAAGTGTGTATTTGTGGGATATCCAAAAGATTCATATGGATGTCTTTTCTACCACAAGGAGGAACAAAGGGTGTTTGTTTCTCGAAATGCCACATTTTTAGAAAATGAGATTTTTCCAAATGATACTGATGGCAATGTGGTAGATCTAGAAGAGATTCTAGAGGCACAAGTTACAAATGACGACTTGGTTGAACCTGATATTACAACAGAACTTAATGAACCTCAGTAACTCCGTAGATTTGGTAGGACTTCTCGCCCACCGGAGAGATACTACGGTTTTCTCATTGATGGTGATGGAGAAGACTACATCATGGATGATGATGACCCTACTAGTTTTCAGCAAGCTATCATGAGTGGTGACTCTGTGAAGTGGCTGGATGCCATGAGATCTGAAATGGATTCTATGTACACCAAAAAAGTATGGACATCGGATGTTGTACCCTCTGGGGTAAAACCCGTAGGGTGCAAATGGATCTTCAAGAGAAAGATCGGTGTAGATGGGCAGGTGGAGACTTATAAGGCAAGGCTTGTGGCGAAAGGATTTCGATAAAGACCAGGACTGGACTATGACGAAACCTTTTCTCTTATAGCCATGCTTAAATCCATTCAGATCCTACTTGCTATTGCCGCTCACTACGACTATGAAATCTGGCAGATGGACGTTAAAACTGCTTTTCTAAATGGTGATTTAGAAGAATGTGTTTAAATAGATCAGCCAGAGTGCTTCATCGATAGTGGGAGAAGCGGGAAAGAATGTAGAATGCTTAAATCCATTTATGGATTGAAGCAGACATCACGGAGTTGGAACATCTGTTTTGATGATGTTACCAAAGAGTTTGATTTCGTCAAAAATCCAGATGAACCTTGTGTAAGGTTCCCTAGCATGACAGCAAGGTTTCGGGAGGCATCATCCATGCTGTTTTCAAAAAATTGCCATACTAAGCAACCCTAAACTTAGAATCTTTAACTAGAGATTTAGACAAAACCTAATGTAAACTACTTTACATCTAGAGAACAAGAATACAACCTTTGTAGACGGTCCTTCTCTTCACTTGCTCCGTGTAGTAGTTCCACGACTCCACTAGGCTTCTCTTGAGATTTTGAACGAGCCTCCTTCGTGATTTTCACACCAAAGACGATCCACCTGAAGTTCCTCTAGATCAAGCTAACTCTACACTAAACTTGTTTAGTGTATGAAACACACCACACTAAATTGATAGTTTGGTATGGGATGATGAAGTAGGGGATATGATAAGCTCACTAGGTTACTCACAAGCTCAATGATTCACATCTCATGTGAGGGTTTGAGCTTGGAGGTGAGATGAAGAAATTGTAGAGATCAAGAGGAAGAAGAAGCTCAAGGAAAATGGCTAAGGCATTAAGCATGAAGCAAGTGTAGAAACAATAATATGAATCATCTCTCTCCTCACTAATTCAAGCATGGAATAAATTGTAATTCAAAATTGCAACCATGCTTTAATAGTGAGTCAAGACTAATAAAAAACCATATAAGCCCATGCCCCATCCATACCCAAAATATCTCCACAATTTACACCTCATTTCTCCATTTTCTAAAAATAGAAAAACATGCCATGCTTCATATAATATATATATATATATATATATATATTGTTAGTTATATGTATTCCCTAGAGGCCATTACTGTACATACGATGTATATTGTAGTGGATGCTTGGACATATATATGGAAGACTTTCTTGCTCGACATGATAGTATGCTATCTGGTTGCTCTTTATCTTAACATGTACGCTGATTGTCTCTATGTTATATGTTGTAAAGCCCTTAGGATGAGTACTTGACTACCAGGACTATGATGCAGATCATACTAGTGGGGACAGAGTAGTCGCTAAGTACATCCTTCAAATGTTCCTAGTCATGGGTGTATCGAGACAGGGCATCGATATACTAGAGTAGACTAGCGTATAGCTTCTCGACCCATGTAGATAGGCGATGGATTATCCCATATCCATTGGTGTTTGATATCAGAGACAGTATATGGGTGCTCAGTGGAGACTGGGTACACTGGACAGACTCGCCGAGAACTCCCAGATGGTATTATACCTAACGTCAGATGGCAGTTCTCTGGTGACACTGGTACAGGTTAGTCTGTTGTAACGTTTTAGAAATCGTTTAGCGAATTTTCCGTTTTTAGGGTAAAATAGTCAGTGTTTTCCATTTTAACCCGTTTGTGATCAAACTTCTGTATAGACTTGACGGCACCTAGTTTAGCTAGAATGAAACTAGTGCGTGGGCTTTGGGGGTCAATGGGAAGTTTTGGTTCACATAGATTTTTTCCCTAATTAAATATTATTTTAATGTGTTATTTATGCACTTAATTAGTGGAAATTACTTTTTGTGTGGGTTAATTAGTTCTAATTGGGATCATTGCTAATCTAATCATTAGAATTAGTTTAGAACCTTCTCTTCTAATATCTAGATATTTTGTCAGCAAATCGTTTTAAATTTAAAAAGAAAAGAAAAGAAGAAAAGGTGGCAAAATTTCATTTAATGAAGCATTTATTGCATTCAGCTAGAACTTTCTTCATTTTTATTTCACAACCACCACCACCACCACCCACTTCAATGGCCGAGCTCCCCAATTCTGCCCCCTTCTTTTGTTAAGCTCATTTCTTCTTCTTCTTGCTCACCAAATTCATCCAAATACTAAAATAAATCCACAAAATTCCTAAACAAAAAAAATAAACCATCATCCTTCTTCACTAACTAGCTTGGATCTTCAAGAAAAAAGCATCTTTTTGGAGGAAAATTTTAACGGAGCTAGTTGTTTTCGTGAGTTCTTGAAGAGGTATAATTTCTTACCTTAACCTTAATTATTATGTTTAAATCATAAACTAGCTATTTAATTGATTAATATAGCTTTAAACTCATGATAAATTCATTCCTAATAATTTTAAAGAAATTCAAGTTAGGGTTTAAGCTTGTTGAAGTGTTGAATGTTAGTTGAAGTTTAAGAAAACTTATTCTAGTGGTGGAATATGTTAATTTGTTGTTAATTCCTAGTTTGTCTAATTAAAAGTTTTAGCTTACTAGATTTTTACTAAAACTTAATTAAGCAAGTTTAAAATTATGGAGGTGGTTTCGATAACTTAGTTAACTTGTTTTAAGATGTTTGGAATTGCTAGAATTGTGTTAATTTTAGACTTGCGCGAATTATGCGATAAGTTGCTTACTAGTTTTCGGTAAGTTTAGGCGTGCGTTTCTTTTGACGTTGCGACGTTATTTATATTAGATTCTACATTTATTATTGTGTTTTGAATGCGCGATCGGTACGATCAGGGTCTAGGCTTGGTAGTTGTGTCGCTTTGCGTTCCTAGTTAGAGTTGTGCCGATATCGTTCGTGTCTTTGTGTAGCTTTTTCTATTGAGTTGGTTTCGTAGTGTCGCTACGCGCATTAGCCACTTGACGAACACTTGAGAGTGTGTTTGGAGTTGGTGCGTCAGTCAAACGTAGTTGGTACGTGTTATTGGTCGATTGCTAATATATACTTGTTATATTGTTATATGCTTCCAGGATCGCAGGCGGGGACTTCGGGCGCTGCGAACAGGGGAAAGCGAGTAGTTGGCTTTACCTAGCCAGGAACGTTGGTGAGTAGATTTAACATCTACAGGGGGATCGCCCGCATGGCGTTATGCATCTGGGCTAGATTAAATGACATGAATATTAGTTAGAAGTATACAAATATTGATTGTGCATGTATACCTTTGTTGCTTATCTCATTTCCTTGTGTATGGACTTAGTATTAATGAGACACAACACCATTATTGACGGTTCATGTTTCACGAGCACTAATTGTATGCTACACACACACCGTCAATAATTGCCATGACACGCCCAACACCTATACATATGTGATATTGTATTGTTTAGGGACATTGAGACATGATCCCTATTTACTTTGTGCATATGACATATAGCATACCTGTATACCTACATGCTTACACATATGCCTTGCTATGCACATATACTTACATGTACACCGTGCATCCATACTTACATGTATACTCACTTACCTAGTTAGGGCTACACTTACTTATGTGGTACTGTTTTGTCATTGACGTGGGGTCATTGATTCTTATGCGTTGGCGCATATGATAGGTAGTATACCTTGCCATGCCTACATGCTAGTTACCTATGTACCTATATGGTATCGTACCATTAGTGACAGGTATATACACACATGAGACATAGCTACATGTACAGCTTGCATACCTACTTACACATATACCTGGAGGGTATTACATCATTATTGATAGGTAGATACACATATCTTGCTATATTGACATGGTTACGCACACCTGGCTATAGCTACATGTTCACATTTATTTGATGTTATATGGACATAGAGAAATTAGGAACCGCATGATATATATATTAACTTGTTGCAGTTAAATAGAGGTTTTCCCTTTATATGCTCATATTACTGTTTCATGTTGCATATATTACATTCATAGATTTCATATGATGTTCTCTGATATTTTTACTCCTAAGTATATATAACAGTGGAATGGGAAGCTGTTATATATGCCTATATATATATATATATTAGTGGAATGGGACGCTAATATATATGTATTGATTCATGCATTTATACTTATTCATTACTTGATGTTTTCTGGATTTGAGGACCGTGGTTGTTTCATGAAATTATGCATTATTTGAAAAACCCGGTTTCTTTTGATATGATATCTCAGCGTCCAGCATGAGATTTCTCGGTTCTGAGATGGTGATATATATACCCGAAGCGAGGAGTGCAGTGGGCCGTGTGCGGGCACTGGTGGGGCTCGAAGGTACCCCGGGGCAAGAAAGGGTTGTCGATGTAACATGCCGATGAGGCCTGACAGGGGAACCATACCTACTGGTGACAGTACCTTTGACTCGACGGGTATCGTGGGGATACAGGCCGGGGTCATGTACGTATGGATACGTCGGATTTCGAGTGTCAGAGCTAGGCACTCGATTTTTCGGGATAGCGTATGATACGTACCTATCAGGGGGCCAGTCGTGGTGATAGCACCTGATAGATCAGTATTTATGTGTCGATGCTAGACACTTGTTTCATGATGTTTTAGGTGTCGATGTTAGACACTCACCTTATATGAAACTTACTCGATACTGATATTATACATATGTGAGATCTACTTGATATTGTACATTTGTGAGATCTACTTGATATTGTACATTTGTGAGATCTACTTGATATTATACATACAGGATATATGAGATTTATTTCATATTGGATACAAGATATATGAGATTTACATGATATTGGATACATGATATATGAGATTTACTTGATTTTGTACATTCAGGATATATGAGATTTGCTTGATATTTTACATTCAGGATTTGTGAGACTTACATGATATGAGAGCCAATTTGGGGGCTGATTTGAGAAAATTTGGGATTTAGATTGTCATGATGGACTTTGGTCCTGTCACGAGATCAGGATTCCGTGAGAATGACATGTTTTATTCCATACTCCTCATTTATTTTATATGCATTGCTTCATGTATTAGTATGTAACATTTCAGGAAATTTTTTTTTTTGGAATTTTTATAATTATAATAATTATATTGAATATTTTAATAAGGCGGTAAAATTAAATACCGACAAATCTGGGGAAATTTTGGAAAATTATGGAAATTACTAAAAAGATCGTGCTTTGTGTAATTTATGCAAATTTTGAAATTCCATGACTTATTTTGCGCTACTTTAGCGCTAATCGCGATTAAATATCGCTAATCGCAAATTAAGCGTATTTTGTACACATGACATGCACTATATCATTTTTACACTTGTGTTACATTTTCTACATGGCTTTCTTGTTTTGTTTTGGTTTCTATTTAGAGAAAAGAAAAGAAAAATTAAAAGTCAAAGAAGTGTTATGATGACAAGAGGTATGGGCATGAGAGAGAGAGAGAGGGTGAGGGGTCAACGTAGCATGTCTCTCATTTTGTTCTCATTTATCCTTCATCCCCTTCATCTTTACCTCTCTTCCCTCACTCCCATGGCAGCACTTCATCTCCCCCTCCTCTTCAACCCACAAAACACCATCAAATATTCACTAAAAGCCCATCTCCTTTTCACAAAATGCATGCACAAGCTCAAAGGAAGCACATTGGACCAAGAAAAATCGAATTTGGAGGACTTTGGGCAACTCAAGAAAATTCTTCAGTTGCCAATTGAGATAATTTCTGCACCATTAGCATTATATTTCCACTACCTTAGCACCCATACAAGATTAGAAGTGTTTTGGTGCGGTTTAGTGAACTTTGAAAATTCCTAGTTAGGTTTTTGTGGAATTCTTGAGTAGTGATGTGTAATTGATTTTAGTAGAGGCCACACAAACCCCTTAGTGCTAGAATTCAGACCCAAACCTGAGACTTAACCCCGGAACGCGAACTTTGAATTTCTGCCGACATTGAAATTGTGAGATTTTTGATAGGAAAACTGAATTTGCTAACACCCGGAGACTTATAAAATTATTTAGCAAACACAGAGGAGTATGCAGGCACCTAGTAAGCATCACCCAAGACCCCAGCCCCTATACCTTCACCCAGGCTGCCAATAAATCCCCTCTGGCCGCAATTTGCGGCCAAACCTGGTCCATTTTGGTTCATATTTGTTATGTAGCTCCATCTCCAGTAAATTAAACCCCTCTTGTATGCAAAATTTCCCAATTGTCACCTGAGGAAAATCTGGAAGTGTTATACTTAGTTGTTGAAATTGTTTTACGGCTTTTAATGAACTGGAAATTGGTATTTAGGAATCTGGAGTGACTCGGGGACCTGGAAAATTATTTAGCGAAGACTGAGAGTTGTGCAGGTGACCAGAAGACTACCCCTAAAAACCCTAGCCCCTAATTCGTTACCATGGCCGCATATCTATTCGTATTGGCCGCAAATTGCGGCTATGTTTGGATGAAAACTTGTGATTTTTTGTCTGTGGCATTGTTATCTGATATCTAGGGTAATCCCATATGAAAAATTTGCTAATTTTTCCTGAGACGAAATCTGGAGGTGATTTTCCTTAGTTGTTGTTTCCGTATTTTGCGATTCTGAGACTTTAGTTTTCGTATTTGATTTTAATTCCGTCGTGAGGCATTCGAACGTCAACGACGAGGGTTAATTAGTAGTGTTTTGCATGCGTAAGCTATAGATTTTGACCTATGTGTGATTCGTGCGACATTTTGGTTTTCGTGCGTGATTTCCATTTAAGATGCTATATATATGATATGTAGGTACCCCCACATGGATTTCAAGATGACGAGGATTAGCGTGGCGTCATCGACTCCAGCAAGCAGGATAGAGGTGAGTAGATTATATCTACGGAGGAAGCCGGGTGGATGGCGTATAGCACCCCCGAAAAGTTGTGAGAAATGATGGGATGTGATATATACACTTTTATATATGTAACATTTCAAAAAAATATAAAATATTATTTTTGGGAATTTTTATAATTTAATAATATTTTAATGAATATTTTAATATTTCGGTATAATTAAATCCTGATAAATTGGGAAAAAATTTTGGAAAATTGTAAATTAGGGTATTTTATGGAATTATGCCATTTTTAAGTTTTTATGATTAATTATATGCTAATTTAGTGCTAATCGCGATTAAAAATCGCTAATCGGTTTTTTTAGCATTTTTGTGCAAAACATGCACATATCATTTTTTTAACACTTGTGCATTTTCTACCATGGTTGTTTTGGGTTTACTATTGGTGTGAGAAGGGAATTAGAGAAGAAAAGAAAAAGGATTAGAATATTGAAGAATGGGTGACAGAAAGAAAAAGGGGGGGTTATCTTTGACCAAGCCTTAGCCTTTTCCCTTCATTTCTTCAACTCATTTCCTCTCTCCCTCTTCCTCTTCAGCTGCTGCTGCTGCCGCCCTAGCTCCTTCTCCCCCTCTTCACCTCCTCAAATCACCTCATTAAACACTCCAAAACCCTATCTTTATTTCACAAAAATGATGCACAAGCTCAAAACAAACACATTGTACCAAGAAAGCAAAGATTTTGGCCACTAGGGGCAACTTAAGAAAATTCTTGATTTGCCAAATGTGGTATTTTTCTGGACCATTAGCTTAGTTTTTGCATTACTTATACCCCCATGCTAGATTAGAACCGATATTATATGATGTTGTGGACTTAAGGAAAACCTAGTTAGGGTTTATGGGAAATTAAGAATTGTGTTGTGAAATTGAGCTCAGTAGAGGCTACACAAACACCCTAATGCTTGAATTAAGACCCAAACCTGAGACTTGAAACCCGGAATACGGATTTAGAAACCGATATCGGAAGATTTGTGGAATCTGTGAAGGTTATATGAGATCTGCTATCACCCCGAGACTCTGAAAATTATTTTGGATTGACAGTGAGATGTGCAGGCACCCAGGAAGCTAGACCCAAGACCCCAGCCCCTAACTCCCTAACTCGGCTGCAAATAAATCCATTCTGGCCGCAAATTGCGGCCAGACCAGGGTGGATTTGCCTCATTTTGGTTCTGTAGCTCCTACATCTATAGATTAGACCCCTGGCATGTGCAAAATTGTCCAATTTGACCTAGGGTAGAATCTGGAGCCTTTTTCCTAAGTTGTTGTTTTGATTTGTGTTTCTGTATTCCGTATTTTAAATTCTGGATTTGCGTATTAGTGTTTTACCTCGAATACTTGGCATTTGTACGACGATATCGAGGATTGAATGATGGTTTTGAAAGCGTAGTCCATAGGTTCTAACCTATAGGCCTTAGCGTATCGTTTTGGTTTTGATTTGGTTTTAATGCGATGCGATACATATGATGTGTAGGTACCCCATGAAGACTTCGGGACGACAAGCAAGCGCGTGGCGACGTCGACAAATGAAGACGCAAGGTGAGTAGATTATATCTACGGGGGAAGTCGGGTGGATGGCATATAGTACCCCCGCAGTTCGATGCTTAGTATAGTATATATATACTATTTATAATAGCTTATAGTGTCGTGGATATTTGAGATGTGTTAGGTGTACTATGGATAGACCAGGGTTAGACGTAATGTAGTTCCTAATCGCGAACCCTAGAATAGGTTTACACCCACACGCACACACATGCTTATTGCTATACTTATATCATGATGATGAGGATAGTGGATGATATTTGGAGAGGAGTCAATGATATTGGGCATAGTGCCGGGATATCGGTGATATGACGTGATTTGTATTTGGGATACGACTTGATATTTTAGCGGGCCTTTGGACGTGTGTTTACACACGCATTTATATAGACGGTATCGATTGTACTAGACTTAGATCAGTACCCCAGATTATGTGATATGATGATGGGGATACCAGATAATTGATGAGATGAATGTGATATTGACCCGTACCCAGACTTGGGATGCCGTACGATGGATTTACCGTACGATCTCTACTTTGATGATAGATCCGCACTCATGACTCGAGGACGTCATATGATATACTATATCATACATGATACTATTGAGGCGGGATCACCGACTATTATATATATATATATATATATATATATATATATATATATATATATATATATATCGACTCAGATTTAGGTGGTTCCCATACCCCTCCCGATTAGCTTGCTTGTTAGATGTAGTTTGCTTAGTAGATGTTCGGTTAGACCGAGTCATACCTATTTCAAAACTAACGAATCGGGGATATTTTAATGATAGGCAAAAGGGATTCTACGGATATTTTCAAACGATGCATCTCTTCTTAAAACACCGTTGCCCTTATTTTAGTAAAAACCCCGATTCGTCTTATTTCAAATGGCAAAGCTGCATGATATATTTATTGATGTAGATTCTTCACTGTTGCGTTCGATTTCCGCATATTCATGCTATTTGCATTGCATTGCTTGTGTTTATTGCTATATTACAACCATGTTGTTAGGACACCAGCACCATTATCGATGATGCATATATTCTACGTACACTGCTTGCCGGCTCACACACTTCATCATCGATAATTGCCATGTCACTACACTGTAGTACTGTTGCATTCAGGATATGACCCTTGCATGGCATACTTGTGTACCTGTATACTGTATATTCATACGTATTCGCACATACATAGATGATTCTGGCTTGATTAGAGATTTGGGAACCGCAAGATACTCCTTCAAATTGATTCATTTTAAAACAGCGGTTTCCCTCAATATATGCATATTTCTTTTACATGTCACATACATCATGCTTTTGATTATACGCATTGAGATATATTGTTTCCATGATATTTCTGGATTTGGGAACCATGGGAATTTCATAGAGAATATGTAATTGTTTTAAAAACCTGGTTACCCTTGATATGATATTTCAGTGCGTCCACCATGTGTTTTCTCGGTGCTGAGAGCGACATGTGAAACCCGATTCGAGGAGTTGGATGATCCGTTTGCGGGTACATGGTGGACCCGGTATGGTTTCCCGGGGCAAGAAATGTTTTTCGTGGAGCAGACGATGAGCCTAGCAGGGTGGCGAGTACCTACCGGTGATTGGTTGGACCTGGCGGTTATCCGGAGGATACTAACCAGAGTCAATAGATGGATATGGGACGACCCGTACTGCTGGGGCCGAGGGCCGATTCCACAGACGAAGCCCGATATATGAGGATTTACGTGCCGATGCTAGGCACAGGTTTCATGATGTTTTCAAGTGTCGATACTTGACACTCAGGTTCCATGATTTTGATATGTCGCGAGCGACATATGTTGATTTACATCCTCATATTTCCATGCATATGTTTATGATATTTACATGCATGATACTTATTGTCACTGGGTGACACATGGACGAGATCCACATACATACAGACATTGATTACATTGATCATACCTCATATTCCTAATATGTTATTACCTGAGGCACTGGCACGAGCACTTGGCACTACACTCATGTATAGATGTTACATTGCCACCTTATCATGCTTCAGACTTATTCATATTGAGGATATATTATTACTGATCGTATGACCTAGGATTATGTCATGCATTCAATTTCTTCTTGTAGATGTTTTCTACTCACAAGTTGGCAACTCACCCCCGTTGTGCCACAGTTCTTGCAGGTTTTGCCATACAGATTTCATGGCGGCATTTCTGGCACACTGCTTCCTTTGCGGGTGATTTGCTTTGGTAGGTGGGTTCTCTTGCATCAGAACCACCATTGTACATATATTATTCAGTTGTATCTAGTAATTCCATCAACCAAAACTTGTATATTGTTAAGACTTAGAAACCAGTTATGTATTATTTCGACCTTAGAGTCATGCGTTGTAGTATTACGGCTTTCATGCTGTTTGAGTTTCTTTTTTTTTGAGTTTTGATCCTCGCCGTTCGGCGTTGTATATTATATTTCTTGTGTGGTTGTGACCGTCGATTGACGAAGAGCTAGCTCCCGCTTGGGGATCCCTTTTATCATTGCATATATATTATTCTTGTTGTACCCCGTTCGGGGCCAATATTTACAAAGGAAACTCTGCCGAAATTTTTAGAAAAGACTATAGATTTTAAAAATGCATATTCGGCTTACTTATTTAAAAACTTTGTTTTTAAAACATGTTTTCTTTACTTCTTAAAAACTAGTTTTCCTTATTTACTCTTTAAAATGGTTTTAGATTTCTGGGCTTTTGGCTTACTTGGATTAGATGGGGCCCTATAGACTTCATATCATTCAAAGGCCAGTCACGTGCTCTTTAGGGTCGTGACAATATGTTAGTGTGTGATATGAACCTTAGCAAGAAAAGCTTTAGGAGATTAGGGGTTAGTGTTAGCGAGAATTGAAGAAAGGACTTTAGTCGATTTCTTAGTTGTGAAACCCTAAAGTAAAGATCTGCATACACGCACATACACATACTCGCATATATTTACTTCCTTGTGCGTATTGGGGACATATATTTATTTGTATTCATATACTTGGATGATGAGAATGTTATATGATACTTAGGAATGAGTCGATATGATCGGGCATAATGCCGTGAGATATTTAATATGTGCCGAGATATGTCATGATGTTATAGCGAATCGTTGGACGACGATACCATGTGGATGATGATGTATATATGATAGTTGACATATCATCGAGATATGAGATGAGATATGATATTTATAAGGATCGCTTGGGCGATGTATACTTCTATATGATGATATATGTTGATGACATCGAATTGTATGAGGCTTTAGATCAGTAGCCAGATCATGATATTGTTGATGATATTAGTAGTGTACTCAACTTAGATCAGTACCCCTGCTCTCGATATGTGATGATGTGGATACCAGATGAATAATGAGATAAGTGTGATATTTGAACCGTACCCAGATTTGGGATGCCGTATGATAGATTTACCGTACGAAATATAGTTATGAGGATAGATCCGCACTCTTGACTCGAGGATGTCATATTATTTATTGTATCGTACGGGATACTATTGAGGCGAGATCACCAACTACTAGATATATATATATAGATCAACTCAGACTTAGGTGGATTCCCTTACCCTTTTGACTGGGCTCGAGTCATACTCATTTTCAAAAGTGGAGAATCGTGAGTATTTAAATACCAAACCGAATGACTTGTATATTAGGTAGGTATATTGTTCAGTGTTGCTGTTACTACATCGCTTCTGTATATTCATGATGTTTCATCGCATTGCATGCTTGTGCATATGTTATCTGTAATTATCATGAAACCCTGCTGTCAAGACACCAACACCATTACCGATGATGCGTATGTTCTATGTACACCTGCTTGCTGGCTCACACACATCATCATCGGTAATTTCCATGTCATGTACACTTTAGAAAATACTATTCATTAACATTTCTTGCTGGGCGATAGTTGCAACATGTTATAGCTTTCTTATGCTAGTTTAACTATTGCATTTATTATATGATATCAGATGCATTCATATATTCATTGGTCATGCAGTATTATGGAGATTTATGCCGGTATTCACTGTTTATTGATATCATGATTTTTATGATTTCGGATCCTTCTAGAGATTTATGGAATTGGAAACCGCATGTGAATGTTTTATAAACCGATGATTTGTTTTAAAGAGATTGATGCGGTTTTCCTTGATATGATGAGTATTGTCCACCATGATGTTTTCTCGGCTCTGAGATGTTTTTGAGACCCGATTCGAGGAGTTGGATGAACCGTCCCGGGTACATGGTGGGCGCGATAAGGTATCCCGGGGCAAGAAGGTCGAGTTGTAGACATGAGCCCGGCACGGGCAGACTGCCTACCGTTGATTTTACCTAGCGCGGCAGATATCCGGAGGATACCGTTCGTGGTCTTGTGATTGATGATATGGGCCTATCCGGACTGACGGAGCCCGAGGTATTGAGATATTGAGACTTGAGATACTGAGATATTGAGATTTGATGATGCAGGCCAGTCCGGATAGCCGGAGCCTGAGGTATTGAGATACTGAGATTTATGTTTTGTGTCGATGCTGGACACTGTTTTATCTGTCGATTTCATTGATGATACGCAATTTATATACATACAGAAATCTCATTAAATAAAGAAAACAGTTGTCTCATTCACGATGTATTCTGTTTCATTTGTATTGTATTCATGTATCATATATCTGATATGTTGCTATCTGAGGTATTGACACGAGCATATAGTATTACACTTATACATAGATAGACCAGGATATTTATTTGAGGATATTACTTTATATGACCTAGGATAGCGTCATGCATGCGATTTCTACTCGTAGATGTTTTCTACTCACGAGTTGGCAACTCACTCCCGTTGTGCCACAGTTTCTTACAGGTTTTACCGTACAGGTTTCGTTGTGGTTTTGCTGGCACACTGTTCCTTCCGGGTGATTGTTTTGATAGGTGGATTCTTTTGCATCAGAACCACCATTGTATATTTGTTATTTCAGTTGTATCTAGTAAACCTCCATCAACCAGACTTATATATTTGATAGAATATAGAAGACCAGTGTATATTCTTTCGACCTTAGAGTCGCGCGCTGTATTATATGGTTTTCCTCTGGTTTTCTTGATGATGTTGGATTTTTATCCTGAGTTTGATCCTCGCTCTTCGGCGCTGTATATTATATTGCTTGTGTGGTTGTGACCGTCAATCGACGAAGAGCTAGCTCCCGCTTGGGGATGCCTTTATTCATTATATATGCTTTATCACGTTTGTATACGTTTGGGGTCAGTTTATACAAAGGAAACTCTGCCGAAATTTTCAGAAAAGACTTGAGATTTTAGAAATGCATACTTCGGCTTATGTTGTTGAACTCCTTTCTTTAAAATTGGGTTTTCCTTCACTCTACTGCTTTACTTGGTTTGGATTTCTTGGTTTTGGCTTACTTAGATTACGTACGCCTCTAGAGGTTTCGTAGTTTAAGTGCCGGTCATGTTGGATACTTTTCGGGTCGTGACAAAGTTGGTATCAGAGCGTTAGGTTTTTCCTTTTGAGTGTAGGATGACCCTTTCTTGATGGAGTAGGTGACTCAAGTAGAGTGACGTACCGTGTGTATGTTCCGCGGCATACTTACGATACGATACTCCGCTTAAGAAACCTTAGGATGTGCATTTTCTTGCACAACATTATATTCATTCTTATGATCTATCCTCTTCAGTATCGGTTTATGGTTTGCTGCCATGATTACACGGGCAGAGAGAGCTACGGCTAGAGTTGCGTCATCACGATCTCGTCCCGGACGAGGGCTGACCAGGGCGTGATTCAAGGGACATACGATTGCATAGACGTATCTTTTATTTGCATTTTTGCGCTATTAGCGTTGATGGATCGCTGTTACGAAATTTCTCGGACGTGCAGATCTGCACCAGAGGATTGGGCCACTGATAGAGGCCAGCCAGGATGTGATGACCGTTAAAGCACCGATTATACTTGATGATTGAGGCACTGTTCAGCGTGCGGACGGATGAGCCAGTTGCTGCTGCGAATGAGGACATATCACCCCGGATGCTTGGAGCTATTGCAGTACGAGTTGTACTTAAAGATATGATAGAAGATCGCTAGTCACCCGAGGATGAATGACTAGGATATATGATTCATTCGCTTACCTCGATGCGAGGTCATCAGATTGATTGATTCCAGCTAGAGACAACTTCACGCTGATACGTTGAGAGTCGATATAGACGATCGAAAGTCAGGAACCCATTTTCCAAGTTTAAAGTGTTCGGAAGACAATGCAACTAATTCTACGGACCCTCTAGAATAATGAAATCCTAACTCGACATAATGACCATGGAACGCCTTTGAACCTTAAGGTTTGCGGCAGTTCAGCGGTGCCGTTAGTGAGGCTTGGATTTTCCCTTCTACGGTTGGTCCACAAGTGTGTGGCATGTATTCGATACTATTAAACTGTATCCAAGATGTTGAGCTTTTGGGGGATTATGGAAACTTGACGAATCGATCGAAAAGTTCGACATCATTTGGATATCATATGATGGGATGCATTGCTTGGGAGACTCCAGATATGAGTATAGCCGTTGGAGTGCAGTCCATGCAGCCACGATGAGACGAGTCCGAAGTAGTCGACATTAGAGAAAAGTGGAGTATGAGGTTCATACGAGATTTCGACGAGATGACGTTCTACTCCGCCGACATCAGAGATGTGACACGCATACAGAGGCGTTATATATGGATATATCTTCCAGAAAGAGTCGTGATGAGTATGCAGCCGTTCCGGAACAAGAAATGGGTTTAGTAAAAGATGATAACTTCCGGGCAGTTTGGCGAAAATAAGATTTGCGAGAGACTTCGACAGAACCTTTCTAGAATACTATACGAGGATACTTGGACTCAGGAGCGGTCATATTGTGCACACCTAGCAGGCCAGAGTTCGGCACCGTCGATGAGACATGTTATGAGTGACCACGACAATTGACCAGAGACTCTTAGAGGATGTGCCAGAGCGGACTGCTTCCATTATCGTTTCTATATTGGACCGTTGAGCCGAGGAGCTATGCACTTAGGAATTTGCAGTGAGAGACGAGAGCCTAAGGGTACCAGACGACAGGCCATGATTAGGAGGCAAGTAGATATCTTGCCCTACTAGCATTGGATGCACCGACACCTTCTCGACCTTGAAGGAAGAACATATCGATGACAGTATTTACGATTTGTGATTTCTTGAGTTGACTATCACGTATCAGTCACTTTGGATTTCGTTATTTTGGGTGATTTATTGCATGATAGAGTTTTGATGATTGGGCTTTATGGTATTGTTTTCATGCACCCTGGCAGCACCTACTAAGTATTTACGTTTTGTGCATTGTTATTGCACTTGAGATATGCTTTATACACCGTTGTGTTGATTTATGATTGTGCAGATTTATTGCACTTGATTCAGTTTTGTGCCTTGGCTGCACATGTTTATGATTTCATGGATTACATACAGCTGATTTGATTTTTGTGCAGGTAGTATGCACTCGATTTGGTTTTTGCGCTCGGTATAGCTTACATGTGCTTGCAGTGCATTAGTACGTGTTTCATGCATGCAGTTGCACGCGTTTTTGGATTTTATACACCTTGGCACACTCGGTGTTTTTTTTTATACGCATTTGAGTTATTGATGCATTTCCGTGCACTTGTTGCACCCGATTTGTATTTTGTGCAGTTGTTGCACTAGGTTTTTACGCTGTGCATTATTTCACCATATGGTATTTCATGCACTGGATGCAATGTATTTGGCATTTCGTGCACTGGATGCACTGTATTTGATATTTCATACACTGGATGCACTGTATTTGGTATTTCGTGTACTGGATGCACTGTATTCGGTATTTCGTGCAATGGATGCACTGTATTTGATATTTCGTGACTGGATGTACTGTATTTGGTATTTCGTGCGCTGGATGCACTGTATTTGGTATTTCATGTACTGGATGCACTGTATTTGGTATTTCGTGTACTGGATGCACTGTATTTGGTATTTCGTGCACTGGATGCACTGTATTCAGCATTTCGTGCACTGGATGCACTGTATTTGATATTTCGTGCACTGGATGCGCTGGAGTTGGTATTTGTGCACTTGATGCACCATATTTGTATTTTTGTGCAATTGTTGCACTGTATTGTATTTCGTGCACTGGATATACCGGATTCATATTTCGAGCATTTGTTGCACCAGCTAGGTATTTTGTGCATTGGTTGCACCGGAATTATACTCCATATCTTGGTTGCACCCGATTTATGTCTTTGAGCATTTATGTTACCAGATTTGTGTTTTGCGCGCGTCGGCACTTGATGTTCATTTTCATGCATGTTACTGCACTAGATACTTTTCATGGACTGACACGCTTGGGTTGGATTTTTGCGCATATTAGGCGCTTAATATTGGATTTTATGCGCATCGGATGCACTTGATTTAGATTTTATTCGTGCATGTTGGATGCACTTGATTTAGATTTTATTCATGCATGTTCGATACCCTTGATTTAGCCTTAATTCGCGCATGACGGATGTACTTGATTTGGATTTTCGCACATGCTGAGCGCATGATATGAGATATGGTGTTGTGCACACCGGATGCACTCGATTGGGATTTCCATTCGTGCATGTTAGTTGCACTGGATTGAGATTTTGTGCACCACAGTAGCACTTGACTTTGATTAGATATCATTCGAGATGTTGATTTTGATTTCATGCCTATGGTATGCATGTGATTTGACTTATGCTTTCGGCATAGTTTTCATACACTTTTATTATTTTGACTCGATTTTGTGCACGCTGATGCACATGGTTGTGAGATTTTATACCGTGGTATACCTGATTGGATTGAGATTTATTATATACCATCGATTTCGATTATGATATTTGATATTATTTTCGGGCACCTTATGCACTGGATTTGGATTCTTGCGCATACTTGGATGCTTGATGCGATTTTGGTGCATGCCAGATGCACTAAATCGAAATTTTTGTGCATATCAGATGCACCTAATATTGCTGCCAGGCACATCCGTTGCCCTTGACAGATATTTCATGCACACCCGATGCACTTAGATGTTGTTTCTGTGCACATGCATGGCACATTCATGGGTTTCGATTTCCGTGCGCACCAGACGCACGCGGCATTCTTATGCACATTTTGGGATTGATTTTTGGAGCAGTACGTTTTTATGATATTTACTATTTGGTATTGTAGGTAGGCAGGACTAGTCAAAGAACAGTACTTGAGTATATTTTTGTATGCATCGATAGTTATCGACGGGATTTTCAAAAAGGGAGCTACAGTCTCAGTATTTACCTACGTGTCCAAGATGACATGAAGCATTTTATAAAGGAAACCCTTCTAACATTGTTTTCAAAACGGCAGGACGTGTATGTTAAACAAAGGATATATGTATATATAATTATTTTCTTACAACAGACGTCCGCCACTGTATAGTGATACACACATTGCAAAGAGATTTAAAAGGTTTGGCATGCATTTCTTCAGATGTTTCGATGATATTTACATATATAGTTTGAGTATATCATATTGGTTTCGTATTGAATTTGACATTTGTGTCTTCACCATGACTCCAATGATTGCGGGATGCTTGACGGAGTTTTGATTTGGAGTTATCTGCTCATTGTTCATGCGCATGCATTGCGCTATGATACGTCTTATATATTGATGATTTCGGAGCCCCGACGACTTGGACTTTTTACTGAAATGTTTTAGTATTTGAGAGTTTAAATTTAAAATTCAGGGACCGAATTTCTTTAAAGGGGGAATATTGTAACATTTCAGGAAAATAAAATATTATTTTTGGGAATTTTTATAATTAAATAATAATTATATTGAATATTTTAATAAGGCGGTAAAATTAAATACCGATAAATTTGGGGAAAATTTGGAAAATTATAGAAATTACTAAAAAGATGGTGCTTTGTGTAATTTATGCAAATTATGAAATTCCATGACTTATTTAGCGCTATTTTAGCGCTAATCGCGATTAAATATCGCTAATCGCAAATTAAGCGTGTTTTGTGCACATGACATGCACCATATCATTTTTACACTTGTGTTATATTTTCTACATGGCTTTCTTGTTTTGGTTTGGTTTCTATTTAGAGAAAAGAAAAAGGAAAAGTCAAAGAAGTGTTATGATGACAAGAGGTATGGGCATGAGAGAGAGAGGGGGTGAGGGGTCAACCTAGCATGGCTCTCATTTTGTTCTCATTTATCCTTCATCCCCTTCATCTTTTCCTCTCCTCCCTCACTCCCATGGCAGCACTTCACCTCCCCCTCCACTTCAACCCACAAAACACCATTAAATATTCACTAAAAGCCCATCTCCTTTTCACAAAATGCATGCACAAGCTCAAGGGAAGCATATTGGACCAAGGAAAATCGAATTTGGAGGACTTTAGGCAACTCAAGAAAATTCTTGAGTTTCCAATTGAGGTAATTTCTGCACCATTAGCATTATATTTCCACTACCTTAGCACCCTTACAAGATTAGAAGTGTTTTGGTGCGGTTTAGTGAACTTTGAAAATTCCTAGTTAGGGTTTTGTGGAATTCTTGAGTAGTGATGTGTAATTGAGCTTAGTAGAGGCCACACAAACCCCCTAGTGCTAGAATTCAGACCCAAACCTGAGACTTAACCCCGGAACGCGAACTTTGAATTTCTGCCGACATTGAAATTGTGAGATTTGTGATAGGAAAACTGAATCTGCTAACACCCGGAGACTTATAAAATTAATCAAAAAACACAGAGGAGTGTGCGGGCACCTAGTAACCATCACCCAAGACCCCAGCCCCTATACCTTCACCCAGGCCGCCAATAAATCCCCTCTGGCCGCAATTTACGGCCAGACCTGGTCCATTTTGGTTCGTATTTGTTCTGTAGCTCCATCTCCAGTAAATTAGACCCCTCCTGTATGCAAAATGTCCCAATTGTCACCTGAGGAAAATCTGGAAGTGTTTTACTTAGTTGTTGAAATTGTTTTATGGCTTTTAATGAACTGAAAATTGGTATTTAGGAATCTGGAGTGACTCGGGGACCTGAAAAATTATATAGCGAAGACTGAGAGTTGTGCAGGTGACCAGAAGACTACCCCTGAAAACCCTAGCCCCTAATTCGTTACCATGGCCGCATATCTATTCATATTGGCTGCAAATTGCGGCCATGTTGGGATGAAAACTTGTGATTTTAGGTCTATGGAATTGTTATCTGATATCTAGGGCAACCCTATATGCAAAATTTGCTAATTTTACCTGAGACGAAATCTGGAGGTGGTTTTCCTTAGTTGTTGTTTCCGTATTTTGCGATTCTGAAACTTTAGTTTTTGTATTTGGTTTTAATTCCGTCGTGAGGCATTCGAACGTCAACGACGAGGGTTACTTAGTTGCGTTTTGCATGCGTAAGCCATAGGTTTTGACCTATGTGTGATTCGTGCGACATTTTGGTTTCCGTGCGTGATTTCCGTTTAAGATGCCATATATATGATATGTAGGTACCCCCACGTGGATTTTGAGATGCCGAGGATGAGCATAGCGTCATCGACTCCAGCAAGCAGGATAGAGGTGAGTAGATTATATCTACGGCGGAAGTCGGGTGGATGGCGTATAGCACCTCTGCAAACTTGTGAGAAATGATAGGATGTGATATATATATATACTTTTATATGTTAGTGTGTGATATGAACCTTAGCAAGAAAAGCCTTAGGAGATTAGGGGTTAGTGTTAGCGAGAATTGAAGAAAAGACTTTAGTCGATTTCTTAGTCGTGAAACCCTAGAGTAAAGATCTGCATACACGCACATACACATATTCGCATACATTTACTTCCTTGTGCATATTGGAGACATATATTTATTGTTATTCATATGCTTGGATGATGAGAATATTTTATGATACTTAGGAATGAGTCGATATGATCGGGCATGATGCCGTGAGATATTTAATATGTGACCAAGATATGTCATGATGTTATAGCGGATCGTTGGATGACGATACCATGTGGATGATAATGTATATATGATAGTTGACATATCATCGAGATATGAGATGAGATATGTTATGATATTTATAAGGATCGCTTGGGCGATGTATACTTCTATATGATGATATGTGTTGATGACATCGAATTGTATGAGGCATTAGATCAGTAACCAGATCATGATATTGTTGATGATATTAGTAGTGTACTCGACTTATATCAGTACCCCTGCTCTCGATATGTGATGATGTGGATACTAGATGAATAATGAGATAAGTGTGATATTTGAACCGTACCCAGATTTGGGATGCCGTACGATAGATTTACCGTACGAAATATAGTTATGAGGATAGATCCGCACTCTTGACTCGAAGATGTCATATTATTTATTGTATCGTACGGGATACTATTGAGGCGAGATCACTGACTACTAGATATATATATAGATCGACTCAGACTTAGGTGCATTCCCTTACCCTTTTGACTGGGCTCGAGTCATACTCATTTTCAAAAGTGGAGAATCGTGAGTATTTAAATACCTAACCGCATGACTCATATATTGGGTAGGTATATTGTTCAGTGTTGCTGTTACTACATCGCTTCTGTATATTCATGATGTTTCATCGCATTGCATGCTTGTGCATATGTTATCTGTAATTATCATGAAACCCTGCTGTCAGGACACCAGCACCATTACCGATGATGCGTATGTTCTACGTACACCTGCTTGCCGGCTCACACATATCAACATCGATAATTGCCATGTCACGTACACTTTAGAAAATACTATTCATTGACATAGCTTGTTGGGCGATAGTTGCAACATGTTATAGCTTTCCTATGCTAGTTTAACTATTGCATTTATTGCATGATATCAGATGCATTCATATATTCATTGGTCATGTAGTATTATGGAGATTTATTCCAGTATTCACTGTTTATTGATATCATGATTTTTATGATTTTGGATCCTTCTTGAGATTTCTGGATTTGGAAATCGCATGTGAAAGTTTTATTAACTAATGATTTGTTTTTAAGTGATTGATGCGGTTTTCCTTGATATGATGAGTATTGTCCACCATGATGTTTTCTCAGTTTTGAGATGTTTTCGAGACCCGATTCGAGGAGTTGGATGAACCGTCTCGGGTATATGGTGGGCCCGGTAAGGTACCCCAGGGAAAGAAGCTCGAGTTGCAGACATGAGCCCGGCAGGGGCAAACTGCCTACAGGTGATTTTACCTGGCGCGGCGGATATCCGAAGGATACCGTTCGTGGTCGTGTGATTGATGATATGGGCCGATCCAGACTGACGGAGCCTGAGGTATTGAGATATTATGACTTGAGACACTGAGATATTGAGATTTGATGATGTAGGCCAGACTGGATAGCCGGAGCCTGAGGTATTGAGATACTGAGATTTATGTTTTGTGTCGATGCTGGACACTGTTTTATCTGTCGATTTCATTGATGATACGCGATTTATATACATACAGAAATCTCATTAAATAAAGAAAATAGTAGTCGCATTCACGATGTATTCTGTTTCATTTGTAATGCATTCATGCATCATATATCTGATATGTTGCTATCTGAGGTACTGATACGAGCATGTAGTATTATACTTATACATAGATGGACCAGGATATTTATTTGAGGATAGTACTTGATATGACCTAGGATAGCGTCATGCATGCGATTTCTACTCGTAGATATTTTCTACTCACGGGTTGGCAACTCATCCCCATTGTGCCACAGTTTCTTACAGGTTTTGTCGTACAGGTTTCGTTGCGGTTTTGCTGGCACACTGTTCCTTTTGGGTGATTGTTTTGGTAGGTGGGTTCTTTTGCATCAGGACCACAATTGTATATTTGTTATTTCAGTTGTATCTAGTAAAACTCCATCAACCAGACTTGTATATTTGATAAAACATAAAAGACCAGTGTATATTCTTTCAACCTTACAGTCACGCGCTGTATTATATGGTTTTCCTCTGGTTTTCTTGATGATGTTGGATTTTTATACTGAGTTTGAACCTCGCCCTTTGGCGTTGTATATTATATTGCTTGCATGGTTGTGACTGTCAATCGACGAAGAGCTAGCTCCTGCTTGGGAATGCCTTTATTCATTATATATGCTTTATCAGGTTTGTACCCGTTTAGGGTCAGTTTTTACAAAGAAAACTCTACCGAAATTTTCAGAAAAGACTTGAGATTTTAAAAATGCATACTTCAGCTTATGTTGTTAAACTTCTTGCTTTAAAATTGATTTTTCCTTCACTCTACTTCTTTACTTGGTTTGGATTTCGGGGTTTTGGCTTACTTAGATTACGTACGCCTCAAGACATTTCGTAGTTTAAGCGTCGGGCATGTTCCGTACTTTTCGGGTCGTGACATAGTAGTACCTGATAGAGTACATTTCATGACTGTTGCATATACATATTATCATATTATTGCTTCATGTATTAGTTGTACCTGCTAGAGTACCTTTCATGACTGTTACATACATATGACCATTTATTGTGATCCACTTGCATGTATTAGATTCGCGCTGTACGTGCATACTTGCGATTACCAGCATATGTTATTTACTATTCATGAGTTGGCAACTCACCCCCGTTGTGCCACAGTGTCTTGCAGGTAGTCCCTCAGGGCAGTCGCGACAGGCTTTTCATCTATCATATCATCCTTTGCAGCGGATACCACTACGGCTGACTATGTACAGTTTTGCTATAGGTGGGTTTTACAGTTATCCGATATTCCGTATTGTATATTCTTTTTATCCTGTACTCTCCATCTACCACTTTCATGTGTATGACTCAGAGACTTGATGTGAGGACGATATTGTATATTTTGGTGACATTGGATGTCTTTTATACACGTCTTTTATTTCTTCACCACGGCGTCGTATATCTGTTGTGGTGGTTGTTTTCCGCCGTTGGGCATGGATTTGCTCCCGTTGGGGATGCTTTACTTTATATTTATATTGTACCCATTTTTGGGGTTGGTTTTTACAAAGGAGGTGCTGCCGAAATTTTTAAGAAAGTAAAGTTGGACTTTAAAGAATTTGGTTTGAGATTTCAAAAGTTTTGAAAATGTTATTATCACTTACTACTTTTGATGGTTTAGATTGTTGGGTTTTCGGCTTACTTAAATTGCGTTACGCCTGTAGACGTGTTGGGCTTCCCTTGCACCTACTCTAGGGTTTGGTAGCATCACTCATACCACTTTAGCGTTTAGAGAAGTGCAAAGCAAGCAAACCATGAATCATGCTAGAATATCTAGGGTAACAAAATTTGTATCACATACAAAGAAATAAAGAGATAAGAATTACAACCTTTGTAGTCCGTTCCTTCGCTTCATAAGCTCCGTGTTGAGGTCCCTTCGCTGCGATCATCATGAACTCCGACTTTCGTGAGGCGCCAAGAGGTGAATGATGCATCTTGCTTGAAGTCTTCTTGATCTAAGATGATCTACCTTGAATAATCTCTAACCCAAGCTTACACTTCACTAATGAAGTAATTAGAGAAGTGAACACCCTAATCTAAGTGGGTAGAATAGTTGAGGATAATGAAGTAGGAATTATGCTCTCTTTTGTTTTCAATTTCTCACACTAAATCATCACACACAAAAAGCTAGTATGCTTTTTCAAGGAAGAAGAAAAAGAAGAAAGCTTTTGTGATGAATAATGAATTATTGTTGTGGTTACAATTGCAACCATAGGTTAAGAATGAAAGGCTTAACCCTTGTAGAGAATAAACCATAGGTAAAGGGTTTGGGTTGGGTTAACAAATATCTACACAAAATATCAAGCTAAATGACAAAAGTCAAAACTTCATGAAGCTTCATGAAAAAGCTATCCCTAATCCAAAGCCTAACTTGGTTTAAACTTAACAACCATGTTGCATTTGTAACCCTAACATGTTACAATATTATATATCACATATATAATATATTTTTTGTAACAAAAGAAAATAATACAATTAAGAAATATCGCATATATATCAATGTATTATCTGGTGAGAAAATGAATCAATAAAGAGGGCTTATATTAGTTAACGTAATGTAATATATCACATATATAATTATACATTAAATTATCGAATCAACACTTGATCCGACAATCCGGCTATATAGCATATAATCGACTAATATAACATGTACTGATTCATCGAATCAACGCTCGATCCGATGACCCGGCTAAATCACATATACCCGGCCGATATCATATATCGTGAGAATAGAATACGGTATCTCATATCGTAGTATTCCCGGTCCCGCACATATCACATATGTGCTCCTACTCCATTTTGCCTGAGCCAGGAAACCTCTGTGTAGGACGCTAAAGAATCGTCAATACGCCGGCAGTAGGTGATGATCATATCAAACACCCACAAGCTACAAGAGGTCAGCTAAACGTAACAGCCACCTAGGTATTGAACGATCAGAAGATCAACAAGCAAGCCTGTACATTCTCCTCTGAATCCAATCAGTAACACTTCCGTACAGTCCGGTCTCTTCGTCTGATATATCACATATCCAGTCTAGGGGTGGTAAACGTCAGACCCCAGTAACCGATAAGTCATGTCGATGTGAGGCTCATAACAGGTCAAGAAACTACTGATAACACTTACCAGTAGCACTCCATATCATCCCTGGCCAGGGACTTCCAGTTATAGCCAATCGAATACAGCACAACATCAACTCCCTATACCGGGAGAGGCGAAACCCATCCTATCGCTCATTGCCTCCATGTGATTCGGGACTGTACCCAAAAGCCACCATTTTGCACACCCACTTGGACATGGTAAGATGGAAATCAAAGCACAGTGGGAATCACACAAGACTCTATAACGATCTCAGGTCTACGGACTAACCTGTACCAGTCTCACCGGAGAACTGCTATCTGACGATAGGTATAAATCCATCTAGGAGTTCCCGGCGAGTCCGTCTGTATACCCAGTCTCCACTGAGCACCCGTACACCATCTTTGATGTCAAACACCGACGGATATGGGATTATCTATCGCCCATCATATGGGTCAAGATGCGTATACGCTAGTCTACTCTGGTGTATCGATGCCCTGTCTCGATACACCCATGACTAGGAACAGTTATAGGATGTACTCGTTGACTACCCTGGCCCCACCAGTATGATCTCATCATAATCCCAGTAGTCAAGTACATATCCTAAGGGATTTATCAACATGTGAGAGTAAGACAGTAAACCAATACAAGTCAACATGTTAAGACAAAGTTTAACCAGATAGCATACTATCATATCGAGCAAGAAAGTCCTCTCTCTATATATCCAAGCATCCACTATAATATACATCATATGTACAATAATGGCCTCTAGGGCATATACATAACTAACAATCTCCCACTTGCACTAAGGCCAGCTATTGTAGTATCTCATACCCAACATCCCGAAGAGTCTCTCAAATAGTATCTGGGGTATGGCCTTCATGAGTGGATCCACAGTGTTGTCCTTCATATCAACTCTCCTGATCTCGATCTCCCGGCGATCAACTATCTCCCGGATCAGGTGATACCACCTCAGAATATGTCTGGACTTCTGATGGGACCTGGGTTCCTTGGCCAAAGCCACAGCTCCATTGTTATCATAATACAAAGGTATTGGATGATCAATGGACGAAACCACACCAAGTTCAGTGATGAACTTCTTCATCCAGACAGCCTCTTTAGCAGCATCATTGGCAGCGATGCATTCAGCCACCATCGTCGAGTCTACAACGGTTTCCTGTTTGGAACTCTTCCAACACACCGCCCCTCCAATGATGGTAAAGACAAATCCCGAGAGTGACTTAGAGTCGTCCTTATCACTTTTGAAGCTCATATTGGTAAAGGACTCCACCTGGAGTTAACCGTTACCATACACCAAGAACATCTCCTTAGTCCTTCTCAAGTACTTGAGAATGTTCTTCACAGCTGTCCAGTGACTCTCTCCAGGATCTGCTTGATACCTACTCACTACACTTAGTGAGTATGCTACATCAGGTCTGGTACATAGCATCGCATACATGATAGAGCCTACTGCCGAAGCATAGGGTATCCCTTGCATGCGAGCTCTCTCTAAATCAGTCATGGGAGACATCTCTTTGGAGAGAGTGAGTCCAGAGATCGTGGGTTGGTTCCCACACTTGGATTCTTCCATACTAAACCTCTTTAGTATGGTGTCAATGTACCTGGATTTGGACAATCCCAGTATCTGTTTAGTTCTATCTCTATAGATCTTAATTCCCAAAATGCAGGAGGCATCACCTAGATCTTTCATTGAGAATCTATGTGATAAGAAGAGCTTGACCGAGTGCAGTATAGGAACATCATTTCCTATCAAGAGTATGTCATCCACGTACAATACAAGAAAGACAGCCTTACTCTCTGCAACCTTTTTGTAAATACAAGGTTCATCTACATTTTTGATGAAGTCAAACTCTTTGACTACAACATCAAAACAGATGTTCCAACTCCGCGATACTTGCTTTAACCCGTAGATGGATTTAAACAGCTTGCACACCTTTCCTCTTCTCCCACTGTCTACGAAGCCCTCTGGCTGAGTCATCTACACGCACTCTTCTAAATCACCATTTAGAAAGGCGGTCTTAACATCCATCTACCAGATTTCGTAGTCATGGTATGCAGCAATGGCAAGTAGGATCCGGATGGACTTAAGCATAGCCACTGGAGAAAAGGTTTCGTCATAATCCACATCTGGTCGTTGACGTAAACCCTTTGCAACAAGTCTAGCTTTGAAATTCTCAACTTTTCCATCTACACCAAGTTTCTTCTTAAAGATCCATTTTCTCCCAATGGGTTTTATCCCTTCAGGAGCAACTTCCAAAGTCCATACTTTGTTGGTGTATATGGATTCCATCTCAGATCGCATTGCATCCAGCCACTTCACAGAGTCCCCACTCGTGATGGCCTGCTCGAAACTAGTTGGGTCATCATCTTCCATGATGCAATCCTCGCTCCCACCGTCTATGAGAAAATCATAGTATCTTTCAGGTGGATGAGGAACCCTGCTAGATCGGCGGAGTGGCTGGGGTTCGTCGGGAACTACTGAATCATCTGGTTCCACTAAATCTTCAGTTGTAGTTTGTGGTGCTGGAACTTCTTCCAGCTCTACCTCTTTGCCACTAATTTCTTTTGCAAGAAATTCCTTTTCTAAAAAGGTGGCATGTTGAGCAAAAAAACCCTTTTGCTCCTAACTGTGGTAGAAAAAATATCCATAAGAATTCTTCGGATATTCCACAAACTTGCAGAGAACCGATCGTGCCTCGAGTTTGTCCGGATTTTGCCTTTTGACATAGGCCGGAAAACCCCATATCTTAACTCGTTTAAGATAAGGTCTCTTCCCACTCCATATCTCATATGGTTGTGTAGGTACAGATTTAGATGGAACTTGATTCAATAGGTATGCTGCTGTCTCAAGCGCATAACCCCAAAAGGAAATAGGCAACTCAGCATTGCTCATCATTGAGCGTACCATATCTAATAGGGTGCGATTTCTCCGCTCCGATACACCGTTGTGCTGTAGTGTATAAGGAGGAGTAAGCTGAGAGAGAATCACATTCTCTTTTAGATAGTCTATGAACTCATTGCTCAAGTATTCTCCTCCTCGATCAGATTGAAGGATCTTAATACTTTTGCCCGTTTGGTTCTCTACTTCGTGCTTATATTCCCTGAATTTCTCAAAAGCTTCAGACTTGTGTTTCATCAGGAACATATGTCCGTATCTTGAGAGATCGTCAGTGAATGTAATGAAGTAGGAAGAACCGTTCCTGACATGTGTAGATATGGGACCAAATACATCACTATGTATCAGCCCTAAGAGTTCTGTAACTCTTTCTCCGTGTCCACTAAACGGAGTTTTGGTCATTTTGCCTTTGAGACATGACTGGCAAGTATCATAAGATGAAAATTCGAACGGATTCAAATATATATCCTTATGTAACTTAGCTAGCCGTGTCACATTGATATGACCTAGTCTACAATACCACAAGAAGGATTCGTTCAATTCTGAACTCTTCCTCTTGTGTGTGTTTTGTACATTAAACACTGTAGTTTGGTTGAGAACGTATATGCCATTATTTAACGATCCTGATCCAATCAACTTTTGATCCAGGAATATGTTCATAACATTATCCTATACTACAAAATTATATCCTTCTTTGCTCAATAAAGAAACTGATATAAGATTGCATATCAGGGTTGAAATGTAATAGCATTTGTTCAGAACCAATGTATTACTATTTGGTAACACAAGGTGATATTCGCCAACTGCTTTGGCTGCAACATCTGCACCATTCCCTACTCTTACGGAATGATCACCCATTCCCAGTTCTTTACCTTTACGTAGCCCACGTAACATATTACATATGTGGGATCCCGATCCGGTATCTAATACCCAGAACGTAGAGTGAACTGAGAAACAGTTCTCCATAACTAACACACCCGAAGAAGATGCAGTAGCATGCTTGTTCTTCGTTTAGGCGGCGTGAGAATCCAGATATTCTCCTATTCCCTGCTCATTTTTATATCGCTTATAAGAAAAAACGGGACCCACGTTCTCCTGCTCAGTATAATAAGCGGGTTTTCAGTCAATACATCCATATTATTATCTTGATTAAGGCCTGACAGGGTCGTTACCTGGAGAGAGAGAGAGAAGAAAACACTTTAGCGTATGCTCTTGCAAGATTAGATTGGTTATTATCTTATCTAATCAGGATGTGTCCCACTGTTTTCATCAAGTCTTCTTTCAAACCCTAAAAGGTAAGACTAGCCGAGATTAATTACACTTTACAAGTTTGCCAATTTTTCAGCCAGGTCAGTGTTGGTACTTTAAGGGAGGTTCCCCGTGTTTTCGCACGGACCTAATTAAAATAAACCTCGTTTTCCCAAAGGCATAACCCCGTTAACACCTTTCTAGACACCTACTTGATTGGCTAATTGTCCTGTGTAAAATTCTCGCAGGACTAACTTTTACTCGCAGTGGGTATCAGGATCCATCTATCTCATAGAAGTATGCAATCTCATTGCAAATTTCAACACTTGAAATTCCTGATAATTTTCTGCCCCTAGCGATCTATGACCTTGACAAGGTCAACAAACCATAAATCGCAAGTCAAGTTCAACTCGTCATTTCCCGATTGAATTAAACCCACCCGCATGACCCTTGACAAGATCAACAAGGCCGTACGAATACCCTAATCCAATCGCATCTCATGTTTTAGCAGATAAACACTAATTAGTTACTGTACACTGCGCCTTGATAAGGTCAACAAACGCAGCACGAATACTAAGTAGGATTTATCTGAAATGACGGAGGGCTACGTAGGTTTTTCAGAAAACCTACTGCGTAATGAACTTGATATCGTTGTAGAAACCTATGATTTTGAAAATGAGTCTTTTTTAGGCTTTTATAGTTTCGCTAAAGAGGTCACTCCCGGTGAAGGGATCTCGGCTCTTTCCTTATCGAATAAGGTGCAGGCACAAATACCGCTGTGCAAAGCAAGAACTATAGAAGCAATCAAAAACTAAACTGTGAGTTTGTAGCATCTGCCAGTTTTGCTAAAGAGGTCACTCTCGATGAAGGGATCTCGTATCTTTCCTCATCGAATAAGGTGCAGGGTATATCATATATACCACTATGCAAAGCAAAAACTGTAGCTACCGTTTTTGAAAATTTTATTCTACAACATCTTTTAGGTTTTTTTTTCTTTTATTAATCACATTAATAAATCCCTTCATTTATGCTTCCTAAGTATCACAAAAGAAACGAAAGCAGTAATATTTATATATCATATATATATATATATATAGTATAAGCATTCGTCTCAGGCAGTAATATAATCTCATCACAGAACATTGCAGCAGCAGATAACATATGAAATATTGGATATCCTAGGACGTCCGTGTTTTATTTTGAGCCTGTATAAAACATGGATTCCACGGTCGCGATGAATAGCCAGACCCACATCTCTAGACCCCTACGAGAGCGGCAAGCAACATTGCCAATTCTAGGGTTAAGACACCCAGTCTCGACCCCTCAAGATGGCCTCCCACTGCACCCTAGAACCCGGTTACTTGTGCTGCCCTCCTTTGGTCTATCCTAATGCGGAAAAGTAAATAATATACAATGGTGACATCATCCTCAACCAGGAAGTACCCCAATAAAAGAATATTACATACAATGAATTTTACATGAATGAAAATAAAAACCCACATCTCACATAAAACCCCCTACTATTCAGAACACGACGATCCAATACAACATATCACAGCAACACATAATATCTGATATCATCAACGTAAGCAAGTATACGTATCCCGATTGTCGTTGATGTATAGCAACGAAGCCGACAATACCCCACATACTACACTTACGGTCGCAGAAAAGAAAGTGAAAAACTACAACATTTGGAATCCATAATCTCCTTAGACGTCGTACACCCGAAATATCACATATTACAGATTTCATGACTAACTATATGAATTCCACATATTGTATCACAATCACAGAATATCAAGACGATGTTTAACGTTTCGATCGAATCAACATACACTCACAAATTACCCCCATGAGCTCAACACTTGAGCAAAGTCGAAACACTCAAAAACCGTGCCACAGTGTCCATGGACCAGCCGTAGAAGGAGTTAACCAACGCCTCACCTATGACACCACGGGACTACGGCAAACCCGAAGGTTCGTTCGCGGTTCCGGGGGTATAGAATCGAGTTAAGGTTATTATAGTCTTCTAGGGGGTCCATAGAGGTACTTGCATGATTTTACGAGTACAATCAACTTCCGAAAATTACAACACTTGGAAATTTCAGCGGGGTACAAAATGTGGTGTGCGAAGTTCGATCGAACTGCTAAAAATAGTCAAGGTTACCAATACAGTGCTAAGTTATACGATTACGAAGCACTACAAATTAGTCCCAGGTCAAACAAATCATCACATGAAAATTGGGCTAAGCAAACAATACTAGGAAACCCAAAATGGAGACACTAGAGCACAAGGGGAATACAGAGACCAGAGGAGGTGCAGGGGTCGGCCACGCCGGAATTCCTGGCTAGGGGCTCGGCCAAAATTCGTGCCCCTCACTCCGTATTTCTCCCATGTTCTTAGATTGGTCCATATTGCATTCTGCAGTTGTTTGGAAAATTTTTAAAGGACTTTTTGGAAAATTTACAGAGAGCAAAATGGGGTCAGCATAATATCATATTTCGGAGTGGATTTCGTTTTCGTAATTGCTATAACACCTTATCTAAAATTCTAATTTGGCTCTGATATCACTGTTGGGCTTCCCTTGCACCTTGTCTAGGGTTTGGTAGCATCACTCATGCCACTTTAGCGTTTAGAGAGGTGCAAAGCAAGCAAAACATGAATCTTGCTAGAATATCTAGGGTAACAAAGTTTGTATCATATACAAAGAAGTAAAGAGATAAGGATTACAACCTTTGTAGTCCATTCCTTCGCTTCATAAGCTCCGTGTTGAGGTCCCTTCACTGCGATCATCATGAACTCCGACTCTCGTGAGGCTCCAAGAGGTGGATGATGCATCTTGCTTGAAGTCTTCTTGATCTAAGATGATCTACCTTGAAGAATTTCTAACCCAAGCTTACACTTCATTAATGAAGTAATTAGAGAAGTGAACACCTTAATCTAAGTGGCTAGAATAGATGAGGACAATGAAGTAGAAATTATGCTCTCTTTTGTTTTCAATTTCTCACACTAAATCATCACACACAAAAAGCTAGCAAGCTTTTTCAAGGAGGAAGAAGAAGAAGAAAGCTTTTGTGATGAATAATGAATTATTGTTGTGGTTACAATTGCAACCATAGGTTAAGAATGAAAGGCTTAACCCTTGTAGAGAATAAACTATAGGTAAAGGGTTTGGGTTGGGTTAACAAATATCTACACAAAATATCAAGCTAAATGACAAAAGTCAAAGCTTCATGAAGCTTCATGAAAAAGCTAACCCTAATCCAAACCCTAACTTGGTTTACACTTAACAACCATATTGCATTTGTAACCCTAACATGTTACAATATGATATATCACATATATAATATATTTTTTGTAACAAAAAAATAATATAATTAACATATATCGCATATATATCAATGTATTATCCGGTGAGAAAATGAATCAATAAAGCGATCTTATATTAGTTAACGTAATGTAATATATCACATATATAATTATACATTAAATTATTGAAGCAACACTTGATCCGACAATCATGCTATATAGCATATAACCGACTAATATAACATGTACCAATTCATCGAATCAACACTTGATCCGATGACTTGGCTATATCACATATACCCGGCCGATATCATATATCGTGAGAATAGAATACGGTATCTCATATCGTAATATTCTCGGTCCCTCACATATCACATATGTGCTCCTACTCCATTTTGCCTGAGCCAGGAAATCTCTGTGTAGGACTCTAAAGAATCGTCAATACGTCGGCAGTAGGTGATGATCATATCAAACACCCACAAGCTACAAGAGGTCAGCTAAACGTAACAGTCACACAGGTATTGAGCGATCAGAAGATCAACAAGCAAGCCTGTACATTCTCCTGTGAATCCAATCAGTAACACTTCCGTACAGTCCGGTCTCTTCGTCTGATATGTCGCATATCCAGTCTACGGGTGGTAAACGTCAGACCCCAGTAACCGATAAGTCGTGTCGATGTGAGGCTCATAACAGGTCAAGAAACTACTGATAACACTTACCAGTAGCACTCCATATCATCCCTGGCCAGGGACTTCCAGTTATAGCCAATCGAACACAGCACAACATCAACTCCCTATACCGGGAGAGACGAAACCCCTCCTATCGCTTATTGCCTCCATATGATTCAGGACTGTACCCAAAAGCCACCGTTTTGCACGCCCTCTTGGACGTGGTAAGATGGAAATCAAAGCACAGTGGGAATCACACAAGACTCTATAACGATCTCGGGTCTACAGACTAACCTGTACCAATGTCACCGGAGAACTGCTATCTGACGATAGGTATAAATCCATCTAGGAGTTCTCGGCGAGTCCGTTTAGTGTACCCAGTCTCCACTGAGCACCTGTACACCATCTTTGATGTCAAACACCAATGGATATGGGATCATCCATAGCCCATCATATGGGTCAAGATGCGTATACGCTAGTCTACTCTGGTGTATCGATGCCCGATACACCCTCGACTAGGAAAAGTTATAGGATGTACTCGTTGATTACCTTGGCCCCACTAGTATGATCTCATCATAGTCCCAATAGTCAAGTACATATCCTAAGGGGTTTATCAACATGTGAGAGTAAGACAGTAAACCAATACAGGTCAACATGTTAAGACAAAGACTAACCAGATAGCATACTATCATATCGAGCAAGAAAGTCCTCTCTATATATATCCAAGCATCCACTATAATATACATCATATATACAATAATAGCTTCTAGGGCCTATACATAACTAACAAGACGTTGCGTAGTTTAAGGGCCGTCACGTGCCAATTTCGGGTCGTGACAAAGTTGGTATCAGAGCGCTAGGTTTTACCTTTCGGAGTGTAGGATGATCTTGGTATGATGGAGTAGGTAACTGAAGTAGAGTAACGTAGTGTGTGTATGTCCACGACATACTCACGACACGGTACTCCGCCTAAAGTGACCTAAGTACTAATTGTTTGAAATTCCTTCCTTGATGATACATATCCTTGCGATTCGATTTCCATGTTCTTATCGAATCTTATTTCCATTTATAGCCTTTGCCGTCGATGACTATAGGGACCCAGAGTGATGCAGCGAGGGCCGAGGGCAGAATTGACTCATGTGGAGCGGGGACTAATCAGGACGGCACGCTCGTTGCACAGGAGCAGACGGATCCGCTTTCGACAGATCGTATCGATAGACATGCGGCCGACAAGCAGGGCTTGCGCCAGATGATGAGATCTATGGTTGAGGCCAGTAGAGCGCAGCGACAGGAGGTTGTCACCCCTGTTACCCAGTTGTTTCTTGCGATAAGCACTCAGCATAGTGTTATGTATACAACACCAGTGAATGCAGCCCCAGTTGACGAGGCACGTCTTCCCGAGACTTTGGGAGTTCCGGAAACAGTAGAGGACTCGTACCGGTGTACCAGCCCAGAGACAGAGGCTTAGTCGTCGAGACAGATTTCGTGCACGTCGCGGGAGTAGCGGAAGCTTGGGACGAGGTCAGTCTTTTAGCTCGTATTCCCATGAGGGTCGGCAGCCATGGAGAGGATGCTATCGGTGCGGGGATCTTCATCACCACATCAGGAGTTATTCCCTAACACCGCCTCAGGGTCGTATCCAGAGAGGTCGTGGATGTGGATGGTTCGCTCAGAGTGGACGGGTTGGCAGAGGAGGAGTTCAGCCAGTTGCGGCTAGGGGGAAGACACGAGAGTTTGCTTCTACTCATCGGGACGCATGGGTGTCCAATGCAGACTTTTCAGGTATTCTTAATTCGTATGTTCTTTTGACGCACTTATTTGTTTTACACCCTTTGTGCCGTGGTTGGCTGAGAGTCATGTTAGCTAGATCATCCGTTTGTTGTGTTAACTTCTGTCAGCGATTCTTTTGTTGCGCGACACGTATTTCGGTCGTGTGCCAATCGGATAGGCGATAGAGATTCGTCCGTCGTTGTGATCCTTTTAGAGATGTTGGATTTGACGTTCTCCTGGGCATGGACTGGTTAGTTACGTGCTAGGCATCTGTGGACTGCCGCGAGAAAACAGACAGGTTTTGTTTTCCCGGCGAGTCAGTTCTTGTTGTGTAGGGCGACAGTGGTGCCGCCCGTCACAGCTTGAATTCAGCCTTTTTCGCTAGTCGGCTTTTGAGGAAAGGATGTCGTGGATTCTTGGCGTTCAATCATGATAACGGAGCCACAGTAGGTTTGTTGGACCGGGTTCTTATCTTGCGAGAGTTTTCCGACGTTGTTTTAGATGAGTCGGCGGAGCTTAGGGAGCTTAAGGATCAGCTGCAGAGTTTCTAGATAGAGGGGCTTGTGCGTCTAAGTATTTCGCATTAGGGAGCTCCTATTCTGTTCATCAGGGAGAAAAATGGCAGTTTGAGGTTGTGTGTTGATTGATCGTCAATTGAACCAAGTTACGGTGCGGATAAGTACCCTTTACATCGCATTGACGATTTGTTCGACTTGCTCCAGAGTGCGAGACATTTTCTAAGTTTGTTTGCGATCGGGTTATCATTGGTTGCGGGTTCGGAGTGATGACATTACGAAGACTGCTTTTGTGCGTGCTACGGGCAGTATGTGTTTTGGTGGTGTCGTTGGACTCACCAATGCCCTAACAGCATTCATGGATGTGATGAACCAGATTTCTTCAGGCCGTTCCTCGATCTGTTGATTGTTTTGTTATTGATGACTTTTGGTCTTTTCCAAGAGTCGTAAGGAACATGTGCAACACTTGAGGATTTGCTTTGCAGACATTGGGAGAGCACCAGCTGTTTGCTAAATTCTCAGAGTGTTCCTTCAGGCTTGATTGTGTTGTCTTCCAAGGTCATGTGGTTACGGGAGACGGTTTTCGTACGGACCCGAGGAAGATCGAGGCCGTACAGCTTTAGCCCATAGTTATATCCGGGACTGAGGTCCGCAGATTTTTGGGCTTAGCGGGTTTTTACCGCCGTTTCGTGCAGGATTGCTTGCGTATCGCTGCATCGTTGATTGGACTGACCGGGAAGGAGGTTCCTTTTCTTGGACTGGGGTATGCGTGCGGAGTTTTCGGCAGTTGAAGACTCGATTGACAACTGTACCAGTTCTTTCTTTGCTTCTGGATCGGGCGACTTGTTGTTTGCTGTGATGTTTCATGAGTGGGGCTCGATTTTGCACCGATGTGGCATTTTAGAGTTATCGCTCATGCTTCTCGACAGTTGGAGGAAGAACGAGCAGGATATCCTACTCATGATTTGGAGATGGCCGTGGTGGTCGTGCATTGAATATTTGGGACACTACTTGTGTGGAGAGTCATGTCAGATTTTCACGGACCACCAGAGCTTAATGTGCATCTTCCTGCAACGGGTTTTGATTGTTGAGACAACGTCGTTGGATGGAGCTTGTAAAGGATTGTGATTGTGAGATCCTTTGTTTCCCATGGCAAGGCGATTGTAGCAGCTGATGCTTTGAGTCGTAGGCCCGGGGGGAGCTTGTTCCAGTTGTGCGTAGTTCAGAGACAGCCTTCTGCAGAATTACAGTTCTTGTGTGATTGTGAAGTAAAGTTGGGTTCGCTTCTTCTAAAGGGGTAAATAGCTTGCTCGTGTCCGCGCCCGTCCACTTTTACTTAATCGTTTTCATGAGGCACAACCCACCGATGCTCATTGTTTGTGATACTTGAGCATGTTCGGCAGGGTAAAGATTCGGAGTCCTTGATTTATGACCAGGGTGTGCTACATTCCGGACTCGTTGGTGTGTACCTGATACTGATAGGTAGAGACACGAGGTTCCAGGGCAGGTACAACAGTCAGCTTTCTGTGATCACCCCAAGTGCCACCAAGATGTAACGTGACTTGTGAGATAGTTACGGGTGGGCAGGGATGAAGAGTGAAGTTTCGGATTTCGTTTTGAGGTGTCTGTCTTGTTGTGAGCTAAGGTTGAGTATCTGAGACCGGTGGGAGAGTTGCAATTTCTAACTGTTCCAAAGTGGGAATGGGAGCAGATCTCCATGAATTTCGTTGTGGTGTCTACCGAGGGTTAGACAGGGTGTGGCTCCATTTGGGTGTTTGTTGTCTGGTTTTGCTCAGTTTGCTCTGTTGTTCTTTGGTAAGTTTGTGCAGGGAGTTCCTTCATGCGTTGTATCCAATAGAGGCACCCGTTCACTAGCCGTCATTGGCAGAAGGTTCAGGAAGCCTTAGGTACTGGTTGAGCTTTAGCTCCGCTTTTCCATCTGTGGGACGATGGTCAGACAGAGCGGACTATACAAACTCTAGAGGATATGCTTGTGCATACGTACTATGTGTTTGTTGGCAGCTGGGATCGTCACTTAGCATTGTTAGGATTCTCCTTCGATAGCTGTTGTTAGGAGACGTTCAATTTGGCAACCTTTAGGTCTTGTTTGGTAGGTCGTGTCGATCGCCAGTCTGTTTTTCTGACTCTGTGAGAGTAGAATTTTGGACCCCAGCTAGTCGTGAGGCTTCGGAGATTTGATTTAGGTCAGGATGAGAGCAGCCCAGTGCAGACACAAGTCTTATACCGACTGTGGTGGTCGCAGACTTGAGTTCGCAGTGGGAGATCATGAATTCCTACGGATTTTTCCGATTAAATGGCGTGTTGAGTTTTGGGAAGCTTGGTCCCAGAATTGTTGGCCCTTTGAGATCTTCGAGCCAGTTAGTTCCGTTGCCTATAATATGGCACTTCCGCCCAGATTTTTGAGTATTCACCCCGTATTCCTTGTATCGATACTTCGTAATTACCATCATGACCTTCTCACATGTTTCAGCACCAGACCATTCCTTTGGATGCGATCTTTCGTTCACCAGCAGCCAATAGTTTTAGTGGATCGGCAGGTAGAGAGACTTCGGTCAAGGGTCTTGCTATATGCGAAGGTTCTTTGGCGTAGCCGTATAGTGAGGCGATCACTTGGGAGGCTGCGAGCGAGATTTAAGAGTTTTTGTACTCATCTCTTTGAAGGTACGCTTAGTGAGAATTTTAAATTCGGAGACCGAATTTCTTTAAGGGGGGAAGATTGTAACGTTTTAGAAACCATTTTACGAATTTTCCGTTTTTAGGGTAAAATAGTCGGTGTTTTCCGTTTTATCCCGTTTGTGATCAAACTTCTGTATAGTCTTGACGGCACTTAGTTTAGGTAGAATGAAGCTAGTGCGCGGGCTTTGGGGATCAATGGGATGTTTTGGTTCACATAGAATTTTTTCTTAATTAAATATTATTTTAATGTGTTATTTATGCACTTAATTAGTGGAAATTACTTTTTGTGTGGGTTAATTAGTTCTAATTGGGATCATTGCTAATCTAATCACTAGAATTAGTTTAGAACCTTCTCTTCTAATATCTAGATATTTTGTGAGCAAAAGATTTTAAATTTAGAAAGAAAAGAAAAGAAGAAAAGGTGGCAAAATTTCATTTAATGAAGCATTTATTGCATTTAGTTAGAACTTTCTTCATTTTTATTTCACAAATCCCCCCCTTCAATGGCCGAGCTCCCCAATTTTGCCCCCTTCTTTTGTTAAGCTCATTTCTTCTTCTTCTTGCTCACTAAATTCATCCGAATCCTAAAATAAATCCACAAAATTCCTAAACAAAAAAATTAAACCATCATCCTTCTTCACTAACTAGCTTGGATTTTCAAGAAAAAAACATCTTTTCGGAGGAAAATTTTGATGGAGCTAGTTGTTTTTGTGTGTTCTTGAAGAGGTATAATTTCTTACCTTAATCCTTAATTATTATGTTTAAATCTTAAACTAGCTATTTAATTGATTAATATAGCGTTAAAAGCATGATAAATTCATTCCTAATAATTTTAAAGAAATTCAACTTAGGGTTTAAGCTTGTTGAAGTGTTGAATGTTAATTGAAGTTTAAGAAAACTTATTCTAGTAGTGCAATATGTTAATTTGTTGTTAATTCCTATTTTGTCTAATTAAAAGTTTTAGCTTACTAGATTTTTACTAAAGCTTAATTAAGCAAGTTTAAAAATATGGAGTTGGTTTCGATAACTTAGTTAAGCTGTTTTAAGATGTTTGGATCGCTAGAATTGTGTTAATTTTAGACTTGCGCGAATTATGCGATAAGTTGCTTACTAGTTTTCGGTAAGTTTAGGCGTGGGTTTCTTTTGACGTTGCGACATTATTTATATTAGATTCCACGTTTATTATTGTGTTTTGAATGCGCGATTGGTACGATCAGGCGCTAGGCTTGGTAGTTGTATCTCTTTGCGTTCCTAGCTAGGGTCATGCCGATATCATTCGTGTCTTTGTGTAGCTTTTGCTCTTGAGTTGGTTTCGTCAAGTCGCTACGCGCGTTAGCCACTTGACGAACACTTGAGAGTATGTTTGGAGTTAGTGTGTCGGTCAAACGTATTTGGTACGTGTTATTGGTCGATTGCTAATATATACTTGTTATATTGTTATATGCTTCCAGGATTGCAGGCGGGGACTTCAGGCGCTGCGAACAGGGGAAAGCGAGTAGTTGGCTTTACTTAGCCAGGAATGTTGGTGCGTAGATTTAATATCTACAGAGGGATCGCCCGTATGGCGTTATGCGTCTGGGCTAGATCAAATGACATGACTATTAGTTAGAAGTATATGGATATTGATTGTGCATTTATACCTTTGTTGCTTATCTCATTTCCTTGTGTATGGACTTAGTATTAATGAGATACAACACCATTATTGATGGTTCATATTTCACGAGCACTAATTGTATGCTACACACACCGTCAATAATTGCCATGACACGCCCAACACCTATACAAATGTGATGTTATATTGTTTAGGGACATTGAGACACGATCCCTATTTACTTTGTGCATATGACATATAGCATACCTGTATACCTACATGCTTACACATATGCCTTGCTATGCACACATACTTACATGTACACCGTGCATACATACTTACATGTATACACACTTACCTAGTTAGGGATACACTTACCTATGTGGTACTGGGGTCATTGATTCATATGCGTTAGCGCATATGATAGGTAGTATACCTTGCCATGCCTACATGCTAGTTACCTATCTACCTATATGGTATCGTACCATTAGTAACATGTATATACACACATGAGACATCGCTACATGTACAACTTGCATACCTACTTACACATATACCTGGAGGGTATTACATCATTATTGATAGGTAGATACACATATCTTTCTATATCGACATGGTTACGCACACCTGGCTATAACTACATGTTCACCTTTATTTGATGTTATATGGACTTGGAGAAATTAGGAACCGCATGATATATATATTAACTTGTTGCAGTTAAATAGCGGTTTTTCCTTTATATGCTCATATTAATGTTTCATGTTGCATTTATTACATTCATAGATTTCATATGATGTTCTCTGATATTTTTACTCCTAAGTATATATAACAGTGGAATGAGACACTGTTATATATATATATATATATATATATATTAGTGGAATGGGACGCTAATATATATGTATTGATACATGCATTTATACTTATTCATTACTTGATGTTTTCTGGATTTGAGGACCGTGGTTGTTGTTAGTGTATATGCCCTAGAGGCAATTACTGTATCATACTAGTATATATATTACTTGATGGAAGCTTGGGATATTCACAGTTGTATATACAATCTTGCTCGAAATGGTAGTATGCTACTTGGTTTGTCTCTGCTTTAATGTGTACATGTGTTTCTTTTATTATATCACCTATACGCATTAGTGGAGCCCTTAGGATCTTTGCTTGATTACCAGCGTTGTGACGGCGCTCACACTCGTGGGGGCTGGGTAATCCATAAGCACATTCTTATACAGGTCCCTAGTTGTAGGACTATCGAGACAGGGCATCGATACTCCGGAGTAGACTAGCGTATGCGCTTCTCATCCCAGCGTGGGAGACGGTCTGTCCCACAGCCGTCAGTACGTCGTACTTGAGATAGTATGCGGGTGCTCGTTAGGTTACGAGTACGCTGGATAGGACTCGCCGGGAACTGTTGGTTGGTATTATACCTATCGTCAGTTATCAGTTCCCAGGTCACATGAGTACAGCTTAGTCCGCTGACTTGACACTGTCACTTCGCTTCGAGTGTGTTCCCACTGTACTTTGATTACTACCCTACCACGGCTCAAAGGAGTCGTGCAAACAGGTAGTAGTTGGGTGCAGTCACGAAGCACTTGGAGGCAGTGACGGTTAGACAGGATTCGTCTCTCCCGGTATTGGGGGTTGACATCGCGCTGTGTCCAGGAGAGCCATTACATAAGTAGTTCCTGGCCAGGGCAAGCGAGATATACTGGTAGGTTTCCAGTGTTATCTCAGGGTGTTCTGAGCTACACTCCGACACGACTTGTACCGCTATTAGGGGACTGACGTTTACCGCCCCCTAGGCCTGCCATGCGATGTATCAGACGAACAGACCGGACTGTACGGAGACTGTCACATTCAGGCTCAGTAGGAGTTCAGATGGGTTCACTTCGTCAGTCTTCTTATCGGCATCTACCTGGGGACCGTTACGTACAGCTAGTGCCGCTTGCGGTCTGTGGTTAAACCCACTGCCAGCGTAGTGTCGAGTTTTTAGAGTCCCACACAGAGAGTTATTCGCTTTTAGGCAAAATGAGTAGAGGTCGCATGGTTTTGCGACAGGGTTCGTTCACATCCGCACACTTGTGCACGTTTGCTGTCCGGACAGCTTATACTAGCGGGCTTTGGTTTAAACCGGATCCTAGAATATGATTTGGGATTGGTTTTATCTCATTGTATTCGTGTTCCTCGGATCACGGATGCGGGTGCGTATGCACAGTTGACTGAGACAGAGGGAGAGGACTTTGATTAGGGTTAATGGCCTTTGTCATTTTCTTAACCCTAATGCTTATGTGTGTATTATGATTAATTGATATTAGTTAAATATAATTGTGCATGGTTAGGGTTGTTGACCATTTGACCATTCTTGACTTGTTGACTTAGGTTGACATGTTGACCATCATCATTCCATATGCTCTTTGATCCTTGCAATTTGTATTTAATGTGAAATGATAATGGTCAAGTCTTGATTAACCATGAAAATTATCTTGCTAATTATCTATTTTCATAATTCACCCATATATGAGAGAATGGTTCATTATTTCTCCTCATTCTATCATATAGATTCTCTCTCCTCCTCTTCCTCTCTCTCTAGCTCTCCCCTCTCATGAGTTGAGAAACACTTGAGCTTGAGATAAACCATTCTAAGATACTCTCTACTCTCTTCTAAGGTTCTAGGATTAGCACTTCTAGCATCTTAGTTACTTCTAGCTTGAAGTTGAAGCCAAAGGTTGAGGCTCTCGGGTGGATCCTTCTTCAACTAGAGAAGGCGACAAGAAGATCACATCTTTCACTCCAAAGGAGCTAGGAGAGAAGGACATAAAGCCCTAGGTATAACCTTTCTTCCATGTAGCTAAAACTAGTTAGCTTTGTAGTTAGTTTTTTTTTAGCAAAGATCCTCCTTTTGATAGTCCATGTTGCCTAGTTCGATAAAAATCCGATTTTTATACCGTTTCCGCCTCCCCGCAAGCACCGGGGTGGGCAACGTGGACTTACAGTGGTATCAGAGCCTAACTAAACATAAACTAGCTAGTTAGTAAACTGTATAGAAGTTCGATCGGTAAAAATCACAAAACTAGTTTTTCAAAACCCTAAGTTTCTGTTGATTTTTTTTCTGCTCTAAAAATAATAAATCATACTTCAAAAATCGGCTCAGGGTTTTGTTAAGAAACTCACCAAAGACGATCCAGTGAACCGTTCAAAGCACCGCGTTTCCGCGACAATAACATGCTTATTGCCGCGGAACAGCTGCTGAGTTGACTCAGTTCTGGACCGAGTTTGGTGCAGTGTTCTTCTGTTAAGGTTTTGGGATTTTTAAGATACTTTTTTTCTGCCCAGATTTTCCAGAAAAGAAATTTTTATTTGGGGTGGTTATAAATCCGTATTTTTGATCGAACTTCCCTGTACTTTGACTAAAGGGTTATATCTGTGATGTTTATATGTATTGAACGTCTGCTAATCGCTATACGTCGATTAGTGGAGGTTATACATATCTGTGATCTGCAATGATTGTTGGTTTGTGTATATGAACTCGGTGGATTGTCGCGGATGAAAAACCGGGAATGGGTGTGAGATGAGAGTTTCTTTTTCTTTCATTCATTATAAAATTTGTAAATTGATGTAATATTATTTGTTTGGCCGCACAACCGGGTCGGGGTTGTAGCCGTCATTGTATAATTTCTTTTTACTGTTTTTGCTCCTAGGATAGACCCATGGTGGGGTGCACAAACTACCGGGTATCTCGAAGTGCCGAGTGGCCTACTCACATCGTTGAGGGAGGTTGCTTCACTTCGGGTACTTGGCGGGTAGTTTGCCGCACCCGTAGGGGTCTTGGGTGGGGTATTGGCTATTCATCGTAACCGTGTAATCCGCTTTTCGTTGCAGGCTCGAACGAATCGCGGATTCCTAGTATATCCAAAGTGTTCATCTGTGATCTGGATTGACTATCATTGCTATATATCTATATATGATAACTATTTAGGTGTTGCTTATGTTTTGCATCCGCGCTAGTCCAGCCTCCGCTCTGTCGTTAGTTAAGTAACATAACGGGTGATGACGGGCCCCGTGGCGAATGCGGATGGCATAAGCGTACACCATATTTTGGTTGTTTTCTGCAATGGTAGGATTAAATGATGGGACGCATTGGAATTAATGCAAGAAAATAAACCAAGTAAAAGTCGTTGGAACACTTTCAAAACCACTCGGTTCTTTTCAAAACCAACTTTTAAATGCGGAGCTTGAACCACTCCTTTTAAAAGCTATCTCGTTCCATCGATTATATCAAGTTCACTACGTTCACGGTTTCGCCAAAACCATTCGTAGCCCTCCGTCATTCCACATGAATGGTCGATAAGTATTCAAGCTATGTATGTTGGCCAAAGTCAAGTCATGGTGATTGGTAGCTATTGGGTATTCATGTGCAGCATAGGTAGATGCGTTGGTTTGGGACAGTCGTGCTGCCATTTTGGCCAAAGTCAAGGGTAGGTACGGGTGGGTCCAAATTAACCAGGAGAATGACGGGTAGAACTTGACATGTGACTTATGATATTTTGGCCAAAGTCAAGGTCATAAGAGCATGGGGCAAAAATCCACATCGGGAGTTTCATAAGTACTGAAACTTGCTAGCGCTGCATACCATTTGGAGTGTGATGATTCTGGTAGGATTCCTTCAGTTTTATCACGCGATGATATTTGGATCCCGATCCCACTGTGAGTATATGGTACTCCTCGGGAAATTTCTCACTTAACGATCAATGTTATAAACCTAGTAGGTGTCTAGAAAGGTGTTAGCGGGGCTACGCCTACAGGGAAAAGATGTTACTTAATTAAGGAACTTCGCGAAAGCATTGGAAAACCTCCCTCGAAGAACCGACACTGGCCTGGCTGAACGGTTAAGCAAGTATTGTACGGTGAGATTGATCCCGACTAATTCTTCCTTTATGGTTTGAGGAGGGATTCGAGAGACAGTGGGAGCCATCCTGTTTAGACAAACTAAAAACCACTCTAAACTTGCAAGAGCATCATGCTAAAGTGTTTCTTTTCTCTCTCCTAATTGCAGCAACCAATCAAGATGACCGGACTTAAGTTATTATTAGATAAAAACATACAGACAGGGCCAAACTACAAAGATTGGCTCAGGAATGTCAAGATGGCAATCACTTATGATAAGTTGGGGTATCTTCTTACCACCAAAGCTCCCCCTGTCCCAGGTCCCAAAATCAGTGTCGTAGATAGGGAAATCTATAAGACCTGGGAAATAGATTGCGCGAAGGCCAAATGCCTCGTGCTTGCCTCTATGGACAACGTACATCAGAGGAGGCACGAGAATATGGACTTAGAATCCATATTTCTTCATACAAAAGAACTGTATGGAGAGCAGTCTCGTATCGCACGATACGAAGTGTCGAAGAAGTTGTTTTCGGCAAGATTGGCCGTCGGATCATCGGTAGCGAAACACGTTCTTAAGATGATTGGCTACATAGAGGAGCTCGCGGACCTTGGGACCATGTTGGAGAATGAACTCTATACGGACTTGATTCTCCAGTCCCTTCCTTCCACTTACACCCAGTTTATCCTAAATTTCAACATGCAAGGAAATGAGGTTGAACTTTCCGAGCTTCTGAACATGTTGAGGAGTGCTGAGGGCACCCTACAGAAAAGTAGGGAGACATCCACTTTGTTTGTAGGAGGATCTTCCTCTTCTAAGTCCTGGGCGAAAGCCAAGGGAAAGAAGAAGAAAGCCCCCGGCAAACCAAGGGGCGGTGTTAGTAAAGTGGATACGAAAGGAAAGGGAAAGGCAACAAAGGTAGCGGGAAAGCTGGTGGGAAAGGAAGAATGCTTCTACTGTCACAAAAGTGGACACTGGAAACAGGATTGCAATGCTTGGAAGGCCAGAACCCAGGATCTGAAGCGAGTTGCGGCTTCAGCTTCAGGTGTGTATGTTATTGAAAACTGTCTATCAATAAACTCTACTTCCTGGGTATTGGATACCGGATCAGGATCTCATATCTGTAATTCTTTGCAGGCGTTGAAAAAGAGTAGGTTTTTGAAGGCAGGTGACATGACCCTCAGAGTTGCAAACGGAGCTAGCATGGATGCTGAGGCCGTGGGGGACTATCACCTGGGAATGTCAGATGGACATGTTTTGGTTTTACGTAATTGTTTTTTTGTACCCAACGCAACTTGTAATATCATTTCTGTATCTTTGATTTCTAAAGAAGGTTATGAATTTGCGTTTGTAAGTAATGTTGTAAACATTCACCTTAATCAAGTTCTGATTGGGTCAGGTACATTGAGCAATGGTATGTACGTATTAAACCAACCATAGATTTTCAATGTCCAGAATACACACAAAAGAAAGTCTCCAGAAATCAATCAGACTTTCTTATGGCATTGTAGACTCGGTCACATCAATGAGAGACGGTTGACTAAGTTACATACAGAAGGATATTTGGATCCGTTCGAATATCAATCGTATGCAACTTGACAATCCTGTCTCAAAGGAAAGATGACAAAGACTCTGTTCACTGGACACGGAGTGAGAGCGAGCGAGCTCTTGGGACTCGTACACTGCGACGTGTGCGGTCCAATGTCTACGCATGCACGAAGCGATTATTCTTACTTCATTACTTTTACGGATGACATTTCAAGGTACGGATATGTCTTCTTAATGAAAAATAAATCCGAGGCCTTTGAAAAATTCCAGGAATATAAGAATGAAGTAGAAAAACAAACAGGCAAAAGTATCAAGGCACTGAGATCTGATTGAGGTGGTGAATACTTGAGTGCCGAGTTCCTGGGTTACTTAAAAGAGAATGGAATTCTCTCTCAGCTTACTCCTCCATACACTCCGCAACATAACGGTGTATCGGAGAAACGGAACCGAACCCTATTGGATATGGTACGGTGATGATGAGTAACGCTGAGTTACCGTGATCATTCTGGGGATATGCGCTAGAATCAGCTGCATACCTTTTGAACCAAGTTCCAACTAAGACTGTGCCTACTACACCATATCAGATGTGGTGTGGGAAGAGACCCTATCTTAATCACATTAAGACATGGGGATGTCCAGCTTTTGTCAAAAAGCAGCATGCGGACAAGCTCGAGGCACGCTCAGTAAAGTGCAAGTTTGTGGGATATCCAAAGAACTCCAAGGGATATTTCTTCTATTATGAAGAGGAACAAAAGGTTTTTGTATCTCGCCATGCCCACTTTCTAGAACACCAGTTCTTGGAAAAGGAAATTAGTGGGAGCGCAATAGAACTGGAAGAAATTCCAGAACCACGAGCTATTACTGAAAGCTTAGTAGAACCAGAGGGTTCGAAAGATCAGGACATTCCCACGCCACTCCGCAGGAGTAGTAGGCAGTCTCATCCGCCCGAGAGATACTACGGTTTTCTCATAGACGGGGATAGAGAGGATTGCATCATTGATTGTAATGAGCCTACTAGCTTCCAGCAAGCCATTCAGAGCGTTGACTTGGTAAAATGGCTGGATGCAATGCGGACCGAAATGGAGTCCATGTACACCAACAAAGTATGGACGTTGGACATTGCTCCAGATGGGGTAAAACCCGTTGGATGCAAGTGGATCTTCAAAAGGAAGATTGGTGTAGATGGATAGGTTAAGACCTATAAAGCTAGACTGGTTGCAAAGGGTTTTCTTCAGAGACCTGGTTTGGACTATGACGAAACCTTTTCTCCAGTAGCTATGCTGAAATCCATTCGGGTCCTTCTTGCCATTGCTGCCTTCCACGATTATAAGATTTGGCAGATGGACGTAAAGACCGCTTTTCTAAATGGAAATATAGAGGAGTGTGTCTATATGGACCAGCCAGAGGGTTTCATTCAGAGTGGGAGCAGCGGAAAGGTGTGCAAGTTGCTTAAGTCCATTTATGGACTAAAGCAGGCATCGCGGAGTTGGAACATCTGTTTTGATGAAACGGTCAAGGAATTTGGCTTTATCAAAAATCCAGATGAACCATGCATCTATAGTGTATTTGTAGTGCGAACTGTAGTGTTCCTTGTTTTATACGTGGATGGCATTCTATTAATAGGAGATGACATTCCTATGCTACAATCTGTCAAAGGGTTCTTGTCACACATGTTCTCCATGAAAGACCTGGGTGATGCCTCATACATTCTGGGGATCCGGATCTACCGTGACAGACCCAAGAGGATATTAGGACTCTTACAGTCCAGGTACATCGACACCATACTGAAAAGATTCAGTATGGAAGATTCCAAGCACGGTAATCTACCGGCTTATCACGGGATCACCCTCTCCAAAGAGATGTCTCCCAAGACTGATTTGGAGAGGGATCGCATGTCTATTATACCCTACGCTTCTGCGGTAGGCTCTATAATGTATGCGATGTTGTGTACCAGACCAGATATGGCTTATGCACTAAGTGTGGTAAGCAGGTATCACTCAAACCCTGGGGAGAAACACTGGATAGCGGTAAAGAATATTCTCAAGTACCTGATAAGGACAAAGTAGATGTTCTTAGTGTATGGCGGAAAAGACCTCCAGATTGAGACCTTTGCTGACTCCAGCTTCCAGAGTGACAAGGATGATTCTAAGTCCATGTCGGGTTTTGTCTTCACCCTCAATGGAGAGGCGGTGTGTTGGAAGAATTCCAAACAGGAAACCGTTGCTGACTCGACTATGGAAGCGGAATATATCGCTGCATCTGATGCCGCAAAAGAAGCTGTCTGGAAGAGGAAGTTCTTGAAAGAACTTCAGGTGGTTCCGTCCATTGTTGATCCAATACCTCTGTATTGCGACAAAAACGGGGCTATAGCTTTAGCGAAGGAACCCAGGTCCCATCAGAAATCCAGACACATCTTGAGGCGGTATCACCTGATCAGGGAGATCGTGGATCGCCAGGAGATCGAGGTTCGGAGGGTTGCTTCAGAAGATAACACTGCAGATCCATTCACGAAGGCCTTACCCCAGACTCAGTTCGAGCGGCTGATCGAGATGATAGGTCTTCGATACGCCAGTACATGGCCTTAGTGCAAGTGGGAGATTGTTAGTGAATATGCCCTAGAGGCCATTACTGTATCATACTAGTATGTATATTACTTGATGGAAGCTTGGGATATTCACAGTTGTATATACAATCTTGCTCGAAATGGTAGTATGCTACTTGGTTTGTCTCTGCTTTAATGTGTACATGTTTTTCTTTTATTATATCACCTATACGCATTAGTGGAGCCCTTAGGATCTTTGCTTGATTACCAGCGTTATGATGGCGCTCACACTCGTGGGGGCTGGGTAATCCATAAGCACATCATTATACAGGTCCCTAGTCGTAGGACTATCGAGACAGGGCATCGATACTCCGGAGTAGACTAGCGTATGCGCTTCTCATCCCAGCGTGGGATACGATCTGTCCCACAGACGTCAGTACGTCGTACTTGAGATAGTATGCGGGTGCTCGTTAGGTTACGAGTACACTGGACAGGACTCGTCGGGAACCGTTGGTTGGTATTATACCTATCGTCAGTTATCAGTTCCCAGGTGACATGAGTACAGCTTAGTCCACTGACTAGACACTGTCACTTCGCCTCGAGTGTGTTCCCACTGTACTTTGATTACTACCCTACCACGGCTCAAAGGAGTCGTGCAAACAGGTAGTAGTTGGGTGCAGTCCCGAAGCATTTGGAGGCAGTGACGGTTAGACAGAATTCGTCTCTCCCGGTATTGGGGGTTGACATCGCGCTGTGTTCAGGAGAGCCATTACACAAGTAGTCCCTGGCCAGGGCAAGCGAGATATACTGGTTGGTTTCCAGTGTTATCTCAGGGTGTTCTGGGTTACACTCCGACACGACTTGTACCGCTATTAGGGGACTGACATTTACCGCCCCCCTAAGCCCGCCATGCGATGTATCAGACGAACAGACCGGACTATATGGAGACTGTCACATTCAGGCTCAGTTGGAGTTCATATGGGTTCACCTCGTCAGTCTTCTTATCGGCATCTACCTGGGGACCGTTACGTACTGCTAGTGCCGCTTGCGGTCTGTGGTTAAACCCACTGCCAGCGTAGTGTCGAGTCTTTAGAGTCCCACACAGAGAGTTATTCGCCTTTAGGCAAAATGAGTAGAGGTCGCATGGTTTTGCGACAGGGTTCGTTCACATCCGCGCACTTGTGCACGTTTGCTGTCTGGACAGCTTATACTAGCGGGCTTTGGTTTAAGCCGGATCCTAGTATATGATTTGGGATTGGTTTTATCTCATTGTATTCGTGTTCCTCGGATCACGGATGCGGGTGCGTATCCACAGTTGACTGAGACAGAGGGAGAGGACTTTGATTAGGGTTAATGACCATTGTCATTTTCTTAACCCTAATGCTTATGTGTGTATTATGATTAATTGATATTAGTTAAATATAATTGTGCATGGTTAGGGTTGTTGACCATTTGACCATTCTTGACTTGTTGACTTAGGTTGACATGTTGACCATCATCATTCCATATAAAAGATGCTCTTTGATCCTTGCAATTTGCATTTAATGTGAAATGATAATGGTCAAGTCTTGATTAACTATGACAATTATCTTGCTGATTATCTATTTTCATAATTCACCCATATATGAGAGAATGGTTCATTATTTCTCCTCATTCTATCATATAGATTCTCTCTCATCCTCTTCCTCTCTCTTTAGCTCTCCCCTCTCATGAGTTGAGAAACACTTGAGCTTGAGATAAACCATTCTAAGATACTCTCTACTCTCTTCTAGGGTTCTAAGATTAGCACTTCTAGCATCTTAGTTACTTCTAGCTTGAAGTTGAAGCCAAAGGTTGAGGCTCTCGGGCGGATCCTTCTTCGACTAGAGAAGGCGACAAGAAGATCACATCTTTCACTCAAAAGGAGCAAGGAGAGAAGGACATAAAGCCCTAGGTATAACCTTTCTTTCATGTAGCTAAAACTAGTTAGCTTTGTAGTTAGTTTTTGTTTAGCAAAGATCCTCCTTTTGATAGTCCATGTTGCCTAGTTCGATAAAAATCCGATTTTTATACCGTTTCCGCCTCCCCACAAGCACCGGGGTGGGCAACGTGGACTTACAGTTGTTTTATGAAATTATGCATTATTTGAAAAACCCCGTTTCTTTTGATATGATATTTCAGCGTCCACCATGAGATTTCTCGGTTCTGAGATTGTGATATATATACCCGACACGAGGAGTGCAGTGGGCCGTGTGCGGGTACATGGTAGGGCCCGGAGGTACCCCGGGGCAAGAAAGGGTTGTCGATGTGGCCTGACAGGGGAACCATACCTACCGGTGACAGTACCTTTGACTCGACGGGTATCGTGGGGATACAGGCCGGGGTCATGTACGTATGGATACGTCGGATTTCGAGTGTCAGAGCTAGGCACTCGAGTTTTCGGGATGGCGTATGATACGTACCTATCAGAGGGCCAGTCGTGGTGACAGCAAATAGATCAGTATTTATGTGTCGATGCCAGAAACTTGTTTCATGATGTTTTGGGTGTCGATGTTAGACACTCACCTTATATGAAACTTACTCAGTACTGATATTGTACATATGTGAGATCTACTTGATATTGTACATTTACGAGATCTACTTGATATTGTTCATACAGGATATATGAGATTTACTTGATATTGAATACAGGATATATGAGATTTACTTGATATTGGATACAAGATATATGAGATTTACTTGATTTTGTACATTCAGGATATATGAGATTTGCTTGATATTGTACATTCAGGATTTGTGAGACTTACATGATATGAGAGCCAATTTGGGGGCTGATTTGAGGAAATTTGGGATTTAGATTGTCTTGATGGACTTTGGTCCTGTCACGAGGTCGGGATTCCGTGAGAATGACATGTTTTTTTCCATACTCCTCATTTATTTTATATGCATTTCTTCATGTATTAGTAGTACCTAATAGAGTACCTTTCATGACTGTTGCATATACATATTGTCAAATTATTGCTTCATGTATTAGTTGTACCTGCTAGAGTACCTTTCATGACAGTTGCATACATATGACCATTTGTTGCTATCCGCTTGCATGTATTAGATTCGCGCTGTACGTGCATACTTGCAATTACCTGCATATGTTATTTACTATTCACGAGTTGGCAACTCACCCCCGTTGTGCCACGGTGTTTTGCAGGTAGTCCCTCAGGGCAGTGGCGGCAGGATTTTTATCTATCATATCATCCTTTGCAGCGGATACCGCTACGGCTGACTGTGTACAGTTTTGCTATAGGTGGGTTTTACGGTTATCCGATGTTACGTATTGTATATTCGTTGTATCCTGTACTCTCCATCTATCACTTTCATGTGTATGACTTAGAGACTTGATGTGAGGACGATATTATATATTTTGGTGACATTGGATGTCTTTTATACAGTTTTACTTATATCGTCTTTTATTTCTTCGTTACGGCGTCGTATATCTATTGTGGTGGTTGTTTTCCACCGTTGGGCATGGATTTGCTCCCGTTGGGGATGCTTTACTTTATATTTATATTGTACCCATTTTTGGGGTTGATTTTTTACAAAGGAGGTGCTGCCGAAATTTTTAAGAAAGTAAAGTTCGACTTTAAAGAATTTAGTTTGAGATTTCAAAAGTTTTGAAAATGCTATTATCACTTACTACTTTTGATGGTTTATATTACTGGGTTTTCGGCTTACTTAATGTCACGATCCAAAATTTGGCCCGTAACCGGCACTTAAACTATGTAACGTCAACAGGCGTACGCAAATTAAGTAAGCTGAAACCCAGAAATCTAAACCACCCAAAACTGGATAAGTGGAGAAAAATATAGTTTAAAACATTCGAAAAAATCACGAGTAAAATCTCTAACTCTAGTTTTCTTTCTTAAAAATTTCGGCAGCACCCCCTTTGTAAAAACTAGCCCCGAAAACGGGTACAACATAGATAATATATAAAGCATCCTAAATGGGAGCAAATCACGCCCAACGGCGGAGACAACCACCACAAACATATATACGACGCCTAAGCGAAGAAATATAAAAGAAAACTGCATAAGAGGTAAAACTTTTCAATAAAACCGGCTTCCACGAGCACGGCACCCAAAGTTACCAAAATAATAATACAACACCGAATCCTCACAACTCGTCTCTAAGTCAAATACAAGAAGTGGTAGATGGAGAATACTAGATCCAACAAAAATATATACAATGTACAAACAGATAACCGCAAACCCACCTAAAAGCAAAGGCCTCACAGCCAAACGTAGCGGTATCCGCAAAAGTAGTGATGATAAGATGCCCTGCCACGACTACTCAGAGGGTAAGTCCTGCAAAACACTGTGGCAAACCGGGGGTGAGTTGCCAACTCATGAATAGTAATTAACATGATACTGTAATTGCAAGTATGCACGAATAGCGATTAATCTATCATAAGTAATCGGATAGTATAAGTATGACAATATGAATATGCAACTATCATGTAAAGGTACATCATCAGGGTACTACAACTACATGAAGCAATGTATATAAAAAATAACCCTGAGTGTGTGGAATGATATAATAAAACCACATGCGAAATCATCAGCATGGGAAAACACCAGTATCCCTCACTGACACATCAAATCCCAAATCCTCAGGCACCGCATCCACAGATCGGCCCTCACATCCTATAAGTCTCATGGAACCTGAGTGTCTAATATCGACACCTGAAATATCATGAAAACATATGCCAGTGTGTATATATACATATATAAGTATGAAGATATCAACCCCGTATGTCCACCGACGATACGTAGAAATCATGGAAAAACCTGAGTGTCAAACACTGACACTCAAACATCATAAAACCCGTGTCTAGCATCGACACGTAAATCCTCATAACTCAGGCGCTGTCACCACGACTGGCCCTGACGACATGTCGTACATCACTCCGGTCGGTATCCCCATGATAACCGCCGAGTCTAAATAAAATCACCGGTAGGTCTTGCCCACCTTCCAGGCTCATCGTCTGTACCACGAACATCTTACCGAGAGGAACCGTACCGGGCTCCACCATGTACCCACACACAGCCCACTCACTCCTCGCATCGGGTATATATCACAAATCTCAGAACCGAGAAATCTCATGGTGGACGCATTAAAATATCATATAAAGAGAAACCGGGTTTTCAAACAATACATAGTTTCTTGAAAATACCCCCATGGTTCTCAAATCTATAAATCATATGAAATCCATATCTCAATGCGTAAAATCCATATAAAAACTGATATATGCAACATAAAACATCAATATGAGCATATAAAGGGAAAACCGCTCTTAAAAATGAATCCATCTTTAAAATATATCATGCGGTTCCCAAAATCCTCCGAAATCAAGTGCAGCATCATATGAGGTGTACATGTATTTGTAGAAAGGTTTAAGTATCTACATGTAAGCAAGTATGTAAGATGCATTTCATAAGCACAATAGTCAACATCTCAATATCACATGTCAAAATAATACCACTTAAGGTATATATAACCATAGCTAAATATGTAGGTGTACATGTCAGTATGTGTGCATGATGTACATGTAGCTGTAATCGAGTATGTGGGCGTACATGTCAATATGTATGTATGATGTACAAGTAGCTATAGCAAGGTATACGTGAGATGGAATGAGGGTCACTACCTCAACTATCCCTGCCCAATGCAATATCACGTATGTATGTGTCCACAATATTTCATATGCACAATGGAATAAGAGTTACTACATCAACTATTCCTATCCACTACCATATCACGTATGTAGGTGGTTTGTGCGTGTCATGGCAATTACTGACGGTGTGGGTGTAGCATACAAATTAATACTCGTGCAACATGAACCGTCAATAATGTGTTATATCTAAAGATACAAGTCAAGGTACTACATATAATACTATGCAATGACGTTCATATGAAATCAACTAATATGCAATAACATGCAGCTATCATATCATATCAGCCCCGACGCATAATGCCATATGGGCGATTTCCCCGTAGATGTTAAATCTACTCATCGATGGTCTCGAGCTATGAAAATCCGACCACCTGCTTCCCTTTGTTCGCAGCGTCCGAAGTCCCCGCTTGCGACGCTATAATTTCACAAACACATAAACAGAGCAAAAACTCAGAAATCGACCAATATAACGTAAAACTACGTTTTAAACGACGCACCAACACTAAACTAACTCACCAGTGTCCGTCAAGTGGCTAACGTGCGTGACGACACTACAAAACCAAACTAAGTGAAATCTGCTGCACAAGATCACGATTCGTGTCAGATAACGTAACACGCGGACTCAAACCACTAGATTATAGGAAAATAATTCCAGATTTTGCATACTATAAATACTAAAAATTTAAACAGTACCAAACACCCCTAAACCACAGCAGATAGCTACCCACAAAAAAACCAACACCCAACTCCCCTCCAAAACCGGTGTCGCCGGAATTTGCAAAATGGTCGTCGGCCAAAGCCGGTGGGGTAGGTCTCGTGTCTCAGGTGGAATCTTAGGTTTACTAGTACATCACTAAAATCTTGTTTGGTCACTCAGTAAAATTTCCAGGTCAGAGCAGATCCCAGAGATTCTAAAAAGATACTAAAAATACGATATTACACTAATCGATACTTTAAGTGTTCTACACAATAACCAACGAGATATACACCATAAAAACTTCTATTTAACAGTTTAGGGATTATACCTATTAATACTTGCTCACAAGATCCAAGCTTTCCTACCTCCAAGTTATCAAAGAAGCAAAAATCAAGACTTAAAGTATTTTGTGAGATTATTTATGGAATTTTAGAGATTTATTGAGCTAGGAATTGTTGAAATTGATGAAAGAAACACAAAGGGTGGGAGAAGGAGGAAGGAGCTCGGCCAAATTGAGGGAGGTGAGGAAATTATGTGGAGTTTTCTAGCCAATTCTTGCAATAAATGCAAATCAATGCACATTCATGAACATGCCACCTCTCCCATTCTTTTCTTTTCTTTAAACATTAAATCCTATGCACAAAACAAATATCTAAATATTATTTGGAAGGTTTGTTTAACTTAAGTTGATTTAATTGCAATAATTCTCATAGAAGGAAATTTCCTAATTTTCAATATGTAAATATCACATTAAAATAATATTTAAATAGGGAAAAATTCTATTTGAACCAAAACGTCCCATATACCCCCAAAGCTTACGCACTAGCTTTATTTTAGCTAAACTAGGTGCTGACAAGTCTATATGGACGTTTGATCACAGTCGGGTTAAAACGGAAAATACTGACAATTTTACCCTAAAACGGAAAAATTCGCATAACGATTTCTAAAACGTTACACTTAAATTGTGTTATGCTTGTAGACGTTGCATAGTTTAAGGGCTATCATGTGCCAATTTCGGGCCGTGACATCTGTAGACCCGAGATCGTCATAGAGTCTTGTGTGATTTCCACTGTGCTTTGATTTCCACTTCACCACGTTCAAGAGAACGTGCAAAAAGGTGGCTTTTGGGTACAGTCCCGAGTCACATGGAGACAATGAGCGATAGGAGGGGTTTCGTCTCTCCCGGTATAGGGAGTTGATGTTGCGCTGTGCTCGATTGGCTATAACAGGAAGTCCTTGGCCAAGGCTGCTTCAGAGATATACTGGTAAGTGTTATCAGTAGTTTCTCGACCTGTTTTGAGCCACATATCGACACGACTTATCGAGTTACTAGGGTCTGACGTTTTCCACCCCTATACGGGATATGCGACATATCAGATGAAGAGACCGGACTGTACGGTAGTGTTACTGATTGGATTCACAGGAGTGTGAGCAGACTGGCTTGTTGATCTTCTGATCGCTCAATACTCGGGTGGCTGTTACGTTTAGAAGACCGCTTGCAGCTTGTGGGCGTTTGATATGATCATCACCTACTGTCGGCGTATTGACGAGTCTTTAGAGTCCTACACAAGGGTTTCCTGGCTCAAGCGAAACAGAGTAGGAGCACATATGTGATATGTGCGGGACCAAGATTGATACAAGTATGTGATACAGTATTGTATTCTCACGAATTATGACATTGGTCGGTTTTATGCGATATACCCAGGTTATCGGATCAAGTGTTGATTCGATAAGTTGTTACACATGATATTAGTCGGTTATATGTGATATAGCCAGATTATTAAATCAATAGTTGATTTGATAATCAAATGTATAATTATATATTAGATATATTACATTATATTAACTAGTATTAGCTCACTTATGATTTCTTTTCTCACTTGATGTGCACATTGTATATATGTGATATGTATATTTGTGTACATGTATTGTGTCATGCTTGATGATACATCCAAGATGGGTGTATGAGATTAATACCATGCTAGGGTTAAGTTAGGGTTTTATTTATTTCTTAAGATTTAACAAAGGAGAGAAGACTTGGTCAATGTTGTCAAGCTTGGATGAAGCTTTTAGAAACATTGACAAAGTCCACTCTTTTGTCATTCCTTAGGATATTTTTGTTAACCCAACCCTTAACCTTACCCCTTGGTTTATTCTCTACATGAGTTTGGTATAAGGGCATAACTCACCCATGATTGCAATAATTCAAGGGGATTAACATATATGATGGGTTCTTCTTCATCTTCTTCTTCCTCTCAAGCTTTCTAGCTTCAATGGAGGTATGAGATAAAATGTGAGAAAATCAATTCTAAAGTGAGCCCACTTCCTATTTCATCATCCTATACTACTTGCCATTTAGTATATGGCGTTTGCTTCACTAATTTCATAATTAGTGAAGAGATTGCTTGTGTTAGTGTCTCCTCGACGTAGATCATCTTCGGTCTCGAAGTATTCGAAGCAAGCATGTTCGTTTCTTCATGGGATCCTCTCTAGAGTCCGGAGTTCACGATCGCAGCGAAAGGGACTACTACACGGAGCTATTGAATTGAAGGACCGGTCTACAAAGTTTGTATTCCTTTCTCACTAGACTTGCAAAGTGTTTACATTTTATATCCCGTCGATTTCTAGTTAACGATTCTTAGTTAGGGTTAGCTAAAATGGCAAATTTTTGAATTTGGCATGGATGATGCCTCCCGAAACCTTGATGCCGTATTAGGTAACCCTGCAGTGGTATCAGAGCAATGCTAGAAATTTATACGGATTTTCTTAGGATTACGAAACCGAAATACTGCGAAACTTGAAACGCCTAAACTTGCTCTTTGTCGATTTTAAATAACTGTCTAAAATTTTTTTAAACAACTACAGAGTGCTATATGTGATATGACATGAACACAGACAAAATTTAAGGCAGTTTGGAGAATTTTTGGCCGAGCCCTATACCTTTGATCTCAGCCAAATTCCGAGCTCACCCCCTGATTTTTTGCCTGTGTTCCAGTGACTGGGTTTTGATGTTTCAGGTGTTGTTTATTTTTGCTAATTTTGCATGTGATTTAATCTTACTCTATAAACAATTCGGAGTGTTTCGTGTTCGTAGTTTTAACATTGTTTCGGGTTATTCAAATGTTGTCTAGACGAAGTTAAAAAGTTCGATCGAATGTCAAAAACCCATTTTTCCAATTTTAACGTATTCGGAAAAACATGCAAGTGGTCCTATGAACCCTCTAGAAGAATGAAACCCTAACTCGACTTTTTGGATCGCGGAACCATGGTCAAACCCTAGGGTTTGTCGTAGTTCCATGGCGACATGAGTGAGGCTTGGGTTTGCCCTTCTATGGCTGGTGCATAAGTACTATGGCATATTCTGGGTATTATTGAACTGTGCTCAAGTGTTGAGCTATCGGAAAATTATGGGATTTTGATGAATCGATCGAAAAGATTAACGTCGTCTGGATATTATGTGATGGGATACAATATTTGGAATCCACAAGTAGTTATGAGATAACTAGTTTGAATGTTATAAGTCTAGCAGTTTAGTCTCAGATGATCGGTTGCCACAGGATTTTGACGAGATCAAACGTCCGTCGCAATTACGTAGCATACGCGGATACTCGCTGAGTAAACTTAATAGATAGCCATGCCCTATAGCCCCAACCAAGTGACTGTAGGAGAACCCCATCGCCAAAAGCATCTGTTCGGGTGCTCACGGCAACGGTGTTCCGCCTTAGTGCACTTTGTCGACGGTATCGGGGGGTGCGACCGTCTACTAAAGTTTCTGACGAGCATTCGATCAGGATGTTGGGAATCTTGTTGAATTGTCCGACTAGATATTGAAAAGTGTTTTCGAGATCGAGACTAAAATGCGGGGTTTATAATTGTTAGGCATGTGATGTCTAAGGAATTCATTTGGTTAAGCATGAAATCCAAAGTATGTGATACGTTGGGTTTATGATGTCTAGAGTGGTTACGGATTCCAACTGTTGTAGTTTTCACTTTCTTTTCTGTGACCGTAAGTGTAATATGTGTTGTATCTCCGGTTTCGGTGCTATATGTCAACGACAATTGGGATACGTATATTTACTTATGTTGATGACATGTGATGTTATGTGTTGCTATGATATGTTATACTGGATCGTCGTGTTTTGAATAGCCGGGGGTTTTATGTGAGATGAGAGTTTTTCATTTTCATTCATGTAAAATTCATTGTATGTAATATTCTTTTATTAGGGCACTTCCGGGTTGAGGGTGATGTCACCATTATATATTATTTACTTTTCCACATTAGGATAGACCCAAGGCGGGGAGCACAAGTTACCGGGTTCTAGGGTCTAGTGGGAGACCATCTCGAGGAGTCGAGACCGGGTCTCCTAACTCTAGAATTGGTAGGGTTTCTTGCCGCTCTCGTAGGGGTCTAGGGGATGGGATTGGCTATTCATCACGACCATGGAATCCGTGTTGTATACAGGCTTAAAATAAAACACGGAAATCCTAGTATATCAAATATTTCATATATTGTTTTCTGCTGCGATATCTGTGATGTGGTCTTTTGATATATTGATGAGATGAATACAGGATATAGTATATGTGATATATTATATAGACATTGCTTACGTTTTACACCCGCGCTAGCACTGCCCCGCTCTATCGTTAGTTACCTAACCTAATGGTGCACGAAGGGACATCGAGACGAATGCGGATGGCATAAGCGTACGTTATATTTATCTGTGATGTTTAGGTAACTTATATGATAGGACTTCATTAATGAGATTAATGAAATAAAAGAAACCTAAAGATGTTGTGGAATCGAATTTTTAAAAACAGGTAGCCCTAGTTGTTGCTTTGTATAGCGGTATTCCTTGTAGAATATCCTGCACCTTATTCGATAAGGAAAGAGCCGAGATCCCTTCATCGGGAGTGACCTCTTTAGCAATAAATAGCAGATGCTACAACCCTCAGTTTTGTCTTTTGATTGCTTCTATAGTTTTTGCTTTGCATAGTGATATTTGTCAAATATCCTGCACCTTATTCGATAAGGAAAGAGCCGACGATCCCTTCACCGGGAGTGACCTCTTTAGCAAAACTAGTAAAAGCCTAAAAAACACTCCAATTTAAAACATTTGATTCTACGACGATATCAAGTTCATTACGCAAAGGGTTTTCATAAAAACCTGTCGTAGCCTTCCGTCATTTCAGATAAGTACTGCTTAGTATTCGTGCTACGTTTGTTGGCCTGCGTCAAGGCGTAGTGTGCGGTAGCTAACTAGTGCTTATCTGTAGCATACGATGCGATTGGATTAGGGTAGTCGTGCGACTTATTGGCCTGCGTCAAGGGTCGTGCGGGTGGGATTAATTCGATCAAGAAATGTACGGGTTGAACTTGACTAGCGGACTATGGTTTGTTGGCCTGCGTCAAGGTCATAGGATGCTAGGGGCAGAATATTATTGGGAATTTCAAGTGTTAAAATTTGCAATGAGATTGAATACCTTCTATGAGATAGTTGGATCCCGATACCCACTGCAAGTAAGAGTTACTCCTGAAAGAGTTTTACACATTACAATTAGCCGATCAAGTAGGTGTCTAGAAAGGTGTCAATGGGGTTACGCCCTTGGGAAAATGAGGTTTATTTTAATTAGGTCCGTGCGAAAGCACGGGGAACCTCCCTCAAAATACCAGCACTGGCCTGGCTGAAAAATTGGCGAACTTGTAGGGTGTAATTAATCCCGGCTAGTCTTTCCTTTTAGGGTTTGAAGTAAGATTTGACTAAAACAGTGGGACTCATCCTGATTAGGTAAATTAATAACCAATCTAATCTTGCAAGAGCATACGTTGAGTGTTTTCTTCTTTCTCTCTCCAGGTAGCGACCATGTCACGTCTTAATCAAGATAATAATATGGATGTATTGACCGAACCCGCTTGTTATACTGAGCTGGGGAATGTTGGGCCCGCTCCAACTTATAATTGTTATAAGACGGAGCAGGAAATAGGGGATTACCAGGATTCCCGTTCCGCCCAAACAAAGAAAGTGCATGCTGATGCATCATCTTCGGGTGTGTTCATTACAGAGAACTGTTTCTCAGTACCCTTTACGTCCTGGGTATGTGATACCGGATCAGGATCCCGCATATGTAATCAGTTACATGGGCAACAGATTGGTATAGAACTGAGAATGGGTGATAAGTTTTAAGAGTTGGAAATGGTGCAAGTGTTGCAACCGAATCAGTTGGCAGTTATCACCCTGTATTACAAAATACATTGATTCTGAACGAATGTTATTAGATACCGAACCTAATATACAACATCATATCAGTCTCTTTATTTTGTAAAGAAGGATTAATTGTTAGTGTATATGCCCTAGAGGCCATTACTGTATCATACTAGTATGTATATTACTTGATGGAAGCTTGGGATATTCACGGTTGTATATACAATCTTGCTCGAAATGGTAGTATGCTACTTGGTTTGTCTCTGCCTTAATGTGCACATGTGTTTCTTTTATTATATCACCTATACGCATTAGTGGAGCCCTTAGGATCTTTGGTTGATTACCAGCGTTGTGATGGCGCTCACACTCGTGGGGGCTGGGTAATCCATAAGCACATCCGTATACAGGTCCCTAGTCGTAGGACTGTCGAGACAGGGCATCGATACTCCGGAGTAGACTAGCGTATGCGCTACTCATCCCAGCGTGGGAGACGGTCTGTCCCACAGCCGTCAGTACGTCGTACTTGAGATAGTATGCGGGTGCCCGTTAGGTTACGAGTACACTGGACAGGACTCGTCAGGAACTGTTGGTTGGTATTATACCTATCGTCAGTTATCAGTTCCCAGGTGACATGAATACAGCTTAGTCCGCTGACTTGACACTATCACTTCGCCTCGAGTGTGTTCCCACTGTACTTTGATTACTACCCTACCACGGCTCAAACGAGTCGTGCAAACAGGTAGTAGTTGGGTGCAGTCCCGAAGCACTTGGAGGCAGTGACGGTTAGACAGGATTCGTCTCTCCCGGTATTGCGGGTTGACATCGCGCTGTGTCCAGGAGAGCCATTACACAAGTAGTCCTTGGCCAGGGCAAGCGAGATATACTGGTAGGTTTCTAGTGTTATCTCAGGGTGTTCTGGGCTATACTCCGACATGACTTGTACCGCTGTTAGGGGACTGACGTTACCGCCCCCCTAGGCCCGCCATGCGATGTATCAGACGAACAGAACGGACTGTACGGAGACTGTCACATTCAGGCTCAGTAGGAGTTCAGATGAGTTCACCTCGTCAGTCTTCTTATCGGCATCTACCTGGGGACCGTTACGTACAGCTAGTGTCGCTTGCGGTCTGTGGTTAAACCCACTGCCAGCGTAGTGTCGAGTCTTTAGAGTCCCACACAGAAAGTTATTCGCCTTTAGGCAAAATGAGTAGAGGTCGCATGGTTTTGCGACAGGGTTCGTTCACATCCGCGCACTTGTGCACGTTTGCTGTCCGGACAGCTTATACTAGCGGGCTTTGGTTTAAGCCAGATCCTAGTATATGATTTGGGATTGGTTTTATCTCATTGTATTCGTGTTCCTCGGATCACGAATACGGGTGCGTATGCACAGTTGACTGAAACAGAGGGAGAGGACTTTGATTAGGGTTAATGACCATTGTCATTTTCTTAACCCTAATGCTTATGTGTGTATTATGAATAATTGATATTAGTTATATATAATTGTGCATGGTTAGGGTTGTTGACCATTTGACCATACTTGACTTGTTGACTTGGGTTGACATGTTGACCATCATCATTCCATATGAAAGATACTCTTTGATCCTTGCAATTTGCATTTAATGTGAAATGATAATGGTCAAGTCTTGATTAACCATGACAATTATCTAGCTAATTATCTAATTTCATAATTCACCCATATTAGAGAGAATGGTTCAATATTTTCTCTCATTCTATCATATTGATTCTCTCTCCTCCTCTTCCTCTCTCTCAAGCTCTCCCCTCTCATGAGTTGAGAAACACATGAGCTTGAGATAAACCTCTCTAAAATAATCTCTACTCTCTTCTAAGGTTCTAGGATTAGTACTTCTAGCATCTTAGTTACTTCTAGCTTGAAGTTGAAGCCAAAGGTTGAGACTCTCGGGTGGATCCTTCTTCGACTAGAGAAGGCGACAAGGTGATCTCTTTCTTCCACTCCAAGGTGCAAGGAGAGAAGGACATAAAGCCCATGGTATAACCTTTCTTCCATGTAGCTAATACTAGTTAGCTTGTAGTTAGTTTTTGTTTTGCAAAGATCCTCCTTTAGTTAGTCCATGTTACCTAGTTCGATAAAAATCCGATTTTTATACCGTTTTCCGCCTCCCCACAAGCACCAGGGTGGGCAACGTGGACTTACAGTGGTATCAGAGCCTAACTAAATATAAACTAGCTAGTTAGTAAAGTGTATAGAAGTTCGATCGGTAAAAATCGCAAAACCAAAATTTCAAAACCCTAAGTTTCTGTTGATTTTTTTTCTGCTCAAAAAATAATAAATCATACTTCAAAAATCGGCTCAGGGTTTTTTCAAGAAGCATACCAAAAACGATCCAGTGAATCGCTCAAAGCGCCGCGCTTCCGCGGCAAGAACATGCCTTGTGCCGCGGAACCGCTGCCGTTTTGACTCGGTTCTGGACCGAGTTTGGTGTAGTATTCTTCTGCTGAGGTTTTAGGATTTTTAAGATGGTTTCTTTCTTCCTAGATTTTCCAGAAAAGAAATTTGTATTTGGGGTGCCTATAAATCCGTATTTTTGATCAAACTTCACTACACTTTGACTAATGAGTTATATCTGTGATGTTTATATATATTGAACGTCTGCTAATCGCTATATGTCGATTAGTGGGGGTTATACATATCTGTGATCTGTGTTTGTTGATGGTATGTGTATATGAATGCGTTGGATTGTCGCGGGTGAATAGCTGGGGGGTTTTGTGAGACGAGAGTTTTCTTTTCTTTCAATTCATGTAACATGTAAATTGATGTAATATTATTTGTATGGCCGCACAACCGGGTCGGGGTTGTAGCCGTCATTGTATAATTCTTTTTACTGTTTTTGCTCCTAGGATAGACCCATGGAGGGGGTGCACAAACTACCGGGTATCTCGAAGTGCCGAGTGGCCTACTCACGGTGTTGAGAGAGGTTGCTTCGCTTCGGATACTTGGCGGGTAGTTTGCCGCACCCGTAGGGGTCTTGGGTGGGGTATTGGCTATTCACCGCGACCGTGTAATCCGCTTTTCGTTGCAGGCTCGAACGGATTGCGGATTCCTGGTATATCCAATGTATTCATCTGTGATCTGTAATGTCTATCATTGCTATATATCTATATACGATAACTATTTAGGCGTTGCTTATATTTTACAGCCGCGCTAGCCCAGCCCCCGCTCTGTCGTTAGTTAAGTAACTTAACGGGTGATGACGGGGCCCCGTGGCGAATGCGAATGGCATAAGCGTACGTCATATTTTGGTTGTTTTCTGCAATGGTAGGATTAAATGATGGGACACATTAAAAGAACTAATGCAAGAAAATAATCCAAGTAAAAGTCGATTGGAACACATTGAAAACCACTCGGTTCTTTTCAAAACCAAACTTTAAAATGCGGAGCTTGAACCACTCCTTTTAAAAGCTATCTCGTTCCATCGATTATATCAAGTTCACTATGTTCACGGTTTCGCCAAAACCATTCGTAGCCCTCTGTCATTCTACATGAATGGTCAAAAAGTATTCAAGCTATGTATGTTGGCAAAAGTCAAGGCATAGTGATTAGTAGCTATTGGGTATTCATGTGCAGATAGGTAAATGCGTTGGTTTGGGATAGTCGCACTGCCATTTTGGCTAAAGTCAAGGATAGGTACGGGTGGGTCCAAATTAACCAGGAGAATGACGGGTAGAACTTGACATGTGACTTATGATATTTTGGCCAAAGTCAAGGTCATAAGAGCATGGGGAAAAAATCCACATCGGGAGTTTCATAAGTACTGAAACTTGCTAGCGCTGCATACCATTTGGAGCGTGATGATTCTGGTAGGATTCCTTCAGTTTTATCACGCGATGATATTTGGATCCCGATCCTACTGTGAGTATATGCTACTCCTCGGGAAATCTCTCACTTAACGATCAATGCTATAAACCTAGTAGGTGTCTAGAAAGGTGTTAGCGGGGCTACGCCCACAGGGAAAAAAGGTTACTTAATTAAGGAACTTCGCGAAAGCGTTGGAAAACCTCCCTCAAAGTACCGACACTGGCCTGGCTGAACGGTTAAGCAAGTATTGTACGGTGAGATTGATCCCGACTAATTCTTCCTTTATGGTTTGAGGAGGGATTCGAGAGACAGTGGGAGCCATCCTGTTTAGACAAATTAAAAACCACTCTAAACTTGCAAGAGTATCATGCTAAAGTGTTTCTTTTCTCTCTCCTAATTGCAGCAACCATTCAACATGACCGGACTTAAGTTATTACTAGATAAAAACATACTGACAGGGCCAAACTACAAAGATTGGCTCAGGAATGTCAAGATGGCAATCACTTACGACAAGTTGGGGTATCTCCTTACCACCAAAGCTCCCCCTGTCACAGGTCCCAAAACCAGTGTCGTAGATAGGGAAATCTATAAGACCTAGGAAATAGATTGCGCGAAGGCCAAATACCTCGTGCTTGCCTCGATGGACAACGAACATCAGAGAAGGCACGAGAATATGGACCTAGAGTCCATATTTCTTCATACAAAAGAACTGTATGGAGAGCAGTCTCGTATCGCCAGATACGAAGTGTCGAAGAAGTTGTTTTCGGCAAGGTTGGCCGTCGGATCATCGGTAGCGGAACACGTGCTTAAGATGATTGGCTACATAGAGGAGCTCGCGGACCTTGGGACCACTGTTAGTTATATGTATGCCCTAGAGGCCATTACTATACATAGGATGTATATTGTAGTGGATGCTTGGACATATATAGGGAGGACTTTCTTGCTCGACATGATAGTATGCTATCTGGTTGATCTTTACCTTAACGTGTATACTGATTGTCTCTCTGTTACATGTTGGTAAAGCCCTTAGGATATGTACTTGACTACCTGGACTATGATGCAGATCATACTAGTGGGGACATGGTAGTCCATAAGTACATCCTTCAAAGTCCCTAGTCGTGGGTGTATCGAGACGGGGCATCGATATACCAGAGTAGACTAGCGTATACCTTCTTGACCCATACAGATGGGCGATGGATGATCCCATATCCATTGGTGTTTGACATCAGAGATGATATACAGGTGCTCAGTAGAGACTGGGTACACTGGACGGACTCACCGAGAACTCCCAGATGGTATTATACCTTACGTCAGATGGCAGTTCTCTGGTGACACTGGTACAGAGTAGTCTGTTGACCCGAGATCGTCATAGAGTCTTGTGTGGTTCCCACTGTGCTTGGATTTCCATCTTACCACGTCTAAGAGGGCGTGCAAAACGGTGGTTTTTGGGTACAGTCCCGAGTCACATGGAGGCAATGAGCGATAGGAGGGGATTCGTCTCTCCCTGTATAGGGAGTTGATGTTGCGCTGTGTTCGATTGGCTAAAACCGGAAATCCCTGGCCAGGGTTACTGAGATTTACTGGTAAGTGTTACCAGTAGTATCTCGAATTGTTATAGACCTCATATCGACACGACTTATCGAGCTATTGGGGTCTGACGTTTACCACCCCTAGGCGAGATATGCGACATATCAGACGATCAGACCGGACTGTACGGTAAGTGTTACTGGTTGGATTCACATGAGTATGAGCGGGCTTGCTCATCGATCTTCTGATCGCTCAATACCCGGGTGGCCGTTACGTTTAGTAGACCGCTTGCGGCTTGTGGGTGCTTGATATGATCATCATCTGCTGCCGGCGTATTGACGAGTCTTTAGAGTCCTACACAGAGGTTTCCTGGCTCAAGCGAAATGAAATAGGAGCGCATATGAGATATGTGCGGGACCGAGAATGATACCAGTATGTGATACTGTATTCGATTCTCGCGATTTTTGACATTGATCGGTTATATGCGATATAGCCGGGTTATCGGATCAAGTGTTGATTCGATAAGTTGTTACTGTAGATATTAGTCGGTTATATGCGATATGACCGGATCATTAAATCAAGTGTTGATTTAATGATTTAATGAATAGTTATATATTTGATATATTACTTTGCATTAACTAGTATCGGTTCACTTTAAATGGATTTTCTCGCTCGGATGTGCACATTGTATATGTGATATACTTTTTGTGCACTTGATTGTATCATGTTTGATGATACATGCTCTCTAGGGTTTGTGTAAAGATTAAACCATGGTTGTGTAATGGTTAGTGTTTTCTTTTTCATTTATTTATTTATTTCATTTATTTTATTTTGGAAAAGAAATGGCAAAAGAAAAGAAAATGGTTGCTAGTTTTGTTTTACATTGAAAGTTCATGAAGCTTTGACTAAGTGACCATTTTGTCTTCATGCTTAACCCTAACCATTCCATTTAACCATGATTTATTCTCTACACTTGACCATGGTTGCCACATGATAAGTATTCAATTTATTTTCTATTTTGAATTAACTTATCATAATATTCTTTCTTCTTCTTCTTCTTCATCACATGAAGAAAGCTTGCTACAACAATGGCAACTTGAGAAAACAAGTGAGAAATCCAATTCTAAAGTGAACCCACCTCCTATTTCTTCATCCTCTACCTCTTGCCAAGTAGTATAGGGTGTTTCCTTCACAAGTTTTCTTGACTTGGTGAAGTTGGAGCTTGATCTAGCGATGCCTCGACGTAGATCATCTTCGGCATCGTCGTCGACGACCTAGCCCGCCCATTCTCCGATAAAGCCGACGCTAGAGTCATGGTTCGATTTGGACAGCGGAGAGGACTTCATCATGGAGCTATGGAGGTGGAGAAACGGATCTACAAAGGTTGTATTTCCGTTCTTTTAGTTTAGTTGTAAACTAGTTTCCTTTGTCGCCTATATATCTAGTTAACGATCCGTATTAGGGTTTCTCGGCACCCGTAAAATTTGAAATTGGCATGGTTGATGCCTTGTGAGACCTCTTGAGAGTGCCTAGGAACCCTACAGTGGTATCAGAGCCTAGGTAGAGCCATAGGCGATGCGTAGACGCAGTTTGAAGTCCGATCGAACCAAAACCCGAACCCGAAACATGCTCTCTGGACTTTTTCTAAAAACTGGGTTTTTTCCAGATTAAAAATTTCTAAAAAATTCAGCAGGGTCCTATTAGAATTACTGTGAAATTCGTGGGGCTAATTCGTCAAAAGTGCGGCGTAACCGCGGCAGAAGCCTGGCTTCTGCGGCGGTTCCGCGGCCGTTTGATGACGTCACCCTTCCTATTTTGCACAGTAATTCCTCTTTCACAGTGCTGAGTTTTATGGGAATTTTTAATATTTATTCAAGAGTTGAATTTTCTGGGTTGTTTTGGGGATTCGTATATTCGATCGGATTATCAAATTTTGTTTGTGTGGCTTTCCGGGTATTTTTGAATATGTTAAAAAGTTCAACCGGATGTAAATACCCAATCTTTCCCCTATCGGGAAATTTCCAAGTGTTGGATTTTTCCGTGGTTTAACAACGTTCTAAGTAGTGCAAGTAACGCGATGGTCCCTCTAGAAGACAACAAACCTTAACTCGATTATGTGACCGTCTTGAACTGCCCTTTGAACCTTCGGGTTTGGGGCAATACGGCGTGCCACATGTGAGGCGTTGGCTTGACCCTTCTACGGCTGGACCGTTGGTAATGAGGCACGAACTGAATGTTGTTAGACTTATTTCATGTGTTGATCTATATCGGGAAAACTTGGGTGTTTGACTGTTTGATCGAAAAGTTTAACATTTTCTATTTATCCGGAATGTGATACAATAATTGGAATTCACAAGTAGTTATGAGATAACTGAATGAATATTATAAACATAGCAGTTTAGTCTCACTTGATCGGTTGCCACGGAATTTTGATGTGATCAAAAGTCCGTCGCGATCATGTAGCGTACGCGGATACTCGCCGGGTAAACTTAATAGACAGCCTCACTCCATAGCCCCGACCAAGTGACTGTAGGAGAACCCCATCGCCGAAAGCATCCGTTCGGGTGCTCGCGGCAGCGGTGTTCCGCCTTGGTGCACTTCGTCGACGGTACCGGGGGTGCGGCCGTCTACTGAAGTTTGCGACGAGCATTCGATCAGGATGTCGGGAATCTTGTTGAATTGCCCGACTTGATATTGAAAAGTGTTTTCGATTTTGAGACTAAAATGCGGGGTTTATAATTGTTAGGCATGCGATGTCTAAGTAATTCATTTGGTCAGGCATGCGATGTCTGAGGAGATTGCGGATTCCAACTGTTGTAGTTTTACAATTTCTTTTCTGTGACCGTAAGTGTAATATGTGATATCGCCCGTTTCGTTGCTATATGTCAACGACAATTGGGATGGACATATTTACTTACGCTGATGACATGTGATGTTATGTGTTGCTGGATATGTTATATTGGATCGTCGTGTTTGAATAGCCGGGGGTTTTTATGTGAGATGAGTGTTTTTCATTTTCATTCATGTAAAAACTTGTATGTAATATTCTTTTATTTGGGGCACTTCCAGGTTGCGGATGTTGTCACCTTTTGTATATTATTTACTTTTCCGTACTAGGATAGACCCAAGGAGGGGAGCACAAGTAACCGGGTTCTGGGGTCCAGTGGGAGACCATCTCGAGGAGTCGAGTCCGGGTCTCCTAACCCTAGAATTGGTAGGGTTGCTTGCCGCTCTCGTAGGGGTCTAGGGGTGTGGGTTTGGCTATTCATCACGACCGTGGAATCCGTGTTTAATACTGGCTCGTATTAAAAACACGGACGTCCTAGTATATCCAATATTTCATATGATTCTTCTGCTACGATATCTGTGATGTGATCATGTGATATGTTCTGTGATAGATACAGTATATAGTATATATGATGTATTATATAGATGTTACTTATGTTTTACACCCGCGCTAGCCCTGCCCCGCTCTGCCGTTAGTTACCTAACCTAACGGTGCACGAGGGGACATCGAGGCGAATGCGGATGGCATAAGTGTACATCGTATTTATCTGTGATGTTTAGGTACTTAAATGATGGGACTTCATTAATGTGATTAATGAAATAAAAGAAACCTAAGATGTTGTAGAATCGAATTTCAAAATAAAACAGGTAGCTACAGTTCTTGCTTTGCACAGAGGTATATGTGATATATCCTGCACCTTATTCGATAAGGAAAGGACCGAGATCCCTTCACCGGGAGTGACTCCTTTAGCAATAACTGGCAGATGCTACACACTCAGTTTGTCTTTTGATTGCTTTTAAGAGTTTTTGCTTTGCACAGTGATATATATGATATATCCCGCACCTCATTCGACGAGGAAAGGACCGACGATCCCTTCACCGGGAGTGACTCCTTTAGCAAAACTAGAAAAGCCTCAAAAACACTCCATTTCAAAATTCATTCGATCCTACAACGATATCAAGTTCATTACGCAATAGGTTTTCAGAAAAACCTGTCGTAGCCCTCCGTCATTTCAGATAAGTACTAGTTAGTATTCGTGCTACGTTTGTTGACTATGTTAAGGCGTAGTGTGCGGTAGCTAATTAGTGCTTATCTGCATAAGCATATGATGTGATTGGATTAGGGTAGTCGTGCGACTTTGTTGACTATGTTAAGGGTCGTGCGGGTGGGTTTAATTCAATCAGGAAATGACGGGTTGAACTTGACTAGCACTTATGATTTGTTGACTATGTTAAGGTCATATAGCTGCTAGGGGCAATATATTATCGGGAATTTCAAGTGTTGAAATTTGCAATGAGATTGCATACCTTCAATGAGATAGTTGGATCCCGATACTCGCTGTGAGTAAGAGTTACTCCTGGGAGAGTTTTATACATTACAATTAGCCGATCAAGTAGGTGTCTAGAAAGGTGTCAACGGGGTTATGCCTCTGGGAAAACGAGGTTTACATTAATTAGGTTCGTGCGAAAGCACGGGGAACCTCCCTCAAAGTACCGACACTGGCCTGGCTGAAAGATTGGCGAACTTATAGTGTGTAATTAATCCCGACTAGTCTTTCCTTTTAGGGTTTGAAGGAAGATTTGATGAAAAGCAGTGGGAGCCATCCTGATTAGATAAAATAATAACCAATCTGATCTTGCAAGAGCATACGCTGAGTGTTTTCTTCTCTCTCTCTCCAGGTAGCGACCATATCACGCCTTAATCAAGATAATAATACGGATTATTGACCGAACCCGCTTGTTATACTGAGCTGGGGGACGTTGGTCCCGCTCAAACTTGTAATTGTTATAAGACAGAGCAGGAAATTGGGGAATACCAGATTTCCCGTGCCGCCCAAACGAAGAGAGTGCATGCCGATGCATCATCTTCGGGTGTGTTCATTACAAAGAACTGTTTCTCAGTATCCTTTACGTCCTGGGTATGTGATACCAGATCAGGATCCCAGATATGTAATCTGTTACATAGGGCTACAGAGAGGTAGAGAACTGAGAACGGGTAATAAGTTTCATGAGGCAGAAAACGGGGCAAGTGTTGCAGCCAAGTCTGTTGGTCACTGTCACCCTGTATTACGAATACATTGATTCTGAACGAATGTTATTAGATACCGAACCTGTTATGCAAAATCATATCTGTCTCTTTATTAGTAAAGAAACGATAAAATTTTGTATTGTTGGATAATGTTTTGAACATTTCCTATATCAAAAGTTGATCAGTTCAGGCACGTTATCTAAAAGCATTAATGTTCTAAATCAAACTACAGTTCTTTAGTATACGGAACACACACAAGAGGAAGAGTTCAGGCATGAACGAATCCTACTTGAGGCATTGTAGACTAGGTCATATCAATATGACCCGACTAGCTGAAGTTATATGTAGATGCACATTTAAATCAGTTTGAATCTACATCTTGTGAAACTTGCCAGTCATGTCACATAGATATAATGACACAAGCTCTGTTTATTGGAAACAGAGAAAGAGTTAGTAAACTCTTGGGATGATACATGTTGATGTATGTAAGGTCCCCTGTCTACACATGCCAAGACTGGTTCTTTGTACTTCATTACATTCTCTGATGATCTCTCAAGATTCAGACATATGTTCCTGTTGAAACACAAGTCCGAACCTTTTGAGATATTCACAGAATATAAGTTAGAAGTAGAGAACCAAAATACGGGTAAAAGTATTATGTCCTTTGATATGATCAAGGAGGAGAATACTTGAGCACGGAATTCCTGGACTATTCTAAAGGAGAATGAGATTCTCTCTCAGCATTACTCCTCCGTATACACCATAGCACGATGGTATATCGGGGCGGAGCAGATACACCCTATTTGATATGGTGTGCTCTATGATGAGTACTACTGAGTTACCTTTTTCCTTTTGGGAGTTATGCACTTATGAAGTTGCATACCTATTGAATAGGGTTCCAATCAAATTAGTTGCCTACCATTTCATATGTGATATGGAAAGGGAAGAGCCCATTTCTTAAGTTAGTTAAGATTTGGGGTTGTCCGGCCTATGTCTAAAAACAAAATCCGGACAAGCTCAAGGCAAGGTCTGTTATGTACAACTGGAAAGGTTCCAGCTATACAAATTACAGCAGATGATTTGATAAAACCAAAGGATTCAATAGTTACCAACGAACCTCAGCCTCTCCGCCGATCTAGTAGGGTTCCTCACCCACCTGAGAGATACTTCGGTTTCTCTATGACAGTGGGAGCGAGGATTGCATCATGAGATGATGACCCAACTAGCTTCGAGCTGGCTAGCAGGAGTAAGACTCTGTAAGAATGGCTGGATGCTTAGTGACCTGAGATGGAATCCATGTACACCAACAAAGTATGGACTTTGGTTGCTATATCTGAAGGGTTAAATCCCCATAAGGAGCAAGTATATCTTGAGAAGATTACTTGGTGTACATGGAAAAGTTGAGACTTTCAAAGCTAGACTTGTTAAAGGTTTGCATCATTGACCAGGTGTGGATCATGATGAAACTTTTTCTAAGGATCTATGCTTAAGTCCATCCAGATCCTACTTGCCACGGCTACATACCATGACTACGATATCTGGCGGTTGGGTGCCATGACTGCTTTTCTAAATGATGTTTTAGAAGAGAACGTCTATAAGTACACAGCCAGAGGGCTTCGTAGATAGTGGGAGCAGCGGAAACGTGTGCAAGATGTTTTGTAGGATAAAGCAGGCATCGCGGAGTTGGAACATCTGTTTTGATGTGTTAGTCAAAGAGTTTGACATCATCAAAATGGTAGATGAACCTTGTATAAACAAAAAGGTAGTAGGGAGTATGGTTATGATCCTCGTAGAGTACGTGGATGACATACTCTTGATAGGGAAAGAGTTTCCTATGCTACGCTCGATCAATCTCCACCTATCACAATGATTCTCCACATAGGATCAAAGTGATACCTCCTAAATCCTGGGTTTTGGATTTATGAGATAGATCTAAATGGATGTTAGTATTCTCACTAGTTGTAGTGAGATGGTATCAACCGATCCTGGGGAGAATCACTGGAAGGGTTCCAGGGTGATAATGACGACTGAATGTCAGTCACAGGCATTGTCTTTACCCTCAGTAAAGGGACGGTATGTTGGAAGAGTTCCAAGCTAAATATTGTGGCTAACTAGACGATAAAGGAAGGATACATCGCTACTAAAGATGCTACCAAAGAGGCAGTCTGGGTGTATATTTGTTCATGAGATGAACTTAGTTCCTTCCATTGTATGACAATGGAGTTGTGGCTTATGCCAAGGAACGTCCGTCCCATCAGTGATCCAGACATATTCTAAGGCAGTGTCACCTGATCGTGGAGAAGGTTGATCTCCAAGGGATCAAGGTTAGGAGAGTAGACTCAGAGGACAACACAGCGGATCCACTCACAAAGGCCTGTTCCCAGAGAGAGATTTTTATGGGATGGTTGAGTATGAGATACTACAACCACTTCTATCAGATGGCCCTAGTGCAAGTGGGAGATTGTTAGTTATATGTATGCCCTAGAGGCCATTACTATACATAGGATGTATATTGTAGTGGATGCTTGGACATATATAGGGAGGACTTTCTTGCTCGACATGATAGTATGCTATCTGGTTGATCTTTACCTTAACGTGTATACTGATTGTCTCTCTGTTACATGTTGGTAAAGCCCTTAGGATATGTACTTGACTAGCTGGACTATGATGCGGATCATACTAGTGGGGACATGGTCGTCCATAAGTACATCCTTCAAAGTTCCTAGTCGTGGGTGTATCGAGACGGGGCATCGATATACCAGAGTAGACTAGCGTATACCTTCTCGACCCATACAGATGGGCGATGGATGATCCCATATCCATTGGTGTTTGACATCAGAGATGATATACGGGTGCTCAGTAGAGACTGGGTACACTGGACGAACTCGCCGAGAACTCTCAGATGGTATTATACCTTACGTCAGATGGCAGTTCTCTGGTGACACTGGTACAGAGTAGTCTGTTGACCCGAGATCGTCATAGAGTCTTGTGTGGTTCCTACTGTGCTTTGATTTCCATCTTACCACGTCTAAGAGGGCGTGCAAAACGGTGGTTTTTGGGTACAGTCCCAAGTCACATGGAGGCAATGAGCGATAGGAGGGGATTCGTCTCTCCCGGTATAGGGAGTTGATGTTGCGCTGTGTTCGATTGGCTATAACCGGAAATCCCTGGCCAGGGTTGCTGAGATTTACTGGTAAGTGTTACCAGTAGTATCTCGAATTGTTATAGACCTCATATCGACACGACTTATCGAGCTATTGGGGTTTGACGTTTACCACCCCTAGGCGAGATATGCGACATATCAGACGATCAGACCGGACTGTACGGTAAGTGTTACTGGTTGGATTCATATGAGTATGAGCGGGCTTGCTCGTCGATCTTCTGATCGCTCAATACCCGGGTGGCCGTTACATTTAGCAGACCGCTTGCGGCTTGTGGGTGCTTGATATGATCATCATCTGCTGCCGGCGTATTGACGAGTCTTTAGAGTCCTACACAGAGGTTTCCTGGCTCAAGCGAAACGAAATAGGAGCGCATATGAGATATGTGCGGGACCGAGAATGATACCAGTATGTGATACTGTATTCTATTCTCACGATTTATGACATTGATCGGTTATATGCGATATAGCCGGGTTATCGGATCAAGTGTTGATTCGATAAGTTGTTACTGTAAATATTAGTCGGTTATATGCGATATGACCGGATCATTAAATCAAGTGTTGATTTAATGATTTAATGCATAATTATATATTTGATATATTACTTTGCATTAACTAGTATCGGTTCACTTTAAATGGATTTTCTCGCTCGGATGTGCACATTGTATATGTGATATACTTTCTGTGCACTTGTTTGTATCATGTTTGATGATACATGCTCTCTAGGGTTTGTGTAAAGATTAAACCATGGTTGTGTAATGGTTAGGGTTTTCTTTTTCATTTATTTATTTATTTCATTTATTTTATTTTGGAAAAGAAATGGCAAAAGAAAAGAAAATGGTTGCTAGTTTTGTTTTACATTGAAAGTTCATGAAGCTTTGACTAAGTGACCATTTTGTCTTCATGCTTAACCCTAACCATTCCATTTAACCATGATTTATTCTCTACACTTGACCATGGTTGCCACATGATAAGTATTCAATTTATTTTCTATTTTGAATTAACTTATCATAATATTCTTTCTTCTTCTTCTTCTTCATCACATGAAGAAAACTTGCTACAACAATGGCAACTTGAGAAACAAGTGAGAAATCCAATTCTAAAGTGAACCCACCTCCTATTTCTTCATCCTCTATCTCTTGCCAAGTAGTATAGGGTGTTTCCTTCACAAGTTTTCTTGACTTGGTGAAGTTGGAGCTTGATCTAGCGATGCCTCGAATTTTCGCTCAAGGCGTGATAAAAAGCAACAGCACAGAAAAGTACAGCATCACAGAACAATACAGATATCTGGGATCCCCGGGTTTCATAGAGCCGCTACTGAAACCCGACGTTCCCCTGGTCGTGTGGATAGCCTGTGCAATGAAATCCTAGACCCCTACGGGCGCGGCAAGTTACCCGCCAAAACCTGAAGCGAGGCAGCCCCCTTCAGCAACTTGAATGGACCACCCAGCACTTCACGGAATCCGGTAACTTGAACATCCCTCCTGGGCCAACCTATACCCCCTACGAGTGCGGCGAATAGCCCGCCAATTCTAGAGTAAAGCCCCCTCCGTCTCAAAGCCATGAGATGCGGGCTCGTTGCCCTCTAGAACCCGGCTATCCGTGCACCCCTCCGCGGGGTAATCCTAGTACAGAAAGTAAAATATACATACAATGGGTACATCGACCGCAACCAGGTCGTGCCCCAAAATAATAATACAAACAGGCAGTGACGGCAGTCCACATGTCGGACGCTCGCCCCGCAATATCAAATGTACATATAAAACAAAACTGTACTATCACTGCAACCAGGCTATCCCCCACGACCAATCCGCAACATCACAGCAACACACAGAACATCAACGTGAATGTCACGTTCGCAAATCCGTCTAACCGGGCTATAGCAGTTAGACGGGATTTACCGATCAAGTGACATTCACGGTCGCAGATATAATGTAAATACTGTGAACTGGCATGTTTAAAATATCCGATCGAACAAATATTACCAAGTGGGCCCCAAAGCATTACTGTAGCACTTACAGAAAATCTGGGCCCAAAAGGAATATCCCAAAATCCCTATTTCCAACTCAGAAGCAATCTGCAAAATTTTGATCAAGTGATCAATCAAAAACGCGGCGGAACCGCGGCCCAAGCATGGGTTTGGCCGCGGTTCCGCGGCGGTATGAAGAGATCGCGTGACCAAATTTTCACAGATTGCTTCTATATCCATGCACAGTATTCTGAGACAACCTGAAAAATTTTTGGAGCTAAAAAAAATTTCGACAGAGAACAGTGCACTGAAAATACGGTTTTTGCGATTTTTGTTCGATCGGGTTTTAAACACACTAGAGCAAGCTAGGCATGGTTAATGGCCTGGCTCTGATACCAATGTAAGTCCGCGGCGGCGCCCCGGCCGTCGATCCGACGCCGGAAATGCGGAAACGAAAAAAAACTTTGCAAAATAGCAAACCGGCACCACCGCGCACTTTTCACCTGGATCGGGCCATTAACCTAGCTACTAGCAAACTAAAATAAGAGTAGAGAAGTATACCAAGCGATCCGTGTCCTTCGGTCTTCGTCTCCACTCCGATCTCCTGCGGAATCTCCGTCCGTCACGACCTCGTCGGAAAGGGCACCACAAAGCCGGAATCTTTTACGGGATCCCACCTCTTGACCGAGGCAACTCGGGCACGAAGTTGGCTAGCCGACGCGTCCAAGACTTGCTGTAGATATAGTGTAGTGGGTTGTCTCTTTAGGGTTTTAGAAGTTGCCATGGATGGAGGAATAGAGAATGAACCATGGAAAGAGCTTTGGAATTTTGGCAAGCAAAAGAATGAAAATGAGATGAATCAATTTCCACACCTAATATGAATTCCCTCATTCTCCCCTTCTCCTCAAAGTGGCCGGCCCAATCTCCTCAAGAAGAAGATTGGAGAGAGAAAAAGGCATCTCAAAAATGTATATCAAGAGAAGGAAAAAAGAATAAAACAATATAAAATGGTCACACCCATTTCATTTCTCATCAAATCAAAACAACCATCATATGAAAAGCAATGAATAAGACTAGAATGGAATCTCATCATGAAGCTACCATTTTACAAGAAAGCCCACCAAAAATGTTATTTGCAAATGTGCAAATAACCCCCTCCATCGAAAGTCCGGTCGTGAAGGAATAAAGGAAAACCGGCCGGAACGGAATGCAAACTGGCAACTTCAGAAAACTGATCCCGTAATAAATTACAGGAAAATCCCGCTACTGCAAATACATGCCCGCATTTGTATTCCCACTGAACACAAATGCAAAGAGACAAAATCTACACTATCTAATACTAGGATCCGGCTTAAGCCAAAGCCGGCTAGTAAAAACCGTCCGATCACGATCCGTGCAATACCGCACGTATCTGATCAAACCCTGCCATATCTCCATACGGCCTCTACAGCGTTTCTCCCGAAACCTGAGTAACTGAGTGTGTGGTGGACTCTAAAGACTCGTCAATACTATGGCTGTGGATTTAACCACTAGCACGTCAGAGGTATCAGCCATACGTGACGGGCCACCAGCTATTGACCAAAAGGGACGTCGATGAGCGAACTCATCCTGACACCCTACTGAGCCTGTCAGTGACAATATCCGTACAGTCCGGTCCGTTCGTCTATGAGCATCGCATGGCGGGCCTAGGGGGTTGGTAAAAGTCAGACCCCCAATAGCGGTACAAGTCGTGTCGGAGTGTAGCCCAGAACACCCTGAGATACTACTGGAATACCTACCAGCAAATCTCCTGCCTTGGCCAAGGACTTTTCATGTTCTGGCTCTCCTAGACACAGCGCGACCTCACCCCCAATACCGGGAGAGACGAACCCCTGCAGATCCGCTCACTGCCTCCATGTGGCTCGGGACTGTACCCAACTAAAACCTGTTTGCACGACTCCTTTGGGCCGTGGTAGGGTAGTAATCAAAGCACAGTGGGAACTCACACGAGACAAATAACGATCTCAGGTCGATGAACTAACCTGTACACATGTCACCAGGGAACTGCTATCTGACGTCTGGTATAATCCAACTAGCAGGTTCCCGGCGAGTCCTGTCCGGTGTACTCATAACCCAATGAGCACCTGTATACATCTTAGGTGAACCAACTGACACCAGTGGCTTGTGAGACCGGCCACCGCCCCTCGTCGGGGTCTCGACTGTATACACTAGTCTACTCCGGAGAATCGATGCCCTGTCTCGAAACTCCCACGACTAGGGACCTTTTAAGGATGTGCTTATAGACTCCATCTCTCACGTATATGATCGCCCTCATACTGCTGGTAGTCAAGCAAGAATCCTAGGGGCTCTATCAACGTGTAATAGCGACTCGTAAGGTCACCTAAAGCAGTACACGATGATAAAGATAAACCATATAGCATACTATCATCTCGAGTAAGAATGTCCTACCGGCATAGGTCCTCCTCAACCATTGCAATCACGTGCCTGTGATCCAATAATTGACTCTGAGGGCACTATACCCAACATATAACGTATATTACACTACGAACTGTGGGGGTGCTACACGCCATCCATCCGACTTCCCCCGTAGATATATATCTACTCACCTTGATCCTCGCTTGCTGGATTCGATGACGCTACATTCTCCTCGTCGTCTCGAAATCCACAGGGGGTACCTACATGTCATAACATATCGTGTCGCATTAAAATCCAATTCAAAACCAAAACGACACGCTAAAAGCCTATAGGTTATAACCTACGGACTACGCATGCAAGAAAGGCCAAACAAATCGTCGATGTCGATGTACGAACATCAAACCACCGAGTTAAAAACCCAAATACCAAAACCAAAGTTAAAACGAAGTCGTAAAACAATGTAGCAACTCAAGAAAATGGTCCCAGATTTTACCCTAGGTGAAATTAGTCAATTTTGCATATGGGAAGGGTCTAGTTTACAGAGAATGGAGCCACGGACCAAACATGAACCTGATCACCTCTACCATGGCCGCAAATTGCAGCCAGACTGAATATTATTGCGGCCTGGACAGAGGGGTTTGGGCTCGGGTCTCTGGGGTAGCTTCCTAGGTGCTTGCATGTATCACTGTGTTTGCAAAATAAATCCTAGGGTCCGCGGGTGTTAGCAGATCTCCAATAACTCCTCAAATTTCCAGAAATTCCCGATATCGGGGTTTCTAAGTTCGTGCCTTGGGGTTTAATCCTCTGGTTTTTTCCAGAATTATTACGCTAAAGGGTTTGTAAGGCCTCTACTAATCTCAATTACACTATCTCAATTCAAGACTTCCTCAAAACCCTAACTTGGAATTTCCAAAGTCCACTAATCTACACTTAAACACTTCTAAACTTAGATAGGGGCTAAAGTAAAGCAATTACAATACAAATGGTAAAGGAATTACCTCATTTGGAAACTCAAGAAATTTCTTGAGTTGCCCCAAGTCTTCAAAATCCAATTTTCTTTGGTCCAAAGTGTTTGTAATGAGCTTGTGCATGTTTTTAATGAAGCGGAGATGATGTTTTGAGGTGTTTTTGATGATGAAGTGAGGAGGTAGAGGTGGTGGGAGATGGAGGGCGACCATGGGAGGAAGGAGGGGAGAGAAAATGATGAAGGAGAATAAAGGGAAAACAAATGGGCATGGATCACTTGACCCCTCACACTCTCTCTCTCTTTCCCATACCTCATTCTTTATCATTTTCTGTTCATTTTTTCTTTTTTTTTTCTTTTCTATTCTTCTCTTTTGTTTCCTTTTCCTTTTCTATTGACCAAAACTTAAAAAATAAGCATGAAGAAAAGGAAAAAGCCATGGTAGGAAAATGTAGCAAATGTGAAAAATGAGTTGGTGAATGTCACATGCACAAAACAAGCTTAATGCACGATTAATGATATTTAATCGCGATTAGCATTAAAATGGAATATAATTAATCATAAGAATTATAATTTGATTAAATCATATAAAACACCCCCATTTCCGTAATTCCTATAATTTTCAAAATATTTCCCAATTTATCGATATTTAATTATACCGCATTATTAAAATATTCATAATATTTATTATTTAATTTTATAAATTCCCAAAAATAATATTTTATTTCTCTGAAATGTTACACAATCCATCCACAATAATCAGCACAACACAGAATATCAACATGAATATCATATTCGCAAACCCGTCTAATTGAACATATAACAACTAGTCGAGTTGTACCGCTCAATGATATTCACGGTCGCAGATATTAACATATGCACTGATAAACACGTATTCAAAATTTTGATCGACTAAAACTTTTCCATATTGGCCCCAAATGCAAACCAGCACCCAAACAAATCTGGGCCAAAAATATACATCCCAAAAATCACATTTCCATATAATAGAGTGCCAGAAGAAATTTGGCGCACAATGGTCACACATTGACCGCGGAACCGCCGCTAATAGGCATGTTTTGCGGCGGTTACGCGACCATATAGTTGGCTCACGTGCCTAAATTTCTTGAGGTGCTTTAAAAATGCATGCACGTATTTTTAAGACAATCTGAATAACTTTTGAACAAGTTTTAAAAACGACAGCAAGCATGTCAAGATGGAATTGTGATTCGGAAAATTTGGTCGATCAATATTTTAACCTTGTGTAAACTAGCTAGTAAAGGTTTATGGGGTGGCTCTGATACCGTATTGGGGTTTGCTAGCGCCCTGGCCATCTACCGTGGCTAATTCAGAACAAAAATGGTGTTTAAAAGTTTTGGCGCTAAAAAAACCCGGTCTTAGAATCGAACCATAAACCGATACTGGCTACAAAAGATATCTTAACTACAAGGTTAGAAGTTGTATACCAAATGAACCGTATCCTTCGGTCCTCTACCATCTTCCTTATCTCCTAGAGATTTCCTCGATCGAGCTTAGCCGCCGGTCTTCCTCCATCGAAGATGATCCATCCGAGGGATGCAACTCATGGCTCTAGCTCCACACTAAGAATCTAATGAAGCAATTAGAGACTCTAGGTTGCTAATCTCGAGCGTCTAGGGATGTAGTGAGTGGCTCTAAGTGTTTATTTATCTCTCTTCTACCCTTATTTCTCAACACATGAGATGGTAGGGTAGAAGATGAAGAAGATGGAGGAGGTCAAGAAAGGTAAGTGAAGAGAGTGAGAAAATCCCATGTCAAAAATGAACCATCCTTATGTGAGAGAAAATATGAAGCAAGGTTTTGTAAAAACATTTTTTCAATAAACATAATGCAACCATACTTGAATAGTTTGCACAAATGAATTAACAATTCATTTGTCAACACTATCCAAGCATGGTTCTCACCATTCTCTCTTCATCGCCTTTACACCTCATTTCCATTTAATAAATAAATGGATAATCTAAAATGAGGTGTCCACCTTCTAGAATATTTTCCGTATAAATACGGATTACTGTCACGACCCGATAATTTGGCCCGTGACCGGCACTTAGCCACGTAACGTCCATAGGCGTAACGCGACTAAGTAAGCCGAAACCCAGAAATCAAAACCATTAAATATAGAGTGTTTAAATCATTTTGTAAAACAGCTATAATGTTTAGGAAACTTTAATTAATTTAGTAGAAATCCTTTTTAAGTTAAGAAGTATTTTTGAATAATTTTGGCAACATTCCCTTTATAACCATTTATTCCGCAAGTCAGGTAAAGGCGAGTGAAATAGAAATAACATGCGGGATGAATAGAGCATCACAAGAGTATACAGTAAAACAAAGGCGAATATCATAAAAGGTAAGACTGCATAACATAAAGTCGGCTCACATGCGAGCTCGACACCAGAGTACAAATCAAATACATCGTCCTTACAACTGTCTCTAAGTCAATACAGGAAGGTAGATGGAGAGTACTAGATACATCAATATACAACTGAAAGATAAACAGATACCGTACAAAACCCACCTAATAACAAAAGGGCTATCACGCCTCAGAAGTGGTATCTGTGCCAAAAGATGCAGTAAACAGCTAGCCGCGACTACTCTAAAGGGCAACCTGCAAGCACTGTGGCACAACGGGGGTGAGTTGCCAACTCGTGAATAGTAGGTAACATATAAAGGTAATCGCAGGTATGCACGTACTGCGATACATTAAACTATGCAAACTAATAAACATCTATATGAAGAACTGGATGCTCAAAATCATGCAACAAGTACTATCTAACAATCATCTATATGTGATGAGCAAGATACGCAATAATATGCAAGCATGTGTACTCGATCAGGTATACTAACTACAGGATGAGATGTCTAATACTGAATGCTGAGTATGGAAAAGAACAATATCTACACGGAATATCCTCGTGGAAAATATCTGGTATCAATCAATGCACCAAAACCAGTACAACTCAAGCGTCGTCATCCATATCGGTCCTCAAACCTGTAATCTCATAAGAATCGGGAGTACCCATCACCGGCACTCAAAATATCGTAAAAACAGCCGTGTCCAGCATCGACACGCAAATCCTCCAATATGGGGCGTCCGTCCATCGGATCTGCCCACGGGCTCCGTCTGCGGAATCGGCCCTCGGCCCCAGCAGTACGCGTCGTCCCGTAACCATCAAGCTACTCTGGTCAGTATCCTCCGGATAACCGCCAGGTCCAACCAATCACCGGTAGGTAGTAGTCCCTCCGCCGGGCTCACCGTCTAACAATACGAGTCTTCTCGTCCCGGGGTACCGTACCGGGTCCACCATGTACCCGCAATCGGTGCCTACCTCTCCTCGAATCGGGTATACTCACACAAGCTCTCTGGAACCGAGAAAACTCATTGTGGACGCACTAAAATATCATATCAAGGGAAACCGGGTTTTCAAATAGTGCGTATTTTCTTAAAATAATACTCCGGTTCCCAAATCCAGAAATCACAGAAATCAAATCCAATGCGTAGATCCATGCAATGTGTCGTAGGACACCACAAGTTACAGAAAGGGAAAACCGCTCTTTTAAAAGGTCCAGTTTTTGAAAATATCGTTTGCGGTCCCTTAGCTTTTAAATTAAGTAAATATCATCCATGAATGCAACATATGAATGTGGTAACGGTATGGCTGTGAGAATGGATAAATACGCAAAGTGAATATAGCAGGTACAAGTGCACTAATGTAGGCCTATGATGTATATGCGCCCGAGTATGAATATAGGTAAGGTATATGACACAAGTATGAATATGTGTGATATATTACACAAGTATGAACGTGTAAGGTATATATATATCACAAGCATGAATGTGTATGATGTATGCAGCAAATCACGTCAACATCAAGTAGGCAGAATCAATATAATATGCGGTTTATAGCAATCCTACTCAGTGAGTGGCATGGCAATCACTAACGGTGTGAGTGTAGCATATAGATCGTGCTCGTGCAACTTGGACCGTTAGTGACAGTGCAGTGTTCTATACTACCAGTATATCTAAAAGGACATCATGACTACAATTCCTATTACGCCCTGACGCTTAACGCCATACGGGCGATTTCCCCGTAGATGTTAAATCTACTCACCTGGTCGCATGCTAAGTATAGCCGACCACCTGCTTCCCTTTCCTGGCGACGTCTGACGTGCTCGCCTGAGAACCTGGAATTTACACAAGGAATCTAATTATATAAGCAAGAATCCCGCAAAACGTGAAAACGAAACAAAACGTGAAACTCGCGTCACGAATCAACGCGTGTGTGTATGATACGTTGGAACGTGTGTGCACGCGCCTACGACTCAGTCCGATACGCCGCGATACGCTGAATCACAAACCCACTCGCGTATCGCGCAAACTAAAAAACACCAGAAAATGACATATAGCTCCAGATTCTGTCCAGGCTACAATATTACAAAACTACATATACCAAGGACCTACAAAATATAGCAGACACCAACCCTGAAAACCCTAACTCCTAACTCCCTGTTCTGGCCGCAAATTGCGGCCAGAAAGATTATTTCGGCGGCCAAAAGTGAGAGTGGTGTGGTCGGGCTCTGGTGGTGGGGTCAGGATGTTACTAGTAGGCTGGGGTCCACTCAATTTTATCCTGAAGTCACCTGGGTAACAGCAGATAACAGAAAGCTAAATTTTTGCTTAAAAGTCAAAATTTGCACCAACATGAAAGTTCAGGGTATTTTAGTGTAAACTGGGGTTACCTAGGTTAACCTGGCCTCAATAGCTCCTAACTAACCTAGTCTAACTAAAATTAACCTAACTTAAGCAAAGATCTTACTAATCACCATCAATATTGCTAAACCACCAAGTCTAGTGATAAACATCTACCAATCACACTAAAACCTAGACCAACTCACAAGTCTAGCACACAAGCAAGTGAAGCTCAGAATTTATACCTCGCTTGACCCTACTATGCTGGTCCAGGAGAAGAAAAGAAGAAGAGGAGGCTGCTACAGGAACTGCCTCTGCACAGAAGCTGCTGCTGCTTGAAGTGCTGATGCTTATTGCTGTTGATGTTGCTATTATTGGGGTTGTGGAGCTGAAGCTGGTGCTGCTGGGGCTGCTGCTACATGTGGGGCTGCTGCTACATGGAGCTGGGGCTGCTGAGGGTGAGCTGGGGCTGCATGAAGTGCTGATGCAGTTGCTGTTCTGGTGCTGGTGTTTGATGCTGCTGCTGCTGCAACTTCTGGAGCTAAGGCTGGTGTGTGTGTGTGTGTGAGTGAGAGAGTGAATGAGTGAAAAATGAGAGAGGGTTTGCAAGTAAGCTTAGGGTCAAGCCCCCCCATTCCTCTCTCTCTCTCCACATTAATTGCAAGCATGGGCTTGCCATGCTCTCTCTCAAGTCAACAAAACAAATTTTAAACCCCCTTGTTTTTCCATATTTAAACCAAACCTAACCTTAATTAAAATCTTTTGTCTTAACAAGGGGTTTAATTCACCATGGTTGTGAAACATGGTATAACCCAAATTTTATTACTAGCTTACATGCACAAGTTTGTGCAAGCTTGGCAAAATTTTAGAAAAATATTTATTAAATTGGAAAAATTATATGAAAATTAATTTGGTAAACCTTTTTATCAAAATCACCTATTAAAATATAATTATCCACTAAACACATCCTAGGGTGTTACAATTACACTCTACTGTATATACATACCTGTACTCGTACCAAAATACGAATACCCAAAGAGATAGAATAACACAAAGAACATAATACTATAATATACATATCGAAATACATATACGTAAATTATTAAATTAATAACCGATTTAATAATCCGGCTCAATTCCGAGCCAGCTAGTATTATCAACCGTCCGATCGAAAGTCCGGGTAACTAGTACAATCATTCTATCGGAACCCTACACGTATCAAAATACGGCTACTATATCATTTCGCCTGAACCAGGAAAACTCTCTGTGTGGGACTCTAAAAACTCATCAATACGCTGGCAGTGGGTTTAATCACAAGCTCGCCAGCGACACTAGCTGTACGTAACGGCTACCCAGATATTGAGTGAAAGGAAGACCGACGAGCAAACTAATCCGAACTCCTACTGAGCATGTCTGTGACAATCTCCATACAGTCCGGTCTATTCGTCTAAGAGTATCGCATATCGGGTCTAGGGAGCAGATAATGTCAAACCCCTAATAACACGATATTTCGTGTCGGTGTGAAGCTCATCACCCACTGAGAAATTACTGATCCAAATCAGTATTTCTCGTCTACCTTGGCCAAGAATTTCTGGTGATGGTCACCCATGCACAGCGCGACATCAACCCCCAATACCGGGAGAGACGAATCCCTGACGATCTGCTCACTGCCTCCATATGGCTCAGGACTGTACCCAATTAAAACATGTTTGCACGACTCATTTGAGCCGTGGTAGGGTAGTAATCAAAGCACAGTGGGAACTCACACGAGACAAATGACGATCTCATATCAACAGACTAACATGTACTCATGTCACCTGAGAACTGCTATCTGACAATAGATATAATACCATCTAGCATGTTCCCGACGAGTCCGTCCAATGTAACTCATAACCCAATGAGCACCAGTATACTATCATAGGTGACTAACTGACACCAATGGCTTGTGAGACCGGCCACCGCCCCTCATCGGGGTCTTGAAAAGTATACACTAGTCTACTCCGGAGTATCGATGCCCAGTCTCGATACTCCCTCGACCAGAGACATTTAAGGATGTGCTTATAGACCATCCAGCTCCCACGTATATAATCGCCATCATAATGCTGGTAGTCAAGCAAGAATCGTATGGGCTCTGTCAACATGCAATAGTGATCTGTACTACCACATAATGCATGTACATGATGATAAAGACAAACTAGATAGCATACTATTATTTTGAGTAAAACTGTTCTACCCGTATAGGTCCTCACTCAATCATCACAATCGCGTGCCTGCGATTACAATAATTGACTTGAGGACACCATATCCAACAAATAATTGCCTTGAGGGCACTATATCCAACACTAAAAACACAAATCCTAGACATCCTATCAAACCATACATATATATGCACTACTCTTATAAACCAATTCAAAAAAAATCCTATATAATGCTAGCTTCAATGAAAAATTAAGAAAAATCTATAAATATATTCTCTTATGATCAAGATATGCAGATCATCACAATTAACTTATATATCTGAAATCTCATTGAATTTGATCTAAATATTTTAATATGGATATGTGATTTGATTTTCGGAAATCATTTGAAATTATAACTTTACTCATCATTATAAATACAAATAATTTTCTAGAAAAAGAAAAAAACTATATAATTATGTGATATTATTAGTCAAATTTAGTATAAAGTTAGATAGATTGTTGTAGAATATTTAATTTGAATATTGTTAGGTTATAGATAGAGTTTAAACTAATAGTTAGTTTATTAATAGTCAATTTTGGTATGTAGTTAAATAGTTCGTTGTATAATATTTAATATGCATATTGTTAGCTTAAAGATAAAGTTTAAACTAATAGTTAGTTTACTGAGAAATAGGATTCAATTTATGTATTTGATCCCAGTTATATAAAAATCATATGGTTCGAATTTATCAATTATATAGGATTAGATATATTAGTATTACAACAAAATTTAAAATCTTTTAGAATTTTATATAAATATTTGAGTATTTGATTTCATTTCTTTCCCTATCAAATTGTTGGTTGTAGAAAATTTAATTTGGATATTATTAGGTTAAATATTAAAGATAAAGTTTAAAACAATAGTCTGTTTATTAAGAATTTTAGTTTGATAAAGATTCGATTTATGCATTTATATCTGCAACATAAAATATCATATGGTTAGATTTTATAATTAAAGGATAAATTATACATAATTAGATGTATCTGGATTAGGTTAAAATTTAAAATCTTACTGATTTGATCTAAATATTTGAGCAGTTTTCTAAATATTTGAATATTTGAAAAATAAATGATAGATATTTAATTATTTGTATTAATCTGCTGTCTTTTTTTATGTATTGTTTTATTATTTATTTATTTATTATTTTTTTTAAAAATTTGATAGGGTTTTTAATTTAATTTACTTGAAATTAATTGATTGAAGACTTCAAATTTAAATAATTTTTTGAATAAAATACAAATGTTAAATATTTATCATAATAAATCATATTAGACTACTATTGTATTGAAATAAAAGTGAATTGTCTTTAACAACTCTAAATGACTATTGAACTTTTCCTTCGTTGTATTTTCTTCTCGTGTCAAAACTCATTTTTATAATATTTTTGCATTATTCATATTCTTATGAAAATATAAAAAGGTTCCATGTTTGAAATTTATATGCTAATAATTTTAAAACACTAAACTTTTGTACATTATTCTTTTTTCTTAGAGTTTAAAACAAAAAAAATTTAAACGGCCCATAAGGGCCCGAAAAATAATAAACCAGTTAAAGTTGGTTAAGATTTTAATGCATGATTAAAATTACCGAATAATAATATATTTTTTTAATTTTCCACATGCATGCAAAAATCTAGTGTATATGTGTAGAGAGAAAATTTGAAAACAAATCTTATCAAGTTTGTGGCCATTTTATTCACTTTGAACTTATGCAATCAATTACTCGCTCCGTCCCTTTTTACTTGTCATTTTGGAAAGAGAAAAATGACCCATTTTACTTGACGTTTTTGAAATAACGAGCAAATTATTAATGATAAAGATATCAATAAATGATACAATATCAAAACTAGCCTAGAAAATTAATTGCTGATATTAAAAAGTGATGATACTTTCCTTAATAGTTGAGGACGGAAATGATATGATTTTTTTAGTGGTGATGTGGCAGTAGATTAATTGTTGATATTAAGAAAATGATAATGCTTTCCTTAATCGGTATGCATTTCTTTAAAATGACAAGTAAAAAGAGACGGAAGGAGTATAAAGAAGAGCTCTCATTTATTTCTATCATTGTTTGCACAAATCTTAAAACATATCTAATGGGCTAAAAACTTGGCAGCATTAATTTGTTTCCAGATTCTACCGACCCAGTCAGCCTAGTTGTACATTAATTACCAGAACCTTCAATTAGCTTTCAGCCATAGCTCAACTTAAATAAGTAGAAACAAAAACACAAGGTTGCAAATCTTTCAAATTTCCTACCCAAAGAAAACATTCAGCGTTGTATCTTTCCATAGGAAAACGAGGAGCAATTTTTTCTAGTCTGGTACATATAGTTTTTGATGAACCACAGCATGATTCTGGAGTTTTTAACCATCTTATGTACAGGGTACTTTCGACTCGAACATCACCCGGAGCGTGATGCCAATCTCTTGAGGTGCTGAAACATTTTCTGCTTGACCCATTGGCGATCATTTGGAAGAAAAGCATGAATCGAGGGGTCATACCTGCAATTGGATTCCAAAACACATGATTCAGTTCAATATTATAGTTATACCTATCATCATGTATTTATCCACATGGTATAGCACATACACCAATGCACTCAGATCAGTAAGGCCATCTAAGAAGTTGTAGAGATCAGCAATGTCGTAAGTGATGTTTCGCATGGCTGGATTAATTTCCTTGAGCTTTCTCTCATACAGACCGCAGAGTCCTGCCAATTTAGAATCGACCTTAGTTTTCTTGCAAGGGAGAAGAATATGTAAATATGATATAATGCTGCCACATAATTCATCTTTCTTTACATGATCCATGAAGCTATCTTTATTATTGGGGAAAAAAGAAAATAAATCCTTGAACAATTCATTATTATTTCTCACTTTCGAATCCCTATGCCAGGAATGTCAATATTCACTATTTACTCATCCCTTTGCAGAGTAACAGTTCTTAGTAGAGGTAAGCAGTATTCACACATTATGGTCAACAAGCAAGGGAAAATAAAACTTAATAAAGCGTCTTCCCTATTTTGATTGAACCATAATAAATAAAATTTCCTTTAATATGATACCTGCACAATTAGTAATACTATGATATGCCACTAAATCAAGTAGAAAGATGAAGATCTTAGTAACAATTAGTTGTTGATACATTCATCTGAATTCTCTAACTCCTAGAAATTATATACTGTAAAATAGGTTGGATGTATCATTCATCTGGCTCTGTGGAATATAATGTGCCTCCCACATGAATGGCAACTGAAAGTGGGACCGATACTTGGCTCTTGGATTTCAACGATTCTGATGGGCCGCGTTCTCACATACAGCATAATCAAATCCAACATCTATATTTCCCAAAGTCTTATCATGGTTCACGGGGCAGAATTAATGATAGAATTTTATTTCCCATTTTTCAATAATTTTTTCCTTTCTTTTTCTTTGTTTTGTTCATTTTGTTTTGTGGTCTTTTCCCCCACGGAGATGATAAATTTGATCACTTGCAAATTCAATTGGAAGAAATGTGACCTGATGATACAGAAAGATCAATGATAAGTGAATGACAACTGGGTTAGGCTTCATTCCAACAAACTACCAAACTCAATTACGAGAAACTACCAAATACTCCCAAAATTACGAGAAACTACAACAAAACTTTCAAAAACTATGAAAAACTACCATAACTAAGGCACCGCATCAGCAATATTTACAAGAAACTACCACAAAACTTTCAAAGTACGGTAGTTTCTTGTAATTATTATAGTTTTTGGTAGTTTTTTGTAACTGAGCCAAAGTATTTGGGTAGTTTTTTTGGAAGTAAGCCAATGGGTTATCGAGGATATTCAGACATGTTCAAGCACCTATCTAATTTTTCGTGTACATGACGTCCCCCTCCACCGCATAATAGTCAACTATTAGAGGTGGGGTATTCACTAGGGGTGTATCCATCTGAGGTAATGAAATCAAACTCAAAGAAGCTACTAAGTAAAGCAATACCTTGGACATCTCAACTTCATATTTTGGGTATGGTATTGGCGTATATTGATTCTTTTTTTCTTGTTGTTGTGGTAGTTGGGTGGGGGTGAGGATGGAGTTGCAAATGATATTCGGACGAAAAGAATGTAAAGTCAAGGAAATCAGAATTCAGAAGTAATGATAGATCCATAGCAAGATTGACAAGATGAATTGTGATGATTAAGATTCTCAAAGAGATAAATTAAGGTGCTTTTTCATGATTTAATCCAAGTAGGGTCTTGAGGAAATGTGGCATCACAACTCTGGTAGGATTCTCCTCTTTCCTTTTTTTCCCCCTTATGTTGGCCTGTCGCAGCTGGTCTAACTCGTATTCACTTAGGATTTTGTGCAGAGTTTTGTGAGCTAAACTGCATATCCATTATGGCAGGTTCCTCTTCTCCACACCTTGTATTCTTGTCCTACATCAAGTAATAGAATCAGGATTCATATAAACTTAAGAGAGAACTGATATCTTGAGAGTTGGCCACTAAAATATAGTTAGACCTTGTGGAGGCGCTTTTACAACCTAAATGCTGTACTTCACAAATAACCTAATTTTGATCGGGAAGTGTCACGACCATACCCAATATGATGCCGACACTATAAGCATAGGCTATAAGAGAACAGCAGTACCACACTGATCTTAATTGGATGAAACTTACCAATATAACTTATTCTGGATATAACATTTACTATAGAAGTCGTACTTTTCATAACATTAATAGGCAAGAAGTTATATAATGTAGCGCAAAGTTGCCAAATCAGCTTAAGTATTTAGCATTGTTTTTTTTTAAATGTTTACACTTTACCGTAGCATATGTAGTAAGATAAGTAACTCCATTAGCCAACAATGATGTTTATTAAGCATAAAAATATATAGCTTAGAAACATGAGCAAATTTAGAAAGTAAAATATCCATAACCCTAGAAATGGTGAACGGTTGTATTATTTTAATCATTCGGAATATAAAACATGAGATTAAAAATGGGAGAAAAAAACTTAACATCAGCCGTCAGCATGCCTATACTAATTAGATAAATCCAATGATTATAAACTATTAACTAAATGAAGCTGCAATCTTAAAATCAAAGTAAACTTAATCATAATTTTTTATATTGATACAGAAAGAGCAAAAGAAAAGATTCATTAGTTAGTTTGGTTAGCAAGTGGGTTATTGAGATCTGAATATTAGTTTATTGGGTCTTTAAGTAAACTGCTTCGACAAACTTGTAATTAATGTGATCCAACCATCTATTATAGTTGTGTAATAGCCCGATCCATGGCCCTTTAAAGAATTTCTATGATGAGTAGGGATAAGGGAAGGGGTGTGATTCCGTTGATTAAAAGTTTAAAACCGTGCAATGAAGATGGATATCTCTGTGATTTCTTAACTATCTATCTGTATCTTTCATCTTTGATTAAATCCTTCCCTAATCCTCACCTTCCATTTACAAGACCTAACCCTAACCACACCTTTATCTTCACCAATCTTTAAACCTAGGCTCTTTCCAACCAAAAAAACTGAGCCATAGACCTTCTGGATTTCTAACTGACTTCCCTGTTCATGTCCTGTTTGCCACCAATAACACACGGTAACCCACAAAACCCTGCAACCTCAAGTATTCTGTATCTGATAGCAGCCCTTCGTTCCGAAATCAGACAGCAGTCCAAATTTTGAACTAAATCCTATTTTTGACCTTTAAAACCATATATTCTTAACTATTGCATTGAAAAATAAGAGCACGTAAAGAGGTCTAGCTCAAGGAAATTTGCACCGACTGCTCCCAATGAATTGTGATTGAAAGCCTCACGCGGGGGATAGTTTACTTCTTTCATTTTATTTAAATATTTGTCTCAATTCACTTGGATATCCTGTGATAAATTGTGTTTTTATATAGAAATAGCTCGTTGTTTCATTGTTACTAATATCGGATCATGATGTGAGATTTAACTGCATTAAATTAACTCTTTATATCATCCATATATTTGCGCATTGCATTTATTAGGTTTCTCTTTAGGTTTAGCATGTTGTGTTGTAAGGCCTAGTTATGATTACTTGCATTTTAATCATTACATGCATGTTGATCTTGTCTCCTTAGTAACCCTCTATTTCATACTTGCATTCACTCCAAGCCTTAAAAGTTCATGTCTCCAAATTTTTATTCCTTTCTTGCTAACCACATCAATCAAAACCTTTTGCTAATGAACCCTTGATGCCAAATGTTTTTTAGCACTTGATTTTATATTTATATTTATATTGTACGTTTAAGTTATGTACTTATCCAAGACAATTACTAATTAAAACACCATATATATAATACTAAAGCTGAATGAGGAAATATACCCTAAAATATTCTTGTTGTTCGGTTGGAAGTATGCGGGATAGTTATCATTGCTCCCATATAAGTTTCTCATGCCATATAAATGGGCATTCGGTTAGCGGATGGAAAATGATCCCTTATATTCTTGAGGAAATTTAATTTTAGGCCACCCTCCCTACATAAAGACACTTAAAAATTAAAAATGTTGGATTGAAAATTATCATTTACCCCATACAAAATTCTCATAGAAATTTATTATGCCAATATAGGTGTTCAACGATTATCAATTTATCATCCTATCTTTTCAAATCCACCATTAAATAAACGGAAACAAATGCTAAATTATATTATTATTTTATTTTTTTACATTCTATAACTTTATTTAAGACTTAAACAAGAAGAGTGGCCAAATATTCCTCTAAAAAACCACGTTGCATGTCTATAAACATGAAATGATTATTTCACGTTTCTAGAGTCTCTTCATCTATTTATTGTTGGACTTTAATATGTTATTAAAGACAAGTTAGCGTCAATTCTTCATTATGAATATTGTTGTACGCTAGCCATGTCTTTTATTAACGGTTCTCTCAAATGATGCAAGCGCATTAATTTTTGCATGCATTTTATAAAGGCCGCTGGAGATAAGAGAAGAGAGTAGCTGACCAAAACACTGTTGCAAATAAAACTTCCTAGTGACTTCTAGAAAGATCAAATAGACTATAGGAATATCGAGAATGTCAGGTTTTCTTTGTTGTCAAGGACTGCTGTAATTTAGTTTCTTTTTGGAGATTTTTGTGATCTAAATGCTCTTTTATATTTGTAGGGGAGATCACTTATCTTTTATTAGTATTTAGAGTAGGGGCTGAAGACAAAGATCCTCTCACCTCTCTCTAATGCTTGTAAAAGATAGCTAATCGTCTTTTCCATGCTCTTTTGCATATAGATTTTTGGTTTTGTATATAATTATCTATTTATTATATTCAAGTAGGGCTTTTCACCCTCCATTTTTCTTCAAAAAAAATAATGATGCAAGTGCTTTTTTATATTATTTTAAAGTCATGATTGGTAAAGAATTATCGAGAAATATTTTTTTTAAATATTTCATCGCATAATCATAACTTTATAACCATTAATTAAAATAATTAATCATTTCATACCGTTAGAATAAATTTACTTTTTACATAGCCATATTATTATTAATCAATATATCATAGATATTGTACAACCATAATGTTCAATACGGTGTGTATATAACTATCAATGGATGCGTTGTACACTAACATATATCATTAGTTACACTTGTTATTTAAATAAAGATAAAACCCTCTTAAGATTTTGTTGACACGAGTGAAACATTTTTTGCTTCTTGCGTCATGTTTAATATATCATTTTGAAGGAATAAACATATCCCCTAACAATAAGAATAATTAATAATTAACAAGGTTTTAAATCTAAGATATCAGAATCATATCAGATAGGTACTTTGTTATATCACTTACGACTGATAATTAATTCAGTGATAATTTGATATATTTGGTCTAAAAATTCATTTGCTAAATAAAATATTAATATATAAAGAATATATTTCGAGAACTTTGTTTAAAAAAGATGTTTTGATAATAATCAATCATTTTATGCTTAATGCATTATGCATACATATAATCATTTTGAAGGACACATTTCTCCTCTTAAGGATCGATTGTTTAATCGATAATTCATTGAAGTACATGATGCATAGCTTCATGGATACCTACTCGAGCTATAGCCAAATCAAGATGGTTCCAAAACACGAAGAGAAGACAACGTTTATCACCGAAAACCCCAGGTTCGCAAATGCAAATATCTCAAGCCTAAAAGCCGACTCCGCAATAAGAAGGATCCACACATCCCTAAAAATGGTAAGAAATCGAATCAAGCAGTTAACCAAAGAGAACTTTACCATACTTCGGATTCACATAAATAACATATCAATTTTCGAATCGTAATAAGATTATCCTATAATAAACCATACATAGGTCAAGCATCAACTGAAACTTCGACACACTCTTCCCTAACCTTCCTATTCCTTTAGTGACTACTACTGATTTAGGCATCAAAGGAGGTCTCATGGGAATAAATATACTAGCTACCCATCTAATTTATTGTGGAAATTCTGCAATCAATATTTGGATCATGCAAAATAGAAATATTTTTTCTTAGGTAAAGGTACAGATCACTCGATCTATTCTTTATTGATCATGATATATATAATAACTCGAACATCTATTTAAATATGTATTCTATTTTTGGGCACAAAGTATGAAAATCGATAAGAAACCCTTCTACGAGCATCTTTTGTTCTGCAACTTTGTGGTTTCAATAATCGCGTTATTCTATGCCCACATTAAACAAATTTATTGGTTCTTACAAATATGTCAAATTTCATGTAGCATCAATTTCCATCTTTAACAACACAATCATTAGAAATTGAATTAGTAGGAAGCTGATTGAAATGCTAATCAACTTTTTTTTTTGGAACTTCTAAACGTGCTTAAGTGACAATTTAAGTAATCGGCTTAACTAACCGTACCGCTTATTTCCTCATGCTTTACTACCTTATTTGGCGGGCACAACCATGTTAAGATATATGGTTAACATATTTATATATTTAGCTTGCTTCATAATCAAGTGGGCTGTTAAGGGTTTGTTCAAGCTAAATTTCGTTAATGAAAAGTTGTCTGTTAGAGTTTGTTGATATTGGTTGTCAAATTTTGAAGTTCGAAGTTTATTGAAATTGAAATTCATTGAAGTTAGTTGAAGTTCGTTAAAATTCGTTGATATTTGTTGAAGTTTGTTCAATTTGATCGTTAAATTGCAATTAAACCATTCGTGAAAGTTGGTTGTTGATGTTTTTTGTTGGAGTTATTCAAAATTGGTCGTTAAAGTTGACTGTTGAAGTTCATTGTTGAAGTTGTTAGTTGAGAGTCGTTAAACTTGAAGTTCATTTAAATTGGTTCAATTTATTATTTGGGATTTGTTCAAGTGGTTCATGTACATGGAGCAACCTCCAGAGAAAGGTTTGAAAACTCAGGATCACCATCAGTATCGCATAACCATTTTTTTGGTCAAGATCGGCCGAGACTGCCGTCTCGGATAGGAATTATCAGTTTTTTGTATTGATTAATTAAAATAATGATGTTATAAATTTTATATAAAATGCCATAGCATCGGGTATTATTTTCAACATAATTTTCAATAATCTTCTAATTTTATCATATGATAATTAAACTACTCTTTGACTTTTATTTTATACATGCAAGTGTATATACTTGTTTGAAAATTGTTTGTCTGTATCTAATAATATTAGATTTTTCAAATATTGTTTTAAATGGTATATCTTGACAAGTACAATATAGCATGGTTTTAGATATCAACTATATGTGTCCGAGATACTATTTGAACTTTTGTTAAAAATGCCAACTTGCTATACAACATTTATTCTTTCTAGTATGTCTAAATGCCAGTTGCTAATTTATCATATAAATTTATTATATTTATTTTGATAGCTACATCGGACCCCGGGTGCAGTGACAAATAAGCAAGGGTTTCATAGGATCCGTCTAGCTTCCTGGAACATAGGTTCCCTTACGGGTAGACTAATAGAATTAGTGGAGGTGATGATTAGGAGGAGAGTTGGTATTATGTGTTTGCAAGAAACTAAGTGGGTAGGTGAAAAGAGTAGAGTCATAAAGCCTTGGGGTTATAAGCTTTGGTATACGGGTAGAGATAAAAATCGTAATGGGGTAGGCATAATCATAGATAGACGGTTGCTTGAGGATGTAGTTGAGATTAGGAGAAAAGGTGATAGAATTTTACTGGTTAAGCTTATTCTAGGTGGAGAGATCCTTAATGTTATTAGTGCTTATGCACCACAGATAGGTCTTGATGACGCTAGTAAGCGTCTATTCTGGGAGGATTTAGACGAGGTGGTGCAAAGTATACCTAGTGGAGAGAAGTTATTTATTGGTGGTGATCTTAATGGACATGTAGGTACTAGTCGTAGTGGGTTTGATACTATCCATGGAGGTTTCGGTTTCGGACAAAGGAATGAAGCAGGTGACTCGATTCTAGATTTTGCTTTATCTTATGACTTGATCTTAGCAAACACCTGGTTTAGGAAAAGAGAGTCCCATCTTATCACTTTTAGGAGCGGATCAAGTGCTAGTCAAATAGACTTTTTTCTGACGAGAAGAATAGATAGAGGTTGTTGTATCGACTGTAAGGTAGTGCCAGGTGAGAGTGTAACCACTCAACATAGGCTTTTAGTTCTAGATTTTCGATTTAGAAGAGAACCTAGAAAGATTAGACGTAAGGTAGAGCCTAAAATTAAATGGTGGCGATTGAAAGAAGGTAACCAAAAGGCTTTTATAGATCGTGTAGTACAAGAAGCGGATTGGCAGTCAGAAGATGATCCAGACAAAACATGGAACAAAATGGCTAGTTGTATCAAGAAGGTAGCTAGAGACCTACTTGGTGAGTCGAGAGGTGGTGCTCCACCATCTAAGGACATATCATGGTGGAATGAAGATGTAATGGCTGCTATTAAAATTAAAAGGGATTCTTATAAAGATTTGAAGAAAAGTAGAGATATGGAAAGATTTGAGAAGTACAAAATGGCTAAAAAGGAGGTTAAGAAAGCTGTTCGGGAAGCTAAATCTAAGGTCTACAAGGAGGTGTACGAGAAATTAGACACTAAAGAGGCTGCAAATGATATATACCGGATTGCTCGGATGCGGGAAAGGAAGACTAGAGACTTATGTGCGGTGAAATGTGTCAAAAATGAAAATCAGAAGGTTTTAGTTCGAGATGAGGATATCAAGGAAAGATGGAGAGATTATTTTGACAAATTGTTCAATGAGAGCTTTACTAAGAATTTGGATGGACTTGTCATTCAATCTCAAGATATAAACCGTGATTTCATGCGTAAAATAAGACTTCCTGAGGTTAAAGAAGCTTTGAACAGAATGAGTTTAAGAAAAGCGGTTGGTCCTGACGGGATTCCTATCGAGATTTGGAGATGCTTAGGAGAAATAGGCGTTAAATGGCTGACAGATCTGTTTAATAAGATTTGGCAGACAAAAAAGATGCCAAATGAATGGAGGAAAAGTATCCTTGTACTTATCTACAAGAACAAGGGTGACATTCAAAGTTGCTCAAACTACCGTGGAATAAAACTGATGTGTCACACCATGAAACTTTGGGAGAGAGTGATTGAACACAGGCTAAGGAAGGATATTAAGATAACAGAGAACCAGTTTGGGTTCATGCCTGGACGATCGACGACAGAGGCTATTCATTTACTTCGTCAACTTGTCGAGCGTTTTCGAGAGAGGAGAAGAGATTTGCATATGATATTTATTGATTTAGAAAAAGCATACGACAAGGTACCTAGAGAGGTATTATGGGGGACAATGATGAAGAAGGGGGTCCCCGTCAAGTATATTGACATAATCAAGGATATGTACGATGGAATAGTGGCAAATGTCAGAACTTGCGGCAGCTTAACGAGTGATTTTCCGATCACTATTGGTTTACATCAAGGATCTGCATTAAGTCCATTCCTGTTTACCATCGTGATGGATGAGCTTACTAGAACTATCCAAGATGAGGTACCTTGGTGTATGCTATTCGCTGATGATATTGTTCTAGTAAATGAGACGAAAGCGGGGGTTAATGCTAAATTGGAATTATGGAGGCAAACATTGGAATCTCGGGGATTCAGATTGAGCAGGTCCAAGACAGCATATATGCACTGCAAATTTAGTAGCCAGAAAAGTCAAAACCATATTGGTATAACATTGGAAGGGCAAGAGATATCACCGAGCGACAAGTTTAGATATCTAGGTTCCATCATCCAAAAGAATGGAGAGATCGATGGTGATGTTAATCAAAGGATCCAAGCTGGTTGGTTGAAATGAAGGAGTGCAACAGGGATTTTGTGTGATCGTAACTTTCCGTTAAAATTGAAAGGGAAGTTTTATCGGAGCGCTATTCGGCCTGCCTTATTATATGGTACAGAATGCTGGGCTCCTAAGAAGCATCATACACAGAAGATGCACGTAGCGGAGATGCGCATGCTTCGTTGGATGTGTGGTAACACTAGAAAAGATAAGGTGCGAAATGAGAATATTCGTGCAAAAGTTGGTGTAGCACCTGTGGAGGAGAAGATGCGGGAAAACCGGCTAAGATGGTTTGGTCATATGCGACGCAGACCTATGGAGGCACCGGTTCGACGAATAGATACTCTCGATATGGGCAATAGCAAAAGGGCAAAAGGGAGACCGAAGAAAACATGGATGGAGGTGATACGAAACGATATGGTTGCCAAAGGACTCGATGAAAGTATATTGTTCGATAGAAGTGAGTGGAGACAGAGGATTCATGTGTTGGACCCGGCGTGATTCTCATGTTGGTTCATGTAGCCTACCCCATATGCTTGGGATAAAAGGCTCAGTTGTTGTTGTTGTATATTTATTTTGATAGCATATCTTTAAATGATAATTTCTAAGTTGGCATGTAACTTTTTTTGTTGCTGAACGAAAAATACCAATACGACAACCGAATGATATATCATTTCCATAATATCCCAACTAACTAAAAAAGGAATAGAAAAATAAATATGAGCATCAAGTCAAAGGCTGTAATAATTGATGGAAAAATCCATAATTCTCTCAGTCTTATAGAGGTCTGGCTCAGCCTATATCGGCCCAGATTGCCCTGACTCTGCATGGATCCAGTAGAAAGAATGCCAAATCTCGAAATCTGTTGGTCAAATCCACTTTTAAAGCATATATCATATCATCAATATGAAAACCTGATACGATCCGGCCTATGTGGATTAGGATATACCGAGTTCTTTTTTACCTTGCTCCAGAGCATACTGCTCGGGACTAGTTGACTAGTTGTCAAAACAATTACAATAAGTCACCAAGAGCGTAGTTTAGCCAGTTCAACAGTGTTGTGCAAGAATTCTAGTCGAGACAGCTCGAGAAAGTGTAAAAAGAAACGGTCGTGGAAGTTTGCATTTAGTCATAAGTTCAATTGTCAAGACAATTCTTCATAGCTATCAAGTTCAATTGATTAAAGTGGCAAGTTATCAAGATAGTACATGGAAGTTGCAAGTTCAGTTCAAGAAGTTGTAGATTGTCAGGACAATTCACGGAAGTTGAAAGTTTAATTGTATGATGTGTGCACAAATTCGTTTACAAAACCACTTGGGGGTTCTCCAGTGTATTTTACTTGTAACAAGCTGAGAGCACATGATATATGTGTTCCGGCTTAAGAGGGTTGTTAAGATAAATAATCAACATATTTAGAATTTTAGATACGTAGTTTACCTCGTAGTTAAGTTATAAATGATAGTTTAGATATTTTAATTATTATATTTAATATGTAACCCTAGTTATTATATTATAATAAATAGATAGAGAGACCCCTCTCCTCTCTTGAGTTGTTATGTTTAACAAAACCCAATTCTACGGCTCTACGCATGCCCAAATAGGTGTGGAGTTTAATTACGACCTATGTTACACTGAAGGCTAGGTATGGGTGGGGGGGAGGAGAGAGAGAGAGAGAGAGAGAGTTCCGCATAAGTTCTCATGCGGAAGCATTTGAGATTTAAAATCATTGGACCCTAATTATCATGCCAAAGCATTTGATGTTTCAAAGTACTGGACCTTAGCACACTTTGTATTTGCTCAAATTTAAGACATCAACACAAGGTCCAGAATAAGGCCTCACAGCCTCAGTCTTAAGCCTTTTATCTGCACATTAACTCACACAAGGAGGCCATAGGAGAAACAGAGGATGTTCAGTGTCTACAGTATTCTTTTCATTCAACATGCATACGCGTACGCATATGCATAAGCTATCTAGGCTAAATGGCAGCAAGGATTATCTGCTTAACATGCAGAACGTTGTGTCCATTTTTGAAGGAAAATCTATATCAACTCAAAGTTACTGATTTCACATAAAGCACAATCACGTTTAATTGGTGTTCCACAGGACACATTCATAGAATTACAGCAGAATATTGTTGACTGTTGATCAAGTTCTTTCACGGACATGTGTGCTATAACATGGCACAGAAATAAATAAATTAACATACAGCGTGAAATGAAATATCAAGTGCTCAAATAAAAATAATAATAATAATTAGCGACAAATAAATCTACAAGAAACAGAAAACAAAGTAATGGATGAAAGTAAAGACACCAAGACAACTTGGTTAAGAAATATTTTAAAAAGCAGCACTAGCACAGAAATGATTTAATGTCTGTAAAATTATTCTTGAAAAGACCAGTCTAATCTCGTATAATACAAGTTGAGAAATTTATCATAGATTTTTCATAGTGAATCAAGAAATATGAAAATATGCAAGAATTAAAGATAGTGTTTGCGATATTGGACATAAATACCGTCCATAGCTTGAGTTATCGAATCATAATCCATGAAGGTTCTGGTTGCCCTGTTATGGGATGTTTGCATCAGTATAATGGTGTGCTTGTTTGCCTGCATAAAGACATTTAATTAGAATAAGTAAAGCATTCCGTTTTTTCATTCATTATTTAATCAATTGCCCATGAGCGATTAGCTATGGAGAAACCGATTAGCTATTGGAGAAACTAAGGCCTACAGTTCAGAAATGCTCTAGAATTATAGCTAAAGTATTAGTATCACAATCAATTCACATGAATTTTTGATAAAATATTGAAATAGATGTATTCTCTGATTTCTTTCACATGGGATGATGATGAATCTGCTGAGCCAACATTAAACAGAGCTAATATGATTCACATATATCAGTTCTTTCAAATGTTTTATAGGTGCTCTCCCGACTTATATAAGGCAAACATGTGCCTATACCACGAATATGAATACCTTTAAAGGCTTTGTTGACTATTTGCTAGGCATCCCATAAAATGTTCACTAGAATGCCTGAAATCAGACTTCCTACTTAATTCCAAATACTTATGTTAAAGGATGTAAATTACTATTCCTGACTACCGAATGAGCAGAGCCTTGACCTTTAGATGTAGTTGTTGTAGAAGTTCCATCTACAAATGGACAAGACTTTTGTCTTGAGGTATTAATATTAAATGTCGTTTACAGGTCGTACTCAATATCTATTTTCTTTTTTACAAATTAACGACGAGAGTTAGAATCATCATCTCTTGCAAAAGTAAGAGTAGGCAAGAATTCTCCCAATTTGTAACCTACTATACAATCTGTTGTATAAATAGGTAAATCATCCTTCCAAGTTCCAATATACAATTGTGATTCCGCTTTCACTAAAAAATTGTAGGTATGAATAACGATTTTATGGGCAATCGTTATGTCTATAATGGTAGATGCCTGAGAATGTTTCATGCAATCATGCTTCATAACCTAAGCCATTTTGTTGTGAAATTCCTTGATGACGATGGTGAAGAGTGTTACGTGTGCCTCACATTCGACCCATATTGATTTCCTACAATTCGGCATTATCGCGAAGCTATATGAAGATTTGACGTTATCTACAAGACAGACGTCTGGATCTTTAGCTCCAGACGTTTGTATGTGCTCTGTATGCGCGAACATAATTTGGGTAGACGTCGACCTCGATGAGGATGAGACGTCTGCGAGCACTCTGATCTTCTGAAGTCGTGAAGGCCATGCGTCTGAACATCCTTATTCAGACGTCTGGTGGCACTATGAAGTTTCAATGATACTCAGCCGTATTGGGCCGGTCAAAAATACTTTAGTTAGGAAATTAGTTTTTTGGGTAAATCTTTTGTATGCTATAAATAAGAAAGTTTTTTGCAACCCCAGAGAGAGGTTTTGAGATAACTTTTGTTATTTGAGAGAACCCTTTTGTTTGTGAGATCTAGGGTATTGTTTGAGGGGTTTGTAATCATCCACCGCTTTTGTACTCCTCCAAATTTGATTATTAATAAAACTTCGTTTTCGTCTATTTGTAAGTTCTCGTATTTTCTATTTTGCCTGTGGTTTTGTTTTTTCTCTTCATCGTTTGTGTTTGGCTTCGTGATCATCTTGTCGCAACAAACTGGTATCAGAACCTTTTGTTGTTGTTTGGGATCTTTTGGATTGAACCATTAGATCTTCAATATTGCGATCTAGGTCAACGGCGGATAATGACAACTACGTTCTCTTCCCCACTTTCTTAGATCGTGATTTTGAAGTTGCGGATTCGTTAGCACATCGTATTTTGATTTGATCTTATATCCTGTCTCCGACAATCATGAAGTTCGATATTGAGAAGTTTGATGAAAATATGAGTTTTAATTTGTGGTAAATCCGTATGGTTGCCGTTTTGACTCAAAATAATTTGAAGAAGGCGACTCTAGGGAAGGATAAAAAGCCTTCCACTATGACAGAGGAAGTTTGGGACAAGATAAATGAGAAGCTCCTCACGACTATCCACTTATATTTGACAAACGAAGTTCTACAAGAAGTATTGATGGAGAAGACGGCGGCTGATTTGTGGAAGAAAATGGAGTTATATTTAAGAAAATCTATCATGAATCGACTCCTGTCGAATCAGTGTCCCTACACACTTCGTATATCAGAAGGCTCTCCAATCAAATCTCATGTTGGTGAGTTTAATTCAATCATTACAGATCTGAGTAAAATTGATATTAAGATTGATGATGAAGATCAAGCTCTTCTCTTATTGTGTTCGTTGCCACCCTCATATAAGCACTTTCCTGACAGCATGATTTATGGACGAGACATGATCTCAATCAAGGATGTCAAGGAGAATTTCATGAACAAAGAGGCTTCTACCGAGGCGGATGGTTCGTCGTCTGGTTTATTTGTTCGAGAGCATGCATAGAAAAGAGATCCAGAAGCAAATAGAAAGAAGTCGAGATCGAAATCCAAGGCTAAGAACGTGACCTGCAATTATTGAAAGAAGAAAGGACACTTTAAGGTCGATTGCTATAAGTTGCAGAATAAACTAAAGCAAGAAGACAAATTGAAAGAGTTTTCGGCTGAAGCGAGCATAGCGGAAAGAGAAGGAGATCTTGTGGTCCTCGAGAACACATATCGATCCAAGGACGAATGGATCATGGATTCGGGTTGTTCTTACCATATGTGTCCCAATAGGGATTTTTTCACCACTTATGAGTCCGTTGATGGTAGAGTGGTTTTGATGGAGAAAAATAGTTCGTGTCGAGCTATTGGCAAAGGGACGATCTAAATCAAGATATTTGACGGTTTTGTGAGGACATTGGCGGAAGTCAGGCACGTACCTAACTCGAAGAACAATCTCATCTCTCTGGATGCACTCGACGACAAGGATTACAAGATTTCCGCTTAATGTGAAGTTCTGAAGGTAACCAAAGGCGTTCTTGTTATGATGAAGGGCTTGAAAAAAGAGTCCTTGTGTTCATTGCATGGTTCGACTTCTGGATTGGCGGCTATTTCATCATTCAAATCTATGACGGATTCGGAAACTACCAAATTATGGCACATGAGACTCGGGCATATGAATGAGAGAGGTATGACCAAGTTGTCAAAACAGGGTCTACTCGGTGAGAAGAGTACGACGAAACTGGAGTTTTGTGAACAATGTGTCCTCAAGATGCAAAAACGTGTTAGTTTCAGTTCGGTGGTGCACAACACGAAAAGTACTCGAGAATATATCCATTCAGATCTTTGGGATCCCTCTCCGGTTGCTTCTAAAGGAAGCGGTGCCAAGTATTTGCTTATCTTCATTGATGATTTTTCGAGAATGATTTGGGTCTACTTCTTGAAGCATAAAAGCGATGTGTTTAATAAATTCAAGTAATGGAAGACATTGCTTGAGAAGCAGAAAGGGAAGCAGATCAAGAGACTAAGGACAGACAATGGGTTAGAGTTTTACGGTGGAGATTTCAATGATTTCTGCAAAAATGAAGGGATAGTTTGGTATCATACCGTTATCTATACACTACAGCAGAATGGAGTCACAGAACGTATGAATCGGACTCTTATGGAGAAATCTCGGTGCATGTTGTCTAATACAGCGCTCGGTAAAGAGTTTTGGGCAGAAACGGTGAACACGGCGTGCTATATTATGAATCGGTCATCTCATATGACACTAGATAGTAAAACATCAGAGCAGGTATGGTCAGGGAAGCACGCCGATTATTCGACACTTAAGATGTTTGGTTGCCTCGCTTATACACATTGCCATGAAAGAAAGTTGGATCCTCAAGCGAAAAAATGTATATTTCTCGGTTATGCTACCGGCATTAATAGTTATAGATTGCGGTGTCCGGATTCTAAGCCGCCTAAATTTATCGTTAGCGGAGAGTGACTTTTGAAGAATCTGCTATGTCTAAGGCGTACAACAAGGAATCTCTAGTTGTAGACGATTTAAAGGATGAGCCGAGAGTTGATATTGAGGTCGGTGAAAACCCTGGTTTCGCAAGAGATCTCTCCTTTTCCGTCGTCTGAAGAAGCTCATGATAAGCAATCACATAATGAGGAGTATTTGCTCGCTCGTGACCGACAAAGAAGGGACTTTAGACCACCATAAAGATATGGCTACGATATGATCTAGTGGTGTTTACCGCCAAAAATGGGAGACGAACTGGTGTCGAACGTCTTGCCTGAATTTGGGAGCAGATGCATAAGTATGATCCATCCACATCTCCGAAGACACTAAGTTGATTTATAGCGCCACCTATCGGAGGTTTGGATGAATGTGACCGATATATCTGATTTTCATATTCTCTCAGGGTGAGAGGTTTATTGATTGTGGGGACGAATCTTTCTTACAGGCGCAAGCCCTGTAGTTAATTACGTTATCGCAAAAACGAAAACGATAACTTTCTATACTCTAGGTTTTTGTGTAACACCCGAGCCCAATGCTACTAATTTCAGTTACTGTTTGAGCGTAATGTGGTACTCTCTTCACCTATCTTGCTTGATTGTTATTTACTGTAAATTTTACCCGGCAAATTCATTTCTGCATATAACAATTTATGGCATCTAAAATAAAATTAAAAATATTCATCTTGGCCTGCTTGGCACCCTAACCCTGTTGTAGCGTCTGTGCATCGTGTCCTCGTCCCGTTCAATGAAACGGGCGAGTTTGGACGGCTACGTGCACGTACGTGTGTCCGTTTTGGGGGTATACTTTTTGATCATAAAACACTTCATTTTAAATTTTGGATCCCGCTTAAAATTCTATTATTTCAATTTCAAATTTTTGGACCCGACCCGGGCGCAATTTGAAAATGTTTTACTTTGCGCCAAAATCCTAAATTTTATTATTTTTAAAACGTATATTTTTTCTAAACATACAAAAATTTTACTGTTAATTAAAACCTTACTATATCTTTCATACCTTTTAAATCATTAACTAAATTTTTCCCTTAACCTGAAAATCCCTCCCACCAATCAGCCTCTTCCATCCTTCCCGCGGGCCCCACACCCTTTATATATCTCTCTCTCTCCTCTCTCCCCCGTCTCTCTTTCTCCTCTCCCCCGTATCTCTCTCTCTTCTATATTTTTTAAAACCTCATTCCCTCCATTTCTTCCTCACGTGTAACCCAAAACCCCACGAGAAACGGCCGCTTGCCCTCGCCGCTGCAGCCCGCCGACGACGACACCATCACCGGCTTCCTCGTCCTCGTCATCCCCTCACCATCCTCGCCCTCGCCCTCTCTCTCATCGTTTCCCGAGCACCTGCACACCCCGACCAGCGCCGCAGCCACCTACGTCCCTGCACCCGTCGCACCGCAGCGTGTCGCCGCCAACGACCCCGTCCCTGTGTCCCCGGCCTCGCAAGCACCCCTCGGTGAGATAACTTCCCTCCTCTCTTCCTTTCTTCTTCCATTCTCTGCTGATGTGATTCTTGATCGACAGATCTCTCCCGCCGTCGTCGTAGGCCATGCCGGAGCTCCGTCTACCTCGTCGTCATCCTCACATCTCCCCTCTAGTTAAACCACAAGAGCAGAACCTTTGTAAGCCTTCTCTTCTTCTTTGCTTCTTTTCTTTTCTTGATTGCAATTCTTGACGTCGCTGTTTTGCATCTCGTCGGAATCCGGCCGTGCCGGCGACGCGTCCCGACGTTCCAGCGAGGTACCCCGACCCGTGTGGTTCCATTGTTCGTCGTTTGGGTTCATTCCGTAAACCGTGCGCCCGTCGCGAGTTTCCCCGCCGACATTCTACGTTCCGTTTTTCGCGGTTCGCGACCCATCGAGGCAAATACCCCTTGCTACATGCTATACAATATTTACTTATAAGTAATGACACCCTAGAACCCGCAATTTAACTTTGGTATTATAATTTCCCACTTTTTCTTGTACAATATTGTTATATATCATTTTATCTTTAAACTTAAAAACCTACAGTTTGCAATTGAACCTAATAACTACATTTACCTGTTTAATCACATTTTTAATATTGACATAGCTTATGGAATTTATCTCTATAGTTTTGTTCCATTTGGACATTCGTGTGCATGTTAACCTGTAATAGCTGTATTGAACCTTTATATAAATCATTGCACCTATAAAGTCCTTAAACTCGTTAACATGATTAAAGGGCCATAATTGTCTTACTGCATGCTTATATGTTTGAATTCATATCTGTGACACAATTGATAACGGTATAGCTAATTGAATGAAACTGCCTATTGCTTACTTCATTGCTTATCTCATATTGTTGATATCCATGCTTGATTATATAACTGATTGTGAGCACACCTGTGATATCGCTTGCTTCTTGACCTGTCTTGCTACCTACACACTGATTGACCCGACATGGTACCGTATACTGCTTGACTTGACATGATGTACCATGACCTGATCCGTTACCTGATCTTGTGTCTAATGCCAACGAACCTGACATGTAGTCCTCATGGACCGTTCCTATTGTCTATCCAGACAAACCTGTTTACCTGATCTTGTGTTTGCATTAGTTTCTTGATTTCGGATACCTGACTTGACTTGCACATATAATTTGGGGTATGGGGAAATCAAAGGTGAAATCTGACTTGTAACTCGACAGTTCACTACCTGTCCTGAGTGTACACATTCATGTTTTGTGCCTAGCAGCATGTCTCGGTTTAAGCCGAGAATATTGTGGCCGTGGTCCCGGGTATGTACGGGATACTATCGAGTGTACACATTCCTGTTTTGTGCCTAGCGGCATGTCTCGGCTGCAGCCGAGAATATTGTGGCCATGGTCCCGGGTATGTACGGGATACTATTGAGTTACATCGATGATTCATCAATTTGGGTTTCAAAGACTTTAGAATAGAAAACCCGATAGAACAGTTAGTTTACCCACTGCACACTACCCTGCACTGCTCTGATTCATATTATTGTTACCCTTGCTTTATTCATGTTTATATTCGCATTGCCTGTTTATTATGTTATTACTTGATGACTTGACGCGCTGACGTCTGGGTTTTGCATGGCCCAGATTCTGTACCGCTGTCACAACACGAGCAGAAGTACTTCAGCCGACAGACTGAGTTATGAGTGCCAGCAGTAGTTAGTTTTTTTTCCTGCATTTATTTCCTGATGTGAGCCCGCATTATGGGACATACATTCCAGTTATTTTGTATTGGATCTTTCGCTTCCGCATTTTATTATTCTTGACTCGTGATTTATCTTGGTTTATGGACATGTTTAGATAGTTTTATTTTGTTCTTGATATCTCTACAGCCGTAATGTGACTGTGGATGGATACTTCCTACCCACAAGTAGCATGGTTGGCTATGTCACGTGCCCATTTTAGCGTACTCTGGAAAGCGGGGCGTGACATTTTGCTTCGAGTGTGTATTTTAGTTTTTGTTTATTTTGTGTTGTCCATGGATTGTATACAGAGACTAATTCATTTCGTCGTCCGTAGGACACAGATTAGTCCAAATCCGTATATATTTTAGATTTGGATCAAGTATTTACTTGACAGGGTCCACGTTGGTGTTTTGATTTGTCAACGGATGTGAAATTAGGACTTATTTCTCACTTGTGAGGTCTATGGGTTTACATGCTTGCATAAGCCTTATCTAAAGATCGTCGGTCTCATTTGAGACTAAGGTCCACTTAGATGTTTTTGAGCATATGAGCTCAATGAAGCTTAAGCTTCAAGACTTAGCCGATTTGGGCTAAGTGTGGGGTCTGTTTGACATCCAAACATGCTTGGCGCATATAAGCTTGGCGTATGGCTCACGGCTCGAGTATCGGCTCGCGGCTCGGGCGTACACTCACGTGCATATCATGTGAAGCATATAAGTTTAACGCATGGTCCATGGCTCGAATATCGGCTCACGGGTCGTGTGCATATCACGTAGCGCATGATGGAACCAGGAGCATGTTGACGCTTGGCTTGGGCTTGGCTTGGTTTAGTACTTGGTTGGCGCAAGGAGCACATGGCTTTGACGTATGCTCGCGTGCATATCACGTGGCGCGGTTAGGGTTTTGGAGATTAATCTCTAAAAAAAAGATTAATCTTTCCCATAATCTTTTGCTCAAAAGTTCATAAAAATCATGTTTTTATGATTTCCAGAAATTAAGTTCTCAAATACGAATCTTTTCTGGGGATCTATGTCCCATGAAATTTAAACTTCAGTTCTTTTGTATTCTTGGTGATCTTTTAATGGAGAAAATACTTAAGTTTTCCTCCAAAACTCAGATAGATCAAAATTCCCTCCATAAAAACTTAAGTTTTTTGTCAAGGAGGAGATTTGACCTAAGGATCTATGATCCAGTGGAAGAACATAAGTTCTTATGAAGGTTAACCTTCAATGGTGATGGACAAGAAAGCAAGGGGAGGGTTTTTATCTACCCCTTACCTAGGGTTTTAGAGACTTAAGTCTCGGTTGAACTTTGAAATTTTAGAGGAAGATGAAGATCTTGGCAGATGGTTAAATCTCTATTATCTTCACCTTATGAGGAAGATTCGCTATCTGGAGATTAATCTCCCCCTCTTATTTACATGAAAGGATATTGTTAACCCAGTTGAGAGAATCTCTCGTTTGAGAGATCTCAATTGATTTTAAGATCAACCGGTGGTACTTAAGCACTGTTGGATCATTGATCCAAAGGCTCACTGTTAACAGAGTTAATATTTTTCTTGTTTTAGAGAAATTTCTTGTTAACAAGAGATCTTTCTGTTTTAGAAAATAATGGGAAATTACTTCCCCAAAAATGAAGCAGGCGCTTCACAAAGATTGGCTCTGACACGGGTTAGATGGCATCGGCTCGGCTTGAACCGGAGATAATATTGGCACTGGTTGCGCCAAGGTTGGCATTGGCTTTACTTGTGCCAGGATGGCATCGGCTTGGCTTGAGCCGGAATTGAGCTTAAGCTCTTGAGCCCAAATTTAGGCGGGAACAAATGCCCCCCACCACTGCGCTGTGGTGTCAAGATTCGGGCCGTTAGATCCGTCTTGAGATCCATGGGAATCTCAACCAACTCCACACCCCTATATATAATGCTTAAGCTTTAAGGGGAGGGCTGCCCATTTCAATTTCTTTTCTTTCCGAGAACTTAAGTTCTTGTTTCATAGAGCTCAAGCTCTAGTTTTGAAGCTTAAGCTTCGGTTTTGAAAACGTCCCATCAAAGACTTGTCTTTTCAAATCTTTGGTAAGGACCAAAATTTTGAGTTTAAGCGCAATCATTTAATTTATTTTAAATACCCACTTTGGGATTTTCAGAGCTTAAGCTCAAGCGCTTCTAAGGCATTCCCTGTTTTGAGACTTCGGCGCTTAAGCTTCTATAAGGAATTTTTTTTATTCCCATAGAGTACATTCTCATGTTCCAATTATTTAATAGGTCAAAGTCCAGACTTTGACCTTGACCTGGTGGAGTCTCCTAGCTCTGAAGCTAGAGGCTCCACACCTTGAACTTACAGTGTCTTTTTAACTGATGTTCCTTTTGCTTCTTTCTTTCCTTTCAGGTACGATGGCTAGTCGGCTATATTCCATCGGGAAAATCATTTCCAATACCGATGTCCGCTCTTACGAACCAGAATACACTGCTGCCCAGTGCAACACCGTATTGCACCGCTTTAAAGACTACAATGGGCGATTGCTTCCATGCCATTTTGCCATGTTGCAGATGATCTTTAAAGTGATCTGGACTTTACCGGGGCTCTCTAAGGCGATACCGCTCTAGGCACTTGATGAAGCTGAAGACAAAATGCACTCAGTTTATCTAATGTGCCTGATCTCAAATAGGCGACGGGACGACGCCATCACGCTTTTACATCGGATTTATCAACAGAAAGTGATAATATCTTCATACGAGAGCATGGAGGATGTAAGTGGCGACCCCGAAACTTGTCTTCGTGAACGGGCGCACAAGAAGATGGTAGACGATGCTTGGGAAGTTTTGTTGGATTTTATTTTTGAATTTATCAACCCCTGTACCAATGCTCGTATCTTGCCGTTGTAAGCTTTGAATGATAAATGAACTTTGTTTTAAATGTTTGTCTTTCCTTTCCTTTTTATCGATGTTTGTAAGGCTTTTACTGGGTTTGTGTGTACTTTTCTCGGATTCCTCATTTTATTCTATTTTCAGGTATAAATAAACTCAGTCTGACGTTAACATACCCCCGTTAGCATAAGAGGCCGTCAGGTTTGTGGTACTGGGTGTAGCTCGTCTTTCATTGTACCCTTTTTGTGTTGTACAGCTATGTATCTTTTTTCAATTGACATATGAATAAAAGATACGGTTTCTTAATTCGCTCGCCTCTTTTCCTTTTGTGCTGAAAAGACCTGATTTAGTTTATGTACTCGTCTCGGAGCGTTCAGGTTATCCTCCCTTGATGAATAAACTCGGTCTAACGTTAAACATACATAACCCCTAATAGCGTAGGAGTCCGTTAGGTTAGTGGTATTGGGTATAGTCTCAGAGAAGTCATGACTGCACCCTTCGGAGGTGAGATGACATCTAATGATTTTTAGGCTTGTAGGTACTGCCATTGAGACCTGGAGTTAGGAAGTTGTCATCGGTCCGCTTTTGTTTTGACTCTTTGGCCTTTGCTGACGCCACATCTGTACTATGCTAAACGTCCATATAGTCTTTTAGGCTGTGTATGTCATCAAGACTTAATTTTTCGTTTGGCAAAGCATGCTGAAACATATTGTTCACCTTCATTTGTTTGTGCCCGTGGGTTGTATACAAGAGTCGGTAATGACCTACCTGTAGGGCAGAAAAATTTTCTCATTTTATCCGCGATTTCTCATTCATTTCAGCATTTCTTATCACGAAGGTCATGATTGCCCAATTATTTCGGCTATTTATTCACGGTTTTCCAATCATTTCGGCTATTTCATTTTATTTTTACCCACTGATTTTTATTTCGGGTTGCCCAATCATTTCGGCTTTTTTACTCGCTGGTTTTGTTACGAGTTGGTGTTCTTTTCGGCATCAGCATCGCTATGCTGGAATAGTGACAGGAGCGGATCATCATGTGCATTTTAAGGAAACTTAGGGTTTGGGTTTTAGGTCTGCATCAGCACCGCTAACACTAAAGAGTAGTGCCAGGAACGACTCATCATTTGTCGTTGTCTGTTGAACAATGATGGCTTAGAAACCAGGTTTAGATCCCTGTCAGCTAAGTTTTCTTTCAACTTTATGAGCCGTAAGGATCTCATAAAGATATTTTCTCCCTGCGAGTCGAGAGAATCTCGTAGATGTATTTACTCCTTAGGAGTCATGGAGACCCCTAAGTGTCTTTTACCTTGTGAATCGTAAAGATCTCGCAAGAGTGTTTTCTTCTTGCAAGTCGAGAAGATCTCGCAAGTCTCATTCACCGTCGGTGAGACTTTGTTGAAACACATATTTTGTGCTCGAAGATTGTATACAAGAGTCGGGGTCAAACTATTTGTACGGCAGTTTTTTTCTTTTCACGAGTTTGCACCCTTTCGGGTTTTCATAAACTCACGGATAGTCCTGCCGTTTTTACTCACGGCGCCCTTTCGGGTTTCATCCGTGCCATTTTTGCTTATAGATAAACCAATTTTTTTTAACCGTTCTCCTCATGGGTCGTGAGGGTACATGAGCGAGTCTTCTCCTTGTTGGTATCCTGGTTGACTAATAGAGGAGGTCTTGGAAGCGATTTTGTCGCGGGTAGCCCGTGGATCGTATACGGTAGTCAACTTTGGAAACCAGCAGTAGGGCAACAGATATTTAGGTGATATTTGTTCACCCGGGGGACTTTGAAGGTGCAAGCTTTGTTGCGAATTGCCCATGGATTGTATACAGTAGCCAATTTAGTGATCAGCCGCAGGGCAACATATATTTTAATAAGCTTTCAAAGTCTCGACTCAGGAAGATAGGGAGAGGACATAGGCGGCGTCATCTATCGTTGACCCGAGTCACGACTCTTCAAGCATAGTACATCTTGAGGAAACGACCGTTTATCGGTCGAAGATGCCTTCCTCCATGCATGTTCATCAGCATGTAGGCTCCACCTCGGTAAACCTTGTCTATTATATATGGGCCTTCATAGTTCGGCTCGAACCTCCCGCGTTTTGCACGGTTGGGAATCATTGGTCTCTTGACGACCAGGACGAGTTCGCCTTCGTAAAATGTTCTCGGTCTGGTTAGCCTTTCATATGCTTGAGTCATCCTTGTCCTGTGAGCTTCTAGACTTTGTTGTGCTGCAAGACGGGTTTCATCGAGAGCGTCGAGTTCTTCGAGCCGGAGATGAGCATTTTCCTCATCGGTGAGCTCATATTGGATCGCCATCCGCAAGGAAAGGAGTTCTATCTCCAATGGGAGCACCGCTTCGGCGCCGAACACCAAGGAGTAAGGCGGCGGCGTTGTGGCAGCCTTGAACGTCGTTAGGTATGCCTAAAGAGCTTCGAGCAATCTTTCGTGCCAATCCTTTTTGTTCTTGGACACCATCTTTTTTATGAGCTTGGTCAAAGTATTGTTGAAGGCCTCTGCTAGACCGTTGGCTCGGAGATTATAGACGGAGGAGTATCTCCAGTTTATCTTGTGGTGTTATGTGAAGCGGCTTATCTTATGGCTTCTGTATGTTGGTCCATTGTCCGAGATTATTCTTCTTAGAACTCCGAACCGGTAGATGACACGAGTCTTGAAGAAGTGTAGAATGTTCTCCGTCTTCACCTCTCTTAGCGGTACTGCTTCTGCACATTTGAAGAAGTAATCGATGGTGGCCAGGATGAACCGATGTTCTTTGGATGATGCTGGTTCAATAGAGCCAATTATATATGTCCACCACATCTCGAACGGCTAGCTGGCTATTGTAGGATGTAGCAAATTGGGATGTTGATAGATGAAATCTCTGTGTATTTGGCACGAATGACACCTTTTGGCGCACTTGATGCAGTCTTGAATCATCGTGGACCGGTAGTAACTCATTCTCTTGATTTTGAGCTTCATTTTTTGACCGGCTTGATGAGATCCGCAAAATCCGTCGTGAATTTCTTGGACGGCCTTCCTTGCTTCATTCGGCTCAAGGCATCTTAACCATATATGGCCGAAAGATCTCTTGTATAAAGTTCCATCCATAAAGGCAAATGACAGAGCTCGTTTGATGAGCTGGTGTCTTTGCGATGCACCCGGCACCCCTGGGACTTAAAGTAGTTGATGAAGACTTCTCGCCGTTCTTCTTGTTCTTCTGCTTGGAGGACATTTTCTTCGGGTAGTTCCGCTGGAGACTCCGAAGGTAATTCTGTCGGCACTAGGATCTTGCGACTTTGGACAATATGATCCTTACGTCATCGAGGTTTTCATCTGCCAATTCTTTGGCCAGTTTGGCTAACGCGTCTTCTTTGCTATTTTGCTCGCAGTACGCTCTCCAGCGTGTGATGGAATCTGTGTTAACTGCTGCACCTCTTCACCATACCTCATCAGCTCAGCTTTGCATGTTTTGTAATTACCGTTGACTTGACTGACGATCAGTTGAGAATCTCCGTATCTTTGATTCTCATGTCGATCGCAATTTGAAGACTAGCTATGAAGGCTTCATATTCTACCTCATTAGTGGTTCTTAATTCCGTCAACGAGATCGCATAAAGTATTATTCCACCTTGAGGAGTCATGAAGATGAGACCCATCCCCGGCTTTGATGATTGGGGTATTCTTCTTTCACACCTTTATTGAAGACGCTCCATCGAAATAGAGCTCTCATTGACGCTTTTCTCTCTTCTTTGTCACTGACAGTCGCATTGAATGCGTGTTCATCCGGCAACTCATAATTTAGCGGGGAGTCGGCGGAGATGGGGTGTTCAGCGAGGAAATCGGTGATGGCACGTCATTTTATCGTCTTGAGAGGGCGATATATGATTGAGAACTCCATCATCAGGGACGACCATTTAGCAAGCCTTCCTGTCAGAATAGCCCTTGTCATCAGGTACTTGAGGGGATCCACCTTTGATATAAGGCGAACTTCATATGCTAGGGCGTAATGTCTGAGCTTCGTAACTGCAAAAATCAGTGCCAAGCAATACTTATCGCTGGGGGAATAGTTGCATTCTTCCCTTAGCAAGACTCAACTTAAGTAGTACGTGGCTTTTTCTTTTTCATGCTCATTTATTTGTGCCCATAGTGCGCCTAAAAAGTGATCGAGTGCTGTTGTGTGGAGAGTGATTGAGTGCTGTTATATATAGTATAAGGGGTTTCCCCGTGAGTGGAGCAGCCAACACCGGCAAATTTTGCAGGTACTGCTTGATTTCTTCCAACGCCTTTTGGCATTTCCATCCTATACGAACGGGGTTCCTTTCTTCATGAGGTAGGAGAAAGAACGGCATTTGCCAAATAGGTTGGCGATGAATCGCCAGATATAGCGAGCTTCCCTTGAAGCAATCACAATTGCTTAAGGTTTCTTGGCGAGGGCATTTCTGTAATTGCCCGGATCTTGAAGGGGTCGATTTCAATCTTTCGATGGCAGATGATAAATCCTATTAACTTGCCGGAGGAGACTCCGAAGACGCATTATAGCGGATTCATCTTCAGGTTATATTTTCGGAGATGCTCGAAGACTGTTTTAAGATGTCCCCAATGCTCCTCATGAGACATACTTTTGACCACGAGATCGTCTATATAGCATTCAACGATTTCGTGGATCAAGTCGTCAATATTTTGGTCATAGCTCTTTGATATGTCGCTCCGACGTTTTTTAGTCCGAAAGGCATCACTTTGTAGCAGAAGGCGTCTAACGGTGTACGGAAGGCTGTGTGCTTTTGATCTTCAGGATCCATCTTTATTTGATTATAACCGGAAGATCCATCTAGGAACGAAAAGACCTCATGAATGGAGGTGTTGTCGATCATCAGCTCTGTAACTAGCACAGGGAAATCATCTTTCGGGCAGCCTTGTTTAGGTCCCGAAAGTCTACGCAGATCCAAACCGTTCCATTTTTCTTCATCACGGGGACGATATTCGCAATCCATTCGGGATATTGCACTTCATGAATGAAACCGGAGTCAATTAGTTTCTTGACTTCGGCATTGATACTCAGCTCGAGTTCAAACCCATCCTTCTTGGTGCTTGTTTAATGGGTTTTATCCCCGGCGTTATGGCTAGCTTATGCATTGCTATGTCTGGATCGAAACCCGGCATCTCAGAATAGTTCCAGGCAAAGCAATGTACTCTATGAGTACAGTCTTCAGGATAGCTACTTGTTCTTCGGACAGCAGCTCACTGACAAACATGGATCTAGGATCATCTTCCGTTCCCAAGCTTATTTTCTTTAATTCGTCTGTCGTGGTATGGATCCCATCTTTCAACTCCTTTAGGACTGGTGGCATTTCGGAGATCTCTTCATCTTCATTAATGAAGCAATCGAAGAGCTCGGACATATCTTCGTCCCCTCTCATTTGAAAGTCTTATCATACGGCAGGTATGAGCGGGCTTCTGCTTCTTGGACCGGACGTATCCCAATCCGGGGGTATCGACTTTCTTCGGCGCACGCTTCTGTGGTGGACCCACCCTCCAGCTGTCGGTCAACATAAACCTGTCTTGTTTGTAATACTCCTCAGTCCAATTTTTAATGTGAAGCGGTCTTCAATCGGGTGACTTGTAATCCGGTGGTATGGACAATAATTAAGGTCATTGACCGCAGTTGCTTGCGCTGGTCGTCACGGCCAGGGCAACGATAACATGCAATTCTTTATAACAAGATCAAATAGCTTCTTTGTCTTGTCACGAGAAAAGGAGTATTCGCATCCACCTCTTTTCTTCAAGAGTAGGACCCAAATGGTCATTCATCCCACGGCCGGGTGCTTTGGAACCCGCCTTGCTGTTGTTGGGTATTAGCGGTAAACCTGCCTAGTTCTTATTTCGGCTGCTTCGAGATTTCCCTTTTATAGAGGAAGACGGAGGCCGCTGCAGTTGAGGAGTATTATAGCCCATCCCTTCTGCGGATTGTCGGCTTCGGCTCAGTCATTTGGCCTTCTTATATATGGTCATCTCCCGTCTTATCATATCTTCGCCTTCTTGAACAGCTTCTTTTATCAGCTGATCAATCGTGTCTTCTTGTGGCAAAGTTGAAGCATTTTGCGCGGGCCCTGCCCCCTGCTCAGCCATGTTGTTTCTCGGCACAGCTTCTCCTTCTTCACTTAAAGATCTTATGGTATGGCAGCTGCAAACTTGTTCCCGTTTCTTAGATCGGACATATCCTAATCTAGTGGTATCTAGTTTACCATTAGGGCCGGCTCTACGAGCCTCTGGCACTTCCCAGATCTTTTTATAGAATTGGATTTCTCGAACGGTTTGTTTGAAAGGTACTCCTTGACGCATGAGGAGGTCTTTTAAACTCCTTGAGAAGTATTTCGGCATAAAAATCGGCTGCAACCTGTCGAGATTTGGATCAAGTGCCGGCCAGATTTCTTTCTTTACTTTGGTCTCTTAAGATTTATAGAAGAGAATCGTTTTCGCACCTATGTATGGGAGGCACATAGAAGGTTATCAACTCCTCTACATTGTGGGTGCTGATAGTATCGGGCTCATTGTAATGCCGAAACGACGCCATGTTGACATGTAGTGTCCGATCTGCTTCGTCAAAGGTTCTTGATAACGGGTGCGTGGAGAACACGGCTTCATTCTCTTCTTCGAAATCGCTTCCAAAGACTGGGATGAGGTTCAGTGCGCTTTGCTCATCATTCATCGCCCGAGGTGGGCCTGAGAACATCATCTCTTCCTCATTCTCAGAGTCGCTTCCGAAGACCGGGATGGAGGCAACCTGCTTCTTCTTGTTGTTTCCATCGGATGTGGGTTTTTTGCATCTCTCGGTATCTTCAAAGTCAGGTAGAAAGTACTTGACGTCTTCGTACTTGCGGACTTCATTTACAGAGAAAGAATTGAGCTCTCCTCTGATGATATGCACTTTCCCGTCTTTGAAATACTTCATACACTGATATTGTTTAGAAGGGATGATGTTGTACTCGTGTAGCCAAGGTCTACCGAGCAGAGCTTTATAATGTTTTGGCGTCAATGACATGGAACTTGACGTCAGTGACGAGTTGTCCGAATCGATGTGTCGGCACTACGGACCCACAGGTTCGGGAAGACTGGGAATCAAACCCGGAAATTGTGATCTTTTCTCGAGCTAGATACTTGACGTCCATGGCCAATTCCTTGAGCACCTTCAAGTTGAGGATATTAACCGAGGATCCATTGTTGTCGAGGATCTTATTTATCCTCACATCTTCACAGTAACCGGCGACGTAGAGTGGGAGGTTGTGCTCGAACGTTCTTAGGAGGAGGTCTTCTTCACTGAAAGTTATATCAGCGGTATGGACTTCTGCAAGCTCATCCATCATGTTCTCTTCGGCGAAATAAGCTTGAAATTGGTTGGGTTCGGTTAAAGCCTTGACAAGGGACTCCCGAAGTTTTCAATGAGAGTATAGCATCGTATATGCTCAAATGTGATGGCAACTTTTTCAGATGCGTAAGGACGTTATAATCCACCTTGATCTTCTTAGGCGGGTCTTTAGCGGTGAGGTCTTCAGCAATTTCTTTGTCGATCTCGATCTCTTCGATCACTTTTTTCTTTCTTTTATCCTGCTTCTTTGAGGTTTTATTTGTGGGCCTGAGAATTTGCTCGGGAAGGGTGCGATTTCATAGCTGGCTGTCGCAGGCTTTCATCTCGAAGCTTGTGAAAAGAGGATTGTAGATGACTTCTTTTTCGGAGTCATTTCCAAAAAGTAGGAACTTTGCCATCCCCTTCTTTTAGGGGTTGAGTCTTCTTTAGACCGCTGCTGTTTTGAGAATCATATAGCAGTTTTCCACCGCTGATTCTATTTGACATGCTGCTTCAAGCTTATTGTCCTTGAGCATCGTATCGCGAGCTTTTCACTTTCCTTTCAACTTTCTTTCATGAGAGATATAGCCTCGCCATCATCTCTTGAATGCATTACACTAGTCGATAGGGTGCAAAAACCTCCGGTGGTAGAGGCAATACTTAGTGCTCTTCCTCTCCGTCGAAGTACAGCGTTTCTGGGTATACATCATGAGAGGTGGTAGCTTCATTCCTGCTGAAAGAGCCTTGGTGAACCATTTCTCAGCTTTGGTCTTGCTTCTCCTCTCTTTAATCGGAGTTTGCTTCGGTTGGGGAGCATTTTTGCTCGTCCCTTCCGCAGTTTGCTTGTTTAGGTGTAGTTGCTTGGCTTTTTCATAAATGATCACTTCACGTCTTAGGATGTCTTCGCCTTCTTGAACAGCTTCTAATATCAGCTGATCAATCGGATCTTCTGACGGCAGAGTTGAACCACCTTGCATTGGTCATGTCCCCTACTCATCCGTATCGCTTTCTGGCACTAATGGAGCATCTTCATCATATACAAAAGAATAAGAGACCATGTGGCAACTTTCCACACACTCTTCCATTTCTCTCATTGAGTCTTCTTCCTCAGTATCGCTATTTTCGAAGTGATGCTGGAAAAATTCTTCAAGAGTGATCGGTACACACGCTTTCTGATTATAATCTTCTAGCGTGTCTATATACTTTTGAAGATCCATACGCCTGTCGACATATTCGTCAGGTCGTACGGGTTTCTTGGCCTTCTTATTCTTTTTGGAAGGACTCGGGAGGCTTTACCCCTTGTCGTCGGCCTTTAGAACGGGACACAGTTTTAACATCCCCTCGATGACTTGTGGTTCAAGCGGATTTTTCCAGTTGATTATCGAGCACGCTTGTAGTTCTTTCAGCATCTTCTTTGTCTTTGACGAGTTAACCATTTCCCCTGGAGCTTCTGCCATCATCGAGCAAGATGCCCCTGTCGTATCAGCCTTCCTAGGGGCGTGTCTTTGTGGCGAACCCACCTTCCAGTTGTCTGGTAACATAAACTTGCCTTGCTTGTATTAGTATTCGACCCAATTCTTGAATACGAAACCGTCCTCAATCGTGTGAACAAGCTGATGGTATGGAAATAGTTAAGGTCATTGACCGAAATTGCTTATGTTGGTCGCCGTGTTTCGGGCAGTGACAGTATGCGGTTCTTCATGGAAACTCGAATGAGTAGTCATGTCCGAACTTCTCATCGAGGGTGGGACCCGAACGGTTATCATTTCGGTGACCTGCTGCTTTGAAACCGTCTTGTTGCTGTTGAGCATTGGCGACAAACACCGTCTTGTCTTTACTTTTGTTGTTCCGAGATTCTCCACCTGAAGAGGAAGGGGATTAACCAATATGCTCGAGTAGAACTAATTTATTGATGAGCTCTTGATAGGTTGCATGCTTGGCAAATGCTAGGAACGGGTACACCTTCGACTGTGGATCAAGGGTACCAATGAACATTCCAACGGCTGGACCATCGGCGATGTGTTGTTCGCATTTAGACCAGAGATTCCTCCATCGGATGGCATATTGAACCAACGTTTCGTTGGATCTTACTCTTTCATTGAATAACGCAGAAATCATAGTACGTTCACTTGCCCTGACGAATATCTGTGTAAAGAGTAATTCCATGTCAACAAAGGTTTCAACGGAGACGTTTGGGGGCTCTGAATACCATTCAAAAGCGGTGTCCGTCGGACTGCTGATGAACTATCGAAGGAGCGGCTTATCATCACCTCCGGTATTACCGCATATAGCTTTAAACTGCATGATATGTTGGTGAGGGTTCCTTGTCCTCTTGAAAACATTAAACTTCGGGATCATATATCCCGGAAGGTACTGCATTTGGTTGTACCACGCCGGATATGGACGACCTGTTTTGACCAGCTTATTTGTCGCTACGTTGGCCTGGTATGCTTTGATCTGTTGGGCAATATATTCATCAAGCTGCGTCTTTAAAATCGTATCACCGTTGACGGCTGGAGAGGCTTGCAAAGGACTTGTAGCATCCCCTTTCATTATCAGGAGCCACCGGCGTTTCTTCGATCGGCGGTTCTGACGGTTGAATCATTAGCCCACATGTTCTAGAACAGGAGGATCATCTTATTCATGTTAACGGTCATTTCCGCCGCTTCTTTGTCTTTCTTGTCGAGGGCACGCTTCAAAAAATCAACATCAGACTCTTGCCCTATTGGTTCTTCATGCTCGTCTTTCGAGCTTGCTTTGGACGGAGGACTAACAAGTGTTGCCGCTTAAGCAGCCATTTCTTGCAGCTTTTGCTGCTTTTAAGCTTGAGTCAAAGATCGAGTATGAGGTCTATGACTCATGGGAGCATTACTTTCATTCTCAGAGTACACCATGAGCACGGTATGAACTATTTCAGTCCCGTACTTAGGACGCTTGAGATCTCGCCCCTTAGGATTTTCCTTGCACGATTGGCTTTTTTCTGGCCTATGTCTTCTATAAAAAGCCACCTCGGGTTTGAGAGGTGAGTTATCAGCGTTTGGCTGACTCTTGAGTTTCTTCGTCTTGGGTAAGAAGCTGTGATCGATGATAGAGCACTTGATCTCCTTCCAGACTTTATAAATTTTTAGGAAAGTCGTGGAAGTGAGCGCGACAACTTTGGCTCATTTAGTTCCTCCACGGATGGTGGAGACTTCTTGAGAACAGCAGTAGACGAGTTGCGCTTTACCTTCGTCGGCGGTTCAAAACTATTCTCAGTTGGAATAGCGGCATGGACAATTGGCATTGGGGCTGGCGAAGTGAGTCTCGACTGGGAGCTGCCCCCTGCTTGTATTTATCGACACCAGTATCGACGTCGAGCGTCTCTTAAGACAGAAGCTCCTTCCATAATCCAAAAACAATCATAAACATAAAAAACCGCGATTTTGTTCACGAAAACACGACACACGAAGTGTAGAATGGAAAGAGAAAAATAGTCCCACCGGACATGCCAGAATCTGTTTGCCGCCGAAAACCGGGTCAGACGAACCGGTGCCGAACGTCTTTCCTGAATTTGGGGCAGATGCATAGATTTGATCCATCCACCTCTCCAAATACACTAATTTGATTTATAGCGCCGTATACCGGAAGTTTGGATAGATGCGACCGATATAGTTGACTTTCGGATTCCCTCCAAGGGTGAGATTTATTGATTGTGGAGACGAATCTTTCCTAAAGACGCAAGCTCATGTAGTTAATTGCGTTATCGCGAACGATAACTGTTGGATATAGTACCCTCAAGACAATTATTGTAATTGCAGGCACGCGATTATGATAATTGAGGGGGGACCTATACAGGTAGAACAATTTTATTCGAAGTGATAGTATGCTATCTGGTTTGTTTTTATTATTGATTTGTACACGTTTTACTTGTTATTGCATGTCGCTAATACATAATGATGAAGCCCGTAAGATTCTTGCTTGACTACCAGCATTATGATGACGATCATATACGTGAGAGCTGGGTAGCCTATAATCACATTCTTAAATGTTCCTAGTCATGGGAGTATCGAGACTGGGCATCGATATTCCGGAGTAGTAGTGTAAACATTTCGAGACCCCGACGAGGGGCGGTGGCTGGTCTCACAAGCCATTGGTGTTATGTCACCTAAGATAGTATACAGGTGCTCACTAGAGGTGAGTACACTGGACGAACTCGCCGAGAACTTCTAGATGGTATTATACCTATCGTCAGATGGAAGTTCTTAGGTGGCATGAGTATAGGTTAATCCTTTGACCTAAAGTCGGCATTCGTCTCGTGTGAGTTCCCACTGTACTTTGATTACTACCCCCACCACGGCTCAAAAAAGTCATGCAAACAGGTTTTAGTTCGGTACAGTCCCGAGCCATATAGAGGCAGCGGTCAACTTTCAAGGATTCGTTTCTCCTGGTATTAGGAGTCGATGCCGTGCTGTGTTCAGTTGGCTATCACCAGAAATCCGTGGCAACGGTGGGCGAGATTTACTGATAGTTGATCAGTAGTATCTCAATTGGTGATGAGCTAGACTCAGACACGACTTATCGGGTTAGTAGGAGTCTGACGTTATCCACCCCTAGACCCGATATGCGATACTCTTTGACGAAGAGACTGGACTGTACGGAGATTGTCACATTCAGGCTCAGTAGGGTAAGGACGCACTTGATTGTCAACCCCCCTTTTCGACAATTACCTAGGTAGCTGTTACGTACAGCTAATGCCGCTAACATGCTTGTGGTTAAACCCACTGTCAGCATATTGTCGAGTCTTTAGAGTCCCACACAGAGGGTTTTCCGGGTTCAAACGACAGATGTAGGAGCCGTACGGTGGTACGTGCAGAGGATCCGATTAAATACGTGTGCACGATACACAAACTTTAATCGGACGATTGATAATACTAGCCGGCTTTGGATTAAGCCGGATTATTAAATCAGGTTTTGATTTAATAATTTATATATGTATTTTGATACATGTATTTTAGTATTATTGTTCACTAATTATTCTCTCTTTCGTGCTATCCGTATTTTTATACAGATATGCGTATATGTAGCGATACATATACCAGGTGAAGTATTCCATATTTGTACCGCAATGCTTCTAGAAGGACACCTCATATTTAATTTTCTATTTAGAAAATTAAATAGGAAACGGGGTGTAAAGTTAGAGACAATGAAGCATGTAAAGTTAGAGACAATGAAGCATAGCTACAACATTGTAGAGAGGCATGGTTTTCTTTTAAAAATGATTAAATCATTTGGGTGCATTATTCATGTATGGTTGAAAAAGTGCAAGCCATCCTCACTTCAACACGATGTTTTTCTTGACTTCCTTACTAGAGCTCCATAGTTCATGCTTCTTCTTCTCCTTCTTGCTCCCATATTTGACTAAGATTCTAGAGAGAAATTTAGTGGAGTATTCCTACATCACCGACCATCCAAACCTAGCAATTTTGGGTCATCGGTTTGAGCCTCCTCCGCGTTCCCTCGGATAGATCGTTTTTGGCACGAGTGGTCAATTCTCAAGCGCGATCCCGACGACTACGAGCTTGAAGGGGTCTTCCACAATTTGGTGGACACGTGACAAAGGTTGTATTTCTCAAACCTTGCATGTTTTAGATTTCTAGTTTATAGTGTTTGGATCGAATTATCGGGTGTGCGCGTCCGGTGCCCGCAAAAAGTTTTTGTTTTCGCTTCCGTCTCTGCCGCGGCTTCCGCGGCTCTGGCGCCGGATCCCAACATGGTATCAGATCCACCCAAACACCATAAACTAGTGTTTGACGATACTTCAAGTTTCAAAACCGAAAACTCTATTTTAGAAACCTAGTTTCTGTTCGAAATAGTTTTGGTCTCTAAAATTTTTTTAAACAAGGGCAGAAGCTTAGTCTAGACTAGATAGTGACACATAATGAAAACGAGCGGATTTCATCATGATTGGAGCGGCAGGAATCTTGTTTTGGCCGGCCTCGCCTTTTCACTATTCACATCTGGAGCTCGTTTTCATGCTGTGTCTTGGGTTTTGTAAATTGGTATATTTAGTATTGTTTGATTTGTCCCAAATTTCACTTCATGTCATCTTAGCTTTGTGACAACTCTGGAGTTTTAAAAACTCAAAATTTTTGCATCGTCAGTATCTGTGATGTGATATATGTGTTGCTGAACGTCGTTTAATTGCTATATGTTCATTTAGACGGGGTTGCACACATTCTGGTGTTGCTTGCTTCTGCGGTTATATATATATATATGGTTATGGTTTGTGCGGATTGTCGTGATGGATAGCCTTGTGTGCAATGATAGATATACAGTTCAGATTCATTTTTATATTCTTTATTGCTGGACGATCGTCCGACATGTGGACTGCCGTCACTGCCAGTTTGTATATTCTTTTATTGGGGCACAACCGGATTGAGGTCGATATCACCATTGTATATATATTTTTCTTTTCTGTACTAGGATTACCCCGCGGAGGAGTGATTGAATAGCCGGGTTCTAAAGGGCCATGGGCCCGCATCATATGGCGTTGAGACCGGGGGGCTTACTCTAGAATTGGAGGGTTATTCGCCGCACTAGTAGGGGGTATAGATTGACCCACGGAGGGATGCTCAAGTTACCGGATTCCGTAAAGTGCTGGATGGCCCAATCACTTTGTTCATTGGGGTTGCCTCACTTCGGGGATTGGCGGGTAACTTGCCGCACCCGTAGGGGTATAAGATCTTCATTGCACTGGCTATCCATACGACCGGGGAACGTCGCGTCTCATTTATAGCTCAAATGAAACGCGGGGCTCTTAGATTATCCGCTATTCCATATTGTTATTCGAATGTTTGTGATGATTTTTATCTGTCTGTGATGACCATTATCTGCCTGCGATGTTGATATATATATTATATATAGTAGATGCTTCTATATATTTTGCATCCGCGCTAGTCCAACCCCCGCTCTGCCATTAGTTAAGTAACCTAACGGTGCATGACGAGGCTCCGGGGCGAATGCGGATGGCATATAAAAAGCATATTATTTTGGTTGTTTCTTTTGTGGCTTGGAAATATAAAATAATGAGAACGCATTATCGAAATAATGCAAGGAAAAATAAACCTAAATGATGTTGTCGGAACCAATTTTAAAACTACTTGGTTTTCTTCAAAACTCATGGTCGTATTCTTTTGCTTTGCATAGAAGTATTCGGTTAGGAATATCCCGCACCTCATTCTATGAGGGAAGAGCCTTGATCCCTTCATTGGGAGTTCGCTCTTGAGCAAACGTTTATGTTACTAGTTTTAAAAAAAGAGCTTAAACCACTACATTTCAGAGCCACTCGAGTTCCTTCAACGATATCAAGTTCATTACGTTAAACGTTTTTCGCCAAAAACCAGCTGTAGCTTTCCGTCATTTCAAATAAGTACCTCGTAGTATTCGAGCTATATACGTTGGTCTCTATCAAGGCATAGTGTACGGCAGCTACGTGATACTTGTCTGTAGCATGGATATACGATTATCTAAGACAGCCGCATAGTCACGTTGGTCTCTATCAAGGGCTTGTGCGGGTGGGTTTAGATCAATCTTAGATAACGACGGGTTGAACTTGACTAGCGACTTATGGCATGTTGGTCTCTATTAAGGCCATGAAGTCGTTAGGGGCAAAAAGCATATCGAAAGTTTCAAACATATAGGAAACTTGCCAGGCATGCGCATACCTTCTGGAGTGTGGTGACTTGAGTGGATTCCGTCAGGCTATCACATGATGATAGTTGGGTTCTGATTCCCATTGATGAGTACGTATTACTTCTCGGAAGATTTTTCACTTAAATGATCCCGACTGGTTCTCCTTTTAGGGTTTGAAGGAGAATTCGAGGAAACGGTAGGAGCCATCCTGATCAGACAGTGATAACCAATCTGATCTTGATAGAGTGCACGCTGAGTATTTCTTCTCTCTCTGGTACAGCAACCCATGACTTACCTTAAAAACTCATTAACCAATTTGACCAAACCTTCTTACACCCTTTGTAACAACCGAGTCCAGTTCTACAAATTCCAGTTACCGTATGTGTGGTGTGTGGTATTTATTTCATTGATAATGCTCTGACAGTTACTAGTTATAGTTTACCCCGACATTACATATGTTTGCATGTAACAATTAAGTTACTTAAAATAGTTTTAAAATACTTGTCATGGCCTGCTCGATACCCCTAACCCTGTGGTAGCGTCCTTGCATCGTGTTCTCGTCCCGTTCAGTGAAACGGACGTGTTTGGACGACTACGCGCACGTACGTGCGTCCGTTCTTGGGGGTAAGCTTTTTCATTACTAAATCCTTCATTTCAAATTTTGGAACTTGCCAATAATTTTCATATTTCAAATTCAATTTGGACCCGACCCGGGCGCAATTCTGAAATATTTTATATCCCGCCAAATCCTATTTATTCTAAATCTTTTTTTAACTAGCCAAAATATTTTTTACAACCTATTAATTTTTTTTTAAAACCAACGATATCTTTATTAACACCCAGAAAATCTTTTTTCAAATTTTCCCTAAACAAATTCTTCTCTCCACCAATCAGAACTCCCCTTTCTTCGACGCCGGGCCCCACCTCCTTTCTCTCTCTCTCCCTTCTTCTTCTCTCTCCTTCTCATTTCGCTTACCCCCGCTAGCAAACAACTTCCTCTCTCCTCCTCTTTCTCGCTCCCCTCGTTTCTCTCTTCCTCTCTCCTCCCGCGGCTCTTTCTCTCTCCCATCGCGGTAAGTTTAGATCCCGTCACCTCCTCGTGATATTCTTACCTCCCTTCTATCTCGCCTCCCTCCTTTAAAATCCCATGCACGAGAACGGGAAAGGAAACTCATCCAACCCTCGTCGCCTCCTCGATCCCTAACCCTAGCCGTCTCTTTTGCCTCGTCACCATCTCCACCTCCTCTCCCTCTCTTCCTCCTCCTCGCCTCCATCTTCTTTTCTTTTCCTGACTCCCAACTCTCTCTCCTGCACACACGCCGGGGGAAAACCCAACCCCCCATCGCCGCCGGCCACTCCCCATCGCCATCGCCATCTCCCCCTCCTCAGTCCTCCATCCATCACCCAAAACCCTATCTTACAATCCCTGGAAACAGACCCGAGCCATTCCCTGCAACTTAAGATCTTGCTTCATTGCCGTTGTTCTCGCCGACGATCTTCACCGACGACGCAGCCATCCCTCTACAATCCAGTGGGTAAGTTCCTTCCTCAATATCCTTCGATCTCTGACATTTTGCCTTGTTTCCAATCCATGCATTCCTGTAGCATCTTGATGTTCACTGTGTTTACTGTTTTCTTTGGTGGCCGGAATCCGACCGTGCCGGCGACGATTCCCGACGAACCAGCAAGGGCCCCTGATCCGTGTGACTCCACTATTCGTCGTTTGGGCTCTTTCCGTGTACCGTGCGTGCGTCACGACTTTTCCCGCCGACGCGAGACGTTCCGTTTTCCGTATCGCGATCCATCGAGGCAAGTGAAACTTGCTACATGCTATTTTAAACTATTCGTATGCTAAATTATTTATTTCCTGTTAAATCTCTAGATAGAATCGAAAGAATTGGATTTCAAGTTAGCCGTATAAAGTTTCATCACACATTTTATGATCTCGAACTTGAAACTTAATTGTTGCATCTAATTATTTATACATAGAAATCACCGGTAAATGTTAGACCACATGATCACATTGTTTTATAGCCATGATACCTTTTATCCAGTTTTAACCTATCGGACATCCAGGTGCATCTTTAACCGGTTTAATCACAATTGCATCCAAATTATACATGTCGTCGCATCCCTAGATTACTCAATACTTATTAACCTGTTTCTTGCATTCACATCTGTTATACGGTATTCATAAAATGCTGACACCATCTCTTAAACACACACTGATAACCGTACGGTTAAATTAATTAAACCTGCATTCATTGCTTAACCTATCCCATGTACCAATGTATCGTGTTGTTGATAGCCATGCTTGATTATTTATAACCATGATTATGCAAGCTGATTATGAGCACACACGTGATATCTCTTACACCCTGACATGACGTGTTACATACATATTACTTGACCCGACATGGTACCGTGCACTACTTGACTTGACCTGATGTACCATGGCTTGACCTGTTACATGATCTTGTGTCTAATGCCAACAAACCTGACATGTAGTCCTCACGGACCGTTCCTGTTGTCTATCCAAACAAACCTGCTCTTACCTGATCCTGTGTTGGCATTAGTTCTTGATACTGAATACCTGACTTGAACACCTATAGCTTGGGGGTATGGTGAAATCAATGATGAAACCTGACTTGTAACTCAACAGTTTGATACCTGTTCTGATCAGTCTTATGGGCTAGGCCAGCCCCGGAGTGATGATGCTGACATCACTCATCTATACATGCTACCTTCTACTGCCTAGCGGCACGTCTCGGATTCAGCCCGAGAATCTTAACCGTGGTCCCGGGCACGCACGGGATACTATTGAGTTACATCGATGATTAATCAAATTGATTTCAAGGACTTTAGAGTAGATAACCCAATATACCAGTTTAGTTTACTCACTGCACACTACCCTTCACTGCCCTGATTTATATTACTGTTACACATGCTTTATCACTCATGATTATATTTGCATTGCTTGTTACCCTGTTTACACTTATTTACTCGATGACATGATGCGCTGACGTCTGGGTTTTGCATGGCCCAGATTCCGTACCTTTGCTGCAGTCCGAGCAGGAGTACTTCAGCCAGCAGGCTGAGCAGTGAGGTTTCTGTATTAGTTAGTTCTTTTATTTTTCTGCATTTTATTCCTGATGTGAGCCCGCATTATGGGACATACATTCCAGTTATTTTGTATTGGATCTTTTGCTTCGGCACTTTTATTATTATTGACTCATGTTATCTTGGTTTATGGACATGTATTAGATAATTATATTTTGTTCTTGATATCTCTACAGCCGTAATGTAACTGTGGATGGATACTTCCTACCCACAGGTAGCATGGTTGGCTATGTCACGTGCCCAATTTAGCGAACTCTGGGAAGCGGGGCGTGACATGGTTCTTTTGGTATCCGAGCCATAGGTTAGTCGGGTTGATTCTTTTTGTAGTTGGGTATTATACCCAATACACAAATCGGAATACCCGTGTTTAGAAAACATGTCCTGCCATCTTGTCGTTTTACCGTTCTTGAATCTAAGTTCTTCCTGATTATATCTTTTACGGTGTGCATGTAAGTCGATGTACAACACCCCACGACTTGCGGGAAGGCGGAAATATGAAAAACGATCTTGTTCTTTGCTTAAGCATCGACTAACCACATGAATCGAAGCTAAACGATAACTAACAACTAACATAGAAGTTCTAAACTACTATGTGAAGTGATTATACCTAAAGAACCGTGTCCTTCGTCTTTACGAACTCCACCTCCTCCTCGGCCTTCTCCAAGTAGTAGACGATCCACCACGAGAGCTTTACTCCAAGCTTTGCCTCTAAACTTGAGGCAACTAGGTTTCTTTAAGTGCTAATCAAAGTACCTAGATGATATAGAGTGAGGGTTATGGATTAAGTAGTCTAACTAATCCTTGTACTCAACACATGAGAGGGGGGGATTAGGGTTTGAAGAGAGGAAGCTTGAGGAGAGAGAAGTGAGAATAATAATTGATATGAGAAAATGAGTTATCATAATATATATGAAGCATTAAGATTTATCAATAAAAGAAAATAAAATGATGAATAATCATGCTTCACAAATATCTAATGGTGATTCATCTCCATGAGTCATTAAGCATTTATGATGCATTAATGACATGGATGAATCACTCATATGACTCACTAATCTCATTCAATGTATATACCACCTTAACCTCCTTAGTCACCATCTTCTAGAAGCTTCTCACGCAATTACGAGAACGCCCCTCCTTTCCGTGAAAACACGGAAAAACTTTAAACTGTATAAATCCAATAACCGGATACTAGTAACTGGCTTAAACCAAAGCCGACTAGTAAAAACTGTCCGAAAGTCGTACGTGCATAAACACGCGTATGCGTCCGAACCCTTGTCGTAAAACCATACGACCTCTATATCGTTTCGCCTGAAGTAGGGAAACTCTCTGTGTGGGACTCTAAAGACTCGACTACTACGCTGGCAGTGGGTTTAACCACAGACCGCAAGCGGCACTAGCTGTACGTAACGGTCCCTAGGTAGATGTCGATAAGAAGGCCGATGAGGAAACCCATCCGAACTCCTACTGAGCCTGCTGTGACAATCTCCATACAGTCCGGTCCGTTCGTCTAAGACTATCGCATATCGGACCTAGGGGGCGGCAAGCGTCAGTCCCCTAATAGCGGTATAAGTCGTGTCAGAGCGTAGCCCATTACACCCTGAGAAACTACTAGAACCTACCAGCAAATCTCGCTTGCCCTGGCCAGGGACTTTGCGTAATGGCTCTCTGACACAGCGCGATATCAACCCCCAATACCGGGAGAGACAAATCCTGTCTAACCGCCACTGCTCCAAGTGCTCGGGACTGCACCCAACTGCTACCTGTTTGCACGACTCATTTGAGCCGTGATAGGGTGGTAATCTAAGAACAGTGGGACACACTTGAGGCGAAGTAGCAGTGTCAAGTCTGCGGACTATGCTGTACTCATGTCACCTGGGAACTGTTCACTGACGACTGGTATAAAACCAACCAACAGTTCCCTGTGAGTCCTGTCCGGTGTACCCGTAACCTAACGAGCACCTGCATACTATCTCCAGTACGTCGTACTGACAGCTGTGGGACAGACCATCTCCCCAACTGGGATGAGAAGCGTACACACTAGTCTACTCCGGAGTATCGATGCCCTGTCTCGATAATCCAACGACTAGGGACCTGAATAAGGATGTGCTTGTAGACTACCCAGCCCCCACTAGTGTGACTGCCATCACAACGCTGGTAGTCAAGCAAGATCCTAAGAGCTCTATCAATACGTATACTCACATATTAAGATAGAAAAACCAAGTAGCATACTACCATGTTTAGCAAGACTGTTATATACACGTGAATATCCCAAGTTTCCATTAAGTAATATACAAACTAGTATGATACAGTAATGGCCTTCTAGGGCATAAACACTAACAATCTCCCACTTGCACTAGAGCCATGTACTGGCGTATCGAAGACCGATGATCTCGAGTAGCCTCTCGAACTGAATCTGCGGTAGGGCCTTAGGGAATGGATCAGCAATGTTATCCTCTGTATTTACTCTCTTTACCTCGATCTCCTGGCGATCTACGATCTCCCTGATCAGGTGATACCGCCTTAAGATGTGTCTGGACTTCTGATGGGACCTGGGTTCCTTCGCTAAAGCTATAGCGCCGTTGTTGTCGCAATACAGAGGTATTGGACCAACACTTGTAGGAACCACCTGAAGTTCTGTGAGGAACTTCTTCATCCAGACAGCTTCTTTTGCGGCATCGCAAGCAGCTATGTACTCCGCTTCCATCGTTAAGTCAGCAACGGTGTCCTGCTTGGAACTCTTCCAACAGACCGCACCTCCATTGAGGGTAAAGACATAACCCGACATGGACTTGGAGTCATCCTTGTCACTCTGGAAGCCGGAATCAGCATAGGCCTCCATCCTGAGGTCTTTTCCGCCGTAAACCAAGAACATCTCCTTAGTCCTTCTCAGGTACTTGAGAATGTTCTTTACTGCTATCCAGTGATTCTCCCCTGGGTTTGCCTGATACCGGTTTACAACGCTCAATGCGTATGCTACATCTGGTCTGGTACATAACATCGCATACATTATAGAGCCTACCGCAGAAGCGTAGGGTATAATTGGCACGCGTCCCCTTTCCAAATCAGTCTTGGGAGACATCTCTTTAGAGAGGGTGATTCCGTGACAAGCCGGTAGGTTACCGCGATTAGAATCTTCCATACTGAATCTTTTCAATATGGTGTCTATGTACCTGAACTGTGAAAGTCCCAACATCCTCTTTGATCTATCACGATAGATCTGGATCCCCAGAATATAGGTGGCATCACCCAGGTCCTTCATGGAGAATTTCTGTGACAAGAATCTTTTGACTGACTGTAGCATAGGAATATCATTTCCTATTAGGAGAATGTCATCCACGTACAAGACGAGGAATACAACTCCTCTCCCTACAATCTTACTGTATATGCATGGTTCATCTGGATTTTTGATAAAGTCGAATTCTTTGACAGTATCATCAAAACAGATGTTCCAACTCCGCGATGCCTGCTTTAGTCCATAAATGGACTTAAGCAGCTTGCATACTTTACCGCTGCTCCCACTCTGAATGAATCCCTCTGGCTGATCCATATAGGCGCTCTCTTCTAAATTTCCATTTAGAAAAGCCGTCTTTACGTCCATCTGCCAGATCTCATAATCGTGGAAGGCAGCAATAGCAAGAAGGACCCGAATGGATTTCAGCATAGCCACTGGAGAAAATGTTTCGTCATAGTCCAAACCAGGTCTTTGACGGAAACCCTTTGCGACAAGTCTAGCCTTATAGGTTTCAACCTGTCCATCTACACCAATCTTCTTTCTGAAGATCCACTTGCATCCTACGGGTTTTACCCTATCTGGAGCAGTGTCCAAAGTCCATACTTTGTTAGTGTACATAGACTCCATTTCGGTCCGTATTGCATCCGGCCATTTTACCGAGTCGCCGCTCTGAATGGCTTGCTGGAAGCTAGTAGGATCGTCATTATCAATGACGCAATCTTCTCGATCCCCGTCTATGAGAAAACCGTAGTATCTCTCGGGCGGATGAGACTGCCTACTACTTCTGCGGATAGGTGCTGGTATGTCCCTTTCTTCTGAAACTTCTTGTTCTACCAAACTTTCAGTAACAGCTTGTGGTTCTGGAATTTCTTCCAGTTCTACTGCGCTCCCACTCTTCTGATTTTCTAAAAATTCAGTTTCTAAGAAGCGGGCATGACGAGAAACAAAGACCTTTTGTTCCTCTGTGTAGTAGAAGCAATATCCCATAGAGTTCTTTGGATATCCCACAAACTTACACTCTACTGAGCGTGCCTCGAGCTTGTCCGGATGCTGCTTTTTTACAAAAGCTGGACATCCCCATTTCTTCAGGTACTGAAGATAGGGTTTCTTCCCACTCCACATCTGATATGGCGTGGTAGGCACAGTCTTGGTAGGAACCTTGTTCAAAAGATATGCCGCTGATTCTAGCGCATAACCTCAGAATGATCGCGGTAACTCAGCCTTACTCATCATGGAACGAACCATATCCAATAGGGTTCGATTCCTCCTTTCCGATACACCGTTGTGTTGTGGTGTGTATGGAGGAGTAAGCTGAGAGAGAATTCCCTTCTCTTTTAAGTACCCCAGGAACTCGGCATTTAAGTATTCACCACCTCGATCAGATCTTAGTGTCTTAATACTTTTGCCTGTTTGGTTTTCCACTTCATTCTTGTATTCCTGGAATTTCTCAAAGGCCTCGGATTTATGCTTCATCAAGAAGATATGCCCATACCTAGAGAAATCATCCGTAAAAGTAATGAAGTAGGAATAACCACCTCGCGCATACGTAGACATTGGACCGCACACGTCACTGTGTACGAGTCCTAAGAGCTCGCTCGCTCTTACTCCGTGTTCAGTAAACGGAGTCTTTGTCATCTTTCCCATGAGACAAGATTCACAAGTGGCATAAGATTGATATTCGAACGGATTCAAATATCCTTCTCTATGTAACTTTGTTAATCGTGTTTCATTGATGTGACCTAGTCTACAATGCCATAAGAAAGCCTGATTCATTTCTGGAGACTTTCTTTTAAGTGTGTTCTGGACATTGAAAACCTGAGCTTGATTCAATACGTATATACCGTCATCTAATGTACCGGACCCAATCAAAACTTGATTTAGGTGGATGTGAACTACATCGCTTACGAATGTAAAGTCATATCCCTCTCTTGAAAGTGAGGACACTGATATGATATTACAACTCAAACTAGGTACATACAGACAGTTACGTAGAATCAATATCTGCCCACTTGTCAAACCTAGGCGATATTCTCCCACGGATTCAGCGTCCACGCTCATTCCGTTTGCAACTCTGAGAGACAAATCACCTATCCTTATAACTTTACGGTTTCTCAAAGCATGTAACGAATTACAGATATGAGATCCTGCTCCGGTATCTAGTACCCAGGAAGTAGAGTTAATTGACAAACAGTTCTCAATTACTAACACACTTGAGGCAGAAGCCACAACATGCTTCGTATCCTGGCTACTGGCTTTCAAAGTCCTGCAATCCTTCTGCCAATGTCCGTTCCCATAACAATAGGAACATCCCTCCTTCCCTACACCAAGTTTCGAAACTTTTGCTCTTTCCTTTCCTCCTACTTTACTGACACTGTATATCGGCTTTGTAGAGGTCTTCTTCTTTTCATCCTTTGCTTTCGCCCTGGATGTAGAAGAAGAAGGTCCCCCATTAAGCAGAGCTTGTGTCTCCCTGGTATCTTTCAGGGTATAAGTAGAGGGCAGGGACTGTGGAAATAAGTCAGCATATGACCTGTTTCCCAACGTGGTCTCCAGGTCCTTGAGCTTATCAATATAGCTAGTCATTGTAAGGACGTTGTCCCTTACAGATGACCCGTCAGCCGACCTCGCTTGATTTAATTCGTTCGAGGCCTCATATCCTGCAATATGAGATTGCTCTCCATATAAATCTTTGTTATGGAGAAAGATGGAAACAGAGTCCATCTTCTCGTGCTGCTTCTGGTATACACCATCAACTGAAGCCAACACGAGGCACTTGGCTTCCGCTTTATTCTTTTCCTTTGTCTGACGGATATCCATATCCGCGACGATGGAAACTGGACCTGGGACGGCGGGATCTTGAGTAGTAATAGGATGGTCCAGCTTGTCATAGGCAATGGTCATCTGGACAGACCTTTGCCAGTCATAAAAGTTAGATTCAGTGAACTTGTTATCTAGATGTAACCTAGTCATGGTCACAAGGTCGCTGCAATGAGAGAGAGAGAAGAAAACACTTTAGCATGATGCTCTTGCAAGTTTAGATTGGTTTTTAATTTATCTAAACTGGATGGCTCCCACTGTTTCTCGAATCTTTCCTCAAACCATAAAAGAAGAATTAGCCAGGACTATTCTCACTGTACAATACTTGCTTAACCGTTCAGCCAGGCTAGTGTCGGTACTTCGAGGGAGGTTTTCCAACGCTTTCGCGAAGTTCCTTAATTAAATAACCTCTTTTCTCTGGGGGCGTAACCCCGCTGACACCTTTCTTGACACCTACTTGGTTTATAGCATTGATCGTTAAGTGACGAATCTCCTGATAAGTAGCATATACTCACAGCAGGATCGGGATCCAAATATCATCATATGATAATGTTGAAGGAATCCTACCAACATTCATCAAACTCCAAATGGCATGCATCTCTTTGCAAATTTCAGTTTCTTTAGAAATTCCCAATATAGATTTTTGCCCCATATTCTTATGACCTTGACGAAAGCCAACAAATCATAAAACACATGTCAAGTTCTGCCCATCATTATCTTGTTAATTTGAACCCACCCGTATATACCCTTGACGAAAGCCAACAAGGTTATACGACTGTCCCAAACCAACTCATCTATCTATGCAACAAATGAATACCCCAGCAGCTACCAAACACTATGCCTTGACGAAAGCCAACAAACATAGCTTGAATACTACTGACCATCCATAAGAAATGACGGAGGGCTACGACTGGTTTTGGCGAAACCGTGAACGTAGTGAACTTGATATAATCGAAGGAACCTGATAGCTTTTTAAAAGGAGTGGTTAAAGCTCCGCAATTAAAAATTCTTCTCTTTTAAAATAACCGAGTGGTTTCTTTTAAATTTGTTCCAACGATTCGACTTTGGTTTATTTTCTTTGCATTATAAATAATGCGTCCCATCATTAACCTATCATTGCAGAAATCAACGAAAATACAACGTCCTCTTATGCCATATGTATTCGCCACTGGGTCCCGTCATCACCCGTTAGATTACTTAACTAACGACAGAGCGGGGGCTGGGCTAGCGCGGGTGTAAAACATAAGTGACGTCTAAATAGCTATCATATATAGATATTGTACATTCGTCAGACGCAATAATATTCATTCCAGATCACAGATGAACTTTATTGGATTTGCAAGCAATCCGTGTTTGTTTTGAGCCTGCAATAAAAGACGGATTACACAGTTGTGATGAATAGCCATTACCCCATCCAAGACCCCTATGGGTACGGCAAACTACCCGCCCGGCAGTTTGTGCACCCCACCTTGGGTCTGTCCTAGGAGCAAAAACAGTAAAATGAAATAATACAGCGGTAGCTACAACCGCAACCTGGATGTGCCCCGCAAAATAATATTACAACAAATTACATTTACATCAAATGAATTAAATAATAACCCATCACATAACCCCGGCTATACATCACAACAGTCCAACACAGGTCATATACACAAACAGATAAAATCCATTACAGAAATGTGCAACCCCCTGCCAACCGACATACTAGCAGTTAGGGGAGTTTTACACACATTATACAAACACAGATATAATCCAACAAGCAAATACCGTATAATTTCGATCGATTAAACACATTTAATTTTGCTCCAATACTTCTCTGTAAATCTGAAACCTGAGCAAACATTAAAAAATTCCAGAAAATACCACATATCACAGAGAACCCACACAGGAAAATTGGGCTGATGAATCGGCAACTCGGCGGCGGAATCGCGGCGGATCGGTGGGATCCACCGCGGTTCCGCGGCGCTTTAACCGATTCATGAGCCCAGTTTTCTTGGGTGTTCTTATACTATCATTTAGGGCTTTATGAAGGTCCCTGAAAAATTTTAGAACCTCATTTAAAAATCGACAGAAACTCATGATATCGGGGTTTTCCGGTTTGTTTTTTTCGTTCGAAATTCATACAATTTTGCAAGTGAGTTATTTATTATTTAGCGAGGCTTTGATACCACTGTAAGTCGATATACAACACCCCACGACTTGCGGGGAGGCGAAAATATGAAAAACGATCTTGTTCTTTTGCTTAAACATCGACTAACCGCATGAATCGAAGCTAAACGATAACTAACAACTAACATAGAAGTTCTAAACTACTATGTGAAGTGATTATACTTAAAGAACCGTGTCCTTCGTCTTTACGAACTCCACCTCCTCCTCGGCCTTCTCCAAGTAGTAGACGATCCACCACGAGAGCTTTACTCCAAGCTTTGCCTCTAAACTTGAGGCAACTAGGTTTCTTTAAGTGCTAATCAAAGTACCTAGATGATATAGAGTGAGGGTTATGGATTAAGTAGTCTAACTAATCCTTGTACTCAACACATGAGAGGGGAGGATTAGGGTTTGAAGAGAGAAAGCTTGAGGAGAGAGAAGGTGAGAATAATAATTGATATGAGAAAATGAGTTATCATAATATATATGAAGCATTAAGATTTATCAATAAAAGAAAATAAAATGAAGAATAATCATGCTTCACAAATATCTAATGGTGATTCATCTCCATGAGTCATTAAGCATTTATGATGCATTAATGACATGGATGAATCACTCATATGACTCATTAATCTCATTCAATGTATATGCCACCTTAACCTCCTTAGTCACCATCTTCTAGAAGCTTCTCGCGCAATTACGAGAACGCCCCTCCTTTCCGTGAAAACACGGAAAAACTTTAGACTGTATAAATCCAATAACCGGATACTAGTAACTGGCTTAAACCAAAGCCGACTAGTAAAAACTGTCCGAAAGTCGTACGTGCGTAAACACGCGTATGCGTCCGAACCCTTGTCGTAAAACCATACGACCTCTATATCGTTTCACCTGAAGTAGGGAAACTCTCTGTGTGGGACTCTAGAGACTCGACTACTACGCTGGCAGTGGGTTTAACCACAGACCGCAAGCGGCACTAGCTGTACGTAACGGTCCCCAGGTAGATGTCGATAAGAAGGCCGATGAGGAAACCCATCCGAACTCCTATTGAGCCTGCTGTGACAATCTCCATACAGTCCGGTCCATTCGTCTAAGACTATCGCATATCGGGCCTAGGGGGCGGCAAGCGTCAGTCCCCTAATAGCGATATAAGTCATGTCAGAGCGTAGCCCATTACACCCTAAGAAACTACTGGAACCTACCAGCAAATCTCGCTTGCCCTGGCCAGGGACTTTGCGTAATGGCTCTCCGACACAGCGCGATATCAACCCCCAATACCGGGAGAGACGAATCCTGTCTAACCGCCACTACCTCCAAGTGCTCGGGACTGTACCTAACTGCTACCTGTTTGCACGACTCCTTTGAGCCGTGGTAGGGTGGCAATCTAAGAACAGTGGGACACACTTGAGGCGAAGTAGCAGTGTCAAGTCTGCGGACTATGTTGTACTCATGTCACCTGGGAACTGTTCACTGACGACTGGTATAAAACCAACCAACAGTTCCCTGTGAGTCCTGTCCGGTGTACCCGTAACCTAACGAGCACCTGCATACTATCTCCAGTACGTCGTACTGACGGCTGTGGGACAGACCATCTCCCCAACTGGGATGAGAAGCGTACACACTAGTCTACTCCGGAGTATCGATGCCCTGTCTCGATAATCCAACGACTAGGGACCTGAATAAGGATGTGCTTGTAGACTACCCAGCCCCCACTAGTGTGACTGCCATCACAACGCTGGTAGTCAAGCAAGATCCTAAGAGCTCTATCAATACGTATACTCACATATTAAGATAGAAAAATCAAGTAGCAAACTACCATGTTTAGCAAGACTGTTATATACACGTGAATATCCCAAGCTTCCATTAAGTAATATACAAACTAGTATGATACAGTAATGGCCTTCTAGGGCATAAACACTAACAGTGCAAACTTCCTTTGCATATCGACTCGAAACCTGATTCCTTGTTATCTCTAGGACTTAGGCGACTTGGGTGGAGTTATGTAATTGTAGCTATGATACCCCGGCATAGTTACAATGCGGTACTCTATTTAAGTAACTCGGAGTTCTAGCCTTGATCTATTTTTTGAATATGTTATCATGCTAATCTTTCGGTGTTTTGATTTCAGGAATATGGCAGACAAGAATCTGAAGACGTACCAAAGGCGTGTTGACGAAGCCGCTATGCTTGGAGTCATACGGGGAATGCTGAAGAATCAAAAGAGACAGACTGAGCTGATCCAGCAGCAAGCTGAATCGTTCCAGGAAGGGTTGCGGACCGTTCAGCAGTCCGTGAACAACGTTGGAGCTAAACCAGTTGATCGTGTGGGGGCCGTAGCAGATTTCAGGCGTTTGGGTCTGTCTGTCTTTACTGGTTTGGAGGAGCCGTTACCAGCGGAGCAGTGGCTAGTTGACACGGAGAACTTATCGCGGCGCAGATCCCAGAAGATAAAAGGGTGGATGTGGTGCGCATTCAGTTGGTGGACTACGCCCGTGAATGGTGGCTTGTGGAGGAGACCCGCTTGCCCAAGCCGATCAAGTGGGCGGATTTTTCGAAGAGTTTCCTGGAGAAGTTCTTCCCGCGGACCGCACGAGAGGAAATCGAAGAGAAGTTCATCAGTCTAAAACAGAATGGTGCGGCCGTAGATGTACATTCAGCTGAGTGGACACGGCTCAGTAGATTCGCTGGATCTTTAGTTGCCAACGATGCAGACAGGGCGAGGAGGTTCATGCGCAGCTTGGATGTGGACATCCAGAGGCAGATTGTCTCCCTGGGTTTGACCACTTTCTCACAGGTACTTACGGCATCCCGATAACAGCAGAGCTTATCTGGGAAGATTGGGAGTTCACAGCAGACAGCAGTTGCGGTAAGGAAGCCGGCATTTGTACCAAACCGAGCTCATGGTCGCAGAGGTATTCCAGTAGACCGTCGTGGCATAACACCGATGAAGAAGCCTGTTGTCGTTGATCGAAGAAGGAGCGTGATTTGTGACTACTGCCATTTGCCTGGCCACGTGCAAAAGGATTGTCGAAGGAGGCAGGAACTCTGTTTGGTTTGTGGAGCAGCAGATCACACTGTCAGCGTATGTCCGTCGAAGCTTCGTACGAGGGATGATATTCTGAAGCCTCCGCAGAAACCATTTCAGGGACAGAAGCAGCTGACTCAAGGACCTAATCAGGCTCGAGCTTTTACCTTGACGGCTGAGGAAGCTAAGGCGTCAGGAGAAGTTGTTTCAGGTATTCTAGTCGTTCATGGTTTTCCCGCATTAACGTTATTTGATTCTGGTACATCCCATTGTTTTATGTCGTCCAAGTTTATAACTACACACTCGATTACCTGCACAACCCTGTCTAGTTTCTGGGACATACACACTGGGAATGGGAAAATCATATCTAGTAGAGAATGTAAAGATTGTGCAGTTGTTGTTTGCGGACGGGAGCTTTTTGCAGATTTCTTGGTGATTGATACAGGCAGCTACGAAGTCGTCTTGGGAATGGATTTTCTCGGCACTTTCCATGCTCACATTGATTGTAGGGCAAAGAAAGTAATTTTCCAGATTCCCGGACATCCCGAGTTTATCTTCACTGGAGAAAGCAGTTCTGTCGGGCCAGTCGAGTTTTAGGGCTAGGCCGACAACTAATATTCTTGCAGCAATGGAGGTCGATAAAACTGAAGCGCCAGCTGTTGTTTGAGATTTCACGGATGTGTTTGAAGACACATCAGGTTTACCGCCAAAGCGACACGTGGAGTTCGTAATTGATCTTATTCCTGGTGCAGCCCCAGTATCTAAAGCGTATTATCCAATGGCACCAGTGGAGTTGGAAAAAGTCAAGAAACAGGTGGCTGAATTGCTTGAGAAGGGTTGGATTCGAAGCAGTAACTCGCCTTGGGGAGCTCCAGTTCTTCTAGTTAAGAAGAAAGATGGCACGAGAAGGATGTGCATCGACTATAGAGAATTAAACCGGGTGACTATTAAGAACAAGTACCCGATCCCTCGCAATGGCGAACTATTTGAGCAGCTTAGTGGCGCGAGGGTATTCTCGAAACTGGATTTGCGATCCGGATATCATCAAGTCCGAGTGAAAGCGGAAGATATTTGCAAGACGGCATTCCGAACTCGGTATAGACATTACGGGTACTTAGTGATGCCCTTCGGAGTAACGAATGCACCGGCGATATTCATGGACTTGATGAACCGAATCTTTTCACCATTCTTAGACCAGTTTATTATGGTGTTCATTGACGATATTCTGGTCTATTCGAAGAGTTTTGAAGAGCATGCGGAACATTTAAAGATCGCACTGCAGACGTTGAGACAGGAGAAGTTATATGCGAAGATGAGCAAATGCGAGTTTTGGCTGGAAGAAGTAAAGTTTTTGGGGCATGTCGTGTCTGGCAATGGAATCGCCGTCGATCCCGAAAAGATTGCCGCAGTTCGAGATTGGCCGATTCCGAAGAATGTTGCGGAGATAAGAAGTTTTCTTGGACTCGCCGGGTATTACAGAAGATTCGTGGAGAACTTTGCTCGTCTGGCGGAGCCGTTGACCAAGCTTACGCGCAAGGAGGTACCCTTTGTGTGGACGGATAGATGTGCGTCAGCTTTTGAGACGTTGAAGCAGAGATTGATAACCGCTCCTATTCTGACCGTGCCAGACAATTCCGGAGGATTGGTGATTCACAGCGACGCATCTGGGAAAGGATTGGGATGCGTTTTGATGCAGCATGGGAAGGTTGTAGCGTACGCATCAAGACAGTTGAAGACCCATGAGAAGAATTACCCAACTCACGATTTGGAGCTTGCGGCTGTGATTTTCGCTTTGAAGATTTGGAGACACTACCTTTTGGGCGAAAGGGTCGAAGTTTTCACGGATCATAAGAGCTTGAAGTCTGTGTTCACACAGAAGGAGCTTAATATGAGGCAGCGTAGATGGTTAGAGCTGATGGCTGACTACGATCTTGATCTTAAGTACCATCCGGGGAAAGTTAATGTCGTACCGGATGCGCTCAGTCGGTTACCAGCAATTCAGATGTTGACTACGCAGAAGGAATTCGTTGAAGACTTTCGAAGATTTGATTTGGAAGTGGTGCTACCGCATTCTTCGGGACAGTTGATGCAGCTGCAAGTATATTCGTCGTTGATCGAGAATATTAAACCAGCGCAATCGCGGGACCCTAAATTGCAAAAGTTTCAAGAACAGGTTAAAACCGGACTACGAACAGATTTATTGATCCACGAAGATGGTTCATTGAGGTATGGTAGCCGTTTGTGTGTGCCAAAGGGGATATTCGTGAAGAACTAATGAAGGAGGCGCACAGCTCAGCTTATTCCGTACATTCAGGAGGCACGAAGATGCACCGAGACTTACGACAGCATTTCTGGTGGGAAGGCATGAAACGGGAGATCGCTCGCTTTGTGGCAAAGTGCTTGGTGTGTCAGCAAGTTAAGGCTGAACATCAAAGGGTTGCTGGTTTATTGCAACCACTTCCGATTCCTCAGTGGAAGTGGGAACATATAACCATGGATTTCGTGCCAGCTCTACCGCGGAGTCCAAAAGGCAACAATGCAGTATGGGTGATTGTTGATCGTTTGACCAAGGCAGCTCATTTCATTCCTTTTCGGGTTAGTCAATCAACAGAAGCTTTAGCGGAGCGATACATGCAGGAGATTGTAAGATTGCATGGAGTACCGGTGAGCATCGTGTCCGACCGTGACACTCGGTTTTTATCACACTTCTGGAGGAGTTTACAGGAATGTTTGGGGACTCGATTGAAGTTTAGCACAGCTTATCATCCTCAAACTGATGGTCAGTCGGAAAGAACGATCCAAACTCTTGAAGATATGTTGAGAGCGTGCATGTTGGACTTCAAGGGTTCTTGGGAGGATCATCTACATTTGGTGGAGTTTTTTTATGACAACAGTTTCCAGGCAACTATTCAGATGGCTCCATTTGAAGCTTTGTATGGTCGCAAATGCCGTTCACCTGTTTGTTGGGACGATGTCGGTGAACGAAGATTGTTAGGACCAGATTTGGTTGTGCAGACAGTAGAGAAAGCTAACACTATCAGAAATCATATGAAAGCAGCTCAAGACCGACAGAAGAGTTGGGCAGATACGTCGAGAAGACCTCTAGAGTTCGCCGTGGGTGATTTGGTATTCTTGAAGATATCACCGACTAGAGAGGTGATTCGTTTTGGAAGTCGAGGAAAGCTCAGTCCTCGATTCGTTGGACCCTTTGAGATCTTGGAACGTGTTGGTGAGGTAGCGTACCGTTTGGCGTTACCGCAGTCATTGGCGAATGTGCACGATGTGTTTCACGTATCTCAACTCCGTAAGTATGTCCGAGATGAAACGCATGTATTGGATCATTCGGAGCTAACTGTACGAGAAGATTTGACTTTCGAGGAGCAACCGGTTGAAATTGTGGATCGAAAGGAAAAGATTCTTAAGAACAAGGTTATCCCTCTTGTACTTGTTTCTTAGGGTAATCGCTCACATGGAGAGTCCACTTGGGAACGAGAAGATGAAATCCGGCAGAAGTTTCCTCATCTTTTCTTGTAGTTGTTTGTCGTCTATCTTTTGTACTCTTGGAATTTTGAGGACGAAATTCTTTCGTAGTTGGGTATAATGTAACAACCGAGTCCAGTTCTACAAATTCCAGTTACCGTATGTGTGGTGTGTGGTATTTATTTCATTGATAATGCTCTGACAGTTACTAGTTATAGTTTATCCCGACATTACATATATTTGCATATAACAATTAAGTTACTTAAAATAGTTTTAAAATACTTGTCATAGCCTGCTCGATACCCCTAACCCTGTGGTAGCGACCTTGCATCGTATTCTCATCCCGTTCAGTGAAACGGACGTGTTTGGACGACTACGCGCACGTACGTGCGTCCGTTCTTGGGGGTATGCTTTTTCATTACTAAATGCGTAACACCCGAGCCCAATACTACTAATTTCTGTTACTATTTGAGCATTAGGTAGTACTCATTTCATTTATCTTGCTTGTTTGGGTCTTACTGTAAAATTTTATCTGGAAAAGTCATTTCTGCATATAACAAATTTTAGCACCTAAAATAAAATTAAAAATATCTATCTTGGCCTACTCGACACCCCTAGCCGCGCGGTAGCGTCCGTGCATCGAGTTCTTGTTCCGTTCGGTGAAACGAGCGAGTTTGGACGGCTACGCGCGCGTACAGGTGTCCGACTTGGGGGTATGCTTTTTAATCATAAAACACCTCATTTTAAAATTTGGAACCCGCTTAAAATCCTATTATTTAAATTTCGAATTTTTGGACCCAATCCGGGCGCGATTTGGAAATGTTGTATTTAGCGCCAAAATCCCAAATTTAATATAATATCCAAACCATATAATATTTCGTTTATATATATATATATTACTGTTAATTTAACTTTTAAATATTCCTTTTAATCTTTCCCCTGGCCAATAAGGGAAAGTTTAATCCCGTGGGCCCCTCCACTTACTCCCTCCCTCTCTATATCTCACATCTCCTTCTCTCTCTCCCTCTATCTTTCTCTGGATCTCTCTCTCTAGCTTTCTCTATCTCTCTCTCTCTAACTCTCTCTCTCTCCCTCCTATATATATAAGTTTCCCCTTACCTTTATTTTTTCACGAGAACAGTAACCATCGCGAGAAACCCAGCGCACCTTTAACCCTAGCCGCCTTCACCGTCGCCGCCGCAGCCCCGACGCCGGCGTCCACGTCACCGTCGCCCTCGCCTCCTCTTCCCAACCTCAACATCTTCCTTCTCCCCCGTGCGCCCTGTCCAGCCGCAACCCCTGCAGAGTTCGCTGCAGCCGCCTGCTCGCCGGCGGCCCTCGTCGTCGCCATCCGCGCCATCACCGGCGCCCTCCTCATCACCTGCGCACTCCAGCACCCCGACCACCTCCTCTCCCTCTCCGTTTTCCTTTCCTACGCCGAAGTTCCATACCCGAGCCATAAACCTAACGGCCGCAACCTCCTCGCCGGCGCCTCACCGCCGTCGACCTCATCGCCGTCACACCCTCTGCAACCCCAGTAAGCCTTCTCTCCTCTTCCTCCTTCCTTTTCCCCTTCCGGTTTATCCTTGGCTGTGCATTGAATCTCTAGTTTTTGTAGTCGCTGTTCGCCGGAATCCGGCCGTGCCGGTGGTGTGTCCCGACGATCCAGCGAAGTACCCTGACCCGTGAGGTCCCTTAGTTCGTTGTTTAGGGTCAATCCGTGAACCGTGCGTCCGTCGCGTGTTTCCCCGCCGACGTTACGTTCCGTTTTTCCCGGTTCGCGACCCGTCGAGGCAAGTATCACTTGCTACATGCTATACTATATATTTATATATGTTTGACACATTAAACCTGTAAAACTTAACTTGGTATAGTCATTTCTCATTTGGTTGCAATATGACATATATCATTTTACAGTTAACATAAAATCTACAGTTTGCTAGTTTAAACCTAATAACCAAGTTGATTCGTTAATCACATTTTACTGTTTAATAGATGGTAGCACTTATCCATGTAGTCCTATTACATTCGGACATTCGTATTCAAAGGCTTGATATAACTGTATTGCATCATCATTTAAACTATTGCACCGCTAAGGGTGCTCAAAACCTGTTAATATAATAAAACGGCTGCACTGTATTAATGCACTCTTGTGATTGAATGAAACTGCTTATTGTTGTTTAACTTATTGCTTATTTCCTGCTGTTAATCCCCTGTTCGATTATATATCTGTTTGTGAGCACACCCACGATATTGTTACATCTTGACTTGACTTTGTTACACATGGTATATATTGATACACCGGACATGGTACCGTTTACTGTTGACTTGACCTGATGTACCATGACCTGACCTGTTACCTGATCTCGTGCCTAATGCCAACAAACCTGACATGTAGTCCTCATGGACCGTTCCTGTTGTCTATCCAGACAAACCTGCTTTTACCTGATCTTGTGTTGGCATTAGTTCTTGATTACTGAAAGCCTGACCTGACATATATAACTTGGGGGTATGGGGAAATCAAAGATGAAACCTGACTTGTAACTCGACAGTTCACTACCTGTTCTGGGTGTACACATTCATGTTTTGTGCCTAGCGGCATGTCTCGGTTTCGGCCGAGAATATTGTGGCCGTGGTCCCGGGTATGTACGGGATACTATCGAGTGTACACATTCCTGTTTTGTGCCTAGCGGCATGTCTCGGCTGCAGCCGAGAATATTGTGGCCGTGGTCCCGGGTATGTACGGGATACTATTGAGTTACATCGACGATTCATCAATTGATTTCAAAGACTTTAGACTAGAAAACCTGATAGAACAGTTTAGTTACCCACTGCACACTACCCTGCACTGCTTGTTTCACATTATTGCTTTATCCATGTTTATTTTGCATTGCCTGTTACATTGTTCATATTATATTACTGGTTGACATGACGCGCTGACGTCTGGGTTGTGCATGGCCCAGATTCTGTACCACTGTCGCAGTCAGAGCAGGTGTACTTCAGCCAGCAGGCTGAGTTGTGAGTTCTGTAGTGGTTAGTTTTATTTCCTGCATTTATTTTCTGATGTGAACCCACATTATGGGACATACCTTTCAGATATTGTATTGGATCATTTGCTTCCGCATTTATTTATCATTGACTCTTGTTATTCTGGATTATGGACATGTTTTTAGATAGTTTTATCTTGTTTCTTGATATCTCTACAGCCGTAATGTGACTGTGGATGGATACTTCCTATCCACAGGTAGCATGGTTGGCTATGTCACGTGCCCAATCTAGCGTACTCTGGGAAGCGGGGCGTGAAAAAATACTTCATTTCAAATTTTGGAACTTGCCAATAATTTTCATATTTCAAATTCAAATTTTTGGACCCGACCCGGGCGCAATTCTGAAATATTTTATATCCTGCCAAATCCTGTTTATTCTAAATCTTTTTTAACCAGCCAAAATATTTTTTACAACCTATTAATTTTTTTAAACCAACGATATCTTTATTAACACCCAGAAAATCTTTTTTCAATTTTTCCCTAAACAAATTCTTCTCCCCACCAATCAGAACTCCCCTTTCTTCGACGCCGGGCCCCACCTCCTTTCTCTCTCTCTCCCTTCTCCTTCTCTCTCCTTCTCTTTTCGCTTACCCCCGCTAGCAAACAACTTCCTCTCTCCTCCTCTTTCTCTCTCCCCTCGTTTCTCTCTTCCTCTCTCCTCTCGCGGCTCTTTCTCTCTCCCATCACGGTAACTTTAGATCCCGTCACCTCCTCGTGATATTCTTACCTCGCTTCTATCTCGCCTCCCTCCTTTAAAATCCCATGCACGAGAACGAGAAAGGAAACTCATCCAACCCTCGTCGCCTCCTCGATCCCTAACCCTTGCCGCCTCTTTTGCCTCGTCACCATCTCCACCTTCTCTTCCTCTCTTTCTCCTCCTCGCCTCCATCTTCTTTTCTTTTCCTGACTCCCGACTCTCTCTCCGACACACGCCGGGGGAAAACCCAACAACCCATCGCCGCCGACCACTCCCCATCGCCATCGCCATCTCCCCCTCCTCTGCCCTCCATCCATCACCCAAAACCCTGCCTTACAATCCCTGGAAACAGACCCGAGCCATTCCCTGCAACTTAAGATCTTGCTTCATTGCCGTTGTTCTCGCCGACGACCTTCACCGACGACGCAGCCATCCCTCTACAATCCAGTGGGTAAGTTCCTTCCTCAATATCCTTCGATCTCTGACATTTTGCCTTGTTTCCAATCCATGCATTCCTGTAGCATCTTGATGTTCACTGTGTTTACTGTTTTCTTTGGTGGCCGGAATCCGACCGTGCCGGCGACGATTCCCGACGAACCAGCAAGGGCCCCTGACCCGTGTGATTCCACTGTTCGTCGTTTGGGCTCTTTCCGTGTACCGTGCGCGCGTCGCGACTTTTCCCGCCGACGCGAGACGTTCCGTTTTCCGTATCGCGATCCGTCGAGGCAAGTGAAACTTGCTACATGCTATTTTAAACTATTCGTATGCTAAATTATTTATTTCCTGTTAAATCTCTAGATAGAATCGAAAGAATTGGATTTCAAGTTAGCCGTTAAAGTTCCGTCACACATTTTATGATCTCGAACTTGAAACTTAATTGTTGCATCTAATTATTTATACCTAGAAATCACCGGTAAATGTTAGACCACATGATCACATTGTTTTATAGCCATGATACCTTTTATCCAGTTTTAAACTATCGGACATCCAGGTGCATCTTTAACCGGTTTAATCACAATTGCATCCAAATTATATATGTCGTCGCATCCCTAGATTACTCAATACTTATTAACCTATTTCTTGCATTCACATCTGTTATACGGTATTCATAAAATGTTGACACCATCTCTTAAACACACACTGATAACCGTACGGTTAAATTAATTAAACCTGCATTCATTGCTTAACCTATCCCATGTACCAATGTATCGTGTTGTTGATAGCCATGCTTGATTATTTATAACCATGATTATGCTAGCTGATAATGAGCACACACATGATATCTCTTACACCCTGACATGACGTGTTACACACATATTACTTGACCCGACATGGTACCGTGCACTACTTGACTTGACCTGATGTACCATGGCTTGACCTGTTACCTGATCTTGTGTCTAATGCCAACAAACCTGACATGTAGTCCTCACGGACCGTTCCTGTTGTCTATCCAGACAAACCTGCTCTTACCTGATCCTGTATTGGCATTAGTTTTTGATACTGAATACCTGACTTGAACACCTATAGCTTGGGGGTATGGGGAAATCAATGATGAAACCTGACTTATAACTCAACAGTTCGATACCTGTTCTGATCAGTCTTACGGGCTAGGCCAGCCCCGGAGTGATGATGCTGACATCACTCATCTTTACATGCTACCTTCTACTGCCTAGAGGCACGTCTCGGATTCAGCCCGAGAATCTTGACCGTGGTCCCGGGCACGCACGGGATACTATTGAGTTACATCGATGATTAATCAAATTGATTTCAAGGACTTTAGAGTAGATAACCCAATAGACCAGTTTAGTTTACTCACTGCACACTACCCTTCACTGCCCTGATTTATATTACTGTTACACATGCTTTATCACTCATGATTATATTTGCATTGCTTGTTACCCTGTTTACACTTATTTACTCGATGACATGACGCGCTGACGTCTGGGTTTTGCATGGCCCAGATTCCGTACCTTAGCTGCAGTCCGAGCAGGAGTACTTCAGCCAGCAGGCTGAGCGGTGAGGTTTCTATATTAGTTAGTTCTTTTATTTTTCTGCATTTTATTCCTGATGTGAGCCCGCATTATGGGACATACATTCCAGTTATTTTGTATTGGATCTTTTGCTTCCGCACTTTTATTATTATTGACTCATATTATCTTGGTTTATGGACATGTATTAAATAATTATATTTTGTTCTTGATATCTATACAGCCGTAATGTGACTGTGGATGGATACTTCCTACCCACAGGTAGCATGGTTGGCTATGTCACGTGCCCAATTTAGCGTACTCTGGGAAGCGGGGCGTGACACCCTTTGGCTTTGGCTTGTCTTGATTCACTACAAAATCGCATATATCCCTGCAACTCCTACTCTACCCTTTGCATTTCTTCAGAACACGTCGTATCTCTACGATGATCCATATTGTTTGGAACGGCCATCGTATAGTTACATACGAACTCAAAGAAGTTGTTGTTAGTGAGATATGCCATAGAGGCCATTATTGTATCATACTGGATTGTATATTACATATTGGAAGCTTGGGATATTCACAGTTATAATAACAGTCTTGCTCAAAATGGTAGTGTGCTACTTGGTTTGATTCTATCTCCATATGTGCATGTATTTCTTTTAGCATATCGCTTATACATATTGATAGAGCCCTTAGGATCTTTGCTTGACTACCAGCGTTGTGATGGCAGTCACACTAGTGGGGGCTGGATAGTCTATAAGCACATCCTTATCCAGGTCCCTGGTCGTAGGATTATCGAGACGGGCATCGATACTCCATAGTAAACTAGTGTATACGCTTCTCATCTCAGCAGGGGAGATGGTCTGTCCTACAGCCATTAATACGTCGTACTGGAGATAGTATACAGGTGCTCATTGGGTTATGAGTTACACTGGACAGGACTCGTTGGGAACTGTTGGTTGGTATTATACATATCGTCATGAAGCAGTCCCCAGGTGACATGAGTACATCTTAGTCCGTTGACTTGATATCGCTACTTCGTCTCGAGTGTGTTCCCACTATTCTTAGATTACTACCCTACAACGGCTCAAAGGAGTCGTGCAAACAGATAATGGTTGGGTACAGTCCTGAAGCACGTGGAGGCAGTAGCGGTTAGATAGGATTCGTCTCTCTCGGTATTGGGGTTGATATCGCGCTGTGTTCGGAAAGCCATTAAACAAAGTCCCTGGCCAGGGAAATCGAGATTTACCGGTAGGCACTCTAGTAGTTTCTCAAGGTGTATTGGGCTCTACTCCAGCACGACTTATTGCGCTATTAGGGGTTTGACGTTTACCATCCCCCTAGGCTCAATATGCGAGTATCTCAGACAAACAGACCGGATTGTACGGAGATTGTCACAGATAAGCTCGATAGGAGTTCGGATGAGTTTGCTCATCGGCTTTCTTATCGACAGATACCTGGATAGCCGTTACGTGCAGCTAATACCGCTGATGTGATTATGGTTAAACCCACTGCCAGCGTATTGTCGAGTCTTTAGAGTCCCACACAGAAGGTTTCCCTGCTTCGGGCGAAACGATGTAGAGGCTGTATGGTTTTACGGCAGGGTTCCGATCACATACGTGTACTGCTATACGGATGATATTCGGACGGATAATACTAGTGGGTTTTGATTTAAGCCAGATCATACTATTACATTATTGGATTGTTATCATCTCATTATATTCGTATTTTTCGGAATACGAATACGGGTATGTATATACGGTGAGGGCACTTGTAATTTTACATGGTATGCTTCTAGAAGGGACACCTCATTATTGGATTAGCTATTTATGCAAAATAGATTAATGAAGTGTAATTGGAGATATTAGTGGCATGGGTGTGAAGCATGGCTCAAATGATTTGTTTATTTGTTTGTGTTCACTAATGAAGCATGGTGACTATTTTCTATGAGAAAATAATACATGTTTCATTATTGAAAGTCTTGAGCCATTCTACACACTTGCTAATCCAAGCTCATTTGGTTCTTTTCATTCTCTTTCCAAAACTTTCCTCCTCCTTCCTCAAAGATATCCTTACCCTCACGTGTGTTGTGAAACAAAGATCTCATGAGATAATACACTCCATTAGCTACTCTACATCACCTAAGCTACTTAGATTAGCGGACTAAGTACCCTAGTTACCTCGGTTTAGAGGTAGGAGCTTGAAGTACAAACTCTCGGGTGGATCATCTTCGACACGAGGAGGACGACGTTGCAACTTTCATCCGTTCTTCGAGGAGCTTAAGGAGAGGAGGAGAAGAAGACACGAAAGACTGGTTCTAGGAGGTATAACAATCTATCATAGTAGTTAGAACCTCCAAGATAGTTTGGCTAGTTAAGGTTCCGTAAAGGTCCTGGAGTTTAGTCGGTGTTGCGAAGCTCGAAAAAATCGTTTTAGTAAATTCCGCCTCCCAGCGAACCCGCAGGATGCGCGACATCGACTTACAGTTACTTCAGTCGAGAATAGCCACGGGTTCCAAAGAAATTGAATAGTATTATACAGTTGTCTCTTCCCTTTACCTTCTCTCAGGATGCGAGAGCTCCTTGTGTAAGTCGATGTACAACACCCCAATACTTGTGGGGATGCGGAATTTTCAAAAACGAACTTGTTTAGTGAACAAACATCGACTAACCGCTTGAATCGAAGCTAAACGATAACTAACTTAAAACATAGAGTTTCTATGCTACTATGTTTAGGGATTATACCTAACGAATCGTGTCCTTCGTCTTTGTGAACTCCTCTTCCTCCTCGGCCTTCTCGAAGTAGTAGACGATCCACCCGAGAGCTTTACTCCAAGCTTAGCCTCTAAACTTGAGGCAACTAAACTTCTTTAAGTGCTAATCAAAGAAGCTAGGTGAAATATAGAGAGGGTTATGGATTAAGTAGTCTTACTAATCCTTGTACTCAACTCATGAGAGGGGAGGATTAGTGTTTGAAGAGGGAGAGCTTGAGGAGAGAGAAGATGATAAAGATCATGATATGAGAATAGTGAGATAACATGATATATATCAAGCATTTCTTTTTATCAAGAAAAGAATAAGAAATGAATTTAGCAACCATGCTTGATAATATCTAGTGATGATTCACTCCATGAGTCATTAAGCATTTATCATGCATTAATGACATGGATGAATCATCCATATGACTCACTAATCACATTCATTGCATATGCCACCTAAACCTCCTTAGACACCATCTTCTAGAAGCTTCTCGCGCAATTACGAGAACGCCCCTCTTTTCCGCAAAAATACGGAAAAACTTTAGACTGTATAAATCCAATAACCGGATACCAGTAACTGGCTTAAACCAAAGCCGACTGGTAAAAACTGTTCGAAAGTCGTACGCGCGTAAACGCACGTATGCGTCCGAACCCTTGTCGTAAAACCATACGACCTCTATATCGTTTCGCCTGGAGTAGGGAAACTCTCTGTGTGGGACTCTAGAGACTCGACTACTACGCTGGCAGTGGGTTTAACCACAGACCGCAAGCGGCACTAGCTGTACGTAACGGTCCCCAGGTAGATGTCGATAAGAAGGCCGATGAGGAAACCCATCCGAACTCCTACTGAGTCTGTTGTGACAATCTCCATACAGTCTGGTCCGTTCGTCTTAGACTATCGCATATCGGGCCTAGGGGGCGGCAAGCGTCAGTCCCCTAATAGCGGTATAAGTCGTGTCGGAGGGAAGCCCATTACACCCTGAGAAACTACTGGAACCTACCAGCAAATCTCGCTTGCCCTGGCCAGGGACTTTGCGTAATGGCTCTCTGACACAGCGCGATATCAACCCCCAATACCGGGAGAGACGAATCCTGTCTAACCGCCACTGCCTCCAAGTGCTCGGGACTGCACCCAACTGCTACCTGTTTGCACGACTCCTTTGAGCCGTGGTAGGGTAGCAATCTAAGAACAGTGGGACACACTCGAGGCGAAGTAGCAGTGTCAAGTCTGCGGACTATGCTGTACTCATGTCACCTGGGAACTGTTCACTGACGACTGGTATAAAACCAACCAACAGTTCCCTGTGAGTCCTGTCCGGTGTACCCGTAACCTAACGAGCACCTGTATACTATCTCCAGTACGACGTACTGACGGCTGTAGGACAGACCATCTCCCCAACTGGGATGAGAAGCGTACACACTAGTCTACTCCGGAGTATCGATGCTCTGTCTCGATAATCCAACGACCAGGGACCTGAATAAGGATGTGCTTATAGACTACCCAGCCCCCACTAGTGTGACTGCCATCACAACGCTGGTAGTCAAGCAAGATCCTAAGAGCTCTATCAATACGTATACTCACATATTAAGATAGAAAAACCAAGTAGCATACTACCATGTTTAGCAAGACTGTTATATACATGTGAATATCCCAAGCTTCCATTAAGTAATATACAAACTAGTATGATACAGTAATGGCCTTCTAGGGCATAAACACTAACAATCTCCCACTTGCACTAGGGCCATGTACTGGCATATCGAAGACCAATGATCTCGAGTAGCCTCTCGAACTGAATCTGAGGTAGGGCCTTCGTGAATGGATCAGCAATGTTCTCTTCTGAAGCAACTCTCCGAACCTCGATCTCCTGACGATCAATGATCTCCCTGATCAGGTGATACCGCCTTAAGATGTGTCTGGACTTCTGATGGGACCTTGGTTCCTTTGCTAAAGCTATAGCTCCGTTGTTGTCGCAATACAGAGGTATTGGATCAACAATGGTAGGAACCACCTGAAGTTCTGTTAGGAACTTCTTCATCCAGACTGCTTCTTTTGCGGCATCGCAAGCAGCTATATACTCCGCTTCCATCGTCGAGTCAGCAACGGTGTCCTGCTTGGAGCTCTTCCAGCACACCGCCCCTCCATTGAGGGTAAAGACATAACCCGACATGGACTTGGAATCGTCCTTATCACTCTGAAAGCCGGAATCAGCAAAGGCCTCCAACCTGAGGTCTTTTCCGCCATAAACCAAGAACATCTCCTTAGTCCTTCTCAGGTACTTGAGAATGTTCTTTACTGCTATCCAGTGCTTCTCCCCTGGGTCTGACTGATAACGGCTTACCACGCTCAGTGCGTAAGCTACATCTGGTCTGGTATACAACATCGCATACATTATAGTGCCTACCGCAGAAGCGTAGGGTATAATAGACATGCGTTCCCTTTCCAAATCAGTCTTGGAAGACATCTCTTTGAAGAGGGTGATTCCGTGACAAGCCGGTAGATTACCGCGCTTAGAATCTTCCATACTGAATCTTTTCAGTACAGTGTCGATATACCTGGACTGCGAAAGTCCCAACATCCTCTTGGATCTATCACGATAGATCCGGATCCCCAGAATGTAAGAGGCATCACCCAGGTCTTTCATGGAGAACCTGTGTGACAAGAATCCTTTGACAGATTGTAGCATAGGAATGTCATTTCCTATCAATAGAATGTCATCCACGTACAAGACGAGGAATACGACATTTCTGGCTACAACTTTACTATATATGCACGGTTCATCTGGATTTTTGATAAAGTCATATTCTTTGACTGTCTCATCAAAACAGATGTTCCAACTCCGCGATGCCTGCTTTAGTCCATAAATGGACTTAAGCAGCTTGCATACTTTCCCGCTGCTCCCACTCTGATTGAAACCCTCTGGCTGATCCATATATCTCTTCTAAATTTCCATTCAGAAAAGCCGTCTTTACGTCCATCTGCCAGATTTCATAATCATGGAAGGCAGCAATAGTAAGAAGGACCCGAATGGATTTGAGCATAGCCACTGGAGAAAAAGTTTCGTCATAGTCCAAACCAGGTCTTTGACGAAAACCCTTTGCAACAAGTCTAGCCTTATAGGTTTCCACCTGTCCATCTACACCAATCTTTTTCTTGAAGATCCATTTGCATCCTATGGGATTTACCCCATCTGGAGCAAAGTCCAAAGTCCATACTTTGTTGGTGTACATGGACTCCATTTCGGTCCGCATTGCATCTAGCCATCGTACCGAGTCGCCGCTCTGGATGGCCTGCTGGAAGTCAGTAGGTTCATCATCATCTATGATGCAATCCTCTCTATCCCCATCTATGAGAAAACCGTAGTATCTCTCAGGCGGATGAGACGGCCTACTACTCCTGCGGAGGGGTGCGGGAATGTCCTGTTCTTTTTGAACTTCTGGTTCTACCAAACTTTCAGTAACAGCTTGTGGTTCTGGAATTTCTTCCAGTTCTACTGCGCTCCTACTCTTCTGATTTTCTAAAAATTCAGTTTCTAAGAAGTGAGCATGACGAGAAACAAAAACCTTTTGTTCCTCTGCGTAATAGAAATAATATCCCTTGGAGTTCTTTGGATATCCCACAAGCTTACACTGTACTGAGCGTGCCTCGAGCTTGTCCGAATGCTGCTTTTTTACAAAAGCTGGACACCCCCATGTCCTAAAATGTTTTAGACAGGGTTTCTTCCCACTCCACATCTGATATGGTGTGGTAGGCACAGTCTTGGTTGGAACCTGGTTTAAAAGATATGCCGCTGATTCTAGCGCATAACCCCAGAAAGATCGCGGTAACTCAGCATTACTCATCATGGATCGTACCATATCCAATAGGGTTCGATTCCGTCTCTCCGATACACCGTTGTGCTGTGGAGTGTATGGAGGAGTAAGCTGAGAGAGAATTCCTTTCTCCTTTAGGTAACCTAGGAACTCGGCACTTAAGTATTCTCCACCTCGATCAGATCTCAGTGTCTTAATACTTTTGCCTGTTTGGTTTTCCGCTTCACTCTTGTATTCCAGGAATTTCTCAAAGGCCTCGGATTTATGTTTCATTAAGAAAACATGTCCATACCAAGAGAAATCATCTGTAAAAGTAATGAAGTAGGAATAACCACCTCTTGCATGTGTAGACATCGGACCACATACATCGCTGTGTATGAGTCCTAAGAGCTCGCTCGCTCTTACTCCTTGTCCAGTAAATGGAGTCTTTGTCATCTTTCCTTTGAGACAAGATTGACAAGTGTCATAAGTTTGATATTCGAACGAGTCCAAATATCCTTCTCTATGCAACTTAGTCAACCTTCTCTCATTGATGTGACCCAGTCTACAATGCCATAAGAAAGCTTTATTTAAATCTGGAGACTTTCTTTTTAGTGTGTTCTGGACATTGAAAATTTGAAGTTGGTTTAAAACATATATACCGTTATTTAGGGTACCGGACCCAATCAAACCATGATTAAGGTGGATGTTGACATCTCTTACAAACGTGAAATCATAACCTTTATTTGATAACAAGGAAACTGATATGATATTACACGTTAAGCTTGGTACAAAATAACAGTTATGTAAAACCAAAATGTGTCCACTCGTCAATCCTAGGTGATAATCCCCGACGGACGCAGCTCCCACGCTAGCTCCGTTAGCAACCTTTAGGGTCATATCACCTTCCTTCAGCACTCTACGGTTTCTTAGTGCCTGCAATGAATTGCAAATATGAGATCCTGATCCGGTATCCAATACCCAGGAAGTAGAGTTGATCGACAGACAATTCTCAATTACAAACACACCTGAAGTCGAAGCCACAGCTTGCTTCGGTTCCTGGTTCTTGGCGTTCCACGCCTTGCAATCCTTCTTCCAGTGCCCTTTCCTGTGACAATGGAAGCACTCATCCTGGCCAACTACCGGTACTGCAAACTTTTTCTTTCCCTTCCCTCCCACCTTACTAACACCTCCTCTAGGTTTGGGGACGGCCTTCTTCTTCCTTCCTTTGGCCCTAGCCTTGGACCCGGAAGAAGATGCACCGCCAACAAACATAGCGGGTGTTTCCCTTGCCTTCTGCAAGGTGCCCTCTGCACTCCTTAACATGTTCAGGAGTTCCGGAAGTTCAACTTCTTTTCCTTGAAGGTTGAAGTTCAGGATAAACTGGGCGTAGGTGGGAGGAAGGGACTGGAGAATAAGGTCTGTATATAGCTCATTATCCAAAGTCGTCCCAAGGTCTGCGAGCTCTTCAATATAGCCGATCATCTTTAGGACATGTTCTCCTACCGATGACCCGACAGCCAACCTCGCTCGAAACAAGTTCTTAGAGGTCTCGTATCTTGCTATACGAGATTGCTCTCCATAAAGTTCCTTTGTATGGAGAAATATGCCATCTAGGGTCATATCCTCGTGCCTCCTCTGATGTTCATTGTTCATTGAGGCAAGCACGATGCACTTGGCTTTCGCGCAATCTAAATCCCAGATTTTGCGGATTTCCTTATCCGCATTGCTGGATTTGGGACCAGGGACAGCAGGTGCCGTAGCGGTGAGGATGTACCCCAATTTGTCATAGGTCAAAACCATTTTGACATTCCGCAGCCAATCTTTATAGTTTGGCCCTGTCAGTATATTTTTCTCTAAAAGTAACTTAAGTCCAGTCATTTTCAGGGTCGCTGCAATTAGGAGAGAGAGAAGAAAACTCTTTAGCATGATGCTCTTGCAAGTTTAGAGTGGTTTTTAGTTTATTTAAACTGGATGGCTCCCACTGTTTCTTGAATCCTTCCTCAAACCATAAAAGAAGAATTAGTCAGGACTATTCTCACCGTACAATACTTGCTTAACCGTTCAGCCAGCCCAGTGTCGATACTTCGAGGGAGGTTTTCCAACGCTTTCGCGAAGTTCCTTAATTAAATAACCTCTTTTCTCTGGGGGCGTAACCCCGCTGACACCTTTCTGGACACCTACTAGGTTTATAGCATTGATCGTTAAGTGACGAATATCCTGATAAGTAGCATATACTCACAGTAGGATCAGGATCCAAATATTATCGTATGATAATGTTGAAGGAATCCTACCAACATTCATCAAACTCCAAATGGTATGCATCTCTTTGCAAATTTCAGTTTCTTTAGAAATTCCCGATATAGATTTTTGCCCCATGTTCTTATGATCTTGACTAAGGGCCAACAAATCATAAGTCACATGTCAAGTTCTGCCCATCATTATCCTGTTGATTTGAACCCATCCGTATATACTCTTGACTAAGGGCCAAACAAAGTAATACGAGTGTCCCAAACCAACTCATCTATCTATGCAACAAATGAATACCCCAGCAGCTACCAATCACTATGTCTTGACTAAGGGCCAAACAAACATAGCTTGAATACTACTGACCATTCATAAGAAATGACGGAGGGCTACGACTGGTTTTGGCGAAACCGTGAACGTAGTGAACTTGATATAACCGAAGGAACCTGATAGCTTTTAAAAGGAGTGGTTAAAGCTCCGCATTTAAAAATATCTGTTTTTAAAATTAACCGAGTGGTTTCTTTTAAATTGTTCCAACGATTTAAACTTTGGTTTGTTTTTCTTTGCATTATAGATAATGCGTCCCATCATTAACCTATCATTGCAGAAAACAACGAAAATACAACGTCCTCTTATGCCATCCGTATTCGCCACGGGGTCCAGTCATCACCCGTTAGGTTACTTAACTAACGACAGAGCGGGGGCTGGGCTAGCGCGGGTGTAAAACATAAGTGACGTCTAAATAGCTATCATATATAGATATTGTACATTCGTCAGACGCAATAATAGGCATTCCAGATCACAGATGAACTTTATTGGATTTGCAAGTAATCCGTGTTTGTTTTGAGCCTGCAACAAAAGACGGATTACACGGTTGTGATGAATAGCCATTACCCCACCCAAGACCCCAACGGGTACGGCAAACTACCCGCCCGGCAGTTTATGCACCCCATCTTGGGTCTGTCCTAGGAGCAAAAAACAGTAAAATGAAATAATACAACGGTGGCTACAACCGCAACCTGGATGTGCCCCGCAAAATAATATTACAACAAATTACATTTACATCAAATGAATTAAATAATAACCCATCACATAACCCCGGCTATACATCACAACAGTCCAACACAGTTCATATGCACAAACAGATAAAATCCATTTCAGAAATGTGCAACCCCCTGCCAACTGACATACTAGCAGTTAGGGGAGGCTTACGAACACATTATACAATCACAGATATAATCCAACAAGCAAATACTATATAATTTCGATCGATTAAACACTTTTAATTTTGCTCCAATACTGCTCTGCAAATCTGAAACCTGAGCAAAAATTAAATATTCCAGAAAATCCCAAATATCACAGAGAACCAACACAGGAAAATTGGGTTCATGACTCGGCAACTCGGCGGCGGAACCACGGCGGATCGGTGGGATCCGCCGCGTTTCCGCGGCGCTTTAGCCGAATCATGTGCCCAATTTTCTTGGGTGTTCTTCTACTGTCTTTTTAAGCTTTCTGAACCTCCCTGAAAAATTTTAGGACTTCATTTAAAAATCGACAGAAACTGAAGTTTTCGGGCTTTTCCGGTTTCGTTTTTTTCGTTCGAAATTCATACAAATTTGCAAGTAAGTTATTTATTGTTTAGCGAGGCTCTGATACCACTGTAAGTCGATGTACAACACCCCAATACTTGTGGGGAGGCGGAATTTTCAAAAACGAACTTGTTTAGTGAACAAACATCGACTAACCGCTTGAATCGAAGCTAAACGATAACTAACTTAAAACATAGAGTTTCTATGCTACTATGTTTAGGGATTATACCTAACGAATCGTGTCCTTCGTCTTTGTGAACTCCTCTTCCTCCTCGGCCTTCTCGAAGTAGTAGACGATCCACCCGAAAGCTTTACTCCAAGCTTAGCCTCTAAACTTGAGGCAACTAAACTTCTTTAAGTGCTAATCAAAGAAGCTAGGTGAAATATAGAGAGGGTTATGGATTAAGTAGTCTTACTAATCCTTATACTCAACTCATGAGAGGGGAGGATTAGTGTTTGAAGAGGGAGAGCTTGAGGAGAGAGAAGATGATAAAGATCATGATATGAGAATAGTGAGATAACATGATATATATCAAGCATTTCTTTTTATCAAGAAAAGAATAAGAAATGAATTTAGCAACCATGCTTGATAATATCTAGTGATGATTCACTCCATGAGTCATTAAGCATTTATCATGCATTAATGACATGGATGAATCATCCATATGACTCGCTAATCACATTCATTGCATATGCCACCTAAACCTCCTTAGTCACCATCTTCTAGAAGCTTCTCGCGCAATTACGAGAACGCCCCTCCTTTCCGCAAAAATACGGAAAAACTTTAGACTGTATAAATCCAATAACCGGATACCAGTAACTGGCTTAAACCAAAGCCGACTGGTAAAAACTGTCCGAAAGTCGTACGCGCGTAAACGCACGTATGCGTCCGAACCCTTGTCGTAAAACCATACGACCTCTATATCGTTTCGCCTGGAGTAGGGAAACTCTCTGTGTGGGACTCTAGAGACTCGACTACTACGCTGGCAGTGGGTTTAACCACAGACCGCAAGCGGCACTAGCTGTACGTAACGGTCCCCAGGTAGATGTCGATAAGAAGGCCGATGAGGAAACCCATCCGAACTCCTACTGAGTCTGTTGTGACAATCTCCATACAGTCCGGTCCGTTCGTCTTAGACTATCGCATATCGGGCCTAGGGGGGCGGCAAGCGTCAGTCCCCTAATAGCGGTATAAGTCGTGTCGGAGGGAAGCCCATTACACCCTGAGAAACTACTGGAACCTACCAGCAAATCTCGCTTGCCCTGGCCAGGGACTTTGCGTAATGGCTCTCTGACACAGCGCGATATCAACCCCCAATACCGGGAGAGACGAGTCCTGTCTAACCGCCACTGCCTCCAAGTGCTCGGGACTGCACCCAACTGCTACCTGTTTGCACGACTCCTTTGAGCCGTGGTAGGGTAGCAATCTAAGAACAGTGGGACACACTCGAGGCGAAGTAGCAGTGTCAAGTCTGTGGACTATGCTGTACTCATGTCACCTGGGAACTGTTCACTGACGACTGGTATAAAACCAACCAACAGTTCCCTGTGAGTCATGTCCGGTGTACCCGTAACCTAACGAGCACCTGTATACTATCTCCAGTACGACGTACTGACGGCTGTGGGACAGACCATCTCCCCAACTGGGATGAGAAGCGTACACACTAGTCTACTCCGGAGTATCGATGCTCTGTCTCGATAATCCAACGACCAGGGACCTGAATAAGGATGTGCTTGTAGACTACCCAGCCCCCACTAGTGTGACTGCCATCACAACGCTGGTAGTCAAGCAAGATCCTAAGAGCTCTATCAATACGTATACTCACATATTAAGATAGAAAAACCAAGTAGCATACTACCATGTTTAGCAAGACTGTTATATACATGTGAATATCCCAAGCTTCCATTAAGTAATATACAAACTAGTATGATACAGTAATGGCCTTCTAGGGCATAAACACTAACACCTTGATTAGGAAAGTACACATGTTACGCTTATTGGATAGTTTTCTTCCAAACCTTAGGCTGGTGCCGAAAGGTAAGGAAGGAAGAAAACCAGTTACCGCAAGAACAGTGTACAGAAGGTAAGAAGTAGAAACATATAAAGAGATGAGTGGGGGCAAAGGAAATTGCGAATACTGTTATGAATCTGGATAATGAAAAAGGCATTACTGGGAATACCTGACCATCCCCTATGAAACATTTTCATGTTTCAGTTTTTCCGTGTATGTGTAATAGATAATTGTTTTCCCAATCAATTCTGATTACAGGGTATGTATTTACCAGTTTTGGATCTAACATCTGTACGGTGTTACAGATGATGAGTAGAAGCAGAATATTGGGAAATGAGCAATTTGATCCTCAATATCGGAATTCGTTGTAATTGGTGATATTGGATTAAATCGTCTGGTTTTGCCCGACGGCAAATATTTGGTTTCGAATAACCGTTGTTATGCACCGGATTTTAAAATGAAATATCTGTACCTTTATTTTTATAAAGTGAGATATAGATTTTGAAAATTGTGTTGTAAACATTTACCTTTATCGGTTGAGGATAAGGTAAGGTGCATTGAATAACGGTACAAGACATTCTTAACCAAGATACAGTTTTCAATTTACAAAACACAGAATTTGAGTAGGTGTATACTCTTGGGACTTATACATGAAAGTGTATGTTGTCCAGTGTCCTTCGGGACAAGGGGTTGGTACTCTTATTTCATTCAGGTTTACCTATGAGTTCTCTGGTTTTAGACACACATTCGTAGTAATGTAAGGTCCAAAGATTTTGAGAAGTTTGTAGGTATAAGAATAAAATAGAGAACCATGCGTTGGAAGTATCGGGATTTTTCGAGGTGCTCGAAGATATATATACTTATGCTAGGTATTCCATTATAGTAATATCGAGAACTTGATTCTTTCACAGGTTACTCATCGGTGGACGCGCTCCATGATAAGTAATGCTGTATTGGCCTTTTTCCATTAGGTAAGATGCACTGAAAATAGCTGCATGACTTTGAATCTGGTTCCATCTAAATTAGTGCATTGATTCTATATAGATATAGAATGGTTACATATTTTCAGGTTGTTAAGATATGGAGTTATCCGGTTTCTGTCTAAAAACAAAATCCGGACAAACTCGAGGGACACTTCGGTAATGACGATTTGTGGATTATCCTAAACATTAGCTAGGATTTTGTTTCTACCATTTTCAAGATCAATAGTTATACTGTTCTTGACTCACCATATTTTTATAAAAGAATCTTTTTGCAAAAGAAACTGGTGAGAGTATGGTAGAATTGGAAGTGATTTCAGAACCACCAACGGTTACCGAAAATTTAGTAGAACCTAAGGTTTCAATTGGACTTGACAAACCGTTGGCCACTTTGCAAATTTTAGTAGATGGCCTCAGACACCTGAGAGACACTTCGGTTTTCTCGTAGACGGTGACATGGAGGTCAGCATCATGGTGATGATGATCCTACTAGTTATCAGTAGGTCATAAGAAGTGGTAACTTCCAGATGACCAGATGTTTCATATCCAAGATGGACTCCACGCACTTCAGCGAATTATGGATTTTGGACTTTGCTGGGTACTTTTGAAAGGATAAAACCCATTAAGAGCAAGAAGATCTTTTGAGATCTGTGCAGGTGGAAAGGTGCTAACCTAATAAAGCTAGACTTGTTGTAAAGAGTTTTCATCAAATACCCGTTGTGGATTGTGATGTGAATTTTACTTCAGTGTCTATGCTGAAGTCCATATGGATATAACTTGACACTGCTATTCCCCCTACTTGTTATCAGCTGGTCATAGGAAGTGGTAACTTCCAGGTAACCAGGCATTTCATACCCAAGATGGACTCCACGCACTTCAGCAAATCATGGATTTTAGACTTTACTGGGTGCTCCTGAAAGGGTAAAACCATTAGGAGCAAGTAGATTTTTCGAGATCCATGCAGGTGGAAAGGTACTAACCTAATAAGGCTAGACATGTTGTAAAGAGTTTTCATCAAATACCCATTGTGGATTGTGATGTGACTTTTACTTCAGTGTCTATACTGAAGTCCATATGGATATGTTTTGGCGTTGATGCAGTTCATGGCTATGATATCGGGCAGGTATGTGACTATAACGTCTTTCCAAATAGGATTTTGGAAGTGCACGTGTATATGACTCTGTCAGAGGGTTATCGTAGTCAGTGGGAGCAGTGGAAGGTGTGCAAAATGCTTGTCTATTCGTAAACT